>OV928041.1:11100000-13597500 GCA_931315375.2 Opisthograptis luteolata | reverse complement strand
AACCTAACCTAACCTAACCTAACCTAACCTAACCTAACCTAACCTAACCTAACCTAACCTAACCTAACCTAACCTAACCTAACCTAACCTAACCTAACCTAACCTAACCTAACCTAACCTAACCTAACCTAACCTAACCTAACCTAACCTAACCTAACCTAACCTAACCTAACCTAACCTAACCTAACCTAACCTAACCTAACCTAACCTAACCTAACCTAACCTAACCTAACCTAACCTAACCTAACCTAACCTAACCTAACCTAACCTAACCTAACCTAACCTAACCTAACCTAAACGTGACGTGCGGCGAAGAAGCGTTCGCGTTCGCGTTCGCGTTCGCGTTCGCGTTCGCGTTCGCGTTCGCGTTCGCGTTCGCGTTCGCGTTCGCGTTCGCGTTCGCGTTCGCGTTCGCGTTCGCGTTCGCGTTCGCGTTCGCGTTCGCGTTCGCGTTCGCGTTCGCGTTCGCGTTCGCGTTCGCGTTCGCATGGCATGCCTTGTGCCTATCACAAACACTATTTGCACTGTATTTGTTAGTAGTGAGCATAAGTTATTTTCCTGACCATGATGCTTCAATGCCTGATGGCACATATTCACTCGTCCCGGGTGCTAGCGAATACATTCACACAGACAACATGTGAAGCACATGGAACACAGCGCAGGAAATATACAGGTGCTACTACAGAACATTCAAACAAGAAAATTAAGTTATGGTTGTGCTGTACTATTTTATTGTATTGAGCATTAGTTGTACACATATTATAATCCGAACCATGATAATGGCACTTCATTGCCTGATAGCACATACTCACTCGTCCCGGGCACGAGCACACACAGTGTAGGAAAATATAGGTGTGCTACTAGAGAATATTCAAACAAGAAAAATTAAAATTTGGTCTGAATAGGCTCAATTGTACACATCCACCATGAGCAGAGAAATGCCGAAAGCGACTTCCAATTGAAACACAGCGCAGAAAACTACAGATAGCCATTTTAAGGCGTCTTGGAACTCTCCGCCCAATATGAGCAGAGAAGACCAAGACCGACTTCCAATTGTACTATTCACATCTTGGAACTCCCCGCCCACCATGAGCAGAGAAATACCAAAAGCGACTTCCAATTGAAACACAGCGCAGAAAACTACAGATAGCCATTTTAAGGCGTCTTGGAACTCTCCGCCCAATATGAGCAGAGAAGACCAAGACCGACTTCCAATTGTACTATTCACATCTTGGAACTCCCCGCCCACCATGAGCAGAGAAATACCAAAAGCGACTTCCAATTGTACTATTCACATCTTGGAACTACCCGCCCAACATGAGCAGAGAAATACCAAAAGCGATTTCCAATTGTACTATTCACATCTTGGAACTCCCCGCTCGCCATGAGCAGAGAAATACCAAAAGCGACTTCCAACTGGAACACAGCGCAGTAAAATACAGGAAACTATTGAAAGGTTGGATCATGGAACTCTCCTCCCAATATGAGCAGAGAAGACCAAGACCGTTTTCCAATTGTATTATTTACCTTTTGGAACTTCTCTCCCAGCATGAGCAGAGAAATACCAAAAGCGACTTCCAATTGTACTATTCAGATCTCGGAACTCCCCGCCCACCATGAACGGAGAAATACCAAAAGCAACTTCTTCGTCTTTGATACAAAACTGATGAGCTGCTGCTGCCATTCAGCATGTCATGCAGCTTCGTGACACCTCTTTAGTTTGGTGTGCCCTCTTCGCTCCGCATTCATAAAGTGGCGTTTTAATGTGGACGCTATTTTTAAATTTAGCAACAGTACTTTTTTCATAGTCGTCACCACATTCATTCTGCGCCATCTTTTCTCTTGTTGTAACCTTTAACCACGTCTGTTGCATTTTACTCATCGTACGCCCCAGATTCAGTCTTATATTTCCATCCAAGATTCCGATGCTTCATTGCCTGATAGCACATACTCACTCGTCCCGGGTGCGAGCGAATACATTCACACAGACAGCAATTGAAGCACTTGGAACTCAGCGCAGGAAAATACAAACGAATACACGAGCTACAGATAGAGCTAAACGAACCCACGAGCTACAGATTGCAGTCCAACGCCACTGAATCTACATTTCTTCAACTCATCTTTAGTGTCCCATTTGGACAGCTCCTTTTTGTGTTGTTTTTGCACCAAATCAGCAGCAAAGATGATGAGCTGCGCTTGCATTCAGCAGCTCATGCAGCTTATTGCATTTGCCTATTACGACATGAGGCTCTTAATGTCGTAATAGGCACAAGCAGAGCGGTGTACTGTTTGCCTGTACTGCTTGCTTGTATTTTATAACACAGCTGTTCTTCTTAGGAGATTCTTTCGAACAAGCAATTTTCTCATTTGTGCAGTCTCTTTTGTGTGTTGCTTCTGCATCAAATGACCACCAGAGCTGATGAGATGCGTTAATTTAGCAACTCATGCAGCTTATTGCTTGTTGCTTGTGCCTATCACGACATGGGGCTTTTAAAGCAGTATTTTAAAGTACAGGGCGGTGCACTGTTTCCTTATTATACTGCTTGTTTTTGTGCTTTATATCACAGTTGCTTTTGTGCCTTGTTAGATCTTTCTATATCAGCAATGCTCCCATTTGTGTTGTTTTTGCATAAAATCAGTACCAGAATTGCTGCGCCAAGCACACGCATTTTCGTAACATCTCTGCTACTTTAAGCACTGGGTGTACAATCTCTGCTACATTTAGCATTTATTTTTTATATTTATAGCATTTAAGATACTTGAGCTGCATTGCTTGATAGCATAAATACTACACACAGACAACAAGTATTTGAAACACAGCGCATAAAAATGTAGATAGGCTAACTGCCTTGGTTAACTGTATTGCTGTACTATATACGTACTGAGCATTAGTTATTTATTTATTAGTTAGTCACATATATTTCCAACTATGATACTGATGCTTCATTGCCTGATAGCACATACTCACTCGTCCCGGGAGCGAGCGAATACATTCACACAGACAACATGTGAAGCACTTGGAACACAGCGCAGGAAAATACAAGTGCTAACTGCCACTTCATAACATTGAACCCAATTAATTCTAATTTGTTATTTAATAAATTAGATTTTGTTTTTACACCTTTTTACAGGGTAGCGTTTGACTATGTACTTAGTCGCAGCCCAGCAGACATCAAATACGATGCTTTGACGTTAGCCAGAACGCGACACCAGCACTAATCATCGTTCGCAGCATCAACCATATAGACTGACGCCACAAACCCCACTTCCTGTGATGTACAATTCTATAACATATACCGGGTGGCAGGCGCCTACGTATGGTAAACCACGTATGAGCTCCCACCCCCTGTTTCCGCCGATCCGTCACGAATCCATCTTCTTTTCGTGAAGGCGAAAGGCAGCTGCAAAAGGGTTAATTAAGAGAAAAACCCATCGCTACCGCCTGACGACCTCCCCTCTCCCGGGGGCCTCAACTCTGCGTCCTACGCTCGCAGGACACAAGAGGAGTCTCCACTCGGTGTTATATACTCGTACATTTGTATAACATATGCCGGGCGGCAGGTGCTTACACATGGAAAACCACGTATGAGCTCCCACCACCCCCACCGATCCATCACGGATCCTTTCTCTCCTTGTGAAGGCGAAAGGCAGCTGCAAAAGAGTAAATTGGGAGAAATAAACCCTCTCGCTACCACCTAACGCCAATTTTTTCCTGGACTCTGCGTCCTACGCTCGCAGGACTTACGACCAGGTCACATCAAGTAACTCTCCGCCCACAATGAGTAGAGAAATACCAAAAGCGACTTCCAACTTTACTATTTACATCTCGGAACTCCCCGCCTACCATGAGCAGAGAAATACCAAAAGTGACTTCCAATTGTACAAGTCGCATCTCGGAACTCCAGCCCGCCATGGGCTAAGGAATACCAAAAGTGACTTCCAATTGTACTATTCACATTTCGGAACTCCTCGCCCACTGTGAGCAGAGAAGATCCAGAGGCGTCCCTTTCCTCAGCCTTGCATGCTATGCTTACGGGACGCCTCGCCTCTGACTCGTGTCAACCAACAACCGAGTTTTTCTTCATTGACCCGAAGTCAATCTAGCCTCTGATTAGGCTTCTAGTTCCTTGGCCCTGCATCCCATGCTTACGGGACGCCTCGCCTCTGATTCGTTCGACCACCAACGATTGAATTTCTCCTCCTTAACCCACATTGTATGTGCCTTTTTCATTTAATTCGGAATCATACAAACATTTTTTTGTGCTTCTTTATTTTATTAGGTTGCAGTTTGACGCCAATATCTCTTAGTCCCAGTGGACTAAGAGATATTGGCTTATTAGGACTTATTGTCTTTGATGCAAAACTGATGAGCTGCTCCTGCCATTCAGCATATCATGCAGCTTCGTGACACTTCTGTAGTTTGGTATGCCATCTTCGCTCCGCATTCATAAAGTGGCCTTTTATGTGGACGCTATTTTTAAATTTAGCAACAGTACTTTTTTCATAGTCGTCACCACATTCATTCTGCGCCATCTTTTCTCTTGTTGTAACCTTTAACCACGTCTGTTGCATTTTACTCATCGTACGCCCCAGATTCAGTCTTATATTTCCATCCAAGATTCCGATGCTTCATTGCCTGATAGCACATACTCACTCGTCCCGGGTGCGAGCGAATACATTCACACAGACAGCAATTGAAGCACTTGGAACTCAGCGCAGGAAAATACAAACGAATACACGAGCTACAGATAGAGCTAAACGAACCCACGAGCTACAGATTGCAGTCCAACGCCACTGAATCTACATTTCTTCAACTCATCTTTAGTGTCCCATTTGGACAGCTCCTTTTTGTGTTGTTTTTGCACCAAATCAGCAGCAAAGATGATGAGCTGCGCTTGCATTCAGCAGCTCATGCAGCTTATTGCATTTGCCTATTACGACATGAGGCTCTTAATGTCGTAATAGGCACAAGCAGAGCGGTATACTGTTTGCTTGTACTGCTTGCTGGTGAGATTTATAACACAACTGTTTTGTGCCTTCTTAGGAGATTCTTTCGAACCCGCATTTTTCTCATTTGTGCAGTCTCTTTTGTGTGTTGTTTTTGCACCAAACAACCACCAGAGCTGATGAGCTGCTGCGGCCATTCAGCAGCTTATGCAGCTTCGTAACACCACTGCCTCTAGCACTGGCGTTCAATCTCTGCTACATTTACCTTTTATTATTAACATTTTATCATATATGGTATCCAAGATACTTGAGCTTCATTGCCTGATAGCATAAATACTACATACAGACAACAGGTATTGGAACACAGCGCATAAAAATGCAGATAGGCTAATTGTTACTTTAGTACAGTTACTACTACTATTGTTACTACTTCATAGTTAGTATTACTGTACTTTATATGTACTAAGTTTAAGTTACATATTTATTTATTAGTCACAAATATATTCTCAGCCATGATACTGATGCTTCATTGCCTGATAGCACATACTCACTCGTCCCGGGTGCGAGCGACTACATCCACACAGACAATATGTGAAGCACATAGATCACAGCGCAGGAAAATACAGGTGTTAATTGCTACTACAAGCCTCGCCTCGCCTCGTCTCGTCTCGTCTCGCCTCTGATTCGTGTCGACCACCAACGACCGTATGCCTTTTTTGCTGCCATTCAGCATCTTTTCTCCGCATTCACACTCATCGCACGCCCCAGATTCAGTTTTTTATTTCCATCCAAGTCCGATGCTTCATTGCCTGATTGCACATACTCACTCGTCCCGGGTGCGTGCGAATACATTCTTACAGACAATAATTGAGGCACTTGGAACTCAGCGCAGGAAAACACAAACAGATCCACGAGCTACAGATCGAGCTAACCATGTGCAGAGAAATACCAAAAGCGACTTCCAATTGTACTGTTCACATGTTGGAACTCCCCGCCCACCATGAGCTCTCTTATAATATTCCATAAATATTGCGCGCTGTCATTCTCTTTCATGTTCACTTTTCGGAATATGGCGTTATTTACATTTATTTGTCTGATCGCGCAGACCCAAGGCGGATGCTATTATGTTCTTAACATGTCACTATTATTTATCAATTAGGCGACCGAAGCCAATTACCTAAATAACTAGTAAAATGTCACAAGTGAGTAATTTAATTCACACCATAAAAATAATAGTAAATTTTCATGAAATTTTTTATTTTTTATTATTTACTAAGTTTATCATACAAATTTCATCCAAGATAAAGATGCTTCATTGCCTGATAGCACATACTCGCTCGCCCCGGGTGCGAGTGTTTCCGCACACACAGACAACAAGTTCACTTGAAACACAGCGCAAGAAAATACAGATGCTTCTAAACGTAAAACTAAATTATATTAAATTGGCTATCGCCGTATGGGCCATGACCGAATATAATATAATTGTGGTATTCCCATGCCATCATCTGCCATATAGCATACTATGGTATAGTACTGAGTATTACGTTTTCGAAGTAATCACCATGAATGCCAACATGCGTGTAGCCGGAGCGCACTCGGCTGCTCCGCATTCTCATGCTGGACGAGGCACCGTCGCTTTCTATGCCCCCGAACGCTGTAAAACCGAGTTTGGGTGTTGTATAGAAATTAATTTATATGTATTATATATATTTTTAATTTTATTTTATTTTATTGTTTTACTGCTTACAGTGTAACTTTTGAGCACAAGTCACCTGATGTTAAGTGACGATGTGGTTGAAGATGGCGCCACGCTGCATCTGTTTTGGGCACTGGCTCTCAAGTGGTACTGACGGAACGTACCGATATAGGTGTGGCGTGTGGCGACAGATGTTAAACTTGAGGGTGGTAGCTAGCCAGGCGAGCACTAGAATATGCCCTACCACCATGCTAATTCGAACCCACGAGTTACGCCTCACATGTCGACGTCACTTCCACTGAGCGTAGATCGATTCAACTCATCTCTATGCCAGTCGACCGATATCTCCTTTAAAGATCTCTTATAACCCAGATAACTTTATTTTGCCACTCTCCTTCCTGTTCACTTTTCAGTATATGGCACTATTTATATTTATTTGTCTGTCTGTGCATGCCCACGGCGGATCCCAGTACATTTTAAACATGATATTATTATACATGCTTATAATTATTCATCAATTATACGGTCGAAACCAATTACCACATTAATTAGTGAAATTTATCAATTGAGTATACACACCATAAAAATAATATTTTTCCATGAAAATTAAAATTATTTATTTTTTATTTATTTATTATATCATACAACTTTCATCCAAGATGAAAATGCTTCATTGCCTGATAGCACATACTCGCTCGCCCCGGGTGCGAGTGTTTCCGTACACACAGACAACAAGTTCACTTGAAACACAGCGCAAGAAAAAACAGATACTAATTGTTACTTCGAAACATAAAACTAAATCATATTACATTGGTTCGCCTATGGGCAATTACGAACATAATATAATTGTGGTATTCCCGCGCCATAATTTCCCATAGCACACTATGGAATGGTACTCAATTTTACATTTTCGAAGTTTTAGTAGGTCTTTCGGTCGTATATAATATGGCACGTGCTCGCTACGTGAGGCTGCAGCGCAGTCGGCGGCCCCGCGTCCTCGTGCATGCTTCACGAGAGCGAGCCATTTCGTGCGCCCGGCCGGTGCGGTGACCGATTTAAAACAAAATTAAATCTTGTTTATTGAATGGTATAAAATCATATCAACATTTTCATTTACCTTTTCATAATATGGTTTAGATTTGTTATTCTAATCTTTTTATAGGGTAGCGCTTGCCCATGTGGTAACAAGTACCAAAAGGCATGCCTCTAATAAAGCAGACGACGAACGACTCACTACGCTGCGTCTACGTTACATGTGAAGCTACAGTAGGTACAATATAATAGCCTTTAGCTACAACGCACCTGATGCTCAGTGGCAATGTGGTAGAAGGAGGCGCCGCGCTACACCTGTATTGGGCACTGGCTCTCAAGTGGGACTGTCGCAACGCCGGCGCCGATAGGTGTTTGGCGACAGATGTTAAACTTAAGGGTGGTAGCTATCCAGGCGAGCACCAGAAAATGCCCTACCACTATGCTAATTCGGACTCACGAGTTACGGCTTGTAAGTCGACGTCACATTTACTGAGAGTAGATCGATTCAGCCCATCTCTATGCCAGTCGACCGACCTCGCCTTTAGAGATCTCTTAATTCCCAGATGACTTTATATTTCACCACTCTCCTTCCTGTTCACTTTCGCGTTCACTTTTCAGTATATGGCGCAATTTATATTTATTTGTTTGTCCGTGCATGCCCAGGGCAGATGCTTGTACATTTTAAACATAATATTATTATTCATGCTTACAATTTTATTCATCGATTCGACGGTCGAAACCAATTACCTCATCCATCAGTAAAATTTCACAATTGAGTATAATTCACGCCATAAAAATAATATTTTTTCATGAAAATGAAAATTATTTGCTTTTTATTTATTTATTAAATTTATCATACAAATTTCATCCAAGATGCTTCTTTGCCTGATAGCACATACTCACTCGTCCCGGGCGCGAGCGAATACATACTCACAGACAACAAGTTTACTTGAAACACAGCGCAAGAAAATACAGATGCTAATTGTTACTTCGAAACATAAAACTAAATTATATTACATTGGTTAGCGCCTATGAGCAATCACCAATATAATATAATTGTGGTGTTCCCACACCATAATATACCTAAGCACACTATGATACGGTACTGAGTGTTACATGTTTGAAGTACATTAGCAGAACCCACACGGAGACAATGGACGCCGCACTAAGCGCTGCGGACGCCCGCCTGATATGCCTCACGATTCTCACGTATATCCTCTAAATGTAATCATTCGGGCGTATATTATATTATATACTCATATTTATGAATCGTGCGGCCTACATGAAGCAGCCGCCCACTCGGCTGCTCCTGTCGGACGAGGCACCGTGCCGCTCGGTGCCGCCGAACGCTGTGCGCCGCTCACAGTAACATGTCACGTTTGTGCCGCGCGCCCACTTATTTCATATTTTTGTATAATTATTATTATATTTATGAATCGTGCGGCCTACATGAAGCAGCCGCCCACTCGGCTGCTCCTGTCGGACGAGGCACCGTGCCGCTCGGTGCCGCCGAACGCTGTGCGCCGCTCACAGTAACATGTCACGTTTGTGCCGCGCGACCACTTATTTCATATTTTTGTATAATTATTATTATATTTATGAATCGTGCGGCCTACATGAAGCAGCCGCCCACTCGGCTGCTCCTGTCGGACGAGGCACCGTGCCGCTCGGTGCCGCCGAACGTTGTATTAGCGCCGCTCACAGTAACATGTCACGTTTGTGCCGCGCGCCCACTTATTTCATATTTTTGTATAATTATTATTATATTTATGAATCGTGCGGCCTACATGAAGCAGCCGCCCACTCGGCTGCTCCTGTCGGACGAGGCACCGTGCCGCTCGGTGCCGCCGAACGCTGTGCGCCGCTCACAGTAACATGTCACGTTTGTGCCGCGCGACCACTTATTTCATATTTTGGTATAATTATTATCATATTTATGAATCGTGCGGCCTACATGAAGCAGCCGCCCACTCGGCTGCTCCTGTCGGACGAGGCACCGTGCCGCTCGGTGCCGCCGAACGCTGTGCGCCGCTCACAGTAACATGTCACGTTTGTGCCGCGCGACCACTTATTTCATATTTTTGTATAATTATTATTATATTTATGAATCGTGCGGCCTACATGAAGCAGCCGCCCACTCGGCTGCTCCTGTCGGACGAGGCACCGTGCCGCTCGGTGCCGCCGAACGTTGTATTAGCGCCGCTCACAGTAACATGTCACGTTTGTGCCGCGCGCCCACTTATTTCATATTTTTGTATAATTATTATTATATTTATGAATCGTGCGGCCTACATGAAGCAGCCGCCCACTCGGCTGCTCCTGTCGGACGAGGCACCGTGCCGCTCGGTGCCGCCGAACGCTGTGCGCCGCTCACAGTAACATGTCACGTTTGTGCCGCGCGACCACTTATTTCATATTTTTGTATAATTATTATTATATTTATGAATCGTGCGGCCTACATGAAGCAGCCGCCCACTCGGCTGCTCCTGTCGGACGAGGCACCGTGCCGCTCGGTGCCGCCGAACGCTGTGCGCCGCTCACAGTAACATGTCACGTTTGTGCCGCGCGACCACTTATTTCATATTTTTGTATAATTATTATTATATTTATGAATCGTGCGGCCTACATGAAGCAGCCGCCCACTCGGCTGCTCCTGTCGGACGAGGCACCGTGCCGCTCGGTGCCGCCGAACGCTGTGCGCCGCTCACAGTAACATGTCACGTTTGCGCCGCGCGACCACTTATTTCATATTTTTGTATAATTATTATTATATTTATGAATCGTGCGGCCTACATGAAGCAGCCGCCCACTCGGCTGCTCCTGTCGGACGAGGCACCGTGCCGCTCGGTGCCGCCGAACGCTGTGCGCCGCTCACAGTAACATGTCACGTTTGTGCCGCGCGACCACTTATTTCATATTTTTGTATAATTATTATTATATTTATGAATCGTGCGGCCTACATGAAGCAGCCGCCCACTCGGCTGCTCCTGTCGGACGAGGCACCGTGCCGCTCGGTGCCGCCGAACGTTGTATTAGCGCCGCTCACAGTAACATGTCACGTTTGTGCCGCGCGACCACTTATTTCATATTTTGGTATAATTATTATTATATTTATGAATCGTGCGGCCTACATGAAGCAGCCGCCCACTCGGCTGCTCCTGTCGGACGAGGCACCGTGCCGCTCGGTGCCGCCGAACGTTGTATTAGCGCCGCTCACAGTAACATGTCACGTTTGTGCCGCGCGACCACTTATTTCATATTTTGGTATAATTATTATTATATTTATGAATCGTGCGGCCTACATGAAGCAGCCGCCCACTCGGCTGCTCCTGTCGGACGAGGCACCGTGCCGCTCGGTGCCGCCGAACGCTGTGCGCCGCTCACAGTAACATGTCACGTTTGTGCCGCGCGACCACTTATTTCATATTTTGGTATAATTATTATTATATTTATGAATCGTGCGGCCTACATGAAGCAGCCGCCCACTCGGCTGCTCCTGTCGGACGAGGCACCGTGCCGCTCGGTGCCGCCGAACGTTGTATTAGCGCCGCTCACAGTAACATGTCACGTTTGTGCCGCGCGACCACTTATTTCATATTTTGGTATAATTATTATTATATTTATGAATCGTGCGGCCTACATGAAGCAGCCGCCCACTCGGCTGCTCCTGTCGGACGAGGCACCGTGCCGCTCGGTGCCGCCGAACGCTGTGCGCCGCTCACAGTAACATGTCACGTTTGTGCCGCGCGACCACTTATTTCATATTTTTGTATAATTATTATTATATTTATGAATCGTGCGGCCTACATGAAGCAGCCGCCCACTCGGCTGCTCCTGTCGGACGAGGCACCGTGCCGCTCGGTGCCGCCGAACGTTGTATTAGCGCCGCTCACAGTAACATGTCACGTTTGTGCCGCGCGCCCGCTTATTTCATATTTTGGTATAATTATTATCATATTTATGAATCGTGCGGCCTACATGAAGCAGCCGCCCACTCGGCTGCTCCTGTCGGACGAGGCACCGTGCCGCTCGGTGCCGCCGAACGTTGTATTAGCGCCGCTCACAGTAACATGTCACGTTTGTGCCGCGCGACCACTTATTTCATATTTTGGTATAATTATTATTATATTTATGAATCGTGCGGCCTACATGAAGCAGCCGCCCACTCGGCTGCTCCTGTCGGACGGGGCACCGTGCCGCTCGGTGCCGCCGAACGCTGTGCGCCGCTCACAGTAACATGTCACGTTTGTGCCGCGCGACCACTTATTTCATATTTTGGTATAATTATTATTATATTTATGAATCGTGCGGCCTACATGAAGCAGCCGCCCACTCGGCTGCTCCTGTCGGACGAGGCACCGTGCCGCTCGGTGCCGCCGAACGCTGTGCGCCGCTCACAGTAACATGTCACGTTTGTGCCGCGCGCCCGCTTATTTCATATTTTGGTATAATTATTATCATATTTATGAATCGTGCGGCCTACATGAAGCAGCCGCCCACTCGGCTGCTCCTGTCGGACGAGGCACCGTGCCGCTCGGTGCCGCCGAACGTTGTATTAGCGCCGCTCACAGTAACATGTCACGTTTGTGCCGCGCGACCACTTATTTCATATTTTGGTATAATTATTATTATATTTATGAATCGTGCGGCCTACATGAAGCAGCCGCCCACTCGGCTGCTCCTGTCGGACGAGGCACCGTGCCGCTCGGTGCCGCCGAACGCTGTGCGCCGCTCACAGTAACATGTCACGTTTGTGCCGCGCGACCACTTATTTCATATTTTGGTATAATTATTATTATATTTATGAATCGTGCGGCCTACATGAAGCAGCCGCCCACTCGGCTGCTCCTGTCGGACGAGGCACCGTGCCGCTCGGTGCCGCCGAACGCTGTGCGCCGCTCACAGTAACATGTCACGTTTGTGCCGCGCGACCACTTATTTCATATTTTTGTATAATTATTATTATATTTATGAATCGTGCGGCCTACATGAAGCAGCCGCCCACTCGGCTGCTCCTGTCGGACGAGGCACCGTGCCGCTCGGTGCCGCCGAACGTTGTATTAGCGCCGCTCACAGTAACATGTCACGTTTGTGCCGCGCGCCCGCTTATTTCATATTTTGGTATAATTATTATCATATTTATGAATCGTGCGGCCTACATGAAGCAGCCGCCCACTCGGCTGCTCCTGTCGGACGAGGCACCGTGCCGCTCGGTGCCGCCGAACGCTGTATTAGCGCCGCTCACAGTAACATGTCACGTTTGTGCCGCGCGCCCGCTTATTTCATATTTTGGTATAATTATTATCATATTTATGAATCGTGCGGCCTACATGAAGCAGCCGCCCACTCGGCTGCTCCTGTCGGACGAGGCACCGTGCCGCTCGGTGCCGCCGAACGTTGTATTAGCGCCGCTCACAGTAACATGTCACGTTTGTGCCGCGCGCCCGCTTATTTCATATTTTGGTATAATTATTATCATATTTATGAATCGTGCGGCCTACATGAAGCAGCCGCCCACTCGGCTGCTCCTGTCGGACGAGGCACCGTGCCGCTCGGTGCCGCCGAACGTTGTATTAGCGCCGCTCACAGTAACATGTCACGTTTGTGCCGCGCGACCACTTATTTCATATTTTGGTATAATTATTATTATATTTATGAATCGTGCGGCCTACATGAAGCAGCCGCCCACTCGGCTGCTCCTGTCGGACGAGGCACCGTGCCGCTCGGTGCCGCCGAACGCTGTGCGCCGCTCACAGTAACATGTCACGTTTGTGCCGCGCGACCACTTATTTCATATTTTGGTATAATTATTATTATATTTATGAATCGTGCGGCCTACATGAAGCAGCCGCCCACTCGGCTGCTCCTGTCGGACGAGGCACCGTGCCGCTCGGTGCCGCCGAACGCTGTGCGCCGCTCACAGTAACATGTCACGTTTGTGCCGCGCGACCACTTATTTCATATTTTTGTATAATTATTATTATATTTATGAATCGTGCGGCCTACATGAAGCAGCCGCCCACTCGGCTGCTCCTGTCGGACGAGGCACCGTGCCGCTCGGTGCCGCCGAACGTTGTATTAGCGCCGCTCACAGTAACATGTCACGTTTGTGCCGCGCGCCCGCTTATTTCATATTTTGGTATAATTATTATCATATTTATGAATCGTGCGGCCTACATGAAGCAGCCGCCCACTCGGCTGCTCCTGTCGGACGAGGCACCGTGCCGCTCGGTGCCGCCGAACGCTGTATTAGCGCCGCTCACAGTAACATGTCACGTTTGTGCCGCGCGCCCGCTTATTTCATATTTTGGTATAATTATTATCATATTTATGAATCGTGCGGCCTACATGAAGCAGCCGCCCACTCGGCTGCTCCTGTCGGACGAGGCACCGTGCCGCTCGGTGCCGCCGAACGTTGTATTAGCGCCGCTCACAGTAACATGTCACGTTTGTGCCGCGCGCCCGCTTATTTCATATTTTGGTATAATTATTATCATATTTATGAATCGTGCGGCCTACATGAAGCAGCCGCCCACTCGGCTGCTCCTGTCGGACGAGGCACCGTGCCGCTCGGTGCCGCCGAACGTTGTATTAGCGCCGCTCACAGTAACATGTCACGTTTGTGCCGCGCGACCACTTATTTCATATTTTGGTATAATTATTATTATATTTATGAATCGTGCGGCCTACATGAAGCAGCCGCCCACTCGGCTGCTCCTGTCGGACGAGGCACCGTGCCGCTCGGTGCCGCCGAACGCTGTGCGCCGCTCACAGTAACATGTCACGTTTGTGCCGCGCGACCACTTATTTCATATTTTGGTATAATTATTATTATATTTATGAATCGTGCGGCCTACATGAAGCAGCCGCCCACTCGGCTGCTCCGGTCGGACGAGGCACCGTGCCGCTCGGTGCCGCCGAACGCTGTGCGCCGCTCACAGTAACATGTCACGTTTGTGCCGCGCGACCACTTATTTCATATTTTTGTATAATTATTATTATATTTATGAATCGTGCGGCCTACATGAAGCAGCCGCCCACTCGGCTGCTCCTGTCGGACGAGGCACCGTGCCGCTCGGTGCCGCCGAACGTTGTATTAGCGCCGCTCACAGTAACATGTCACGTTTGTGCCGCGCGCCCGCTTATTTCATATTTTGGTATAATTATTATCATATTTATGAATCGTGCGGCCTACATGAAGCAGCCGCCCACTCGGCTGCTCCTGTCGGACGAGGCACCGTGCCGCTCGGTGCCGCCGAACGCTGTATTAGCGCCGCTCACAGTAACATGTCACGTTTGTGCCGCGCGCCCGCTTATTTCATATTTTGGTATAATTATTATCATATTTATGAATCGTGCGGCCTACATGAAGCAGCCGCCCACTCGGCTGCTCCTGTCGGACGAGGCACCGTGCCGCTCGGTGCCGCCGAACGTTGTATTAGCGCCGCTCACAGTAACATGTCACGTTTGTGCCGCGCGCCCGCTTATTTCATATTTTGGTATAATTATTATCATATTTATGAATCGTGCGGCCTACATGAAGCAGCCGCCCACTCGGCTGCTCCTGTCGGACGAGGCACCGTGCCGCTCGGTGCCGCCGAACGTTGTATTAGCGCCGCTCACAGTAACATGTCACGTTTGTGCCGCGCGACCACTTATTTCATATTTTGGTATAATTATTATTATATTTATGAATCGTGCGGCCTACATGAAGCAGCCGCCCACTCGGCTGCTCCTGTCGGACGAGGCACCGTGCCGCTCGGTGCCGCCGAACGCTGTGCGCCGCTCACAGTAACATGTCACGTTTGTGCCGCGCGACCACTTATTTCATATTTTGGTATAATTATTATTATATTTATGAATCGTGCGGCCTACATGAAGCAGCCGCCCACTCGGCTGCTCCTGTCGGACGAGGCACCGTGCCGCTCGGTGCCGCCGAACGCTGTGCGCCGCTCACAGTAACATGTCACGTTTGTGCCGCGCGACCACTTATTTCATATTTTGGTATAATTATTATTATATTTATGAATCGTGCGGCCTACATGAAGCAGCCGCCCACTCGGCTGCTCCTGTCGGACGAGGCACCGTGCCGCTCGGTGCCGCCGAACGTTGTATTAGCGCCGCTCACAGTAACATGTCACGTTTGTGCCGCGCGACCACTTATTTCATATTTTTGTATAATTATTATTATATTTATGAATCGTGCGGCCTACATGAAGCAGCCGCCCACTCGGCTGCTCCTGTCGGACGAGGCACCGTGCCGCTCGGTGCCGCCGAACGTTGTATTAGCGCCGCTCACAGTAACATGTCACGTTTGTGCCGCGCGCCCGCTTATTTCATATTTTGGTATAATTATTATCATATTTATGAATCGTGCGGCCTACATGAAGCAGCCGCCCACTCGGCTGCTCCTGTCGGACGAGGCACCGTGCCGCTCGGTGCCGCCGAACGCTGTATTAGCGCCGCTCACAGTAACATGTCACGTTTGTGCCGCGCGCCCGCTTATTTCATATTTTGGTATAATTATTATCATATTTATGAATCGTGCGGCCTACATGAAGCAGCCGCCCACTCGGCTGCTCCTGTCGGACGAGGCACCGTGCCGCTCGGTGCCGCCGAACGTTGTATTAGCGCCGCTCACAGTAACATGTCACGTTTGTGCCGCGCGCCCGCTTATTTCATATTTTGGTATAATTATTATCATATTTATGAATCGTGCGGCCTACATGAAGCAGCCGCCCACTCGGCTGCTCCTGTCGGACGAGGCACCGTGCCGCTCGGTGCCGCCGAACGTTGTATTAGCGCCGCTCACAGTAACATGTCACGTTTGTGCCGCGCGACCACTTATTTCATAGACGTTTTCTATTAGTATATATAGTAGTTGAGTTAGTTGATTTTTTAAAATTCGTAAGTAATATCTTTTGAATGCAATGTCCGAATTTAATAATTCAAAAAGTAATCTACAGGTATTAAAAAGCTTGAATGCGAAATGATTTATTTGGTTATGTATTGATAGTAAGGTACCTATAAATAACGTGGTATTGTTGACATTGATTAGAATATTTTTTTATTCTATCATCAATAGTATCCGCAGCTCATGCGAAGAAATACATTTTGAGGCTATTTTAAATGTCAATGAAACAACATAGGTGGGTAGGTATCACAAAAACAATTGTTTTAATAAAACAGAAGAAAGAAGATTAGATTATAAAATATAGTTGTACATTAGAAGAGAGAAATGCGATAGACATTTAGTTAGGTACAATACAATTTGTTATAATATTTAACACGATCGGGTTGTACCTACTTGTAGTACTTTAATATATGTGTTTTGTCACAATAATCCGTTTCCAGTAAAATGAACGAGCATGAATAACGTCGGGTGAGGAGTTGACGAGCGCAGCGATGCGGCGCCGCGCGGGGCGTCAACTGTTGCAGGTGTACAGTCTGAGCGGCACACAACCGTGACGGGCAAGCGTGGCGCTTACCGTCAGCCGAGGAGTCCTGGATTTATAAATGGGCCGAATAGCCATGGCCTAGGGGCGGAAAAACAAAGTTTCCTCTTTATAATATTAGTGTAGATGTATCTATTGTTATAAATTGTGAGCTAGCTTATATTCGAATGCATGTTATGTTCGTATCGAGTAGGTCAGACAGCCGCCATGTCACTCATATTTAAATATTTAAGTTTGTAAGAAATCTAATACTCTTTGCGATGCCGGCCCATCCTCCTCCATCTGACCCCAGCAACCCTACGAATGTAAGGCGCTGCCTCCCTCTCTTTTATTATGTGTTGGACACCATTCGGTTCCATGTGACCGGCCCATCTCCATTTTTGATTTCGTAGTGTAACTTTACCTCACCATACTACGTTTACAGGTATCGTAATGTTTACTTACTTTCATTATTTATTTTGTTTTTGATCAGTTCAGCTTCCTGCATACGATGATGAAAAGTATTACTTTTCAGTGTCCATTATTTATGAATCTTTGTCTCATCGCGTAATATGGGCTTGCGCGTAGTAATATCGTGTTGCGATTTTGGGACGGAACAATTTAGTTCACTTGGTACAGGATGCGAGCACATAACAAGCGAGCGACGCATTATAATATTGTGCACGTAACTATAGTAAGTATAGGTAGCGTCGCGTCGCGCTCTCCTCACAGTGTCGCCGGCGCGTCCAACCGACCGAAAATAGCTTGCGAAGCGGGTCGCGGCGGCGGCCTCCCTCCCGCCAGTCTCTGCACGCGCGGCACCATGGGCGCGCGCCGCGGACTGGCGCTGGCGCTGCTGCTGGCGGCCGCGCTCGCAGACCAACAAGTGAGGATAGGTGAGTGCACAAGCTACTGCCATGCGAGCCTCCCGCCTACCGTCAGGATGGCATTCTCATTTCACAATATTTTATTTTATTTTACTCTTTAGGAAAACTTAACTAATAGTTTGCAAGATTTGATTCTTACGAACGGCACTATCGTCCAACGTCAGACGCAGAGTGCGGTTATATTTTTTTTTTTATTTTTTGTTTATTTTTGCGGTTGAAACGTCCGCGTCCGCTCGAAACGGTCGCCGGGTAGGGCGCTAATAATGGATACCGCAACGTTCGCGCAGAGGTGGTGGAGGCTCAGCCGGCGCTGGCGATGCGGCTGAGCGCGGCGGTGGAGGCGGCGCTGGGCGGCGGCGGCGGCGACGAGGCCGCGGCCGCGGAGCCGCGCGAGCCGCTGGCGCTGGCGGCGCGCGCGTGCGCCGCGGCGGGCGGCGGCGCGGCGGCGGTGGTGGCGGCCGCGGGGCCCGCGCCCGCGCGCCTGCTGGCCGCCGCCGCCGCGCGCGCCGGCCTGCCGCTGCTGCTGCTGGAGCCCGCGCCCGCCGACCGCTCCTGGGAGGCGCTCGCCATGTTCCCGCACCCGGACGTGCTCGCGCAGGTACCGGCGCGCTGTCGCCGTTGCAGCGAAATACGAATATAAAACTTGCTCCTGAAAAAAACTGCACCTTGTAGTTTTCCGTCGGGAACTACGGCCGGTTATCCGATACCTAATTTGCGGACGTTCCCGCGCGTGAACCTTGCGAGATTCCTCAGAGCGCGGGTGATGTCGGCAGGCGTGCGTGGAGCTGTGCCGCGCGAAGGGCTGGCGGCGCGCCGTGCTGCTGCACGAGGGCGGCGCGGGTGCGGCGGCGCGCCTGGCGCCCGCCGACGGCGCCGGGCAGCCGCTGGCGCTGCTGGCGCGCCAGCTGCCGCCGCCCACCGACTCCGCGGCGCTCAGGTACGCGCCGCGGCCGCAGCTCCCGCGCCCCGCGGCCCGCGCCCCGCTCTCACCGCCCCGCGTCCCGCCGCAGGGACCTGCTGCTGGTGATGAAGAAGTCCGGCAAGACAAACTTCATAGTGTGGTGCGAGGCGGAGTGCGCGCGGCGCGTGCTGGCGGCGGCGCAGCGCGTGGGGCTGCTGGCGGAGCGGCACGCGTACATCGTGCTGGCGCTCGACCTGCACACGCAGGCGCTCGACGAGTTCAGCCACGGCGGCGCCAACGTGACCGGTGGGTGAGCGCGCGGCGCGGGGTCGGCGGCCGCGCGGGCGCTGACCCCGGGCGGTGCGCAGGGCTGCGGCTATTCGACCCGGAGAGCGCGGCGGTGCGCGGCACGATGGCGGCGTGGCGCGCGGCTTACTCGCGGCGGCTGGGCGCGCGCGCGGCGGCGGAGGCGGCGCGGGAGGCGGCGGCGCCGCCGGGCGCGCTGCTGCTGGCGCACCAGGCGGCGCGGCTGGTGGCGCGCGCGCTGGCGCAGCTGGCGCTGCCGCCGCTGCCGCCGGCGGACTGCGAGCGCGGCCGCGGCGCCTTCCACGCCGACACGCTGCTCAACTACTTGCGCTCGGTCGGTGCGAGTACCTTTTATTTTATTTTATTTTACTCTTCAGGAAAACAAACAGCCTTAATCAACAGAGTTAGAATACTTAAATTTAACAACCTTTTCTAAACTGTTCCTTATCACTCCGCATCGCGTCCGATTTTCGAGTAATGCGGTTTGTTTTCATGGAGCTCGGTGAGTGACTACCGTTAATCCGGTATCGCAAGCGCACGGCACATTTATTTATATTTTTTTGTTGGGCTTTTCAACAGACCGCAATAAAAAAAATGTTTATCATTTAAGTACAGTTCTGACCTTAATATTGCACTGTATAAATGTGAGCGACCTGGGCGGGACGCGTTGCAGGAGGAGTGGAAGGACGCGGAGGAGGACGGCGGGCCGATCTCGTGGGACGCGGACGGCGGGCGGCGCGCGCTGCAGCTGGAGGTGGTGGAGCTGGCGCGCGGCGGGCGGCTGCAGCGCGCCGGCGCGTGGGCGGCGCACGCGGGCCTGCTGTGGCGCCGCGCCGACGAGCCCGCGCCGGCGCCGCCGCCCGACTCCATGACCAACCTCACCTTCAACGTACTCATAGCGATGGTGCGTGCCGCGCATCCGCTCCACCCCCGCCCCCGCCCCGCGCGCCCTCCTCCTCTACACGATCGCAGCCTTCTGTTTCAGAACGACCCGTACGTCATGATGCGCCAGTCGACCGACCGCCTCTCGGGCAATCTGCGCTACGAAGGTACGAAGCGGGCGACGATGACGGCGGAGATCGGTCGACCGTCGCCGACCTAGAAAAACGTTCGCATCCTCAGGTTTCTGCATCGAGCTGATCGAGAAACTGGCGAAGATCCTGAACTTCAACTACACGTTCGTGGAGCAGGCGGACGGCAAGTACGGCAACCGCAACAACCAGACCGGCAAGTGGGACGGCATGATCGGCCGCCTCATGGATGAGCAGGACGTGCGTATCCCCCGGGCGGCGCGAGGGAGAGAGACGCGACGAGCGACGAGCCCCCGCTCTCCTGTTGCAGAACATGCACTTCGCGATCACGGACCTGACCATCACCTCGGACCGCGAGCACGCCGTGGACTTCACCACGCCGTTCATGAACCTCGGCGTCAGCATCCTGTTCCGCAAGCCGAAGCCGCCGGAACCGGAGCTGTTCGCATTCCTGTTGCCGTTCTCGAACGACGTGTGGCTGTGCCTCGGGTTCGCGTACCTCGGCACCTCGCTGCTGCTGTACGTGGTGGGGCGGCTGTGCCACGAGGAGTGGCAGAACCCCTACCCGTGCATCGAGGACCCACCCGCGCTCGAGAACCAGTTCACGCTCGCGAACGCGCTGTGGTTCAACCTGGGCGCGGTGCTGCTGCAGGGCTCGGAGATCGCGCCGGTGTGAGTGTGCCGCGGCCCCGGGGGGTGAGGGGGGGGCAGCCGCTCACTCCGCACCGCTTGCAGGGCGTACGGCACGCGCGCCGTGGCCAGCGTGTGGTGGGTGTTCGCGCTCGTCATCACGAGCTCGTACACCGCCAACCTGGCGACGCTGCTCGCCAAGAAGACCACCAACGAGCTGATCCGCGACGTGGAGGAGCTTGCGCACAACCCGCACGGCATCACGTACGGCGCCAAGAAGGGCGGCTCCACCTTCACCTTCTTCGAGGTGAGCGTCCTTCGGCGCCGCCGCTGCCTCCGCCGCTGCGCCTACATCCCCTCGTGCTTGTTGCAGCAATCGCAAAGCCCGCTGTACCAGGAGATGTACGCGCACATGCGCCAGCACCCGCTGCCGTCCAGCAACGCGGAGGGCATCAAGTGGTGAGCGCAACCTTATCGAATACAATTTACTGCCTGTAATTTTTTTTTTTCAATTATCTTGTAAAATGTTAATTATCGAGCCCACGTTTGTAAGAGCAGTTGTTCAACCTTAACATTGAAGCGCCTCCCGCCCCTCGGTGTACATGTACAGAGCGGCCGTGTCCCCGCAGGGTCAGCACCAGCGAGACGTACGCCTTCCTCATGGAGTCCACCACCATCGAGTACGAGATCGAGCGGAACTGCGAGGTCACCAAGGTGAGCCCGACCAACCTCGCATACCGTTGTAGCTAACACCGTGTTGTGTCTCCACTTGGCTTATTATAATTATTTAACGATGTAGCAGCGGCACACTCCACACGGATAGATTAAAAAAAAAAAACAGAAAAAAGTAATAAAAAAAGGTTAAATATTATCACAATAGGTTAAAGTGACAGTCGATTGCAGGTGGGGCCCCCACTCGATAGCAAGGGCTACGGCATCGCCATGAGAAAGAGTAAGTAGGGTGCGGGGCGGGTGGTGGGGCGGGGGCGGGGACTGACGGTCGCGCGGTTGCAGACTCGCCGTACCGGCAGGCGCTGAACCTGGCGCTGCTGAAGCTGCAGGAGGCGGGCACGCTGCGCGAGATGAAGAACTCGTGGTGGATCGAGAAGAACGGCGGCGGCGCGTGCAAGGTGCGTGCGCGGCGCGCGGCGCGGGCGGCGCGGGCGGGCTCCCGAGCGCGTGTGTCGTGTGCAGGCGGGCGACGAGCGCGGCGGGCAGGAGCTGGCGATGGCAAACTTCCGCGGGCTGTTCCTGGTGCTGGCGGTGGGCTGCGCGCTCGGCGTGCTGGTCTCGGCGCTGACGCTGGCGGTGAGCGCGGCGCGGCGCGCGCGCGCCGAGCGCCAGCCGCTGTCGCGCCGCCTGCTCGCCGAGCTGCGCTTCGTGTTCCGCTTCGAGAACTCCGTGAAGCCGATCCGAGTGAGTGTCGCGCGCGGGGCCGCGTGCTCGTGCGCCGTGTGCGTGACGTCGCTTGTTGCAGGGCCCGCTGAGCGAGTCGGCGACCAGCTCGGAGGAGACGCCGGCGGGGGAGGCGGCGGGGGCGGAGGCGGCGGCGGGCTCGCTGGCGTCGAGCCGGCGGCGGCGCCGCTCGTCCATGCACGCGGCGAGCGTGCGGCTGGCGCGCCACGCCACGCCCGAGAGCCGCGCGCGCCGCTCCTAGCGCGCAGCGCCGCTCCTACACTTATTTTATATTATTCACCTTGTTGGTTACATGTTAGGTTATGTTTTGGAATAAATGTTTTCAGTAGACCTTTCAATAAGTTTTCTTTTAACTTTTTTTAAATTATTACGCGATTGATCTATTTTTTTTAGTTATTCAGTGCGTACATCAATTACGTTCCGCACAATAGTTGAGGAGAGCGATGGCTGGCACATGCGTCAACTCGTGAACGGGTACTGCTTGTGGGGTCTGGTCTGCTTTGGCTGTAATCCCGTAACTCGTTAATGGTCATGTTTCCATATCCCAATGCGCACAACCAACCAAGAGAAATCTTATTAGAAAGCTTATTAAAAAATATCGGACTATTATAGATGACAAAAAAGTGTGGGATTGTAGTGAACTTTCACCAATTCAATCAATTAGTAGTACCTACATAAGATTACAATTGTAAATGAGATCGCGACCAAAAAAATACCTGCCGGGCGTTTCTTGCCTGTTCGTTTGCCGGCGTAAGGAGGTTGGAACAGGCGTAGCTAGTCTTAAGTTTGACGTTTTAAAGTGATCATATAATGTATCCTTTCAAACCTTGAACAAAATGCAGCAGCTTTAAAAGTTGCCATGGTGGTGGCCGTGGGTGGTGGCGGCAGCCCCGGCCGACCCTCTCGGTATACATTAGTGTCAGCGAGCTGTGCTGGCGGCTACTCGCAGGCACCACCCTACAGGCAGACACGTATGGGGTGTTGCGTAGGTACTTACACAGGGCTGTATGTCGAACATCAGACACCACGTGGAGCACCCGGACACGGAACAAACATTGCATAAATATTGGTCGAACCCGGAATCAAATCGCTTGTTCACCCACTGCAATAGGTATATACTTATATTCTGTGCCACTGCGCCAAATACGTCGCCAAAAATTACATAATACTTCGTTTAGAATGTACCTATAACATTATTTCAAGTTATAAAAAATCTAATTTTATAGCAACGAATGGTCGGTTCCAGCGGCGACTCCGCCCGCCAGCTGGCCACCCACCGACCGCTAGTGTCATACTCGTACATATCCCCTCGGAGCTGGCTAAGCTAGCACACAATATTTATAGAACGTAAAACCATTGTTTATACCTCAGCAACACGGTTTTCTTCCGGGTAGGTCAACTACGTCAAACCTCGTCGACTTTGTAAGTGATATTACAGAAGCCTTCACAAATACTCATGAAGTCCACGCAATCTATACTGATTTTTCTAAGGCGTTTGATGTGGTCCACCATGGGATATTATTAAAAAAGCTTGGTCATGCTGGAATCTGTGGTTCATTGCTACGGTGGTGCGAGTCCTATCTACGTAACCGTTCTCAGATCGTCAAGGTCCGTGGTTTCAAATCCCCACCCAAATCTGTACCATCGGGTGTGCCTCAGGGCTCACATCTGGGACCTTTGTTCTTCTTGCTCTTTGTGAATGATTTGTCCTCAAATTTGACGTCCAAGTTTCAAATGTTTGCGGATGATTTAAAAATCTTTAGAGAAATATGCTCACACCACGACCTAGAAATTTTACAACATGATCTCAATACCATAAATGATTGGTGCGTTTGTAATAAAATGGTGTTAAATTCTTCGAAATGTTTTTATCTTAATTTTTTCAGAAAAAAGAAGCCAATACAAGTGTCTTACTACATAAACAACACTCCACTAACAGAGGTTTTTAGCATGCGTGACTTGGGAGTTATTGTGGACACCAAAATGGATTTTAGGGAACATATTGACTGCATTTCTAAAAAAGGGTCTCGCCTTGCAGGCTTTGTGTCAAGGCAGACTAAATTCTTTAAAGATCCCGAAGTTTCTATAATTCTCTTTAACTGCTATGTGCGCAGTCTTTTAGAGTACTGCAGCCCTGTCTGGAGCCCGTCGTACAACGTGCACATTGAGCGTTTGGAAAAACTTCAAGAGAGATTTTTGTACCACCTTTCCTATTCAAACAATTTGTGTCGTCAGTTGCAATCTTATGAATCTAGACTTGCTTACTACCACTTATCTCCACTGCAACAAAGAAGGAACATCGCTGACCTTTTATTTCTACACAAACTAATTCATGGTTATATAGACAGTCCGCTTCTGCTGGAAAAAATAGAATTAATCGTCCCGCGTCCATCTAGCCGTCTTGGAAATAGAAAAACGTTCAGCCTGCCACATACTCGTACTAATTATGGTCAACACTCGTCTTTGTATCGTATTTGTTTTGCATACAATAATATTTGTCAGGACTTAGATATATTTAACCCTTCAGTCTCTTCTTATAAGAGGCTGCTATCTACAAAGTATTAAGTAGTAGTAATTAAATTCTTTCTTTCTTTCTTATATATTTTTAAATTTTTTAAATTCTTTGTATTAATTATTTTATATTATTTTTTTAATTTTTTTGTATTATGTAGTACATAACCTTTTTTGTGCATGCCGTGTTCACACCTAGAAGGTTGTACGCACATGCGGAAGCCATATTTTCAATATTGTTCAAAAATTATTACTTGTAACATTGTGTATACGACTAATTCTGTGAACCAAATAAAAAAAAAAAAAATAAAAAAAAAAATAAAAAAAAAACTAATATTATTTTAGAAAAAGATAAAATTGGGTTGGGGCATTACACAAATTGAAACTATAGTAGGCATACGCGGGTGAAACCGCGGGGCATAGCTAGTTATATAATATACTTATGTGAAGAAAAAAGCCTATAGTTTCTATGTTAATAAGATATATTAATATTCCTAAAAGGTGTAGATAATCACTATCACTACTTATTCACTATCACTATCACTATCATCACTATCACTACTTATTATAAAACAAAGTCCTCGCGCCGCGTCTGTCTGTCTGTCTGTCTGTCTGAACGCGATAAACTCAAAAACTACTGCACCGATTTTCATGCTGTTTTCACCAATAGATAGAGTGGTTCTCGAGGAAAGTTTTAGGATATAATTTGTTAAGTTTTTGTATACGTTGGCTAAAATATAACGATATTTGTTGGAGAGGTCGGAAAAAAATAAGCCGTCTGTGAGCTTTCAACGAAAACGCTGCCTAAACCCTTTGATATATAACAAAATGATGAACTGTGGAATTGTGTATCTTATACAGGTCTACAAAAAAGTCCGCGATGGCATATGTTTATCTCTTAAGGATAACATACTATAACAACTTTTTTACATTTTAAAAGTTGATAAAAATGCCGACTAAAATCGGACCGTGTTTTAAATGATTTTATATTAATCCTTATCAAAATAAATCATTTCGTATTCAAGATAATAAGCTTTTACCAATAGCTTTTTGAATTGTTCAAATCAGACATTCTATTCGAAAGATATTGCGAAATTAAAAAATGTCAAACTAATCGAAAAATATAACCACCGCGCGCCGCACCGCAGCGCAGCGGGAAACGCGGTGAGGTGAGGGGGGCACCGAAGGCGGAAGAGAGAATCTATGAAAATTCAAAATTCAAAACTTTTTTTTTAATAGGATACATTGTGATCACTTTAAAACGTCAACTTAAAACTAGCTACGCCTATTCCAACCTCCTTACGCCGGCAAAAGAACAGGGAAGAAACGCCCGGCAGGTAATTTTTTTGGCGCGATCACATTGACAATTTTATTCTTATTACTAATTGATTGAATTGGATATGAAATAGGTAAAGTGCGGTCGCGGACCAGGAAGACTTTTAGCTGCGCGGTTCAAACGCGCGGTCCGAAATAAAATAACTTAGAGTTAAGATAGGATAATGGATACAGCAGGTAACGCGGTGAGAGGGCACCGAAGTGCGGGAATAATTTTGGAGTATACGGAATATATACGCTTTCGCGCCTAAACTACTGAACCGATTTAAATGAAATTTGGTAAAGAGATAGTTTGAGCCCTGGGAAAGGACATAACATACTTTTTATCGCGATAAACTGTAGCCCACGCGGGTGAAACCGCGAGGAACAGCTAGGTAGTAATTATATAATTATTTCATTCTCAACTACCTACCTACATATCTCGACGATCATATAAATACATAGCATATTATTTGAAGTGCAGGTTATTTACCTAAGTTAATTTATTAGATTTAGTTTTTGATAGATTTAAATCATAATAGGACGACGTATCGTCTCGATATGCAAATGTAGCGCGTCGGCGTGGGAGAGATGCGCGCGCCGCCGCCGCCGGCGGTATCGACGCGGCGCGGCGGCGGCGCGGCGCGGCGCGGCAGTCCGCTCCCGGCCGCAGCATGGAGGCGCCGCACGCCCCCGCGCCCCCCGCGCCCGCCGCTCGGCCCCTCGTGCGCCCCGACGAGCACGGCGAGGTGGACACCTCCAGGTGCGCTCCCATTCACCTCCACTCCTGCTCCCTGCAAGCCCGTCTCGATTCACTTGTAATGCGCACGCATGCACTTACCTACGTTCAATGCTAAAACACGTCTCGTGCCTTTCATTCAATGGCCGATTCAAATACTTACATATTTACGGTGATGCACGTCGAGCCTGGATAGTGAGCTGGCCTCCGGCGGCTCGCGGCGACTCGTCCGCTCGACGTTTATTTCCTTGAACGTTTTGCCGAAACATCGATCGTGTCCGCCCGCGCTCCGCCAACATGGACAGGATCGGGGACGGGAACGGAGACGGGGATACGTGTGGGAACGGGAAAGGGATCGATTAGATATATCAACGAAACGTAATATAATAAACAAAATATAATATAAAGTACCTACTATAAGTAATAAAATAATGTGTTATTGTATGATGATGGAGTTGAGGGAGCCAATTATACTACCCTTTTGGTACTGTAAATGTGAGTAAAGTAGTGCGCCTGATGTCTTGACACGTGACGTGATACTAGACGCGAGACATTATTCCATAATGCCTATTACTGTTTCAACTCGACAAATGCCATGTCCACCCCAGCTATCCGATACTCTGACTAGATTTTGAAGCCGTAACTTTTCAAAAGACTAATTTATTTTAATTTATCTCTTATCGAATAATTTGTACAACTATTGAGTCGAGATAGGAATAGAAATCTGTAAATGTAGATATGAAACGTGAGGTGCCGCCACCGGAGGGAGAGGCGCGGGGGCCGCCTTCCCGCCCCGCGCCCCTTCCTACACTACAGTGCAAGAAAACACTAAAACACATTACGTCACACACCTACTGCCGGACAGCTGCTGATCATGACCAATTTTCCAAAAGTGTACCAGATAGGTCATTTTTGGTATTAGTCATAGGTACTAATTAGGAAAATTTCAGCGACTTGTGTCGTTGACCGTACCTACATCATAATCCTCTTTCTAAACTCGCAACGACCGTTCTACATCACGTATCGATTAAAGCCTCTTATTAGTGAATCAAGAACTACTATTTAGAGATAAGTTCGAGATACATAAAGTACGTGTCGCTCGTAGATGCTGTGACGGCGGATGAAGGGAAGAGGAGCTCTGGCGTGGATCTAGGATGCCAGTAGCATGTTAACAAAGACAATCATAATACAGAGAACTAAAACAACAACAAAACTAGATCATATACACTTACAGGGAAATCTACCACACCCAACACAAGTCAGTGACGATGTGGTCGAAATATTGAATATTGAATAAACTATACTTCACCTTCTCACAAATAAAATGACTTGTTCTTTTTTTATTTATTACATGGTAGCGTTTGGCCGCAAGACACCGGATGTTAGGATACGATGTGGCGCGACGCTACACCTGGAGTGAGAACTGGCTCTCTAGTGGGGCTGCCGGAACACATCCCCGATAGGTGCTCGGCAACAGATTCTTAACTCGAGGGTTAGCCAGGCGAGCACTTGACAATGCCTTTTTAGTATCAAGTTGCGGTTTCATCACGATATTTTCATTAACGCTTCAGTACACACACGTTGTGTGGAGTGGAAGCGCGGCAGACGGTCGAGTGTGCGGCAGGTACCCGGCGCCGAAGGAGGCGACGCACAAGGTGCGCGGGCGCGGCGACGTGCTGGAGCTGGTGTGCGGCGCGCGCGGCGTCGACCCCGAGCTGCTCACCGTGAAGACGTTCTACTTCTTCTTCTACTCGGCGTTCGGCTCGCTGTTCCCGCTCATGGGCGTCTACTTCAAGCAGATGGGCATGAACGCGGGCCAGTGCGGCCTGCTCATCGGCACGCGGCCCTTCGTCGAGTTCCTGTCGGCGCCCTTCTGGGGCGGGCTGGCGGACCGCTGGCGCAAGGTACGTAGCGGCGGTGCGCGCGCTCCCCTCGGGGGCGCGGCGTGCATGAGTGACGCGTGCAGGGGCGGCTGCTGCTGCTGGCGTCGCTGGGCGCGTGGATCGTGTTCACGCTGCCGCTGAGCTGGGTGCAGCCGGGCGCGGTGGCGTGCGTGTCGCCCGTCAACGGCTCGGCGTACAACCTGACGGAGCCGCGCTACGAGGACGAGTGGGGCCCGGCGCCGCTCGCGCTGCGCGCCGCGCCTCCGCGCGAGGGCTCGCCGCTGCCGGTGTCCGACGCGCTCAACTACGACGCGGCCGCCAACCGCGAGTGGGTGACGCCGCTGCACTCGTACATCGTGTACCGCACGCCCGACATACAGAAGACGTTCTTCCTGCTGCTGCTGCTCGTAGTCATCGGCGAGTTCTTCAGCGCGCCCGCCATCACGCTCGCCGACTCCGCTGTCATCACGCTGCTCGGGGAGGACGCCGACAGGTGCGCTGCACGCTTAGCGATGCCCGCTAGCTTATTGAAGCGGCTCCGCTCACAAATGTTAACTTTACTCTCCCGCGTTCGTAGTTTTGTATGTTATCGATGATATAGTGTTGCACCTTTATGTTTTTTCTTTCGACCCGCCCTCCGGCTGCATCTTTGCAAGTGCGATTGTTTCACTAGGAAGGGTCCGCCCTGTACCTGCCTACCGGATCGAAATAAATAAAAGTCACTTTTGAACTCATTGAATGCTATTGAAAATCACTAAACGAAATCTGTACGCGCGACTAATTTGCGGACAACGTTCTGGTACTCTAAGGGTTGTGATGACGCACACCGCACACCGTTTGTTGTTTGTTCCGCCCCGCGCTGCGCGTGTGTGCGTGCGGGGGGCGCGGTGGGTGCAGCGCGGCGGGTTGCAGGTACGGCCACCAGCGCATGTTCGGCTCGCTGGGCTGGGGGCTGGCGATGTTCTTCGTGGGCATCGCGCTGGACCACAGCACGGCCTTCAGCACGCATCCGTGCGGCGGCCCTCAGCAGTACGAGAAGAACTACACCATCTGCTTCGCAACATTCTCCGTGCTGATGGGCGGCGCGCTGCTCACCGCCACGCAGATCCGCTTCAAGTACGAGCTGGCGGAGGAGCCGCCGGCGCCGGCCGCGCCGCCCGCCGAGCCCACGCACGAGGAGCGCATGCAGCAGCAGCTGGCGGCGCAACTGCAGCTGCCGGGCCTGGACACCAGCGCGCCGCCGCCGCCGCAGCCGCCGCTCGAGCACGCCAAGGTAGGCGGGGGCGCACCAGGAGCGCATGCGGCAGCAGCTTGCACACCGCGCGTCACCTCTGCTGGGGCGGGGTATGGGGGTGGTTAAGAGCGGAGACGCTGATCGCTCCGCGGTTGCAGGTGTTCGCGCAGACGACGCGCGAGATGCCCGAATGGGTGACGGTGCTGCGCCAGTTCCAGAACGTGAAGGCGGCTTCGTTCCTGTTCGTGGCTTGGTTCATGGGTTTCGGCATCGGCCTCATCTTCACCTTCCTCTTCTGGCACCTGCAGGTCAGCTCATCGATACACACCCCTGTCTACATTCATCATTCCTTATCTCTACTAATACTGTACTATACTACAAATACTACAACCGCTCGCGATCGAGCCGACAGAATAGGAGCAGGAGGCGAATCGCAATTCTAGTATTAAACGTGAACCCCGGGGTTTCGTTCCAGGACATCGGCGGCTCCCCGACGCTGTTCGGCGTGGCGTCCGTCATCAACCACATCTCGGAGATATTCGCGTACTTCTTCAGCTTCAAGCTCATCACCCAGATGGGGCACGTGAAGGTGAGCGAGGCGCGGCGGCGCGTGGGTCGCGACGCACGCGCCGCCCCGGTACAGCGCGCGGGGCCGGCAGGTGCTGTGCCTGGGGCTGGCCGGCAACGTGGTGCGCTTCCTGTACATCTCGTGGCTGGCGCGGCCGTGGTGGGTGCTGCCGTTCGAGTTCGTGCAGGGCGTGACGCACGCCGCCGTGTGGGCCGCGTGCTGCTCGTACATCGCGCACGGCGCGCCGCCCGGCCTGCGCTCCTCGGCGCAGGGCGTGCTGCAGGGGCTGCACCACGGGCTGGGCCGCGGCTGCGGCGCCGTGCTGGGCGGGCTGGCCGTGGCGCGCTGGGGCACCACGCGCACCTTCGCCGGCTACGGGCTGCTGTGCGGCGTGGTGCTGGCCGCCTTCGCGTTCATCAACTTCCGCGAGGGCGGCGCGGAGGCGGTGGGCGGCGCGGACGACGAGGAGGCGCGCGCGGTGGCCGAGGCGGGCGTGCTGGCGCCGCACGGCGTGCCCTCCAACCCGCTGCCGCGCGCGCTGTCCTCCACGCGCCTGGCCGACCTGGCGCACGCGCACCACGACCGCTACGGCGCCACCGCGGTCAGTACCGCTACCTCGCGTACGCGACCCGCCATCGAGCGATACCCGCTCGCTCCCCATCGTTGCTATCTCGGATCCTTTAATTTATATTTATTTTTCTTGCAACCGTGAGGCGAAACGAGCGAGTCGCTCGCCTGGCGATAAGCGCAACGCTTGCAAATTAAAGTAATAGAGTGTGTACGCGGCGGGTAGACAACGTGTGGAAGTGCGAGCGTATGCGCCGCTTGTTGCAGAGCTACGCGGGCGCGGAGAGCCTCGGCGTGCCGGGGCAGGCGCCGCCGGCGCAGGCGCCGCGCGCCGCCAACCCCTTCCTGGAGGGCGCGGGGGCGGGCGCGGAGCAGGCGCCCGCCTACAGGTAAGCGGCCCGCGCCGCCCCTGCCCGCCCCGCGCCCCGCGCCGCCGCCGACTCCGGCCGTCAACTCCGGGCGCACCGGCGCGCGATGTGACACGATCAGGGCTCTCTTACTTCCCAGTTGTTAATTTCGTTCTTTTCCAGATTGACAAGTCAGATGGAGTTTATTTGAAAGATATAAATATGTATTATACATACATTGTACAGGGTGTTAAACAAGGGGTGTAAAAAAAAATTATTTTATATTTAACTTCTGTTAAAGATATTTCAATGTTGGATATTTCTTTAGGGCCAATGGTGAGCACTCTTGCCCGTAACGGTGACAGTGCCACCCGGAACATTAAATTGCCAAGTTATGCGTGGCACTGTACCTACTACTCTTATCACCCTGAGATATCAATCTGTAAGTTCATATTATGCCCCGTATAGTTAACTACTTACTCACTCATTACATTTTATTTTTGTTATTGTTCTTTCCCAAAATATTTCAACATTCATTTTTCTAACATTACTTTCACAAAATTATAAATGTTTAACGTTGTTACAAAACTATCTATAATATATTTAGGTACTTGTTACGATGACGCACTGTATAACATTTAAATGGTTTATAAGTAGCTAAATTAAGTTTATGTACTATTTTGTGGTTTAAATGTGTAGGTAGTTAAATGAATGTGTAACTTTGGTCGCTTCGAATTTACCCCCGAAGGGCCGGGGCCCCGCACGCCGCGCGGCGCGACGCATGCGGTGTCGTGGGGTCACCAGTTCTAGAGCCAGTTTCTCAAGTTTCTCGTACAATTATTAGGGTAATCCGTAGTATTATAGGCGATTTCTAATATATTTGTTGATCGTTCCTCGCTTGCGTCGACGTAGCCCGTAGTAGCGGTAGTATAACTCCGCAGGCCAGCCTCGCAGTGCGCGCGCGTCATGTATGCTCCCTATTAGCTAGCGCCTATTCGTGACGATTCGATAAATGAGCGTCATTACGTGTTTATCCAGCTGTTAGTGTATTCCTTCTGGTAATTTTATGTTCAAGAATGTGTTTTCTGTGTTTTCTCTAGAAAATATACAAAACTTGTATGATGTTCAAGAAACGAGTTATATATCAACGTTACAAGTAGTTAGCTTCAGCACTATAATTAATTTTACTATACAGGGTTATTTGAAATTAGCGCATCACCTCTTGCAGAAAGCCTCTCTACATCAATATCAACAAAATTTGTTCTACGACTTTTTGTAAATCTTGCTAAATAACACAAAAACAAAAAAACACAAAAAAATTGGCCAGCTCTGTTATTTATTACTCTGTATTTTGTAAGAGTTACGCGGCAATGATGCGTGCGGCGCACGCGTCTCTAATTAACCGTGACGTACGACTGAGGTGCAAGGTCAAATTCAGAAGTGGAAAGCCGCTGCACTCCGCAACCCCGCAACCCCGCGCCCCGTTACACGTGCCGATATTTTGCCTAGAGACAGTTAGATAGTTGGGTGCGCGTAGAGTAGCATAACGGGCGGCTTGCATAACGTTGTGTTAAAATCGTTGTTAATTTTATTTAGCTAATTCAGTTTTAGGCGCTAAACAAGTTTATTCTAATCTAATTTAGGGTTGTCTTGCACGACGCAATTTCCGATGCCATTTAGCTAAACGTAATTAGCGCGTTGGTCAAACAGCGTTATACGTTCCGTATCACGCGCTCCTTGTGTTTTTTCGTCAAGCACGGTCAAGCCCATGTCATTTGATCAACATTGGGGTTAAAGATTTGCGTAAAATGGAGTACTGCCTACTGCGTGTCAGTGTCAAAACTGTCAAAGCATAGTTTTCGCGGTTTTCAGTCGAATGTTGATTGATAGTTGATAGCTTTCTAGTTTTGTTTTGTGTTGATTTGAGTGAATAATACGAAAAAAATGTCTGAAAATGTCAAAGGAGTGAGAACGCGTGCGGCAAACTTCACAAAACAAGAACAAACGCTGCTGTATGAGGCTTTGAAACCGTACAGTCACATTATTGAGTCCAAACAGACCGATAGTGTAAAACAAGCCGACAAGCAAATTGCTTGGGCAAAAATCACCGAAGTTTTCAACTCAAATGCTGTTGGCCAGCCAAGAACCATTGAAAATCTAATAAGCTGCTATAGAAATGTAAAAAGTAAAATAAAAAAGCAACATTCCGAGGCAAAAATGTTGCTTGTCGGTAAGTATCGTGGTATATACCTAACTATTTTCAATGATAATGCTTCGAGTTTTTTAATTTTTGTTAAAAATAACTATGAATTACTTACAATAGTTTGCTTGTTAAATTTCAACAGATCCTTCTCAAAGAGGAGCTCTTTTAATTGCAATTGAGGAAGACGGAAAAGATTGGCAAAAAGTGGCCTCTACATCGAAGTGGAATGATTCCAATCTCTGTGAGCAAGGTTTTAAACTGCTTGAGAAAGAATCTTTAAAACAAGATAACAAAATAAAAAAGTTTGCGATGGGAACAGGTAATAAATATCATAGATCTTACTTACTAGCCTGTTAAGTTTTCTTATTTCACTAGTATGTATTATTAGATCCACGAGCACAAGCTTATAGTGTCATATAAAAAAATTAAACTATTAAAAAACAAACTTGTTCAGTATTCAACGGCATCTATTTAATTTATGTTTTAATACTCCACATCTATAACTATGTCCAATGATCTCACAATTTTCAGGTGGTGGTCCTCATCTTCCAGATAAAGAAGATGAACTAGCCGGCATAAAAAAATTGATCGAACCACAAATAGATGGTTTGTTTACCATGTACGATAGTGATGCGAATTTGATGGCCCAATACCATCAAACAAAGCCAGAGGTTGAACAAAGACAACCTATAGAATCGTCTTTTATAGAAAGTACAATTAGTAAGTTATCATAATACATAACAACATTATTAGTATGTACTTATGTTGATTTACCTTTCCTATTAATATTTTTGTTTACAGCTAGCCAGGAGCCAATTGCATTGCTAGTTGCCACACCCAGAACCCATGAACCAGAGGTGGTTAGAACACCATCAAAGTCTAGGCTTGAAATTCTACGCAAAAAAAAAGAACCTGCTCTATCTCACAATGGTAACTACAACTAATACTAATTGACCAAGCAAGTGAAGTGTCCCTACATCAACTAGGCAAATTTGCTGTTTATAGATTGGAAGTTTTCTGTGGTACTATTTACCGGCTGATTTTGATAATAATTGGCTAGTTATTTATTAACCCTGCCATAAAAATCATGAGTAAAGGTGGCTAAGATAACAGCTAGCTGAGGTTAAATAATGTGACTATGTAATTAATTGATGTTTGAGTCTTCGTTACTTGAAATAAATTAAAATTACTCAGAACAAAGTAAGGCTAAAAAAAAATTTTTTTTTTATATAGTCTATTTTTGTTAATTTACAGAGACCACCTGCAGGAAGGCAACCGTCAATGAAAGCTTTAAACTGCTTTCTGAGGCGAAGTTGGAGTTGGTGCAAATGCAGAAACTTTTATTGGAGAAGGAGTTAATGCACAAACAAAAACTGCAAGAGCTTGAAACAGAAAACATTATTGCGGAAAATAAATTTAAAATAAAAATGAGAGAAAAAGAATTGGAGTTAATGGATATAAAAATTCAAAATGCTAAGAATATTTAAAATTAATTGTAGTAGTAATATAGTTCTGTAGTTTTGTTTGTTTATAAATTAGTAAATAGCTTTCAGGTTTGTAATATGTTATTGTGAGTTGTACTTATTATAGGTTACCAATCAATAGAATTTTGTTTTATTATGATGATGTATGTCTTTTCTATGTATAAGCATGAACCACATAGGTACAAAAACTAGTAGGTAAGTAAATAAGTAAAGTTTATTCAATATTAATATCACATAGGTATACTATTCTCATAATAATTCAAAGTAATTAATTAACATTTGTCTTTCTAGATTCCGGCTACCTCTTTGTTGTTGACTAACTACTGTTGTACTATTTATTAATGATGTTTCCTGTATAGATGGGAAATCTGGGTCTTCAGGAGGCATAATCTCATTTTGTATTATTGCCAAATTGTGCAATACAGCTGTAGCTATAATTATTCCTGGTACCCTATGTAGGTGAATATTAATACCTCGAGACAAGATCGGAAATCTTCTCTTCCAAACACCAAAAGCTCTTTCCACAACATTTCTTGTTTTAATGTGAGATTCTTGATAGAGAATTTCTCCTCTCGTGCTGGGGCTTCCATCTGGTAGTGGTGTCATCATAAATTTGTTCTGAGCGTATCCACTATCTCCTAGTAAATGTTTGTTGGGATATTTACTCTGGACAAAATTTCGTTTTAAAGCACAGTTATCCCAGATGTTTGAATCATGGGCAGAACCATGCCATCGTGCCACAACATCTAAGAACGTTAGGTTATTTGCAGCTACACATTGTGTGTTTATTGAAAAATACCCTTTCCGATTCCTGTAGATTTCAGCATTGTCTCCCCCAGGTGATATAATTCGTATATGAGTACAATCTATGGCACCAAGCACTCTAGGAAACTTAGCAATTTTATAAAATTTCGTTGCTGCCTCGTTTTGCTGTTCTTCTGAACATGGAAATTGTATGTACATGTGTCCCAAACTTGCTATAGCATGAGTCACACGGTGCACAATTCTGCAAGCAGTGGACTCGTGAACGCCAATCATATCACCACATGTAATTAGTTGGCTACCTGTGGCATAAAAACGCAACGTACATAGAAGTTGGTAATAGCCATTCCGGGGTGTTTAATTTTGACAGCTTGCTAAACACGTTTAGGAGCTAATTTTTTGTTGTGCAAGATGCTAAACGTGTTTAGTTGCCTAAATGCAATTAAGGGGTTCTTAAATACGTTTAAGGATTGTTGTGCAAGCCGCCCTAATTGCCAGTTCAGAGGCGTTAAATACCCTAATAATAAATTTGTATGGGAAAACTCAAATTTTAAAAAGTCGTAGAACAAATGTTGTTGGGATTGAAGTAAAGAGGCTTCCTGCAAGAGGTGATGCGCTAATTTCAAATAACCCTGTTTAAATACGAGTACGTGCAAAGGTTGCGGAAAGTGAAAGTGAGTGCAGTCTCGTCCCGTGCACGTCGGCTCGGCGCCACCGGCGCGGCGGCGGCTCCCGCGACCGCCGCGCATCTCCAACAAGATGTGTCATATCAGAGTGTGATCATTACAAATATTGATCGGGGTGCGTCGAACGCCCGACATACATTTCATGTATGAACTATTTATGTATAACTATAAATAATTGTATAAATGTAGAGAACAATTTGTACAAATTAATAGAACTGTTAAAAATTATATACATACCTATATATTAGAACATGAAACGTATAGCTCTTCATTAGCAGTGAGTGGTCGCTTGCCTGGTAGTGTGGTGGCGGTGACGATGACGAGCAGCAGCTCCCCGCGGCACCAACACGCACCAGAACACAATTATTGACTCGCGGACGTAGGAACATCCGAGGAGGCACAACGTAAACAACTACAAAATAATTCAAGTACATTACTTATTAAGTATTTCTTTATATTTGTACTTATTTAATGTATAATTGTATTGTACAATCACAACGCAGGTACCGACCTAGTGTACCTACTAGAATCTTTCAGTGTAAGTATAGGAACATTATATAGTTATGTATTAGATTATTTCTGTGATTTAGGTATCTACCTAAACGTCATAATCATGAATAGTTATTTTGTTTTTATTTAATTTGATGCTTGTCGTGAAGTTATTGCTAATGAAGAGCCGTCGTGTATGTAATATTGCCTATATGTATATCCACGCGCGCTACGGAGAGCGTCGCGTCGCGTCGGCTCTATTGATACAATGCAGTAGATCTATATTATAATATATTATAGCTACTGTTATACGTACATTTACTGTTAACGTAATTATTTATTGAAGAGAGAGGCACCGGTTATATATTTTTGCACTACTGTCCCCTCGGAGCGCTCCGGGAGCGCCCGTGTGTATCACTAGGTAAGTGTTAGCTGCGCGCCCGCCCGCCCCCGCAACGGTAAAGGCAGAGGTGTAGCACTATTTCAAATTCAAATGTGTACATGTAATAAATAAATGTTGAACAATGATTGGTGTTTTTATTTAACAAATAATGAACGTTGAGCCTAATACTCATTGTAATATATGTTGGTACATACAATATATTTAGGTAGGCAGCTGGGGAAGCAGTGAAGCCACTGAGGCAGACAATAGAGCGAATATATAATTAAAGATCGCTGGTTGATGCCGAGGATATATTATATGTATTAATTATCTTCTTAATTTGTTGCTATACGCAAATTATTATAATTTATTTTTTTATTTATTACAAGGAAAACAAATAGCATAAAAGAAAAAATAATATAAAAACAAAACATAAAAATAAATAAGCCTAACATTATTAATTTGATGTCAAATAAACAATGTAAATCTTATAAAAATATATTTATAATTAATGTACTAGTAGCATTGAGAAAAGTCAACTACCTAAGGTACTTAGTAGGTATTATATTATAAGGGAGATCGTCTTCATTAAACGTAACTCTGAGACAGATGCTGATTACCTAATCAGTAGTGCATAAGCACCCGAGTGCGGCGCCGCAAATATATTTAAGTACATATTTTACTTGTATCAAAGTAAAATTACTAAATGTTGACGCACGCCCTATTAATTTTTCTTTTAGTTCTGATACCCTTTCATAAAATAGTCTCTCCCCATCAATATACATATATATCCACCATGTTAACTTCTTTGAAACACTAATAAATGCATTAATTACGTAAGTATACCTACCTACTTGAATTAGATAAAGCTAAACTAAAGCTAAACTTAACCAGACGAAGCAAGCAGGCTTACAGATTGCAGGAGGTTTATTCAGGCTTGGCAGGGTAGCGTTTGACCACAAGCCCGATGGCTAGGTGGCGCCGCGCCCGGGCTGGGAGCTCTCGTGTGAGGCTGCCACCTACTGACATACTTGACGACAAAGTCTCTAGACAGAGTGTAGTTAGTCGGACTAGTGAACTGACTCAATTTATCCACGATGTTCAAAATGCCGACACTGCATTCATATTCAAGTTTACCATTAACAACGTAATGATTCAATTAAAACCTGTACCTGATTAGCCATGTTTGCTGGTCAAATGACAAGAGTAATTAGAAATATATACAAGAATGAACACACAAGTACGGTGCATCGCATCACGAATCGGAGCAGCGGCGGCGGTGGTGGTGGGCGGGGGCACTGGAGGAGTCACAGAATGACCAGCTTGCCGTTTCTGAAGGCGGTCCTGAGCGGCGTCTTCTCCTTCTCTCGGCTGCTGCTCACATAGCTGCAACATAGCGTGCGGACAAGTTAGCCGCCGTCGTCTATTATTATCCACAGAGCGCGAGAGAGTACGGGTGCACTCACCGGGCGGGGGCGGCGCGCGGGGGCGGCGGGGGCGGCGCGGCGGCGCGCGCGCACAGCAGCGCAAGCAGCACCGCGGCGGGCTGCAGCACGGCGGCCGCCAGCACGGCGCCGCCGCACACGTACAGGTTGCGCGGCGCGTCCTGTTCCGCCTCCTGCAACACGCCGCCGGTCACTCGCGCCCGCCTCGCGACCGGAGGAGCGGACACCACACAAATAACTCGTTCCGGAGGCGCATCGGACGCGCGGATCGCGACATTTACGAAAATTGAAGGGGAACCGGCGCGCCGCGGTCGGGCCCGTTCGTTTTCGGGGTGCCTCCTGCGAGCGAAATGACACAGACCGCGATCCCGTTCGACAACGATTAAGTAATAAATGTAAACGTACAGGAGCTGCTCGGACTCCAAACAGAACGGAACCGGAGCATCGTTTCACTATAATAGAGAAAAATGAGAGGGCGCGGCGGCGCGGACGGGCACCTGCAGCAGGTCGTGCACCCTGGCCGGCAGCGGGAACCAGCGCGCCAGCAGGCGCAGCAGCGGCTGCAGCGCGTCTTGCGCCTCCAGCGCCGCCAGCACACGGCGCGCCTCGTGCGAGCGCGCCCAGCGCGCCGCGCGCGCCGCGCCCCACGCCGCGCCCGCGCCCTGCGCCGCCACCAGCGCGCCCATCAGCGCCGCGTACTGCAACACGGAACCAACTCACCGCCTGCGCCCGGGGAGCGGCGCCGCTACCTCGACAACCGACAAATTGAATAAACAAACACTTTTACTTTATTTAACATGGAAAACTAACAGCTCCAAAGCGCTATATCGTTACATAGGTAATGGAATCGAAGAAGCCCTTAAACAGTTTTCACAAGAAAAGAAGTAGAATCCTTTGCAACCATTCATCATTGGACTTGCACCATGCCCGCGTTCATTGTTTTCTTTTATTTGTGTTTGTTAGTGACATGTCTGTTGGAAAACCGAATAAATAAATAAATACATTCAGTAGAAGTGAGAATCGCGTGTACTGACGGTGAGGAAGAGCGCGCGGCGCGCGGCGGGCGCGGAGACGGAGAGCGCGGCGGCGGCGAGGTGCGCCAGCGCCGCCAGCGCCGCGCCGCCCGCGCCCAGCGCCGCGGCGGCCGCGCGGTACTCCGCCGGGAACAGCTCGCGCACCACGATGTACGTGCTGGGGTCCCACTTGAGCCGCGCCGCCGTCGCCAGCGCCGCGCCCGCCACCACCTGCGGCGCGCACACGGTACAACACTCCAACAAAACTATACTCGGAGTGGTGACGCGCGCGCGCCTTCGACGAACGGGAACATTTCGATAGATGTAACGTTGGCTAAACTAACAAATTGGTTTTCAATAGCGGAGTGCTACGCAGCGCTCCTCGAGGTGTCTGTCGGGTTGGAGAGCGCAGTGTGCAGGAGCAGGGGAGGCGCCCGCATTTCACGAACGGCGCGCGGCTCCCCTGCGCCTCGCTTCAACTCCTCCATGCAAGCTCTCGGGAGAGACGCGCGCTCGGTCGAGCTGCTGCTTCCGTTTACTGGTGCGAGAAGAGTAGGACCCCAGCGGTGGGTTCGAGTGAATCACCGATACCTACGCATGTATATCACTATGAAGGAGATCACAATAACAGCATGTACTTACAGTGAGCAGCAGCGTGACGTGGAGCAGCAGCACGGGCGCGGCGCGGGCGCAGCAGGACATGCGGGGGCGGGGGCGGGGGCGGCGCAGGGCCGGCCCGAGGGGGCGCGAGAGGGGGCCGACGTGAGCCAGCGTGTGTGCCGCGGCCGCGGACGCGCGGGGACTGACGCCGGATAGCGGCGCGGTATCTTATCGTGTTATCAGCCGAGCGCGGCGCGGGGGCGGGGGTGCGGCGCAGCGCTCCAGGTGGACTGCGCGGCCGCAAGACTCGCGCTATTTTTTAACTGCACGTTTTTTTTTATTTCTCGTAGCGTAAGTACCAATCAAATATATGTTTACTCACATAGGTACTTGCATGATAATTGAACATAACGTAATTATATTTATTTGTAGGTGGCAATGTATTAGTGAGTGCCTCTACCCATACAGGAGTCACTTGGCACACAAACTATTTAAAAAGAAAAGAACTTGGTTTCGAAAAACCTTTCCATATTATGTACTTGGTTATCAGCTTTTCTAATACTTTGGTACTTAGGCAGGTAGAGTAAGTAGGTTAGTTACCTATCGGCACCACCACACTTTCTATTTTTTACACGTAGATATTTTAATAAATTAATAACTTTTAATCTATCCTAACAATGATTTAAATATAAGTGAGTTTGTTTGTATGTTACCTACACATGTTTGCTGTAGGGGTAGTCTCTGGAACTAGTGATCTTCTGATAATGTTCTCATCGCTGGTGAGGAAGCGAGCTGCACTAGTGCACCTGCCCACGTGTTTCTGTGCCTGTATGTCGTATTGTAATATACTCGTAGCTACAGTTAGGTACTCACACTCAAATCATATAATAATAATCATTTTATTTCAGACAATTAGTCCATACACATTACAAAATCATATAAGCAAATTAAAATAAAATAAATATAAAATCACACTAAGCCATTGAAATAAAATAAAATTAGAATAAATATAACTAAATTAAAATGGATTATGAATTAAAAATTAAAATTTACCTTAAGAAACTAGAGTGGATCTGGAATGTCCTATGTGCACTTTAATCCAGTATTTCAAGATAGGACAGTCAAGACCCACTCTTTCCGCTATGAGTTGCAGGTAGATGTTGGAGCCGCCCCGTACCCGGCACATCAGGGACGCGATTCTCTTGCGCAATATCGCTGAGAAGCCGTCAACTCGCGCACTCGCGAACATTCCTGATGCACTACAGTAACGCGGCAGCCCCATCAGCACCCTGAACGCGTTGTTGTACTGGACGCGCAGGGCGTTGTAAGACTTTTGCGTATGCGTGACCCATAAGCTGCTCGTGTAGAATGACTGGCAGTAAGCTCTAAACAAAGTAGTTTTCACCTGCTCAGTACACCGTGCAAACCTACGTGCCAGCATGTTCGCTCTTACTGACAACGCCCTGCGCTCCCTCTCCATGTCCAGGTCGTCTGTGAGAGCCTCGGTGACCCAATGACCCAGATACTTGAACTTTGAGACTCTTACAAGGTTGTTGCCGTTTAGAGTGACCGGTGGGACTGTGTCGTTGCATTTTGAGCCCGCTTTAAACACCATTATCTCACTCTTGCTGGCATTGTATCTGAGCCCATGAGTCACCGCATAGCGCTCACAGATTTTTAACAATTTTCGGACGGAACTGATAGATGGGCCCAGCAGTACCATATCGTCGGCGTAACTAATGTTATTAACAAAAACACCGTCAATTGAGCAGCCAACTTGAGCACTGCTGAGCTCACGTATCAGCCGGTCTGTGTACAGGTTGAAGAGGCTCGGCGATGACAAGCCGCCCTGTCTCACCCCACACTCCAACCTGTACACATCAGACAGCAACCCCGACCACCTCACATAGTTACTCTGGTTACCGTACCAGTATCTGAGTAGGGCAATGAACTCGGAGGGTAGCTCAGTATCACCAGACAACTTATATAAGAAATCAATGTCTCAGTCTTTGTTTTACATTCAAATAATAAACAAACGTTTCGACTAATACCTTACTCAAGGTCTTCAACTTAAGTAGGTAGAAGTTAGGCAGCTATGTGGCTCGTGTACCCGCCCGCCACCCGCGGCGGCGGCAAGCAAATTATATTTGCATCTGTACAAATACTGCAACACGACTACGACAATAGGGAATATGCATCGATTTTTTTTATTTGTTTAATCCACTTATTACTTCGTTATAACATAGTAAAAAATATAAATCCTGTTAAAATCGTTCAGATGAATTTTTAAAATAATATTTAAAGTACCGATTAAATTTGACCTGTTTGAACGGCCTTATTTTTCGCGCGCTTTTGATGACGTCACATCACCCATCCAGTACTGTTTTCTCTATGTAATGACAGTCAAGGATTTTCAGTTTATATCGCTTTTTCGACAATGGAAAAGGCTAAAAAACCATTTTATAGACATTGTCTTGTACCAGACTGCCAAAACACTATAAGTACACCGGATAAAGTGTCTTTTTCTATTCCAAGTGATATGAAAATACGTAAAGGTGTAAGGTTATGAGAAGAGATGAAGTGTCTCCATCATCGTATTTACTTTGTTGTGAAGATCATTTTAATGTTAGTGTATTGTATTTCGATAGTTAACATGGTGTGAATTGGTCAAAGTTAACTTTTGCAGGCATAAATATTTTGATTATCAAGTGGAAGAAACTAACTCTGTTTACACCAAGTTTACGAGTATACCAGCCTGACCTTTATCATTCCTGTCTTTCCTCCGGAGATTTATTTTAGATTGAGGAAGATACCTATCTTAGATAATATACAATACAACATCATATGAGAAAACAAGAGGGAAAAGTTATGCTTCGGTTAAAACAAGGTGTTGTAGCTCATATGTGAAACATTATGTTTCAGTGCCAAAAACGAAAAATGCCACCACCACAAGAGGGAATGTGTACGATTAAAAGACAAAAATTATCATTATTATATGAAGCTCACACTGAGTTTGCTGTCAGAAGTACAAATACTTTACTCCACAAACAAGTTACTATGAAGCCGGGAACAGTACTTTTCATATTGAAGGCTGGCAAGACCCAGTATACCTCACATGGATGTCTCCGAGATGAAGTAGATTGAAGCCTCTAGTAATACAGACCAAGTACAATGTGATGAAGCTGTGCAAGTAAATATTAGATCAAAGTACAAAAGTAAAGATGTTAATGTTAATTTAACTATTGAAAAGAAAAATGTACCTCTATCTCTATAATGTAGGTAATAATAATGTTAGTCTGCGGTTTGACAAATATGCAGGATGTTTTAATAAAAAAATGAAATAATTATTCCTTTGTTTTATTTTTAGGTATGCATATTCAGTTAATAATTCAAGAAACTTGAATAACAAAATACAGATAAAAAGAAAACCTTAAAAATTAAAATAAAACTATTACTGTTCATACATATAAAATATAAAACAAGCTTTGACGCTCAGGATTTTATAACAGATCTGTTTTGTTCTATTCTATTCTAAAACTAAATAATGAATTTAATTAACATTATTAAAAGATATACAGCACTCAATATTAGTACTCGATGGATCTTCACTACGTCGTGTCAGTGTAGCTAAGCCAAAAATGCAATTGAATGCTTGCAACCTCCTGAAACAAAACAAAAAATTAATAATATGTTATGTTACATATGTACTTTAATATAATTATATAATGTGACTGTATTAAAAATGTCACTCTAGTTGTAGTATGGTTTGGTTGAGTTTTCCTAACTCATCACTAAGCAATATTTTGATTACAAGTTATATTGATAATATCTATGGCAAAGCCAAGGTCTCCAACTCTGCCCTAGTGTTTTGCTTAAAAACATCTAACAGTAGCCCAATGAGTGGAAGAAACTAAAAAAATCTTACATAAGTGTGCTGCACAATCTTCACATTGAACTGAAGTAATGGTTTCTTCAGTTTCATCACAGATCGCTTGTACAGCATAACACTTGTGACGCACATTGTGCTCTGGTGTGATTCGAGCTTGCACTATACATATGTTCCCATCTCGTTTTACTTGAACATAGCCTACAGCTGAACCTCCATATGATTCACGTTCAGATCTGTAACAAACAATAATTTTAGATAAATACAGATAATAGGAAACATAATTCTTACCCTTCCTCTATGACTTATAATGATATTAACTTGACAGCAGGGGGGGACATCTGCAACGCCTTCGCTGAGTTTTTCCACTCCACCTACCTACCGAGCACTACTAGTACATCCAACTTGGTTTCAGCTGAATCTATTGTTCATTCGTCCTCGGTTGCTGATATTTGTTCAATCGAAATCAACAACGACGAAATTTACAAATTATTAATATCTCTTGACTGTAATAAGTCATCTGGGCCTGATGATTTGCATCCCGTACTTTTATCAAATTGCGCCAGTAGCTTATTAGCTCCGGTCTGTCTCCTGTTTAAGCGTTCTGTTAATGAAGGGGTTATGCCGAAAATTTGGAAATCTGCATCTGTTACTCCCATTCACAAAAAAGGCCTCAAGCGCGAAGTTGCCAATTATAGACCAATCTCTAAGCTCTGTGTCCTAGCCAAAGTCATCGAAAAGGTAACGCATAATCAGATACATGCCGCACTCAAACATACCTTAATTCCGCAGCAACACGGATTCATAAGGGGCAGGTCAACGGTTGGCAACTTGTTAGCGTTTACTGATGATTTATCTAGGGAAATGGAGTCTGGAGGTCAAGTTGACGCAATATATACAGATTATAGTAAGACATTTGATAGAATAGATCATGTTATTTTGCTTGACAAGCTACATAAAGCAGGCATCCGTGGAGATCTTCTCAGATGGTTTAGTTCATATGTTAGTGGTCGTTGTCAGACAGTGGTTCTAAATGGGTTCTCCTCGCATTCGCCCTTCTCTACTATACCATCCGGTGTACCACAAGGATCTATATTGAGACCACTGTTATTTACGTTATTCATTAATGACATTAGCCTGTGTTTCAAGAACTCGAGGTTTCTATTATTTGCAGATGATATGAAAGTATATAAAAAAATTTGCTCTACATCTGACTGTATACTATTACAGCAAGACCTGGATCGATTACAGGAATATTGTCTTAATAATAAACTAGACCTAAACGTATCTAAATGCAACTGCATCACATTTAGCAGGTCCCGCAATGCAAGACTTTTTAATTATCAGCTTAGCAAGCAGTCGCTGCAGCGTACTGATCATGTTAGGGATCTTGGTGTTATTCTCGATTCTAAACTTATTTTTGATAAGCACCTTGAGAATATTACATCTAAAGCGACAAAGACCTTAGGATTTATCTTCCGAATTACTAAAGATTTCAAAACGGTCAAGTCTTTAAAGATCTTATACTGTTCTTTGGTGAGGAGTCAACTGGAATACGCGTCTCAAGTGTGGAACCCTCGTTATGAACTGTATATTGACAAGATAGAGAAGCTTCAGAAGAAGTTTCTCCGTTTTGTCAATTATAGGCACAGACTGAAGTTTACTGACTACATCTTGAGCTGTAAGCACCATCATCTGCTCCCTTTGTCGCAGCGACGGGAGGTGGCCGATCTAACTCAACTAGTGCAAAACAAAATTGAATGCAGTGATCTTCTGTCTCTGATAAAACTTCAAGTGCCTACTCGTGCCATTACCAGGCGGAAACATCTTATGCTTCACGTGGATTCATGTAGCACTAATTATAGACAGAATTCTTATTTTATTCGTGTTTGTAAAAAATTTAATGCAAACTATTCTGAGGATGTGGATTTGTTTACTGCAAGACCGAATTTCTTCAAAAAACATATGTGCTCAGCTTTTTTTGAAGAGTGTTAGGTTTCTCTTTATTCTCCTTTTTTCTTCCTCTTACTCTAATTTTTATTATTTTTTTATTTATATATATACTTCTCTTTATTTATCTCTTTATTAGATTCACTTTATATTAGGTATATATATTACAATTGTCTATTTATTTCTCTGAACAATGACAGATTGATATGGTTTACTCTTTTCTCTTTTTACTTTCTTCCTCGTCTACTTATATTCTGTGTCAAAATGTGTTTTGTCATCTCTATCACTGTTCTATCCTATCTTATTTATATCAAAGTTTATGTTTGTTATGTCCTTCCTTAGTTAAGTTTTTTTCTTCTCCTATCATTATTAGATTTAATATTCTATGTTCTTTATAATTATCTACTGGTATGTTTAAACTTCTTCTATTTGTGAAAACTGTTAGGCCTATTTGTTTTTATGTTTTGTTTCTATGTTATTTTTTTCTTATGTGCTGTTTGTTTTCCTTGTAATAAATAAATAAATAAAAGATTCGGTTGGTCATCTACTTCGTGAGTATCTGCTTCATGATCAAAGACTTTATACAAAATTCGCTACAATCTATTGAAACATACAACAAGGCTATGTGAAAGATAACAACGTTTGAGGTTATGTTTAGGTAAATACTGTTATAGAAGTGCATGCATAAAAACCTATGTAGTAAATTGCAAAATATCATGTTTTAAAATAATTACCTTGCAGCTTTTACTCCTTTGACCTCAGCGAACGTAAAATCTGGATTTGATGCAAAATATGCGGTCATCATAAAAGCATCTATTTTTGGCAAATTGTCCGATTGTGCTTTGACGAAACCACTTTCAGTCATTGTTCTTGATGTTTAGTACTGTCACAATATACCAAAACCGCACTAGGCAATCGAAAACACTACAGAAATCTATTTTTAAGTAATTTTTCTTCGTAACAGTATGAATATCGAAGCCGATAATAAGTCCATTGCATAGATTAAGTAGATTGTCCATTGCGCCGTGTGACGTCATTTTTCGAATCGACCAATGGTGAAGCGATTCGCAAATTTGAAATTCCCACGCTTATTTTGCACTTTTTGATTAAATTTTTAAGGTATTAATTACAAATTAAATAAGAAAATAATGGTTTAGGTGTAATGTCAAGGCCATAAGGTATCATGGAAAAAAAATCAAGTAAAACTAAATCACATGCATATTCCCTATTGAAGGCGTTACACTATGTAGTATTAACGAGCAATAAGTCATAAGTCAGAATATAACTATAAAAAAAAACATGTAACAATTAGAATTCATAGTAACTTCATTCTCATACTTAAATATTGCCATTATACTCATTAATCCATTTCATTATAATAATTATATCTGTGGCAGAATGTCTACGATTGCACATATTTTATGTGGATGGCAACTTTATATTCTTTCCATCAATTTTGATGGATAGATTTTGGCGGGAAATAGCAGTCTTTTTTTTTTGTTTTGTTATGGCGTCACACGATTAGTGTATTTGCCAGTGTCAAGTATAAAAGATTTCAAACTCAGAGAGTTGAATCAAGTTTAAATGATGATGGTGATGATGATGATGAGATGATGGGATGAGGATAGTGTTTAAGTAAAGTAGTGGTGCTTTACTTAAACTTTACACGGACTTTTTTGGAGCAACTTGAAAAGTCACTTTCACAACTTTATTTCAATTTCCCACACTCGTACACGTTAACGAACACATAATGGTTAATAATCCACCAATATTACACATTATCACTCGAAGAAACACAAGTTTTGGAAATAAAAACAAAATTTTCACGTTGACAACTCAATTGCCGCCAAAAAAGTCCACCAAAACTGTTATAAATAGCAGTCAGTCGATTGTATTGGGACTTTTGGGACTTGGGAGTTTTGGTAGGGAAAATATTTGGGTGGCTGGCTATTTTGGTGATTCATCGGGATATGTGTGGAGTGATATTTATTGTCCTCCTGGCTTGAATTACAGTAGACATATTTATATGACTAGCAGTGCCCGTCGGTTTCACACGCGTCTTCCCGGTATCGCGCAGGATTCTTTTTCCAGAATAAAAAGTAGCTTAGGTATGTGTTAATCCCAGTGTATAAGCTATTTTCATTCCAAATTTCAATCAATCCTTTGGTAATTTTTGCTTGAAAGAGTGATGTGATAAAGTTTTACAGATGGACATGAGAGCCCGCGGTAACACTAGGTGGGCCTTGCACTGTATCGACCACGCGCGAACAGGAGTCGAGCCTGCGCTCTCTTGGGATACCGTCCCGTCGCATCACCGACGACGCTACTGTACCGTCATCATCATCAGCCGGAAGATGTCACTACTGAACCTAGGCCTGCCCCCTTGAACGGCTGTTAGCTATTTGTATTCCGCGACTCTTACAATGTGTTATAAGGTCGCTCCACCTAGTGGGGGCCTACCTACAGAACGTGTTCCGGTTCGCGGTCGCCACTCGACAACCTTTCTTCCCCATTGGTCATCGATTCTACGAGTGATGTGGCCTGCCCATTGCCGCCGGTGACCTTGGTTCTTTGGTTCACTGTACCGTGACAAATAAAAGATAAGTTCAATACAAAAATATCACTTTATTTCCTTAACTTTTACGTGCTAATTAAATTTTTGTCTAAAAAGTGTAGTAACAACACGCGCTCGCAGTGGCACGTTAGGCCGCGATCTGTGCGTCTCGCAGCTTATTGTCTAGTTAACGATTGAACAATTCCTCTCTCGGTTACGTATTACGTGACGGATGAGGCGACGAGGCCCGCACCGGCACTCCTCACTTCACACGCTGCAGTCGCCGGTGGAGTTCAAATAGCCCCTTCACGCGGCCGTCTCTCGAAACTAATATAGTTGGGTGATCTCACTAAGTGTAGATGGAACCGCGTGCGCGCCGCCCACTATATGTACTAACATTAACAATTAATTTAAACCGCTACTGAACCTTACGCTATTTGGCACCGATCCTCCGCGCGCGCCCACCGCGCCCACTAACCTATACAATCTAATATTTACTTATTATCGTTTATTTTGTTCGTTTCGAGTACATAATATTACTACAACTGAAATCACAGCAAATTGTAATCACGTGGTTGGATGGTAGCCGGGCGGCGCCCTGGGTGTGGGGTTCGTAGCTTCTATACACGTTAGCACCCTATTACATAACATTGATTTTATTCATGGAAATAAACACAATCTATAGGTAGGACCCACTAATATAATAATTTATGCTATGTACATAATGTAATCAGTTTTTTAAAGAGAACACAAAAAGGTGACAATATTTTCGTTACCGCGCGAGCGCCTGTCAATTTCCCGGCGCATGATTTTTTTACTATTTTGCGATATATTAAACAGTAGGCGCGCGCGAGCGCTTTCAATTCAACGTCTCATTAGTTTGTATGCATTAGCAATCCCTGTATTTAACATTTATTTAAGAAATACACATCGGTGAATGCTTGACATTGACATTGAATTGACCACCATCTATATGCACACGAGAGTTTTACGTTATTTTGTTTTCTTCCATACAATTAAAAAATATATCCTAGCCGGAACAGAGGGCCGGCGCCGCCGCCGCTACACAACACTCGCAGCAGAGAATAGCACCGCGTCCGCGAGCACTCCGCACGTGGCGAGAGGTCTCACAATCAGTACACGATCAAAGTACAAAATATATTTACCATAAGTGACTATAATATAGAATCATCCTAACCCTAACGTACTCATCTCGCACTCGCGCCTCGCTGATATGAACAACAGTACCGTCCGCTCGCACGCGGAAATACAACTAGCATCGCGACTACAGGTATACATCTTCCGACCGCTACACAATATGGCAGTCCCGTATCAGACTAAAGGAATACAGTCGGGGTGGAGCTCGCTATAGGTCGGCGCGCGGGACGCAGGCGCCGCCGCCGCGGGGGGAGCTCGCTACAGGTCGGCGCGCAGGACGCAGGCGCCGCCGCCGCGGGGGGAGCTCGCTACAGGTCGGCGCGCAGGACGCAGGCGCCGCCGCCGCGGGGGGAGCTCGCTACAGGTCGGCGCGCAGGACGCAGGCGCCGCCGCCGCGGGGGGAGCTCGCTACAGGTCGGCGCGCAGGACGCAGGCGCCGCCGCCGCGGGGGGAGCTCGCTACAGGTCGGCGCGCAGGACGCAGGCGCCGCCGCCGCGGGGGGAGCTCGCTACAGGTCGGCGCGCAGGACGCAGGCGCCGCCGCCGCGGGGGGAGCTCGCTACAGGTCGGCGCGCAGGACGCAGGCGCCGCCGCCGCGGGGGGAGCTCGCTACAGGTCGGCGCGCGGGACGCAGGCGCCGCCGCCGCGGGGGGAGCTCGCTACAGGTCGGCGCGCAGGACGCAGGCGCCGCCGCCGCGGGGGGAGCTCGCTACAGGTCGGCGCGCAGGACGCAGGCGCCGCCGCCGCGGGGGGAGCTCGCTACAGGTCGGCGCGCGGGACGCAGGCGCCGCCGCCGCGGGGGGAGCTCGCTACAGGGCGGCGCGCAGGACGCAGGCGCCGCCGCCGCGGGGGGAGCTCGCTACAGGTCGGCGCGCGGGACGCAGGCGCCGCCGCCGCGGGGGGAGCTCGCTACAGGTCGGCGCGCAGGACGCAGGCGCCGCCGCCGCGGGGGGAGCTCGCTACAGGTCGGCGCGCAGGACGCAGGCGCCGCCGCCGCGGGGGGAGCTCGCTACAGGTCGGCGCGCGGGACGCAGGCGCCGCCGCCGCGGGGGGAGCTCGCTACAGGTCGGCGCGCAGGACGCAGGCGCCGCCGCCGCGGGGGGAGCTCGCTACAGGTCGGCGCGCAGGACGCAGGCGCCGCCGCCGCGGGGGGAGCTCGCTACAGGTCGGCGCGCAGGACGCAGGCGCCGCCGCCGCGGGGGGAGCTCGCTACAGGTCGGCGCGCAGGACGCAGGCGCCGCCGCCGCGGGGGGAGCTCGCTACAGGTCGGCGCGCAGGACGCAGGCGCCGCCGCCGCGGGGGGAGCTCGCTACAGGTCGGCGCGCGGGACGCAGGCGCCGCCGCCGCGGGGGGAGCTCGCTACAGGTCGGCGCGCAGGACGCAGGCGCCGCCGCCGCGGGGGGAGCTCGCTACAGGTCGGCGCGCAGGACGCAGGCGCCGCCGCCGCGGGGGGAGCTCGCTACAGGTCGGCGCGCGGGACGCAGGCGCCGCCGCCGCGGGGGGAGCTCGCTACAGGTCGGCGCGCAGGACGCAGGCGCCGCCGCCGCGGGGGGAGCTCGCTACAGGTCGGCGCGCAGGACGCAGGCGCCGCCGCCGCGGGGGGAGCTCGCTACAGGTCGGCGCGCAGGATGAGCAGCGCGGCGGGGGGCGCAGGGGCCGCGCGCGCTCGCAGCTGCGCCTGCACCGCCTCCCACGCCGCGTCCCGCGGGGGCGCGCCGGGCCGGGGGACGGCGCCGCCAGGGTGCGGGGGGGCGCCCCGCCGGCGCCCGCGCCGCCGCCGCCTCGCGCGCTCGGCGCCCGCCGCCGGCGCGGCCTCCTCCTGCGCGAGCGAGCGCGTGAGCCTTGCGCCGGCCGCCCGCGAGGCCGCGGCCGGCGCGGCTCACCTGCTAGAAAATCTTGTCGAGGATGGTGTACATGCGCAGGTTGGCCCCCTTGCGCCAGCCGGGCGGCGCGGGCTCGGCGCCGCCGTCGCTGTCGTCGTCGCGCGGCGGCTTGTCGGCGTGCAGCGCGCGCGCCTCGCCCGCCGCCGCCGGCCGCCGCGCCAGCCGCCACGCCAGCACGAACGCGGCCACCTGCGGCGGACGGCACGTCCTGTTACATTTCGATCCACCCTTCCCTCGGACGGGTCGGCTTGTCGCTCGGTAATTAATATTTTTGCTAGCGAAGCGACCTCCGAGGGGGTGATAAAGAGCACCGCGACCGTCCGCGACGTCCGAATCTCCCCGATCCCGTCCCGGAGAGTCATTTTATTACCGAGAGGTAAAAAACAAAACGAGACCGAAACGAAACGCCGTTCCTTGTTCGAATCCTGCGATGGGCTCGAGCTTCAAGTTAAGGAAAACATCGTAAACTTGTAGCGCAACGGCGCGCGAGATATTCTCCCGCCCGCCCGACCGCGGTTCCCGTCGTCGAGCCGCCGGTCGCAACGCACGCGGAGACCGCCGAACCCACCTGCAGTATCAACCCGACGACACCGAAGATGATGATGACGAACACGTTGTTGGGCGCCTCGCGCTCCACCTCCTGCAACAGAGAGCGGACGTCGGTGGGCGTCGCCACCTCGAGCGCTGCCGACCGGGGCGCGGCGCTCACCTCGAGGATGTCGAGCACGGGGCGCGCCACGTCGCGGTACCGCTCCACGGCGAGCAGCGCCGGCTTGATGTCGTGCAGCAGGTCGAGGCCGCGGCGCGCCAGCTCGGCGCGCGGCGACTCGCGCCACCACGCCGCCAGCGAGGCGCCCATCCACGCGCCGTAGCACAGCTCGCTGAGCGCCAGGCACGCCACGCCCGCCGCGTACTGCGACACAAGCCCGCTCACGCGCCGCCCCGCCGCTTGATACCCAGCGTCTAGTCAAGCAGGCGACTCGGCTCCCAGGCGGGTGTGAAACTGATCGCGTAGGTACAGTTTGGAATGCAAGTTTCGCTGGGTCGCGACCTAGTCTAAGACGACCGGTCGTCTTCCAAACGGTACAGGGTATATCTATACTAATATTATAAAGCTGCAGAGTTTGTTTGTTTGTTTGAACGCGCTAATCTCAGGAACTACTGATCCGATTTGAAAAATTCTTTTAGTGTTGGATAGTCCATTTATCGAGGAAGGCTATAGGCTATATTTTATTTCCAAAAAAATTAGGGATCCGTAAGAAAATTGCTATTTTTTAACCCAAGGTATGAAATCGAAAACCTATTTTTGCGTGCGCTGCAAAAACTATTGACAATAAAACGAAACAATGTATTACGGGTTTGTAGGTCCTATTAAGATCTACAAAAAAGTCCGCGAGAGCATTTATGTCTAACTATTATAGCTATGCCACAATAAGTGTTTTTTTTATTTTAAAAATTTAATTTTAACGCCGCTGCTAGGAAAGGCTCTTTATTATATTCTTTATTATATTTATGATATTCTTGGTATTAATCCTTATCAAAATAAATTACTTCTCGTTCAAAACTGCTTCAATCCCTTCATATAACTTTTTGAATTATTCAATTCGGACATTCCGTTCGAAAGATATCACGAGTTTAGAAATGTAAGTAGTAGTAGAAAATAAACCCGCTGCACCGCAGTGCCGCGGGAAACGCGGTGAGGACCGAAGGCGGGAGAATATTCTATGAAATAGGTAAACTGCGGTCGCAATTTACGAACCAGGAAGACCTTTAGCTGCGCGGATCAAACGCGCGGTCAAAAAAAATAGAATTAAAATCGGATAATGGATACAGCAAGTAACGCGGTGAGGGGCACCGAAGTGCGGGAATAATTTTGGAGTATACGGAATATATACGCTTTCGCGCCTAAACTACTGAACCGATTTAAATGAAATTTGGTATAGAAATAATTTGAGCTCCGGGGAAGGACATAGGATACTTTTTATCGCGATAAACTGTAGCCCACGCGGGTGAAACCGCAGGGAACAGCTAGTTTTTTTATAATCGTGTATTTTTTGGAGCGGTAATATTATTGTAATGTCGTTGAAGACATTACAATAATACAAGATGTACGCGCTTGCTTCCTGCGGACTGGCCGGCGTCTCGCACGGTGCAAGCGAGCCAGCCTCTCGCACTGGAGTGGCGGAGCTTCAATTGATTCGACCGAGCGCACTACCTACCTACACCGGCCGAGTGCTTCCACTCTCTCAATTGTATTCCAATTACAATCATGTCTCCAACTCGATACAGCTTCCTAGCCGTGGAGACACCTTGAGCTGTTCATAACGAAAAATCATTTATTTGAAAGACTCATTGCAACATTAATTGGTATTTTTTTGTGCAATGGTCCCCCGAGCGATGGGTGCCGAACGGTTTGGCGTGCGACTTACAAGACGCCGACACCGAGTTTGAATCCTCTCGGCCCCGCACCTATGACTTATGTGCGATAAGTTATGTGCGGATTTGCCATCGCTCAAAATGATGAAGGAAAACATCGTGAGGAAACCGGCATGCCCAAGAACTGCAACATTTTCAAGGGCTTGCGACATCTAGCAACCCGCACTGGGCCAGCGTGGTAGATTCTCCCAGCAGTGGGAGCGCGGAAGGCTGGTAGTGAAGTAGCGGCAGTCACCAGACGCAGGCAGGCGGCGGCGCGGCGCGCGGCGCGGGGCGCGGCGGCGGCGGCCAGGTACACGAGCGCCAGCAGCCAGGCGCCGGCCGCCGACACGTAGGCGCAGGACACGCGGTACTGCGCCGCGCACAGGTAGCGGAACCACGCGTACGTGCTGGGGTCCCACGCCAGCCGCGCGCCCGTCGCCAGCAGCGCGCCGCTGTACATCTGCAACATGTACATCGATGCCAGATAACGAATTGCTGAACGTGGCGTTCACCAGTTTGACGAGACGAGCAAGTCGCTCGTCTGCTGGTGTCCCGCTTGCCCGTCACAGTTTCAGTGCCATTTAGAATTATGAATTTCAATCGTACAAAAACCTGCGCCCCGCGCTCGTCACCCTGAAATATCAGATGTTAAATCTTTGTAGGTATGCACTGTAGACAGTAGACATGGTGTCCGTCCATCCGGTATACTGTAATGTTTGCTCGCTACCACTACCTGTGACACTAAGTGGTAGCGGTGTCAGCGTGTTACATCCTTCCCCAGTAAAGCTTTCAGCTTCACTTGGTGCGGATTGTCATAATTCATTTGATAGACTTATAGAATGGGATGCCGGGCAAACCGAAATAATAGAAAGTTAAAAAAAAAAAAAAGGTTCACCTTCCATTGAATCGCATGAAATGGCTAAAGTCGTTCGACCATAACGTTATCTTACACTACAGTGTGCAACTTTGTTATTTGTAAGACGACCGATTGACTGTTTCATTAGATAACGACGAATGAAGATAAACTAATACAAAGAGATGCTAAAACGGTACTCGTTTGAACAGATAATATTATCTGTATGTGTCGGAGTAGCGCGGGGGCGCGCTCTCCATTACGAGCACAACACCGGTTCATATTCCTTAGCCGCCGGTTCACGGCGGGGAGGAGCGCTTGATAATATCATGAACGCCTTCCCTCATGAAACAATAACCACAAACTGAACAGAGACATCTTGTTGGCAAACCACGTATCTATCTATACCTAACTTCGAATAGCATAAATTAAGTACTTTACTTATCTTTCTATGTTAGTGGATACATTACGTTAAAATTTAAATAATGTAAATATACAACGCGTCTAACTTGCCACTCGCTCTTACGTTCAAGAGACCATTCGCGTGGCGTGGCGTGGCGTGGCGTGACGCGGCGGAGCAGGCAGCGACGACGATTTACCCAGTAAAAGAAGCGCTCCACACTTTTTGAATTAACTATTATATCGTAACTAATACAAGTCAATTTAATTATTTTATATTTTTGAGTGCGTTTTTAAGTGTTTTTTTTAGTTTTTTAAACTATTATGAATACAGATAAGCCATTCTGCATTAGGTACTACGTTAAACGATCGTCGTTGTTCAGTTATTTCACATAACGGAGCCGTTATATTTATGTAAAACAACTAGCGGTTTTGTAAAACTGCAGATTCGACAATCCATCTTATTTACACAATATACATGAAGGCACCTCTACCGCTGTGTGTACAGCTGATACGAGGTATACATATCATTTCACAAGCGGACTTGCATATTACAAACAGCGCGACACGTGAAGGCAGCATTAGGTGCACACTATTATTGATACCCATCTAAAATTATAATTTACAAGAGTGTTTTAATTAAATTCCAATCACACTCAGATGACTCAGAGAAATATCTAGATTGTAGATCCGCGCCGAGTTATTGACCCCGAACAGTGGTTTATAAAGTGTTCACTGTTTCAGAGGTTCCGATCATTTTCCTCAAATAACAAGACGTATTATTACGCTGAAATCATCAGCAAATTAAAAATACAATAGATAGATACTTAGAACGCCTTCGTGCTGTTCGTTGCAAATGCTACCTTGATTGTTTTTAGTGTTTTTTTCAACGTTTTCTATATCCAGGGTTGGATTTCGTACAATAATTATAGTATTTATACTATAATTTCATGCTTCGTACTATCTTTAACTGTGGATAGTACGAAAAAATACTGTAATATCATTACTTCACAAAAAGACTAAAAAATGCCAAAAAAAATAATAAAAAAGTGAATTCGGTGGTGATTGAAGCATTTTACGACTTGTCAATGTCATTGTCAATTATTTCATAGCCACAGATTATACATAATTGTCATCGATAAACTATTTCCGGGGATTTCCGGTGAATCGTACAGGAACTTTGCATACTGCACTCTGTGCAGTAAGAGTACATAGATGTATAATAGCCTGACTTATTTATTGTTCCTAAGGTGGTACGGCCGTAATCTTATTTTTCATTCGTTCAAAATTTAATCTAAAATTGTAGTAAAACGTGTTGATTTTAATATGTAACTATTTTAAATTAATAATATTAAAGTGTACTATAATTTTTTCACAAATACTATCCTTTTCAACTTTTTGTTTTTACTATCATTTTCAACGTACCTAAATCCAACCCTGTCTATATCCCTGACAGAGCTTCCTGTCCTCAGGGACACGGGAGTGCAAGTGAACCTGCCGAGACCCGGGCGCCCTGTGAACCTACTGCGAAGTGCGAGGTGATGCGTCCGACACCGCGCTCTACATCTCGTTTGCATACAGTCGACAAAATCTCCTTGACATATATTTTTATATGTATTACCTAAAGCTAACAAAACTTGTGTGAATTAATTTCACCATTTGTTCATTCTGTTAGAGTGTAGTAGTGTACCCGCACTGCACACAGCACGTACAAGTAACTGGTTACAAATGTTACAACGGACATCATTTTCACATAACATTACAAAACCTGTTAAAAAAATCGATGTTGCGTCGATGAGCTCATCACATGTGCAAGTGCCGGTCCGAGCTGGCGGGTGTATTACCACAGGTAGGTATTCACTTCGTCATCCTCCACAAAGTGGGGCAAGATGCAAGTAGTAGGCAGAGTGGTACTGTAAACGCGACCTTTACATGTCGTCTGAACTAACGTCTGATTTTATAATACATATGTATATAATTGTACATAAAATACATGAGCCTCTCATTGCAGATGAGCGCACGCGTTCAACGCAATAATAGTATCTTACACCCGCTGGATGAACACCTAATTATATCCACGTACAAACTAGCAATTCGTAAAAATGCGATTGACGTAAACACCATGAATAATCCCCAAATGGTAAGGCTTCCTCACTTGACGCTCCGAGACAGGCTGGTGCGGCGCTCGCAGCCACTCGTGCCTCGAGCCAGGCTCGGACACTCATCGCCATATTGAGTCTATTGAAATCAATTGTAAAGTAGAGAGCTTCAAAGAGTCCGATCGACAATTACAATTTACATCGAGTGCTGACCCCGTGACCGCGCGCCGCTGTCGCCTCATTGATAAATTAGGAGCCGATCCTCAGCTCCTACATACCGCATAACTTACGCAATATAGACAACTCCATCCGTATCGTACTACCTATGTGTTGATAGATGCCACACAATCACACAACTAAATATAAATATATAACTCAAAGGTGACTGACTGGCATAGTGATCTATCAACGTACAGCCCAAACCACTGGACGGATCGGGCTGAAATTTGGCAAGCAGGTAGATGTTATGATGTAGGCATCCGCTAAGAAAGGATTTTGATTAATTCTACCCCCAAGGGGATAAAATAGGGGATGAAAGTTTGTATGAAACTTTGTCAATTTTAAACCGATCGGGCTGAGACTTTGCATACTTAAAGCTGTACCCCACGCGGGTGAAACCACGGGGAACAGCTAGTTGATAATATATACACGACTAGCACCATTAGAAACGAAAATAGTTCAGTGGGACCTCAGAACAGAGGTCCATGACCTTGAGCTCTCGGTGAAACAAATCTCATGAGGATGTCATAAAAGTGGTACCTAGTTGATATTTGTCCACTTGTTACACACTGTATGTACAGGTAGCACCGAGCACATTACACATGAGCTGTAAGTATGTAATTAAGAGTTGCTCATTCATTATTTATCATTATGGATCACTTCTTGTCTTTGTGCCATTTTCTTTGTGTTCTTGCCTTCGTAAATCCGGATGACTGGGTGTGCAACAATTACTTTGTTCCAGTTCAAAGGGCAATTTACGATCTTGTCAGCGAAATTACTGTTAGTGGTGTCGAGGGGCGCGGGGCCGGCGTCCACACGGTCGTCATTGACTGGCTCGTCTTGCCATTCTATTGTGTAAACAGAAGCTCTGTTTTTGGATTGTCAAGACTGATGAGATGCGATAAGCTCTCTGTACTCCGTAAAAACAAATTGCAACGTGAGTGATTAGGCGCAAATTGGAGGTCAGATTACACCGTGATACTTTAAATCTGCAGTTGGCAGTGTACCTATTGTCCTATACGCTACTATCACTTCACGATCATGACATCTCGCTCGCTATCGATATCGCCACTTAATGAAATAATAATAAAATAAAATAATTAAACAAATATCGGGGACAGTTGCACACAAATTGACCTAGCCCCGAATTAAGCTCTAATGCTACGACATTTCGGAAATCACCATAACCACCTTTGCCAAAGGTGGTTGCCAAGATGCCTTTTAAGTTAGGATTTTAGGAAATTAGTCAGAATGTTTGTAATGATAGATACATAACGCTGTTTTATTTCATTACTAGTTGCGCCCCGCGGTTTCACCCGCATCTTCCCGTTATCCTGTAGGAACCTTTTTCCGGGATAAAAGTAGCCTATGTGTTAATCCAGGGTACAAGTTATCTCCATTCCAAATTTCATTCAGATCCGTTCAGTAGGTACCTAGTTTTTCTGTGAAAGGGAAAAGTCAAAATAAAGTCAAGTCAAAGTCACAAACATTCATCCATCCATCCATCCATACTTACAAACTTTCACGTTTATAATATTAGTAGGATATATATAAACAGCTGCTTATCGGTATTTGAGAACATAAATAATGGAAACTGAGAAGGGAGAAATTTCAGTGAGAAACAACTTCAACTCCCCAGCCAGCAGTGCGCGTAACACTATTGAAGGGCACTTGATAGTTGATATAAGCAAAGGCGCACGATACAACGAGCGGACAACTATTACCTCTAGTCGTAATCGTAATTCCGATATGTGACATTAGTCATTATAACTAGACGCACGTGCACATTCACATCGGCGCGCGAGCTGCACCGCTCCTCCTCGTATATGTATAGCATGGCTCAAGTGTCGCAGTACCGAGTGTGTAACGCGATATGTTGACCATTTAACAAGCAGCCGATTATTGATTACCCGCTTAGCGTGCCGAAGCCGGGCCGGGCGGGACCGCCAGCGCCGTGGTCCGCTCGGGGTATCACGCGACACGTTATTGTTGGGTGTTGTGTTGCCACAATCACGGATGGGCGTGTCTCAAGTGGTATCGATCGATACCTTAGGAATTAGAATCTAATCTTGAAATTTTTACGTCTGTCTGCTAAATCACTATTGTCACCAGCAGATCCACGTGTTCCGTTCTCTGCAGAGATTGATGCCTTCTCAACTCCTCCCTCTAAGGACTCTAAGCTATTCATCCCTGTTGGAAACAACCTTGGCCAGATCAGTCAGACCCACTCAGGCCCATTAGTTGTCCGGGACCGATTACAAGACCTCAGCGAGACATCATTTCCGTTTCCGTTAGGAAAAGGTAGCGAGACTAACGCTCAAGCACAAAATACATCTATTGTACTATAGTAGGAACTAGGAACGTGCTAACGCTACAACTCAAAGAAGGCTTTCAAAACGGAAGAGAAAATTTCCATAACTAACACTTGAGTATGGATCTATTTGGTAAACGATTACACAAGAATTTAATTGATCAATAACTCTTTGTTTACACTGAACCATTTCCTTTTCCGCTCTGTGATAGGTTCTAATAAACGATGCCAATGAGCCTAATTTAATCTCGGGCTCTCAGCCAATTAAGTAAATTGTAGCTAGTGCCATGTCCGAGTGTGTGCGACTACTAAACCAATTTCAATAGTTGATAACATTCGTTGTGTCCGACTGGCCGGTAGCGGCGGCGCCGGCGGGCTGGTGGAGCGCCGCGACCACTTGTTGCCGGGTCGGCACGCGCGGCCCCAGCCGCCTCGCGATCGATCCTATGATCACGACCCGTAACGTCAACAACCACAACATGTTGTTGCACCAGATTGATATTACATATTCAGGAACCTTTTTAAACATTCATAATTCATAACTATTTATTTACAAGTAAACATTTTTCCTTCAAAGTGGTTGGTAATCAGCGCTACGCCACTGTTTGGCGGAAAAAGGTTACCTAACCTTGGCTATTGGTTCTTGGTCGCATCAAACTCGGCATCGCTACAACTACAGTCGGAGACAAGTTCAAGCGTCAATGTGGTCTCCTCTGGAGACAGGATATGCGCTCCACTGGTAACTAAAGTGCAAATCAAATCAATCATTTATTGCATTCATATGCTAGTATACATGAGATCTTAGTGGTTATAATTAGTGACCATATGGACCCGAATAGGGTATAACAGGCACCAGACTAATATTTAAGTAACTTGAAAGAACATTGATCAGATTTTGATACCTACATTTATATGCACTCCATTGGGTAAAACCCTGCTACGCTGTTAAAAATAAATCATTAAACACCTATCTACAATATTTTCCTGAGAATTAACGTAAGTAAAAACAATATTACTCATTGTTGATACATCGTCATCATTGTCAAGTTTTTGTCTTTCCACTGCGCGTAAACAATTTGTTTTTGTGTTAGAAAAAAATGTGACCTTCCTAAAACTACATTCGATTTGTATTTTATAGAATGTGGCGGTGTCGGCGTCTGTGAGCTGGCAGTAAGCAAATGTTAGGTTAGTAAGTCGGTCGGGCGAGCAAGGCTGCGATCTCGTGCCGCTCGTATCGCTGCCCTCAGACACGTTTCATATTAGGTACGTTATGTATACCTTCATGCATTATATCGGAACAACAGCATCATGTCTCATTGATATAGACGACGTCGCATCGCAAGTGACCGCCCGCGCATAATCACAAAATTGACAAGACCTACTTTTCCGCGCTTGAGGTCGCGGGGTGGTATATAAGTATGTACTTGTTTACACGTTTTCATCGCAACGCAAGCAACCGGTTACCTCAATCGATTCCATTGTCCAAAGTTCAATCGCAGTTCAGTGGGATGGGTCACGCACGTGAACGTTCTCTGGCATGTGCTCTAGAGAAGTGGTAGACCGGTTGTGGGTGTGCGGCGTAACACGTGGCTGGCGGCTCCCTCCTAACGAGTGGTGGCCAGTAGTAGCCCCCGCGACCACGCGATGCGGGTCCGCGCCCGGATACTGTTTAATAGCGCCCGCTTCTCAGAAGGCGCTTGCAAGAGTTGCAAGTGGACCCGATGCAGATGCGAACGGATACAGTTGCAGATCGAGGACCTTGCCAAGGGGACATCTAGAGATCCTTAAATATTTTTTTCCATGAAACTCATGGCTTGGAGTCAATAATTATTATGTTTAAAATGTATTTTTATTTTGGCCTGTTCGGCGACGCCCCTGTTATAGATAACTACTAAATAGTGGTTTACAATTACATTTTAGTATTTTAATATGTGACGAATTTAATGACAAGTAAGTACAAAGAAACAAGTAAGTAATATTACTACTTGTTTTCTCGATTTAAAGTACGTAGGCAGACACACAGAGTACTTTGTATATACATACAGGAAGGCAGACACGTACTTGAAGCAACACTCACCAATGAGTGTTGCTTGATGACCGGTGTGCCTACATCGAGGAGTAAGTATGAACAAGTCATTGTGCATACCATGCCATATTATTATTCGTATACCTACTGTATACGTACATTCTTTATCTTACTATCGTTATACTCGTTACGCGGACCAAAGTTACACAGACATAATAATATATATCTATTCTAGGTACTAGTAGTAGTTAGGGGACTTTGATGAGCTACGGATAAACCCGAATCTTGCAGTAAATTAACTTATCAGGCTCTAGTGCCATGGCAACTGACTCAAAGTCATTTTTAATTTTATTACCCAATCTATCCATTAGAGCAGTCAAGAGCAGGAGCGAGGAGCTCTCATGTTGACCTCATTTCAGTGGACAGGATTGGGATCTTAATTATTGTATTGTTCTCTAAGCAGCAGGTACTTACGTGAGGGCTTTTGTTGTAAGCTCTGCCGCTCGAGTCGAGGCGAGGTAGTAGGTAGCTAGAGGTATGGTATGTGGCGCGGGCTCGCCTCTAGCGGACCCGACGGGCTCGGGCCTCGCTTGTTTACATTCTGATTGCATTACTAGAAGCTGCGTGGAGCCATAGTTAGAAATGTAACTGTAATGGTTTGTTGCAGTTTACACTTATAAACTATTTTATTCGGAAGCAAGTTGCTTTTAGTATCAACGACAAGAAGTTCTTTACAAAAAAAACATGAGAAAAATAATTTGGTAGATAATAAAATAACTTTATAATAATAAAATATGTAGGTATAGACTTGGGCCGTAGGGGTGACTATTGCTCACATGGATGGTTGGCGTTGGTTTATTTTTACAGCATGTTTACCTATGTTTAGAAACAAGTAGTATCCGTCCCTTTACATAACAGAAGCGTTGTCAAAGTATCCAGCATGTAACCTCCAGTCAGCTTTAGGTTGATTTAGGGTTGTAACGGGCAAGTGTCAAAATTCAAAAGCTACTTACCGCGAATGCAATATTGATGAAGAGGAATATTTTCTCGGCGGTGCAGAGTCCCGTGGAGCAGCCCATGGCGGCGGCGGCGGTGTCACTCACTCATGGAAGCGGTCGCGGAGGCGCGAGCTGGCGCGAGGTGGCGGCGGGACGCGCACTCGCTCGGCCGCCTCATAAGGCACTGCTGACCGGCGGAGGGAGCGGCCGCCGCGCCCCGCGCCCGCGCTCACCCCTGCGCAAAGCTCCCGCCACTCCACCCCCTCGCGGCTCGCATACAATACATCATGCTAACTAACTGCTTACTAACCATAGATTAAGTAGACTATATACTACGTATAGATGGAAATCACCCATAGAACGACACAATCGTTAGAGAAGTGAACGAAATGACCTGCGCCAGATGAAGGTTACTATGGAGTATTCTGTGACGATAGTGCTTGAAACGTCAGGCGGCAAATATCGATATCGATCTGTAGTGATGGGACATTTAAACCCAACCCACTATCGATAACCCATTCCATTTCCTATTTTATGTTTTCAATAGCTTAAGGTTTTTAAATAATGAAACTCAGTTTTAATATTTAAATTTATATTCAGATAAATAATACTACCACTTCGATTCGGAACTTTACAATTTCTTCAATCAAATCAAATTAAGTTGGGGGTTTATATAAAATTTTAATTGTTTGATATATATAATCCAAATCCAAGAAATTAGAATGGGCAAGTGCCTTTCTTGAACTAGCTACTTACAACTATTACAGCAATCAAATTAATATTAGGTACTTACTAAATTGAATTAACAATTTGATTATAATACAAATCTAAAGAAATTATACACAGAATGGCCATGTACCTATATTAAATAAGCTCCTTATTAATTATACATCAATCAAATTAAGATTAGGTATGTACCACACAAGATTTAATTAACTGTCTGATAAATATATGTAATACAAATCCAAGAAAATGACACATAGAATAGGCACATGCGATCATACAAATTTGTACTTACAACAGCTATACATCAATCAAATTAGGTACTATACAATATTGAACAATCTGATATACAGTGCAAATCCTAAGAAATTATATTATTATACACAGTATGGGCACCTATATTAAACAAGCTACATTGATTCATCATTATAAACCGAATATAACTAATACATAATAATATAATTGACTATCGGGTTGGGTGTAGTAACTGGGACCAGGCTTTTCAAGATTTTGTGAATATGGTGGGTAAAATATGCTGCAGTACAAAAAAATTAAAAAAATACCAAACCCGATACCAGCTGGATACATATTGGCCACATTGACATTCATGTTAGTCTCTATATCTATGTTCAATACAAAATCTCTGTTTTTATTTTTCTATTTCTATAAATGATAGGTATTACTTACTCAAGAGTCCTGGTTTCAATTTCTTTTGGTCCAAATAGGGTTGGGTGACTCACAAGCAGTCTTCTCCTCTTCCTAAGATATTTTTCCTCGAATTGATGGCCACATAATTATTGTTGGAGCATTTACATCAGCTATATATTGACTATGTGGCTGTACCAAGTCCAACTAAATTTTCCTCTGGTTTCGAGAGCCAAAAAAGCACGAGTTGATTGTTCAGCTACAATCAGCAATGCAGCGCGAGCGAGACTGCGAGAAGACATTATTATTCTAAAACAAACATAACCTAAATGTAATAAATTATTCTGTAACCTAACAAGATGCTATTTCATGTAATTTAAGTCGGCACAGGCTTAGCTCTACTTACGTTTTTGTCTGTTAGCAGTTAGTTGTTGATTGATGATACAGGTTTTTAACCTTGTGATCCTTGTCATTATAGAAATGATATGTAAGATAAAATTTAATGTAATTCTAAAGAGCAACGGTTTTAATTTCAAGTACCTAGTTTTTGTTTCTTCGTTAATCGCTTCGCAACTTTCGCAAGCAATCAAAGTGAAAAAGAGAAATTGACGAAACTGTGCGGGACCGGGAAAATATGGCGGGCGTTATTTCACAAAAAGTAAAAAAACACAAACAAAACATCGTCTGATAGATTATAAATAATGAATTACTGAATGAAATTGAATGAATGAAGCCTGTTCAAAGTGTTCATGTTCACCAATCTCATCTGGCGCAGGTCACTTCTAAGAGCATAGACGATGTTCTGTGATTACCTGCCGTGTTACTAACCTGTTAGGCCCACTTGCGTCAAGCAAGGTTAGCGTAGTTAACTCGGAGTTAAGTAGTAACTCAGAGTTAAATTGATAAATGGCCTTGCACCATTGTGAGTTAAGTGTTAACTCTGAGTAAGATGGGTAAATATTTAACTCTCCGATTTTGGTGGGTTAAATGATTAACTCTGACTTTGACGTTTATTTGTGAGGTTATGATAAGTTCATGTCTTCCTTTAAATTTGTTTCTCTAAAAACACGACAAACAGAAACGCAGTGAAAATAAAAACTACATTCAGGATTTTGAGCAGTGTCGCTATGAATAGTGATATTATGTTCGATGACTTATTCTCCGATGACGATGAAGAAATAGTGCAATATATAGACACAGATTTTTTTAATAGAAGAGTTGAAACTCGGCAAGATCATTTTAACTCGATGAGAGAAAAGGATTTTCACAGAAGATTCAGGCTGCAAAAAACAGTAGTTTCGGCTTTGCTGGAAAAAATTGAACATAAATTGGAATATCATCACAATAATAATATGTAAGTACCTACTTATGTAGGATTACTGTAATTTTTTATTTTTTGTCTATTGGCACCTACCTACTTCTCGTACATAATTACCTTTATACAGAATTATTAGAATTAGACTGCAATAAAACTTATCTTACATTATTTTTCTTTCCACAGAAATGAGGCAGTTACACCCATGAACCAATTATTGTGTACGCTGCGTTTTTATGCTACTGGAAGCCAATTAATTACATGTGGAGACTTCATTGGTATCCATGAATCTACAGCATGCAGAATAGTGCACAAAGTTACTGATGCTATAGCTCGATTGTATGGACAGTATATTCATATGCCAGTTACACAATGGGATCAAAGAAAAGCTGCGCTTGACTTCTACCAGATCGCTCGTTTTCCACTAGCTATAGGGGCAATAGACTGCACACATGTACGGATGAAATCTCCAGGTAATTATCTACTATTATCAGGTAGTTACCTTTTTTCTCTTTAGTAGCCAAATCTAACAATGTGGTTATGAAACTTTTCAGGTGGAGATCACGCTGAGATATACAGAAACAGAAAAGGCTATTTCTCAGTCAATGTTCAGGCAATATGCTCCTCACAAATGTTATTTAACGATGTAGTTGCAAGATGGCATGGTTCTGCCCATGATTCACATATTTGGGATAACAGTAATCAAAGAAGAAACTTCTTACAAGGTGTATATGGCGATCACTTATTAGTTGGAGATAGTGGATATGCACAAACCACTTTTATGATGACTCCATTGGCCAGTGTAAACACCCAAAGTCAATCCCTGTACAATGAATCACAAATCAGAACCAGAAATGTTATTGAAAGAACATTTGGTGTGTGGAAACGAAGATTTCCCATACTCTCAAGAAGTTTGCAAGTGCATTTGAGTAGAATTCCAGGAATCATCATTGCAACATGCGTCCTTCACAACCTTGCACAGCAAAATGGAGACCCAGAGCCACCCTTGGATCCTGAGTACCCCCCAATATTTGATGTTGAAGGTGTAGGTTCAAACCAGACTACAAACATTTCAAGTACACCTGGTTCTAGATTTCGTGAAGCTTTTATTCAACAACATTTTGGCAGAATGTAGATTGTTAAAAATAATGTGTTTACCATATTTATTTAATCAATAAATAAAATACATTTATTTAGAAATCAAATTTTTATTTATTTAGAAATTTATTTTTTTCTTCCTGCCTTAGGAACTCGTTATGTGCAACTTTTTTTTTAGTTTCCTCCAACTCTATCGACCACAGCATTCGCATATGTGCTAGTTTTTCCTCATGTTCTGTCTTCTCCAGGTGTGCACATGCTAGTTTTTCTTTCTCCACGTTAATTTGAATTGTTGTCAATTCCTTCTGCAGCATTGTTAATTCCAGTTTCTCACCAGCCAGAGTCTTAAACTTGTCACAAGCAGTGTCATTTCCCACATTTTTCTTTAATCTTTTTGGGGCTGGAAAATGATAGAAAAGATCAGTGTCGTAATCATAAATAACTAGGCCAGTTTATTTCTTTTTTTCTGACAATAAGTAATATACATTACTAAAATGTGATAGAGACAGCTTTGGTTTGTAACTTCATCCACAAGAACTATATAAAAGTACATAGTTGTATTAAATTGAGTATTCCCATATTATGTTCCCTATGTATCATTCCAGTTTATGCTGCAGCATTAGTGAAATGAGTGAATTAAAATCACTTCACTTTACAAGTAATTTGCATTGATATTATAGAATGTGACTTTATGTGACTAGTTACTTGTACTACTAGTGTGTGTTACTAGTTACTTGTAGAAAAGTAATAAGAACAAATGGTACTCACTAGTAAGTTTTGGGTCTGGTTTGCGTTTTAAATTTGCTCTGTCGTTTGTGAACGGAGCGGTCAATAAGTTTGTTTCCTCCGATACTTCCGGTACATTATTATCTTGCTTAACCTCAATCGGGATAATACCTTGCGATTCCATTAAGGAACTATCTCCATCATATATTGTGTAAAAACCATCCATAGTTGGTCCCACAAGACTACACACCTTCTCTAAAAGTACATCGCTTTTAGGCTGACTGGATGGTCCACCACCTGTGGAAAATGAACAAAATTGAAAAGTAAGCATAAAATTAATCAAAGTAAGAGTCTGGATACTAATGATACGGAGAGAATTCATTAACTAGTAGATGATTAAAGGTTGATATGGTGCATACATGTATAAATTTTTACATACCTGTACCTAATATATGTTTTTTTGTGCCCATTTCTTGCTTTTTGGCAGCTTTCATTAAAATATCGAATTCTTCTTTACATGTCTCCTGGGAAACTCCAACGGATTCAGATATTGTCTGCCAATTGCCAGAACCATGCTGTTCAATTGTTTCTATGAGCAACTCTCTATCTACTGCCACTGTAATGAAATAGATATTTAATTGTAGGGAAATAGGTATAAAAAGGAATAATCGGTATGGGCTACTGGATTTGTAGCATTAAATTAATCAACATTTACTCGCCTGGGATACTCATTTTTGCTGCTGAATGCTGTTTTTTGGCTTTTTTCTTCATGTTTTTATAACACTGCATTAGGCTTTCTACGGTTCTTGCATATGATATTGTCGTTGAGTTATATTCCTCGACCACCTTCAGCCAAGCCTTCTGTTTGTCTAGAAGGGTTGCTCCATCCGTTTTTTTATTTTCAATTAAAGCTTTGTGCGTTTCAATTATTTCACATAAATGAAGACACTCTGCTGTTGTAAAATTAGGTGCTCTAAGGCGAATTTTCTTGTTTTCGGTTTCCATAATTATGCTCTCAATTATTTTATTCCACAAAGCTATCTCACAAGAAACAAGGAAAATACCACGAAATACTTTGGTTGGAAATGATTGCATCAAATTGACAAAAACAAAGCCACTACAATAAACACTGATTGACTTTGACAATGACATTCATCAATCAGTGCACCGCATTTCATTCAGTATAACCTTTCAAAACGTATAGGGATCGTAGGATCCACCGACCGGGCGACAGCTAATGCACAAATGCTCTAGTGTAAGGGAGATGGGTATATTTGGTTCATTCATTATTGTTTCTTTTACATTTTGTTCGGTAATCTAAGAACGAACGATAGACATAAAAAAATACAATGCGTCTGTGGCACATTGCATTATGTTGGCGACCCTGGCAGGGTTACTTAACCCAGGGGTAGTTTAGGTAGACGCAAGACAAATAATGAGTTAACGATATTCACATCTAACCCAGAGTTACCTAACTCTTGCATTACATTTTTAACCCACTATTTGACGCAAGTGGGTTACAAAAGTTCGGCAGCTGCACACCACTGCACGCACGTCGCGCACTGCACGCGCACTAGGTGCTCGCTAAGAAAGTATTTTTGAAATATCCCCAAAAAGAGTCAAATTATAATAAAACTACCCAATTTGGAAAATGTCAACTTTCTCGAGAACGAAGGCGCGGAACTGGTCGCCTGTTGTTGAAATATGTGCATTAGCTGGTTACTTTACTTCTAAGCCCTAATATTTAACAAATGTATTGACGACGGCGTGTTTCCTGATCTGATGAAACATAGTAAGATAACACCCTTGTTTAAATCGGGTACAACGACTGACCCTACTAACTTTAGACCAATATCAGTATTACCAACATTTAGTAAAATATTCGAAAAACTTATTCTAAATCAATTGCAAAGACATTTCTCAGCAAACAAATTACTTAATCAAAAACAGTTTGGCTTTACGCGTGGTCGCTCTACTACTGATGCTGGTGTTGAGTTATTAACTCACATCTATGATGCCTGGGAGGAGTCACGGGACGCTCTAGGCGTGTTCTGTGACTTGTCCAAGGCATTTGATTGTGTTCACCACGAGACACTGATCAGGAAGCTCCGGCACTATGGTATTCGAGGTGTTCCTCTGGACCTTGTAACCTCATACCTTAGTGATAGGATTCAGAGAGTTGACGTGAACGGGAAGCGATCCTCGGGGTCAGTAGTCACAATGGGAGTTCCGCAGGGTTCAATACTCGGACCTTTTCTGTTTTTAGTTTACATCAATGATTTGCCCAGCCTTGTTAGTGACAATCACGAAATAGTATTGTTTGCTGATGATACGTCGCTTTTATTTAAGTTAAAGCGACAACATAACATTTCTGACGACGTGAACAATGCTCTCTCCAAAGTTACAGACTGGTTTGATGCGAACAATTTGATGTTAAATGGAAAAAAGACAAAATGCTTGAGATTTGTGCTGCCCAATGTTAAAGAAGTACCAACAAATGTAAAAATTAAGGACGAAGAATTGGACCTTGTCAAGACTACAGTATTCTTAGGCATAACTTTAGATCACAAATTGCAATGGGGTCCACATATTGTCAGTCTATCGAGCAGACTTAGCTCTGCAGCATATGCTGTAAAGAAGATCCGTCACCTTACTGACGTTGATACAGCCAGACTAGTCTATTTCAGCTATTTTCACAGCATTATGTCCTATGGAATATTGCTGTGGGGAAACGCTGCTGATATTAACACCATATTTGTATTGCAGAAGAGAGCTGTTCGTGCGATTTATAACATGGGCCCCAGAGAATCTTTAAGAATTAAGTTTAAAGAAACCAAAATAATGACAGTTATTTGTCAATATATTTATGAAAATGTAATGTACATACGGAAAAATTTAAATAGCTTCAAAAAGAGAAGTGATTATCACAATTTTAATACTAGAAACAAAGATAAAATTGCTGTACCCACCACTAGGCTCCATAAAGTTAGCAACTCGTTCAAAGGTCAATGTGTACGCTTTTTCAACAAAATCCCAAGTGAAATTCAAGACTTGTCTATAACAAAATTTCAAATTCGTATAAAGAGAAATCTCATTAGTAAAGCTTATTATAAAATATCGGACTATCTAGATGACAAACAAGCTTGGGATTGTAGTTAATCTATCTATCTTTCTTTCTATCTATCTATTCTCCCTATTTCCCCTATTCTAACCATTCTCGGTAAACAGCCAAAACAGTCATGCTCACGAAAGTGACTTTGCTTGCAGCGGCGTCATGTGTCGGGTCGCCCTCTTCCCTCCCATATGGTCGAGGAGAGCGATGGCTGGCACATGCGTCAACTCGTGAACGGGTGCTGCTTGTGGGGTCTGGTCTGCTTTGGTTGTGATCCCGCAACTCGTTAATATTCATGTTCCCATATCCCAATGTGTACAACCAAACAAGAGAAATCTTCTTATTAGTAAAGCTAAATAAAAAATATCGGACTATTAGATGACAAAAAAAAAGCTTGGGATTTTAGTGAACTTGCTCCAATTCAATCAATTAGTAATAAGAATAAAATTGTCAATGTGATCGAGCCAAAAAAAATTACCTGCCGGGCGTTTCTTGCCTGTTCTTTTGCCGGCGTAAGGAGGTTGGAACAGGCGTAGCTAGTTTTAAGTTGACGTTTTAAAGTGATCACAATGTATCCTATTGAATAAACATTATTGAATTTTGAATTTTGAATTTAAGGATAAATGATTACAAAACTTAATTAATTTTAGGCGTTAATACACTAGGTACTTACATCTAAGTTATTTTGCGTTATAGTGATGAGTACCTATCACGGATCACCTACTTCAACTTTTTTTTGTTGCTTCTTAACATAACCAAAGTATTGCATTTTACTATAATTATGTAGGTATTTTCATAATTCTTCTGCCCACATCTTTAAGGGCTCCAATCAAAAAAAATATATAGTTTAAAAAACTAAAAAAAACACTTTAAAACGCACTCAAAAATATAAAATAATAAAATTGACTTGTATTAGTTACGATATAATGGTTAATTCAAAAAGTGTGGAGCGCTTTTTGGTTGTGTGTACTTTTATTTACCCAGTAAAAGAAGCGCTCCACACTTTTTGAATTAACCATTATATCGTAACTAATACAAGTCAATTTTATTATTTTATATTTTTGAGTGCGTTTTTAAAGTGTTTTTTTTAGTTTTTTAAACTATATATTTTTATTTTTTTACTTTTTAGTCTTTTGTTACCAAGTCCAATCTATCGGACTCATCAAAAGGAATCATATGAGCCCAAACTCAAGGGGGTTTCTAGTAGCCACTGCAGAGTTCCCCTACCCACCTTCTGGCTGCATCATCAGACCCTCGTCACCAAGTTCAATCTATTGGACTCATCAAGACGAATCATATGAGCCCAAACACGAGGGGTTTACTAGTAGCCACTGCAGAGATCCCCTACCCACTTTCCGGTTGCATCATCAGACCCTCGTCACCAAGTCCAATCTATTGTACTCATCAAGACGATTCATATGAGCCCAAACACGAGGGGTTTACTAGTAGCCAGCGCAGAGATGCCCTACCCACCTTCCGATTGCATCATCAGACCCTCGTCACCAAGTCCAATCTATTGTACTCATCAAGACGATTCATATGAGCCCAAACACGAGGGGTTTACTAGTAGCCAGCGCAGAGATGCCCTACCCACCTTCCGGCTGCATCATCAGATCAGGTCGATGATTCCAAATTATTGCATTGTCACCGAGATTACATACACATACAAAGTTTCAAGTCGATACAACAATTAGAAGTAGGTGAAAATTGACTTCTAAGATTTGATTACATTGTTAGTTAGTTAGTTAGTTACAAGTCAAGCTAATAAAAGTGTTTTAAAAAGAGCAGGTCGTTATCATTGAGGCGTCCCTTTTGGATCGCGCGATCATCGAGTAGGAACTGATGATGAGACGTTGGTTTTAAAATATCCGTCGATCTCGGGGAAGCGCGATACTACTTGGTATCTATTGCTTAACAATAGGAGACAAAACGTTGAAGGAAAACATCACGAGGAAACCAGTAAACTCCAAGAACCACTCCACCCGCACTGAGCCATCAGCGTGGTACAATATGGCCGATAGTCTCTCTGAGAAAATTTCTGTGTCCCAGCAGTGGGAACAAGTGTCCAGGGTTCTATTAGGTACATAATATACATAGTATATATAAGGTCTACCAGAATCTGATGGCAAAAAGGGAAAAAATAAATTGACGCTAGCAATACTGGGGGAAATTGGAGTAAAACGTTTTGATACTTTTTTCCCTATAGTGGCTGATTCTGTGTGTGATACATGCAAATATAAAAATTTATCCAATGATCAAGGATAATTTTTAAAAATCTTACTGTGGCGAATATGGGGTTCGAAATTTAGATGAAAACTCCAATTACTCTGTCCATGAGTTTTTTATTAATTAATTAAAGGCTATCAGAACTTGAAAATGGTTCCAAATACTGCACATCCATAAAAAAGTCTTCAACGGAAGAGGAAGACGCAGTATTTATGATAAACCTTTCCTCTCCTGCATCTCAATCGATCTTGTTCTATGAACTGATTTTCAATTTTTATTACATGTTCACAAGATTTTCGCCATTCGTCGAGCCCTATTCGAGAGAAAGCTTCTTCAGTTCACACGAAAGATGCAATAAACCAAAGTATCATGACTTGTCATACCTACTAATTTGAAGCCAAACCATAAACAATTCCTCGAAATTTCAGTTGCCAGATGACATTTTTTTCGTTGCCATATGAAAATCGCTATTTATAGTAGACCTTATAGTAATGATGATAGTTCAGTACGTGGTAGTGACGTCGGCTTGCAATCCGTAGAACCTGCGGGTTCGAATTCTACAGTGAGCTTGAGCTTTCGGTTAAGGAAAACATCGTGATGAAACCATAGCTTGGTGGTAGGGTACCTATTCTATTCTCTAATACTCGCCTGGCTAGGTGCCAGTGGTACCACCCTCAAGTTAAGAATCTTTCGCCAAGCACCTATCGCGTGTGTTCCGCGTGACGCCACCTCCGACCACTTCGTCACTTAACATAAGGTGACTTATGGTCATACGCTCCAGTTCCTCCCGGGCGCTTGCATCTCGCCCGGTATGCGACCGGTGGTGGATAGGAAGACTAACCCACGCCATACTGGTCTAAAACACATTTAGGAAATCTAGTATGATCAGCTGCTACTTTTGTTGCTGACTATACCTAAAAACAATTTTTAGATTTCCTAAGAATTGTATTCATTGCAATAATGAAAAAAATTGTGGACAATGAATAATTTTTTAGAGGGTTTATCTTCCATCTTATCTTTATTTATTTATTATATCTTCCAGAGAGGTCAACTAAAGAAAAAGATAATATTATTATATAGTTTAAAAATACTAAAAAAAACACTTTAAAAACGCACTGAAAAATATAAAATAATAAAGTTGACTTGTATTAGCTAATGCTAACGATATAATGGTTAATTCAAAAAGTGTGGAGCGCTTTTTGGTTTTGTGTACTTTTGTTTACCCAGTAAAAGAAGCGCTCCACACTTTTTGCATTAACCATTATATCGTTAACTAATACAAGTCAACTTTATTATTTTATATTTTTCAGTGCGTTTTTAAAGTGTTTTTTTAGTATTTTTTTTAAAACACTTTTATTAGCTTGACTTGTAACTAACAATGTAATCAAATCTTAGAAGCCAATTTTCACCCACTTCTAATTGTCGTATCGACTTGAAACTTTGTATGTGTATGTAATCTCGGTGACAATGCAATAATTTGGTATCATCGACCTGATCTGATGATGCAGCCGGAAGGTGGGTAGGGCATCTCTGCAGTGACTGCTAGTAAACTCCTCGTGTTTGGGGTCATATGATTCGTCTTCATGAGCCCAATACATTGAACTTGGTGACGAGGGTCTGATGATGCAGCCGGAAGGCGGGTAGGGCATCTCTGCAGTGGCTGCTAGTAAACCCCTCGTGTTTGGGCTCATATGATTCGTCTTGATGAGTCCAATAGATTGAACTTGGTGACGAGGGTCTGATGATGGAACCGAAAGGTGGGTAGAGGATCTCTGCAGTGACTACTAGTAAACCCCTCGTGTTTGGCCTCGTCACCAAGTTCAATCTAATGGGCTCATCAATACGAATCATATGAGTCCAAACACGAGGGGTTTACTAGAAGCCACTGCAGAGATGCCCTACCCACCTTCCGGCTGCATCATCAGATCAGGTCGATGATACCAAATTATTGCATTGTCACCGAGATTACATACACATACAAAGTTTCAAGTCGATACGACAATTAAAAGTAGGTGAAAATTGACTTCTAAGATTTGATTACATTGTTAGTTAGTTAGTTAGTTAGTTACAAGTCAAGCTAATAAAAGTGTTTTAAAAAAATACTCAGCTAAAGCTCTGTCGAGGACGTAATTAATTGCTACACCAGAGAATCGTGAATACGGAGGAGTACATCTGAGTAGGCCAAGTTACAGAATTACTATAGTAGCTTGTGTGCCGCAGCGCTAGAGCACTGGAGCTAAAGCTATGGCTAAAGCCAAGCCGCCCAAGCCGCCGCTAGGTACCTACCGAGCGCGGCGACGCACCAGGCTGCGGCGCGCGGCGGTCGACGAGACGACACGCGCTATTTGGCGTAATTGAACACATAAGTGGAAGAAGTTAGTCTGTAACGTTTTTTATTTATTTTCTCCATAATCATGAAGATCTTATGTCCATCTACACAGTATGTTTTTAAAAAATATTCAGTTTCTTCGCGTAAACGGTTAGTTATGCATTTTTATCTTCATTATCATGGGTAAAAGAAGCTACCTACCGATTATAAGTTTAGTTGTACCTACACATACACCTACACCCACTCTTCTAAAACCAATCAACGACAATTGCCAATTATGATTGAATGACCGCTATGGTAGGGTAACCTACTACTTACAAGAATGCCGTACATAATACGCATCGTTTTGCGTTTTGTACCTCCCTGTAGGTACTGTAGGAGGTTGGAACAGGCGTAGCTAGTTTTAAGTTTGGCGTTTTAAAGTAATCACAATGTATCCTATTAAATAAAAAAACATTTTAATTTTGAATTGTTACTAATAGCCCGGGGTATATTATGTGCCTACTTAGGAGAGAGAGGACTAAGTGATTACACTACGGGCATCCAACCTTCTAGTTTTATCCAAGATAGGTGAGCGGCTATTGAACTGCAATCAACTTCGCCGTGATATGAAACACTACGTCCATATCTACTTCTAAGTAGGTTCATCTACATACGTACAAGACCTCTCAATCGAGATCATTGGACATTATTGGTGTAACTAGCTGTTCCCTGCGGTTTCACCCGCGTGGGCTACAGTTCATCGCGATAAAAAGTATCCTATGTCCTTCCCCGGGGCTCAAATTATCTCTATACCAAATTTCATTTAAATCGGTTCAGTAATTTAGGCGCGAAAGCGTATATATTCCGTATACTCCAAAGTTATTCCCGCACTTCGGTGCCCCTCACCGCGTTACCTGCTGTATCCATTATCCTGCGCGCGTTTGAACCGCGCCGCTAAAGGTCTTCCTGGTTCGCAAATTGCGACCGCAGTTTACCTATTTCTTAGAATATTCTCCCGCCTTCGGTCTCACCTCACCGCGTTTCCCGCGGCACTGCGGTGCAGCGGGTTTATTTTTCTACTACTACTTACATTTTTAAACTCGTGATATCTTTCGAATGGAATGTCCGAATTGAATAATTCAAAAAGTTATATGAAGGGATTGAAGCAGTTTTGAATGAAGAGTAATTTATTTTCATAAGGATTAATACCAAGATACAAATAAAGAGCCTTTTCTAGCGGCGGCCATAAAATTAAATTTTTAAAATAAAAAAAACACTTATTGTGGCATAACTATAATAGTTAGACATATGCTCTCGCGGACTTTTTTGTAGATCTTAATAGGACCTACAAACCCGTAATACATTGTTTTGTTCTAGTGTCAATAGTTTTTGCGGCGCACGCAAAAATAGATTTTCGATTTCACACCTTGGGTTGTAAAATAGCAATTTTCTTACGGATCCCTAATTTTTTTGGAAATAAAATATAGCCTAAAGCCTTCCTCGATAAATGGGCTATCCAACACTGAAAGAATTTTTCAAATCGGACCAGTAGTTCCTGAGATTAGCGCGTTCAAACAAACAAACAAACAAACAAACAAACAAACAAACAAACTCTGCAGCTTTATAATATTAGTATAGATAAGACCAATGATAAAAGAAAGAGAACGTCAAGACCTTGAGGAATAACAGGATTTACCTATATCAAGTTGCATTGAGCCATGTTATTTTCACATTTACATAGGCAGAAGGCACAAAAAGCTATTACCTACCTACCTGCACGTTAGATATTTTCATCGGACACCAGAGGAAGCGCAATGCATTACTTGTAACGCGCGAGGTAGGTATGAAGAGCATGCAAATGCGAATTTAATGCGTTGCTGCAAATTGTTGGCTCATTTTTCGCTGTGACATCACATCACTTATGTTTCTTGTGCGAATATGTAATCTGTCGTTACGTATCTACAGTTCCACGCGCGTTTTGTACTTTGTTGAACTTTCTTCTCGAGTCGGTGGGCACACCACCTGCTGGTACAGATACTTAGCACGCTTCAGCGATGATGGCTCAGTGGTAGTGACGTCGGCTTGTGATCTGTAATCGTGGGTTCGTATCGTACAATGAGCGTCAGCACCTATCGGTGTTCAGTCCCACTTGAGACCCAGTTTCCAATCCAGGTGTAGCGTCTCCACCACCTTCGACACGTGAAGGTAACTTTTGATGAAACGCTTCCTAAAAAAACTACCTGACAAATCAATTATTTCTAAGTACTTCAAACTTGAAACTATGTGATAGTTTCTATAAATAATCTTTCTCTCAGGGATCACCGTGCCTGGCAACATTCGAATTTCGTTCCCAACGATGGATTGCCCGGGAGGAGCACCTCGAGTGTGATAAATTGATAACAATACCTAAATAATAAAGGACACCAGGGCAAATAATAAACAACATATGACATTAATACATTTATTAGTGTTAAAATACTTAATTAATAATGTTAAATAATTAGTGAGGACACTGGGTTTAGTTCACTTAGCACTAAATGGCACTAGATGGCGATGCCGCGGGGCGGACGCGATGGGCGTCGGCGGCAGCGCGCGCCACTCGCCGACCCCGCGGCGCTACATCACTGCACCGCAATGAACGCAGCCGGGCCCGCGGCCCGCCCGCACTACTGCTACCTTACAGCTCACAATACAACACAACACTACTACTCTAACTACCACCGCACCGCACATCATATTCGGTAAAGTAACAACAAGACCCACCACACGCGATCGCTATACAAATATATAGGTATTATATTTTATACCTATTAGACTATTAGTTGTACACAGTTGTATACAATATACGCTTAGTTATCTCGGAGTCCGCCATCGCGGAACAGCGCAGCCGGAGTCGGCGGCGGCGCGGTCGCGAGGTTATAGTTTTCAAGCCGTTCTCAATAACTGATCTATCCACGGTTTCCCCTACTAGAGATAGATATTTGACATTACTTCTATGGAGCTTATGTCAAATTTATATCTCCAGTAGGACAAACCGTGGATAGATCGGTTATTGGGAACGGCCGTTAGCGGCACTCTTCTTGACGATACGCTGACAGGCGCGATTGGGTGTGGCGGGCTCGAATGTTGCTTCTTTGAACTACATAATTGTACATATAAGTCATAAATTATATCCGTACACCGCTGACGCGGAAGCATCGCCCATTGGAGTTTAGTTATTGTACTCCAGTACAAGGGGCTCCAATGGTGAAAGAAACGAAGTTAGTTCGAATAACAAACATAATTAAAAGTAACTCTAATAATAAATAATAATATATCTGTAGATTAGAGAGCCATTCGTCAGGCTATAAATGCGACCGAGACGACGGCGCCGCAGTGGAGGACTCCATACAGAGGGTGGGACAGCTATGAACAACTACAGGGTGTTTCAGTTACATGCATTCTCTGTTCGAAAAGTACTGTGTTTATTTGTTTCTAGTACAATCTGCACCTCAGAGAACTGTATGTGGGTAGGAGTCGATCCACCGGCGCAGTACGGCCCGCACTAAACTTAAACGCTAACAAATAAATCAGTCGACAGAAAGCAGACAATAAAATCAGTTCAGAAAATAACTACGCACTAAATATTTGTACTCGGTTTATCTTAAACTCGTTAATAAACAAAAACTATAAAATCAGTCTCAACGTAAAGTCTATAAAGTGTAAAATAATACAATGGCATCAACTGAACAAAGAATGACTGGGGGTGTGGGCAGGCGCTGCGCCGCGCGCTCACGGCTTCTTCAGCTGGTCACGTTAGAAGTAGTTAAACGTTACAACACGGATAAGATTACCGGTAATCTGTGATTATACACAAGAAAAATGAGATTAGCAACTCCCTCGGCTTGGTTCAAAGTGGGTTCTAAAATCAATAGAACCGAAGATAAAACCCAGCGTAGCGGAGTAGGACGAGCGAGTGCGCGGCGGCGGCGGCTCTGCCCACATGCACACACACACACACACACATCCACCGAATATAACATCATATAAAATATTTACTAAAGTAGGTACAGGCCTGCTGCAGACTCCCCGCTCGGAGCCACTGCTCAGTGGTCCGCCGCTTGCGCAAAGCGTCGTCGTCGGATAACACAAAAAGCGAGCTCTCGATTACTTAGTTCATTTCCGATCCGACAAATTCTTAAACTGATACGAAAACTACGGAATAGTATAAAATGGTGAATTAGTCATACCAATATAGAAATTATCTTTTTCATGTAAGCAATTCATAAGAAGTACTGAGAAGGAAGTACTCGTACTTTGAGATTAGTGTTCAAAGAGAACTTCAAACAGTGCCACCAATGACACAAGATAATGTTGTATTTTTAATGAATGAGCTCAATTTAACTCCAGATATCTCCGAATAGCTGTCGGCGAGTTTCTGTAAATCCTATAAATGCGCGAATCTGGTTGTTTCTGACGACCGTAAGTAGGGATGCCCACTGCCCGTCCGCTTGCAGGGCGCCCGCGGGGATGTCGGCGGCAGGGGGGCGGGTTTGTTTAACAAGCAACGCTGCGTTTATATCCATCTGTCTTAAGACGCCTTTTTGTATTAAAACGAGTTGGTTTCGATAAGGAAACGCTTGAAGAATGTTTTAGGTGAGAAAAATTGGATCGAAACACGTCGAGTGTGGGCAAAGCAATGCCGACTCGATAGCTTGTTTCGTTAGCAACGCTGCCGGCGCGCGTGCGCGGGGTTGCTTGTTAAACAAACGAGGCCCACAACTTACGTCTAATAAAAACACATTTGGTTACGAGCTTACACTAGGGTTAGTTTACGTCAACATTGACCGATGCCTTCCTCCAACTAGTACTAGCATGGGTACATACAGGCACGCACGCAGTTCCCGGCGGAGGGGCTCCACAGACACAGTGACGGAACGTTATATTTGAACGAGTGGAGTTCAGAACAGCGGCGACAAAATACGTGGATATCCCAAATTAGTTTCAATTATAAAGTGCATTCCCTAAAACTAAATTTAACGCGAGGAGCAAGAATAAAAGGAGCAATTAACTTAAATTTTTTTATGTTGTAATTGGAGTGAAGAAGAGGGTATATAGAAGGATGGCAGTGGAATCTGTCACATTTAGTTTAGTTTTCGAGAATACACGACACAATCACCACCACTGCGGCGGATTAATTAAAGGGCAGCACGCGGCGCCTGCAGAGGCACGGGCGGACCTCCCCTCCTCGCCTGCTCCGCCGGCCGCTGCGCTGCGACTTCGAGCTTGTACACTACGTTAATACACATAATACTCCTACAACTACTACGAAGATTCATATAAATAGCAAAGAGGCATGTCTCGTTTGCGAACGCGTCTCTGTGACGCAGTTTCAGTCTCGGGGGATACAAAGGATGTCGAGATTAATCTCAAACGGGCCCGCGAATACTGGCGGTGGATGCTCGCTCGCAGGCTATCATAATACTTCCCGTCGTCCCCCGGGTCGTCCGGGGACCGGAGGGTGGAGGCGTTCGGGAGGTCGGGAGGGGACAGCGACGGGGGCAGAGGAGAGGATGAAAGAGGATCCGAACGATGGTCCCGGGGATACGAGGCGGGGGCGGAGCCATCGTTTCACGGAGCGGCGGGTGGCCTATGCCTTGTAGGCGGGGTCCGGGTGCGCGCGCAGGCACAGCGCCAGCGTCAGCAGCAGCGCCGCCGCGTGCGCCGCCAGCAGCGCCGCCCCCGCCGCCAGCGGCGCCCGCGCCGCCGCCGCCAGCGCCGCCAGCACGCGCGGCCCGCACGGCGCCGCGTGCAGCGCCGCCGCGCCGCCCGACGCGGCCGGCACGCGCCGCGCCGCCTCGCAGCGCGCCGCGTCCGCCGCCGCGCAGCACGACGCCGGCACCCAGTAGTAGGCGGGCGCCGCGCCCACCGACAGGTCCAGCGCGCCGGCCGCGCCGCCCGCCTGCGCGCGCGCCCACGCCGACTCCTGCCAGTCGCGCGCGCCGCCCTCGCCGCAGCAGCGCAGCCCCGCCTGGATGGCGTCCAGCGCCGCCGTGCGGGACGGCAGCGCGCCGTACTCCTCGCGCACGGCGCGCGCCAGCGACGAGCGCAGCGCGGCGCGCAGCGCGGGCGCGTGCGCCGCGCCCCACCACGCCGCCGCGCCCTCCGCCACCGCGCTCAGCGCCAGCAGCGCGAAGGCGGCGGCCAGCAGCGAGGCGGAGCTGCGCACGGCGCCCGCCAGCGCGGCCAGCGCGCCGGCCGCCAGCGCGGCGGCCCAGGCGCACAGCGCGCACAGGCCGGCGCGCGCCGCGGCGCTGTCGCCCGCGCGGCCCTCGTACAGCGCCCAGCCGCCCAGCGCGCCCGCGCCGCACGCCACCACCTGCCGCACACGCACGCTCACTGCCGCCACCTATCGAGACTCTGCGATATCTATCGGCTGCCGGCTGTTTGCAGAGGTAGAAACCGAGAATCCGAAATGTGGCTAGCCCTAATTATATAAAAACATCGGTACTAGTGTACGTCCTCCCGAGCTCCCTTACTAAATTGGACGTTTATTCCGTGACGAGAAACGGACGGCTTCACTTTTTTATTTATTTTATTTTTATTTATTTATAAAAAAATATTATTGCACTCGAAGACACAACCAGCTTGAAGTTAACAAGAAAACGCTTGCAGTTCGTTTTGAAATATGTAATTTACTGAACTGGTAAAAAGAGTTTGTTTATCTAGTCTTAGTAGTAGTCTTAGAACTTTACTGCTCCCCAAGTCGTAGTCAGCTGGAATATGCCTCCCAGGTTTGGAGTCCAAGCTACGAGAAATATGTAACACTCATTGAAAAGCCACAAAAAAAATTCTACACTTTATTAACTTCAAGGCCAAGATCCCCAACCTCAATTTCGATTACAATGAGAGCTGCAAGCACCACCACCTATTACCTGCTCTAAGAAGGAGAGAGGCGGCTGATCTGTCCTTCCTGCACAATCTAGTGTTGGGTAGGATTGACTGCCCGCCCCTGCTGGCCGAGATCAAGCTTGTGACGCTGTATCGTCTCCTGTGTCGCACTGCCCGACTTTGACTGTCTATCCCTCGCTGCCTGACTAACTATCATGGAAATGCCTTCCTTCCACGAACATTTAAGAGCTTCAACTGCAAATTTTCTGAACATGTAGATTTATTTGCGGCAAGGCAGAATATTTGTAAAAAAAAATGTTCTTAGTCAATTCTTTGACTAGACAATCAATAAACTAATGAAATTACTAACTGTTTAAATCCTTCATCCATTTAAATTTATATAGCTATGATAATACTGATTAATTATTTATTTACCTATGTATTTTGTTTCTTTCCCTATCTTTCTACTCTATTGGTGTTATATTATGTTACGCTTCTATTGCCTGCTTTAACCTACCTTATTCTTTTTATATGTGACTCCTGTGATTGGTTTAATTTCTATCTATAATTGTATATTCTAAATTTAGTTAGTAAGCTGTTTGGATGTCCAAATAAAATAAATCTCTAAAACTACTGTATAAAATGAACGAAAAATCTTCCCTTGTGAGACATGGACTATTTAGGATAACCAGATTAAACAGCCTACTATATTCCGTGACGGTGTAATGAAAACGAGCTCATTTATGATCATTTTAGTTCCACAAGTCAAAATTAAAGCAGATGAGTTTTTGGCGAACATTGCTATAACATTGATTAGGTAAACTGTAATGTCAACACTTGATTTTGATGCGAGAAGAAATGTTCTAAATGAGGATAGCTGCAGGCCAGGGCGCGCTGTTTATACTCACATTACATAAACAATACAAGGTGTACCTGGCCAATGTCCGACAACAGGTACTGTGCTGCTCACAGCAGACCCTCAAACAGAGCCTACAACTGCCAAGAAAGATATAGCTACGATATGTAATCGCGCAGCTATCGACTAATTTCCAGATTGATGAAAAGTGACTAGTAGAATGCTGTTTACATTTTATACACATATTACTAATGAAATAAATTGTTTCACAGATCTCCATTTTGCAAGAAAAGAAATCTCAGGAGAGGTTTAAAGTAAATCATTTGAACAAATTCTTACCAGAAATATGATGTTGAAAATAATCAGTAAACATTTCATGAGAGAGTAGCACTTTGACATTCCCATAGCGTAAGTTTTAACAACTTCCGAGTTTCACGTATAAGCGTACAAAAATAGTAGGTTAATTATTTAATCAGTTCAATACTATCCAGAATAGACTGTCCAGATTCACGCAGTGATAGAAATCAAAATTCAAATGTGAATAAATTAATTTTAGTTTTTTTCCTCACGATTCTCTTGATCTCTTATTTTACCTTAGTGTGGGTGTGGGGAAAAGGGAGGGAGGCAATAATACCCGACCAAATATTACACATCCAATAATACACGACCGATAAAACACAGCCAATAATACGTGTATATGGCTCCGTAATATCTGGCCGTGTATTATCTGGTCGCGTATTATCGGGTGTGCTAAATTTTTCCGGGCCGATATTACACAGCCAATAATACGTGTACATGTGGTCTCGTAATATTGCCTGTGCCGATTTTACGCAGCCAATAATACACGACCCGATTTTACACACCCGATAATACGCGACCAGATATTACGAAGCCAGCCATAGACAAAGATAGACTTTTCTCTCTGACGGCTGTCAATCAAGCTGGATTGATGCCTCGTTTATAGGTGACTGATAGAAGTATTTTTTGTCAGTATTTGACTTCGCTCATTCTTTTATTTTATTGATAGAATGTAATAGGTAAATAAAATATAGTGTCACAGTAGGTTAGGGTGCGGCGGGGGTGGCCCCTGGCCTACCCCTAAGCCGCCAATATTTTTATTTTTATATGTGGTCAAACGGCATTGGAATGATCAAACCTAGCTCAAACGAAGCATCAAGCATGGAGCATTCTATATAATCTGTGGTGATGTACACGTATTATTGGGTGTGTATTATTTGGTTGCGTATTTTCGCCTGTACCAAAATTGTCCACCCGATAATACGCAACCAGATATTACGAGACCACTAGCTGACGTAATTTTTTGGCTTCGTATTATTGCCTGTGCAGAAACTGACACGGGCGATAATACACGGTCAATAATACGCAACCAAATATTACACACCCAAATATTACGAGACCAAATGGTCGCGTATTATCGGGTGTGTAATATTTGGTTGCGTATTATTGGCCGTGTAATATTGGGGCCCAAAAGGGACATACTACAAAGTTTTTTTTTTGTTATGGCGTCACACTATTAGTGTATATTTGCCAGTGTCATGTATAAAATATTTCAAACTCAGAGAGTTGAATCAAGTTTAAATGATGATGATGATGATGATGGGATGAAGATAGTGTCTAAGTAAAGTAGTGGCGCTTTACTTAAACTTTACACGGACTTTTTGGAGCAACTAGAAAAGTCACTTTTACAACTTTATTTCAATTTCCTACACTCGTACACATTAACGAACACATAATGGTTAATAATCCACCAATATTACACACTAGCTGTTCCCTGCGGTTTCACCCGCGTGGGCTACAGTTTATCGCGATAAAAAGTATACTATGTCCTTCCCCGGAGCTAAAATTATCTCTATACCAAATTTCATTTAAATCGGTTCAGTAGTATAGGCGCGAAAGCGTATATATTCCGTATACTCCAAAATTATTCCCGCACTTCGGTGCCCCCTCACCGCGTTACCTGCTGTAGGTATCCATTATCCTATTTTAATTCTAGGTTAATTCTTTTTCTGACCACGCGTTTGAATCGTGCTGTTAAAGGTCTTCATGGTCCGCGACCGCACTTTACCTATTTCATAGATTCTCCCTCACCTCGCCGCGTTTCCCGCTGCGCTGGGGTGCGGCGGGTTTATTTTTCTACTACTACTTACATTTTTAAACTCGTGATATCTTTCGAATGGAATGTCCGAATTGAATGATTCAAAAAGTTTTATAAAGGTATTGAAGCACTTTTGAATAAAAAGTAATTTATTTTGATAAGGATTAATACCAAGATACAAATAAAGAGCCTTTTCTAGAGGCAGCATTAAAAATTAATTTTTTAAAATAAAATATCACTTATTGCGGCATAACTATAATAGTTAGACATATGCTTTCGCGGACTTTTTTGTAGATCTTAATGAGACCTACAAACCCGTAAAACATTATTTTGTTCTAGTGTCAATAGTTTTTGAAGCGCACGCAAAAATAGGTTTTCGATTTCACACCTTGGGTTGCAAAATAGCAATTTTCTTACGGATCCCTAATTTTTTTGGAAATAAAATATAGCCTATAGCCTTCCTCGATAAATGGGTTATCTAACACTGAAAGAATTTTTCAAATCGGATCAGTAGTTCCTGAGATTAGCGCGTTCAAACAAACAAACAAACAAACAAACAAACTCTGCAGCTTTATAATATTAGTATAGATTATCACTCGAAGAAACACAAATTTTGGAAATAAAAACATTTCACGTTGACAATTTTTTTTTTGTTTTGTTATGGCGTCACACGATTAGTGTATTTGCCAGTGTCAAGTATGAAATATTTCAAACTCAGAGAGTTGAATCAAGTTTAAATGATGATGATGATGATGAGATGATGGGATGAAGATAGTGCTTAAGTAAAGTAGTGGCGCTTTACTTAAACTTTACACGGACTTTTTTGGAGCAATTAGAAAAGTCACTTTCACAACTTTATTTCAATTTCCCACACCCGTACACATGAACGAACACATAATGGTTAATAATCCACCAATATTACACATTATCACTCGAAGAAACACAAGTTTTGGAAATAAAAACAAAATTTTCACGTTGACAATTCGATTGCCGCCAAAAAAAAAGTTGATAGATAAAGATGAAAAAAGGGATGTCACGTCCATAATTATCTCAATTATCTGTATTTAATCGACAATGACAGCTCAGAAAGCCCATTTTTCGTAAAATTAACTTCTCGTGCCTTTTTTGGACAATACCGTATTTACCATTACATCTCCTACAATTGGTTCTTTGAGCCGGATCTGAACCAGCGACTGAAATACCGATTTTCAACAGACTTCAAAAAAAGAAGGAGGTGTCTCGATTCGACCGTCACTTCTATAAAAAACTCTGTTTAAAATTTGTGTAAGGAAAAAACAAAAGCTATTTATTACATTGATTGAATTGGCCGGATAATCGATATGTAAAACGATTTTTATTCACAGAGAACTGAGAGAACTTACATTTTTTTATACTTGCAGTCTGCGGTACTTTGTAATTTTTTTTTTCTATGTGACTGTGCAGTTTTATATCGAAATTTACATAAATTAATCTGCGTCTATACCTGTGTATGTGTGAATTGTGTACTAAGTTTTACGTTTAACGTATCGATTTTTTATTTTACATGACTGTCTTGTTGGTATTTATACTCTATGATTTACTTCCGGTTCTGATGTTCACAGGCACAGGTAACATACACCAAAAGCGAATAGTTTGGATTTTCTATAAAGCGAACACCGAACCGAATGTACTACGCTGGACCATAGTCTGGTTTTGACAGCGAACTGACTAAATGTCTCCCGTGAAAACGTAAATAAATGGCCACCGTTGTTATTACGTTCTTCCTATTTCACGAATTTATGTTTGTAAAATGGACGCCGATTGTAAAGAGAGAAAAAGGTAATACAATGTGTAGTTATCTAACCACTTCTCTATCAGATTGTAAAATTTTGCAATACCAATTTGCAAATCAAACAGTTTCATGACAGAAAATTTCCCGCCACTGTGAGTACTATGACCACTAATCTAGTAACGTAACAATATAGATAGATACGATGCGCCTTACCGTGTTGCTTGTTATCTTCAATGAGTCCCGAACCTTCTTTTCAGGAATCAGGATTTATACATAAAACCGCTGGTCCATCTTAGTATGGACCCGCAACGTTTTGATGAAATTTTGGCCGAGATCACAAAAAGTTGCGGAAATATTCGCAGCAGTTTTGAAAATGTAAAAATCGCTGAGGTGAGTGCATCCTTGTTACCGCGTCCGATACGCCCGCCGGCCTTATTCCCGCCCTTTCGTGAAATTTAATAAAATATTAAATTCTAGCACAAATTCTTCACCATACACCTGAGTACAATAGTCCAGAGTGGGCTCAAGTAAAGCAATCTCCATTTGAACTGCATATCATGCTTCACACTAAATTCTAACAGAATCATAAAATCAATAACTTGTCCAAGTGCAACTAGGTTTCACTGAATAATGGGGTGTTTTGTAGTTGAAGACAGGCTTTGATTTGATAACAAACTAGTTTCTGTAATAGTTTGTGTATCTATAAATAAATAATTAGGTATTGTAGATTGTTTCCTCTGTTAATAATTTTCAGATGTAAAGATCACAATACTAATTTCACCAATTAGGAGATAATAAATCCCATAGACATGCTTTCCATCTATTGATATCCTTATAGAAAATGTGAGCGGCATCTGAAAGGACATTCTATTTGATTTTCCATGTAGTTCGTACACAAAACTCAACAATCTTAAGTTTTATTATTTGCACACCTGTTACAATGAATAATGCAGATCTATAAGATATGGAATATTATATCACAAATGGGCAATGCTTGGCCGGCATGCTGACTGTGGCCCTCTGCACCTTGTGATCCGGTCTCCATAATAACATAATCCTTGAAAATAGTAAAAAATAGGAATGTTTAGTTTGCTTGCCATCAATGAAAATAACAAGAGTTGAATTCTGCTATTGTTGACAACTAAAATGAAGCTACAAAACTGTTACATGCAGCTTTCAAAACAAAGGTTGCCCGTACCTGCATTATATTGTGTTTCCTCAATCTATTTCAAAGCGGCATCAACCGGCAAATATTTATTTATAAACATTTCTAGTCTAGTTTACACCTTTGACAAGGGGATGCCGCGCACGAGTTCCTAAGACTCGTAAAACTTGTTGAATGAAAAATATTATGGTGTTACGACTAATAGCCACCGAATAGGTGGAAACCTGTGCTTGGGTGAGCTACTGAATTTAAGCGAACCATAGATTTATATTTTTCAGTTTTGAATTTCAATAAAATTAAAGACAGCTCCTAGGATTGCATATTTTGTAGATGCAATTAGATCGTAAACCAACAAAAGTAAAGAAGAAATAACACTAACATTCACATTTGCTGTATATTTTTCTAATATTTACATGCACATACACGTAAATAATAAAAAAAACTCATTGCGGTTATTTGCAAGTTTATATTAAAGTACCTAAATAAAATAAGCAATCGTCGTTCGCGGCGAGCGGCGGCCGTACTCGAGGAGGTCCCGTTACAGATCCTAGAGGAGATAGTGACGGAGCACGCGCGGCGCGCGCTGGAGGAGGACTCGCCGCCCAACTTCGCCGAGATGGCGGTGCTGCTGCAGCACTGCGCGCAGCTGTACGGGCGCAAGGTGGACTACCTGCACCAGCACGCGCTGCAGGTCAGCGAGGCGCTCGCCGGCGCGGCAGCCCCGCCCGACGCGGGCCGCGGCCGCGCGCGCCGCCGCCGCTCCTCCGCCGCCGGCGCCTTCGCGCACGTGCACGTGGCCGCCTGCGCCGCCGCGCGCCGCGCCGCCGAGCCGCCGCGCCCGCCGCCCACGCTGCCGCGCCTCTACACGGAGCTGGAGCCGCGCGTGCTGGCGCCGCACGACGAGCCGCTGCGCGACTACGACGGCGAGCCGGTCGGCCTGCCCGCGGACTTCTACGTCGCCTGGAGGCTGCAGGTGCGCGCCGCCCCGCGACCGACGCCCCCGGGGCGACCGCGGCTGACCGTTCGTCCGCCTCGCCGCAGGACGGGTTCCTGGTGGACGAGCTGGAGTGCGAGCCGGGGGTGGAGGGCGACGGCGGCGCGCTGCGCTCGCTGTCGCTGGTGGAGCTGCAGGAGGCGCTGAGCGCCGCGGCGCCGCCGACGCCGCCGCCGCCGACCCCGCCGCCGTCGCCGCCGCCGCCGTCGCCGCGCGCCGCGTCCACGCCGCTGCCGCCCGCGCCCCCCGCGGCCCCCGCCCCGCCCGCCTCGCCCGCGCCGCTCGCGCTCGGCGACGAGCTCGCCCTCGCCGCGGTCAAGCGCCGCAAGCGGCAGAGCACGATCAGAACCGAGGACCTGTTCGATGGGTACCTGAAGCTGTTCATCTCCGAAGGTGAGACGTCGGCTCGCGCGGCGGCCGCCGTCTTGCGGCCTCTGACCCGTGTCCCCGCAGGGCTCCGGCGCTGGGCGGCGCGGCTGCGCGAGTTCTCCCCGGCGCCGCAGTGGGTGGAGCGCGTGGTGGGGCGCCGCGCGCGCCGCGTGCTGGAGGCGCGCCGCTGCCTCGCCGCCGTCGCCGCAGGTGGGCCGCGCGCCGTGACGTCACGCGGGACAAGCCGCGCCGCCCTAGCTCTGTTCACGTAGTGCGCTCTCCGTTTCAGATTTCCGCGGGTTCGAGGACGAGCACCCGGACGCCGGCGGTAAGTGCGAAGTTCCGGAGCGCTCGGCGGAGGAGCGATGTGCGATCTAAATAACGATCGATCAACGGACCGAAGCCCGATTTCATGTACACAGTTTTGATGTTCTCGGCCGGCTAATCGGAGCACCTAGAGTCCCGCTGCTCCATTGTTGTTGACAATGTGCGTTTGGTTATAAACGTTTCGTTCAAAAGTCATCTTTGTTCCCTCCGAAAATCTAGAACCTCCTCGCCGGAGAAGTAATCGTAATTTTTCAAATAGATCGTTCGAGATAAGCTTTCGAGTCACACTTATATTTGGTAAGATCAGATTGTAATATTAGGTCCCGGCGGCAGGGTTCCCGGGGTGGAGCTCGCCCGAGGCGCGGGCGGCGCGCGCGAGGGCGGAGGGCGCGGCGCTGAGCACGTCGCTGCGCGTGCTGGAGCTCGAGAGCGACGACGACGGCTTCTTCGAGCGCAGCTCCTTCTCCAGCTTCGACTCCTCGCGCGACTTCTTCGCGCCGGACCCCCCGCCCACTCCCCCCGCGCCGGACCAAGCGCCGGTGAGGAGCCCGCGCCGAGCGAGCGCAGACTAGAGACGACCGATGTCTTTTTTTTTTATGTCGATGTCGCGAAAACATCGAAGAAAGCTTTTGCGGTGCACAAAACATCGGCGTTTTTTCTTCTGACGTCGACGATAATCGAGTATCCCCGGCACGGCCGCATCCGCCCAGCGCGGGTGACGCGAACTCTCGCTCCGCCCCCCAGGAGGAGCCGGCGCGGGCGGCGTCGCCGATGGCGGCGGAGCGCGCGGAGGCGGAGCGCGCGGCGGTGGAGGCGGAGCGCGCGGCGGCGGCGGCGGCGGTGGAGGCGGGGGCGGCGTGGGGCGCCGAGGTGGCGGCGCGCGCGGCGGACGCGGAGGCGCGCGGCGGCGTGGACGCGCGCGCGCTGGGCGCCCGCCTGCTGCGCGCCCTGCCGCCCGCCCCCGCGCGCGCGCCCTTCGCGCGCCTGCTGCGCCGCCTGGCCGCCGAGCCGCACGACGTGTCGCGCCTGCTGCTCGCCGCGCTGTTCCTGGTGAGTGCCGCCCCCGCGCGCCTGCTGCGCCGCCTGGCCGCCGAGCCGCACGACGTGTCGCGCCTGCTGCTCGCCGCGCTGTTCCTGGTGAGTGCCGCCCCCGCGCGCCTGCTGCGCCGCCTGGCCGCCGAGCCGCACGACGTGTCGCGCCTGCTGCTCGCCGCGCTGTTCCTGGTGAGTGCCGCCCCCGCGCGCCTGCTGCGCCGCCTGGCCGCCGAGCCGCACGACGTGTCGCGCCTGCTGCTCGCCGCGCTGTTCCTGGTGAGTGCCGCCCCCGCGCGCCTGCTGCGCCGCCTGGCCGCCGAGCCGCACGACGTGTCGCGCCTGCTGCTCGCCGCGCTGTTCCTGGTGAGTGCCGCCCCCGCGCGCCTGCTGCGCCGCCTGGCCGCCGAGCCGCACGACGTGTCGCGCCTGCTGCTCGCCGCGCTGTTCCTGGTGAGTGCCGCCCCCGCGCGCCTGCTGCGCCGCCTGGCCGCCGAGCCGCACGACGTGTCGCGCCTGCTGCTCGCCGCGCTGTTCCTGGTGAGTGCCGCCCCCGCGCGCCTGCTGCGCCGCCTGGCCGCCGAGCCGCACGACGTGTCGCGCCTGCTGCTCGCCGCGCTGTTCCTGGTGAGTGCCGCCCCCGCGCGCCTGCTGCGCCGCCTGGCCGCCGAGCCGCACGACGTGTCGCGCCTGCTGCTCGCCGCGCTGTTCCTGGTGAGTGCCGCCCCCGCGCGCCTGCTGCGCCGCCTGGCCGCCGAGCCGCACGACGTGTCGCGCCTGCTGCTCGCCGCGCTGGTGAGTGCCGCCCCCCCGCCGCGGCTGGCGCCCCCCGCTCACCGGCCGCTCTCCCCGCAGGCCAACTCCGGCAACGTGGAGATCGTGCCGGGCGCGCCGCTGAGCACGGGCGAGTTCTCGCTGGTGCTGCTGTCGACGGACGAGCGGCTGTACGCGGCGGCGGCGGCGGCCGAGCTGGCGCCGCCGCCCGACCCCGCGTGAGCGCCGCGCCGCCGCCGCGTCTGACGACGGACGAGCGGCTGTACGCGGCGGCGGCGGCGGCCGAGCTGGCGCCGCCGCCCGACCCCGCGTGAGCGCCGCGCCGCCGCCGCGTCTGACGACGGACGAGCGGCTGTACGCGGCGGCGGCGGCGGCCGAGCTGGCGCCGCCGCCCGACCCCGCGTGAGCGCCGCGCCGCCGCCGCGTCTGACGACGGACGAGCGGCTGTACGCGGCGGCGGCGGCGGCCGAGCTGGCGCCGCCGCCCGTCTCACGCTCCGTTACATCGAAAGTTTGCGAGAAAATTTCGTTTAAAAATGTAAAGTAGTCGTGTCGTCTAGTGCTGTAGAATGTTTCCTTCTTGGATCCGAAACTTTAATTTTGTAGCGATGTGAATATAATTTTGTACATAGACGTATTTGTAAATAGAGAATATCATGTAGAATGGCCAAATAATCGTGTCACGAGAGTGTATATTGTAATGAATGCAATGTTGTATATTTTATAAAGTGTTGGTGTTGAAGTGCTCCTGCGCCGCGGGAGTGTGCGCGACCTGTGCCATCTTGCACCACATATTCCATCATCACATCACTTTGCACACTTGAGGAAGTCTACACAATTTCATCGAAGTTCCCAATAAAATATAATTTAATATAGAATGAACCTTTCGATTGGAAGTTAATGGGAAATCCTGAATTTCCACTTGAAAAGTTCACCCTGTTTAGTGAGAACAAAATAATTATGTATTTGTATAAGGCCAAGTGTCAGAAGCCCCCTCGCCCCGCAGGCGACAGAGGTAGTAACGTTTAAGGTACTGATTGCACTCACAAGAATGTTAATGTAATGTGAAGAAGGTGGCATTCAACAACTTTGTTGCAAATCTCGGCGCTGAGCATAGCGGAAATTAGGGTGAAAATCGCGCTAAAAATTGGGGTACATTACAACCGTTCCCCTCCAAAGACGATCATGTCAATCTACATGGAAGAAGAGAATTGTATTTCCTTTAAAAAGAGAGCGCGAAGCAAACACTGCCGTTCCATCCTTTACTGGAAATATTTCGCCGCATTTTCAGGCCCCTATTTGAGAGAACCTCTGGATAAGACCAGAACGCAAAAATTTTCGTCATCCAATAAGATATAATCACATACTTAAAATAAAAACAAAAACTTTACTGTTCCTATAAGAATGTACTGGAAATGTCCTGTTTTGTGTACCAAATAAATAAATAAATAAAAAAATTTCAAGTCTGTAGGTCATTTAGTTCCGAAGTTAAGCGAAAGCAAAGTTTCGCATTTATGACACTCATGATCATAGAACTAGTACTTCCCATAAACTCAGAGAGCTAAAATTTGGTACAGAGTTAGGGTGGCCACCTATAGGGAAAACTATAAAAACTAGGATAATCGAAGATCTGGAGTACCTGGTGAGTAGTGACCCTTATTTGAAAACACGAGCCCAACCAAACTATTAAAGATCGACATACCGCCTTTACAAAAAATATTCAACTATGTTTCCCTCTTCATTTGACGAAAGAAAAATTTTTAATAATAAAAAAAACTACTCCTTAAACGAAAAAATGTGTCAGATAAGAAAATCTAATAAAATAAATCAATATTTTCCCCACGTTTCTACATAAAGAAGTGAAATCCCACCAAAAACTAACCAATCGAGACTTGGCTAGTTTTTTACAGAATGTTTTTGGTGGGATATAAGTATACTTTTTGAGCTGATTTCCGAAAATGTTCCGTTATTTATTTTTAACTATTATTCCTTACATTTTGTTTGGGTAGGTAGGTACTCCTAATTCGACATGAGGTACACCTTCCTCCTTTGTCGTCGGCGGGGCGAGCCTGCTGTGATCCGGGCCCTATTTTATTAATTGACGTAAATATAATCATGTAGGCACGACATAATAGTGTAAATAATAATAATAATCCAGAACCGCCTGTTATTTAGGCATCTCGCTGTATGTATTCATGTTGCTAGCTGTATAGGCACATGCTACGTAAGTACTAGTAGGTACTAGGTTGTTCTACTCTATGTTATATAACGGCTCGACCGATTTTTATGAATTTCTTTATGTATTGTACTTGGTAGATATTAGAATAGGCCGTAAAGTATATTCATACCGCTAGGAGAAATAATGTATATTGCAGAACAATGTATGCCGGTCATCTAGTATTATAATATATAGTAATAGAGGTGAAGAAGTCTGGCTCGCGGACCGCCGCCGCCGCGCCGTCGGACAACCACTTTGAAGGGATGTACGTCGGATCTGAAGCAAAGGTGACGAGAAAAGTGGCCGAGTGTGTACCGAGTTAACTTATAAACAAGGTTTCATGTATAACATTATAAACAAAGTGAGGCATTTTAATTGATGTTGTATGCAACATACAGCATACTTTTCATTACAACAATTTATCAGCCTGTGCTCCGACTGACCGTGTCACACACGCGCGTTCTACACCTCTTGGTTGGAATGCTTCTAAGCAAATAAGCCGACGACCTTCTCTTGGTCCGTTAATGTTTGACACCTGCGGCGCGGCGAGGCGGCGACGCGACCTAGCTTCTGTGGACCGGATGATTGACATTCCTTTACGTTGTGTGTAATGCATGCCTAGTCAGCGCCGACTATGCGGAAAACTTTCACTTATCTTCTTATATATAAAAATGAATCGCAAAATATGTTGGTAAGCGCATAACTCAACAACGCCTGGACTAATTTTACCAATTTTAATTAAGGTAATTTTTGCTGGTCACTTATTAAACTTAGTCTTATCTATTCATATCAGACCGGAGGAAGAGCTAGTGGAGTAGTATAGCGAGCAGTGGTCAGAATAGATAAGAATTAGCCTTACATTCGATCAGCCTTAGAATCAATATTTGATGCTGGTTCTACCGACTCATTTATTCACGCGCCCTTCCGTTACGATTTTGTAGGATGCACTGAATTTCTAAATGATTGATATTGTTCACTTCAAATGAAGTTTAAACAAACTGTTTTGAATAGAGTGGGGCTGGTCTCGACGAGACTAAAAGAATAAATAATATTATTATCAATGTTATTGTTAATCAATCAATTTCGGTGTAAGATCCAGACATTCAATATACATAACATGGTTCTTGGACTTCTGGGCCTGGTTTAGTTTGGGAATCGTGTGTGAGTACTTTTCGCTTAGGATTTACTTACGTATTTATTAAAGTAGTAAGTATTTTTGGTGTATATTTAATCATGCTAGGAGTATAGTTATACTGAGTGGCCTGGCCAGACCGTTCGTTCCGCTCCCACTAAGTGCGAGTCTTATATTAGTGTAGCTTGTGAGCTACCGCGCGTGTGTACTGTGTATATTACAGACAATGCTATGTTATGAAATAAATGCTAATTGTTATTTTTTAATACGAGTGGGTCTGCGCGTGTTATAGAACGCTTGTATGGCAACCAGCAATGATGCAAATACAGCTCACTTGGGTGATATCCAAGCACCGTCAGAAATCAACTCTGCGCTTCGTAAAATAACCCAAGGTTAATTAGGAAAATGATCGATGATGATGATCTTCGATTAGATTTTTCCAACAATGTCTAATAAATACGCGAAGATAAAATAATGTACAATTTCTACAGTAAGTTGATACTCGGACCGCGCGTCGTGCGGCCACCGGCTGCTGCCCTCCAGTATTAAATGAAATGCGTGTACCGGCACGTAATTGTACCAAACCAAACCAAAAATATTGATAAAAAAGTGTTTTAAAATAGGAATAGCTAGGAGTCGAACCCAGGCTTAAGTTTTTGTAGAACCACTAGAGTACATTTATTAATCAGATAATCATTTATTAGAATATTATATATTCTCTCTATGTCGAAACGAGGCTCGGAGAGGCTCTTATGTGCATTACTCCACTGTTCATATTAAACTAAAGCTTTTATCATAAGAAATATCATTACACTTACTATGTAAATTAGACTCAACCAATAAGTATGTACAAAACTGTTAAAAATTTAATCTGTCTTATGTAGGTACATAGTGCAGGCAAAACTGCTGACGTTTTAAAAATCTCTTTGTGGTTAGTAATAAGAAGTTCGAGATCTATAAATGTCCTGGTTTTATTTCCAACTTATACCTAGTAGATTCCTAATAGAATGTCGCCGCACCGCCACATGCTAGTCGCTATAAGTACGATAGATTGTATAAAAATAAAACTAGTTTATCCAAAATAACGTTCCATCGTAAATCATAATAAAATGGTTGACCCACAGCGGGAGTTCTGCTAATGAAAGTTGACACTTGATTAGCGTTTATAACCGACGAAAAAGCGAAGGAGGGTCTTAAGTCGACACTTATAAATATATTTTTATATTCTAAGATTGCAATGTTTGTCACAAATTATGAACAGTTGTGGAAGAAGATTTACACTGTGATCTTTCTATAATTACAAATTCCTACATGCTTAGTAGTACTTGTGTACTCACTTGAATAATAAATCAAACTTTGTGGAAAGTTTATTTTGATGGAGGTTAATAAGTTACCTAATTTATTGCGATGAGGTACATATCATTACAGTATACAGCTCCATCACTAAATCGTATTTTAATAATCTCTAGTCTTCGGTGCCCCACGTCGGAGGGTAGCATTTAAAAACTATATTTTTTCTTCAGCAGCTGCTACGGATGTGGATGTAAAACGTTGGCAACACTGGCTGGGTAGCACATTGGTTAAGTTTTGTTTTGATTGGCGTCACACGATTAGTGTGTTTGCCAGTGTCAACTGTCAAGTATAAAGGGATGAGGATAGTGTAAGTAAAGTAGTGAAGCTTTACTTAAACTATACACGGACTTTTTGGAGCAACTACAAAAGTCACTTTCACAACTTTATTTCAATTTCCCACACTCGTACACATTAACGAACACATAATGGTTTAACCCACCAATATATCACTCGAAGAAACACAAGTTTTGGAAATAAAAACAAATTAGACTTTTTTGGCGGCAATCGAATTGTCAACGTGAAAATTTTGTTTTCTCATACATGCTTGGAAATAAGAGTATTATTTTGACAACCTTCTTCGAGATAAATCAAACTTGCTGCACTGCCCAAATATATGCGAGCAGCGGCCGGCAAAATTTGTATGAAAAACCATATTTGTCGTGTTTAGCGACCAAATAAATTACATATTAAACTCATATCGTTCGTATTATTTAAAAATGGAACGATTTTTACTACGAAAATGGGAACCAAGGAGGTAACTGATCAAAGGTTTTATTAAAATTCCGAACCGGCTTGCACATAAGAACCTGTTTGTTGAAAAAAAACAATCGATCCATAGAACGCGGGAATTTTTTTTGTTGTTCGTTGTTCGTCATTGGTTTTGAAAACTAATTGTATTTGACAAAATGAGTTCAAGTGAAGTCAATGAGTGAAGTGTGATCTTACTTTAACGCCACCTGAAATTCAAGAGGCGGCAAGAGCCGTAATATAAATATGTTTCTGCCAAATTCGAAATAGAAAAGTTCTGCCCAGGTACTACTTATGCTTCTTTAAAATACGTATTATGTGTGAACGTGTGATATAAATACTATCCTACGCATTGATTAATACGCACTAACTTAATTTTAAAAAATTGTCATTGTTGCCGTTAAAAGAAAAAAAAACATCAACAGTATACGCTTAGCCTAAAGATTTGCAAAGAAAGCAAAGAGTTTGCATAGATCGGTTTTTTTGTGAAATAGTTTTAATGCTAGAAAAAAACGGTACTATTATATTATAACGGTGTGGATTGCCCTCTTCGGGGTTTTTTCTGTTTATTACCCTTTCACGCCCAAAATTAGAGATGCAGTAAACCGATCATGATGAAATTTGGTATGAAGATAGTTTAAGGTGAAGCAGAGGTAGAGGTGAATCCAAAACAATGAATCTGAAATCGGCAAGAAAACGGGCACCGTTCGAAGTTCGTTAGGATTCGAAGCCACGACCTAAGTGTTGCAAACCGACGTCACTACCAATCCAGTTCATTTATACTTATAATCCATCGATACATCATAGGAGGAATGAAGATAGATCAAACCCTGCATGGAGAAGGACATAATGGGATACTTTTTATCGCGTTAAGGTTTACAGTAGGTATCTCTGAGAGTGTAGTTCACGCGAGTGAAACCGCGGGTCGCAGCTAGTGTGTAATATTGGTGGATTATTAACCATTATGTGTTCGTTAATGTGTACGAGTGTGAGAAATGGAAATAAAGTTGTAAAAGTGACTTTTCGAGTTGCTCCAAAAAAGTCCGTGTAAAGTTTAAGTAAAGCGCCACTACTTTACTTAAACACTATCCTCATCCCTTCATCTCATCATCATCACTTAAACTTGATTCAACTCTCTCTCTCTTTGAAATATTTTATACTTGACACTGGCAAATACACTAATCGTGTGACGCCATAACAAACAAAAAAAAAACTACTTCGCTTCACTCAGTGACAGCTGACAGCAGACAGATGAGTTCAGATGAGAGATGACTGACTGAACTGAAAGGTTGTTTTGGTATTTTAGTTTTTACTTTTTACTATTTGATTGCTTGCGTTGCGTCACGGTCGAACAATTAGGTAAGACGCGCCGGACAACTTTGTTGAAATTCATTCAATATCTACTGTCGCACTGTCGGTGTTGGCCGGCACCGGGCGCAACGATTTTCTTTACGGTTTCGAAGCTCTTCTCTTTGGTAATATTTTCTAAATTTGTAATTAAATTGTTAAATTGAGATCATATACACCTACGTAATGGCTTTAATTTGTTTTTATTGGCAATTATCAGAGTGAGTGACTTGCAGTAACAATGGGAAGAGCGCTGCTGTGTCTCCTGGCGCTGCCGCTGGTCGTGGCTACAGTCTGCGCCGGGGCTGCTAGCTTCACGAGGTGTGTTTTGAATAACTGAAAACTAGTTTGTATCCGAGAGAAAAACAGGTTAATTATCCTCTAATTAAAATAAACGTGAAAGCGTTTTTGCTCAAACTAAAAAAACAAAAAGATCGAGAAGAAAAAGTATAAAAGTAGAAATTATTATTATTACCTACGTTGAGTCCAGTACAACATGTATTGTAATGCAAGTGTTGTAAATAAATAAATGTATATGTATTGTATAAATATATTGTTTTATAAAAAATAAGAACTTTCATGAATTTAGAAACATCATTTAGATATATTATAAAATATATAAATAGAAGTGATACTTGTGTCAGGGTGCCGCTGTACCGCATGCAGACGGTGCGCAAGCACTTCCACGAGGTGGGGACGGACCTGAACATTGTGCGCAGGAAGTACTCCGCCACGGGGCCTGCTCCCGAGCCTCTCTCCAACTACCTTGATGTAAGTACCCTCTACCCGCTGCTGCAGTGCTGCCTTTACAACACAATGTCATTTATACACACAACTAAAACTGTTGTCATCGATAGAAACAACAACTAATGATTATAATTGTCCAAAGTTCAACATAACATGATATAGGATTGTAGGTACATCAACCTCGAGCTGCTAGCCCATTATTATATAATTCAATAACAATAATGAAACACACACAATATACATAGCTCTGACCCCTACTAAAGCAAAAAAGTATATTTTATTTATCAGCTGTTTCCGCGGTTTTACCCGATGGCGCTACACTATATCGTGATAAAAAGTAGTCTCTGTCCTTTCTCTAGACTATTCCGGTACCAAATGTCTTTTAAATTGGTTCAGTAGTTAAAGCATTACAGACAGACAGTTACTTTCGCAGTTATTTATCTTATACCTTAGTTTATATTTGTTATTTATTATATTTACTTACATAGTACTAAAATGTTAAAATTTTTGTGAAAACTGTTAGGCTTATTTGTTTTTATGTTTTGTTTTATATTATTTTTTCTTTTATGCTGTTTGTTTTCCTTGTAATAAATAATATTAGTAGGTATGGATTCCTACAGCATATAAATATTTGTCGTGCCGCAGCAATTGAACCAAATCAAGAGTAAATAGTGCAGCATGTAATGTTACTCAAGTGTTGCAGCAATTGAAAGGTGCGTTTTGTTTGCAACGCGAGTGTTTACTCTGATAACCTCACCCCTGGCCCACTGTTATCTTCGAGTGTTTTCTTCTCTCTATCACTTGCTTAAAAGCAAATAAACATGATCTGCTATCTTATCACTAACCTGCCTGTAATAGAGTTGCCTTCGCAAACAAACTAACCAATGGAACTGCTAAACTATCATCTTTATGTCATGTTTGTGTAGTGTTAATGACAGACAAGTGGACCGCCCCGGCTGCGCTCGGGTTTTTAAAAGATATTAATTATAATACACACACATAAACCTTCCTCACGTACGGCCCGCAGCCCCGTACCCTGTGAAGCCTACATGCATAAATCTAGCACGCAACTTTTTTCTAATTAAACGCGTGATATCTTTCGAATCGAATGTCCGAATTGAATAATTCAAAAAGTTGTATAAAGGTATTGAAACAGTCTTGAATATGAAGTAATTTGTTTTGATAAGGATTAATACCAAGATACAAATAAAGAGCCTTTTCAGGCGACGCCATACAATTTTTTTTTTTATAATGCACAATAACACAATAAGTGTTCTTTTGAACACTTATTGTGGCATAACTATAAAAGTTAGACATAATTATGCTGTCGCGACACTTTTTGTAAATAATGATGTGTTCTGCAAAGTCGTAGTACATTTTTTTTTTTCTATCATCAATAGTTTTCGCAGCGCACGCGATGTAAAGGATATTTTTGGTAATTTTTCTACACCTTGGGTTAAATTATTGTAGTTTTAGTAAGGATCCCTGATTTAAAAATAAAATATAGCCTATGTCCGCCGGGGCTATCCCCGGCGGACATCGGCTAGCAACAGCATGGGCTGTTGTAGCTTTCCAACAGTGAAAGAATTTTTCAAATCGGTTCAGTAGTTTCGGAGCCTATTCGATGCAAACAAACATGCAATCAAATCTTTCCTCTTTATAATATTAGTATAGATAGAGTGAGATCTTACTAGTTGGATGTAAAGATCCATACTTGCAAGAATTGCACAGTAATTAATCGAGTTGCACTGAGATTAAACTATTGATGTAGGTGTATTTCGATTATTGCCGCTACATTAGCTTCAGTTAATAAAAAAACAAAGCATTGTGCAATGTGCAGTACAAATGCAAACATAATAGAATTCCTAGAAATCAATCGCTATTGGGGAAAACAAAGGAATCCAAAGTCCAAAGTATCGCCAGTTCAGATAACTTGCGACGAATGGCTATGAATCAAAATAGATTAAACGTTTAAACTACCTATACCTACACAGAAATTATAAAGAAGCGATGATGGCTGTGGTAGTGACGTCAGCGGCCGTGGGTTCGAATCCTGCAATGAGCTTGAGCTTTCCGTAAAGAAAAACATCGTGATGAAGCCATAGCTTGGTGGAGAGCAGTGCTTGCCTGGCTACCCTCAAGTTAAGAATACGTCGACCGTGATCCGGCAGTCTCACTTGAGAGCCAGTTGCCAGTCCAGGTGCAGCGTGGGCCATCACCACATCGTCACTTAACATCAGGTGACTTGTGGTCAAACGGGGAGGCTACCGCCGGCTAGATGTGACGTGTGTGTGCAGGCGCAGTACTACGGGCCCATCTCCATCGGGCAGCCGCCGCAGTCGTTCAAGGTGGTGTTCGACACGGGCTCCTCCAACCTGTGGGTGCCCTCCAAGAAGTGCCACTACACCAACATCGCCTGCCGTGAGTACCCGCTACCCGACAACTGTACGAACTGAGCAGGCCGTGCCAAAAACAAACAATATTTATTTAGCGACAGTTTATCGCGATAAAAAGTATCCTATGTCCTTCCTCAGGGGCTCAAACCATCTCTATGCCAAATTTTATTTAAATCGGTTCAGTAGTTTAGTCGCGAAAGCGTATATATTCCGCATAGACCAAAATTATTCCAGCACTTCGGTGCCCCTTCACCGCGTTACCTACTGTATGTATCCATTATCCTATTTTAATTCTAAGTTAATTTTTATTGGACTGCGCGTTTGAACTGCACAGTTAAAGGTCTCCCTGGTCCGCGACCGCACTTTACCTATTTCATAGATTCTCCCGGTGCCCCCCTTACCTCACCGCGTTTCCCGCTGCGCTGCGGTGCGGCGGGTTTATTTCTCTACTACTACTTACATTTTTAAACTCGTGATATCTTTCGAATCGAATGTCTGAATTGAATGATTCAAAAAGTTATATAAAGGTATTGAAGCAGTTTTGAATAAGAAATAATTTATTTTAATAAGGATTAATACCAAGATACAAATAAAGAGCCTTTTCTAGCGGCGGCATTAAAAATTATTTTAAAGACTAGCTGTTCCATGCGGTTTCACCCGCGTGGGCTACAGTTTATCGCGATAAAAAGTATCTTATGTCCCTTCCCCGGGGCTCAAATTATCTCTATACCAAATTTCATTTAAGTCGGTTCAGTAGTTTAGGCGCGAAAGCGTATATATTCCGTATAATACTCCAAAATTAATCCCGCACTTCAATGCCCCACCGCGTTACCTGCTGTAGGTACCCATTATCCTATTTTAATTCTAAGTTAATTTTTCTTGGACCGCACGTTTGAACCGCGCAGTTAAAGGTCTTCCTGGTCCGCGACCGCACTTTACCTATTTCATAGATTCTCCCGGTGCCGCCCTTACTTCACCGCGTTTACCGCTGCGCTGCGGTGCGGCGGTTTTATTTTTCTACTACTACTTACATTTTTAAACTCGTGGTATCTTTCGAATGGAATGTCCGAATTGAATGATTCAAAAAGATATATGAAGGCATTGAAGCAGTTTTGAATAAGAAGTAATTTATTTTGATAAGGATTAATACTAAGATACAAATAAAGAGCCTTTTCTAGCAGCGGCATTAAAAAATAAATTTTTAAAATAAAAGATCACTTATTGTGGCATAACTATAATAGTTAGACATATGCTCTCGCGGACTTTTTTGTAGATCTTAATGGGACCTACAAACCCGTAGTACATTATTTTGTTCTAGTGTCAATAGTTTTTGCAGCGCACGCAAAAATAGGTTTTCAATTTCACACCTTGGGTTGCAAAATAGCAATTTTCTTACGGATCCCTAATTTTTTTGGAAATAAAATATAGCCTATAGCCTTCCTCGATAAATGGGCTATCTAACACTGAAAGAATTTTTCAAATCGGACCAGTAGTTCCTGAGATTAGCGCGTTCAAACAAACAAACAAACAAACAAACAAACTCTGCAGCTTTATAATATTAGTATAGATAAGAAAAGATCACTTATTGTGGCATAACTATAATAGTTAGACATATGCTCTTGCGGACTTTTTTGTAGATCTTAATGGGACCTACAAACCCGTAATACATTATTTTGTTCTAGTGTCAATAGTTTTTGCAGCGCACGCAAAAATAGGTTTTCGATTTCACACCTTGGGTTGCAAAATAGTAATTTTGTTACGGATCCCTATTTTTTTTTGGAAATAAAATATAGCCTATAGCCTTCCTCGATAAATGGACTATCCAACACTGAAAGAATTTTTCAAATCTGCCCAGTAGTTCCTGAGATTAGCGCGTTCAAACAAACAAACAATAATATTAAATAGATATTTAAATTATTTCAAAAACAGAGTAGGTAGGTAGGTTACTCTCCGATCGGTATGCGATACCCCTCAGTTGACTGCGGGAAGGCCTGTTCCTTCATGGTTGATGAGAAGGTATCTAGAGGTGGTGGTTGGTAGTTGCATTGTAACGTTATGTATTCCGCTGGCTTCAGGCCAACATACGGTAATGGAAGCATTCGAAATGGAACTTAATTTCTAGACAGGGAAGAACCTCTCGTATTCTCCGACTTTTGTTGACATTGTCATGTTAATGATGTAGCTACTCCGTCTGCTGTATGCGCCTTCTGCAGTCAACAAGGTTATTAAAAGTGCAAAAATAGCAGCCAACGATTGTAGAACAAATACTATGCGATTCAATTACTAATTAATTTCCTAAAAGTATATGTAAGAGTTGGTAAACAAGCAGAAAAGCCCGATGGTAAGCGGTGGTACCGTCGCCTATAGATATTTGCAACATCAGAGGCGTTTAAGAACTCTTTTCACACCCATCTTGAAAGATAGCACCTGTACCACTGCGAAAAGACTTGTTTAGGAAGCTCGTTGCACATTTTGCAAGTTTGCGGGAGAAAGGTGTGCACAAATCGAGTGGTGTGTGATGTCCAGGGCTCCATTGTATCTATTAGGGTTGGTAGTAAAGTAATCACAAATGAAGGATGCTGTCTCGTCCCCCAGTGCTGCACAACAAGTACGACAGCGGCAAGTCCCGCACGTACCGCGCCAACGGAACCGAGTTCGCGATCCAGTACGGCTCCGGCAGCCTCTCGGGCTTCCTCTCCACCGACGAGGTCACGGTCAGTACCGCCGCCGGTCACACTCTAACCAGCCGAACATACCCGATCGGCCGAATGTGTTTTCGATCAGTAATGTTTGAGGGTTTTTTTACAACTCTCAAGGTAGCGTTTGACGACAACACTCTGTCTCACGTGGAATAAAACATTACTGTACTGCATCGCCTTTATTATTGAGTTTGCTACACGATACACGAAGACGAGGATAAAGCTCCAAATAAAATACCATTGTTATGAGGAAAATTAATTAAATAAAGTTGTATTTAAAGTAACTCTCGCCAGTAAGAGGAAGTTGTACGTATGTGACTAAAGCATACCTACTATGCACGTTCCAACATTTATGAAATAGGGCCCGAGTGACATTTCACCCTGTACACCTTCGGGTGCGGTGTTGTCGCAGCAGGTTCGCGCACGCTACGGGCGGGCCGCGCCGCAATAAACGTTTGACTGCAAATCACTGATGCTAAATGACGATGTGCCGCTCTACACCAGGGTTGGGAACTGGCTCTCAAGTAGGGCTGCCGGAACACACCGATAGGTGCGTGGCGACAGATTCTTTACTAGAGGGTGGGAGCTAACCTAGCAAGCACTTGAAAATGGCCCACCACCAAGCTATGATCTCATCACGATGTTTTCTTTTACCGAATGAGTTCACGGTCTTCAATGACTTAAAGATATCGATTACCACCTTGAAGAACTGCTACTGGAATAGATATTGGTTGAGTGCATTGTGAACCTTGCGGCGGCGCGCAGGTGGGCGGCATCCGCGTGCGCGCGCAGACGTTCGCGGAGGCGATGTCGGAGCCGGGGCTGGCCTTCGTGGCCGCCAAGTTCGACGGCATCCTCGGCATGGCCTTCAGCAGGTGAGCACCACGAGAACGCTGATACTAACATGGACATATAAAGATATGGTCCCTGAGTCCATATCTTTATAGTACTTGAAGGTTTGCTAATGATACTTATCTCCCCGAACGAAGACGGCGGACAATGCGACCAAGACGTGCCGCTCACTTGAATACCTCTTATATAAAAATAGCTGCGCCCTCGATTTCCCGGCTATCCCGCACGATCCTTTTTCCGGGATAAAAAGTAGCCCACGTGTTAATCCAGGATATTATCTGTTTCCGTTCCAAATTTTACTCAAATTTGTTGAGCCAGCGTGAAGAAGTAACAAACATACACACTCCCTTTCAAACTTTCGCATTGATAATGTTAGTGCGATTTAATTCCCAAAATCTGTGCCCCTTTGTTGTATTATTTGCATTCGAATATATTTTTTTGCTTTTATTGAATACTGCTCATGATATATGTATGTACGTTTCGTACTATACTTGTTTTAGCGTAGCTCAGATCCCACGCAATGTATAGCGCTGTATGCATGTCCGCTATAATATAACTGCCTGCAGTATCTCGGTGGACGGCGTGACGCCCGTGTTCGACAACATGGTGGCGCAGGGGCTGGCGGCGCCGCTGTTCTCCTTCTACCTCAACCGGTGAGCGCACGCACGCATCATTACACTTTATAAATAGAATCTTACGCTTTCAAAATCTGCATCATAATTTCTGCAATAATTGTTTTTAAGTAAATATGAAGTAACATACAGACAACAGTATCTAATTTATACCATAATACGAGTATTATAGACAAAACAAATGGAAAAATCAACGACGACTTCTCGAAATGATTAGAATGGATCGGTCCGCTCCTACATTGCTATACCCTATTCGGGTCCATATGTTCTCTAATCTTAACCACTAAGATCTCTTGTATACTAACATATGAATGCAATAAATGATTGAATATTGAAATCGAATAAGAGTGTAATATGAGGGTGCCGAGCGCAGTGGCATGCTGCCTTGTTGCGCAGGATTTTAAACTGTTGCGAGTTCAACATTCTGAGTGCTACTGACTGTTATAAACTTGGCGCTTACCATTAGACGAGTGATTTGCTCGTCTTGTAACTCCATACATAAAATAAAAACTTCTTAACACTTGATTACCCGAGTTTTGCAGATACCTCACTCGTTTAGTACTTTGAGATGAATCATAAGCAGATAGCCAGACATACTTTATGACTAGGTGCTGATAAATATAATCAGTCAATCAACTGTACTTGTAAACTATCATTAACGATAACGCTCTCATTGTTAAGTTTTCAAAATACACTTTTCTTTAAGTTATTTTTCTTGGACTTAATCTATCATGAGATACTACACTACTCTGAGCTGACCCCTCGCCGATCGTCTGAGCTGATAGTTGTGGACGGTTCGATTCGAGAGGAAGCGAATTGTTTTCCAGCTTTACTTATAAGCAAAGCTCTTTTCGATGGAGCATTTTTCATCTTGTTCTGTCTTCAGCCATCTTATGAACCTCTTCATACGACATGATGTCAATCCAAGCTACTCTTTTTAAATGAAGAAGAGAGTAGCGCGAATGAACCGCCCTACGAGTATGCAGTAGGTGCCTGCAGTGCGGGAACACGCTTCACGTATTAGATATCGCGTCGCGCCGCACGAGTACCGGCGCCGCGGGCCGAGCGTTCTCGTGCTGAGCGCTTACAATAGGGAATGTACGCATGTGTTGTTTTAAGTCTTAGGTACATTTCTACCCTAGAGCCGCAAAGATAGCAAATATAACATATTTCCACTTTGAAGACCACTTTCAGTTATTCCCGATTTTACAAATTATTCGATGTTAAACTTGGCAAAAAAAAAAACATTTCATTCCATCGATGTTCTGACAAATAAGGACCCAACAAAAAAATCATCAGCCCAATCGCTTGGGCCGTTTTCAAGTGATGATCTTTCATACTTGCAGCAATTGATTTTTATTTAAATAGATAGGTATCGCTCGGTCGAGCCGAAATCAGGTTTTAGTCGGTGCAGCATTCAGCTAGTGTTGTTAGTGTTGCACTCGGTCAGGAGAGTCAGTAGTCCCGGACGGCGTGTAAGGGTGTCGGTCGCAGGGACCCGGCGGCGGCGCAGGGCGGCGAGATCATCCTGGGCGGCTCGGACCCCGCGCACTACCGCGGCAACTTCACCTACGTGCCGCTCTCGCGCGCCACCTACTGGCAGTTCCACATGGACGGGCTCTCCGTCAGCGGGAAGAGCTTCTGTAAAAACGTGAGTGCGCCGCTTCCCTAGCTCTCTACTGCGACAGAAATAGCTTAACAATAACCAATTTGTCGATTACCTTCATCATCCTAAACCCAACCGTTGGCCCCATCATCACTTAACGTCAGGTGTGTTGTGTAGTGGTCAAACGCTATCTTGCAAGTTGTAAGAAAATTTAAATATTACTGATCCAATACGTATTTGGAAGCGATTATCTTTTGATGTGCGGTTGGGAAGCGAGCGGGGCCCCTCGCCGATTCCGCCTGTCGTAGACTTCCGACGGACAGAGGCTCGTTTCCCCGAGTCCACTGTTGATTGAAGGGCAACGTTTCCAGTAAAATTACAGGGCGTTATGAGATTTAATATCTAATATTATCCGCGAGCCGCGCGGGACTGTTCGTTCAAATTGTGGGTGGCACCGAACCGCACCGGGCTCCCACCAGGCGAGACGGTCCCGCCGTCGCGTAGTAACGCAGAGCATCCCGCAGGGCTGCGAGGCGATCGCGGACACCGGCACGTCGCTGATCGCGGGCCCCTCCGCCGAGGTGAGCGCGCTGAACCTGGCGCTGGGCGCCACGGCGCTGGTCTCGGGCCAGTACATGCTGGACTGCTCTCTGATCCCGGCGCTGCCGCCCGTCACCTTCTCGGTGGGCGGCGCGCCCTTCACGCTGCACGGCGCCGACTACGTGCTCAGGGTGAGTCGCCTCGCGCACGTGGAATGTGAACGCGATTCGAAAGCCAAGCAAGCTTCTTTTAGCTAATTGTATTTACTATTCTATCATGTTGCTCCCTCTGGCTCATTGATTAGCGACGCCCTCGTCAACTCTATACTCGCATCTCGCAACATTTCTCTCCCCGTAAACTAAAACGTTTTATTTTTAATCTAATAAAGTTTTACTTCGCAACGAAACCAGACTGGAGATTATTCTTCAAAATTCACCCTGTTTAATGTACAGTATGTTTGTAATTTGTGCAGTAGTTCGTAAAAAAAGTGTACATTATAGAATCACAGCGTTCCAACGCGGGGAACCCCCGCAGGCGGCCGAGAAGGTTGCATCGTGACATTCTGGGAGCATGAAAAATAGCTGAAAGGCCCTTGGTGATATTTTTAATTCACCGAATTATGAAATAGGAGAACGGTGATACCGCCAAAAAAGTGGACACTTTCTCTGATTCTATAAACGATAACAGTGGTTTAAAAATACAAGACGCGCCTTGATTGAGCGATATTTTTAACGTTCCCGTTCCTCCCAGAGAGCATGAAATATCCCAGCGCGGCAAGTTTATTTAGAATCGGAACTTGGTTAACACCGATTACGAGAGCTAGCTATTCTTGTGAAAGTTTCGCTAGACTAGATAGTGTCCGTCGCCGACACTTGTGTGTGTGCGCAGATCTCCCAGTTCGGCAAGACGGTGTGCCTGTCCGGGTTCATGGGGCTGGACATCCCGGCGCCGCACGGGCCGCTGTGGATCCTGGGCGACGTGTTCATCGGCCGCTACTACACCGAGTTCGACGTCGCCAACAAGCGGCTCGGGTTCGCGCAGGCGGTGTGAGCCGCGCCTCGCCCTCGGCTGCGGATGTCGCGCGCCTCTCGCCGGCTCCGGGCCTGCCTCGTTACTGCTATACTTGTTCTCGGTCATGTTTGTGAGAACCGCATAACTTGGACGTTTTGTTATTGGTGCGCTGTACATGTAATATCGCGTCGAGCTCGCCCGGACACGCGTGCTGACAATGAACATGCCCGTTACTTTCTAAATGTAATATTTGTGTGCGCTCGACATCTCGCCAGCATCTTTAGTGTTATATTTTTATCGCTAGGACTGTTGTTGTTTATATGTAACAAGTCGCCCTTGGGGCTTTTGGCAATACTTATTGTTATTTTGAATTGTTTATAGAACTATAGAACGACTTTGAAAATATCAAATATCCGACCAAGTAGCGCTGTAAACGTTTTATTGAATGCAATAAAAATACAGCAGTTACTGTTTCTTATGCTGAAAAAGGGCAACACTTACCAAAGAAGTTCAATAAACGACAAGCTTTTAGGTACATTTTACCAGTGTTTAGAATATTTAATTTAACAAGTAATTCATTTTCTTGTCAACTTAAAAAATACCTTGAAAGTTCACTAATCCATACCAGTCACTAACCATTCTAGTTATTATAATAATTTGTTTATCGAAATAGTACACATGACAATATTAGCACCATGACAAAAGCTACCTAAGATTTGGTTTACTCACCACTCTATAGTTTCTATGTTTTTTTTTAAATCTTAATAAATAAACAATGATGTAAAAAATGTAGTTTCATTTAATCTATTTTTGCTTCAACATACATATTTCTTTTAAATACAAAGAAAAATCATTTAGTACATAATTAAATACTATTTTCTTTTATTTTAAATAAAACGTTCTTAAGTAAAATACATTATCAATACATAAATTATAATTACATAATTTGATAGAACTTGTCAGAGTACCTACACAGATCACTGCCTACACTAGAGGGGCCGCCGCTCGCTACGCGACTCCCAGTTTGTGTTTTTTTCTGAACTTCTTGACGTACGCTTCCACTAGCGCCTGGATCTTGGTCGGGTTGATCTCGCCCGTCTTGTTGTGGCAGATCTGCAAACAGTCGCACGCTCGGTACTAGCCGCGGGAGATCACATCTCCGGCAGCTGATAAACATATTATCCACATTGTATTCTTACCATTGAAAGCAGAACGTCACCTGTCGTTAAAAATCAGATACAAAATACTAAGAGCACCAATCCGCCACATGTTAGGTCCGCTCTTGTCGTGCAATTGATAAGCATACAATAGAATAATACGCTGTGTCCAGCCTGCATTGAAATATCATTGAGCTCGACAGTGTCGCAGGCTAGCCTAAATTATACTTACCTGTTCACCATCATCGAAAAGAGTGTCAAGAGTGTCTCATTATTCCAAACTGTCAAAATAGAAGCGACGAAGGTTACGCGAGAGCAGCGGGACTAGAGTCCAGTACTGGACCGGGCACAAAGTTAACGCCTTCTCGCAGGGTAGCGTTAGACCTCAAGTCACCTGATGTTGTGACGATGTGGTCGTGGGTGGCGCCACGCTACACCTGGATTGGGAACTCTCAAGTGGGGCTAGTGGAACGCACCGATAGGGGCTTGGCGACAGATCTTGAGTGTGGTAGCTAGAAAATATCGTTTTCTTTTATTTGTGTTTGTTAGTGTTAAGTCTGTTGGAAAACCAAATAAATAAAAAAAAATGCCCTACCACCACGCTATGGTTTCATCCCGATGTTTTCCTTTAACGAAAGCTTATGCTCGTCACGACCTACGGAGCGCAATCCGCTGTCACTACCACTGAGCCATCATCGCTTCTCTTTAGTCTGTATGTGATGTATATTGTAACGAGTAGTATAATAGGAGTCTCTCTCTCCAAGTGAAGGTACCTTGGGCACGGTGCGCCGCAGGATGTGCTTGTACTCCTCCTTGGTGACGTGCTTCTTGTTGTAGTGCGGCTTCAGCACCAGCTTCACCTCCTCCACCACGCGCTCCTGCCGGTTCAGCTTCTTCAGGAACTGTGGAGCAGCACCGCCCACCGAGCGTCACTATCACACTACTGAACCTGCTGTCTCTACTGCGAGTAGAGATCGTCTACATTGAAACTGCGCATCCCTCTCTATTGTATTCCCGCACCTTTCGCCGCAATGGGCCACTCGGTTACCGATTAGACGCGAACGCACGACTGGCTTTGGCCGTTTTGCTGTCGAGGGGCGCGCAATTTTATTATATACGATTTGTGCAGTGTAGCGTTTGACCACAAGTCACATGACGATGACGATGTAGTTGAAAGTGACGCTGAACTAACACACCGATAGGTGCTTAGAGACACATTTTTAACTTGAGCTAGCCAGGGGAGCACTAGAAAATGCCCTCCTACCACCAAGCTATGGTTTCATCACGATGTTTTCCATCACCGAAAACTCAAGTTCATTGCAGAATTCGAACTCATGTAAAGCCTCCTGGAGGCATCATCACTTCCGATAAGTAGTCTTCGCGGGAGGTAATCACGCTAAGCCTAGCATGGGACTGGCAATCGAAGAAAAAGGACTCATTATGGGTATTTTTTGTTCATCACAAAATAACTTGCAAGTCCTTGATGTCGTATTTGAATGAATATATTATTATTGTTGAAGGAAATGCGTCAAACAAGTGCAAACGTACTTTTCGACCTTTATTGTAGAGGACATTTACCATACATGGGGAAATTAAGGTGAAGGTACATCACTACAGCACCCCCTGATGGAATGAGGTTGCAGTAGCCGCTGTCTGGACTCTAGCAACACTATACATTCCGGGGGCATGTCGCCATTACTTATTGCGTTTCTTATAATGGTACATTTCAAGTAAATGAATTTCATTATCTGTTTTCTTTTAAATGATTTGATTTGTGTAGCGGCACATTTCAAAATGAAACGCAATAAATGATGCTGGTAGACTCCCAGGAACGATACCTGTGGGTAATGTTGGCACATCCTCCCGGTATATAGGAACCGTGCGCCACAAAACTACGATTTTCAGTTTTTCTTAGCAAATACTTATTTTATAACTGAAATTGAACTCGCTAGCTGCCTTTTGTGGAATTTTGTAGTAATGATGAGTAATTTTATTAGAATAGATAGTGACAATAAAGTCTTTTGATAATATTTTATAATAATACCAGGTGTTTTATCTACCTAGTTGGTTAGACGGAAAAGCTAGCAGATATATATATTTTGTTGAAGCTAGCGATCATTTCCCGCGCGGCTTGTTATCAAGTATTCAAGTTATACAAGCCGAAGCCGCAGCGCAGTGACGTCTGCTGAGGTGTCTCAATGGGCTGTGAGGCACGAGAACTGTCTTATGTTAGGAATTAGTGTACAAAACCTGTATGTGTAGCTGCATCGTCAAAGTTCTCGAGTTTATAAATAAGAAACTCTAAAAGCTACAGATTAGGATTCACTTTCTTGTGATTAGAAGATCCCAGTTAGTATTCAAAAATATCTTCGATTATTATTATCAATTACAAACGGGTAAATAACAGTTCTATTGCTACAAAAACACATCAACTACTTAAAACATGACTATGGAAGCAGCAGATGCAAACGGCAATCAATTCAACAAACAAACTGCAAACGTAACTATAAAATCCAATCTAACCAACTACCAAATGCAAAAATGTTGTTAAAAACAAACACTAGTAAAAACGTAAAATCCACACAAAAACAAGGAAGCGTGCACAACGGCAGACCTTAGAATGTATCGCGCCGCTCGGAGCCGAGCCGCGCTAGTGCGTTAGTGATCTCGAGCTTACATTACTCACTTTACTCTTCACTTGCATCTCCACCGCCGAGCTGGGCAAGTCGTCTAATATCTTCAGGCTGTCGTCGTCTATTTTCACATCCACTTGAGTTTTGCCTGCAAATTCATAAAATGCAGTTTAATTCACCCAAGTGCAAGATCTCGACCAATTTTGGGTGGCTATAGTCATAACATAACATAATGTTTTCGTTCAACTAGTTTTACAAGTGTTATGGACTCGTGCGTGGCCAACCCTTGTGTGGCGTAAACTAGATAAGTGTTTATGAATAAATACATAAACAATTTGTTCTTTTGAATTTAGTTATAAAAAAGTTCAATTTTTTAATCACTAATTATAAAATATTCTGTTTTGTAAATGGTTTTTATTGTGGTGGCATTTCACTCGGTGTTGCGGTCTCGCTGAGTACTTCAAGAAGAAAATAGCGATTTATTTATTAGTGTTCCGCTTTGAGGGACAGTTTGATGCTATCGCAAATAAACAGCGCCTCTAGCGGACGTATTGAAAAAATTCTAGGTTTAAACAAAATGGCATAAATAGTAACAAAAATATAAAAAAATCTTCAAAAAAATTTGCAGAGATAAGGACGGATCCAGGATTTATTTTTGGGACAAGAGAGTAAGTGAGTGCACTTTGCGATTAATTCGTTATCAATATCATAGAATAACTACAAAAAATATATGAGACAAATGTTACCTATGAAAGTGGTAATGTCAGTGTTTTAGTCCCTTGCTTTATTTGCACCATCCGACATATTCATATTTATAAAACAAGCGGCTCTTGCCCCGTGTTCTTCGAATCCGTCCTCGGGTGCAGACTAGTATCGCGCTTATCGATAGAGGCTGCAACAGCACTCGAGAGAGAGAGAGAGTGAGAGAGAGAAGGTCGACATACCTTTCTTCTTGTTGAGCTTGACGGGCACCTTGGCGGCGGCGCGCTTGCGGCGCGGCTTGTCGAAGAGCGCGTCGAAGGAGTCCCGCTTGGAGCCGGGCGGCGGCGAGAACAGGTCGCCGAAGTCGCTGGAGCCCGGCGAGTAGGGCGAGTCGCCGCCCTCGCGCCGCGGCGCCTTGGTCACCTGCAGCGGCTTGATCGGGTCCGACTTGATCGGCGACGGCTTGGCCAGGAACAGCTTGGGCGGCGCGCGCGGCGGCTCCGGCGGCGCCGCGGGCTCCGGCGGCGCGGCGGGCGGCGGGTCGGGCGGCGCGTCGCGCGTCGACTGCAGCAGCGCCATCACCTTCTCGATGGGCGACAGCGGCCGCCGGTCCAGCACCTCGTCCGCGGACATGTTGGTCTTCTGCGCCGCCTCCAGCGTCATGGAGGGCCGCGGCGGCGAGCGCGGCGGCGGCGCGGCGGCCGGCGGCGGCGAGCCGGACGCGGAGCGCGTGGGCTCGTACGGGTCGTACGCGTCCGGCGAGTCGGGCGGCGAGGGCGGCGTGTTGGGGCCGCGCGGCGAGGCGGCGGCCGCGGCGGCCGGCGGCGCGGCGGCGGGCGGCGTCTTGGGCCCCGCGGCGTCGGGCGGCGGCGCGGGCGGCGCGGGCGGCGCGGCCGGCTCCTCGTCGCTGAGCACGATGACGTGCCGGGGCGAGGGCGTGAGCTCGCGGAAGGGCGAGCGCTCCAGGTCGATGATGGCGACGGGCTTGCCGGCGTGCTGGCGCGCGGCGCGGCGCCGGCGCCGCAGCAGGCGCCGCGCGCGCCGCCCCGCGCCGCGCAGCCGCTGCTGCTCCTTGAAGCTCACGCTCACCAGGATGTTGTCGCCGGACGTGAACACCTGCCGGCACCGGCCGCGTTTTATTAAATTATCTTTTGGTGCCGCTCGGTCGGTGAAAACGGCTAACTCCTAACGAACGCTGTAAAGGCGAATGTTTATTTGTACGATGTATTTGTTACGTTTTTCTTGCGATCGACTTTAATATGAAAACCGATGAGAAAAAAAAAATTGTGGATCAAACAGGTCCAATTTAGTTCATTATGGAACAAAGTCCTCCGCCGCCTGTCTGTTCGCGATAAACTCAAAAACCACTGCACCGATTTTCATGCTGTTTTCACCAATAGATAGAGTACTTCTCGAGAAAGGTTTTAGTTTATTAATTTGTCATGTTTTTGTATACATTGGCTAAAATATAATATTTGAAATATAATATAATATTTAACCAACCAAACCAAGGCTTTGCCAGTAGTCTCCCACAAATATTACGTAAATAAGCAGAACGTAATTTTGCCGCGTAATATGACATCTAATTCAATTAATATTGCGCCTTCTACGCATAGAAATAACGTTGAAATAATGTGAAACCAATACAAATAAAAATCTTTGTTTTGTGTCTTATACTTAAAGACTTAGAGTGCCACAATCAGATTTTATTTTGAGTTATATATAATTACTGGAATAAGGTTACTTTTCATCGACATGTCTAGCATTTGTTTGGAACGTAGCCGTCAACGTTAAACGGAATCGGTTTATTTTCAGAAGCCCACTTGTACGCTTATTTTGAAAAGTGAATTTTTTATACCGCTACCTCTAGTTAAGAGACTTGCATACTGCTTACTTGCCCATACAAAAAGAAAAACCTTTTTTCTACCTCCTAACATGTCCGATTTTGATGTATTCTTTTCTTCATAAATAACAAGACATAAATTGTTTGCTAGGCACGTTTTATTTTTTCCAGGATAGGAAGTTACTATAAAGTTACAATGGATCGTTTGTTGTATGCAAAAAACTGCTTTAAACTAACAACAGAAAAATATTGTGCCAAATCTAGCACTAAACATTATGCTAAGTTGGCAACACTGTAACTCAATCCGGACCACAAACTATTGTAGAATTGTTGATGTTTACGAAGTATGTTTCATAATGCAATAAATTAAAAATAATAATTAACATGGTTGTATAACAGTAAGTGATATATTTTATAGTTTAAAATATTATATAATTTCATGTACGTTAGAAAATTAATGGTATAAATGGTAAATAATCAAAAACAAATATAATTTGAAACTTCTACGGATTAATTCGTTTTCTATCGTTACAAACATTCTCTGTAAACGTCTCTTTTAGTTTCCGTGACGGAAACGGTACCGTGTATCAATTCGAGAGGGAATGTGAATCGCGTTTATAAGCACTTTCGGAAAAGTTTTCGATTCCGTGAGATGACGTCGAATCCGAGACGGAAACTTTCCGTGTGAATGTGAATCGCTATGGAGGAAGACCTTTAGCTGCGCGGTTCAAAAGCGAGTTCCGAAAAAAAAATTTAGAATTTAAATAGGATAATGGATACAGCAGGTAACGCGGTGAGGGGCACCTAAGTGCGGGAATAATTTTGGCATACGGAATATATACGCTTTCGCGCCTAAACTACTGAACCGATTTAAATGGTATAGAGATAGTTTGAGCCCTGGGGAAGGACATAGAATACTTTTTATAGCGATGAACTGTAGCCCACGCGGATGAAAACCGCGGGAAACAGCTAGTGTATAAACAACTAACATGTCAACTTGTCTGTGGAGGCTTTTAATTGGCTTTTGTAATTTATTTTTTGAACTATGTTGTATTAGTAGCCGTGAGCCGCCCCAATAAAATAAAATAAATAACATTCAACGTCACTGCATTTGTTTACATAGCCGACTGACGTCATGACCACAGAGCAATATGGCAGACGCCAGTAGACACTGCGACTAGCGTTTTCGTCAAATTACGCGTGAAATACGAAAATGCAAAATTTAAATGCATTTTTATGGCACATAACGATTGAATAAAAATTTTGGGAATTTTTTAGAGGTTCACTAGTACTATAAAATCTAATTGAGACACTATTAAAAAATGGGTGTATTACCCTATTATAAGTGAAAATTAAGCCAAACACAGGAGTCATCGACATATTATCCAAAACGATTGTATGCGGTAGTTTTGACAGGCAAAAAGCCGAGCAGTTGACCACGGTTTTTTTTTTTTGTTTTGTTATGGCGTCACACGATTAGTGTATTTGCCAGTGTCAAGTATAACAGATTTCAAACTCAAAGAGTTGAATCAAGTTTAAATAATGATGGTGATGATGATGATGAGATGATGGGATGAGGATAGTGTTTAAGTAAAGTAGTGGCGCTTTACTTAAACTTTACACGGACTTTTTTGGAGCAACTTGAAAAGTCACTTTCACAACTTTATTTCATTTTCCTACACTCGTACACATTAACGAACACATAATGGTTAATAATCCACCAATATTACACATTATAACTCGAAGAAACACAAGTTTTGGAAATAAAAACAAAATTTTCACGTTGACAACTCAATTGCCGCCAAAAAAGTCCGACCACGGTTGTTGTCTAAATGTGAAAAATGTTCCTCTCTTTTTTTTTTAGAAAAGAAAGAAAACTCGTACCTCCTTGGAGGGTCCGTGCGGGTCGAGCCGCCTGTGCTTGGAGCGGTCGCGCCGCTTGCGGGGCGCGGGCGGCGCGGGGGGCGGCGTGCGGGGGGAGGGCGCGCGCGCCGACCACGCGGGGGAGCGGCGCCGCGCGCGCCGCGGGGAGCCCGGCGACAGGGACGGCGCGCGCGGCGAGCGAGACGGAGCGCGCGGCGAGCGGGACGGCGCGCGCGGCGAGCGAGACGGAGCGCGCGGCGAGCGGGACGGCGCGCGCGGCGAGCGAGACGGCGCGCGCGGCGAGCGGGACGGCGCGCGCGGCGAGCGGGACGGCGGCCGCGACGGTCGCTCCGAGCGCGCGCGCTTCTTCTTCTTGGCCTTGGGCTTGGGCGTGCCGGCGGAGGCGGAGCGGCGCCGCTTGCGCGCGCGCTCGGCGGAGCGGCGGCGGCGGCGGCGCGGCGGCGCGGGCGGCGCGCGGCGCGGCGGCGTGGCGGAGGCGGAGCGCGAGCGCTCGGCGCGCGGCGACACGTCCCTGCCGAAGGCGTCCTTGGGGCGGCGCCGCTTCTCCGAGACGAGCGTGCGCACGTCGTACCGCTCCAGGTCCTTGCGCTTCTCCTTCTTGCGGCGCGCGCGCTCCGAGTCGCCCGAGTCGCGCCGCTCGCGCTTCTTGTCCTCCTTGTCGCGCTCGCGGTAGTTGCGCTCCTTGCCGCTCTTGCTGAGCTTCTTGAAAGCGACCTCAGCGCGCTTCGTCTTCCCCTTGCGCTCCTTGCCCTTGGAGACCTTCTTCTTTTTCTTCTTGCCGTCGTCCGGGTCGGGGGTGGGCGGCGCGGGGTCCGCGGCGGGCGGCGAGGCGGCGCGCGGCGGCGAGGCGGCGGGCGGCGAGGAGGCGGCGCGGCGCTCCTCCTCCGAGAACATCTCGTTGCCGTCGTCCTCGGAGATCATCTCCGTGCCGAGCTCCTCGAGCCCCCGGGCCGGCTCGGCGCGCTGCTCGTCCAGGCAGGGCGTGTAGCTGCGCTCGTCCTCCGTCTCGCTAATGGACTCGGTCATCTTCTCCGCGTCGTTGTTGTGGGGCGGCGAGGCGGCGGCGGGCGCCAGCTCCTCCTCCTCCGCGCACTCGCCCTCGGACTTGTCGGAGTCGGCGCCCTCCGAGGGCTCGTCGTCGTCCGGCGCGGAGGGGGTCCCGCCCCTGTCGGAGTCGTCGCGCTCGCGCTCGTCGCTCGGCTCGGGCTCCCGCTGCCCGTTGAGGTCGGGCTCCGACGTGTCCTCGCGCGCCGCCGGCTCCTCCGCGGCGGCCGGGGGCTCCTCCGCATCCTTGGCGGCCCCCGCGGGCGACTCCGCCTCCGTCTCGACGTCCTCCTCGTCGTAGAGCGACACGCGGCGCCGGATCAGCGACGGCGCGTTCAGCTTGATCTTTATCGGATTGCGAGTGTTCGTCGTTATCGGGCACCGCTTCGAGACCTTCTCGTTGTACTCGTCCAGCTTCTTTCGGGCGGAGGCGTCCAGCTCGGAGGGCGGCGGTGGGGAGGGGAGCGGCGGCGGCGAGGGCAGCGGCGGCGGGGAGGCCAGCGGCGGCGGAGAGGGCTCGCCGCCCTCCGCGGCGGCGGGCGGGGAGGCGCGCGCGCCCGCGCTGGCGTTGGACGCGATGTGCACGCTGGCGGCGGAGTAGATGGAGAAGTTGGGGCAGTCCCCGTCGTCGTCGTCGTCGCTGCGGTCCGGCGCCACGAGCCCGCGGTGCTCCTGCAGCACCTGCCGCACGGCGCTGTCCAGCACGTTGGGCGGCACGCTGATGGGGCCGGGCTCGAGCCCCGCCAGCAGCCCCTCCGCGGCGGCCGGCGGCGGCGCGGACTCGGCGCTGTCCTCGTCGTCGTTGGTGGGCTCGGTGGGGTCGTACTTCTCGGTGTCGATCACGAGGCTAGAGTCGCTGCGCTCGTCCTCCTCCTCGGGCTCGGGCGCGCCGAGCAGCGGGAACGCGGGCGGCTCCGGCAGCGGCTCGTAGGGCGCCGGCGGCTCGTACGGCGCCGGGGACTCGTAGGGCGCCGGCGGCTCGTAGGGCGGCTTGTCGGCGGGGGCGGGCGGCAGGCGGCCCACGCGCATGTCGAGCGGGTCCTCGAAGCCCCCGAACGAGTGCCGCTGCGGGGCGCCGGCGCGCGCGGGGTAGGGCGGCCAGGCGGGCCCCCCGCTGCTGCGGCCGCGCTCGTCGCGCCGGTTGTTGTGGGTCGCGAGCGGCCTCTGGTTCCTCTCGAAGGGCGAGTCGTCGTGCAAATACTGGTGCGGTCTCCTGTTGCCGTAGTCGTTGAAGCCGGGCGCGTCGTGCGGGCGCGCGGGCGGGCCCGGCGCGGGCGGCGGCGGCGCGCGGGCCCCGGCGCCGCGGCCGCCGGCCGGCTGGCGCGCGGGCGCGGCGTCCCGGTACCGGTAGCCGCCGCCCCAGCCGCCGCCGCCGCGCGCCTGCCCCGGGTACGAGGGCGCCTGCCGCGCCGCGCCCTGCCCCCCGCGCCGCACGTCCGCGCGCCCCTCCCCCCGGGGCGGGCTCTTCCTCGCCTCGAGCTTCACCTCGACGTCGCCGCTCGCCGACACCGACACCGCGGCGCGCTTCGAGTGCAGCAGCGTCAGGCTGTCCAGGATGTTCGACAGGATGTCGGGCGCGGTGGCCGCGGGGATCGGCGACGCGGTCGCGAGCATCTTTCTCCGCGCCTGAAAACACGAACGGAGGCGGATGTGGATCGGGCGCCGGCGGGGCGGACGCGGAGCGGGCGAGCACCGACCTGCCGGTAGGCGCTGAAGCAGGCGGGCGCGGCGCGCACGGCCACGGCGGCGGCGCCGGGCGCCTCCTCCTCCTCGGAGAAGTAGTCGAGGTCCCGCGCCGAGCCGAACAGGCTGAGCTGCGGCACGCCGGCGCGCGCCCGCTGCAGGCGCAGGGCGGCCGCGCCCCCGCCCCCGCCGCCCGCGCCCGCCCCCGCCGCCTGCTGCGAGGCGAGGCGGGCGCGCACGCTCTCGCGCACCAGGGCGCGCCGCGCCGCCGTCCGCGGCTGCCGCTTCTTCGTCTGCCGAGAGAGAAGCGGCGTGAGAGTTCGGCCGTCGGCGATGCGCGGTACGGAGACGGGGCCGGGACCTACTTTTCTCTTCTTGAGCCTCCTCTTCACCCTCTCGGTGATGGGAAACTTCCCGCTCTCCTCCAGCTCGTACTCGACGAGCACGGTGCGGGTGCGGCGCCTCTTGTGCCGCCTGCGCTGGGCGCGGCGCGCGGGGGCGGCGAGGCGGCGGGCCGCGGCGCGCGAGGAGCCGCCCGCGCCGCGCGAGGTGGAGGGCAGGTCGCGGCCGCCGCGCCCGGAGGAGGCGGAGGGGAGGTCCGAGGCGCGCGCGCCCCGGGAGGCTCTCCGAGGCGCCGACGTGGACGGTCTCTCCTCGGAGATGTCCGAGAACAGCAGCTCGTCGATATCTGACACTTGAACTACGTTGAACCCTTCGAATCTGCGGGTGCAGCTTGGACACAGCCACTGATTTAAAGGAACCTGAAATTTAAATTTTTGCAGTTAGTCAGCGGCAGCAAGTTACGATGCAATTTGTAACAAGACAGACCCGAAAGTGATCTCATTAGGTTTGTATCTCGTGTCTGTCCCAGCTTTTACAATAGTAAATGACACAATCACAGACAGGTAGTGCAAATAAACTAATTTCTATTTAGTGAATTAATTTTGTTCAAAATCCTAGGAAATCCTAAATCCAGATTACAGGGTTCAGTACCATTCTGTATGAAACCCTCAATCTCTATGCAAGTACCTCTTACTTAACTTTTGTAGCAGTTTTTTAAACACACTGCCCCGCACACTCCCTGCCTGTACAGTACATTATGGAGCGGATGTACCTGAGTGATGGGTGGCGTGAGACATTCCATGTGGAACCCAAGGTCGCACCCATCACACAGCAGCATGGTTTCCTCGCTGCTTGCACTGCCACAGATCTGCAAATCAATTATAATTAAGTATGAAATGCAATTTCTCAGCTTTCAACCTCATTTCACTAATACAAAATTACAACAATCTGAAACATTCCTTGCTATCTATTGTTATTATTTATTTGTTATTTTCACTATTGATTTTTTTTTAGTAATTTGTTGCTTAGTCAAATAAAAGTCAATAAGTGGTAATACATATTAATGCAGTTAATTTTGGACCCTATGAAAAGATATATTTATTTGAAACCAAACCCCTGATTTGGCACATGGTTATTTAGATATATAGATGAGCAATTGGCCTGTCTAAATGACATATAATATAATAAGCATTGTATGTACCTCGCATGACGTAGGATCCTCCACAAGGAGCATCTCCACAGAGGGCACACGCTCCACTACTTGCACGGGCTGTGTACACAGCACTCGGCCTCCTGCGCAAGCTCGCACAACAATAAAATCAAATGTCATTCGATCCACAGGGCATGTGTTCACATTCCTGGACCATTCTGTAATACAGTCAAGACAAAATATGTGCTCACAACTTTGTGGAGTACCAACTTGCTGGTCGGTGAAACGCATGAGACAGATGGAACACTTGTCCGAATTGCCTTCTGAACTGTCAGAAGCAAAACCAGATGGTTTCACAGTTTGTGAATTAAGGCTAAGGGAGGTGTCCCTGATCGCATCCGAATGGTCGGTAGCCCAACCCGACGTGTCACTGTCGCCGTCCGAGTCCCGCAGCTTGGGCAGCGCGCGCTTCCGCCGGCTACCCAACACCACTGAGCTGCCGCTGCTCTCGCTGTCCACATCGCTCAGTACCTGAAATATTTTCCCCTCGGTTAGCGACTGATCCAAAGAGATCTCCATCCTCTCACTCGGAGAACAGTGATGCATTACCCTAAGTCTCTTTTTGCGCGTTGAAGTGGCGGGACCGCTATCGTCCGATTCCGAGGCGGACGAGGATGACGCCAGCACTATCTTCTTGATCTTACGTCTGGGCTGTGGCGGCGGCGAGTCTTCGCCCCCGTCGCTCATCCTGGAGCCGTACACTCGACTCTTCGGTGGCCTCAGTGGGCACGACACGAAGCTAATGCCAATGGTGTAAATGACCTTCGCGTATTGTTCGCCTGAACATCAAACTTAACATTGAATTCATCGGATCTACGATTGAAAGTAATGCATTGAAGCTGGTTACAAATAACTTGCATACGCGTTGAAATTATTTTTCTATTTTGACAGCAAGCCGCTATCAATGATCAGTCAGCCATTTTCTTTCGTATCTTGTGTTTTTTTTTTGTTTTGTCGTCAACACTTGCGTTTCGTTAACGTGACGATCTGACGAGATCGGTGAGTTATATTTTTTTTTTTTTTTCGACTAGCTAATGAATTATTCAAACTTATTATCCTTTACTTTGTTATTATGCTCCGATTACAAATAAACATATTTGAAAAAAAAAACAGGAAAGATACCTAGAACTAGATCAAGGATTTTCTAGATAGGTCACTATTTTTCGGTGAGTGGAGTGACGCGTGCGCCGCGCCGTGCGTGCCGCGCGTGGTGTGCGTGTGTTGAATGAACTACGTTTTTCCTTCTATGGTTGTTGGTTGCATTATGTTACTCTATGGTCTAGCCTGATGAAGTTTGAAAGTTTGAAGTTTGGTCGGACTTTTTTGGCGGCAATTGAACTGTCAACATGAAGATTTTGTTATTATTTCCAAAACTTGTGTTTCTTCGAGTGATAATGTGTAATATTGGTGGATTATTAACCATTATGTGTTCGTTAATGTGAACGAGTGTGGGAAATTGAAACAAAGTTGTGAACGTGACTTTTCTAGTTGCTCCAAAAAAGTCCGTGTAAAGTTTAAGTAAAGCTCCACTACTTAAACACTCCTCATCCCATCATCTCATCATCATCATCATCATCATTTAAACTTCATTCAACTCTCTGAGTTTGAAATGTTTTATACTTGACACTGGCAAATACACTAACCGTGTGACGCCATAACAAAACAAAAAAAAAGTCTGGTCTGTCACGGTCTGTGGATGTCTGTGGACTCTGTGGTAGTGGTAGTGACTAGTGAGTGAGTGGGGTCCCTATATTACACGGCCGATAATACGCAACCACATATTACACACCCAATAATACGCGACCATTTGGTCTCGTAATATTTGGGTGTGTAATATTTGGTTGCGTATTATTGACCGTGTATTATCGCCCGTGTCAGTTTCTGCACAGGCAAAAAAGCGAAGCCAAAAAATGACGTCAGCTGATGGTCTCGTAATATCTGGCTGCGTAATACTGGTTGCGTATTATCAGGGTGTGCAATTTTGGTACAGGCGATAATACACGGCCGATAATACGCAACCAAATAATACACACCCAATAATACGTGTACATCACCACAGATTATATAGAATGCTCCATGCTTGATGGTTCGTTTGAGCTAGGTTTGATCATTCCAATGCCGTTTGACCACAGATAAAAATAAAAATATTGGCGGCTTAGGGGTGGCCCAAGGGCCACCCCCGCCGCACTCTAACCTACTGTGACACTATATTTTATTTACCTATTACATACTATCAATAAAATAAAAGAATAAGGCAAGTCAAATACTGACAAAAAAATACTTCTATCAGTCACCTATAAACGAGGCATCAATCCAGCTTGATTGACAGCCGTCAGAGAGGAAAGTCTATCTTTGTCTATGGCTGGCTTCGTAATATCTGGTCGCGTATTATCGGGTGTGTAAAATCGGGTCGTGTATTATTGGCTGTGTAAAATCGGTACAGGCAATATTACGAGACCACATGTACACGTATTATTGGCTGTGTAATATCGGCCCGGAAAAATTTAGCACACCCGATAATACGCGACCAGATAATACACGGCCTGATATTACGAAGCCATGTACACGTATTATTGGCTGTGTATTATCGGTCGTGTATTATTGGGTGTGTAATATCTGGTCGGGTATTATTGCCACCCAGTGAGTGTGTGTGGCAGGCGGTGGTTGTTTTTGCTTTGTGTATTGTGATTTTCATTTTTCGTAAAATAAACCGAAAGCCTGTCCTAAATAAAAGTTAAACATACAATGACTGCTGAGAACGAACGTGAGATATATCACAAATTGGAAGCTATGAAAGAGATCAGGTGAGAGAATATTTTTCCTTACAACATAAAATTCAAAATGCCTTCGCACCTGTGGACTTGGATCAATAAAATACGGTGACACGGAACGATAGTTATGTTGATCGTTTAGCATATTATCACCAAATAAAGGGTATCCTCAACTTTTATTGATATAGCTACGCCTGTAACAAATAATTCTTTTTTCAAACAACAATCTAAAACTTGACCACTTCATCCCACTATCCTTTGTTCAAATTCTTGTATTCTACATAGAGCGTGTGCATTTGTGTTCACCATCCTTCAGGAATAGATTTGGTTTATAAAAAAGATCTTTAAACTGTTGACTTGATGTTAGCCATTCGTATCAAATTTTTGTACACAAATGTGTGGGCGCTGTTTCAGAAATAAAACCATAACCCTGGAGCGTCTGAAGCGCAGCATCCTGAACGAGGTGCGCAGCGGAGACCAGGAGGGGCGGTGCCTGGCACAGTACAAGCGCGAGATGGAGATGCTGCAGCAGGAGAAGATGAGCCATGTAGAGGAGCTGCGACAGATACATGCTGATATAAATGCAGTGCGTCCACTTTCATTGCTTGTCCTTAGTGATTGTATATTTAACAGGCATTCATCTTAATTTATGTTGTTCCTTTATGATGGTCAAATGCAAGACTATCTCAATTCAAGTAGTGATTACATCCACTTGCATGTTCGGATTTTCATTTTTCATGTAAAGGAAATTGCCAGAGGAGGCCTAAGTCCCAGCCCGGCACTAGGAATAGGAGGCTTATGATATAAAAGAAAACCCTAGTTTTGCTTTGTTATTAAATATGAAACAATCATTAAAAAAGATGGCATTGATATTCCAGTTACAAAGAAACAGCTTGAAATAGATCAAGTGTGTATGTGTGTGTGTACTAGTGTTTATTTGTGCAAGTAGCCATCAGATGGTAATGTTGTGAGAATGCTTTGTGTTGTTTGTTTTGATTGTCAGTGCTATACCCAAAGCATACTGTGAGTGGGCTCACTACACTATTATGCTTTACTGCTCTGAATAACTGTTACATTTCTGTATATCCTGTTTTAGTTTGAGATACTTTAATGTGCTTCGTACGAATTTTGTTTCTTTTTCAATGGAATATTAACTGGGTCAAAGTATTTATCAGTACAGCAATATACTGTAAATACATAACTATGAATGCTATAATATGCATTGCCCTTCATCATAGGTAGTAGAACCACCCTGCACACTTTGTGATGAGGTTGACAACGATAACCACGCTAGGAGGGGCTCTCAAGGGATTTAAAGGAACATAGTGTGGCAGCTAGCCGAGAGTGTTGTGCTGTAAGTCCGGTCCCACTACTACAGAGCCATTATCACTTCATGTAAATGATAAACTCATGGTGTTGCCATCAAGGAAAAGCTATTCTGGCCTCCATAACCATAATCACCCTATTTCGTTCTCACTGCTGGGTTGTTTGCTTTACTTACTTGCTTCGATTCAATCAAGTACGTGCACCATCTAAATCGAACACTGCGCAACACTTCCTTGTTTCTAGAGTGGTGCACAACAGGAACACACTACCAGAAGACATTATGCCGGCACCTTCAATGAATTCCAAATGAACAATGTTTCCTTGCAATGTTCAATTTTCACTGAACATTTTGACTAATTAAATACAGCATGATATAGGCACATCAGCCTCATGCTGCTCACCCATTACAAAACAACATGAAAAAGTAGTAATGAGAATAAAATTATGAAGTGGACGCTGGTTTTAAAGTGATCACAAGTGGTAACCTCCTACTAAATAAATATAAGTTTGCAGTTTGACTTTTGATTTAGTTTTGTATGACAACAAGTGTGCAAACGTGTTCCAGATGGAGACGGTGATAAAGCAGACGGAGGAGAGCATGACGCGCAAGCTGTCGGCGGCGTCGCGGCTGCACGAGGACTACCGGCCGCTGAAGGCCGAGGTGGACCTGCTGCGGCGGCAGTGCCTCGGCCTCGAGCGCCTGCCCGACCTGCACGAGGAGGAGGGCAGCCCCATCACGCCGGAGTCAGTGGCTACCGTTTTATTTACCTAACTAACTAACTGAGATGGTGCAACGACCCAAACTGAGTCTTGGCCTACGATAACAAAAGACGCCACTTCGGTCTGTCCTGCGCCACCTCCTGCCAGTCCTCTACCTGGAGCTCGCGCTTGTCGTTAGTATTGGGATCAGATCGTTTTTCTCTTATTATCGGTTTCGTAACATAAGCTTTTCACGTGGGAGGGGTGTTAACCCGCCGCACAACCCCCAAAATGCTGGAGGGCCACATCCTACTTTGGTCAGCGAGTCGATCGGACCTAGCCGGCAGGTAGCGAGGCTATTCCACCGACCACTCCCCCATCCGCCACCCGGGGCCTGATGATATCGTGAGGCATTTACTGGTGTGGAAGAAAGGAAGTCTAACTATACTAGTGTAAACAAAAGAGGGGCCCCTCTTCAAAATTTATTAATTTGAAACTCTTTTTTTTCCAATGTCTTTGTAAAGCTTCAATCAGTAGCTCACCCAAGCACAGGTTTCGACCTATTTGGGTGGCTATTAGTCATAACACCATAATGTTTTTTTAACTAGTATTTACAAGTCTTAGGGACTCATGCGCGGCATCCCCTTGTAAAAGGTGTAAACTAGACTGTGTTTTTTGAATAAATAAATAATAAATAAAGTTATTGTAAACCAGTGTATCCTGGTGGGGATCACATACTATACCCAATAGTGGATGATACATTGACCTTGATTTTGCAAGTAGCTACTACAGTACAGACTCAGATATATGGATTCGCGATTATCCGTACTGCGAACCGTGATAAATACAATCGAATCAATGCACCTACCACACCTGCACCCTACTCATAATAAACATTGATTTCAGTTGATAAGTTTAATTTGTTTTTAATAAACACCTAGCAATGTATGTGCTAAAATTGCTTTTCTTCATACATCATCCGAAAGCCTAACGACAACAAATAATTAGGTTAATCGAATGTACAGGATTGAGCCCGTCCACGCTGTTACACTATTGTGCTCAGCATTATAATGAGAGTAGTGTTTGTACAGCATGCCCGTGTGCCTTGCAGCCGGTTCCCGACGCCGGCGGGGGCTCCGGCGCCGGCCGCGCGGCTCCCGTTCCTGGGCGGCGCGCCGCGCAAGCCTCCGCCGCCGCCGCCCGCGTTCAGGTCTGCTCTCGACCAAGATTTCATTACGGTCTCGCTCAGGTTCGCTTCTGTTCATTTTTGTTTCTCACCTCCGCACTCTCCGCTCCCCAACTTCCCCCCGTCCATCCTTTCGCCTTATTTTATACCATTTATTGTTATATTTTGATTTTATGTTCCGAGCGATTTTCCTTGTTCATCTATATCTGTAACGACCGGTTCGAATCCTGGCCGGGACAAACACTTGTCACATATTTTGTTCTCCGGTGTTGTATGTTTGTGGTGGGTTGATGTGTGTATAACGATGGACCTAAAAAGGCTACATGGTAGCGTTTGACCACAAGTCAACTGTTGTTAAGTAACAATGTAGTTAAAGGTTACACCTGGTTTCGGAAGGGGCAGCCAGAACACACTTGAACATATTGACTTGAGCAGCAATCCAAACAAGGACTGGAGAATGCCCTACCGCCAAGCAAATACGGTTTCATTTACTTCACTTCTGTTGTCAACTAGCCTATTTGCTGAACAGTGACGTTGGACATTGAGCGTGCTATAATAAAATGCGATAGGATACCGAGTTGCGACACGCACCAATCGCACAATATGTGCTGTATGACATGTATATGTGTGTGTAATAAGTTAATAACTAGTGTGCGCGCAGGCAGCAGCCGCCGCCGATGAAGTCGTGCCTGTCGTGCCACCAGCAGATCCACCGGAACGCGCCCATCTGTCCGCTGTGCAAGGCCAAGTCACGCTCGCGCAACCCCAAGAAGCCCAAGAAGAAATAGTAACCTTCCCACACCCCCCGCCCCCCGCGCCCTCTCTACCTCCACGCACCACTTTATGTAGGAAGGAGTCGCCATTTCAGATGGGATGATCAGCAGCACACTTACATTATATACTCTTGAGCTTCGAAAGTCAGTCAGTGGGTCGATAGCCATTATGCAAACGTGTACGAGAGTCAGTTACACTGCTATTCCAAATATGGCGTGCCTGCGTAGAACCAAATTTAGTTTTAACTGACGAAAAAGGTTCTCAAGCAGACGCGTATGTTTTTTTTAATATAGACCATGCATAACTTTTTGAAGAACAGCTAGAGTCTAGTCGTCTCTTTCTAGTAACATTTGTGGCGCTTCTCGCACGTCCTCCGCAATAATGTGCTGAAATTGTACGTGTTTATGGACATATACAGCTGCCGTTCCACCTAAAACGAACAACCTGCCGCATGATACACTTCTTTTCTAACATCGCTAGTGCGATACATAAAACGATCAATATGACATTTCCCTATACTCTATTTCCTATAGGTTTGTCATTGTTGTAGTAAAACGTTTACTGACTACTTTAGACGAATCCATATTGACATTAATCAGTTAAATGAATCCGGTAGCTATGCGATGAGGGTGCCCTGTACGTGCGCGGTACCTCCCATTGTTTGCTTGAGGATCACAATATGCTGCGGGCGCGGTTTAGACAACTACGAAATATTCAGAATAAATATTCCTCTTTCGTGTTGTAAATTGTAGGGGAAACTAGTATTATTAAATTAACATGGTCGCCGTATACCGTCTTCTTGTCATTATTATACTAATAATAGTATAGTAGTTTTATTACGAGTTTCATCAACTGTATAAGCGACTGTCCATACATTTTCGTATGATATACTGCACAGCGGTTGCGGTAACTACAGCTGTTTTCTCATGGACCTATTATTTTGACACACTTATAATATAATGGGACTGCACTGCTTCACGGCGCTTTCTTGCGGCCCTACTATATAAAACATAACTCAGGGTTGGGGCCACGAGGGAGACTTATTTCTCTTGAACCCACCAACCATAACGTAAAACACTTTACTCATCACTAAAATCAGGTAAAAATGTTGATGAAACTCATAATGGAGTAGTGAAAATAAGCTACTAGGTTGTTTTCTTACCCATATTATTTATGATATTATATTTATTTTGTTTTATAACGCGTAATGAATAGTATTTAGTTTTATTTCAAACTAATATTGTTACTTGTCTCGTTTCTGCAGTTGTCAATCGTATCTTGTAATATATCTACTGGATATTGTGCAGTAGAGTGTGAGTATTGAATGTACACCACACTGTTCGTACGAGTACATATCTCATGATTAATTTAGCACTAAATGTTATCTTTTGAATCTGTTTATTTATTAGTCAAGTAACAATACTTGTGTTACTAGGCAACTAGTTGAAGGGAGTCTCGTTGTACATTTTGTACATATAGTTAGGTGTAAGTAGCGTATACCTCGTGGACTCAATGTTGTAAGTTATGCCTAGATAATAAGTAATACGTGTTTAGTGCCAAAGCAAGGTTTTGTAAATATGTATTTTTCTTCTTTGCTAATAAATGTATTGTGAAACTTAGAACATGCTAAGAGTTATGTGTTATTTAAAAACTCCTCCTCGTTTTTAATTTTAGTTAGACGCGTATCTAATTTCCGTAGTATCTGTGCCTCAGTCTGTCTAAAGGTAAATTAATCTAATTAATTAGTGGTAGGTGTAGAAAATTATTTCTGAGTCTGAGTCAGTTTGTACATACCTCATATGAGGTTGGTACTGGGGGTACTAGTGCATAGTCTTCTTATATCGATAACATGTCTAAAAAAATATTACAGGCTAAACCGACACCTCCTAAATTCATGAATTTAACACCAATAATCTGTAATCTGTTGTGACAACAAGGATAATGGTGAGGAAGTCATTATGATGCAAACTAGTAGATGGTATGTATAACACAACACTGACTTTTGTTTGTTCTACAATAGCTTTGTATTGAAGTTTATGAGCCTACTCCATCTCTACTCTGGCCTACAGATATACAATAATTAATATTGTTGTGAGCCTGGCCTACTTAACGTGGCCCGCGGAAGCGATCTCTCTTATTTGATAATTTTACTAGAACACGTGCTACTTTACGAAAGTAAAGACAAACATATCGCTGTCTAACTTTCATTTTATTGTTGTTGTATGAAAGCTAGGTTCTTCAGGCGCGATACGTATATTTTGCATGGTACGCTAGACTGAGCAAAAAGGTATTTTTTGAGTTAGGTACTACCTTAAAACCAATATTTTGAGAAATTTTAACTAAATTGTTATTTAGCTAAAATAAAGTGACAATCCAGTATATGTACCCACACGCAGCTTACAGAAGAAGGGCCGGTAAAATGTAACAGTAGTTAGCTACCTAGGTTACCTCTAAACTAACCACAGAATTAAGTACATAAATATTACAACTTGTACCTGCACCTAAACTAATACCTAGCATTCTTAATTTATAACTTCTTGAATAAGAAAATCAAAAGTGGGTTATTGATTATTACTTATTACAATAGTCAATAAACTTATCTTGGTATCGTAATTAGCACTCCATTCCAATACCAATCTGCGACGTAAGTTCTGCCAGTGCTGTTATTTATTTAGGTAAAGTAGTCCAGCGAGCGGTGACCCCCCGACCTCTCGTCACGTGCTCCTATACCCTTATCAGTAGGCGACAGTTGACTGCGCGCCGGCTGGCTCCAGCGACGCCCCTCGCATGACTCCACTGGTTTCGACGAAGCGTGGTTCGAGATACCTATAGCCTGTGATTGTGATAGCAGTCTTTTGTTTATTACAAACAAAGGAAATAGTTGAAATAACATGTTTGTCTTCGTTTCAAAATTGGATGTTTGCCTAAACTGCTCTGACGCGTATAAACGATTTCTGTTTTTTTTTTATTGCGTGATATTATTTTTTCGAACGCACATACCTATAGGTACTTAACAGTATAACAGTTAATCATTAGGTATAGTGTCCCGGAGTGTCTTTATTTATTTATGGTTAACTATTTCATTATTTGTTTCAAAGAATTTTGCGTAGTAGAAGCAAGACGCTTTGTTTTTTCGATTACGGAGGAACTCATTCTCTTTGTAATAAAGGTACCTAACTCTGTAGCAGGCAATGTCACAATTTTTACAGACTTTTAGACGACGTGTGACGATAAATTACAATATTATGAGTCAGTTTTATTAGAGGTTTTAACTCAAATGTACAGTATAACTTGACGACCGGGTTGAACGGGTGCTGCTTGTGGGGTCTGGTCTGCTTTGGTTGTGATCCCGCAACTCGTTAATATTCATGTTCCCATATCCCAATGTGTACAACCAAACAAGAGAAATCTTCTTATTAGTAAAGCTAAATAAAAAATATCGGACTATTAGATGACAAAAAAAAGCTTGGGATTTTAGTGAACTTGCTCCAATTCAATCAATTAGTAATAAGAATAAAATTGTCAATGTGATCGCGCCAAAAAAATTACCTGCCGGGCGTTTCTTGCCTGTTCTTTTGCCGGCGTAAGGAGGTTGGAACAGGCGTAGCTAGTTTTAAGTTGACGTTTTAAAGTGATCACAATGTATCCTATTGAATAAACATATTTTTGAGTTTTTTGAGTTTTTGACCGATATGGAGCAATTACCAAAAAACGGATATCGAAGCGAGAGTGCCCTCAATGCCATACTAGGAGCTTATAGCTATTAGCTACCCTAGTTGCAGATAATCCGTCCCTAGTCCCTGATGGCCGGCCAGGTGCTGCCGTCACTTCCCCTCGGTACGCTGATGTTAGGGTGAATACTTGAAGTATTACACGGGTAGTTCGACGCTTTAAGGTTTACTTAGCTGCTATGGGAATTGTACCTTTACTTTACCTACATACTAACTTGTGTTTCAGAATAATTGAATGTTATTTCTATTTTATTTATTTAGGTAATCCAACAGCGTACATATTCATGTTCCCATATCCCAATGTGTACAACCAAACAAGAGAAATCTTATTATTAGTAAAGCTAAATAAAAAATATCGGACTATTAGATGACAAAAAAAAAAAGCTTGGGATTTTAGTGAACTTGCTCCAATTCAATCAATTAGTAATAAGAATAAAATTGTCAATGTGATCGCGCCAAAAAAATTACCTGCCGGGCGTTTCTTGCCTGTTCTTTTGCCGGCGTAAGGAGGTTGGAACAGGCGTAGCTAGTTTTAAGTTGACGTTTTAAAGTGATCACAATGTATCCTATTGAATAAACATATTTTTGATTTTGATTTTTTGATTTTGATTTGCGTTCCAATTATAAAATAGACAAACATTTGTTATACAATAAGGCCAGAATAGGATTACACAAATTACAATAAAATATATTTTTCTAGCTGCGCTCCGCAGTTACACGTTGAGCGTGAAAAAATAACAAACATACCTTCCGTCCTCACTTTTTACATATATGTAATATTAGTAGGAAAGGAGTTAGGCCTATAATTCCCCCAAACAATGTTTTCCTCTTTTTGAATTAATATTTATATGGTAAATTAAAATAATGATGAGGTAAATTTTATTGTGTATTTATAAAGTAAGTACTCGTAGCTATCGTCAATCTATTTACAATTTATATTTATCGCATCGCTTTAACTCATTAATAATAATAATAATAAAATGACTAATTAACCTACGAAATTAATTAGTACAATGTATTGTTAGGAACCGTGGTAATGTGGCGGTTCATTGTTTTGAGAAGCTTGCGATAACACGCCATGTGTGTGCGGTTGGTCTCTGACATATTTTGATACAAACAGCAAGGAAGGTTTTAGTCATTGAGCTATGACGTCATGCACTCATAAAGTGCCAAGTTCAAAATCACGTGGGGATTTTATCCTAACTACTTGTAAGCTCCACTGTGTGGGGAGAAAAGGAGACTCTTATCCGTATTAGAGGGGATAGCCTGGTGCCCGGTTGGAAAGAAAGGAACAGCCTAGACAAAATCCATCTGATTTTTTTTTGAGATGAAAAATTTCTCAAACCAAATCGTGTCTGCACCGGCTTAGGAATTAGGTATACCTAGGTTAAGGTACCTACTACCTACCCATCCTCAATGACATGACTCGTTTAAAAAGGAACTCAATAAAAAACAACTTGTTAGGTAAGTATAAAATATTTTTATTTTATCGCAACCTACACGTAGGTACATCGTAATATCACATAATGAAATGACGTTTCTATCCGACACATTTACTTATTCACACACTAATTAATATCATTAAACTTAAAACTATTAAATTGTATCTTAACTATTAATTCAAGCGCTAAGTACGATGGAATGTCATGCGTTCAATAATGCAATAATCTGAGTAAACAGAGCGGCAGCCGCGGAGCTCTAAATACCACTTGTATCATATTATGTCCAAAACAATACTATATTCATTGGACATTATAAAATGTCAACTAATAGAAACCCGGCCCAGGGAACAAATTGGATAAAACGAAAGTATTTTCAATGTTCACTTTTCTAGCTTCCTATATGAAAGTTGGAACGTACAACATTTTAGAGGGTTAGAATGAAGTTTGTACAATTTCCGTCGCTGCGAAGCGGGGGTAGCAGACGGTAGCGTAGGGTAGCGGTGCGCTAGACGAGCGGGTAGGAGGCGGCGGAGGCGATGCCGCAGTGGTTGTCCTTGTTGCGCGCCATCTTGATGTACCCGAGGTCGCCCCACGTGCGGCCCCACGAGTTCTTCACGAGCCAGTAGTCGCCGCCGGCCTCGTCCGTGCCGTACCCGACCACCAGCACCTGCGCATACCACAGACAATGCTACCTTACAACGTTCACGAAATGCTAGTAGCATGTTGCGGACACCTTTTTTATCATTCAACAGAAGTCACGAGTTGCAACCAACTTTGGTCTACTCGGAAATTGCAAAGCACGAGTTGCGACCGATATATGTTATGGCTCATTCATTATACAAAGCGCGGATGGATCTGGCAGTCGAAGGCAATTAGAACTAGTTTTAACATAAAGACACATAAAGGGGTTAACCCCTTACCCCGAAAGGCATATGAATAGCCTATTTATATGCCTGACGATCATTTCATCAACATTTGCCCAGGCACTACTAGCCTCAGTTCTACTTAGGTAGTACGTAACTACGTACTTATTCGGCTTCTAAGTTGGTAGTATGGGATGAACTACATAATATTCCCTATCCCGTTTTCCAAGAATTGGCTCAAAATAGAATATCAAGAATCGCGACGGAAGTTCACGGTTGGGATGGCCTGCATCTCCAGAACCCCAGCAGTCCGTAGACATGTACTCACGCCGTGGTCGAGCTCCGAGCTGGAGCAGTTCTGGTCGTAGTAGACGCCGCTGGAGTAGAACTGGAAGCTCTCCTGCGAGGCGTCGATGGCGACGGAGACGGGCCCCACGGTGGCCACCGCCTGCATCAGCTTCTCCTCGTCGCCGGCCGGCACGTCCACGAAGCCCACGTCTTCAGCGCCAGAGTTCTTGGCGTTGTACCTGATCAGAGGAATGCGCCGCTCACTTTGGGATGATAACAGGACTTACATGACATTACAAAGAACCATTTGATTCGTACGTAATTTAATAAGTGGCAAACAAGCAGGCGGCCCACCTGACAGTAAGCGGCCACCGTCGCTTATGGACTATGGACATTTGCAACAACAGGGGTGTTGCCGACCCTTAAACCACCGATGACAAAGATAGCACTGAGGGATCCCAGGAAACACCTGGAGACATTGGAGAGTGTGTGAGGGCCTACTTCTCACCTGCACTTGTCGTCCACAGCCTCGTAGGGGTAGGACTTCTCAGTGTCGATGCCCCCGTTGTCCTTGATGTACTTGAAGGCGTTGTCCATGAGGCCCCCGTTGCAGCCGTTGTTGCCGTATACCTTGGAGCAGTCGATCAGGTTCTGCTCCGAGAGGGAAACCAGGTAGCCGCTCTTGCGGTAGTGCTGCCCTTCTAAAGCGCCGGTCTGGTGACAACATATTTCTACTTACATACACTTTTCTTTTATAGATGCATAAGTAAAACAATAATAAGTTCTACTACAAATGTTGATATATTTATCAGTTCTATTTGAAAGCCTATGGTCATATTGGAGTCAATTGTGTTGTCAATTTTCTAAAACTAAACTAACCTTAACACGGCTAAAAGTGATGCTGTTTTTCTGACCGCGGAAGAGAGGGACAGTATTATTTCTGTCTTTAGGATAGTTTTAGAAAATGAAACAACAGAATCGAAACATTTGTTTAATTAATTAATAAGAAAGCTGGTGGTTGTTCAAGTAAAATAAAATTGAAATATGAACTATTAATACCTACCTATTCGAGCGGCAAAGGCAAAAACTCCAGTTAATTGGTTGATGGTGACTGGTGTATCTACCTATCTTTCTATAATAAAATAATTACGGTGAATCACCGCCGTACATAATGACCGCAGCCGGTTTACAAAGACATGACTAATCGGCGTCGTTCGACATTCGATACCCTGATGTAGATAATGTAGCAAGCAGCATGTGATGTGACGCCCCCGAAAGTGCGAAAAACACTGTCGCACTTTCGAGGGCGTCCTCAAGTCCTCCTTCATCCACAATATTGGAGATCCGCTATGAAACCAAGCTTGGTTTAGCAAGCCACATAAGAGCTCTCGCTGGAAAGTTTATATAGTCTTTTGGAGTCGCCATCATTGAAATCGATAAGGAGGACTAGGTATATTTGGACTTACGTAATTATCTATGTTTGGACTTCGTTGCGTTTGGAATGATCTAGCTGAACATCCCAAATTTTATAATAAAATGCGGAAGTTTGTTTGTTATTTTCCTTCTTTCACGAAGCAACGGGGCGACACGGTTTTTTGCAAAGATGGTTTATGGGCATGAGAGTGACATAGTGACACAGGCTACTTTTTATACTGGAAAATGCACGGTCCATGTGGAAAGTAGGTAAACAAAGTGAGTAATGGTTACTCACTTTGTTTACTTCAGATCATTCAGATTTCAGGGAAAAAAATGTTTTTAACTCAACAGCTGCAACAGTCACTGACACTGCTGGTGATATACTATAAAGTTATTTGAAAGTAGTTACGGATACTTATTAATTAATGAAAAATTAATGTACATGCGCCAAAATAAGAATAGCCTCAAAAAGAGAAGTGATTAACACAATTTTAATACTAGAAACAAAGACAAAATAGCTGTACCCACTTCTAGGCTCCATAAAGTCATCAACTCCTTCAAAGGTTAATGTGTATTTTCAACAAAATCTCAAGTGAAATTCAAGACTTGTCGACAGCAAAATTTCAAGTCCATATAAAAAGAAATGTAGCTAGTTTTGTTTGTGCAATACCTACATTTGCATTTAGCTAAAGTTAAAGATCTTAAAAAGGGTGTTTTATCGCACCATGCAGGTGGCTGTTTGCTGCACCATCCGACCTCACCGCTTGAGGTTGAGATGACGTAACAATCAGTGGATTTTGCGTCTCGCAGTCACGTGGTGCGCGACGGAAACTGAACCGACGGGTTACAGTTGAATTTTAATGACGCAGAACTTATACGCAATAAACAACGATTGTTTTGCGTTCTCTAAAGGTAGGTAATAAAGGACAGTACGTAACATCTCAGATTGGGATGAATAATATAAATCCGCCATTGGGTGTAAGTATGTCAAATACATTTATTTATACCTATTTTAAAAATGATAATTAAAAAAACCTTGAATAGAACGTGGACCGGTTTTACATAATTATAGGTTGTGTATTGAAATATACAATACATGTCACTGTTTTTGTTTTGTATCGATAACATCATTGGTTTATTATTGTAAAACTATTTCGTAGAATGACAACTATTGTTATTGTTTGTTATTAGGTTAAATAAATGAATCGGCATCTGCAACAAGAGTCAAGACCTTAGCGCTTGCTCCCCGACTCGACGTGTTTCATACTTATAAAGTAGGTATAAGATCGAAAAAGATGGCGTGAACACCTTTGCTCATTTCAAGAGCGGTCGTCAGAACTTGCAGTGGATCGAGATGTCTGGAAGGAAATGGGGGACTTTTGCCCAGCAGTGGGACAATATAGGTTAAAAGCTGTACTTACAGTACTGAAGGACCAGCATGAGCCGCACTTGCCCTGGTCCTTGATCTCCGTGACGGCGCCCTTCTTGCGCCAGTCCACCTGGTCGGGGTACTGCACGTGCGCTGGGGAGATGAACGTGGCGGCGCGCTCGCTGAGGCCCTTGCCGTACACTGCTTTGGTATGCCTTCAACAAAGAAAATACGTACAAACAACAAACAACAACAACAACTTATGCATAAATAGGGGTGTGGGTGTACCCAACACTAGCAACTTAGTTCCCTATATCTTATTATACTCTTTGCAACTTAGCAGCAAGCGCGGATCCACCGCTGTGGGCACGGTGGGCCTGTATTCTGACAGTTGAAGAAACGAAGTTACAAAACCATAAATGGCGCTGACGAGACATGTCTTTTTTACCGCATTTTTCAGTGAAAATACAAAACGATCGACGGCATCCAATGTTGACCGGAACGTCATTTTTGTTAATAAAATATTGAGGATGCAAACAACAACTTCTGGTAGTCTGTTCCAGTTGTGTAAAGTACATAAGTGGTGCGCAATATTGAAAGGTGCACTTAAGTAGGTATTATTTTCACCTGGTTTTTCTCTACTTATAGAACTTTTTATACTTTTCTTGCATCTATGCAAGAAAGGTATTACTTCATTTGCATTGCAGTTTTTAACGACGTAAATTAACCAAACAATGAATAAATAGATAAGGAAAGTACTACTAAGTACCCACCTATCTGTGCATTGCTGCTTTAATTAAATCGCACACAATGCAGTATGAATAACAAGTACAATGTCCAATTTACTAATTTATACGCATGGTGGGAAACAACGAGTGGCAATGATTTGCCATGATCATGGCCACGGTCATGAGTCACGAGGTGCGCATAATGTTGCTATTACCATATCGTTGGTGGCTGGTATGGAGAAAACAATCTCCATGTGTAAGGTTTATTCATCTGACGTTTTTATATAGTTCTACACTTTCATTGTTTATACTTTTGTATGCAAACTTTAACAGCGATTTGAAAGCCTACTAGGGCTCTCTATCAGTGCAGCCCTACGCTACTGAAGGTAGCTAAGTTACTAACGAGTGTATATAAGAAGAAACATAAGAAACATTTATCACTACTACCTAAATTGTAAACAGGAGGCTTCGAATCGAAACAATGGATATCCCAGCATAATCAGTAATCTTATACGATAACCAGAATCAGATGCAGGCCACGTGGCCTAGTCACAAGCTGATTCGATTACTAATGATACTTTAATATTACCTATACATGTTGTTATCGGAAATGAATACCTTAGTATAAAATGAATGACATTGAGTAAGATAGATAGACTGGATTGCTTTTTTTTTTCTTGAACTGCCATTGGTCGTGGTAAAGAAATGACGTCACTTCGAATTTGTTTGTCCTATCCATGTATATATACCATGGAATAATCTCTAATCTGCATGTACAATTTCTTTATTCGTTCTCAGGTAAATATAGACTAGGCTAATGACGACAATGCCATTGCACCTATATGTACTTATATAGTAGACAGGTATCAACAGTAATATTGCGGCTGCAATGCAAGATGCAAGCCCGCCTGTACAAAGAAACCATAACGCAGGATAATTTCTGTAGCGAAAACAATTTTTAATCACACAAATCGATTAGTGCTATAGCACTAGCATAGTGAAGCTAAACCAAGAAAATTGAGTAATACGTTACGTTTTAGGTACTTACAGCGAAGCAAGATAAGACCTATTACTACCTACCGTGTTTGTATTACATAGCAGATATTTCAAGTTTGCTTGACACGCAGAAAAGGTCAGTAGGATATTTGTTTGTAAGTTCGTTGCGCGCTGTAGGAACTGGCAAGAGGTGGCGCAGGAGTCGCAGGACAAACCGAAGTGGCGTCTTTGTTGCGCCGTCTCAGTTAGTTAGTTTGTTATGTTATGGATATCTAGAATTACTGATTCAATTTGGAAAAACCTTTCACTCATACAAAGCTTTCTCACGTGTAACGTAGGCGATGTTTTGTTTATATTTGGCGACCCGCGCGCAGCCAGAGCGGTGCTTTTTCTTCTTGTTTTATTAACGTTTTACAAGTCAGTATTTAATCACTAAGCCACTACACACTACTTTAGTGACTAATAGGCCCACCGTGGAAATTACTCCGAATCTTCGGACCAAAACTAAAAGGTTACAACTACGAAAGAGCCAAAGAACTGCTGCCAGTTTAACCGTTCTTTCGGACCATTTATTTTATGGTAGGGTTTAGGACGAACGAAACGTCAAGTGGCATCTACGGAAAGCTTAGTAAGAGTTGGGGAGAGACGCAAAAAATATGGGGGCGTTGTGCAGAGGCTTAATAGGGACGCTAAAAATAATTTACTCTCAAAGCAGTAGACAATATAAGTTTGGGAACCCCTGTTCTAGAAACTAGCCTGAGAGAGAGAGTTTAGACTCACTTGAGGGTCCTGTTGAACCCGTTCATGGTGTGCACGAACTCCCTGTTGAGCATGTCCCCGTACTTGTTCTGCTTGAGGGAGTAGGAGACCAGCCCCTTGGAGAACAGCTGGTTGTGCTTCGCGATCTTGTGCTTGTTCTCCGCGTATATCTTCATGCGGAACTTGTCCTCCACCTCGTTGTGGTACGTCTTGCCGTGCTCCATCTAGGTGCAGCAGAAACAAACTGTTAGTGTGATCGCGGTCAAGGAATGACATGCAGGCCGTTTTCTTTCGTCGATGTAGGTACGTAAGGTTGGATTGGAACAGACGTAGCTAGTTTTAAGTGTGACGTTAATGATCACGTCATGGTGTATGTATGTTATATGTATATCCAAGTTTTGTCATACTAAATTAACAATATTTTCTTAATTTGCGAGAGATGTAATGGCATTACAAATTTTGTTGCGTTTTTCGCAAAATTGCAGCTTCCTCAAGATACATATTAATTATATTCATTGAAAATATAATTTTATTACATTTGCAACAAAACTCCTAACACATTTAGTATTGGAATTATCTCATTACATCTTTAGCATGGCGTGTAGATAATAAAAAATAATCTATGCATTTCGCGTGAGAGATATAAAAAACCAACGAACAGAAAACGGTCAAGTACAGGTCAAATTTTGGTAGAATACCTACTACCTTCCTATTTTAAGTATGGATTTTTGAAATCAGTTATCAAAAGATGTAATCTATACCCTCTCATTTAATTAAATATGTATAAGGTTTTCATTTGCGTGTCGGCTTGAGTGGCGTGACGTAGGTATACAAACTTACCTTATACGACGTCCATTCTTCCCTGATGAGGTCGAAGAAGGAGAACGCGCTGGCGGCCGCCACCACGCACAGTAGTACCGCTAAGCTCTTCATTTTCTTTGAGATCCTGAAAAAAAAGAGTAGTTTATTGCACTGCGCTTTACCGTTTGATTAGGTACTCGTACATAATACCTAGGTAATACAATGACATGACAAAGACATGCAATCTCTGCCTACCTATGTTCAGCTGAATCCTAGCTAAGCAGTACCTAGTACCTAGGTACGTTATTCCATAGTAGTATTATATACACCTGCTCGAAATTGCAAAGTGTATTCTAAAATATGAAGAACCGCAGTAAACAAAACGCGTCTTTGTTCTAAATCAGAGGAGACTAGATTTCTAATCAACCAGTTTTGGACGTAGGTATCTAAGCTATGCCTGGGTCTAAAGACACCCGATCGAAGCGAGCTGGCATGTTTAGTTTCAATGAACTGACTGACATTCTAATTTTGTACGAAAAATACAAACAAAAACTTGTTCAGAAATAAACAAGGTCACAAGGTGAACTTTTTTCCTGTAACTCTGAGATGTTTGATGATACAATTTATGTTTCGAATGAATATTTCGAACACCTAAATGTAAAACCTTTTGTCATTTGCGATTAATCACCTAGAATTTTCCTTCGCCGACCTACTTTATTGTAAAATAGGTAGGTAAATTTAAATATTAGGTAGATATGTATGTACCCTATCATACTTTTTAAAGTGGGTAAGTAAAATTAAAGTGCATTGCATGGCAATGGGCTGAATCAAATAATGAGTTAGGTAAACGAAAAGTAAACGTGTGTTTTCGACTTTCGTATGTAACAAAGCAATATAACAAAACACGCGATACGCACTCAACACTGCGCACTTCGACTTCCTCAACACAGAGTATAGAATATGTTGTCAGTCCGTCAATCAGATGATTCAACACAAAGGAGCTGAGAGAGCTAATCTTACCAATGGGTCACATAGGCAGTATTACAATTTCGTTTAATTTTTATATTTGACAACTTACTTTTTAATCAAGGAATTAAAATATCACAATTTATCTATTTAAAATTAATTAATTTGCGTACGATTCATATAGAAGAGAAAAGACGCGCACCCTCCTCAGCGTTTAAATTTACACTGTCTGTCTCTGTTTGCGTTTGTTTTCCTTTTCCTTTTCTAATGTATGTCTATGTATGTGTGTGTAAAGTGGTGAGTGGTGAGTGTTGATTGGCCTCTGTCTGATGCCACTGGTTGGTGGCCGTGAGCGGGTTCTGATTGGCTTGAATGCATTTGTCGTATTCCGGCGCGAAATACGCGCACTGCGCAATACGCGCTGTTTGCTGTGTCACACCATGCACCGGACATTGTTATTTTCGTTATTGTCACCAAGAAAAAAGTAAAACTCTATTTAGTTAAAAAAAAAACAATGTTGTATATTTCCTATTACGCCACGAATAATTAATTTAATATATTTCTTTTTATTTATATCGTCAATGCATCTTAGAAGCTAAACATGCTCGCAAAACGATGAAAGAAACAAATCGTACTTACGTTACGGATGTAAATTGTCTTCTATAGGCTATGGTAAATTGTAAACCAAAATGTATACAAACAAAGACCGAACTAATTATAAAGGTATAATCTTCAGGCGCCGGAAGTGTAGAGACATTCTGTGGTAGAGCGGCCAGTACAGTAATGACATTGACATTAGTGAAAAATTGACAAAAGATGTCATAACAAAACAAACGTCAAAACAAAACGCATGCGTCGACTTTACTTTATCGTGTTTGTCAAGTTATTTTTGGATAATTAACACTCATTCGCATGTGATGTGATTTTAATGCCTAGTTTGTAATAAAATACTTTTGATTTGATTACGTCCGAACTATCTCTAAAACTGTGGTGACGCCTCCATGAAAGATATACATACATAACCTAACAACGACAGAAGTTAAAAAATTACTACCATGAAACAGGAAGAAAAGGGACAGAACAGCCAAGCTAGACGTAAAAAAGTAAAGTTGTTTAAGCCCAGGAAGAAAAAGAGCGCAGAAGAAGATGCGGCTATTCAATACTTGCAAGCACAGTATGATAAGGTAAACATTACATAGAACAGACGCATGCCAAACATACTTAGTCGCTATGATTTGAGTTCATAGCATTACTAACTACTATCATTAAAGTCCATTGTAGACAGAAAAGGAGAGAATGTTACATCATTTCTTTAGTAGATCTTACTAGAATGTGATTTGGAAGCAACACATATGGAACTGAAAAACAGTTCACTTGCTAGTACATATTCACTATGATTCTGTAAATGGCACCATAGCGTGTGCGTACACGTGCGTACTTTTTCCGCCTAAATTGGCTACATTATGTTGAGCACATAGGATCAGCCCCATGACTAGCTATCACCGTAGCCGAAATCGGATGACATTATCGTTATTTTTATTGAACTAGATTTAATTTATTATTAAATTGTTGTATCATCATTGATCATGGAACAAATACATATTTATTGAATATCACTTGTATGTTTCAGATAGTTCCAGGTGAAATTAAAACATTTAAAGATATTCCACTTTCCCAGAAGACTTTAAAGGGACTTAAAGAAAATAACTACATTACCCCAACTGAAATCCAGAAGCAGTCTATTGGTTATGCCTTACAAGGTAAGGATATATTGGGAGCTTCAAAAACGGGCTCAGGCAAGACTCTCGCATTTTTAGTACCAATTTTAGAGAATCTGTTCTGTAAGAAATGGACGAGATTGGATGGTGTGGGAGCTTTGGTAATATCACCCACACGTGAGCTTGCTTATCAAATTTATGAAACCCTGCGCAAAGTCGGCCACCTCCATGACTTCTCAGCTGGTCTCATTATTGGCGGACAGAACCTTAAGTTTGAAAAAAAGAGAATGGACCAAATAAACATATTGATTTCTACACCTGGTCGCTTACTCCAACACATGGATGAAAATCCATTGTTTGACTGCAGCCATTTACAAATACTAGTTTTGGATGAGGCTGACAGGTGTCTAGACATGGGGTTTGAAGGAACAATGAATGCTATCATTGAAAACCTGCCTCCTGAGAGACAAACGCTTCTATTCTCTGCTACACAAACCAAATCTGTCAAAGATCTTGCTCGCCTCAGTCTGTCGTTCCCCACATATGTGGCACCACATGAACAAGCTGATACTGTTACTCCAGAGTCTCTTCAACAGAGTTATATTGTGTGTGAAATTGATGAAAAACTTGGTATATTATGGTCTTTTATCAAAAATCACTTGAAACAAAAAGTAATAGTGTTTATGGCTACTTGTAAGCAAGTTAAATACACATATGAACTGTTTTGCAAATTGAGACCAGGCGTGAGTTTACTGGCTCTGTATGGAACACTTCATCAAGAAAAAAGGGAGAAAATATACAATGAATTTTGTAGAAAGTCTAATGTAATATTATTTGCCACGGATTTAGCCTCAAGAGGTTTAGATTTTCCCAAAGTTAATTGGGTGATACAGATGGACTGTCCCGAGGATGTAGATACTTATATTCACAGAGCTGGTCGCACTGCTAGGGGAGTATTTGGCAAAGGAGAAGGTCTCCTCATGTTACTGCCAAATGAGGAAAAGATAGTAGATGATCTACAAAAAACCAAGATCCCCATAAACAAAATTTCAGTTGACCCATCAAAAGTGATGGCTCCACAAAGAAAGATTGAAGAATTACTATCAGACAATACAGAGCTCAAGCAATCCGCTCAAAGAGCTTTTGTCAGCTATGTAAAGTCTATATTCCTAATGAAGAATAAGGAAATATTCAAAGTTCAGGAATTAGATACCGATGCCTATGCCAGGTCTCTGGGCTTGATAGTGCCACCAAGAATAAAGTTTATGCATAAGTATCAGAGAAATAACACACAAAAGAAAGATCCAGAAGAAAAATCTAACAGTATCAATGTCATTGACAAATTGAAAGCAAAAGCTGATGATGATAATGGAACAGATAATAGTGCATCTGAAGATGATGCAGAAGACGAACCAGTAAAAGACATACCGAAAAAAGAAACATTTGGAAATGACAAGAGAAAAAAGAAACTCGAAACGTTTGATTTTCACAATGATGATGACGATGATGACAGTGATGACAATTTCTTTCAAGTTAAAGTGGCTGATGTTAAAATTGATGATAATATGCCAGAAGAGGAAAACAAGTTCATATCTAAAAAGAAAGCTAAGCCTTTGACTAAAGCAGCTGTAGCAAAGAAAATATTAAAGAAAAAAATCAAAGTAAATACCACTGTCAAATTCACTGAAGAAGGTGAAGCCATTGAAGATGAAAAGAAAGATGTCAAATCTGATTTAGCCAAACAGTTTATCAATGAGAATGTTGGTGGTATTGATATTGAGAAAGCTAAAGAGGTGCTAAAAGAAGAGGATAAATACGACAAAATAAGGTTCAGGGAGAAAGTGAAAGCTAAGCACAAGGAACAGAAACGTAAATTGAAAAACAAAGTGAAAGAAGATGAAGGTGATAAAGATGATTTTGGATCACAGTCAGAATCAGATGGGCCTGACTTGTCCTGGCTTCCTGATCCTGATAAAATTTATGGATCGAAAGGTGCCAGTAATGATGGAGATAGTTTTGACCAAGAGAGTAATGCTTCAAATTCCGACATAGGCCAATCAGATGATGATTCAGAAGATGAAAAATATCACAGGTAAGACAACTTAAAGGTCCAAGACCCAAAAAAAAGTTAAATACCCGATGATACCCGCTCATTATTTTCATTTTGTCATTTTCATTACCATAAAATTGATCTAGTATCTTCTCTTTCAGACCTACTAAGCGGAAACTGGTCCAGAGCAAAGGCATTGTCCAGGAGAGCGTGACGCCACGCAAGGTGAAGAAAGTGCAAGATATATCGAAATCTCTCTCCGTGCTGGAGGCGGAGACGCTGGCGATGCAGTTACTGCAGAAGCGATGATAGTCATGTATTAATTATTGTGAAAAATATATTTCAAAATAAAACTATTTTTGTGTTTTCAGTTTTATATTAAGTGTTTATTGTACGCCACTCATACTAATATTACCATTCCCCTTAATTTTCTTAATGTTTCCTTCAGTTTCTGAAGTTCAGTGAACCTATTTAGAGAAAAGGCTACTAAGTATTATCATATCAAATTAATGATTGGAAAATACCATTTGGTGAATCACAAAGTAAATATAATATTTATTAATTTAATAGTACCTAGTTTTGTACATAATTATCATTACAATAGTTAAAAATGTTAAAATACATTTAGAACTAATTTACATCCTATTCGACTTAACACCTTACCTTACCTTTTAGATCAGGCATTATTATTTTTTTTATATGGTGAATCCTTGGATTCTAATATCTAAATACTAGAGGGAATCCAGTAGTCTAAGGGTCCGTTCCGTTATATTATAACTGACTGACTGACTTTTTTATGGATGTGCAGTATTTGGAATCATTTTCAAGTTCTGATAGCCTTTAATTAATTAATAAACTCATGGACAGAGTAATTGGAGTTTTCGTCTAAATTTCACCACATTCGCCACAGTAAGATTTTCAAAAATTATCCTTGATCATTGGATAAATTTTTATATTTGCATGTATCACACACAGAATCAGCCACTATAGGGAAAAAAAAGTATCAAAACGTTTTACTCCAATTTCCCCCAGTATTGCTAGCGTCAATTTCTTTTTTCCCTTTTTGCCATCAGATTCTGGTAGACTTATAGTTTTGTATGAAGTCGGTGTAAGCCTATACCAGACGAGGTGGTATGGTCGTTATGATTTTAGCATGTCAGAGAAATTAAAAAAATAAAATCTTTTATGGCAGCATTGGCAAATGGCAACTCTCGGAAGTCTCGGAAGCTCGGAACTGACTGACTGAAGACTGAAGTGAAGTGAACTGTCAAAAAGAAAACTGATCGTTTGTTGTACTCATTGGGAAACGCTAGAATTTTGATAAAATAATAAGTTTTCTATGGATTTATCACAATTACAATAGTTGTACTTATTAATTTTTAATTATGTTTTGGAGTGGGAACTTTATTATAGTTAGGGAGCTAAATTTTCTTCTCAAGGAAGAGGTGTGTAAATAGTTCAAATATTCATGGTTATGACTGGTGATTCGGTGATTTTGATGTTATTTTCTATACGTTATACTTTATATTTCCCAAGAACGCATGTGTAATAGTTGCGATATATCAGGTTATCATATTTCGGTGGTAATGCCAGAAGTTAGTACATAGAGTTTGGTTTTGGTTTCAGAATGTAACATTGTCCCAAGTACTGGAAGCAGAAGATATACTACAGGAGTGTAAAGCGGATAATAAAGCCCTCATGCAATTGTAAGTGACAATAAGACCTAACCTCTGCTATTGTCAATACATTTGGGTGATCTTAGAGCACACAAATATCATAGCATTTTAGATCATAGATTAAAACAAAGGGAGAAGATGATTTACTTCGCTTCTCAAGTGTGAACCGCCTATATTAGGCTTAATTAGGCTTGCTTGCTCTAGTCACAGTCCGACTGGTATGGTATTGACACCAAAACAGCTGATGTATCAATATTGTTTTAGATCAGTCTCACTTCAGCCTCTGCCATGTATCTGTTTTGCTTTTCTTTATATTTATTCTTGATTACATTACACACACTTATAAATGCAGTTGTACATGTTAGTAGGTGTAGTTATTACAAAATCAGTTGTTGAATAAGTGCTGTGAGAGGATAAGGCTTACATTTATTTCTTACTATTTCTGTCCATCCAAAGGTTGTCTGGTAGAAATCGCTCTAAGCGATACAAGCACACCCATTGTGACACTAGCTCTAAGATTATTCCTTTATGTTGTTCTATTTTTCTGTTGTTGTGGTGAAACAATAAAGCATTATCTATATATCTAAGTGATCATTCTGTTTGGTAAAATGACAGATATATCTAATTAGTTCAATATACATTAAGGCTTCATCTGTACAGAACATACTTTCATGTTCTATCAAAATGGTTTGTGGATTAGTGGGAAAATTGCAGATGTCACCGCAGCTATCTGAAATAACTAGCATATAGCTTAGGTGAATTGTCATAGTACCTACTTCAGGTCACACAACCTGTTTCTATTTTGTAGGTATGTGATAAAAACAAAGTTTTAGTCATCATCCATACTAATATTGTAAATGCAAAAGTAACTCTGTATTTTTTCACGCTTAGCTTAACACGTCCAGACATCCTGGCGGAGCTGATAACACTGATCACGGAGGAGCCCCCCAAGACCTTGGAGCTGGCGCAGCAGTACCGGCACGCCAGCATCGCGTGCGAGGTGCTCACCAGCCCGCTGTCCATGCTGAGCGACCGCCTCTCCATGGACGTCACGCAGATGAACCGCCTGTGCGACTTTATCAACAAGGATCCACCGCTAAACCCCTTGCTGGCCTCCTACTTTAGTAAAACTGTTGAAATGTTGCTTGAGAGGAGTCCTAAACAGGTAAGTCAAACTATAATTATTTAGTTGGATACAACATGTGATCATTGAAAACTACGCCTGTTCCAGCCTCCTTATGCCAGCAAATGAACAGACAAGAATTTTATTTTAGTTCTTAGTTTTGTGTTAGTTTTCAACATAATCGTTACAGCCGTTTTGGCAAAAAAATGATTAACTGACAGAGCAATAAGAAGACAATGTGTCCATTCTGTTTTGCATTCTCTAAAACTAAACTAAGTTTGACAGGTCTAATAGTATTGCTGTCCTTTTCTAACCACTGAAGTAAAAAATCAACACCGATGTTTATCTTTGGTATTCTGATTGTGATTATTGTCTACAATAATCACATGATGATGGGCATCTAGAACAAAAATGTTGTAATACTTTATCATTATAACATTTTAGCAGTAATGGTAGAGCTAGCATTAAAATTTTAAGTTTTTCTTAGCATTTGCAACAGTATAAAAAAAAAAAAAAAAAAAGAAAAAATATTTCAGATTAAACTTAAAAATTTATTAATTCATAAATGTTATTATACAATTCAAGAATTCATTGACGATAAAAGCGTCACAATCTCACTACCTCTAAAATAATATTGTGTGTACCTACTTAAGTATATAATTTCTTTATGTATGTGTTGTCCGTAACTAGATTTTTATGTCATTTCTATATGCTATACCCTAAGAGGGTCATGTTGTGATTTTACAATTTGCATAAATAAATAAATAAATAAATAAATAAATATATTTTTAAAAGTGTGTTCCGCAGGACTGGTACTTGTACCACATAGTGTGTCTCCGAGTGCTGGACTTCTTCAAGTCCCGGCGCGACTTCCTCCCTAACCTGCTGCGCCACATCTCCACCTCGGCCATTGCGGACACCTTCAAGTACTTCATACGGCTCGACGATCTCTTCAACAAGATCATTATGGAGGTTAGTGCTTTTATATATTTATTTTACTGCTTACAAGATAGCGTTTAACCACAAGTCACCTGATGTTAAGTGACGATGCGGTCGAAGGAGGCGCTCGCTACACCCGCATTGGGGACTGGCTCACAAGTGGGGTTGCCGAAACACACCGATAGGTGCTTGGCGACAGATAACTTTAACTTGAAAGTGGCAGCTAGCCAGGCGAGCATCAGAAAATATCCTACCATCAAGCTATGGTTTCATCACAATGTTTTCCTTCATCGAAAGCTCAAGCTAGTAGGATTTGAACCCCTGACCTAAGGATCTCAAGCCGATGTAACTACCACTGAGCCATCATTGCTTCACAAATCTGTATAGCACTGCAGGCGAATTTGTATGGCTATTAACCAACTAACTTCGATGGCTCAGCAACCCAAAGTGTGTCTTGACTCTTGGCATCCGAAACGAGAGAGCGCCACTCTTCTCTATCCTGAGCGATTTCAGCCCAGTTCAGAGTGTGGACCTCGCGTAGGTACGTATCCACCACGTCCTTCCAACAGTATCTAGCGCCTCCGACCGGAATACGGCCACTCGGTCGTCCCAAATAGAACGCTTTGCCGCCTGATCCTCTCCCAAGCGTATCACGTGGCCAAGCCAACGCAGTCAGTGAGATTTAATATCAAAGAATAAAAAATCATTATTTCTTTCGTTACAAAAGCAGGAAGATAGATGATCACTGTGCTGAGGAAAGTAGTCCTGCTTGGTGGGGTGCCTCATGTAGTTGTATAAAAAAAACATGAATTATATTGAAGCCACATCTTAGGTTAAGTTGCAATCCAAGACACATAATTACCCTTTGAACAATGTGAAAACTTTTGTTCTGTTGAAGTTCAATATTCTAGCTGCACAGAGAAAAAAGACCTTCCGAAATACACAAGAAATTTCCTTCCCTTTTGACTCAGAAGGAAAACTAAGGTAAAATAAGGAAAGAAAAGGTTACATTTTAGAAGGAATCGGTCTTGGAAGGTAAGACTCAGAAGGAAACTCAGAATTTTTCTCAGTGGGGCACTGAACTGTAATGGGAAAGAGTGTCTCTTACTATCAATTGAGTGACTGCCGCATAAAACAAAAGTCAGTGGTTACAGTCATAGTTGATTTCGGTTCTAGAAAATTTTGAACCAAAAAAACAATAAGAACAATAATTGCCGAGTCACCGGCGGTAGCTCCAGCGAATCTTTATCTACCTTAGCTAACGGTTTGTCGCTGTGCGCCGCACTGTGTCGATAAAATTTAACCCTTATATTGACATGCACAAGCAACTGCTTTTGTTACGCATCCTTTTTTTATTACATACAGGGTAGCGTTTGACCACAATCACCTGATGCTAGGTGACGATGCGATTGAAGGTGGCGTCACTCCACGCCTGGGTTTTGAACCTGCTGGAACACACTGTGATAGGCGCTTGGCGATAGATAACTTGACTTAACTTGAGGGTTGTTGCCAGCTAGGCGAGCACTAGAAAATGCCCTCATCATAATCAGCCCACTTCAGTCCACTGCTGGACATAGGCCTCTCCCAAAGCACGCCACTGAGCCCGATCTTCGGCTTCTCTCATCCAACTGCTGCCAGCCATTTTGCGTATGTCATCGCTCCACCTAGCCGGAGGGCGTCCCACACTACGCTTGCCGAGACGCGGTCTCCACTCGAGAACACGTTTTCCCCAACGGTTGTCGGTTCTTCGGCTAATATGTCCAGCCCATTGCCACTTCAGCTTGCTGATCCTATAGGCTATGTCGGTTACCTTGGTTCTCTGTCGGATCACTTCATTCCTGATACGATCCTTGAGAGAAACTCCAAGCATAGCCCTTTCCATAGCCCGCTGAGCGACTTTAAATTTGTGGTCTTGGTAACGGTAGGGCAGGGGGTGCTAAGAATCCCCGGGCTACGGAAGGCCGCCAAAACAGACTGACCCTAGCTACGTATAATGGACGCACGTTACGGCATGACGAAAACCTGGCGCAAATGGAAGAGGAACTACGAAACATAAGATGGCATATTCTGGGGTTATGTGAAGTCCGAAGAGAGGGAGAGGATACCGTTACCCTGGAATCAGGCCATCTTATGTATTTTAGAGAAGGAGACCATCCATCCCAAGGCGGCGTGGGGTTCTTGGTTAACAAAGTCCTTATTGACAACGTTGTTGAAATCTCCAGTGTGTCGACAAGGGTTGCGTACCTTGTCATCAAGCTAACCGAGAGGTATAGCCTCAAGGTTATACAAGTGTACGCACCGACATCGACATACTCGGATGATGAGGTAGAGGATATGTACGAGGATATATCCAAAGCCTTACATACCACCTCAAAGGCTCACTTCAACGTTGTCATGGGGGACTTCAACGCTAAAGTGGGAGTACATTCATGCAGCGAATCGGTAGTAGGATCACGCGGTTTTGGAAGCAGAAATCATAGGGGGCAAATGCTCGTCAACTTCCTAGAAAAAGAGGGGCTTTTCTTAATGAACTCGTTTTTTAAGAAACAGCCTCAACGGAAGTGGACGTGGCAAAGCCCCGATGGTAGGACGAAAAACGAGATCGACTTCATCATAGCAGACAAAAGGCGTATATTCAGAGATGTCTCAGTGATCACCAGGTTCAAAACCGGAAGTGATCACCGACTTGTCCGAGGCACTCTGAATATCGACTATAAGCTCGAACGAGTCCGCTTGATGAAGTCTACGCTCCGACCTAATTTGCTCCAAGCCGTGGTAGGATCTGAAGCATTCCAGTTGAAACTGGAGAACCGATTTGCTGCCTTGGAAACCACAATTGACGATAATGTTGACCAAGAACTGGACCAGGTAGTAGGAGTCCTCCGGGAGGAAGGGACCAAATTCTGTGAGGTGCGTCGTGGGGGCAGGAAGTCTAAACTTTCGAAGGAATCTCTGGACTTGATACAGAAGCGACGTGATGATCCGGCAGTCACTTCGTCAGAACAGCGGGCTTTGAATAATATAATTAGAAAGCTAGTAAGACGAGACCTCCGAAGCTCCAACACACGCACTATTGAAGAGGCGATCGAGCAAAATCGGGGGTCCAAAGTCTTTGTTCAGCAGCTAGGAAGAAGCCACCTGACGAAGTTGACCACATTAAGCGGAAAAGTCGTTACTTCTAAGCCAGAGATTCTTGCGGAAATCGAAGACTTCTACGGCCAGTTATACGCATCTCACGAATCTTACCCAGAACCCGACAAAGAGGATTCCAGAGCTACTCTAACCCGCCACTTTACTGAAGATCTGCCAGAAGTCAGCCTAGACGAAATCGAGTCGGCTCTGAGACAGCTTAAGAATGGAAAAGCCCCAGGTGAGGATGGAATTACAACGGAGCTCCTGAAAGCGGGAGGTACCTCTGCGCTTATACAACTTCAGCGCATCTTTAATTCTGTCCTCTTCTCTGGGGGAACTCCAAAGGCATGGCACAGAAGTGTGGTCGTTTTGTTTTTCAAAAAAGGGGATAAGACCCTTTTGAAAAACTATCGACCTATTTCGCTTCTGAGTCATGTCTATAAGCTGTTTTCCAGAGTCGTCACGAATCGTCTCGCGCGAAGACTCGACGAATTCCAACCCCCGGAACAGGCTGGGTTTCGAGGAGGGTATAGCACCATAGACCACATCCACACAGTGCGGCAGATTATACAGAAGGCGGAAGAGTATAATCAGCCCCTGTGCTTAGCGTTTGTGGACTATGAGAAGGCTTTCGACTCTGTTGAGACCTGGTCTGTTCTGGAGTCCCTGCAGCGGTGCCAAGTCGACTGGCGATACATCCAAGTGTTGAAATGTCTATACGACGCCGCAACAATGACCGTCCAAGTACAGAACCAGCAGACTAAAAATATTCACCTGCGTCGAGGTGTGAGACAGGGGGATGTTATTTCCCCCAAACTGTTCTCCAACGCACTGGAGGATGTTTTTAAGACTCTGGACTGGAAAGGACGTGGCATCAACATCAACGGCGAGTACATTTCACATTTGCGATTTGCCGATGACATCGTCATCCTGGCTGAATCGCTGCAGGACCTACAACAGATGCTGGATGGCCTAGCTGATTCTTCTCAACGCATCGGTCTCCGGATGAACTTGGACAAAACCAAGGTAATGTTCAATGACCTTGTCATGCCGGAACCGATCGCTGTTGATGGGGCTGCTCTCGAAGTTGTTCGCCACTATGTGTACCTAGGGCAGACGCTCCAACTAGGGAAAAACAACTTTGAGAGAGAAGCCAACAGAAGAATACAGCTGGGCTGGGCAGCATTTGGGAAGCTTCGTCGAGTCTTTTCGTCGCCTATACCGCAAAGCCTGAAAACGAAAGTTTTCAACCAGTGCGTCCTACCTGTCATGACATACGGAGCCGAGACGTGGACACTCACGGTACGTCTAGTCCACAAATTTAAAGAAAATGCCCTACCACCAAGCTATTGAACGTTTTTTCATCCACCTCTACGAGGTCGTCAACCCTCCTCGCGTGACCGAAAGTCCGAAATTGTTAGTCACAAGTGTAACAAAGAATAACTTAAATTATAAAATAAACATATTTAGAATTAATTATATATATGCAAACATTACGTGTGTATTTATGATTAATCCAGCGCACATGTTTTCCTTTGTCGTATAAATGGAACCATTATTTGTAACATACAGAGTGCATTACTCACGTATATTTGCTGTAAACAAATACTCAGTTGTCATGTGGCCTGTATTACAATCACAATGAAAACCTAGCACATTGACAAAGTGTATAGATATTTGCTTTGTCACACCTCAAATCCCTTTTAGGTATTATATATTATATATGATACATTTCTCCATTGATATTAATTAAAACTTTATGTTGCGGCAACATAAACTGGAAACTTTTAAGCATTTCTTAAACCACCCGAGATAGGTAATTGATTACACTACACAATATTATTACATTGTATATCAATATTATAAATGCGAAAGTTTAATGCCCAAACAATCACATTCATAAGCTCTGACCCCTAACCAGATTCCCTGTATCTAGGGTATAGAAGCTACGCGGATCAGGCATCCACAACACTCAGACACAGAAGAAATACTTGAGCTTTTTTTTAATGCTCAACTATTTGTCTTGTAGCGGGAATCGAACACGCGACCTCACGGTTCGCAGTCGGCTATTCGCCCATTGCGCTACATCGGTCGTCCGTTTGTGAGTGAGTGTGTATGGGTGGGGTGTACTGAGAAAAAAATTCTGACGTTCCTTCTGAGTCTTTACGTTCCAAGACCGTTTCCTTCCTTATTTTGTATTAGATTTCCTTCTGAATCACAATTCCTTCCCTTTTGACTCAGAAGGAAAACGGTATTTCGGAAGGTCTTTTTTCTCCGTGTGGACTTTTCAGTGCCCCTAGCCAAGATGTATTCTGCAATCGTTGACGCTAATAGAAAACAAAAAAAAGTATGGGATTGACAAATTTCAACGTTGAGTCACGTGTTCAGAACAAATGTCTACGATAACGATCCCTACATCCCATACAAAATGGTAGCCAAGGTGCATTATAACAAGCTCAAACGAAACGTCACAAGGCGTTAACAATTTGTAGAAAAATAAACGTTTGCATCTTGGCTAGACCCCCAGTACATTATTCGCCATGTGTAGTCTATGCGCGGCGCAACTAGTGTGTATATGTACATATATTTACCAACTCACTGAGATGGCGCAACGACCTAAAGTGAGTGTTGGCCTCCGATAATAAAAGACGCTACTTCGGTTTGTCGTGCGCCACCTCCTGCCAGTCCTCCACCTGAAGCTCGCGCAAATCCTTCCTAGCGCCGCGTCCTAACGTGTTATAACTGTTTTGGGCAGTGGCTGGAGGAGCACCAGTTCATCGAGTGCCTGATCCAGATCATCTGCGGCACGTACGAGCCGGAGCGGGGCCAGCCGCCCGAGGAGCCCGAGAAGGGGCAGCGGGAGCCCAGCGAGAAGGAGCACGCCGCCCAGGGGGGCGCGGAGGAGGCGCCCGACGGAGGTCAGCGCCTCTACACAACGTGTTTCATTTCGCCTCACAAGCTCTGAATGATTCTGTTGAACATCTGAATGCATTTTATTCGCTAGCGTGGAAAGTTTATTCTATTAAATTTTCTATCCAGCCAGTCCACTTATTTAATGTCAGTGGGCATCATTCTTTGAACAATCGCACCGGCATGCACTTATGCCCGGGCCACACTAAGGTCAACGTCATGGGAAATGACAATGCTTATCTTCGCGATAAATATTGCGTTAATTATTAACGGTATTATGTGAGTAGCTACACTTGAACGGTCAACGTGAATGCACTTGAATTATTGGCTAACGTCAAACGCATTGGACAACCAATGTCGTGGCCACACTTATGTCAAACGTCAATCATCGCGCTATTGAACGGCATTTCCCGTTAGTGTGGCCTCAGCAGTAGACTGTCAAAAAAAATAATCTCGCTGAAACGGATTTTCTTGCACCTAGCATGTTCCTCAGTGTAGTGAGATTACAAGTTGTGCTTCGTACCTTTGAATCCGTTACGCTCAGGATTCTACATTTGAATCCTAGAATCCCTCGCTTGTAGGGTACAGAATTTCAGCTGTACACCGTTCGCAGGGAGTTCTTCGCCAGCGCCGGGTCCAGTGCCTCGTCCGGCGGCGGCGCGCATCGCGGCCGTGGCGTCCTCCAACGCGGCCGCGCTGCTGTGCGACCTCGTGGCCACGGGCTGCGCGCCCGACGGAGCCGCCACCAGGTGAGGGGGAACCAGACGGCGGCGTCGCGGCCGTGGCGTCCTCCAACGCGGCCGCGCTGCTGTGCGACCTCGTGGCCACGGGCTGCGCGCCCGACGGAGCCGCCACCAGGTGAGGGGGAACCAGACGGCGGCGTCGCGGCCGTGGCGTCCTCCAACGCGGCCGCGCTGCTGTGCGACCTCGTGGCCACGGGCTGCGCGCCCGACGGAGCCGCCACCAGGTGAGGGGGAACCAGACGGCGGCGTCGCGGCCGTGGCGTCCTCCAACGCGGCCGCGCTGCTGTGCGACCTCGTGGCCACGGGCTGCGCGCCCGACGGAGCCGCCACCAGGTGAGGGGGAACCAGACGGCGGCGTCGCGGCCGTGGCGTCCTCCAACGCGGCCGCGCTGCTGTGCGACCTCGTGGCCACGGGCTGCGCGCCCGACGGAGCCGCCACCAGGTGAGGGGGAACCAGACGGCGGCGTCGCGGCCGTGGCGTCCTCCAACGCGGCCGCGCTGCTGTGCGACCTCGTGGCCACGGGCTGCGCGCCCGACGGAGCCGCCACCAGGTGAGGGGGAACCAGACGGCGGCGTCGCGGCCGTGGCGTCCTCCAACGCGGCCGCGCTGCTGTGCGACCTCGTGGCCACGGGCTGCGCGCCCGACGGAGCCGCCACCAGGTGAGGGGGAACCAGACGGCGGCGTCGCGGCCGTGGCGTCCTCCAACGCGGCCGCGCTGCTGTGCGACCTCGTGGCCACGGGCTGCGCGCCCGACGGAGCCGCCACCAGGTGAGGGGGAACCAGACGGCGGCGTCGCGGCCGTGGCGTCCTCCAACGCGGCCGCGCTGCTGTGCGACCTCGTGGCCACGGGCTGCGCGCCCGACGGAGCCGCCACCAGGTGAGGGGGAACCAGACGGCGGCGTCGCGGCCGTGGCGTCCTCCAACGCGGCCGCGCTGCTGTGCGACCTCGTGGCCACGGGCTGCGCGCCCGACGGAGCCGCCACCAGGTGAGGGGGAACCAGACGGCGGCGTCGCGGCCGTGGCGTCCTCCAACACATTATCCTTGCTGGGACACAATGCTACCAGAATCTGAGAGAGTATTAGTCATAATCATCCACGTGAATTCGGTGCGTGTTGGCAAATAGACTAGCCCGTGTTTGCAGATCGCTCGAAGGTCTCCAACGTAGTCCGACAGCTGCTATTTTTATACATACATACATGGCCTTAGACGTCTATGACAGACGATTCAAACCGTGTCAGTGTGGTTTGAAGAATACTTTTGTTGGTGGCTATACAGACCAATACGAGAACGGCAGGCTCGTCCACATTTAGTGCAGATGTGATTAGCATTTGTTGGAACGGAGTCACTGACGAGCCGCCTCGCCCTCTCTTCAGCAAGCCTGTCCAACCAGACTCTATCATGGAGCTTCCGACCTTTCCTAATGTGACTCCTCCACTGAATCCCATCATCAGCAAGCTTCTCCCCATACACTATGGTCAATGTTGAAGGAGACCAAATCACGTCTAACACAGCAGCTATTTTTATAAGCCTGGTGTTATAGAATAACGCTTAAGTGTTAGTCAATACTTGAGTAGCGACTAAGTGATATATATGTTTGAAATGAAATGACAGGCTCTGTGCTTAAGTGATATATATCCACGGTTTTGGATCGACACGTCAAGTCATAATATGTCATTTTAGTAGTGATGTGTCAAACCTTAGGACTAACATGAAATATTGCGACATGACATATCGATCCGAAACCGCGGATCGGATCTATTAATAATTTCGGGCAAAAGGCGCCTTTCACGTGGCGTACGCGGTAGCTTCAGACGAATGAGATGTGTGGGGGTGCAGGTCGCGCACGGCGTGGGCGCTGTCGGCGCGGCTGCGCGGCGCGGGCGGCGTGCGCGCGCTGCTGCAGGGCGTGTTCACGTCGCGCGGCGCCGCGCGCGCCTGCGCCGTCGTCAGCGGCTGCCGGCTGCTGCTGGCGCTGCTCGCCGACCATCCCGCGCTGTGAGTCGCATGCAGGAGCTGCTGCAGGGCGTGTTCACGTCGCGCGGCGCCGCGCGCGCCTGCGCCGTCGTCAGCGGCTGCCGGCTGCTGCTGGCGCTGCTCGCCGACCATCCCGCGCTGTGAGTCGCATGCAGGAGCTGCTGCAGGGCGTGTTCACGTCGCGCGGCGCCGCGCGCGCCTGCGCCGTCGTCAGCGGCTGCCGGCTGCTGCTGGCGCTGCTCGCCGACCATCCCGCGCTGTGAGTCGCATGCAGGAGCTGCTGCAGGGCGTGTTCACGTCGCGCGGCGCCGCGCGCGCCTGCGCCGTCGTCAGCGGCTGCCGGCTGCTGCTGGCGCTGCTCGCCGACCATCCCGCGCTGTGAGTCGCATGCAGGAGCTGCTGCAGGGCGTGTTCACGTCGCGCGGCGCCGCGCGCGCCTGCGCCGTCGTCAGCGGCTGCCGGCTGCTGCTGGCGCTGCTCGCCGACCATCCCGCGCTGTGAGTCGCATGCAGGAGCTGCTGCAGGGCGTGTTCACGTCGCGCGGCGCCGCGCGCGCCTGCGCCGTCGTCAGCGGCTGCCGGCTGCTGCTGGCGCTGCTCGCCGACCATCCCGCGCTGTGAGTCGCATGCAGGAGCTGCTGCAGGGCGTGTTCACGTCGCGCGGCGCCGCGCGCGCCTGCGCCGTCGTCAGCGGCTGCCGGCTGCTGCTGGCGCTGCTCGCCGACCATCCCGCGCTGTGAGTCGCATGCAGGAGCTGCTGCAGGGCGTGTTCACGTCGCGCGGCGCCGCGCGCGCCTGCGCCGTCGTCAGCGGCTGCCGGCTGCTGCTGGCGCTGCTCGCCGACCATCCCGCGCTGTGAGTCGCATGCAGGAGCTGCTGCAGGGCGTGTTCACGTCGCGCGGCGCCGCGCGCGCCTGCGCCGTCGTCAGCGGCTGCCGGCTGCTGCTGGCGCTGCTCGCCGACCATCCCGCGCTGTGAGTCGCATGCAGGAGCTGCTGCAGGGCGTGTTCACGTCGCGCGGCGCCGCGCGCGCCTGCGCCGTCGTCAGCGGCTGCCGGCTGCTGCTGGCGCTGCTCGCCGACCATCCCGCGCTGTGAGTCGCATGCAGGAGCTGCTGCAGGGCGTGTTCGCGTCGCTGCAGGTGCACCTCCGCAGCGTACCCGGACCGGGGCGGTCTATCGCCGCGCACGATGTCGAAACGGAACACCAGCATGGTGCTGAATTGGGGATCGATTCGTGGCTAAACTGACAACTGTATGATGCCCGAAATTAATAATCGATCATAATATGTCATTCCGGTACGAGGGCTCGACAGATGACGTGACATATCGATCCAAAACCGCGGATAAAGGATCAGGATCGATGATTAATTTCGGGCGTTAGTGAAATAAAAGTGTAAACCAAAAACTAACAATGTAATGTTGTGGTGTCCAGCGGGTCGGAGGGCGCGGCGGAGCGCGCGGGCGTGGAGCTGGCGGTGGCGCCGCACCTGCCGCTGCTGCACCAGGCGCTGCTGCGCGCGCCGCACCACGCCGCGCAGGTCAGTCATGTTGTCGCGTGCAGCGGGTCGGAGGGCGTGCAGCTGGCGGTGGCGCCGCACCTGCCGCTGCTGCACCAGGCGCTGCTGCGCGCGCCGCACCACGCCGCGCAGGTCAGTCATGTTGTCGCGTGCAGCGGGTCGGAGGGCGTGCAGCTGGCGGTGGCGCCGCACCTGCCGCTGCTGCACCAGGCGCTGCTGCGCGCGCCGCACCACGCCGCGCAGGTCAGTCATGTTGTCGCGTGCAGCGGGTCGGAGGGCGTGCAGCTGGCGGTGGCGCCGCACCTGCCGCTGCTGCACCAGGCGCTGCTGCGCGCGCCGCACCACGCCGCGCAGGTCAGTCATGTTGTCGCGTGCAGCGGGTCGGAGGGCGTGCAGCTGGCGGTGGCGCCGCACCTGCCGCTGCTGCACCAGGCGCTGCTGCGCGCGCCGCACCACGCCGCGCAGGTCAGTCATGTTGTCGCGTGCAGCGGGTCGGAGGGCGTGCAGCTGGCGGTGGCGCCGCACCTGCCGCTGCTGCACCAGGCGCTGCTGCGCGCGCCGCACCACGCCGCGCAGGTCAGTCGGCGAGTTATAGCAAGTTTGCCCGAATAGAAAGTTCGCTACATTTCCGTGGAATACAGTCCCATTAATTAATTTATTCTGTTGGCAGGAGGAGCAGGGACTCGCGCCCTCCGGCCCCGGCATAGTGGGCGCGGCGCGGGTGCAGACGGCGGCGCTGCTGGCGCACCTGGCGCTCTCCGAGGTGGAGGAGGTCGCCACCACCATGCTCACTCTGGGTCAGTGCCAGTCTCCTACACTAGAGGCAGGAGGAGCAGGCGGCGCCGAGCGACCGGCTAGTGCTGTAACGGTTTCTAGGATTGAAGTAATAGGGCGATACTTCACGGCGCCCTAGGTGGCAAAGGGTAAATGTGACCCTGCTCACCATCATCATTTACTTTTCAACTGAATACTTGACACTGTGGTTGCCACATATCATGAGAAGCCAAACAAAAACATGCAACAATACGCATTGTAGAATACTGTGACTATAGCCGTGCGCCCCAGCAGTAGCCCAGTACCCGTCGGTTGCAGGCACCCCGGGGCTGCTGGCGGAGCTGTTCTTCCAGTTCCCGGAGCACAACTTCCTGCACGCGCAGCTGCTGACGCTGTGCCGGCACGCGCTCGCCAACCCCGTCTACCGCACGCAGTACGCCACGCACGTGAGTATACCGTCTGACTAGATCCGTCCATGGGAGTATACCGCCTGTCTCAACTTACCCATCAGAGTATACTGTGTCCCAACTCACCCACGGGAGTATACTGTCTATCCCGACCTGCCCATTGGAGTATAACACCTGTCTCAACCCGCCTATGGGCGTATATCGCTTGTCTCGACCCTCCCTTGGGAGTATACCGCCTGTCTCGATCCTCGCTTGGGAGTATACCGCCTGTCTCGACCCTCCCGTGGGAGTATACCGCCTGTCTTGACCCTCCCATGGGAGTATACAGCCTGTCTCGACTCTCCCATGGGAGTATACCGACTGTTTCGTTCGACCCGCCCAAGGGAGTATACCGCCTGTTCCGATCCGATTTTATTTTATGAAAGTCGGTGTAATTTTAAGTTAGCTATAAATTACTTGTATATAGTCGATTCCGTTTGTTTCCAGTTGCTGGTGGAATGTGACTTACTAACGAGACTGATGGACGCGTTCGAAGATAATGAAAACAAACAGTTTGTACACATTTCTGACTATTTATTTTTGTTGGCAATTCGTTTTGTTTTCAACGGATACAATTTGAAACCCGTCTGGATTGCGATGGATGGAATAACGTAACTCCGCCCTGTGACCACATAATTGTTTGATCACTTTTGTTATCTCTTTTTTTTTTCTTTTTTCGACGTCCAAAAAATGCGGTTGTTTGTATTTTTTTAATGTATGTTCGGGCATAACTCGGTCAAATATAGACGTTTATGCAAAATTATTTTGTTGGAAAGAAGATATTTCAAAGGTGGTCCCACGATAAGGAAATCAGGGTTTGATGATGGCAGACCGGAGAAACCGAAGGGAACGTTAAGTCAGTTTTTGTTTTGTTAAAAGTTTAATTTGAAATAGTGCATTATAGCTGGGGGCCGAACGGTAACGCGCCTTACAAGACGCCGACACCGAGTTCGAATCCTCTCGGCCCCGCACCTATGACTTAATAAGATACGTGCTGATTTGCCATCGTTCAAAGACGGCGAAGGAAAACATCGCGAGGAAACCGTCACGTCCAAGTACTGGGGCATGCGACATCTACCAACCCGCACTGGGCCCGCGTGGGAGATAACGGCCCATACTCTCTCTCTGAGAGAAGGCCAGAGTCCCGGCAGCGGGAACGTAAAGGTTGTTGATAGCTAAGCGGTCGGTGTTGAGTGTAGGGTGGTGTGCGCAGGCGCAGCTGCCCGCGCAGTGGCTGCATGTAGCTAAGCGGTCGGTGTTGAGTGTAGGGTGGTGTGCGCAGGCGCAGCTGCCCGCGCAGCGGCTGCATGTAGCTAAGCGGTCGGTGTTGAGTGTAGGGTGGTGTGCGCAGGCGCAGCTGCCCGCGCAGCGGCTGCATGTAGCTAAGCGGTCGGTGTTGAGTGTAGGGTGGTGTGCGCAGGCGCAGCTGCCCGCGCAGCGGCTGCATGTAGCTAAGCGGTCGGTGTTGAGTGTAGGGTGGTGTGCGCAGGCGCAGCTGCCCGCGCAGCGGCTGCATGTAGCTAAGCGGTCGGTGTTGAGTGTAGGGTGGTGTGCGCAGGCGCAGCTGCCCGCGCAGCGGCTGCATGTAGCTAAGCGGTCGGTGTTGAGTGTAGGGTGGTGTGCGCAGGCGCAGCTGCCCGCGCAGCGGCTGCATGTAGCTAAGCGGTCGGTGTTGAGTGTAGGGTGGTGTGCGCAGGCGCAGCTGCCCGCGCAGCGGCTGCATGTAGCTAAGCGGTCGGTGTTGAGTGTAGGGTGGTGTGCGCAGGCGCAGCTGCCCGCGCAGCGGCTGCATGTAGCTAAGCGGTCGGTGTTGAGTGTAGGGTGGTGTGCGCAGGCGCAGCTGCCCGCGCAGCGGCTACATGGGCCACGTGACGCTGCTGCTGAGCTGCGTGTGCTCGGCGCTGGAGGCGGCGGAGGGCGCGGGCGCGCGGCTGCTGGCGCCGGCCGCGGCGGCGCGCTGGCCCGCCTTCCGCGACCACAAGCTCTACCCCGCCGTGCAGCAGTTCAACACGCCGCTCGTGAGTACTACGCTACACGGCGCGCGACCTGCGACTCCGGCTGCCCCCACAGATCCTATAGCGGGCGCCGTCATAGCCGCTATAAAATTCAAAATTCAAAAGTTTTTTATTCTATTGAATACCTTGTGATCACTTTAAAACGTCACACTTAAAACTAGCTCCGCCCGTTCCAACCTCCTTACGCCGGCAAAAGAACAGGCAAGAAACGCCCGGCAGGTAATTTTTTTGGCGCGATCACATTGACAATTTTATTCTTATTACTAATTGATTGAATTGGAGCAAGTTTACTAAATCCCAAGCTTTTTTTTGTCATCTAATAGTCCGTTTTTTTTATAAGATTTCTCTTGGTTTGTTGTGCACATTGGGATATAGAAACATGAATATTAACGAATTGCGGGATCACAACCAAAGCAGACCAGACCCCACAAGCAGCACCCGTGCACGAGTTGACGCATGATATCCGACAGCCGTGGGTAACAGACACCGTCCTCTACTCCGCTGTAACCGCCGCCGCCGGCACGTTAGTCTCTCCCCGTAAGTGATAGCCGCTGTCCAAGCCACTCCATTAGCACCTTGTTCCCCATCCCCGTCGCCAGTCCCAGCCGAGACTTGTCGATAGCTAAATTTCAAGACCATATAAAACGAAGTCTTAGAAAAAAAAATCAGACTAATCAGATGACAAAATAAAACTCGGGATAGTGAACTTGCTCCAATTTAATGAGTTAGTCTTATACATAAAAAATCAATTGCTGTTCGGTAGTCTCGCTGAAACTCGAGAACGTCTGGACCGATTTGGATGATTTTGATCATGAAATATTTGTGGAAGTTCAGGGAAGATTTAAAAGGTGACTTGTATTGGCGATACGAAGTTCGCCGGGCCAGCTAGTATATAAAGGAACCGTGTGTTCGCGCCCATAAAAACTACCTGCCGGACATTTCTTGCCTGTTCATTTGCCTGTGTAAGGAGCTTGGAACAGCAGCAGCTAGTTAGAAAATTTCCGTTTTACAATTAGATCTGATTTTCAGTTAGACCCTAATTGAATGACGCGGGAATTATTGTAAAAAAAACACTAAATGATGATTGAAATGACGCGTGAATTGTTATAACACAATAATAACGATGTACTTTGTTCCAGGGCGGCACGTATCCTTCGGAGAACGTTTACGAGGTACGTTTACTCAACAGCACATTATAATTGTACAAATGACACTCACACACCCACAGAAGAACACATCCCTATAAAAGTATATTTTACGCACACATAAATAGTATAAAAAGTCCTGATTAGGATTGTAACCAATACTCTTAACGTAAATCTGTGCGAGCAAGGTTTGATAAATACGACACATACTCAAATTATATATTGCCCTATAATTATAACAATTGGTACTGTAATATGTATTCTGTGATGTAGTGATACAGTTATCCCTTCACTAATACAGACGGTAATCTTGCAGGCGGACAACATAACGGACACCCTGGCGGGTAACTATGACGTAAGTACGCCTTCACACTATATTATACTTGGTTTCAACTCCCTTGGAGTAAGAAGGTTGCTTGACCAGCTTGCAACTTGTTGCAAAGCTTTGAGAGGACGCGTAGACTCCCCTGACCTGCACAATAACTTGTGCAGGTGGTCCGTCCCAAACAACCTCTGGCGGCATACATCTTGCCGACGACGCATACTGTTTGACGTTCCCGGATGTCGTACTGTGGCCCGAGCTGAGTCCCCTCGCAGTCGATCCTTGCACCATCTCAATGCACTCCTGGACACCAACACTGATATTGATTATTTGTTGATAGTTGGAAAACAGTTTTCGCTATATGTTTAGGTTATTGTGAGCGTCTGTAATCTTTCCCTTATATTGTACCTACTTTTTATTTATTGTTATTATATATATGATGATTAATATCTATTTATGTGAATACTTTTTGACTCGTTAAGTTGTTCAATAATTTTTGTGTAATGAGTGTAATTGGCATGCCGTTCTTATCACAATAAATAAATACAAAAATACAAAATGCAAAAAATTATGAATAATGCTTCCTACAAGTCTTTACTCTAATTCCCAGAGTAAGATATTTTTGATATACCATACCAGATCCAATCCAAACAAGCCAAAATGTTATGCCCCTACGGATCACGCGATCAGGTTTTGCAAAAGCTGATCATGCATTGGTATCCCATCCGATCACGTGATCCGATGCAACATCCATCAAACATTATTTGGTTGTATACTGTTTTAAAATACCATAGTCAATAACATTAGAATTAGGTTTTGAAACGGGATTACTACCATGTATTTGTTTTTGTTTGAGTTCTCGATATTTCGGCACTGTTGTTGTTTGTTGTGTTTGTTATTGCTCTTATGAAAGAAAAAAAATGGAAAAAGATTTTTTTATTGCGATAAACTGCAGTCCACGCGGGTGAAACCGTGGGGCGCAGTGTAATATAGTAAGGTGTGTTGACGACGTGCGTGTGTCCGCAGTACAGCTACGCCATGGCGACGGCGACCGTGGACGAGGCCGGAGACGAGCTCGCCAACGACAACGAGGTGATTGTTACATTCTAACACCATACATATTTAGCCTCGTTATACACGAAGACTAGATGTCTGGCCTAGCTCCTATCTCCTGCCTAACTCCTGTTACCCTGGTTACAGATTATGGTTACAGGTTATGGTTACAGGTGGTCACAGATAAGGTTTTGGTAAATAAAAGAATGGTTACAGAAATACTACGACATTATATTCAATGAAATTACTTGCTATATGTTACAACATTACTTAACAATTATTCGAACAGACATAGAGTAGTAAATAAATATTCGCCAATAGCGCGAGCACATGTGAAGGACGGCACGTCGCATGCCGTCCTTCTCCCACACTATAAATATGCGGTCGGTCCCGGCGTACTCAGTAGTCGCATGCGCGCGCCGCGCTGCGTGGTCTCGCGCGTGCGCATGTGGCCACTACACATATATGTATCCCTAGGTTTATTACCGCACTGTATAAAAGGAGCAGGTATAAAACGAATTAATATAAGTTTCATTTTTACTACTTGTAGGGAAGCGTTTGAGCACAAGTCACCTGATGTTAAGTGACGATGTGGTCGAAGGGAGTGTCACGCTACACCTGGATTGGGAACTAGCGCTAAAGTGTTGTCAGAACTCGGAACACACCGATAGGTGCTTGGTGACAGATTCTTATTGGTAGCTAGGCGAGTACTAGACCCTACCACCAAGCTATGGTTACATCGCGATGTTTGAAAGTAGGTACATATTGTAGCAGCGCCCCGCGGTTTCACCCGCGTCTCCCCTAGGACCTTTTTTCCGTGATAAAAAGTAGCCTGTTTTAATCCAAAGTGTAAGCTGTCTCTATATGTATATACATTATTTTTTTATATTCCAAATTTCATCCAGATTTGTTTAGTAGTTTTTGCGTGAAGGAGTATCAAACATCCATACAGCTATAAACTTTCTCTTATAATATAAGTATGATTAAAAATGTGAAGGCACGCTATAATGGTATATTGTTGCAGATGTGCCACGCGGAGGGCGCGGCGGGCTCGGCCGAATTTATCGCGGAGGGGCTCGGGCTCGGGGACGACGACGACGCGGACAAGGTATTATAGTACATTACTGTCGTGGCGAGTTGAAGAGGGCTTGATGGACGAGCGTGTAAATGTGCCCACAAGGCGAATTCGAGGCCCACATACATAAGTCCATTAAAGCTTTTTTTACGGCCTAGGCTTGTATAGTCCTTTTCTCAAATAATGCGCGGAAATTTAAACTAAGAACTTTTTTCTTTCGATTTTGGCAGTAACAAGTTTTCTATTACGGTTCTTGCCGCCTCTTGAATTTCAAGTGGCGTTAAAGTTACTTCATCACACTTCACACATTGTCTTCACTTGAACTCATGTTGTCAAATACAATTAATTTATTTTTTTTAAATCAATGACTAACAACGAACAACAATATCTTTTTCCCGCGTTGTTCATTTGTTTTTTTTAAGCTGTTTTCTTTCTATTTGCAAGCCGAAGCCGAGTTCGAAATTCAAATATAACCTTTGATAAGGTACCTCCTTGGTTGCTATGTTTCGGAGTAAAAATCGTTCTATTTTTAAATTACACAACAGATATGAGTTTACTATATAATTTATTTGGCCGCTAAACACGACAGATATGAGTTTTTTAAGTAATTTATTTGGTATAATAACGACAGATAATATGGATTTTCATGCAACTTTTTCCGGTCGCTGCTCGCATATATTTGGGCAGTGCAGCAAGTTCGATTTATCTCGAATAAGGTTGTCAAAATAATGCTCTCATTTCCAAGCATGTTTGAGAAAAATACACTATCCGTGTGAAACTTTAAAGGATATAATTAGCACTGAGTTTGAATGAAATGTTGTCAACAGATGAACACGGCTAAAAGTAACTTCCTGGAGCTGGCGAGCCAGAGGTTCGGCGAGGAGTGAGTGCATTCAATTTAATATTTTATGCTAGACGCGTCTTTAAAAAGAATTGAGTTCACAGTGTCGGTCGGTCGCCCGGAATTTAGTACTTCAACAAATTAAAATCCTGTGGCAACATACCGCGCTCATCATCCTAAAATATCAGCGCACTTAGCCAACATGCATTCTATAATCGTGAACGCTTATTGAAAACTAACAAAAATGTATGGGAATGATATATTTCAACGTCAAGTCACGTGGTCAGTACAAATGTCTACAATGATGATCGCTACATCCCATACAAAATGGTAGCCAAGGTGCATTATAACAAGCTCATGTTGAGATGATGCTGGTTTTTGGAAAGAAACAGCGATTGTCAAGTATATTGGTTTATGTTTACTCATCTGAAGTGTGGTAACTGTTGTTATTTTTCTAAAAAAAAATATATTGTCTATTTTCAAATAAAACTTCACAAGCCGTTAATGATTGTGTAAAAGAAGAAATGTTCCCCCGATATTAAATCTCCAAATGCGTCGTAATTTCAATAAGAACATCGCCCTTTAATCCGGAACACAGTATTGTTAGCACACTACTGTTTGGCGGATAGTTGAATAACTGTCAAAGTGACATGTGACGTGTCTCCTGTTGCAGCATGTGGGACGAGGCGCCCGAGGGCGAGGAGGCGCTTCGGGAGGCGCTGGACGACGTCTCGCGTGAGTAGAGTCACTTCTTTTTTTAAACTCTTATAGGTGTTTGACCTCAAGTCACCTAAATGCTAAGTGACGCTGTAATGTAAGTTAGCATCACGCTACACCTGGAGTAAGAACTGGCTCCGATAAGTGCTTGGCGATAGATTCTTAACTTGAGGGTGGCGAGCACTAGAAAATACCCTATCACCAGCTATGGTTTCATCACGATGTCTTCCTTCACCGAAAGCTCAAGCTTATTGCAGCTCAATATACCACCTTAGTGTTTGTGTTATCTATTCTCTCGTTGTTACTTCTTGGGTACAGTCAACGACAAAAACAGCTGATCAATAACAAAAAATCGTGTTTCTTTATCATCTTGACCAAATCATCATTGCACATCAGGTGTGTTGTGTGGTCAAACGATACCCTGTAAGTAAAAAAAAAACAAACATTATTAATCTAATACATATTTGGAAAATTTTAGTATGATCAGTTACTTTTGTTGCTGACTACACATATCGATGAACAAATTTTGTGTTGTTCTGATTCTCATTTTCTGTATCTGTTTAATGTTTGTGTACGATGTGCAGCGTGGGAGAGCGGCTCGTCCCCCCCGCCCCCCCGCGCGGGCGAGGGGTGGGCGCAGTTCGAGGGGCTGGGGGCGGCGCCCGCGGACCCCTTCGCCGAGGGGTTCCACGCGCAGGGGTTCGCCAACTACTGGCCCTACGAGGGCGACGGAGGCGGAAGTCAGTACACTTACTTTACTTGTTTGTTTTACTTTTTGTACATAATATTTTCTTAATAAAAAATAATCATTAACGATCTTCTTCTTTATTATGCGAACTAGTTGAGAGTTGTATGTCGTTGATTTTCTTTATGAATTAGAAAATAGCGGTATGCGATTATCCTACTAATATTATAAAATTAAGTGAAAGTTTGTGAGTATGCATGTATGGATGTTTGGTACTCTTTCACAAAATAACTACTGAACGGATTTGAGTGAAATTTGGAATGGAGATAGTTTAAATGCTGGATTAAAACAGGCTACATTTATTTCGGAAAAAGGTTCCTGCGGGATAACCGAAAGATGCGGGTGCAACCGCGGGGCGCAGCTAGTAAGTAATAAGGATAAAATGGTTAATGTGAGCGCGCACAACGAATTACCTGCCGGGCGGTACTTGCCTGTTATTTTGCCGGCGCAAGGACGTCGGTACAGGCTGAGCTAGTTTTACGTTATACACCCGAAATTTATAATCGATCCTGATCCGTTATCCGCAGTTTTGGATCGATATGTCATGTCATAATATGTCATTTTAATAGTAAAGCTTGACATACTAGTATTATAACGACATAAATTATGACATGACACATCGATCCAAAACCGCGAATAACGGATCAAGATCGTTTATTAATTTCGGGCATTAGAGTAATTATAATTTATCATATCTTTTTTCTATATATTTGTTGTGATCGTCCATTGCAGACTCGGGCGCGGCGCTGGTGTCGGGCGGGCTCCGCGCGCTGGCGCTGGGCGGCGCGGGCGGCGCGGGGGCGGACGCGCGCGCCGTGTGCCTCGCCACCAACCTGCTCACCGCCATGAGCAGCCTGTCGCCCGCCGCGCTCGCCGACCTGGTGGCCGCGGGGGAGGGCGCCGGGCACAAGGGGCACACGCACGAGCCCAAGAGGGAGACAAACGAGCCCGCGGAAGAGACGGACTCGCCAGTAAAAGTAACAAGCTCACCATCGAAAAATACGGAATCCGCTGTGAAAGTAGCGGATGCGCCCGTTAACGTTCCCAACTCGCCGGTGAAAGCGCCCGATTCGCCTAAAGTTTCTCCCCCGGCGCCCGGCGCCTCCTCGACGGAGGAGCCTGGCCCGCTCGGAGATTCACCTGTAGCTGAAATTGATGATCTACCTCCGAGGGACTCGCTCCCCGCCGAGTCGATTGCGGAGGCAGCTCCCAGAGTAGATAGAGACTTAAACGACGCCCCCTCGGAAAAGGTTGCCGAGGCCCCCTCGCTCGAGGGGCAATCGTCGCCGGATTCGAATTCGCCCACAAAAACTGGGGACTCTCAAGTTGAAACAGTTTTAGATAACGATAGCAGAGTAGAGGTCGCCGACGTCGGTGTAGAGGTCAATGATGCGAGCGAGAGATGATGGACCGCGGCGTAGTACCCTGTAGCTAGTTTTATGTACCGTCGAGGAGAAAAACGCACCAGTTTGAAGCGCGTTTTTCTCCCCGACGATACCCATATTGTGTATTTTATTACGTTTCTAAAGAGTACTTGTATATTGAAGCGGCCGGCAATTCGCTATGTCAATGTGATCATAATGTAGTTTCGTTATTTTGTAAGAGATACGGTTTTATCGTTGTCGTACCTCGGGAGCGGAACCGGAGCGTGCCGCGCTCGAGCGGTTGTCGAACATCGACTATTTGTATTAATGTTCAGTATATAAACTAACAAAGTTGAGCAATTTATTGATAAACTAAAAATGCTTCCAAAATTATTGATTCGCTGCTACAGTATAATGATATTTTTACACTGACACTAACAAAGTTAATATTAGAAAACGGTGTATATGTTTAGCAATCAATTCGTCTAATAACTGCTCCCAATACAGTTTAGGCCAAATCCTTTGTGACTGATAACGGATATCGAGATGTCGGTCGGTCGATTGAGACCGATTTATCAGTGCATGTTTGTGCATCTAATATTAGTTAACTCAATTAGACAATATTAGCTATCATGGATATTTCCAGTCGCGTTTTGAGAGCCAGTTCCCAATCCAGGTGTAGCGTGGCGCCACCTTCACAACAGGCGTCTCCCTCGTAGGAGCCGACTCGTTTGATGTCCACGTAACGCTCACAATATATTGTGATACCCGAATACTTAAGTTTTAGGACTACTGGTTTTTATCAGCACGTACATACATACACTGGATATCAAAAAATCGACCCACCTTTTTAAGAAAAACTAAGGTGAAGTCGGCGGCCGGTGTTTTTGATGGTCAGTACTTGTAGTATACACTTTCAGGTTTTATTGTGTAGTACAGTATCCTAATTCAGTTTTTTTTATACTGGGGTTTTTATGTTTTCATTTTAGTCAGAAAATTCAAATGTGTAACGTTTGCCTCTTACTTCATGACTTCCCTTCAACTATATTTGGGTCCAAAGAACAGAGAAATCCTATCTTCGTCCTTTTGCAAGCGTAATTTACATACATAAAAAATAAAAAAGTTTTCTATTGCATGTATTCCTAAATCATCAATTTTAGTATCCTTCAACTAAAAACGTAAGCGAATAAATCATTTCTTCTTTTATATAATACAATCGAGCTTCGTTCTACGTCAACGGATTTAAAATATCGATATTATTGCCTTGAGTAAATTATAAAATCGCTGTAAAACGGTCGAGCTTCGCGTCTCAGAACGAAACGTGTTTTTAATAAATTGTTTACTTTAGCAAAAGTATTCCTAAGTGACGATTATTATTAAATCAGGCTATAGAGTAAGCTTTTACCTATAAGTTCAGTCGAAAGCAACTCGTTTCCTTCCACACTGCAGTTGTCAAAGCCTAGTATGTATCTATCGAGTGTTCCTTAAATATATTCAGCTGAGCGAGTATAATTATACATTATCTAGACTCGCCGGTAAGCACTAGAAGCATTCAGGTTTGTAAATAGTGAAGTATAATTTATCGATAACTTCATTAGACTTGAACAAAAATAGGCATTGTTGGCTTGGAAAGTTAAACAAAACTAAAACAAATCGAAAATCCGCATAATAAAACTCTTAAGGCTGACGGACTGACAACAAGGTTCAGCCTATACATTGAAAGTTATCGTGAGGTAGCGATTCGTGATCAACGATGAACGTGCCGTACACGCAGATGATTGTGTTCACAGTTTCAATTAAAAGTTAACTAAAGTGTAAATATGTTAATTGTACATACATGTCATCGCAACGTGTGTTCTTATTCGCCTACCTTTGTGTATCACTCATTACATTATGTAATTAGTTTCATGTGTTGGAAATTATATTGTTCAAGTAGAGACATGCGCATCAATGTTTTGTTTTTTGGTAGAATCTACGCATACATACAATCGTATATATTATATAAGCTGAGATCAAACCATACAAAGGCGGGACCCTACACGGGCGTAACACAAGGAGGTGGTTGGAGATTTAAAATCATGAAATGGATAATTTAGACAAATACATAATAAAATGACTTATTCAGTCGGCCCTGGCGGCTGTGTTTTAAAAGTATTGTCCGTGCCGATAGTCGATATCAGGTTCTACATATCGATAAGGTGGATCGTTGATCGACTAATTAGAATTTTTGTTTTATTACGTGGACGTGTAAATATAATTGAACTAACTTTTTTTTCACGTGCGTATATCTCTACTTATTATGTTTTTTTTATAAACTAAATGCTTTTGTGTCTGTGTATCTGCTTTAATGTTAGCGTTTTAATTTATTATCTACGTCAAAAATGATTAATTTTGCAACACTTGCAATATTGTAGGTATAGATCTCATTCTATTATTCCGCACACGATGTTGCTTCTTACTGTAGGCCGGCTAGTTGCATTGTATCGATTATTCTTGTACAGTCAAGAACACGTCCCAAAAATGAGGTCCTCGTATGCAAATTACGATTCAAGGAATGAAATGCGAGCTTGTTTTCCTGACTGTACATGAGTTATTTTATTACGATGGTTTCAAAGACTTTAATAGAACGCTAAATGTCTCTGTTGTATGTACAGGGTGTTTAGAGCGCATCGCCGTGGACGTGCGGACACGAATTTTAATGAACTACAGACTTGATTAATACGACATGTATCTTAATACCGTAAATATGTACATTTCTGAAAATTGTGTTAGTACAGACAGTCAGTACTGATATATAACCCGTTGCATACACTACTACTACTAGAATGTCGTATAGACTAATGCAATATGAAGTCTTCTTGTGTTCCAGCTTAGCTCTAGTATATAATTACATATCCGTGTTATATCAATAGGTTTTAGCTGTAGGTCGGTTTTATTTGTTAAATGTTACACGCAATGAAATTACTTACTTTTAACGAAACTTTATGGGCAATATGAGGTCAACATTTTATAGGCGGCCGTTTGGTGCGCGCTCTCCCATTGATCATACAAGAATGCAATTACCGTGGTTGATCTGAGTCTGCTCGTGTAGCAACATGGACCTTATAGACTCATATACATGGTGGTTATTTGAACAGTCACAATATCGTACCTCCAGAGCCATCGACATCTCCCAACAAGAACGTATCGGAGTGTTTATATAACGCTCGTCGGAACTCGGCCGCTGCGCTGGTCCCGCGAGGATGTGACATCATACATAGTTGTGACATGTGCACGTTTCCCAAACATATTGTATGTCCATATCGTAAACTTTAGTTTTTGTACAAAGTTAGTGGTCGAACTTAATTTTTCTCGTTGAACAAAATCTACTTAATTTTATATATGATAAATGTAAGCTTTATAATGTTATAAAACATTTAATGTTAGTTAAGTGGTGAATCTGAAGCGATTCATACGGATCCCATTGTCGTAGGTAAGGTAGTTAAAACATAATAAAAATTATTATTATCGTGACGATAGAGTTCAATTCTGGAGGCAATTGTAAACTAAAGTTATGTGTGCGATTCTGCACAATTACTATGATAGATTATATTAGCTACAGGAAACAATGCGCCTTATTGGCGAGCTAGAAATATGCATGCATACCGTGCGGTACGCGCAACTCGGTTATCTAAAACTGTCACGTTCACAGTACTAGCACCAAAGCAATTTCATTATACAGTAGTACAAACAAAACAATAACAATCTCTGTCGCGCTCGTAACCGCGACCGCGTGCGAGAGAGACAAATATACTTCTTATGATGTGTATACATAAATTGCGACGTTATGCCTTCACAAACGTGTGAACGTGTTGTACGTGAATGTCAGGTTTAGATAACCGACCGGCATGCATTTCTGGCAACGTTTGTGAGACGGCAATAGCTGATAATGTTAAGCCTACAGATACACTGTTCACTAGCATTTATGTATTACTGTCGTTTGCAAGTACGGTAAACTGTAAAACGAATTTTAAAAAGTTCAATACCTCGATGCCAAAAGTTAATTGTGTGCCTTTAGAATTGAATGAATACATTGTACAGTTGAATAAGATCATTGCGCATTAGTAATGCGAATGTGATTCTAAAATGTGATGTCAGAGTTGTAATGACCGCATGTGATACGCTGATTCATATAGATGATTTTTAAATCAAACGATTTTATTTGAAATGTTATTAATCGATGAATTCATTGTATTGTTTGGTGTAGAATAGAAACGAATTCCTCAATTAAATCACCTTTATGTATTGTGTGTGTATAGAAATATAATTTGTAGTTGAATTGATGTTTAATTCGGAATCGATAGGAAGGTGCTACAATTCGAATCTACCCGTGATAAACACTCCAAAAATGCAACGGAAAACCGTGGTAATTTCATTCGGTAACATTTGAATCAATATATAGTTGTTTTTTGTTAAAACTACTAGCAGAGTTTCAAAGGGCCCCCAAAGCGACGCAAATTGACACAATGTAATGTTTTTTCTAAATTATTTTAACCTTTAGTTCTGTTCCGGTTCGTTTATATATGCGAAGATGTCTCAGTTCATTGGTAGTGCCATTGACTTGTGACTTGGTCGTGGGTTCGAATCCTGCAATGAGTTCGAGCTTTCGTTTAAGGAAAACATTGTAGCTCGATAGCAGGGCAGTCTCTAGTGCTCGCTTGGCTAGTTAGCTACCACTCTCAAGTAAGAATCTGTCGCACAACACTTATCAGTGTGTTCCGCCTGCCTCACTCGAGAGCTGGTGGAATGTGGTGTCACCCTCGACTACGTCGGTCAAATGCTACCCTGTGAGACGTAAAATAATATACTCAATAGTGACCGTTAAATATAAAGTTTCAATTAATTTAATTGCCAAATAGAAAACGAAGCTATCGATCGTAACTCGTCGCTTCGGGGGCTTCTTAGCAGATTGTATGTAACTATGAGTGATTATAAAGGCTAGCACAGACATTAGCTCACTGATAGAAACAAACTCTTCCAATAAAACTCCTACTACAAATTATACATAATTGATGTATTTGATAAGAATATTCCTGTTTTAATCGATTTTTTATCCGAATATATTTCGATAAACAAGTTTCGATGAAGTAATATCCCTGCTTCCATATAAAATGTTGCATAAGCCTTCAGTAAATGATAATATTGGTAATGTAATGTTAGAACTTTGTATTATCTGAGTGTAATAGAGTTTTAGGAAGACGATATACCTGAGGATCTTCACTCTAACATTATTGTAATCTCTATGATCATAGTAAAGTATCGACAGACGGATGAAATCATGTGAATATATATTAAATTGTAAAAGGGGTGCAAAATTGGCTTTACGGTCGTTTTCCTAGAACAGCAGCGTAGTATTAATTATTATTGTTAGTATGTAAACCCGTGGAATGTTTGTGCAATTAGTTGCCTTTGTGTCTTGTTGGATATCTCTATAGCTCGGCTAAATTGTTGATTTCTATTAGCGATATCGTCCTTGTTTCTGTTTTTTTTTTTTAAATTCTTTTATATCAAAAATATTATGTATTTCGATGTGTAAGTCCGGTACCAAATTTTATAATGCTAAACATTATTTCGCGTGTCGAGAATCGAACCGCGAGTCGCCCAATCAGCGCTTTATGATTAATGTAACGCTGCGTTCTCAACGTACATAGACACGAGTTTACAATTTTGTATGAATTAGTTGAGTGTAGTAGCGAGCTATAATAGTATTTTGTATGGGATGCGTGTGATGGCACCACGTGACCCACCGCGCCCGCGCCGTGTGGCTCCACGGCGCTTCCAACGATTTTTACAATGTACAGATTTTGTGATATCTACGATTTCGATTTCCACATTCAGCTAACCGCGACCGTCCTCGATGTTTGCTTCTCTAGGTTTAATCGATGCTAACTTTTAATGTAACACGAGTTCTTTAGCGTTTTCAATACGGGACCTTATTGTAACACCATTACACATATAGTTACATATATTGGTGCGAGTTCGTCGTAACATTCGCACGGTTTGTTAGGTAGCAAGACGAGTGAGTACAGTACCTGGCAAACAAGTTGAGCCAAAAGTGAGATGGAAGGGGACAGTTCGCGCATGTGCACTTCCGTTTGAGTTCGTAGTTGGATGCTAACGTGACGTGAACACGGTGCGGGAAGCTGTTTAACCAAAATTCAAAAAATTCTAAATTCAAAAGTTTTTTTATTTAATAGGATACATTGTGATCACTTTAAAACGTCAAACATTAAACTAGCTACACCTGTTCCAACCTCCTTACGCCGGCAAAAGAACATACAAGAAACGCCCGGCAGGTAATTTTTTTGGCACGATCATATTGACAATTTTATTCCTATTACTAATTGATTGAATTGGAGCAAGTTCACAAAAATCCCAAGCTTTTTTTAGTAATCTAATAGTCCGATATTTTTTAATAAGATTTCTCTTGGTTTGTTGTGCACATTGGAATATGGAAACATGAATATTAACGAGTCAATTAGGCGCACGCTTTTCGGGGAAATCCCCCCGCGCACCCTTCGATCCACCTGAGAGATCTAAAAATCGTTTCTGCGCAGCCAAGGCCATTAGCTCAACTTGTTTGCCGTGCCGTGAGCTCGGTGGGACAACTTGGATCTGTATAGCATAGTGATGGAGCCGTAGCGACCGAGCGGCGAGAGCGGAGCTCGCCGGCAGCTTGCTCGGTCGCCGCGGCTCGTGGGCATAGCACGTAGTTTGTATGTGGTCTGGTGAGAGAGAGCACGCCGCGAACATTCGCACGGACGATGGTGTGAAGAGGTCGCGCGAACGTTATCTGTGTCTGAAGCGAGCGTTCGATGGAACTGTGCCTTCTGTACCCCCTAGTACAGGTTTTGATAGTTTACAAAAACTATAAAATTGTTCGTTTCCTTTCTAACATTTTTTTCAGCGCGCCTTACCGAATATTAAAGGGCCCAAAATCGGTAATACGAGTTATTTTAAATCGTTTCATTCGTATTCCAACAAAGTTTTCGAGTTTTTGAATTTAGGCAGTACGAGTTGCCACTTTCACAAGTTGGCGTTTACGAAAACTTTTATAGTTTTCAAAACCTGTGCTAAGGGGGTACAGGGCGTCAGGGCGCGACCCGCCCGCGCCACCCCCGACGTCACCCGCCCCTCCCGCCGCGTCCGGAGCGCCCGAGACATAATAAATGCTCGTAATGTATTCTATTGTATTTATATCATAGTTAAAATTTTATTAAAAAAGTTGCTCAATATTTTGCGTTTCTCTTTGTAACAAGTAGTCCCTGCATCAATTCTGATTTAAGACGTATAGGTATGATCTATATTGGAATAAGAAATGTTAAGATAAAGGTGTCGCTAAGCACCTATCGGTGTGTTCCGGCAGCCTCACTTGAGAGCCAGTTCCCAGTCCAGGTGTAGCGTGGCGCCATCTTCGACCACATCGTCACAACATCAGGTGACTTGTGGTCGTCAAACGCTACCCTGTAAATAGTAAAAGAAAAAAAAAGGCAGGAATCAAGATGGATAAGTAGGAAAGAAAATAATATGCAATAGATACTTGTTTTTTTTTTAATATTTTCATAATTTATTTATATATAATGACTATAATAATCATCTACCAAACTAAATAATCAATATAATTCAACAGCATCCTTTATATACAATATGTATAGTTATTATATTCGTCGTCTTCCCAACGACTTAGAAAAGAGACAGTCCTCTAATCCATACAAAATAATGTCGAAATGAATACTACATATTACTATGACAGATTAACAAGTAATAATTTGCCACAAGTTTTTTGTTTTATTATTTATTTACAAATCTTACATTTATAATTTAGTCCCATAATTTCCAAATGAATATTTAGCGTTTGAAATGGAACATTCTTCTGCGTTTAATTTATAATATTATTTATAGGTATTGCATTAGGTACAGTGAACGGATCGCGGCGCGCCGTATCTAACTAACAATTAATAGAATTGAGAAACTTAACTCGTCCCATTTACATTATACAGTAAGATAATAGTACCAGCTTGGAGATGACGTGACGTCACGACACGACTAGAAGATCTATGGCGGTCTTGCAGGATCACGAGACGACCGGCGCCACACCGCCCGCCGATGTGTATATATATATAATATGTTCATACTTCTATATTGTCGACAATGTGGCTCCGGCCTACTATACAATTACAAGTAACAACAAAATAACTACATAAACATTTATAAATTCAAACAATAATCCTATTTGTCATTCATGGGAATAAATGTAGCATGTGACGGGAATGCAGTTGCGGCGCGAATGGAATGAAGGTTACATATAAATAATACTTACAAAGTCCTATCATTAGATGTGAAAATGAAAAACTACTCTATATAAAGGGGCGCTAGGTAGAAAATGTGGTAAGCCGAGTCTCAAAACTATACGATCTTACAAAAGGGCAGACCCTCGCGATATTGGTACTTTCTCTGATATATTATATTCCACTCGTATAATTACGCGCCTATACTCCACTGATATGCCACTCGGATATATGTACACGGTGATGTCCGCAAGCTGTATGTACACTTCGACATAAATAACTGCATCTGTTTAAAGCTCTATTTAAATCCATTTTGGAACAACAACTATTAAAACTGGAAAACTGTCTAAGAAAATATTTAATCTCGAATAAAATTTGCTACGTAAGTAAAGGTATAATAACAAAATAATCTGGTTAAAACTTGTACACTACATTGATATCATAGAACAGCATCGGTTTCTCTGTTTCACAAACTTGAGACTGTAACTTAATATATGTATACACCCATTAAAACAACGAAACTACATTAACTCAGATAAAAGATCACAAGATGTGTAACAAGTACTATGAAGTCATAGATACAGCACAAACGTTTGGCATCCCATACCTATATAACTCACAGTAAACGTACGGAACTGAACTAGCATCACTAATAGTATAAAACTTCAAGCTAAGTAAGGCGATTATAATGACATTACACGTAAAATACAATAAGTATAGCTAGAAAGGAAGATTCAACATTACTCTGTTGCGAACAACGAAGGTACTAGTCACAGCACAGTTCAATAATCCGGTCGGCCTCTCGGCGTACCAGCATCAGAAGAATGACCTGCGGTCAGGAGACAGAAACGTATTGCCATGCGATACACCGATTTCTACTACAGTACATAATTACATCGAATGTATAATTACATCGACGAGGCCCGCCACTATTCGCGACGCAGCTATACAAAACGCGCTGGTCTCCTTTCGGTGAAATAGTCTGACGGGTCTCTCTGCTCACTTAAATTTACTCAGCGTTATACACAACAGCATTTAATTGTTATTTTCTAGATTAGTTATCGCTTTATTTATTTTAATTTTAATCTAGCAACACCGACACGACACCGATTGGTCTGTTTAATTTAGGCTTGCAACCCGCACTTTGTATTGCTATCAGTTGTATGAAGGAGGTCGACGGACCATCGAGATAAATTGCAAACAAAGCAAACATCTTGTATTTTCAACAAAAAATTTATAACTTGTATTGTTTACGCACGAGTGTATCTCGTTAATGTGTTAAATGAAATGTTGAAATTTATGAAAATGTTAGACATAATATTATAACTAATTTCATCTAAATAAATAATAAAAATATTAAAAAAAACGGATTTTTTTATACATTGTAAAGAAAAATAAAAATTGAATAATAATGAAACGGAATCGTTACAAATAGTGCTTGCAACTGAACCGAAACGGGTGTCCGCGAAGAGAAAAGAAACTGCACTCGTCGAGTGCCAAAGAAATCTCCAGTTAGAACAAAAATTATTGTCATCCAATGCTTAATATTCCAATCTTTAAATGTAATATTTATTTCATTATAATTTATTTTACATAACACTTTATACAGACCAACGTAGTTCAACTAACATTATTGTTAAATTAGAATTTATTTTGTAACATCCATCGTATCTATAAACTTTACATCTACATGTAATATAATCAGCAACGTTTAAATAATCTCAACTTTACGTAAATTCCTAACACAATATAATATAATATGATTATTTACTATATTATCTATTAGGTGTATATTAATTTATGAAACGTAAATGCAATGAACGAACTTGAAAAATATTAGAATCAACAAACATTATAACGCTGAACATTGTTACACGCAGCCAAAACTATAAGCCAGGTCGTCGTAATAAGACACATTGTTTCAAAGATTTCACTGCAGGTTTTATAAAGGCGTTTCAATAAGTGACAACAACAGAGTTTTTCAAAGCTACATGATTCCCTGTATAAAATGTCGATTTCTAATTTTATATTCGTACGTCGCAGTACTGACTTATAGGTTTGGCCGCGCACTGTCGCCACTATAACAACCAAGGGAGAGACAACATGAGATTCAGAAAGATTGGGCGTCCGACGAGGACATCTACTGTAAAGTACATTGTATAAAAAGATTTATAAGAATTAGTTAATAATGCTTTCGACTTATTTACATTATCACATCGCGCGAACGAATGCGGAGCGAGATGCTAGGAGTATATACACCGGAAGTAGGGCTTCGATCCTACGCAACCAGCTACAGGCGGCTCTGTCAATCAGCGGTCTCGGGTATCGCTGCCCTGTTATCTATTAGAAAGATAGAACCCTCGACTCGATCCGAAAGGCCAAAATGAGTGCATGAATCGAGTCCGGATGACGCTCTAGCGACCGGTAAAGTATAAATAGAGGCACAGAAATAATTGAACGATTCAACGTGTGGAAGCGGAACACTACTGATCGAAGTCCCATGACAGGTACGACTTTGTGCATTCATTCATCCCGAGTCACACCTAATAAGAGTCTAAATATAAAGTTCGTAAGATCTCTACGTGGGTAGCTAAGCTCTGGCGACGACGGTCTCCGGTAAAGGTAATTCTCATGAATATGGTTTAGCACCTAGAACTAACAGTGCGTACCGACCGACAACTCCGAATTATAACGCTCTATTCCTAAATTGTCCGAAAATTCGACGATTATCTCAATGTTCACGAACTAAACCTCTCTAATAGTAAAATGTATTATAACTTCTTAATTTTGTACAGTAGAGTTGCTGCTTGATTTATCAAATTACGTCAGAAGCAGAAGTATCGCCATCAGTCAACAATCCGACCTCACTTGAATCTCGCTTACAGAATATTTTAATATTTTCATTACATAATAGGGTAACGACTTTTATGGTGTTATCTTTATTGAAGTGTATATTTTCATTAATAGACTAATATTAGTTCTTGTGTTAACATTTCGTTTACAAGTATCTCATATCAAAACTCTTTTTCTCGCAGCACACAATATCATGAACAGGCTGTTTCTCGCGAACAGTAACAGCGCGCGCGCCGCAGGTATACTACAGCGTGAGAGAGAGGGTCGCCGCCGGCGGCGGGCTCACAGCTGGTACCACTTCTTGTCCTTGTACTTGAGCATGAGCTGGTGAGCAGACGTCGAAAACTCTGCCGCCTGAAATTAAAAAAAAAATACTCATACAATTTCAACGCCTACCGTTGTACCTACTACATCTCAAGAAAGCGTTCGATATTGTTTAAAAAACTAGTCTGTTATAAAAGATCTTAACATCTCGGCTTGCTATATATATGTGTATGTAATTGTTTTTACTTTGTCCGCCTTCAAGTACAAATGTGGTTTGAAACAGTAATATTGAAGCACTATCAACTTTTTGTTGGAGTGCCCCAGGGACTCCTTCTAGGTCCGATTACTATTTTTATAGTTGAACAAGATGATAGATGATTCCGCAGTCGTTCCAGAGCAAGTGGCTCATCTAACTAGTCCGCTTGCCCCCTCGTACCTGGTTGTGCATGCGCTCGGTGCGGTCCTCGAGGTGCGACAGCTTGTCCCCGCGCTCCAGCACCAGCATGTGTGCGCGGGACACCTCGCTGGCGGCGGTGGAGGCGCGCGTGCCGAGGTTGTCCAGCGCCGCGTTGGGCCCCGGGATGTGCTTGGCCACCGTCCGGCTCGGCTTCAGCCCGCTGCTCTCACCGACTGAAAACAGGTACGATAAGAGAATTAGTTTCATAACGTTGAGATTTTTAATGTGCAACAGTGCGATGATTAATTCGCTCTGTTCTTTTTGTAGTGGAATCTTTGGTCCTTTCATTATTTTACAGTTAACACACAGCCCTATAGTAATACTAGTTAGAAACTTACAAAGCTCCTCGCGGTCGAGGGCGCGCGATCCTCCTCCAAATAAGCCCCTGAAAAAGCTTTCCTTGGGCGGCTCCGGCATGTCCCGAATCAGGAACAGTTCGCCCAGCATCTCGTACAGTTGTTGACTGTAATCATTACAACGAAATAATGATTAATGAGCAGTATGACAGCGCAGATTTTTTTATAAATAAATCTAAACGATGAAACGAACAAGTCATTTGCTCTATGGTAAGCATTAATGCTTATAAGAATGATTGCAGTAAACAGTATGGAAAGTCCTGCGGCTGCTGCATTGCAACGTGTACATCAGATGCATCAGAAACGCTGAAGATAAAACACAGTTGTGACCTCTTGTAGATGTCTATGTTGCAGCAGAGGACTGACACGGAGAGATTATGATCATGCATAACGCAAGACTAACCAATGTTAACTACTTGCACTTACCAAAACTCAGCATCAATGGTAAATTTCTGTATCTCGGTGGGCGACGCCAGGTACAAACCATGGCCTTTATTGCTGAAGCAGAACGTCTTCGCTATCCTGGAATATTGTCATAAAAACATTCAAACCACCTGCAGAGCATACCCCGTTGGCGTTAACGTTGTTCAGTTTACTTCGATCCATTAGATCAGATAGATTGATCTTGTTACCAATCAGTTAATTTTGATTTATTTTATTTATTGTAAATATTTATTACTTTTATATATTTACACAACTAAACAACGTTATATTGTTATAAAAATGGAAATAAAGAACCTAAATCAGACATAACATTATAATCTTTCGCGCGGTCTGTTGTTGTCTGTATTGAAGGAGAAAGAAGACTTCATAGACAGGTCAGATTTTAAAGCAGACATTTAGTTTGAAAGAGCGGAGATCGAAGATGAAGTGACAGTTCAGAAATAGAGATCTATTGTTAAATCTTCTCACCTTGAATCATCCTTGTGTCCTCTGTCGATGTCTAGAGGATAAATTAACATCTAACATAAAGCGTAGCTAACATGTATCTATTTGCGTCTATTTACAGAGAAACTTTGAGAAAAGCGAGGAAAACCAGAGAAAGCTCTTCAAAAGCTCTCATGCTTGCGAAAGAAACTAAGAGACTAAGCAACTTGTGGAGCAAAAAAGTCTAAGTGTTACTCTGTAACGTATCGAGTGTCCCCAAACTGATCCTATAATTATGAACATTTTACTTAAAGAATTAAGAGGAATAAACTTTCAAATCCTTGCTCTTGTACAAAATTCATACAAGTAAGTTATCTGTTAGAAGAATTGAATAGCTAATGCAACAAAGTTTTCGTTACTGATGAAACGACTATTTTGCCCCAGTAATAAGACCGCAAGTACCTAATAAATTGAGTACCAGCCCAGCGAGTTACGAAAGAAGAAGAAACAGCGTCAAAAGAATAACAGAAGGTAACCAATGTATTGTGGTTGCGTGTTGGTAGTTGTCAACAAGACGAGATGTAGTGTGCACAGTGCACGTGTGTGTACATGTTCCAAGTTAACTAGGTAAGCAGAGTTGCAAGCAGCTGTCGGGGAGGGCAAATCACTTTCATATTATGGTAGACGTGTAGTATGTATGATTTAATTAAATACACCAATAATATGTATTGCAAATCTATTAAATTGAAACAATGAATGGAATTGCAATTGTAGGGCATAAAGAGTCTTAAGATCTTACTTCTCAGCAAATGTCTACAGTCGAGACCATTAATGATGACCATGATCGTAATATAGAAGTAAATTTAGAGATTTATAATACAGAGTTGCTATTAGGATTTTATCCAGAATTGAAAATGAACCGATGCTTAATAATTTAGAATGGAAAGTTTTTTTCCTAAAGCTTTTTTTAAACGAAAGTAAATAATGATTTGCCCGTAGCCGATCGGAAAGTAATCGGGAACAGAACAGGGGTATGGGTATCGAAGCTGAACAACAACATGAACAGTAACATGTCTAACGCAACAGAGGCCGGAGTGAGCTCCACAAACATGGTGACGAACATGGCTAGCCATCTGCAGGACTTACTGGTCCGTGTCCTCGTTTACAATTAGCTGTTGGCCCCATATGGAGAGCATTGGGTCTACGATACCCCTCTGTTTGGACTGTGTCTGGAAACTACCGTGAACACAGACTCGGGTCAGCTCGGTGCGCTTCTCGACGCGCGCTTTGACTTTGCGTCGAGGTTTCATCAAATCTCGTTATTGCATTTGAAAATTATCTTTTTTGAAAAACGTTATCTTGGGTTACATTTGATAGAAAAATAGTCAATACAGAAAATATAGACTAAATGCAACACCCATATTTATTTAATGAATTTATGGTAATGGAAATTTATGAACCGTATCCGTAACTAGATTTTATGAAACCTTGCCTTGATTAAAAGACAAAGCACGTGTCGATGAAAAATAAAATTAAACTGTTAAATAGTGAGTTAGATACAGATGTTATTGCAGGGTACACTATTATATGATTGATTATTATATAGGTCAGCATTAGCACAGTCGGGGAAGTGTTAGGTTATTAGAAATGTTTCCATTCGTTGGAGTGTACAGCCTGCAGTGTATTTACAGTCCGTAGGAATACATCAACATTAGTAGCAGCAGCGCCGCCGGTAGTGGGTTCAGAAAGTAAACGGTGTTCATTCAATAGATATAATGTTGTACCGATGTGTGTTCGTGTCAGCGGATGTCCGATTGGTTTCAATTTCAACTTAAATACAGAAAGAGTGCCAAATATCGGAAGCACAGAGGTGCTCGACAGATTTGCAAAATTTTGTCTACTTGTGATCAGAAATAGCACAATTTGCCTCTAGTAGCGTGTGCTGGCAACAGTTCCAAATAGAAGATGACACCATCGCTTGTTTGGTACAAAACTCGTATCTCACTAGCTCTATCGAGAATACAAACGTAGAGAGATGAGATGCGAGGCGAGCGATGCTATCGAGATGTCTTGCACCAAACAAGTCTACGTTTCTAACATCGATCGGAGGAAGTCTGTCGATAGGCTCCCAAATGATAAATTAGCGAATGATCGTAAACAATCCTGAGAATGAGAGATATGGATGTAACATGACAAATTGTAAACAGAATCGAATCAGATATAAAACTGCGAAAGCTATGTATCGCTAAATGTAATGTCTAATAAAAAAGCCGTTTATCATTTAGTGCCTTCGTTTGGTGCATAGAGTCGTCTAATGGTGAGTCGCCGGACAGTCTATCGCGAGCCTTCACATCAACGAAACCTGGCGCCACTCGCGAGGTATCAATTGCTCTTGGCAACCGTTCTCAATGTATATCTGCGATTCCAAGCATTGCGTTCCGACAACCGATCGACCAGCGTCGGTGTCGTCAATCGTTGGCTCTCGCATGTTCTCATGGAGCACCAAAATGTCAGGCTGTGAATGGCTTATATTCGGAAAAGCTAGCGTGTTCACATCAAGACTGAATCGAATGGTACAAAAGGTGTCGGACAGAGAGTGGGAGGGGAGTACACACTTACCTAAGCTCCGACAGAGGGAGGAAGTCCACGTGCACCAGCGGCCGCAGCGACGGCAGGCTGTACGCGACCAGGTGACCGGTCGATAGGTAATTGACGAGACATACACTATCTGAAAATAAGAAATTACTATTTTGTTTTATCCTTTTATTTTTAGGGATATTTAAACCATGTGTATGCCAGGCCCGTCGTGGCCTTACAAGTATATTGAAAACTAAACAAAACATAAATCATCCAGTAACTAAACAAATGGGCAATATAAAATATAGTATATGAAAAGGGGACAATTGGTATACAGGTATATAGATATTTGTTTAAGATGTTTGTTTAAGGAAAGATAAAAGTAATGTGATGCAAAAGAGGTTAAATAGATTAATTTACAGACTCGAAGAAGGATTTTACTAGTCTATAAATCATTCCAGCTTAATTTGAATCTGTAACCGACAAACAATCATCTAACTCCGAAGGAGTAAGTGCATTGTTGAACGGACACAAGTATTTAGTGAGTAAATTGACGCAGATGGTGAGGGATAGAGCTGTAATCGAAATGTTGTAAAAAACAATACCTTTCAAGCTAACAATCTCAGCTTTAACAACGAAGTCTGTGTCGACGATCTGCTGCCTGTAGACGCAGTTCTGGCTGGGCAGCGCCACGACGCGCGCCTGCTTCTCGGACGCGATGACTACGAACTGGCGGTCCCCCGCGCCCGGCTCGCTGGGCCCCGGCGTGGGGCTCATGCGGCTGCCGCTGCTCGACGAGCCCTGCTTCGTCGGCGTCCGTTCTCTTCGTTCTCTTACCTGGAATAAGGACACGACCTTCGTTCATGTGCGAAACCTAATTAGGTGCTATGGAATCTGCTACGTCTGGAATAAATAACGATTCTATTACTCTACCTCCTAACTTTATTGTGGTCTTGCGTTGTGAGTCAGAGAACCAACTATTCATTCTTTCGCTGTACAAATTTCACCATTCAAACCGATCTCAAAGGTTCATGCTGTGTCTATTACTTAGTAATTATTTATAAGTAGAGGAAAAATTAAAATCTCTTCTATTTCTTCGTGTTATTGGCTAATAATTTTGAATGAATTATAATAAAATAATGAATATGATACTTAAACTTAGTATAATTGTGATACTCACATCTTTACTATCGTCTCTCCAACTTTCGTATGAGTAGGGTATTAAAGCACCATTGCAGTCAAGAAAGGACATTGCTAGGATTGAACCTTTTAACCTAAATATGGGACCACCTGAAAGTAAATAACAGAAACATTATTTTAACTAAAACTCCAAGAACCAATTTTTTTCATAAACATTATTTTTACTGTCGTCTGTTGATGAGTTGCACTTCAATTTCCGAAGGGCTTTGACCGTTTGATATAACCACACTGATATCTTTCTAACATCCTTTTCCTGAAGTCGAATAGCAAGTCAAAGGGGTCTCACCACTGGTAGAGACAACGACAGGTTGCGTGTGCCTGAGGTCCGCCTCCGGAAGGTTGATCATCATCGTCAGCACCGAGCCTTGCGTCGTGCCGATCCACAGCGTGGGCAGCAACGTCGTCGGGTCTGCAACCACGCACCAGTTTTGCGGTAAGATTCGGGCAACAACAATTGTAATTAGTTAACAAGGGGGATAGAGAAAAATGGCTGTAGATAAAAGAGTGTGTAGGCCACAACAGTAAAAAGTTAACAGAAAACATACGTGCACTAGTACTATTAATAGTGTGGACGATGGTAATAGACTCACCCGATTTCTTAATATAGCTATCTGCGAAGGCGAGGCACTGGATGCCTTCCTGCGAGATGTTCTCGAGGCTCGACATGCTGCTGGAGCGCGAGCGTGAGAACGAGCTGTCCAGCTTGTCTACGCGGCCGGTTGTAACAGAACAAGAGATTATTCCCCCGCCGCGTGCACCCGCAGCCAACAACCCTTTACCGCTGCACGGCGCAGCAGTGAAAGACTCTTAGCCGGCTGATAGTGATTTCAGTTCTGACATTCCATACGTCGACGACGTTATCACCGTTGCAGGAACGCGTAAACAACGATATGATGATACAAATGTCACAGAACTTAAATCACCATCAGAACACCAACTAATCTACGGTACAGGTATAGTTGCAATACTAAAGCTAGCTGTAGCTCACAATTTAGGTGTCGTTGGTGCGGTTGTGAAATACGCTGAAATCCACCATTCTGGTGCATATTGATAGGTATATAGTGCCGTTAAGAAAAGTCAGGAATAGAATCATGCTTAGAAAGAGCCCGCAGGCGTTTGCATGCCCGTCCAATCTCAGCTTATTTACACAACGTCTTTTTTATTACTGTATTTTTATATTGTTCAGTTTAATGTTCAGGTTAGTAGTATTGATGGTTAGTGTTTTGACTTACGGCAGTTAAAAGTACTTAGAGACAAACAAAATGACTACACCCAGAGAGTTGATATACAATGTCAAAACACCGATCACCCCATTCAGCTGTTCACATCTTAACAGTTAACTTAGTTAAACTAGCACATCGATAGACAGCTCTACACGATGAATAGAGCGTATGAGAAGCTTCGAGCAAAGTTAGTAAATCATACGTTAATGCAGCAAAAGAAACTCGATGAAATGAATCATGGGTTGATGATGACCAGGTCGGTAGCCAGAAGCCGGGGGGTCCCCGCCTGCAGCCGAAACGAAGCATCCCGCTCTAAAGTGTTCCCACTCTATGAAGCGCACGCTCCCCAGTACTGATCTAAGTTTATCTACCGGAAACCCCTTGTTAAGTTTAGAAGGAAACCACGCGTCTAATAGAAAGCGGTCGTGTGGACGGACAGACAAGTCTGATGCAGTACACGTAAGGTCTAAAGTGAAACAACGAGCGGTGCAAGAACCGGCGATCGTATGCGCATGCATCTAGTGCGTTGTTAGTAAGAAAATACCGTAAGCATACATAGACATAACGACAGCCGTACATAGAGGCAGCCAAAAACGAGCCATATAAACTTTTTGCTTTGTGGTCGGGCTAGAAAAGAAACAATAATCATGTACTCAACAGCGGTTACAATCGAGAACGTATCGCCGAGCGGCGATAGCGAGTGGCACGCTCGAGAGCGCGGGACGCGAGCCAAGCCTGTACTGTGCGCGTCTGTAGTCGACTGAGAACTCGTCGATGCGGACAAAGGCAAACAAATACATAACGTGATCGCTCGTGATTCGTAAAGTACTGTCGACGGTCTTAAACAAAATGTATAGGAAAGAATATAAATGAAAGGTATACACCATGTGTCTGATACAATATGGAAAGCCTCGCTTATATTATGCACATTTAAGATACAATAGATTCCGCTCGTACGATACACAAGTGATACATATAGAGTAGATAGTTTTGAGTAGTAAGTCACCTTTTTATTTCATTCTAAAATAGTCATGCCACTTGAAGTTTACGAGGTCGGTGCAATCAAAGTGTCGTGTGAGGAAGGAGAACAAGACAAACAGTCACAGCCACAATTTCAAATCTAAGTTGTAACTACCTACGGTGTGAGTAGTAGTGGGCTCGCCGCCCGTGACTAAGCCACAAAAATAAACACACAATCAAACCAAGAGAAACAAAGGAAAATAACGATGCAAATGTTTTTGGTACCATTGGGTTGCATTATGTGTAAGTACTCCATAGATGCGAGAGTCTGCGGAATAGTTGGTTCTGTACCGACAAATAAAACCACAAACGTTACAAGCATGATCTCAGGACGGTCTCCGACGGAGCGCCGCCATCCGGCGAACGGGCGCACACAACAATGTCATCAATGTAAACCGCTCTCGCTCGGAGACATCTTTAGTGATTGTTTGTGAGGTAACAGTGCAGGCGCACCGGATGGCGTGTCCGCACATTGGTCGCATATCCTCACATTTACACAAAGGGCAACAGTTGGGACATTCGTGATACACCACCTAGACGAGTATATCATTCTTAAGAGTTTGCAGTGACAACGGAAGAAATACTACTTGGATAACACAACTAGAACTGGAAATTATAGTGAAAAGTAGGCTTGTTATATTCAGATGATTACCATTTAAATGATTCCGATCTGAAATTGGAAATTGTTCAAATGAATACAATGAATTAAAACTCAGTATGGATTAAAAATCATGCTTGACAGGAAACTCAAGGGGTCTAATGATAATATAATATATCTTAGCAAAGGGTCAATATTCTTTTGTCTAAAGTTATGTTTGACTAACTTAGTAGATGATTTAGTAGTTTGTGATCTTTAAATCTTTTACTTTGATAGTATATAAGTAGATAATTTATTTACTAATTTTATTTGTGAAATGGAAGATTCATGCAAAAAATATTTAATAGTTTTCAAATTTCAATTCAATAGCGTTATTAGAAGAGAATTATAGAAAATCTTCAAGTTCACAAAATGTTTATAATATGTTAGTATGAATGTTGTCAGTAATGGAAAAGAGGTAGTTTAGAGTGTGAAATAAATTATAAATGTAAAAAGAAAATGTTTGTAAAAACAAAATCAACATAGCTCATACCAGCAAGAACAGACCTCAGAGCTCGCTTGGTGGCGCTGAAGTAGATACTGCTATGTAACAGAACAGCACATTAGTTAACAAATAATATATCAGTACTGGTGCCATACATTGATCCACTGCTTTAGGCATTCAATTCAGCATCGAGTTTACTCATCACATGAACACGGAGACGTGCGACAGAACATTTCAATAAGCTCAAAAATGCTCTTCGGGATGCAAGTCACGTCGAAACGATCCGTGATACGCGTCAACGCACACAACGCCGGGAGAGCCCCGGGATGCGGTAGCCAAGCGACGCTTCGTCAACTAACAATGAACCGAACGAACGAACGAAACGGTAAACGAAACAAAAAGAAGAAGAGAAATTGCGACTGCGTTCAGAACGGAAGGAGGTCGAGGCCGAGTGACTGTACAAGGTGACTGTACTACCAAAACTGCAATACTGTCGCGTCGTCAGCAGCGAGTGCTGCGGGGCGGGGGGCGCGGCGTACACGTCCGACGCGGTGGACAGGCACTTGTGCAGTTTGCGGGTACCTTGCGAGCGCGAGCGGCGGACCCGCGGCCCGCCCGCCGCCGCCGCGCCGCCGCCCGCCCCGCCCGCCGGCGCCGCCGGGGCCGCCGCGCCGCCGCCCGGCCCGTTCATCTACAACACAACACACGCCGTCCGACCGCGCCGCCCGGAACACATCGAGGAGCCGGCGACAAGTAAGCCCTCCACCGCGGTAGCAGTACGCACACACCCTGTCTGTTCCTACACCGACGCGGACACGAGTTAGAAGTACCGTGATCTCTGTGCCATGTTTGTTAGTCGGAGGATGCGCGCTGTCGTTAGACACGTGTGAGTCCCGGTTAGTGAGTGTCGCTGTCGGTACAGTCATACCTATCCTGCGCGGCGCCGGAATGGCTTCCTCGGTCGTTCTATCCCCGGCGGCCGGCTCGTTTCTGTTGCAAAGCCTCGCTACTAACTCTCCTGGGGACATTCGATGAGTCAGACAATCGTGTGATGGTGTTCGGGAGTGGGCCGCGGCGCGGGTCGCGCCCTCGTTCGGCTGACTGGTGTGAAGCTATCAAGCGGAGAGCTAGCAGCTAGGAACCAACTACTCAGCTCGTATTCACTAGCGGTAACATCATCTCAAAAGGACATCGACAACACAGAGATCACCTACGTTTTGATGCAATTGTTCATTCAAAATTCATTTACCGAGAAAATCAGCGAATAGATATTTAAGGCAGTTAGAGTCTTCGTCGGACGAGTCCTTGTCCTTTGAAATAAGAAAATACACACATGAGTGACTTACACAATACACACCTGCTTATCTTACTTACATACTTATACCTATATACATTGTGCGTTTATTGTACATGTGATCCTTTACATATCAATACTTAATATATTATGTATATATACCTACGCGTTTTATATATTTTCATAAGTATACATAATAAATGAAAATAAATAAAAAGCCAAATATCACAAAAAGCGTAAAGCAAGAGATTTTTTTATCGCCACTCGAAATCTCTCCACCGTTTTAAACTACAAACCGTTACGTTTTAGTATTGCTTATGTTAATTATTTGTTACATCTGCTTTAATGTACAATATTTTATATTTATTATCTAGCTACCAACACCTCTAACGAGCGTTAGAACTAACTCCTGTTTAGTAAAAGGGACTACAGTTTTAGTGAACCAGAAAAAATCGCCAAACCATTACCATTCCAATCCGAGATGTTCGAATATCTATCTACGTCACAGCGGATAACGTTCTAAGTGCTACGCAACCGAGGTTCGTTAGTGATGGCGATGTGTGGGTGAGGTGAGCATGGCCGCGAGGTGTCTCAATACTTACTGAAGCGGCGCATGAGGCTGCCGGCGAACGAGGCCTGCGGGTTGGCGGAGTGCTTGCGGCGCAGGTCGCGCACCGCCTCCTGCTTGCTGTACTTAATGTTGGGCACCGACAGCAGTCGCTGCTCGCGCAGCTCCGGCCGCCTCTCCAGCTCGGAGAGCGTCTTGGTCTTGCCCTTCTGGCGCGGCGGGCGCACCGGCCGCCCGTCCTCCTCGAACAGCGGCAGGTTGTCGGGCCGCGCCGCCCTCTCGTGCGGCGCCTCCTCCAGCGACCCCTCCGCCCGCTCCTTGTCCTGCCACCGCTCCTGCAGCTCCCGGTGCATCCTGTCGTACACGTCCGACGACCTCTTCTCCTGCAGCTCCCGGTGCATCCTCTCGAACACGTCCGAGCACACGCGCAGCGGCGACGACAGCGGACTTTTGTCCGGGTTCTTGTCGGCTTCTTCTTCTATTTCCGCAGTTTTGATCTCTTCGCTATCGGGCGAATCCTCCGGCGGATCCGGGAGAGCCTCCTGCGCCTCCTCCAGCTTCTGGCTCGACTCGCAGTAGAACTGCGAGTTTCCCCTCTCGGTGGTCCCTTCTTCGAGGTTGTTCTCGGCCGGGACCGCGAATGCGGCCTTGAATTTGAGGTCGACTTTAGAGAGCTGCCGCTTGAGGTTGAAGGTCTTCCAGGAGGTGGACTTGCGGCGCGAATCCAGCTTGGCCCTGTCCTCGGGCGCGGATACCGGGTGCTCCTCGGGGAGGCTGCCCCCGGCGGGGTCGGCGGGGCTGGCGGCGGGGGAGGGACGCGACGTCTCCTCCAGCTTCAGGACCACGGGATGGGAAAAAACATCATTGGTGAGGGAAAGGCGCGACGCTGCGGCTGCGATCGAGCGGGCCGCGCCGCGTGCAACGATGGCGTGCGTGAGTGACATTGGGACATGGATTCTAAGCATACTCGTGTTACAGACAAGGATCTATGTCCGAATGTGACCGTACTTATATATCTAGCGTTCTGCGGTGAGCGGTCGCACGTTCGTAACACAGTGTTAACAGATCTGCAAACTCGTAAAAGTTATTCTACGCGAGAAAGAAGTGAAAGACAGGCCGAGAGTAAAGAATGTCTAACAATGCCATGCCATGTCGCTACGGGGAGAAGCCGGGATGGGCGCTACCTCTAAATACTTACAATTATTTGAATTAGTAACCAGAAATAAAGAATTAATTCTATAGAGGAAAGGGTGCGGCCGAGAGGAGTCCGCTCAAGCGTACGCTTCCTTGGGCGAGACTCCGTCGGCCGAAGCAACTCAATGATAAAGAAATAAAATTGCAAATCAAATGTAATGTGAAATATTTACCTAACGAAAATACATATTAAAATGATGTCCTTGTATGTGTCGTGTACCTATCAGGTCCAGTAGGTACTGGCACACTACGTGTGGATCACACTACCAAATGCTACTTACTTTAAGGTAGTGTTATCTATATAGTCTGCTCCTCCACTTGTGTGAAGTATAATCTTGTAAATACCACTTAGTAGTGTGACAGAGGATAGTTTAAACTGTAAACAGTGTTTCTATCTAAGATACAACCTCGAACCGGACTCGGCTTTGAAACATTGTTTCGTAATAGGATTTCTAAGGAACACACATAACCCAAATATGTTTTTATCTTTATATTAAACTTGTATGAATGTTACGCAATTCCGATTTCGCGCGTGACAGATCGGTAATTTGTTTCTATGTGTTTATTTTATTTTTGTAATTTGTATTGTATCATGATTTATCTAGTAATACCTACTTTATTTGGTCTAAAAGTTTGTATTGATTTCAATTATTATTCACTTATTTTTGTGTTGCCTACGTTGTCTATCTTAAACATTACTTATTATTCGCTTTCTTATTTGGATTAATATTATCTAGTGGGATACTTACTAATTACGGTCTGAAACGATTCCTATCTCGTTTATATTTCATATCTACTTCGGTTTAGTTCCTTCTGTATTTGCAACACATACCGTAACGAACGTCGGGTCGGATTTATTTACAAAAGTACCATTCCCTGCCGTCCTTTTGAGCTGGGTCTTATTCGAACACGCTCCGACTACTGTTGATGCAGCCGTCGGTAAGTCTAGTCTTCTTCGTTCGTACGAGCTCGAGGCAAACTGTAGCGTCAAAGTTATCAGGACGTCCGATATGACTTAACGGCTGATACAGCCGGGATTGACAGCTCGACGTGCCCTCCCAAGTACTGGAACTGAACTGAAGCTCTTGGTCGACTCGGCGCGTAGGGCGCGCTCGGGCGCGTAGAGCGCGGCGGCGCCGAGCGCGCACACGGTAAGGTATAGAGTAGCGAGCCCGCGGGAGGTACCTGGTCGAGCGAGGGCGAGCGCTGCCGCTCGGCGCGTAGGGCGCGCTCGGGCGCGTAGAGCGCGGCGGCGCCGAGCGCGCACACGGTAAGGTATAGAGTAGCGAGCCCGCGGGAGGTACCTGGTCGAGCGAGGGCGAGCGCTGCCGCTCGGCGCGTAGGGCGCGCTCGGGCGCGTAGAGCGCGGCGGCGCCGAGCGCGCACACGGTAAGGTATAGAGTAGCGAGCCCGCGGGAGGTACCTGGTCGAGCGAGGGCGAGCGCTGCCGCTCGGCGCGTAGGGCGCGCTCGGGCGCGTAGAGCGCGGCGGCGCCGAGCGCGCACACGGTAAGGTATAGAGTAGCGAGCCCGCGGGAGGTACCTGGTCGAGCGAGGGCGAGCGCTGCCGCTCGGCGCGTAGGGCGCGCTCGGGCGCGTAGAGCGCGGCGGCGCCGAGCGCGCACACGGTAAGGTATAGAGTAGCGAGCCCGCGGGAGGTACCTGGTCGAGCGAGGGCGAGCGCTGCCGCTCGGCGCGTAGGGCGCGCTCGGGCGCGTAGAGCGCGGCGGCGCCGAGCGCGCACACGGTAAGGTATAGAGTAGCGAGCCCGCGGGAGGTACCTGGTCGAGCGAGGGCGAGCGCTGCCGCTCGGCGCGTAGGGCGCGCTCGGGCGCGTAGAGCGCGGCGGCGCCGAGCGCGCACACGGTAAGGTATAGAGTAGCGAGCCCGCGGGAGGTACCTGGTCGAGCGAGGGCGAGCGCTGCCGCTCGGCGCGTAGGGCGCGCTCGGGCGCGTAGAGCGCGGCGGCGCCGAGCGCGCACACGGTAAGGTATAGAGTAGCGAGCCCGCGGGAGGTACCTGGTCGAGCGAGGGCGAGCGCTGCCGCTCGGCGCGTAGGGCGCGCTCGGGCGCGTAGAGCGCGGCGGCGCCGAGCGCGCACACGGTAAGGTATAGAGTAGCGAGCCCGCGGGAGGTACCTGGTCGAGCGAGGGCGAGCGCTGCCGCTCGGCGCGTAGGGCGCGCTCGGGCGCGTAGAGCGCGGCGGCGCCGAGCGCGCACACGGTAAGGTATAGAGTAGCGAGCCCGCGGGAGGTACCTGGTCGAGCGAGGGCGAGCGCTGCCGCTCGGCGCGTAGGGCGCGCTCGGGCGCGTAGAGCGCGGCGGCGCCGAGCGCGCACACGGTAAGGTATAGAGTAGCGAGCCCGCGGGAGGTACCTGGTCGAGCGAGGGCGAGCGCTGCCGCTCGGCGCGTAGGGCGCGCTCGGGCGCGTAGAGCGCGGCGGCGCCGAGCGCGCACACGCCGGCCCGCGCCAGCATGTCCACCACCACGACGCCGCGCTCGCCGCCCCACGCCATGCTGCGCAAGCACACAATCACCTTCACGAACGTTCCGTTATGGATCCTAGAGCTTATGACGTCAGACGTGTGTAAACAAACGCTCCAACGAAACGACAGAAGATGCACGTTACTTTTGATTGTTTACTTACGTGTGACGTCATAATATACGTTATGATTTGTGTTTTGGAACAGATAATAAAAATTTGACTTTATTCATTTTATCTTTGGAGAGATTTTGTGAGATTTGACTCTTGATCTTGGAGGCAAACAAGGAGACGGCTCGCCTGATAGTACGCGGTCACCGTCGCCTAAAGACATTTGCGACACTAAGGGCCGATGCGAATCGTTGCACTTAGAAATAATATACTCACAGTCCGTACGAGGAGTTAATGGTGAGCGCCGTGATGGGATGCGGCGGCCCCTGCTGCAGCGCCACCAGCGTGGGCTGGAAGCCGGCCGCGCGGCGCGCCCCCCCCGTGCCGCCCGCCCCCCGCACGCGCAGGGGCTCCCCCGCGCCGCCCCCGCACCACACTCCCGACTGCAAGCACGGAGAAGTGGACGCCTTATATTCTTCTCTCTGATAAATATAAAGCAAACATATATAGGATATAGAAGATGGTTTAACACAATTTTATTTGAAGAACAAAAAAACATCAATATTTTCGAAAATAATTATCGATACTGTATTGTTGATATTTTTAATTGCGATGTATCGATATTCGATATTTAGTTTCTAGAAAAATTGTGTCTAGAGTATTTGAATACGTATGTATTCAAATACTCTAGACACAATTTTTAACACAATTTTATTTGAAGAACAAAAAAACATCAATATTTTCGAAAATAATTATCGATACTGTATTGTTGATATTTTTAATTGCGATGTATCGATATTCGATATTTAGTTTCTAGAGTATTTGAATACGTATAATGTAACTAGTATCAATATTCAATTTTTTTATTTAATCGTAAGACTAAGTGTGCAGTGTACCCACCCTTCTGCTGTCACCCTCGGACTCCCCCCCTCTGCTCGCGAAGGACATGGACCGCGCCCCCGCCACCTCCGCCTCGGGCGACGTCTCCTCCTCTAACGTGTCCGTTATCATCGGAATTTCTATAACCTGCAATTCACAAATGGATTCTAGAGCATGTGACGTCATACTATTACGTTAGTAAGCTACTACTACGCTACTTCTGCGTGAACTTTTTATTTTGCTTATTTACAAACGAGTGACGTCAATGCTAGGATTTGTGTTTTCGAACAGATAATGAATATTAGAATATATCAATTTTATGTTTTGATTTAACAATATAAATCAGTATTTTTTCATTGGAATTACGTTTTGAGGGGGACCTTTACCATGATTTATTTTTGCAAGCGCCATGATCACGAGAATACTAAAAGTTTCTGCGGGCAGTATTATTTCACAATAATTACGCTTAATATTTCGAATCATGTTTTAGATTACTGTCCTACTCCCTAACACGAAATTCACGAAATTTGTCCAAATCTAAAACATAATCTTAAGTGCTTTCCATTAAAAAAACACAGAAACATGACTAGCAATCTCTTGCACCGTGAGCAGACCTGTGTCTCCCCGTGCGTGTCCGCCTTCCTGAACTTGAAGAGCAGCACGTGGCCGTGCGGCAGCGCCACGGCCAGCCGGCGCGACTCCGCGCACAGCGCCACCTGCTGCACCGCCAGCGGGCTCTCCTCCGAGTAGCTGCAGCCCGCGCCCGCGCGCCGCTCGAACACTGCCACATACGCATTACATTATATTATGACACTAGCTGACCCGGCAAACGTTGTTTTGCCCATTATTTCTAGGCTATATTCGATTGCCATCTTGCAAACCTGTTAAAGATCTGTAGATGGAACAGAATAATATAAAAATGCCGATTAAAAACAGGGGTTAATCGTAGAAGGGTGAAATTTGATGTTGTATGTATATTTCAAATCTAAATCATAAAAAAATGTGTTAAAAAATATATTTTGGGGACGGACAACCTTTATCACTTAGGGGTGGTATGAAAAATAGATAGTAGCCGAATCTCAGACCTACTGAATATGTATATAAAATCGGTTAAGCCGTTTCGGAGGAGTATGGTAACTAACAGTCACGAGAATTTAATATACGAGATTAAAAAAACATTTGCAATCATCAACTTAACATTACATAAATGAAAGTCTGTGAATTACATAAGGAACAAAAAACCCGACTGCGCCAAAATAAAGTACCCTATGTCACTCCCACAATAAAGACGAATCTAATGACGCTTCATATGTTAAAATCCGTCAAACCGTTTAGGCTAGAGGCCGTGCCAAAGAAATATACATACATACATACACTCGAAAATCATAACCCTCCCTCTTTCGCAGTCGGGTAATAAAACATTTTCAAACATACAAGTACATTTCTCGACTCTAATGTCGTAAGGTCGGATATATGCATTGAGCGATGGTGACTGAACGGTGACGCGTGCATCTTACAAGACCACACCGAGTTCGAATCCTCTCGGCACCTAGTATGTTTGATTTTAATAAGTTATGTGTGGATTTACCATCGCTCAAAACGGCGAAGCACAACATCGTGAGGAAACCGGCATGTCCAAGAGCCGCAACATTCATGGGCATGCGACATCTACCAACGTGGAAAATTTCTCTGTATCTATCCATCTGTTCTCATAATGCTGAATGCTTAGTTTGCTTACCTTTCGAACATTTTAATTTGTACAAAATTTGTAAAGTCCCTGCACTTGCATCCCAAAATTTTACACTACCATCTGCATGCCTGAAATAAATGAGAAAACTGGTTTTATAATGGTGTTTGACCACAATTCACCTTGTGTTTAGTGACGATGTGGTCAAAGGTTGTCACACTACACCTAGACAAAGAACTGGCTCTCAAGTGAGGTTGGTGGAACACCGATTGGTGCTAGGCGACAACTATAATTAACTTGAGCACCAGAAAATGGCCTATCACCAAGTTATGGATTCTTCACGTTTGAAAGTGGTACTCCATACAAAAGTAGGTGGTACCGTATGTCACTTGACAATTATCTTATATGGTATGTGGCTACTGACCCTGTGAGTATGATTTCACTGTAGGAGCAGGAGGCGGGCGCCCACTCGCCGCCGTTGATGGGCCACAGCTTCTCGCTGAACCCGCCCGCCTTCTTGTTGGCCTGCCTGCCCACCGAGTAGAACGCTGGGATCTGGAACGACGGTTATCACAATCAGACTTCTGACCAGGCGCGAATCTAGCTCTCAAAAAAGGTTGTGGTCACGGAAAAATGCTTGATTCATTAAATTGGAGCAAGTTTATTACAATCCCAAGCTTTTTTGTCATCTAAATAGTCTGATATTTTATAATAAGCTTTACTTACTAATGATATTTCATTTTAAATGGACATGTAATTGAGGATCATGATGATGCCATAGGCGATCAGGTAAACGCATAAAGGGCCTCATGCTAGATTACCTTAACGGCTACAGTATGCCTATCATGCATGAATTGAAATAAATACATGGTTCACAATGGAACACGTCGTTGGTACTCACCAGGTCCGAAGGGCAGTCAGCGAAATAAGAACAACACGTGACCGGAGACTCGTGTATGTCCATAGGGTAGGGGTTCTCGAAGCACGGGTACCCGGGAGACTGCAGATCGATCACCACCAGGTCGTTCTGCAGGAGGACCACTATCGCGTACGGTTCTTGATAATCTGGAAATGTGGACACCAGTTTGTTTTGAATCATTGGAAGCCAGCTAGGCTAGTGTAGCAGAGGAATTAGTAGCGCCTATGAAGACCCAATGAAAGGGACCAACTCGCCAGCAATACGGCACGAAGACGATCCGTAAAAACCAGGAGATCAAAGACCTAGTGAACGACGCCAGCGATGAAATTAAATGGCACCGATTGCGTTAGTTTGGCCACATGGTGCGACGGGACAGGATTGGGCGGCAACGCATTCTTATCTGGGATTCTCGAGTGGCCGTAGGCCGATCAGACTCCTGAGATACTCCAGACTCTGAACTGGGCTGAAAATGCTCTGGATAGTGAGAAGTTGTGCATTTTTTGTTTTGGAGGTCAAGATTAATTCTGGGTCACTGAGTTAGCGGAGTTAGTTAGCAATGAAGACGCATCTAATAATTTGGTTTATATGTCTCGGGAGATTTTTTTTTGAGTCAAGACGGTCGCTCAAATGAAGCTTTCCATGAAGATTAGCTAATTTTAAAAAACCTGGTGATACAATTCGTGGCTAAAACGCTAGATAAAGTATTGTAGGTTTGAGAGAAACCATCTGCGTGCCTTGAGGCCTTGTCGAAATATCTTCAGTATATTCACCTGCTGTGTGTGGGGATTCGCATAACGTGACGAAGTCGACGACGCTGTGCTCCATCTCCAGCACCGTCGTGCTCTTGCCGTTGAGGACCGTGATGCTGTGAGTGCGTCCCGCCTTGTCCGTGGGCAGCCCGCCAGAAAATATTATTAAACTCTCCCTGGAATCAAGAAAGGATATATAAAATACTATGTTTTAAAGGTTAGCGATTGACCACAAGTCACCTGATATAAAGTGACGAAGGCTGCACCATGCCACACCTGGATTGGGAACACTGGCTCTCAAATGAGGCTACCGGAACACACTGTGAAGTGCTTGGCGACAGATTCTGAATTTGAGCGTTGCGAGCACTAGAAAGTGCCCTACCACCATGCTATGATTTCATCACGATGTTTTCCTTCATCGAAAGATCAAGCCATCATCGCTTACTATACAAAGTGTGATTTTTACGAATAAGCATCAGAAAACCAGTTAAAACGCCATCAGCACATTACGAGCCCCGTAAAAACAGCGAAATCGTCGACTTCGTGATTGGTTCGTTTAGAGCTCGAGTTTCCGAGCCATCGGACTGATTCGAACTATCACATAACGAGCCGGGTGTGATCCCGGGAGTTGTCCAATGTGCCGTTTGTGTACCTCGTTATAAGAATGATGACCGTCACAGTCATTAACATTGTTGTTTGGTACTAGTACGCTGAAATAATGTTCAACAAACGCTTTCCGATTGATATCTGGTTGAAATATAACTATAGAACGTCAGAAATGTTTGCGTATGACAAAGTTTGATTTACTCTGATGTACTTTGGATACGAATATTAGTGATTGGATTTAGTGCACACTTACCCTGTTCTCGCCATTTTCCATTCCAGCCGGAGTATAGGTTTACAAGGTTCTAGTTTTCCGTCTTTGTTTACTTTTGCTGAAATTAAAACAAGACAGATTTTAATACTAAAGAAGTAAAAAAAGATGCTTTGCAGTTTTAGTAATAACCCTAATTCAACTGATCAAGGCTACAATTGACTCTCAAGTGGGGCTGCCGGAACACACCCATAGGTGCTTGGTGACAGTTTTAACTTGAGCCTGGTAGCAAGCCAGGCGAGCACTAGAAAGTTCCCTACCACGAAGTTATGGTTTCATCACGATGTTTTCCTTCACCGAAAGCTCAAGCGAAAGTAACTACCATTGAGCCATCATCGCTTCGTAAGTTACTTCTCTTCTCCAGTAGTTCCGCAACTTACCATGCGGGTATGAGAGCGCGGTGGGGCGCGGCGCGCGCGTCGTCCAGGTGGCTAGGGCTCCGTCGATGTGCGCCGTCATGATCTTGCCGTCCTGCTGCCACACCGCGGCGCGCACCCCCTCCCCCGGCACCCCCAGCCCCAGGCACCCCCGCCACTCCGCTGTTTTCAAACGTAGGTCCCATACTACTACCAATCCGGTTTCAAAGGCTATTAGTAACTGGAAAGAGAAAAATAGTTGTCAACAACTCAATCCTCTTCTGGACACAAATGTGTGATTTAGCTGAAGCTAATAGACGCAATGTACTGCCACGTAGGGCATGGAGGCATTGTTATAGACGATGGTTATCAAATAACACCAGGGGAGCCGATCAGATTGTTTCATCATCTGTTTACATTTAAAAAGTTACAACTGTGGTGTCTACTCCTAACTACTCTTAGTTATAGATATCGTTGGAGAATATATTGCTTTATATCAGCTGACCTTATACGTTTTCTTTGCTTGGCGACAACAAGACTTCAATATGATTGCAGCATACTATGTCTTCTTAAGTATACAAAAAACGTATGACTACTAAAAGCACACGAACAAAAGCTGAATTAGTTCGATACGGATAATAGTCTCCAAAACCATTAAGTTTGTAGAAAATTGGTTCTGTTAATTGTGATTAGTCCCTTAAAATTTGTTTTTAAATGTCACTACTACACTGTCGTTAAAGGATCAATGCGATTGGAGCGACTATCGTTAAAGAGATACAATTTCTTTAACTGAGCAGTGAAGCGGTCGCTGACCTCAAAGAAACTTCAATCCGACAATAGCAATTACTAGACATAGTTCGTAAAGTTGGAATCCCTGAAAGTTATCCGAATCCTCGCGGATTACCATTTGCATGTTCTTTGTTTTAACTTCCCAAATTCTGGAGGCTTTTACGTCTTTTAGGCTTTTACGGCTAATCTCTGGTAGTTTGAAAGGGTGTCACTTACTTTGCTAGCGTCCAAGGGATTATCACTGATGTCCACAACTGCGCCGGGGTGAGTTTGTCTCGTTCTGAAACCAAAATATAAATTTGTGAATTTATAGTTTTGTCATAACTATTTCTAAGAGGATATTTAAAAATTGTTTAGAGACGAGGCAACCAGAACCGATGATCACGATTCACGATTGACCATGTCACCATAGTATTAGAAAAGCTTATTATAAAATATCAGTCATCAGTTTAGGCGTGAAGTGTATTGATAAAAACCTTTACATTTCTTGAGGACAGTTAAAATCATTTATTATTATACCTCTTGGTAAAATTATTACAGATATGTAAGATTTAAGACAGGTATCCACCTGTCGTGTACTAAAAATACTGTATTTTTACTGCTACGAATTGTTTATCTTGTACTGACCTACACCAATAGAAGAAAGTTTTAATGGATTGCGAGGCATTCCATTAAGAATGTGGAAGAATTTTATTTAGCTTGCCAGCTGGTGTCTTCGTTGCCTTTAAAGTTCCTACGCAAAATCCATTGTGAATATTGATGTTGGAAAAACCATGCCCACAAGTGGGGTCATCCAACAATGAACGAGTATGGGGTGTTAAAATATGTGTGGCAAAATTGGTACCTCAAATAAGGGAAAAATGACGAAACCGCGGGACGCAGCTAGTTCTCTCACAAAACATCTACAAGATTACAGAAAATATACGAATTGTTACAAAAAAGGCAACCATGACGACCAACATTTGCATCGTACGACCGTTATTCGTTTCGTGAGTTTCCCTTGTGCTTTCATAAAGTTTTTATTAATTCCTTTTAATTCCCCCATTGTGGCCGCTGCGTGAACTTTTCCATCATGCAGATGAATGAGCGATAAACTGGGAGCTCCGTCTACATCGCGCCAGTCGTCCGCTCCGGCGGCCGCGTATCAATCAACTGGTCGCGAGGAGTCGTCACAACGCGCCACTTGTTGCCGCCCCCCATCCACCCCTTCCTTGCTCGGTGTCAGGGGCTCGACGGTAGGTAAGGTGCCCATGTTGCGGCTCATTACGAATTAGGTCGTTTTTTTAAGTCTTCGTTGTACTGTCAACGACAACAGTAGCTGAACAAATGTTCCGATTTGATTTAGCATCACATACACCAAACAGATCTAGAACACATTTGGATAATCAAGTATGATCAGATACTTTTGTCGCTGACTGTACTTAAGTGCCTTGTCGTTTTCACGAATACTAAATGAGCAGAGGGCTTAGCTAAGACGTCTTTCTACAAACATTAACGCTAATAGAAAACTAAAAAATGTACGGGGATGGCATAGAAGAAGAATAGAATCTGTCACCAAGCACCTATCGGTGTATTCCGGCAGCCCCACTTGAGAGCCAGTTCCCAATCCATGTGTGGCAAGGCGCCACCTTCGACCACATCGTCACTCAACATCAGAACGCTTCCCCCAAAGATGCAAAAAATAATTACCTTCCTATATGAGAGTCCGGCTTTTGTGAATTCTGAACCTACATCATGGGGTCCTGCCCCGTAACTCAAGTGTGTAAAAATGTATTAAGTTTAAAAAGAAATATCAATCGTAATAAAAACAGCTTTAGGGCCCCCACTGAATGATGGGATGTGGGATAGGGGGGGATGAGGCTAAATGGAGGGAGATTAGAGTGGTTTCAGCGGAGGCGAAGCGGAACAGCCACCAGATGGGACTTCGGCGCTGTCTCGGGGCGGAGCTGCGTTGGGACGAGCCAGCGGCTTGACAATAGTAATTTGAACTGATTTTCAAACACAATATACAAAGTCAAATGATTTCAGGAGATGCAGACAAATTAGGAAATCTTTGTTTGGAGATAACTCTTAAGTACACCTTTTCATTTCATATTTCGTACTTCATCATCGTCAGGCTTATATTTGCTGTGACACCATAGTTATTTCAAGAGACGTTTCAAATAAAGGCTGTGTAGAGTCCAGAACGCAACTCAAGAAGTGACTTTCCCGAAAAATTAGCAAAAGAGAACTTTTTTTATTACTGAGGTGATTGTCTAAAATCGAGAAGACGAGATTGCAACCTTCTCTTTAGATAGGATACAAAAGATATTGTTTATGTAACATGTCGCTCGCTTGAGCATAAGCGTCACGCTTGCCCATTACAGTTCAGCGCTTCTCGGAATATTAAACATGAACAGTTCAAAATCCTGTGCGACAATGAGTACATTGTCGCTCGTTACCTTAAATATCAGACGATCAATCTCTTTATGCCCTGTAATTTTACAGGAAACATTGTCCTTCAATCCAGAACACAGTAATATTTATACGGTATCTAAAAATGTTTTTTGTCATATATACTCGTACATCAAAACTAAACAACTCGGTCGAGTACTTGGCACCGCCTAAACGAGGCTCTACGATGACTATTGTTTCAAGCCACTGAATGGCTTTCGAGCGACAGTTAGCTTAAATGTAGGACAGGGTTTTAAACAATACCCTTACCCTTGTGCTTCGAAGGGCGCGGAGGTGGTCGGCCCCGGCTATAACAGTTGTTAGCGATGTCGTGGGCCTTAAGGCGGCCTAACAATATCAATACCAGGGCGCCGCCTGGCGACGTAGCTAGTACGAGTATGTTATTTTATTTTACTTCTAAAAAGCCTTGCCTTGATATAACTTAATTGTGGCTTTTTAATTTTAATCCTTTTTCCGGCATAAACAGTAGCTAACATGTTCATCCAGGGTCTAAGCTATCTCTATTCCTAATTCCACTTAAATCTGTTGAGGCGTTTTAGCGTGAAGAAGTTATAAACCAACACATTCACTCACAAACTTTCGCATTTATAATATTACTAGTTGCACCCCGCGGTTTCACCCGCGATATTTCCGTTATCAAACAGGGACCGGGTTAAAAATTATCCTATGTGTAGACTATAAAATCTATCTCTGCCCCAATTTCATCCTGATCCGTGCAACCGTTCTGGTGTGATTGAGTAAACAAACATCCATCAATCCAAACTTTCGCATTTGTTATATTATTGTGTGTTTAGTGTAAAGTGGCAGAGTGATCTGCATCTGTGTAGAGCATCACTAAGTTTTATTTTATTTATTTATTTATTTTTATTTATTTATTTATTACAAGGAAAACAAACAGCACATAAGAAAAAGTAACATAAAAACAAAACATAAAACAAATAGGCCTAACAGTTTTCACAAATAGAAGAAGGTTTAAACATGCCAGTAAATAATTTTGTAGAACATAGAATATTAAATCTAATAATGATAAGAGAAAAAACAACAAAAACTAAGGAAAGACATAACAAACATAAACTTTGGTATAAATAAGATAGGATAGAACAATAATAGAGATGACAAAACACATTTTAACACAGAATATAGGTAGACGAAGAAGAAAGTAAAAAGAGAAAAGAGTAAGCCATATCAATCTGTCTTTATTTAGAGAAATAAATAGACAAGTTTTATATATATATATGTATATATATTATCAACCGTTCACGGTAAATGCTGATCCAGTGAGAAGTTAGAACAATTGTTGATCCGCCTATTTTACCTGTTTACTCAGCTCCGCGTCGCGCAAACTGATATACTTTGATCCGTCCTTCATGCGCGTGTGACGTCAGTGGATCTGCACTTACACGTTTTCAACATGCTCGTCAGCGATTCGACCAACATTTGTTGATCCATTAACGGTCGAAAAAATCATACTGAATATGATTTCTTAGATCCAGTGTATATTTAATTTATCTGCGACATTTATTTAGACTAAGTGGATCCGGAGCCAAATTTGACTAATAGGTACTCGAACACAAAGCGGCAACGTCGCATTCTGCGTGTGATAGAGAACCTAGTAGACTAATTCGTTAGAGTAATAAGGTAAGAAAGATGCGTTAGTTACTGCGTTTGAGGATCAAACTAATATAAAGTTTATTTTTCGATTAAAATTTAGTTGCAACAAGGTTGCAATATTATTATGTTTTTTAAAACACTTTTATTAGCTTTACTTGTAACTAACTAACTTACAATGTAATCAAATCTTAGAAGGCAATTTTCACTTACTTCTAATTGTCGTATCGACTTGAAACTTTGTATGTGTATGTAATCTCGGTGACAATGCAATAATTTGGTATCATTGACCTGATCTGATGATGCAGCCGGAAGGTGGGTAGGGCATCTCTGCGCTGGCTACTAGTAAACCCCTCGTGTTTGGGCTCATATGAATCGCCTTGATGAGTCTAATAGATTGAACTTAGTGACGAAGGTCTGATGATGCAGCCAGGAGGTGGGTAGAGGATCTCTGCAGTCATTGATAGTAATCCCCTCGAGTTTGGGCTCATATGAATCGTCTTAATGAGTCCAATAGATTGAACTTGGTGACGAGGGTCTGATGATGCAACCGGAAGGTGGGTAGGGGATCTCTGCAGTGGCTACTAGTAAACCCCTCGTGTTTGGGCTCATATGAATCGTCTTGATGAGTCCAATAGATTGAACTTGGTCACGAGGGTCTGATGATGCAACCGGAAGGTGGGTAGGGGATCTCTGCAGTGGCTACTAGTAAACCCCTCGTGTTTGGGCTCATATGAATCGTCTTGATGAGTCCAATAGATTGAACTTGGTGACGAGGGTCTAATGATGCAACCGGAAGGTGGGTAGGGGATCTCTGCAGTGGCTACTAGTAAACCCCTCGTGTTTGGGCTCATATAAATCGTCTTGATGAGTCTAATAGATTGAACTTAGTGACGAGGGTCTGATGATGCAGCCAGGAGGTGGGTAGGGAATCTCTGCAGTCATTGATAGTAAACCCCTCGAGTTTGGGCTCATATGATTCCTTTCGATGAGTCCGATAGATTGGACTTGGTAACAAACGGCTAAAAACTTAAAAAAATAAAAATACATATATAGTTTAAAAAACTAAAAAAAAACACTTTTAAATTTCAATTTCAATTTATTTATTTATTCAATAGGATACATTGTGATCACTTTAAAACGTCAAACTTAAAACTAGCTACGCCTGTTCCAACCTCCTTACGCCGGCAAAAGAACAGGCAAGAAACGCCCGGCAGGTAATTTTTTTGGCGCGATCACATTGACAATTTTATTTTTATTACTAATTGATTGAATTGGAGCAAGTTCACTAAAATCCCAAGCTTTTTTTGTCATCTAATGGTCCGATATTTTTTAATTAGCTTTACTAATAAGATTTCTCTTGTTTGGTTGTACACATTGGGATATGGGAACATGAATATTAATGAGTTGCGGGATCACAACCAAAGCAGACCAGACCCCACAAGCAGCACCCGTTCACGAGTTGACGCATGTGCCAGCCATCGCTCTCCTCGACCATATGAGAGGGAAGAGGGCGACCCGACACACGACGCGCACTGAAAATTATAAAATAATTAAATAGTCTTGTATTAGTTACGATATAATGGTTAATTCAAAAAGTGTGGAGCGCTTTTTGGTTGTGTGTACTTTTATTTACCCAGTAAAAGAAGCGCTCCACACTTTTTGAATTAACCATTATATCGTAACTAATACAAGTCTATTTAATTATTTTATAATTTTCAGTGCGTTTTAAAAGTGTTTTTTTAGTTTTTTAAACTATGTATGTATTTTTATTTTTTTAGTTTTTAGCCGTTTGTTACCAAGTCCAATCTATCGGACTCATCAAAAGGAATCATATGAGCCCAAACTCGAGGGGTTTACTATCAATGACTGCAGAGATCCCCTACCCACCTCCTGGCTGCATCATCAGACCCTCGTCACTAAGTTCAATCTATTAGACTCATCAAGACGATTTATATGAGCCCAAACACGAGGGGTTTACTAGTAGCCACTGCAAAGATCCCCTACCCACCTTCCGGTTGCATCATCAGACCCTCGTCACCAAATTCAATCTATTGGACTCATCATGACGATTCATATGAGCCCAAACACGAGGGGTTTACTAGTAGCCACTGCAGAGATCCCCTACCCACCTTCCGGTTGCATCATCAGACCCTCGTGACCAAGTTCAATCTATTGGACTCATCAAGACGATTCATATGAGCCCAAACACGAGGGGTTTACTAGTAGCCACTGCAGAGATCCCCTACCCACCTTCCGGTTGCATCATCAGACCCTCGTGACCAAGTTCAATCTATTGGACTCATCAAGACGATTCATATGAGCCCAAACACGAGGGGTTTACTAGTAGCTACTGCAGAGATCCCCTACCCACCTTCCGGTTGCATCATCAGACCCTCGTCACCAAGTTCAATCTATTGGACTTATTAAGACGATTCATATGAGCCCAAACTCGAGGGGATTACTATCAATGACTGCAGAGATCCTCTACCCACCTCCTGGCTGCATCATCAGACCCTCGTCACTAAGTTCAATCTATTAGACTCATCAAGACGATTCATATGAGCCCAAATACGAGGGGTTTACTAGTAGCCAGCGCAGAGATGCCCTACCCATCTTCCGGCTGCATCATCAGATCAGGTCAATGATACCAAATTATTGCATTGTCACAATCTGTAGCTTGTGATGGACAAAGATACGAAACGGCAACGTCGCGGCTGCTTTCAGCCAATCTTATCGTTTGCTGTGCTTTGATTGGCTTATTTAAATCGGATCAACGTTTTCCGTAACCATCGCAAGGTGGATTTGTATATCGGATCAACTTCGGCGAACGCTAGTAAGCAGTCCCATGAGCGTAGATGTTGATCCGGTTGGAGCCACATCAGTAACCAAATATGCATATTGGATCAACAAAAGGCGCCGGATCAACATGAGTTTTTGGATCAACAAAGTGCTCGCGTGAAGTCGCGTCAGATCAACATTTGCCGTTAAGAGATATCTATACACTTATACATGTTTATATAATATATAAAGTGAATCTAATAAAGAGATAAATAGAGAGAAGTATATAAATAAAAAATAATAAAATTAGAAATAGAGTAAGAGAAATAAAGAGAAACCTAACACTCTTCAAAAAAAGCAGAGCATGTATATTTTTTGAAGAAATTCTGTCTCGCAGTAAACAAATCCACATCCTTAGAGTAGTTTGCGTTAAATTTTTTACAAACACGAATAAAGTAAGAATTCTGTCTATAATTAGTGCTACATGAATCCACGTGAAGCATAAGATGATGATTTTAACCCAACAGTGTGTCATCTTACTGCTTAATGTAGTCAAAGGCCTCTGAACACAGCCGCCTGTGTATGTGTGTATGTCCGTGTACACACACACACCTACACAAACGTTTTGATATTCAAAGGGCGCAGTCCCATCCGACCCGTGACTTTGACCCGCAAAACTTTTACTATCCCATTGACCAAGTTGCGGGACCAATAGGAATAATAGAGCTGCAATCATCCCGTAGCGGGACACTTCGGTTAGCGATCAGGACTATCGACTCTTAGGGTGAAACCAAACGAGCGTAATTTTTTGAGTTATGAGTCGCAGAATTTCGGTAGCATAAATTCTGCTGCATTCGGTTTTATACAAAAAGGCAGCCGGTGCCACACGACGATGATGCAAAATGAGTTGTCTGCCGACTATTGAGTCACTATTGCGCATTGGCGCGTGAACTCGACCGAATTTCGGTCGTGGTGAGGGAAGGGCAAATAAAGTATGAAACCGTCCACATATCACCCTCTGACTATTGAGTGGGTTTACCCAGCTTCTTTTTCTGGCCTCCTCTACAAATACACAATGTTTTTAATGGATCCATCGTGCGCGACGATACGAACAGCCCGTACCAACGCTCAATACTGAATAAATAAATTAAGTTCGTCTGGCAACTCAACAGAAATTCAGTTGAACGTAAAATGAGTGACCGAAAATACGCGACTCACGGCTCGCAAAATTACGCTCGTTTGGTTTCACCCTTATAAAAGGAGAGCGTCAGTTTTTATTACAAAACTTTGGTACGCAGATAGCCAAATACTATACTTCTACTCTAACAGCCGGTTTCAATAACCAATCTATTCACGGTTTGACATAAATTTGACATTACTTCTATGGAGCTTATGTCAAATTTCCATCTCCAGTAAGGCACATCGTCGATAGATCGGTTATTGATACCGGTCGTATTACACTATAACGCTGACCGTCAGACAACGCACACCCTAATTTGGTGGGTTTAGAACTGTAGAAGCATGACATATTGCACAAGAATCCAAACTAAAACCATATGCGTCAAGTAGATCTCTCTGCTCCTGACTGTTTGTTACCTTTTCACGTCTAAACCACAAAACAGATCTTGATGAAATTTGGTATGGAGATAGATTGAACCCCGGGGAAAGACTTATGATATTTTTTATCACAATATTCTGTAGTCCAGGCAAAGCACAGTTAACGTAGATGAGCACTAAGTTCCGATTTTTTTTGTCTCGTTGCCAAAGTTAGCCATACCTATAGTTTAAAACGATATGAAAGACTTGTTATTTATTAAAATGTCGATGGTCTAATTAAAAGGTAAAGAGTATTTATAATATAAGCGCTCTACAAACAATGACACTAGAAAAAAAACACATGTTTGCCATCTAATCATATCATATTCATAACCAAAATTTTCGTTCTCCTAAATCCTTTGCCATCAAACTACACAGCATTGAGTCTCCACCACGAGCGCCGGCCAATTTATGGCGGACAATTTGTCGTTGCGGTGTATTCGCTAATAGATGCGGCAAGTCATAAACTCGTATCAATCAGGATAGCTCGTTTCCGTCGGAATAGCTTGTATCCATCACGATTTTACTGCGACGGGCGCTTATATACGGCGGAATGGGATCGTTACTCGAGATCATGTTCTGGAGTGTAATCTATCGGATGTATCCATTGCGAACATTCCTTTTTAACTGATTGGTTAATCAAAACTAAGTACAACTGAGGCAAAGGCTATAAGTTAGTACAACTGATGAATACTTATCTTACAAATAGAATATTGTCATCATCATCACCCTATTACGTTCCCACTGCTGGGACTCTAGCCTTCTCTCAGAAAGAGAGTATGCGCCGTAATCTACCACGCGGGCCCAGTACGAGTTGGTAGATGAGATGTCGCATGCCCTTGAATGTTGTGGTTCTTGGACAAGCCTCCTCACGATGTTTTTCTTCACCGTTTTGAGCGATGGCAAAGCCACACATAACTTATGCGGAGCCGAAAGGGTTCGAACGCGTTACTGCTCGGCCACTATTGCTTAAAATATTTTAAAACATGCTAAAGGGTTATGTTCTTCTTTTTCGTATGAGCCAATTCTATTGACGAAGTTTGCAGGCCGCCCGAAGTTCTTCAACATGACTTTACGACTGATAGAGCTTGGATCAACCAATAGCTAAACGTGCCATCCGACGCACGGTGGCCCTTAGTTGAAAATGCCACTAAACGGTCACCCATCCAAGTAATAGCCGCGCCAAGTGTATCCTAATCTGGTTGATCTGTTACGACCGACAGGACTAGCTATGCTACGAGCGCTACACACTATGTTTATCCGACAAGATACCTCCTCCATATTTATCTTTCCACGGTTCTGAATCCTCAGGCTGTTTAACTTGAAACTTCTTTAATAAAACCCGCTCATGTAATCTCCGGCTCGCCACAGTGGAGCCCCCTTTCGACGCGTCTGCCGCGCGCCGGCAAATGCTCCGTTATTTGATTTGGTTCGCGGCCGCCGTGTCCGGTCGCCGGCCGGATATTACATTAATTTCACCGGAACACCGGATCCTTTGTCCGTACACTACTGGTAACTCCCTTCCGGAGGACGCCAGCACTGGTTTTAAAAGCTTTTGTGAAATGATCTCCTTGTTTTTAGTGAAAATACGTAGTCTTTGTCTTGTCTGTTAGTCTGTAATAAAATCCTTTTTTCTGTTTATTTTCTTTCCCTGGTGTTATTTCAGACTGTAGACTGCATTAAAAAGATTCTCTTGTATATTCCACAATAAGAGTGTATTTTTAATTTAATAACGAAAAACTGCAAACTCATAAAAATGAGATGTTGTTTTAAAAGTGTATAATTTATTCTAAAACACAGAATGAATTAGGCCACATATTAAGAACGTTACTGACTTCAAAGATATGTACTAGTAGCAATTTTTAATAGCTGACAATAATAAGCAACTTTGAAACAAAGTTTTCCCATCTCGTATGTGCACTAAACCTATGTTACTCAAAAAGCGAAACACGAAGAAATCATAAAAAGATAAACAAGAAAATAGCAAAAACAATTCTAGACAGCACCTACGTGATCAAAATTGTAACTTACAGAAATGTAAGTAAACGAAAGGAGAAGGAAATGTAGCAAAATAGCAGGTACAGATTGCAGAATAACCATTGCGCATATAATATCCATAAATTTAATATTACTTGACTCTGTATCATGCACATACCTACAGTATGCTTCTCGCTGTTATTTGTGTAGGTAAGTTATGCATATACCTTATGTACCGATGTTACCTTTGTCTCAGTAAAATTCATATGATTTCGTTTGTATTTAAAAACTCATTAAAATGTCCTTGGTAATATTTTCTTTCGGAGTAGTATGCATTTAAAATTTTATTATGTTTACTCTCTCTTTTATTTTAATTGCTCTGCCTTTAGATTGTCTGGAGAAAAGATAGCTTGGAGTTTTATTGTTGTTTTAATATTTAACTTCTCTGTATTGTGGTGAATCAATAATTTAAAAAAAAGGAATTTCCTTCCTCGCTGCGGCAGACATAAACAAACCGTTCATTACGTTTTCTTGTTCAACATCATCTGTTCATAAATTCGAACAAAAGTTACAACTGTTGATCGCAAGACAGCAGCGTCGACTGTCGCTATGCGGACAATGCGCATCCGGAGCGGTCTGGCGTTGGCGTGGATTGGAAACTTCTCACGTCTCACGTCGGTAGCTTGTCGTATCGGCCTCGTATCGGGTGTCGCGCCGCGGTTGTTGCCACTTTCATTGTTCGTCCAACAATCGCGCCACTCGGAATATCTGCTCCAGATAGCAAGTGTTTGCTCATACCGGTTCCATTTCGTCGCATTGACTCGGTGCTGGAGCCGGGTGCTTTGATGCTATTGATTTTGTATCTTTGGAGGCAGCGAACGGATTATGACGTTACTTAGACAACGCACGTGCTGGTACTTAAACCCTTAATACGTATCAGCCCGTGACGTAATAACCGACAATACGCCGCAGTAGGTAACCCAATAAAACTGTAGCACAAAGCTTAAGTCCCGCCATTATAGCGAATATGATAGCAAAACGAATTCAGATACAAGAGACAGTTGCGCAATTTTCTGGTTCAAGGGGCATTACGAGGATTCTTTTATTATATTCCCCCGTGCCTACTTTACCGTCGCTCTTTTTCCATAAATTATATCATTTTAAGAGCCAACGAACAAACGAGCCTATTCATTTCCCTTGCCTGTGCGATTTTTTTTTATATTAATAATATAATAATAATATATTAGCCTAGCTCTAACTGTCGGTACGCGCTAAAACAAAACAAACGCAGAAACAATTACACCGAGCGCTGTTACGGTAGATTTAAGTGATTAAGTTTAATGGCTTTTCATCTTTAGGGAACAATTTGGGATAAAAGCTGTGAGAATTGCGCGGATATTAATAGAAACAGACGCTGGTGATAGCGCCAATTTACAATTCTTTACAAAGTTATACTCACGGCACTTATCGGAGTCGTTAAACTTTATTAATTTGATCTATGAACCGTGACGGCGAGATATTAATATTGCTTGACGAGAAAGAGAATATTTTCCAATACTTGGCTCTAACTATCCAACGTAGTGTGAAACACAAAGCTAATTTATATCGATGATGGCTCAGTGGTAGTGACGTCGGCTTGCGATCCGTAGGACGTGGGTTCGAATCCTACAATGAGCTTGAGCTTTCGGTGAAGGAAAACATCGTGATGAAACCATAGCTTGGTGGTAGGGTATTTTCTAGTACTCGCCTGGCTAGCTACCACCCTCTTGTTAAGAATCTGTCGCCAAGCACCTATCGGTGTGTTCCGGCAGCCTCACTTGAGAGCCAGTTCCCAGTCCAGGTGTAGCGTGGCGCCACCTTCGACCACATCGTCACTTAACATCAGGTGACTTGTGGTCAAACGCTACCCTGTAAATAGTAAAAAAAAAAAAAAAAAAATTGACGAGACTTATAAAGTCACGCTCAATACTCAATAACATGTAAAAGTCTCCGACCCAAAATGGTATTTCCACTAAAAGTCGTGACAAGTTAACTGCTCGTGACAAATATATCGAAAATAAAGGAACGGAGGTCTTAAATAAACTCAATCATACGAACAAATATATGAGAATGATCCCATTTCACGAACCTAGCAGTTTGACAAACTGGTAGGTTCGTGAAATGGGAGTCAACATTCTGTACATTATGTATTTTGGCTTCCTATAAAATGAGCACTAAGTAAATGTGGAATCTATACGATACCCAACATAAAGCCCTAAGGGGCTTCATGTTCTGAGCTAGGGTTTCGGGGATTGTAAACTTTAGTGCTGGCAGTAAACAAAGATAAAGGATTTATTATTACAGAGAAAAAACAATTTGTAGTTCTTTATTACACAGGACATAAGTATCTGAAGGATGGATTTAAGATTCAATTTCGTGGAGAGTATAGCTTTTTCTATTCAGACTTTAGATTGAAATCTACAGGGCTTAGAGCCTTTTATAGAACGCATACAAAGTTAAAATTCCAGATAGTCCTCTATAGAAGAAATACCTTTTATTTGCATATAAAATGAGTAGTGTTGGCACAAACAAGTGATGTAGGTACGTTGATGTTAGGTTTACAAAGTAGCATCACGTTTTGCCGTTATTGGCGTGCAAAATTATAGAGATGCTAAGATGCTGTCACCATGAAGATATTGAATTGAACTGATTTAATTTTGCATATAAAATAAAATCAGTTCAATTTCTTTAACCGATTACACGGAAGTTTCAAAGCTTTTTCTTCAATAAAAAAACAGACCAGCGACCTATTCAATATTTTAACGCCACAATTAAGCGCCATTCACTCCCGAACCCATTCATCCCCATCCGAAACAAAAACTTCAAAAGCTGATTGCTTTATTCATAACACACCAATTAACACGTTGAAAAGCGAGCGATTCCGGCTGAAAAGTGGCTTTCATCCAATATTTTATACATACGGAATAGGAGTGGATATGAAGCAGATAGGAATTATCAGTTGTCAGTGTAGTCGTGTGCAGGGGGAATAAACAATCAGATAAATGCAGCCTTTAGAGCTCGCTCGGTGAGTGTTTGCGAATATTGAACCAATAAAAGGCCACTTTTTGTGCAGCTCAAACTTTTATCGATAAGTAATTAATCAATTTATAGAGATATATTGCAACGACTGGTCGATGCTACCCCTATAACCAAACTGCTTGTCTGTATTTTGCACACAAAAAGAAAAAATAGAACAACACAGAAGGAAACACTTCAGAGCTACCAGTGTCACAATGTGTTCTTGTTACAGATTACCTTTGACCACAAGTCACGTGATGCTAAGTGACGATGTGGTTGAAGGCTCCACTCTTTTGTCAAAACAAACCGATTGGTGCTTAGCGACAGATCTTCAGCTAGTCAGGAGAGCTCTAGAAAATGTCCTACCTCAGTTACAATTTCATCGCGATGTCTACTCTCACCAAAAGCTCAAACTCATTGTCATAAACAAATCGACTACATATATTATGGAGCACTTCTACACCATACTTCACGTCAAAACCCCTAACATTAATACAATTCCATGTTGTAACGTATACATAAAAACAGCGTATCACTTCAATTCATTGTCGTTCTCAAACCCCTCACAAAGGAGTCGCGAGCGGTCGCGGAGCTTCCACTAACGTTTGAATGGTAATGTAGGTGGGATACGGAAGAGACAAGCAAGGGGCTTTATTTTCGTACCTTTTTGTGGGAAAACATGGCGACGAAGAAACGAATATATTGTCACTCGCAACCTAAAATAAACATTGCATGCAGATTCTTCTTTTTTGCCTCTTTTTCATACCAGCAGCACTGACTTGATACTGATACAGATTTAAAAAAGTAATGGTGCTCGTGTCTTCGGGTTGTGACCAGTAGGTAGTGGGTACAATGAACTAGAGCTTGCGGCGAAGGAAAACATTCTAGTACTCGCCTGACTAGCTCTAAGTTAAGAATCTGTCGCCAAGCACCTTCCGGTAAGTTCCATGAGACACTTGAGAGCCACTTCCCCATCCAGGTGTAGCGTGGCGTCACCTTCACATCGTTACATAACATCAGATGAAACATACACCAACCTAGAGATAAATTCACGAGCACGAGTAAATGGCCATATGCGAGCTCCTAGAGTCATCACTGGCGCTGGTAACTCACCCGATGTGAACCTGCCTACATATACATATTTGCCACCATTTTCCGTCACTCGTACAACACAAGTTATCACAAAATGTTTCGATTTACCGCACAAATTGCACAAAATAGAACATCATTTCCCGCGATGTCGCTGCAGCAACACTCAATGAAAATTCAATTTCCCGTCATCGTGTGTAACAAAACGTTTAATCAAAATGGCGGCTGCGAGTGACGTCACTGTTATAATTTAATACACGTGTCACGTGGCAGTTCTTTTGATTTATTTACTGTCCATGTTTGGAGTTACATATATGTGTCACAATGAAAAGACTAAAGAAGGGGCGGCTGCTACGAACTAGAAATTTTAATAATTTTTTTGTAAAGCTAAACATAATTGAAACTTGATTAAAATAATTCCCGCGTGTTGGAATCTATCTACGATATCTTCTCTTCTCTTCTCTTGTATATAAAAATCACTGCTGTTCTTTAGTTCCGCTAAAACTTTAAAACGGCTTGACCGATTTGATGTTTGGTTGTGATGTTCGCATTTGAAAAAAACGTCAAAGGAAATCTTGTACGGGAATTGCCAGTACGAAGTCCAATAAAAAAGGGCTAAATTATTTTTCAAAACTCAAAACATTATAATTCCTTGCAGCAATTACAATATGTGTGTTCAAATAAGTAATGCCCTCGTTATTTTAACTTCAAATTACGACTAAATTCTGCGGAATTATTAAAACGACTTCCATTAAAGTTGACATCAATTACACCGGAGCCGGTTTCGTAACTCAGTGAACATTTCGAGAGCTCTCTAATCAGAAATACTTATAATTACAAACATCAAAGTTGTAAGCGCGAGGAATTCACTTCGGCACAAAAGTAGCAGTCAGGGGCACAGTGTAAGTGCGTGTGTGTGGGTGTACAACCAGTAAGATTTGCGTGTAGGCTGACATAGTAGTGTTCAAAGATGCTTTAACTTAGTTTAGTTTTAGAGAATGCAAAACAGAATCGACACCAATATCATACTTATTCAAGTTGTATTTTGTACATTTAAGGCCCTACACAAAACTGAGAATTCGCATCGCATCGCAAATATCTGCGAGCTCGCATAAATGCGTCACAAGAACTTCCGATCTGATTCGCATCGCGCCGCATCGCATCGCAGTTTTGCGTGGGTGCCCTTAAATTGCACATTTTTTATTTTTTTATTTTATTTTGCTGCCGTCACTGCTACGTCACTGACTGTATGTACATTGCCTTCAACCTGACACAATAAGGTAAGCGACGCAATTATCGGCAGTTCAGCAACAAAGCTCGCTAGAGGTGTGCTCGTGACAGCCTGTAATTTTAACGTTGAATTGGACGGGGGAGAATGGCCGAAGCTGTTTTGTTTTTGACTTTAATTTGAGCGTGGAAAAGTTTTCATTGACGAACGCCAAACAAAGGTCCAGCTTTCGTTGCCTCAGCACGTACAATTAATACTCGATTTTCGTATGCCGATGTCCCTGGTGAAATTTCACTTTAGTATAAACTAACAATCTATACTAATATTATAAAGCTGCAGAGTTTGTTTGTTTGTTTGTTTGAACGCGCTAATCTCAGGAACTACTGGTCCGATTTGAAAAATTCTTTCAGTGTTGGATAGTCCATTTATCGAGGAAGGCTATAGGCTATATTTTATTTCCAAAAAATTAGGGATCCGTAAGAAAATTGCTATTTTGCAACCCAAGGTGTGAAATCGAAAAACTTTGTTTGCGTGCGCTGCAAAAACTATTGACACTAGAACAAAATAATGTATTACGGGTTTGTAGGTCTCATTTAGATCTACAAAAAAGTCCGCGAGAGCATATGTCTAACTATTATAGTTATGCCACAATAAGTGATCTTTTATTTTAAAAAAATAATTTTTAATGCCGCTGCTAGAAAAGGCTCTTTATTTGTATCTTGGTATTAATCCTTATCAAAATAAATTACTTCTTATTCAAAACTGCTTCAATGCCTTTATATAACTTTTTGAATCATTCAATTCGGACATTCCATTCGAAAGATATCACGAGTTTAAAAATGTAAGTAGTAGTAGATAAATAAAACCGCCGAACCGCAGCGCAGCGGGAAACGCGGTGAGGTGAGGGGGGCACCGGGAGAATCTATGAAAATAGGTAAAGTGCGGTCGCGGACCAGGAAGACCTTTATCTGCGCGGTTCAAACGTGCGGTCCAAGAAAAATTAATTTAGAATTAAAATAGGATAATGGGTACACAGCAGGTAACGCGTTGAGGGGGCACCGAAGTGCGGGAATAATTTTGGAGTATGCGGAATATACTGAACCGATTGAAATGAAATTTGGTATAGAGATAATTTGAGCCCCGGGGAAGGACATAGGATACTTTTTATCGCGTTAAACTGTAGCCCACGCGGGTGAAACCGCAGGGAACAGCTAGTATGTTTATAATTTACTTAGTCGTCCCCGCGGTTTCACCCGCGTTTTCCCGTTATCCCGCAGGAACCTTTTTCCGGGATAAAAAGTAGCCTAAGTGTTAATCTAGAGTATAAGTTATCTCCCTTCCAAATTTGATTCAGATTCGTTCAGTAGTTTTTGCGTGAAAGAGTAACAAACATCCATCCATCCATACTCACAAACTTTCACGTTTATAATATTAGTAGGAAGTAGGATTTACAGCTCTCAATATTCTGTTCTTCTCTGTTGTTCTGTTCTGTTTCTGTTGTTCAGTTAAGTTAAATCATAAAATTCCAATGCTCACAAAAGCTATCCCTTAAGGACGAATAGCGACAAGCCAGTTCTATCACAATCCAGTTCCATGACACAAATACCCTAAACAAAGTATTGCAAAACAATAAGCTTCGAACGAGGCCTTAATTAATCCACAACAACTCAATACAGAGTTAATGAATACCTACTGAATAGCCGTCTATTGTCTCTTTGTTAAGTCAGGTAAGGATTGCCGCTCGGGCCAGTCAAAGTGTTTTTTTGTATAATGACCTGGGGCACGATGGAAGACAGCCAATTCCATCGATTCGATTGTCCCTTCTAGCTTTTTTGTAGACTTCGCAATTAAAACTGAAACAATCATCTTTCTCCCAGCAAACTTTTTTATCAAATACAGATATTTTTTTCTTTAATTCTCCGCCCTTTAAATGAGGATGTGGTCGAAGACGGCGCCACGCTGCACCTGGATTAGGAACTGCCTGCCAACTGGAGATGTTTGTCAGTTACTATTGTATTTGTTTTTCACATATACTGTTTTAAACTACCATGGTTAATAACATTAGCATTAAGTTTTATAACGGGATAATTACCAAAAACAAATACATGGTAATTATCCCGTTATAAAGCCTAATTCTAATGTTTTTCACATGTGACTGGTATATAGTTAACGAGCTGCGCCTCACGGTTACACCCGCGGTTTTCCCGTTATTGCACATTCTTCGGGATATAGCCTATGTTATTTGTGTTAATTCAGGGTATAAGTGTATCTCGTGTCCAAATTTCACTCAAATTTGTTGAGGCGTTTCTACGCGAATACGCATCAAACATACCCACTCACTCACTCATAAAATTTTGCATTTATATTATCGCTATTGCCCCATATCTTTTACTTAAAGCTGAATATTTCAGAGGTCTCCTTTCAACTATCTCCCGCAGCCACTAATTGTAAATTATGAGGTCGAGGCAGTAATTCAATTAAAACACCGCCCAAACTATGCGGATTATGCGGTTAGTACTTCAGCTGTATGAAATTAAGTGTTTTTGATTTACTGCTCACTATTTAGTTCGATAACTTGGAGGGACACAGATACAGGGAGGACTATAGTTGCGTTAAAAGGTTTTTTGTCAATAAACCTATCAATAACTACGAAGTTAGTTTAATATTCTGAGTCTACGAACGATGACTCAAGCTAGGCGCAAATACTGGATTTCGTTCAGGGAGGTTAATTTTCTAAAACATCTTATCTTTTAGAAAATTTGCTTTATAAATAAAGAGATCAATAATGCAGCTGCTGCAGAGAAAAGGGGGGGGGGAGCAATTCCACCAGTTCCCGCCCTTGCACCTGAGTAACAAGTCTATATTATAATAAACTTTGTACAGTCAGCGATAAAAGTAGCTGATCATATTCGATTTTCCGAAAGTGTGTTTCAGTTCAGAAGGTTAGTGTTTAAAATGATGAACGTAAATTTGTTATTATTCAGCGAATTTTGTCGTCGACTGTACTCGTGAAAATTCATGTGACTGCTAAGCCGCTCGTAGCAGTCGTAGTCACGTAGCTCGTAGACCGAAACGCTACGAATATTGTAGACGTTTGTAGCACGCCCGCTACATACGCTACGTTCCCTCGGAGGCACTGTCGAGGTTTTATTAAAACACTTTACTAACTTGACTTGTAACTAACTAACTAGCTAACTAACTAATTTTATGCAATTGTGTGCCGATACGAGCCAGCTACTCGCCTGGTGGTAGGCCATCACAGTTCAGTGCGATCCAGAACTTTGAACTACAACAGTTCAAAGTACTGCGCCGCAATTCACTGCGCTCGTCACCCTCTCTGCAATTACACAGAAATCATTCAAACCGCAATCCACTGATAATGTTTGCACTTTAACTTGACTTGACAAAATCTTCCCTAAATGAACTTTGTAAAAGAGTAGAGGAGGAACGAGAAAAATAATTTATATTTTTACGCTTAAATTCAATCAAATAATATTTAGTCAGTAGGATACTGCAAAACGACAAACTTAAAGTTAATAGATAGCTACGCCGGTTCCAACCGCCTTAAACCAGCAAAAGAACAGGCAAGAAACGCCCGGCAGGTCATCATTTGGGCGCGCTCTCTTTTACAATTTTGTTTCAAATCTTCTAAACGAAAAATGATTAATTTATTCAGCCTAATTCCGCGAATGAAGCGGATGGTTAGGCAACTTGTCCGATATCAATATTTCGTTTTCATAATGTAAAAGGGCACGTAAAGGGCATCCGTCGATATTTATTAACGGCCTCTCGGCAGACACGGATGCGGTGTAACGTGTAACGATCGGAATCGTTTGTAATGGCTCGTATAACGTTTACGAGTACTCGCGCCGCAGCCTGCGGAGGCTGTCGCACTCCATGTTTTACAGTACCAGAGTGGGGGCCGCGGGGAATCACCGCGGAGTCAGCTCCGCGAGCAGATTTCAATTTATTGCTACACTCTTAATTGAAAATGAAGAAGAGTCAAAAGTTAAATATATAAATATAAAGTTAAATTATTATATTTAAGTATTTAGGTGGAATCATGATCACTCTAAAATGTCAAGCTTAAGACAAGCTACGCCTGTTCCAAGCTCCTTACACCGGCTAAAGAACAGGTAAGAAAGGCAGGTCATTTATGGGTGCGATCATATTCACTATTTAATTCTTATTACTTACTGACTGTTCCTCGCAGTTTCACCCGCGTAGGCTACAGTTTATCGCGATAAAAAGAAGCCTATGTCCTTTTTGAGGCTCTAGACTATCTTCGTACCAATCGGTTCAGTAGTTTAGTCGTGAAAGCGGGACAGACAGACAAACAGACAGACAGAGTTACATTCGCATTTATAGTGTTTTATAGTAGGGGAGTAGGGATTGATTGAGTTGGAGCAAGTTTACTACTTAATCCCAAGCTTTTTTGTCAAATCTGATATGTTATAATAACTCTGATATGTTATAATAAGCTTTACTAATAAGATTTCGTTTAATATGGACTCGAAATCTTTGACCACAATATAACGTATTGTCAAGGGATTTGTGGTCAAACGCTACCCTTTAACGGGCTAAGGTTTTAAAAGAAACGCTATTCTCACTGTAACTTCGACTCGAAAATTTTTCGAAGGCAAAAATAATCCCATTTGACCTATTTGTCAGCGTTAAACGGCGTCGTTAATTTGTTCACGGCTCATAAAGTTTCGTCGTTTAACGCATGAAATTGTTTCCGAATTCTCGCGGCCCTTAGCGCCGTAACTCTGATCGACGTCTCCATGCCTTCTAGGAATTAGTAACGACTGGGGTACAGTCAGGAGCAAAAGTTAAGTCTTTAAGGCAAGAATGAATAGGTACCTTCTAGCTGTGCCTGCTACACCGTTGATGGTATCATTGCTAGGAAACGTCCAGGGTGGGGGCCAAATACATGCCTATTAATATATAGATAATGAAAGAAAAAAGTTGCTCTACAAGCCAATTTTTCCAATTTTCATAAGCAGAACTTGCTCGAATTTAATAAATTAGTAATAAGAATAAAATTGTAGTAAATAAAACCAAATAGGTCATTCCCAATTTCTACAATTCACAAGAGAGTCGAAAAAGGATATCTTTCTGTATAATTTAATAACAACTTTAAAACAAATATGTGAAGGGATTCGTCTCTATTCATCCCTTAATACAACGGTTTTTTTGCGTTTTGACCGTTCATATCCCCTTAAGCTGCGGTCAAGAGCACTCGACTGAACCAGCTATTAGCAATTCGCTGAATATGACTTAAAACTGGCGAAATTCGGGATGAAATGAGGCGGGAGCTGCGCGATTTATGAGATGGTCTCGGGACGGTCACGATTAGTTAAATGACTGGAGTGGATGAAATAGAGATCATTAACAATTAACAGTAATCGAGAGGCAGGATTAGATCGGCTCTGTCCAAACTGAGCGTAATTAGAACAAGCGAAAATGACTGGAGAAATGTGCAGCATTGGGCTATTGTATAACAATTTACTTGAATGCCAGTGATGTTACCCAAAACGGCTTCAACGGAAGACCAGCAAAACGGTGAGTTGAGGCCGGTTTGCAAAAATTTAGTAATTTTAGTTTTTTTATTCGTAGTGTTTGACCGCAAGTCACCTGATGTTAGTGGCAATGTGGTCGAAGATGGCGCCACGCTACACCTGGACTGGGTTCTGGCTCTCAAGTGAAATTGTCGGAACACACCGATAGGTGCTTGGCGACAGATTCTTAACTTGAGAGTGGTAGCTAGCCAGGCGAGCACTAGAAAATGCCCTACGACCAACTGTGGTTTCACCACGATGTTTTCCTTCACCGAAAGCTCAAGCACACCTCGGGTCGCAAGCCGATGTAACTGCCGCTGATACGTAATCGTTAGTTACTATGTAATGCTGTTTGTTTTTATTTAGTTTTACGAATAAAATCAAAATCAATAATTCTTTATTTAATAGGTACTTAATATGATCACTTTAAAACGTCAAACTGTTCCAACCTTCTTACGCCGGCAAAAGAACAGGCAAAAGCTCCCGGTAGGTAACTTTTTGGGCGGGATCACACTTACAATTTTAATCTTACTACTAATTTAATGAATAAGGGCCGGTTTTATAAACATCCGTAAGTTAAATGTCATACCAAATTTCGGTAAATTTGATCTTGTTGTCAAATTTTAGTATGGAAAATTCGACAATAATGTCAATTTTACCGACGGTTTTAACTTACGGACGTTTATAAAACCGGCCCTAACAGATGAAATAAGTTCTCATTCCCAATTCCAAGGTATGTATGTAGGTACGTAGTGCGTACGTCATCATTTCATCAAGGCGTTCCAGATTATTCTGTCGTAAAGCCGCGTGTCCGTCGCCGGCTGTGATTCCGGCTTATCGCGCGGACACGGCGCGTACTGCGGCCGCTGATAGCACGACTTCTGTCGTACGTGTCCGTCACTACCAATATTTGTGCAGAGGGCACGGAACACCAACGAATGGTTTATGTGTGTGTGTGTGTGTGTGTGTGTGATGTGTCTTACGATGTTCCCAGCGCATTGTGTTATTTGAAATGCTTATTATAATTATAAAATATCAAACTATATTAGGAGACAAAGCTTGGGGTTGAAGTTCATAATGCTGATAAATTTACATTATGTAATTTTCCAAATTAATAAGGCAAATTTCATTTCATTTTGTTTATGTAACAGATATTTTATGCAAATGAATAACTGTATCCTATTAAACTTGCTCCAATTCAATCAGTTAGTATCAAGATCAAAATTGTAAATCTGATCGCGCTCAGCTGGCCTTTTTTTTCGGTGTAAGGAGGTTGGATCAGGCGTAGCTATACATTTTTTCATGTTTCTATGTCAGTCAATCACGGTGCAGTCAGCGACAAAAGTTCGCCAGGTATAAAAAGAGCGAAGAGAAGACGTAAAATTGTCTACGAAAAAATAGAGACAAAGTTTTGTGCCTATTCCTTTTTGTTAAAAACAAACTCTTTCCTTATCTGGAACGTAACTTGCGTTATAGTTAAGGAGGAACGGGCTAATAAAGGTGGAGCTAAACTGGAGTATAATATCTCCAGAACCATTCCGAGACGCGGCACCCACTCAAACGTATGCAAAATATGAGAGTTTAGTGTTATCTCGCCGACGACATTATCTCGGGCAGACGGTGCGCCGGCACCGCGGGTTTACGAGCCACGGGTTACCGTTGTAACTCGTGCCATTGTCGCCTTTTAAGAATAAAATAATATTGTTTAAAAAAACTAACAAACACACTTTCTTTTTATTACGCACTAAAATATGAAATGACTAGCTGTTCCCCCGGTTTCACCCGCGTGGGCTACAGTTTCCTACTACTTAGGGGTCGTTAAAAAAATCCTTTCTTAGTACACCACCAATCACCATGCATACCTCCAAATTTCAAGTTTCTACGACCAGTGGTTTAGGCTGTGCATTGATATCAGTCAGTTAGGATTTTGATTCTTATCTATATATAGATTGAAATGACTTGAATTACTTACGATATAACAGTTAATTCAAAAAGAGTGAAAAATGTATTAACCCCGACACCCGACACACATGCGTGTTATGTTACGATTATGTTGACCTATTAATAATAACACGAAATTGTCTCTGGCCTCAAATATTCATTTGTTCTTTTCTTAAACTAGGCTTATATATTTTTTGTAGTGCTTTCTTATATTAAATTTCTCGTTATCCACGTTTACATGAGTTTTCATTATCAATCATCTCTTCATAAAAATTAAATTACAAAAGTACAACAAAACATTGAACTTCATCCCAAGATATTATAACTTGGCTCATCTCTTAGCAAACATTTGTTTTCGCCGTCGCGATTGATTTACCAATTTTACTTAATATCAAGATTGGGTAATTACTAAAGTTCGTAAAGTAATTACGATCTTCCATAATGAACTCCGCCATTGATAGCACCAATTCCAGAACTGCGGTAACAGCGCTGTCTCATTACTGGCATATTTCAAAACATAATTAGAAGCTTCAAATTCTCCCCTCCCCTTGTAACCGCTACTTTCCATCGTAGGTGCTCAAGTGTGCCGTAACGATCAGTTTTAACGATACGACGGTTTCGGTGGTGTCAAATCTCATGGTAACGAACACCGTAAAAAGGATGCTTGGAAAAATGTCTTTGTGAATAAGTATACGATACATACGAGAGCTCTTGAGGCTTCGTACACAATACACATCGCCGGTGCCGGTGGCGGTCTATAGAAAATGTGAAAATGACAGGTAGAACATTTTACAAAAACAAAAGCAGTGTTAAGCGGCAATATCGACCAAATAACTTTAGTTTTATTTCACAGTGCGCCTTTGATGCGTAAATTGCAAACACTCAATCAGGTTGCTGAGCACAGCAAGGAAATATTTATCCCCAGGTACAGAATTTGAGAAATCAATATTATTTGATATACCTATCTACTTCATTAGCGTACTTCCCAATCACATCCTGAATCCTAATTAATCGGGAGGTGAATGGTTGCTGCAGCTGGACGTTAATCGTTACAAAATAGTCTCTCTTTTATTATAACCATTCCTATTATAAGATCCACTAACTGACTTTGTTCTATTCTGTAATATCTGTTAAAACTAACGTTTATCGTGTTCATTTCGTCTGCTAGCAAAATTATTTTCGTACTATAAACATACTATAGCTTTTATTTTAAATGCAATAAAGTTCTATTTTTTCTAGAAGAAATAAAACAGAAGCGCATTATAGGAGCTATAAACAGCAGCAGAACTGAGAATAATGAAAGTATACATGAAACCGACAATACGCATTATTTTATGATTATTTTACTACTCTTGCTCATTATTTTATGGTTATTTTATTATTTGCCCATTATGAGACACGAGCCGTGTTAATAATACTTCCCCTCGGTTTCCTCATGAGGTTAAGTAAGTGCATAATTATCCTGGTAAAGTTCATTCGGCAAAAAAACGCTTGTTTCCGGAATGAGAGAATATTTTCCCGTTTTCTGTCCCGTTTGTTCCGTGTCGCGCTCTGTGGTGGCCCGAATTACTTTAATTAACATGTTTGCTCTCCGCCTCTGTTTAACTTAGTTGGAAGACTGAACATAACAATGAAACACAAAGGAACGTGTCGTCGTTTTTCTTTGTTGTTGAAGCTAATGAAAGAATATATACAAATAATGTGATAATGTGTGCACGTTACAAGAAATTGTTGTGTTTTTCGATTTAGACTTATTAACAGCTTTCAACATTGTCAACTAGGCGTCATTTCTAAAGCTAAACTAAAACTTCTTGTAAATAAATACCTATATAGGAATTGAAATTGGTATTTACATGATTACCGTACATGACCTGTGATAAGAAAAATGTCTAAATCAGCCTATAACATTATCAGATAAAGAAGTGCCACAAAGACGTGTTTTGGCTCCTTTCTTTCTTTCTTCCTTTCTTATATTGTCTATTGTCTAGAGAATATTATTAAAAGTCACAACAACGGTCCAAAAAAAGGTCCAATCCGTGGCATAAGTCAGCCCGTTAGTGTAATCACTCACGTGACTACGCAGTACGGGTACGCACCCGCGAGCCCTAAGAGGCAAGCGACGGTAACCTGCTAATAGCCCCACAGTGGGGTGCAGGTAATTAATTATAGGGCGGCCCCTGTAGCCGTCCGTCGTGACCGGTGGGGACTAATTGAACAGGCGGTGAATCGGTTTCCTTTCGTGGAATATTGAAGACGGTTGGGCGGAATAAATCAGAATCAAATTGTCGTGCGGTCGAATTTATCTGTTTATACTTTTTATCGCATCTACGGCAGTGACAGATATATTCATCATCATCAGCTGTAAGAAGTTGAATGCCACCATGAATGGCTATTAGCTATTTGCATCCATCTCCCTGCGACTCTTACATTGTCATCCGTCCATCTAGTGGAGGCCTACCTACAGAACGTTTTCAGGTTCGTGGTCGCCATTCGAGAACCTTTCTTTCTCAACGGTTATTGGTTCATCGAGCGATGTGGCCTGCCTAATGCCACTTAAAGTTGCAAATTCTGTGATCTATGTGATATTTACTTTGAGTTATCTAAAATTAAGGGCCATAAATATTCTACGTCTAAAAAGAACAATAGATGCTCTCAGAAACATCAGACCTCCGACATAATACTCATCACAGTTCCGACACAACCTTGTTCAAACAAAAACTGAACGCTCTGAGACTGAAGCTCGAACCTCCATACACCTGGCGGGTTAGGTCCCATCGTGTTTCCGTCGCTCACTTGTCAAACTTCGACCTCACTGCGAGGGACAAAGGGGCAACTGCGAGCAACAGGCATCACAACACAATACACATCAACTAGTTTAGCCGCGTTCCAATTTGCGCTCACAATAACTTTGTATTCATTTTGTAGCTGTCAGTGCATTTTGGTACGTATTTTGAAGTTTAGAAAGAAACTCAAAAATAAAACTACATAATGACAAAAGAACATAAACTGAACACAAATAAATTAGCTAATGCAAATTTCTATGTGTTGCCACAATTGGGTCCCGAACACAGTTGTAATGTACGTGTCAACATATTTGTTGTTAGCAACACTGGGTAGTAAAAACGTCACTTTTTAGCTTATATTTGTTCAGCAATCAAATGCACCAAAAGTATTGAGTATTTTATTAAATCTACCGATTGTTATTATCTAGTATTCTCCAAAAGTAAAAGCGAAGGTTATTATACAATACTAGGTACTTCTTGGCACTGATATTCTGCCGCAACGAATTTGTGCTTTGTTTTTCAAGCATGCCTGCTGCTAAAAGCGCTTAAAGCGTTCAATGTACCCTTTGTCTCATCAACTAGCGCTATTGTCGAGCAACGTTTGACGCTAGTTTGATTTATGTCAGCCTGGAGCAATCCTAAATGGTGCGTATTGTGTAGTTACGATAAACTTTGCTCATTTGCCAACTGGCTCCTTTCTCTATTGCTCTGGGGTTTGTCTAAAGAGCTCAAAGCCGAAATGTACTTGATTGACTCAGAATTATGTATAGTCTTTGGGATTATCTATTCAGTAGTTAGTTTTTCTATTTAGTGGTTAGTTTTTGTTCATCTGAAGTGATAGCGCTAGACCACAAGTCACCTGATGTTAAGTGATGGGCTGGTAACCACTTCTCAAGTAAAGCTGCCGTAATCAAATTATTGAATTGGAACAAGTTTACTAATAGTCCCAAGTATTATTTGATATTTTAAAATAAACTTTTTTGAATATTTCGTTTTATGTAAATTTGAAATTTAACAAACCTGACCTTGACCTTTGAAGGAGTTGCTGACTATATGGAGCTAGTAGTGGATATACCGATTATATTTCTGTTCCAAAAAATAATATTGTCATAATCACTTTCCTTTTGGAGGCTATTTATATTTTTGCGAATATTCAACAGATCTATTCTGTTACAATAGTAGTATCCCTTTTAGCATATAGGTAAGCCTTTGACCATTATCACATCTGATGGCAAGTAACGACGCGGCAAACGTCCATCGTTTACCGCGTCGTCACGCACGCGCGTCTAGAAGTTCTTAAACTATAAAAGCAACTATGTTTCTTTTACGGGTATCTCTGCCGCTGTGCTTCATACAGTAGTAAGGTATAAAACAGGTGATACTCACACTTCGATGGCCTTGTTCCAGTTGATGACGTACCCGCTGAGCGCGAAGGTCTCGATGTTGACGACGTGCACGTTGCCGCGCTCCGTGCCCACGTGCACCCACTTGGACTGCAGTGGGAGGTGCAGGCACGTGATCCTGGGGACAACCGGCCTCTTTGTTACACTTCACTCCATGATCGGATTACAGTACTTATTATAAAACATCGGACTGTTTCGATGACAAAAAAAGCTTGGGATTGTATGTAGTGAACTTGCTCCAATTCAATCACTTAGTAGTAAGATAAAAATTGTAGATGTGATCGCGCCCAAAAAGCTACCTGCTGGGCGTTTCTTGTCTGTTCTTTTGCCGGCGTAAGGAGGTTGGAACAGGCGTAGAACAGGCGTAGCTAGTATTAAGTTTGACGTTTTAAAGTGATCACAATGTATCCTATTGAATAAATAACTATAATAATTTAGTTATCGTTCGAAGCAGGTACTGCCGTCAATGCATTTCAATTCAACGTTCACCTTCGAGCAATACTCCAAAGTTATTACCCTACGCAGAATATGTAATGTGCAGATTAGGTAGCGCCGTGATGTGCATAGAGCGGAGCCGACAAAGGCGCCGGCCACAAAGGTGGTATTTGCCGCCTTCAATGTACTGGACTCCATTGTGCGGGGGCGGGCGGCCCAATATTCGATACCGTGTTTACTTTCCACGTATCCGGTGGAGACGTTCGCTTGTTACTCTACCGGAAGTACGACTATATTGGGTGTAAACCGATCAAAGCAACGCGAGTAAATATTTGTACAATTTGGTAAATAAGAAAATAAGTGAGGCATATTGATTTACTTATTGCCTCGTGTGTTCATGTTAGCTCGTTGGATTAGTTAATTGTTATTTGATATTAGCTGTTCCCCGCGGTTGCACCTGTACTAATATCGTATTATTATAAAGAAATAAAAATTATATTAGGACCAAAGTAGCCATGCGCAGAATGTGTCACTAAAATGAAAAGATATATACGCTTCTTCTTATCACACTGAAGTATATCACTCATTTAGTTCAGTAGTTCATTTACTTCAGGGGCGTAAAATATATTTTCGTTTGGCGTTCGTAGGGAACGAAGACAAGTTTTGAACGCCCTCCGCATTTTCCTTTTCATTCCGTTTCACGCTCTGGAAGTCGGCCCTACTTAAATTAAGTCATTAAAATCAACATTATTTACCATATATGAACAAAAACTAATCTTTTTAATCTATGTACTAGCAAATTGAATGTCACTGTCAAGTGAAATTGACAGAAACGAAAATTTTTATACAAAATATGTTGCGTTCAGGTCCAGGGCAGTATGAATAGTTTTTTTTTTTTTTGTTTTGTTATGGCGTCATACGATTAGTGTATTTGCCAGTGTCAAGTATAAAATATTTCAAACTCAGAGAGTTGAATCAAGTTTAAATGATGATGGTGATGATGATGATGAGATGATGGAACACTATCCTGTGTTTAAATAAAGTAGTGGCGCTTTACTTAAACTTTACACGGACTTTTTTGGAGCAACTAGAAAAGTCACTTTCACAACTTTATTTCAATTTCCCACACTCGTACACATTAACGAACACATAATGGTTAATAATCCACCAATATTACACATTATCACTCGAAGAAACACAAGTTTTGGAAATAAAAACAAAATTTACACGTTGACAATTCGATTGCCGCCAAAAAAAGTCGTATGAAAAGTTGCCAATGCTTTTTTAATTTTTTTTTTTAATAAGTGCTTGTCTTTTGTCGTATACCCTTTCAGCCAGCTACGGGGTGAGGCTGCTGACACCCGAAACTTAGCATAGCAACAAAAAAAGTCTAAGTATAATTTTCTCACTCGTAAATCTTTACTTGCACTAGTTAGTTATTAGCTTTTTCTTTTGTTAATTTTTTAAATTTTTTGTTTTGTTTTTCTCTTGTATTAATCGAAAGGAACTTTGTTCCATCCGGGTGTCCCTCGACACCTCTCAAGTTTTTTTATGGTTGCTAACCTATCGATTTTGTTGTCTGAAAAATGTCGTATAGCTATCTACAAACCCTACGTATTAAATATTGGCAGTGAAGATAAAAGATATGGAACTCAGCCTCTGATTAAACTAACAACGTTTCACGATTAAAAGTCGACCTTATTCTTTAGTCCATTGGGTTTAATTTGGCGTGTAAGGTGTTGGTCGCCCAGCTAGGCACAAAACGGCCTTAGGTCACTTTCAAGCGCTAGGGATGGTTTCATATTGGCTAGACTTCCTCACTTGAACAAAGCACAGCTGGTCTCAATTCCGAGAGTTGCCAAAAAACTGCAATTCTCTTTTGGCACGGTGTCGCGAACGTTTTACATAATCACTGCTCCCCCGCCCCCGCCCTCGCCCCCGCCCCCATTCCGGAGCTATTATCAAGATGGTAATTATCATACGGCTCAGTTGACATGACATCGCGTCCATCTACATTGCCGCGTAGGATTACAAACTGTTTTGCCGGCGTAAGGAGGTTGGAACTGGCGTAGCTAGTTTTAAGTTTGACGTTTTAAAGTGATCACATATGTTTCCTACTAAATAAATATTTTAGAACTTTGAACTTTGTTGAAGTTTCAAATAATTCTGGGTGATACTGAACAGAATTAAGCAACCGTAACGCTTACCGTTTGTGAGCGACTTGCTCGTCTCGTCACTCAATTAGTATATGTATAGAAAAGCCTCTCTTTGTGTTAATAGTTTTCACTTGCACCAAGCGACATTATGGTAAACCTGTGAGATGTAAAACTAATGTTCTGTTTGTAATACTATTAATATTAGCACGTAACAGAACAACAGAAGTTTGAGGCAACGGAACTTGAATCTTCCAGAACTACTTCACACTTACTATTAAGCGAGCCGTCTGCTCGTTGGCCACACTATTACATAAAAACAAGCTAAAAACATCAAGTTCTAGCATTCCTTCCACGCTATAATAATATTCAAAAGGCAGCCATACTGAACACGTGTAGGATAGTTAGGAAATTTTTATCTTTGGAATAAGCACTTGGCTCCGGCCCGTGCAAATTTTACCTCCGTCGTTGGAGAGAAACTAAACAAGTTTGTCAAAAATAATAATAATATTTTATTTCAGACAATTGGTCCATACACAATAACTCATAAAATAATTAAAACAAAATACATATAAAATCACATTAAAATCAATTAATTACCATTCAAATTCAAATAAAGTTAGGATAAATTGAAAATTTTATTAAGATGAATCATAGATTAAACTATAATTAAATGATACCTTAAGGAGCTAGTGTGGATCTGGAGTGCCCTATGTGCACCTTAATCCAGTACCTCAAGATCCCATCCCATTCCAGAGCTAGCCGCGGGCAATACCTAGTTTTTACTAAACCTATTACTCCACCCACCGTAGATATTGCCAACATCGTACCAATAATGTTTGTCTGGAAAGTGCTCAGGTATGTATATGTACGTACAGACAGATCGACCGATACTCAGTATACGTGACCGAGCTGGTATGAGCTAGTGGCGGATCACGTGACTTGGCAACTGATAACACCAACTTTATGTGCCGAGACGCTTTTGTATATTGCTTCTTTAATAATAACACAACGCCGCGCGTATTTTCTGTACCAACTTATATTTATACTAGCTGTTCCCCGCGGTTTCACCCGCGTGGGCTACAGCTTTATGCATGCAAAGTCTCAGCCCGATCGGTTTAAAATTGACAAAGTTTCATACAAACTTTCATCCCCTATTTTATCCCCTTGCTTACGTCATGTTATAGCGATGATGGCTCAGTGGTAGTGACCCTCGCACCCTCTTGTTAAGAATCTGTCGCCAAGCATCTATCGGTGTGTTCCGGCAGCCTCACTTGAGAGCCAGTTCCCAGTCCAGGTGTAGCGTGGCGCCATCTTCGACCACATCGTCACTTCACATCAGGTGACTTGTGGTCAAACGCTACCCTGTAAAGAGTAAAAAAAAAAAAAAACGTCATAACATCTACCTGCATGCCAAATTCCAGCCCGATCCATCCAGTGGTTTGGGCTGTGCGTTGATAAATCACTATGTCAGTCAGTCACCTTTGAGTTATATATATTTAGACTAATGTTGAAAATTGCAGTTATAACTAAAAATGTAAAAAAAGCTAAAAAAAATGCACGTTAATCTACTTGATCCATAGCACCTCCTGCTGTCCGTGGTTTTTCCCACAGGAACAAATAAGCCAGGATAAAAAGAAGCCTTATCTCTGGGACATAAAGTACAGACCTGAGTGTGACTAACATTCAAACTTTTATATTTTATGTCAATTGTATGAAAATTAAGTAAAAAAATTTTTTTACTTCTTGCAGTAAAACATTTTTTTTACGCGTTTGACCACAGATGTTACTAAAGTGATCGCAGGTGGTGCCACGCTGCACCTGAATTGGCAACTGGCTCTCAAGTGAGACTGCCGGAACACACCGATAGGTGCTAGGCAAATCCTTAACTTAAACTTGGTAGCCAGACGAGCACTAGAAAATGCCCAATCACCAAGATTTCACCAGCGAGCGTTTCCCTTCACCGAAAGCTGAAAGCTTATTGCACGACAGCGGTGTTTCTTCAAGCGATTTCCTAGTAAGTGCGCGCCAAATACGTAAGTATACCTACAACATTTATTGCGCTCGCCGGCTTGCTAAATAGGTCTTTAGCACGATTGAGGTCAACGCGCTCTTAAAGCGCCGACACCGTTTCTATCGCTTCTCTAATCATTGATTAGACTTTTATTGCAATTCAACACGACCACGGCGCGTATTGCAGTGGACGGTAGAAGTAACTCATTGACGATCTTTCACAAGATGTGACTGTTTTTCATTGAAAAGAAATAAGTTGTACTAGTTACTTTTGAACTAGTTTTAAAGTTTTTCACAACTTACAGGGTAGCGTATGACCACAAGTCGCCTGATGTTAAGTGATGGTGCGGTCGAAGATGGCGCCACGCTACACCTGGACTGTTTCGATGCTCACCTCTAGAGTCTAGCGTGGCGTTAACTGTACCGTACATGGAGTAGGGGCTGGGGGTATTTTTAGAGTTGTGCGTATTGACCTACTCACGCAGGGTTATTTCCCTCACGGTTTCGTTCTACGTGTATCACGCATCATAGTAATAAATATGTACAAAGATGTAACTCTAGAAGTAGCGTAAAATTTATTATTAATTTTATATTGTAAGCACCTGTCTGTATGCTACAGCATTCTCTCTCCAGAGCCAGTTTCCAATCTAGGCGCACGGAGAAAAAAGACCTTCCGAAATACCGTTTTCCTTCTGAGTCAAAAGGGAAGGATTTGTGATTCAGAAGGAAAACTAGGGTAAAAAAGGAACGAATCGGTCTTGGAAGGTAAGACTCAGAAGGAAAGTCCGATTTTTTTTCTCAGTGCGTAGCATGGCGTCTTCCGAACACATCACACGTTACCTAATATCACACGACTTCTGCTCAAATGCTATCATGAAACAAATAAAAAATCGCCTCAAAAGCCTTTGAAAGATAAAGACGTAATCAAATTCATGTGCGATCGCTTAATTGGATCAGCAATCTCAATGAATTAATGCCGAAGCAATATTCGTGAATTAATGATAATAATTGACATTTCAGCACTAATAGCAATCAATTTAGATAGAAGCGAGACGCGTATGATATGATCAAACGTAGACATTGATATAGTACACGTGTGTGTCGCATTCATTAGGAGAGCTTACTAACCTCGCTCGGGGGATATAACAGTGATACGTCTTGGAAATCAAGTGATTGGGGACCATTCAATCTGAGAGAGCAAGGATTGCAATCCGGCACTAATTTCAATCCACCCGGATCCGGACGGAACTCTATCGATCCGGCCGGATGTGGTTGGATACAGTTGCATTAGTCATGTGACAATTTTGTTGAGTTTGCACTATGAAATTGTATTTTATAAGATATGGAGTGAGTGTGCACTAAACAAATCATAAAAAAACGTTTATTTCTCATGAAGTCAAACCGTAATTTTTAACCAACTAAAATCACGAATTAACAATGAAATTCTAGTGCAGTGTAAATTGTTATTTCAAATTAAAATTGTAAAGATGAGCTGTTAAATTCAGTATTACTGGATTTCAGAGCAAATGTCATCAATGATATTTTTTAATGTTCGTGGCTTGATCAGCGTCGCACACTCGTATTTATCGCATGTCATGTATTGGTTTTTTATCTAACCGGATCCAGCGAAATCGCGCCGGATAATGTAGACGCTTAATAATGCCGGATCCACCGGGTTAACGGATCCGGTTTTCCAGATTGCAAGTCCTAAGAGAAGTAATCTCACAAACTAGATTAGAAGGATGAATGTGAAAGAAGATCCAATCTCCAAGCGAAGATCCTTTTGAAAATATCACGTAAAACATGTTAAAACAAAGCAAGCAGAGTGTATCAGAAGCGCGCGACGGAACTCCACTGGGGAAACTTCCGTTCATTTGTGATCTAAAACTTTTTTAATTTAAGCATAATGAGATATGGAGAGATAACAAAGTAAACGAGCTCATGAATATTATTCCAGGAAATGTAATACAAAGTAGATAACACATATAAAGGTAGAAAAGAGTTGGATGACTTTGCACGGTGATACGGATTGCATTAAAGTTAAAGGGCACCTCAGAAGTTTAAATCAATGACCGTGAATGCAGCTATGAAACAGTAAAGTATAACGTAGTGGCGTGGTCAACACAGATTTCAGATAATCATCATCAACTTATTACGTTCTCACTGTTGATGGTGGGGAAAAGACCTTCTTTCAGAGGAATAGAGTATGCCATAAAGAACGCAGGCTCAGTGCGTGTTGGCAGATAGGCTAGGGGCCAGTTATATCTTAGATGCCGGAATTTAAAATACGATGTACACTCATGATAATTATTTCCTATCAACAGACATACAAGTACAAATAGTAACTGGCTTATCTTAATTAATATAATTGCACGTTGTCCCGCACATGTCCAAACCCTCTGCTATACCTAAAGCGGTGTCGGGTGGTGTGCTCAGCACAAATTATAGATGATAGATCGATTTGCAAATGTAATTATCTCGGTCGGAGAATCTAATCTTGTAACTGGTCTGAGCGGTGGTGGCCGAACAATAACACGAGGCGCTGAAACTTGAATCTCATCTAGGCATATTATGTGTTATCTACACATAATATGCCTAGATGAGATTCAAGTTATCTACATTTTATCGCTCAAACGGTGAAGAAAATCATCGCGAAAAAACCGGCATGTCCAAGAATCACAACATTAAAGGGCATCTACTAACCCGCACTACTGGTAGATTTTAGCCCATACTCTCTCTCTCTTTCTGAGACAATGTTTGTGTACCAGCACTGAGAATGTAATAGGCATTAATGTGTAAAGCACATACGTAAATTTAATGTCCTCTATAATAACCATGTTACCATAATATTTAAGATATTTGCTCTAATAATATTGCACATGTTTGCGCCTAGAAATAATCATAGCTGAATTTTATGTGGACGAATTACAACTTTTCTTACGTAAGATTTTACTGCAAAACTGATTATATAGTAGATAAAACCTGTACCTCTATAGACTATTACAAACTCTTGTATGATATAATATATGAGTATGTCAAAGTTATTTATGAGAGATAGGCAAAATTAGATACAAAAAGTAATTATGCCCAAAACATATAGAAATTCGACTAGACACGAAATTTTCAAGTTTTAGTTACTGTAACAATGGTTATTTGAAACCTGCGAGCGAAGTTAATTACCCGCCTGCGCTACCGAGGTCTTAATTAGAACCCACTCGCGTAACATGAATCTAACAAAATTAAACAGTAAAGGTCAAATTGTTACATTTAATACCTGTCAATGTCAGAGCGAGACAATTGGAAGTTTGTTTTTTGTTATTGCGTCACACGATTAGTGTATTTGCCAGTGTCAAGTATAAAATGTTTTAAACTCAGAGAGTTGAATCAAGTATCAATGAAGATGATGATGATGTTGAGATGATGGGAGCCAGCAGCAAGCCGGGTCAAAGAGTAAAGTTAAGTAGTGGCACTTTAGATAAACTTTACACGGACTTTTAAAAGCAACTAGAAAAGTCACTTTCACAACTTTATTTCAATTTCCCACACTCGTACACATTAACAAACATATAATGGTTAATAATCGGATTAATAATCGGGTCGGTTTGCGGGTTCGATTCCCGCTACAGGACAAATATTTATGCATTGAAAAAAAAAAGCGCAAGTATTTGTTCTGCGTCTGGGTGTTGTGGATCCCCGATCCTCGTAGTTTCTGATGCCCTAGATACAGGGAGACCTAGTTAGGGGTCAGAGTCTATGTATGTGATTGTGCGGGCATTATTATTATTATATTATATATAATAATCCAGCAATATTACACGTTATCACTCGAAAAAACACAAGTTTTGGAAATAGATGTTGTCAATTGCCGCAAAAAAGTCTCCAATTGGAAGTTAGTTGTGTGCCGCGTGTTCGCGTGGTCTAAACAAAGAGAAGCTGCTCCACCGAGTTTGTCGAGTTTCCTGGTATTTCCCCAAAGAGAAAACCTTTTCACATCTATTTTTAGACCCTAGAAAACGTCAACCCACGACGGGAAATGGGAAATGCCGTTCAATAGCGCGATGATTGACGTTAGACATAAGTGTGGCCACGACATTAGACAACGGCGTTCACGGACAGTTAAAATACGTTTATAATACCACAATCAGTAAAAGATACTAACGTGTCATTTACGAGTCGTAACGTTACTAATGAGTTAACGAAAATAGGTCCTTAAAAGAACATTAATTAGTTTTTCAGATCAAAGCCTGAATTCCTAAGACTGTATTCACAAATGATCTATAGCAAAAAGAACTACCGCTCGTAACAGTACACCTCCTTTGTACCTCGCATTACAAAGACCAAGAACCTACCCACAGGTATATTGTTCTCATCTCTAATTGGATTTCCATACAACGGCGTGCGTTGTGTTGGATGCTGTTTACATTCAAAGCAATGAGAATCAATGCTCTGGCGAGGTTAGGTATCAAAGGCGGCCCAAACAAGAGCGTTGCTATGGCAACCGACGGGACTCACCTACATCACTATAAGCGTTTAGCAGTAGGTTACGTTATAACAATGCATAATGTACATGATTTTATAATTATTATAGATTAATAATAGATTCGTTCTCTGTCGGATCACTTCATTCCTGATTCGATCCTTAAGAGAAACTCCGAGCATAGCCCTTTCCATAGCCCGCTGAGCGACTTTAAATTTATGGACTAGACGTACCGTGAGTGTCCACGTCTCGGCTCCGTATGTCATGACAGGTAGGACGCACTGATTGAAAACTTTCGTTTTCAGGCATTGCGGTATAGGCGACGAAAAGACTCGACGAAGCTTCCCAAATGCTGCCCAGCCCAGCCACGAAGGTAACCGACATAGCCTATAGGATCAGCAAGCTGAAGTGGCAATGGGCTGGACATATTAGCCGAAGAACCGATAATCGTTGGGGCAAACGTGTTCTTGAGTGGAGACCGCGGCTCGGCAAACGTAGTGTAGGACGCCCTCCGGCTAGGTGGAGCGACGACATACGCAAAATGGCTGGCAGCGGTTGGATGAGAGAAGCCGAAGATCGGGCTCGATGGCGTACTTTGGGAGAGGCCTATGTCCAGCAGTGGACTGAAACAGGCTGATTATGATGATGATGATGATGAATAATAGATTAGTATTTGAGTACCCTCTGTTGACATTAATTTGATTATATTTAATTGTTTATTTTACATTGTAAGATTTATTAATAAGACTTTACTGTGTTTGGTTTGACGTATATTGTTGTTCATTTAATTTTATTTTTTTATTTTGTATAATTTAAATGATTTACGTAATTGGCTTTGGCCGTCAACATAATGTAGCGTGTGTGACAAGCGTTATGTACACTTTTTGTTGGTGGTTCACAAATAACTCTGACAAGCTGCCAGTACAACCAATTTATATTACATATATTATTTTGAAAATTTATTTATAACGATTATTGTACTTAAAGGTCTACAAATTATTTGCAGTATTATTTTTACTCTGCAGCCGAAATTAATAGGTCCTGTTTGAGTCGTACTTAAACTCTCAACAATCGCGTGGTAAAAAGCCAGAGGTCTAGGATTTCCACCATATTACCAATGAGACGGGGTGTGTCTGAACACAGTCGAGTTTAGGTACTGTTAGTAATGTTGACTTTATGATAGGTAATTAAATACGCGTCACTTCTTACTTTAACGTGTATAATAACAATACTATAATTATATTATTTTGAATTCAGATTAAACAGTTAAAACGGTACAGTGTTACCCGAACCGAAGTAAGCAAGGGAATACTCTCAAAAAACATTCCACTGCTTAAAGTGGGCCTCAACGCTGCCCTTATTATTATATCGCTGAAAACACTTGAACAGGTCGCCTGGGAATGGGACCCTGCAGGTACTCCGCGCAGCTCCCTCGATGATGTCATCGTTGCTAGACCGCGGTGATTGCCAACACGGCCATTCTGCCTGGTGCTTGTCCCACCCAGCACCTCACGAGTCCAGAAAAAGTGCTGTAAAAATAAATTCTTCATTTACTTTACATTTTTACATACATTAACATTAGGACATAACGGGCTTGAATTTAAAGTTCTGTTAACGTATATTGCACATCTTTTCTCAAATATATTTACTCTAGAACCACCTACACTCAACTTAAAGGGCTTTTACCACACTTAAGCTTTTAAAATTCCTCGTAGAACCACTTGCGCTCAAAGGCATTTCGCTTCACTTGAGTGTACCAAGTTTGTTCCACGTTTTAGATCATCGTACAACCACTTGCACTCAAAGGCATTTCGCTTCACTTGAGTGTACCAAGTTCATTCCACGATATCTATTCCTCAAAATCCCTCGTAGAACCACTTGCACTCAAAGGCATTTCGCTTCACTTGAGTGTACCAAGTTCGTTCCACGTTTTAGATCCTCGTACAACCACTTGCACTCAAAGGCATTTCGCTTCACTTGAGTGTACCAAGTTCATTCCACGATATCTATTCCTCAAAATCCCTCGTAGAACCACTTGCACTCAAAGGCATTTCGCTTCACTTGAGTGTACCAAGTTCGTTCCACGTTCTAGATCATCGTACAACCACTTGCACTCAAAGGCATTTCACTTCACTTGAGTGTACCAAGTTCATTGCACGATATCTATTTCTCTCTTAATAGTGTCGTTCTATTTTTGTTTATAATGTGCAATTTACGATAACGACTACCAAGGGGATTGAAGCATTTTATCTTGGCTCGCACACCATACACAAATCAATTCACCTAGAAAATCGCTTAAGGTGATGTCAATTTACCGTTAATTTACCTCTTGCCAACACGGATAGACGATGATACAGATAAAAGCAGAAAATATTTAGGTCAACTCCCAATCATCAATTCGTATCCATGGTTTCATGTTTTCAGCAGTCGTCACGCCAGCATATTTTCGTAAGCTTCTCTCACTGCCTTTTATATCCGTCACCTCATATCTATCGTTCCCTAGTACTTTTTTTACTTGGAACGGACCTTTATAAACAGGCATCAACTTGCGACTCTGTCCGTCATTAGTTTGGTTATTTATTTTGATGAGGACTAAATTTCCTTCCGAATAAACTCGTGCTTTTATACGAGATCTATCGAACCTTTGTTTTTGTGACACCGCGTTGGACTTAATATTCGTATCTGTCTTTACACGCAAACCCGTCACATCCAACATCTGTTCGTCATCAAGCTCCGGAGCTAAACTATCAGCATCGCTGCGTAGCCTGTACCCAAGAAAAACTTCACTGGGTATAGTTTTTGTTGTTTTATGGATCGTACTGTTTAGGCCTTGTTGCAAGATTTTTATGTACTGGTCCCACTCATTGTCTGTGGTATCAGCCCCCAGTGTCTTTAACGCCTCAAGAATAGTTTTATTGAAACGCTCAACCTGGCCGTTTGAGCGAGGCATACCGGTTGCCACTGTGTGTAAACGTATGTTTTTATTCGCGCAATACTGAATAAAATTATTAGAAGTATAACATGTAGCAGCATCTGTAATAATTCTTTTAGGGTTACCAAATGTTTTAGAAATCATTTCTAATTCTTTAATCACGCACGAAGTTTTTGTTGAGCGGACTGCCAAAATAAATACAAACTTTGTGAAAGCGTCTACGATAACCAATAAATATTTGTTTTTATTTTTAGTTGTCACAAATGGGCCTAAGTGGTCCATGTGAAGTGTGTGAAACGGCTGAGCATACTTTGGTAAAGAGTATAACTCACCTTCTTTTGGGCCAGCTTTATTTTTAAAGTATATACAATTTATACAATTTTTTATATATTTTTTTATTACAAGTCGCATTCTTGGAAACCAATATCGATGGCCTATTCGTTCTAATGTTTTATCCACAGAAAAATGCCCCAGGTCGTCGTGGTTACATTTAATTATCTGCCAAATGCATTTTTTTGGAACCACCCAACGGCGACCTTGGGTTGTTCTTCTATAAACTTTGCCTCCTAGCACCTCGTATTTATCAAACACGTCTTTATTACCATCGGCCTCTCCTGTTTCGATTATTGCTCGAATACTTTGTAATTTGGGATCTTGTAATTGTACCGAAAGCAACCAATCCGCTTCGGTTATGGACATTAAAATTTCGGTTTCAGTTTTTTCTCCGGTAGCTACGGGGTTTCGGCTCAACGCATCTACATGTTGCATTCGTGTGCCCTCTCTGTGAACTATATCAAATGAGAATTCCTGAGTTGAGATAACCCAACGTGCTACCCTTGGGATAATTTCTTTTTTTGTCAACGCGTACCGTACAGCGTTGCAATCGGTCACAATTTCAAAAGGTGATCCTATTAAGTACAACCGAAATTTTTGAAGTGCACTAACAATTGCTAGAAGTTCTAATTCAAATGAATGATACTTTTTTTCATCCTCCGTGGTTTGTCTACTATAATAATGAACTGGTTTTTCACCTTCGTTTGTGACCTGCATTAATATCGCAGCAACACCATCTCTACTAGCATCCGTATATAATACGTTCTCTTTACTCGGATCGAATATAGATAAAACGTTTTCTGACAGTAATTTATTTTTTAAGGACTGGAATGCCTCTTCGTGAATTATATCCCATTCCCATGTAGAGTCCTTCTTCAAAAGTTTTGTTAGAGGAGCAGTGATCATAGCACAACCCTTAATGAACTTTCGAAAATAGCTTATAAGACCAAGAAATTGTCGAAGTTGGTGCACTGTTTTGGGAGTAGGATAATTTCGAACAGCCTCTAGCTTAGGTTGATTTGGCATTACACAGTTCGGTTTAATTTTGTAGCCTAGAAATTCAATCTCACTTTTAAAAAAATGACATTTCTTTAGGTTTAAAGTTAGCCCATTTTCTCTAAAAATTTGCAAAACTCGTTCGAGTAATTTTAAATTTTCTTCTACTGTTTCCGTTACTAGATAGACATCATCCAAATACAAGATAATATTATCAAATCTTAAATTTCCCAACACTTTGTTCATCATTTGTTGGAAACAGGACGGTGCGTTTGCCAATCCAAATGGGAGTCTTAAAAATTCGTAATGACCATCCTCCGTAATAAACGCCGTCTTTTCGATAGACTGCGCTTGCATAGAAATTTGATAATAACCACTTTTTAAATCCAAAGAAGTAAAACATTTATAACCATGTAGCCTATCTACAAGATCTTCAATGCGTGGCATGGGATATTTTTCTTTAACTGTAATTTTATTTAATGCTCGATAATCAATGCATAGCCTTTTTTCTCCATTTTTTTTATTGACAAGTAACGCAGGGCTTGCGTATGGTGAGTTACTTTCTCGTATAATATTGTTTTGCACAAGTTCATCCACCATTTCGCGGATTATTTTTCTATCTGCATATGAAGACCTAAAAGGCCTGCATTGAATCGGCCGAGAATCATTAACGTTAATTGTCATTTCATGATTATTTACTTTTCCCAGCTCTTTGATATTTGATGCCACGCAATCACTATAGTTTCGAAAAAGCATCGCTAACTCATTCTGACATGAATCAGTATCTAACTCAAAGTTATTTACTGAATTACAAAACTCTGTAAACTTATTTGCGTAATCAAACCTAAGTATTTCGCCCACTCGCGAGTACATTAAATCGGGTCTTTCTGTCACATTTCTTCCTATCAATATTTCACAGTCCGTTAGATCATTGATTACATAGAAATCAACATCGTTTAAGCACACTGAGTCCAGTGTCAAATTTACTGTTATCTTGTGTGTAACCATCTTTGAATTTTCTTTTGCAAATCCTTGCAATAAAATAGGTGCAGGTAGCGCAGTATTATCCAAAGAATATTTCTTGGTTAAAGATTCTGATATTAATGAACAGCTGCTTCCTGTATCAATAAATGCTTTCTGTCGCAAATTATTTAATAATACTACTTTTACAAATTTATTTCGCGGGTCAGGGCTCAATATGCATTTTATTTCTTGTTTGTTGGGATCAGTTGTATTCTTTTTATGAAAACACGCTGATTGTAAATGACCTCGCTTGCCACAATAATCACATTTATTAGCGTCACAATGGTTTTTTTTATGATTACCACCACAAAGAAAACACTTAACCTGCCTGCGAAGTTGTATTTGTCCCATATCTTGAGTATTATTACCCAAAAGACCGACCCGCTCTGATGCACTCACGGGGAACGCAGTCCCTAAAACAGCTGTAGGTACGGGCTGTTTTTTTATAAATTTCATCTTACTATCACAAGAATCAGTGGTAACGTGTTTTATATTTTTCGATCTATAAACATGGCTATGTAAAAAACTCGCTAAGCTGTCACATGTCACAAAATTATTCGCTTCGATTGACGCGCCTATGCCACTATCACCAATATTTCCGACAATAATGGAAATAATGTCTTGTTCTGAAAACTTTAGTGCCAATCTATCTATTTTGCACTTTTGTTCAAAATAAAACTCGTAAAGAGACTGATTTTCCTGTGGTTTTTTATCCATTATTTCTTTTAATAGCTCAAACATATTCCGACGAATTTTAAAACTGGAAGCTAGCTCACGTTTCCAATCCATCCATTTCCACGATGGCCACTGATTGTCGGATCGCAACAATGAATCATACCAAACTTTCGCGGAACCTTTTAATTTGTTAAGAGCTTGATAACGGATGGTTTCGTCGGCCCATGAAAACGTCTGAGCGTAGGACTGAACAATACTAAGCCAAGCGTTTACGTCATCTCTCAACGGGTCAAATTCAGGTATCATGTTGTTTAAAGTATTACTTGTAGTACTCACAGTTGCAGTATCAGCCTTACGTGATACCTGTTTCCTGTGCTTCCGTGGAGGTGACGGAGTTCTAGTGCTGGTGGCACTGACACTGCTGCTGCTCCAAGAACTTGAACTCGAACTTGAGCGAATTCGTTTATGCTTTGGGCGTTTATCTCGTTTACTTTTCTTTCTTCTACCCATCGTTAACGTGGGTTACACTACGCACTTCTGATGTTGACTTTATGATAGGTAATTAAATACGCGTCACTTCTTACTTTAACGTGTATAATAACAATACTATAATTATATTATTTTGAATTCAGATTAAACAGTTAAAACGGTACAGTGTTACCCGAACCGAAGTAAGCAAGGGAATACTCTCAAAAAACATTCCACTGCTTAAAGTGGGCCTCAACGCTGCCCTTATTATTATATCGCTGAAAACACTTGAACAGGTCGCCTGGGAATGGGACCCTGCAGGTACTCCGCGCAGCTCCCTCGATGATGTCATCGTTGCTAGACCGCGGTGATTGCCAACAGTAAGTAAACTGTTGTAGGGATAAATAACAGGCCCTTTTGGTTGGGTGATTAATTATACAGAGCTTTAATGATGAGCTAACAATGATTACGATTTATAACGAGCAGACGTAGTGAAGGTACCACTCGCATTATAATTAAATAATCCCATAATAAGTTGCTGGTAGGGCATTTGCTAGTACTCGCCTGGCTAGCTACCATCCTCCAGTTAAGAATCTGTCGCGAATCATCTATCGGTGTGTTCCGGTAGCCTCACTTGAGAGCCAGTTTCCAATCCAGGTGTAGCGTGACGTCAACTTCTCCCACAATCGTCACTTAACACCAGATGACTTGTGGTAAGATGTTACCCGGTAAATAAAAGGTCATACCTTTTTTTGTAACATGACGAGCAAGTCACTCTCCTGATGGTAAGTGTCACTTTCATCAGTGACCTGTAGTAGGGATGCCCAAAAAAGTGTAATGTATCGATATATCGCATCGTAACCGTATCGAACTTGGTTGTATCGATACGCGATATTATCGATTTCCTTTGTATCGATATATCGTATCGTAACCGTATCGCATGCCTTTCAATTAACATGCGATATAATGAGTATATATCGTGCAAAGGGTTATCTTTTTAGTAGTTTTGCTATAATCTTTTATATTTTAAAAACAAAGTCCAAAGATTTATTTAAATCTACCTCCAAGTCTAAACAAAAGCCGGCTGTTCTTGTTCCATAAACAATTTTGTCGACGTTATCATTCTCTTATTACTAATAACAATATATTCAATGGCACTGTCTATTATCGTTTAGTGATGATGTAATAGGAACTTTAATATTATACAAATTAATCACCGACATAGTTTGATACGATACGATAATGCGATATTTTTATAAGAATGCGATATATCGAAGCGTATCGTATGGTCAAAATATCGCTATATTATATAGTGCTGTATCGATATTCCGATATATCGTATCGTAACGGGCATCCCTAACCTGTAGGTGCCACCCAGAGTTTTAAACTTCAACAGTTATGTGCGGCAATGCACTGCGCTCGTCATAATTATATTAGACTAGTTGCGCCCCGCGGTTTCACCCGAGACTTCCTGTTATCCCGCAGGAACCTTTTTCCGGGATAAAAAGAAGCCTATGTGTTAATCCAGGGTATAAGCTAGCTCCATTCCAAATTTCATTCAGATCCGTTAAGTAGTTCTTGCGTGAAAGAGTAACAAACATCCATCCATCCATTCATCCATCCATACTCACAAACTTTCACGTTTTTAATATTAGTAGGATGTTAATCGCTTAACGCTCTGAAATTTCACTGGTAACATTGCCATTCAATCCGGAACACAGTAATGTTTGCACACTACTGCTTGGCAGTTGAATAACTGACAAAGGTGTGGCGGCACGAAATTGCTACCTTTAATTTTTAATTAGCATCGCTGAAATATTCATTGGCAAAAAAAGTAGTGGCGTTAGCAGTATCGGCCATTCGACTTCGTATACAAATAGCTTATTTAGCAAACGGCCGACTACACAATTTGTACAAATTATACAAATCGCGCCGGCCTGCCCCCGGGGGCGCCATCTAGAGCCGTGCCGCTTGATTTACCATCGCGATCGGAATTTATAATTTGTAATTTTGTGAACATTCGTATTATTATTAGTTATTGTTTATTTTGTGAAACATTTGGGGAAAGTTATGTTATTTTAAACGGCATGTCCAAGAACTATTTTATTCGCTGGCATGCGACGCCTTGCATTGGGCTGACGTGGTAGATTGTGGCCCATACTCTCTGTTTTGCGTTAAGTAGACGAATGAGGTTGACTAACTGTATGTGAAGAACACGGTTTGCCTATACGCCTGAAATTAATAATCGATCCTGATCCGTTATCCGCGGTTTTGGATCGATATGTCATGTATGTACGTCATTTTTTTAGTATTTCGGCTTGAGATATTACTACTAAAATGACATATTATGACATGACATATCGATCCAAAATTGTGGATAACGGATCAGGATCGATTATTAATTTCGAGCGTTAGACGTTATCTAAGCACAGATTTTGGCAAAATAACCTTGTGAACAGTCGTACAAATTCAAAGTTATGACGATAAAATTGTAACCTATCAATGAATACAAATGAAATGTAAAACCAGACCCGAAACCTAGCAGGACCCGGCATAAATTTCAATCAAAGCGAATTATCAATCCGCCATAACGACGCCCCTAGTTTAATGGCATAGATCAAGATTCTAAATAAAGCATAATGGGCTACATTAGAATAAATTTGCCGAAACCGGCGCGGATGCAGGGCGAAGGCGGAGGCGGAGGCGGAGGCGGGGAATTACCGGGAACACCACCGCGAGGAATTCTATGGCAATGAAATATTAGAGCGTAAAGCTTGTAATTGTGGCTGCCTCGCGAACCGGGGGTATCGCGGCGGGTGATCATCTCCAAGGTTTTGCCTTTGTTTGCGTTTACACACCTTTAAAGTAACGGCGAAACCCGTCTAAGTACCTAATTTAAATGAAACGAAGTGATTTATATTACGCAAATAGATTGCTTTAGTTTTAGTTGTAATTTTGGTTCTTCTATTTTGCTATTTATTGGGCGAGTGAATTGGTAAAATTTTAACAATGATATAAAAATCGGTAGGTATACAATTAAAATACAGTAAAAATGATACGGGCTGTGCAGAAGGAAGGGTTTATGTGTGTCTATTATAATTTTTAATTTTCATGTTTTTGTTAAATACCCTTTCCAGTAGGTATAACATAAACCGTTAAACTTCTTTTCCAGCATAAATGAGCCTGAATTATAAATAATTTGAAGCTATAACATTGTAACTGCTGCTAACAATATTAGTGATTTTACTGGTTGCTCTTACTCTTACCCTTTGGATACAGAAACCTAAAAAGGAAAAAAAAAGGCGAAGAAATATACCTCTCTCTCTGGAACTTGAGCGAGTGCAGGCGCTGCGGCAGCTTCTGCCTGAAGGTCCACAGATGCAGCTGGTCGTCTGCCGTGGCCGTCACCAGCGCACCCTCGTTGATGAGGAACTTGGCCTGCAGCACCGCCTCGCCGGCCTCGTGGCGCACGTGCGCGTCCACGCCAGGACCGCCTAGTCTGTGATGATGGAGTCAAGGAGCTGTTCTGATAATAATAGGGCATGGAAATATATTCTCAGGTTCTCCTATGAAACAAGCAGACCTAATGGCCCGCCTATGGACATTTGCAACACTATAGGCGTTGCCTACCCTTAAAAACTCTTTTCACACCGATATTGAAAGACCGCATTATATGTAGCATTGCGACAAGACTTCTGGAGGAAGCTCGTTTCTGTTTAGTATTATTGAAGGAAAACATCGTGAGGAAACCGGCATGTCTAAGAACTGCAACATTCAAGGGTATGCGACATCTACCAACCCGCACTGGGCCAGCGTGGTAGATAACGGCCCACACTCTCTCTCTGAGAGAAGGACAGAGTCCCAGCAGTGGGAACGTGAAAGGCTGATAATGACGATGATTTATTGAGAAAAAAGAAGCGTTTTGTATGTTTTGCGTATTGAACGTTCTGTGTTTTGAAAATATGTAAATTATTGTATAATAAATCACCTGTTAAGTTAAATAAAGGAAATCATTTATCTTGATAAATGCTAGATACTTAAAGCAAAGGATAATGACGACTTCACAAAATGACAAACTACAATAATTACGAGTACCTATGTCGGTCAGCTCCTACATTTGAATACCATATTGGGTATTGCTAGTTCCAGAGAAACTCGCAAACTCATAAATGAGTTTGCATAAACTTCACCACTTTATAATATTAGTATAGATACAAAATAATGGTGAAATAAAACTGCAGTTAGTCCAAAGTTTTAGCGTGCAGCTTAAATAACAGCTTGTACAAGTTCAGAAAATTTTAACTTAATAAGATAACCTTAAAGTTTTATCTTAGCAAAATGCTAGCAGGTTAGCTAGCCATCATAACTGTCAACGACAAAGTCAAAAGACCCTGAACAATAACAAACTTTGCGATTACCTTCATGATCTTAAACAGCAACATTTAGAGTACAACGATTTGAAATAACCCGTAGTTTTATCCAATTTTAGTTATTATAGGGTTCGTTAAGGCGCGCTGAAAAAAATGTATAGCAGAAAACGAAACCAAATATAGTTTTTGTAAACTATGAAACTTGTGCTAGGGGTACAGATATTTTGTCGCTAACGTATGAAGAGCAATGAACCGGAGTGCTTGGTTCTCCGCAAATGCAGTTATTTAGACTGCAAAGTACACCACCCTCTAAACTACCGACTAGTGAATTACGTGAGAGGTGAGACAGTATGGTGCAGCTCGGGTGCTAGATTTTACAAAGAAAATAGTTTTCAGAAAAATATATGATGTGTGTGAAAAATACATAAGTTGCGAAGATTCCTATGCATATAATTTTTACATTTTCAGCGAACTGAATAAGTATCTAAAACAAGGCTAGGTATATGTAAATCAAATGAAATATATTTCTTGTATGTGCTTATTTGTTAATTATTCACATCTTTTCCGAAAATTGCTGTAAGAAATCACAAAACTATTCCACAAATTCCATAATCAGTTTAATAACAAACAGAAAGTTTTATTCTCATCTTCAAAGATAAACGTCGTCACTTATTTAATACACGTTATGTCGTAGAAATAAAATACAGTCACAGAGTAAAAAGCAAAGAAGGACCACAGATAAATATCACTTTGTTATCGGGGCGTCTGTCATTGTTAGAAATGGCGGGAATATAGAGTCGTGGCGGGAAAAATATTCTCAGTTATCACTCGCGCGGATTCCAGCAGACGGCAGATATCATTTAACATTTCTAGAAAAATAATAACGCAGAAAATCCAAGATCTCGGTGACGGTATTTATTCAGAAAAGCTTATGGGCTTTATAAACGTTTACCTGTTTTTGAACGACTTTACGTAATAATATAGCTGTTTCGCCGGTTTCACCCGCGTTGAGTACATTTTATCGCAATATGGATGGATGGATGTTTGTTACTCTTTCACGTAAAAACTACAGATCGGATCTGAATGAAACTTGGAATGGAGATAGCTTATATTATGCTTTAACATATAGGATACTTTTTTATCCCGGAAAAGGGTTCCTGCGAGATAACGGGAGACGCGGGTGAAACCGTAGGGCGCAACTAGTACCTTATAATTTAGAGCCCTTATTTTGTCCTTTTTAGGTATAATTTTCCAAAAATGTCTAAACTCGTATATCTTACCAAATCTTTTACAGAAATTCCCTCCTCCCGTGGCAGTCGAGTAAAAACAACTAGCACAACCAAAGTAAACCATTTAAAAGCAGTGCCCAGAATTCAAATGTAATTAGAATCTGCGTACAAAGTAGAAATCACGCAGGTACCGAGCGCGGCGGCCGGCGGCCATTTTGATTGTCTGTTTGTTTGTTTGTAGACCGCTCCGCAAACACCCTGCCTGCACTGGTGAGCAGTGATACCGGGCGTGTACCAAGCGTTTGCTATTCATTGTGAAACAAAGCTTTTAGTGTTATTAATTATCAAAGTGTACCTATTACTGTAATGAAACCGTAACAGTAAACTGAAAACGTTCATGAAAATTAGAAATTGGGATGGACTAAAACTGCAACCAGAGGTTACTACTATACTCTATAGTTATAGTATTTGTATGGATGATGATTTGTTTGCTTATGACGAAAGGTAAAACGTTTCACGAAACAGTACCACCCCACTTACAACTTCAACGCGGTCCCGCGCCATTAATAACATTACAAAACAAGATTACCAAAGTCATATTCTTCAAAGATTATCACAAAAGACAAAGTTATTCATATTTCAAACAAAGCAAAGACAAATTCAACGAAAACGGCCCGAAACGGCTAACGGAATAACGGTGAAAGTTCCCGCGCCGCTTCTAAAGTTGTGTTTTAGTTCGAAACGACTCCATTAAAGTTATTAACTGTCGGCCGAGCTCGCCTGCCCCTGCGATGGTATGCGCGTGTCCTTGTGTACCTTGATGATGGATGAGGCACGGTCCTTAAATGGAAAGATGTCACAGATATATAGAGGACACAGACCAACAAAGAAGCCAAACTTATAACACCCTTCTCAAGAGTTTTTTTTTTATGCAACTGAGTAACCAGACTATAAAGTTGCTAACCTGTACTCCTAGTAGGCACAGGTTTTGATAGTTTACAAAAATTATAAAAAATTTTAAATTTTTTTTCCAACAGCGCGCCTTATCGAGTCTTGTAGGAACTAAAATCTCTTATATATAAAAATCAATTGCTGTTCGTTAGTCTCGCTAAAACTCGAGAACGGCTGGACCGATTTGGATAATTATGATTATAAAATATTTGTGGATGTTCAGGGAAGGTTTAAAAGGTGACTTTTATTGGCGATACGAAGTTCGCCGGGTGAGCTAGTCGATAATATTTGAAATCGTTGTATTCGAATTTCAATAAAGTTGTCGAGGTACTTTTTGAATTTAAGCAGTACGATTGGCCACATTGACAAGTTGGCGGTAGTAAACGTTGACGTTTACGAAAACGTTTGTAGTTTTCTAAACATGAGCTAAGGGTAGTAAGGGTCGCATTACATTTCATTGAATTTCGAAATGCTACGCGTTACGTAAAGTAAGGCGAGAGTTAAAAATACAATATCCAACAAGCAAAATTCCTAGTATTTAAAACAAACAAAAAGTTCCAGCAATTGAGAAAAAAGGTCGGACCATAAATAGAATTAACTCCCTCAGGGTAGCGATATTGTGTTAGGCATATCGGAAAGTACCCAATATTAAATAAGTCCCTTGTACCCAGTCTGTGCCTACGTTTCTTTACCTAATGAGAAAGGGCAGAGGTAATGAAGTATCCAGAGGTCATATAAAATAGAAGGTAATAAGACCTTAGTTTTCTTATGTAAATATCTGAATTCTACTGTGGACGCCTCGTAATAATGAGGTAGGCTGAGAGCTAGCTGTTGAGAAAGTTAAGTCAGTTTACGTGATTATATTAAGTTCTAGTTACAAATTAAACGTGTAGTTAGGTACCTATGACGTGTCTGGATGTTGTGTGATCCCCGATTCACAAAGTTTTTGATACCCTAGATACCTATATACATATATAGGGAATTCCACTAAAGTATCAGAACTGTGATTGTTACTGATACTGGCCGACAAGATTTTTTAATTAATATTTGGGCTACCAGGTATTTGGATTACATTTAATGCGAATATAACTTGGGGAATCAGAAAAACTGTCGGTAGCTCAGGTATATGGCATTGGCTATTTGTCCAGTAAAAAGCGTGGTTAGATATGACTCTGTATAGAACATTGGTCTGTCTACAGGCGTGTTTAGGGAAAAAATCCAAAAACTAAAAGAAAGTAACTTATTACACAACTGAATAATTAAGAGTCGACGACTGACACCGACTCTGCTTTAAAAATACCATTTCCTAACCCTGTCAGTCTGTCACTATGACATTATTCGTAGCCAGCTCTCGACCTAAAATGCGACATTTAATTTTGCAGAAATGCCGAATGAAGAGATTTTAATTTTTATATAATAAATTGAGTCCATTGAGTTTTCGAACAAGTACTATTTCAGTTGACAAGGGTCTGGCACGTTTCAAGGAGTATTTCATTTTACAGTCAAATATTATTCTCGTTTCATTTACTTATTTATAATTAAAAAGTTCAATTGATATTTTTTTTAATTGTTTTGTGAGGGTTAGAACATTGTAGAATGCAGATTGTCACCATAATATGTTTGATTTTTTTTTAATTCTGTGACTGCTCTTCTAACAAGAACAGATAGACAGAGGAGATCAAAACAAACAAAAAATGTTTCCAGACATTCTGGAACGTTTCGTAACTGAGATATAACTGAAGTTTAAATTTTAAATGCGTATCAAAAACTGTCTAGTATTTGATCACTTCGACACTCATTCACAATTAACTTTGCGTAATTTGGTACAATTGAGATTTAGCCGGAGCAAAAATAATGTACAAATTTTCAGAATTTTTTTAGGTTTCATTTTATTAATAGCCAAGTATCATGCTTCAATAATACCTAATCTATGAAAATTGCTTAGCTTCCTCTTACCGTTACTGAGATAGACAACGGACTAAATATCGCAAGCTCTGTAATAGGGCCCATTGTCACCCTCTGTGTCCGGAACCGCGAAACAATTTAAAACTTCGCAAATTGATGTCAACAAGTACGAATAACCTAAATTGCTTTTTAATTAATGTAAAAGAACAATCGTCACCCTATAACTCGCTCCAGTGGAGCGAGCTGATGGAAGCACAATTATTTACAAGAGTTTTTCCTTTGTCTCTAAATCAGGAAGCTTGCTCGTAACCCGACAGTTATAAATCATCGAGGGGAAGTCCCGGTCAAGACGGAGTCGGATTATTTTCATAAGCTTTGGCAACAAAGAAATTTCTTTCTTCTTTAATTTCCTTTTAAAGTAAGCGTTACTGTTTATCATTTTTTTTTGTATTTGGACAAATTACAATAAATATGTACGATGTGGTATACCTTAACTTCCTACGCAAATCACATTCATAGCTCTGACCTCTAACTAGGATTGAGAGTTTTAAAAACTATGTGCAGACCACACATATCACAATCGGCTGTTCAAGTGTCCACCCATACCACCATATCAGCCGTCAAATGACACGATACTTTTTAATAAAGCTCAATTTATTAAAGTCTATTTTCCTCACAATATTTTTCATTTTCCTTAAACTGACAAAGTCGTTCATAAACATCACGAGACCACTTGGATATTAAATTCATTTTCTCAATCTTCATCGAAAAAAAAGCACGTTGTAAGTTAACTGGGGCGTATTAATTAACAGGGGATGAAATATTAAAACGTTTCGAGATATTCTAGGAGAAGCGCTCGAACAACGTTATTTTCGTTGCGGGGATAAATAAAGTTTGACGGGCGTTTTTGGATATTGAAAGTTAAATAACGGTCCAAATTTTATTCGATATTTATTGCGCGCTCCTTGAAGCGTGTGATCGCTCGCTGAACAGGCGACAGTTCATTAAATTCTTCTGACATTTCGACACAATCACACTCCGCAATGCGACTCAAAGGTCGTGTGATCGAATTCTGCATCGAGCTTGAGCTTTCGGTAAAGGAAAACATTGTGATGGAACCATAGAATGGTGGTAGGGCATTTTATAGTGCTCTACCTGGCTAAGTGGCTAGCTACCACCCTCAAGATAAGACACCCAGCACCTATCGGTGTGTTTCGACAACTTTATATGAGAGCAAATTCCCTGTTCAATGTAGCACTGCCACCTTTGATCACATCGTTACTTATTATCAGGTGACTTGTAGCCAAATGCAAACTTATAAGATGTAAAAAAATGAAAACTTAAATGCCTATTTTAGGGACCAGATTTCCAGGGTAATCGCCAAACCTGTCCACATACCTCCAGTCAGGAATCACCGAGCTCATCAGGAAGATATATTACCATCTGCACCACAAGGTCGCCCGATCTGATCGACCTGATAAAAACATTCCTACACAATACAAAGAAATCGCTAATACCAAATTCAAGTCAATGCGGCATTATTAAAAATATTAAATAGGTAAGACATGATAAAAATATAAATGAAATTGCTTACAGACTCTGTGATTTCACGTAAAAGTCACGTACAAAGGGAATCTTTATCTTAAAAAAATGCAGAGATCCTGCGTCGCGAATGTAACCGAGGGGCGAGACTAGTCTATGTTAATAATGTAACCAGGTAAAGTTTCTTTGTGAGTTTGAAGTTTTTATTCTGAACCTATTTTCAATATTAATTAACTATTTGGAAGCTACCCTATCCATCCCTGCGCGTCTCTAGGTTATATTTCATTGTAATAAAGACAAATCTAAAATGTCCACACGGGTGAAACTGCCGGGAACAGTCTATGTGTTATAAAAGCGTAGATCAAGAAGACAACAATACAGGAAAAATTACAAAGTACAAAGCACATGTCAAGTCTTTCGGCTGATAGCAATCAATCTATCTAAAATTATTCTAGAAAGACATACAGATAAAGGTTAGTAAAGGACAGTGGAGTGAGTTACCTATCCTGTAGGCTCTGCGGACTCAGTAGTTGCGGAAGACTCTATGTTAAACCTCTCTTCTTATCATTTACCGTTTTAATAAGTTCTATAGCGCTTAATTTTACTGTAACAACAATATTTTGTTCACTTACGTCAAAAACAGGCGTCACTTTTTCTATTTATCGGGTTTGAAGAACTCTGAGACTACGATGAACTTTTAACAGGCGTTAATTCTTTCTTTTATACAGATTTTCATACAATTCAATGCTAATTAGCGTTACTTGACATCTCCGAATGCGGCAGTGAGTGTAATAACGTGATTTAATTACAATCAAAAGCAATTTCTGGTTCAGCGACTGCACAATCGTAAAATTCAAAGAGTGGCTCTCGAAAAATACGGCTTGCTGAACATCCAAGACGGGCTCTTGGAAGCGTATGAGCATTATTGTAAATAGAAGTACCTCGGAAGGTAATACGAGTCGAGGTACAATATCAAAGTGGAGAGGTTGTATCAAAGAGTCTTTGAGCACGCGTTGCCAGGGACAACCAGAGGTACTGGGACAGAAGGAGTTGGCTCCAACTTGTATTGGATTCAAATTGAGCACAAAGCTGGTGAGTTTATTGAGCGTCTGAGAATGTAGTACAAAACAAGGACGAAAACAAGACTTGCTCTGTATAGCTAACAGTGATGAATAGATGATATTGGTTGGTATTCTAGAATGATGCTCAAGTATTGATCGATACTTGAGTAGCGATTGTGTAACATATTTGAATGAAATAACAGACTCAAAGTGATTATCGCTCGGGTGTCATTCTAGATTACCAGCCATAGTGTGTTATTAGGTAATAAATAGATAGATAGCTTTTCAACCAACGAAGAAAAAGGAGGAGCTTTTCAAGTCGACGCGTACTTAAGTTTTTATAGAATAGTTCAAGTTCAAAGTGGTTATTTGCATAAAAAATGATATCGATTTTGATTACAATTTATTTAGTGTTCCTTTTTCCCATCGTAAGACTATTCCGTCACCAATTAGAGACAGCCACAGACAAACAATGCTAAAATTAACTCAATCGTTTTTTTATAACTCAGATTTTTATATAGGAAGACAAATATAAGAGGACAGAAAGTAGGTATAATTGGGGAAGGCCCCCCAGGTGGCAGGTAGCGCCTGATAATAGCCATTTGTTTACGTCAGCGCGACGGTGCCAAGATTGTGCGCCGCCTTTATTGCGCTGGCATCCCTCCAGGATGTACGCTCCTTATTGTGATACCACCTTTTCGTAATGTGTATTGAATTATTGCTGCAATAACAGAATTTTGGAACGCTAGCTGTTCTACGTGGTTTCAGCCGCATGGACTGCAGTTTATCGCGGTAAAAAGTAATCTGTCTTTCCTCATCGTTCACACTATCTCCTTACTAAATTTCACTAAGACTGTTCTGTTCAGAGGTTCAAGCGTGTTACCTTTGTAACCAACGAACAGAGTAACGAACATTTAAGTATTAGTACGCATGGACCAATGATGATCTTGCAGAGAGCATGGTCTAGCTACACCTCACGGTTACAATCAAGGTTTTCCCGGCATTTGGCATGCAGATAGTTTAATCCCTGAGGCAAAAGATATAAAAGACGTATAATCGTATTTTTAAATATACGAAGCCAACTGACGTTTACTGTGTTGTCAATTTTTGATGAAATAAAAATAGTGTTGTGACAAAGTGAATAATTGAAAAAACTCCTGAATGAATGAAATTGCCTCGATTGTCTAGTGAATAGTTAGTGTACCGAATTGCCGATATCGGGTACGGGGTGAAATGATTAACTATTCACACTCATTGTTCATTCATCTGATTGAACGAGAACTGAACGCATCACTATTACTTTAAATATGGCAACTTTTTTTTACAAAGTGACATTAGTTACTGTCAGTTGGCTTCGTCTATTTAAAAATAAGAATAAGGACTTTTTTGGCGGCAATTAAGTTGTCAACGTGAAAATTTTGTTTTTATTTCCAAAACTTGTGTTTCTTCGAGTGATAATGTGTAATCCACCAATTATTAACCATTATGTGTTCGTTAATGTGTACGAGTGTGGGAAATGAAATAAAGTTGTGCAAGTGACTTTTCTAGTTGCTCCAAAAAAGTCCGTGTAAAGTTTAAGTAAAGCGCCACTACTTTACTTAAAGATTATCCTCATCCCATTATCTCATCATCATCATCACCATTATCATTATTTTCAACTTGATTCAACTCGCTGAGTTTGAAATATTTGAAACTTGACACTGGCAAATACACTAATCGTGTGACATAACAAAACAAAAAAAAAGTCCACGCGGGTGACGGCACTGCTAGTAAACTTTAAAGTCAACCACCGTTTATCCGAAGAAATGTCTCTACTACTCTGTGTTTCGCCATAGAACCAAAATTACCCACACACTCGTATCTCTCAGAAATTGCAAGTTGAAGTGGCAATGGGCAGGCTACATCGCTCGACGCACCGACAACCGATGGGGAAGAAAGGTTCTCGAGTGGCGACCGGAAGACGTTCTGTAGGTAATAACGATTATTTTCCTGAAATACAAAAGTCGATAGCTCAGAATTGATAGGCTATTTGTTTCCTTCATTTTGACGTGTGGCAAGATTGCGTTCAGTAGCTGTTATTGCGCTGGCAACTCTCCAAGGCGAGGGAGATTGGATTGTTTCGGCACCTTGCTTGGTTTCGATAACTATTTGCATAATTTTCTTGTTATTATAAAGGTGGAGGTGTTATTTTACGACATCTGGTGCGTTCGAGTGCGTTTGAGAACTTGATTTTATCGGTAGTTTTATCGCGCACTAAGTTTTGGTGGCAAGAACACGAATAACCTTTGAACGGGAAAAAGATTTAGTTTTTAAAAGGTTCGGGTTAGTACGGCCAAGACGAAAACCCGGTGTTAAAATCTTACAATGAGTTTGATCTTTTGGTGAAGAAAACCTCACGCTGAAATCATAGAGAGCGTGGCATCCAGAGACGTAGCGTGACGTCACCTTTGACCACTGACTTCTAGTCAAAAGCAACAATGTAAGATGTAAAAAAAAATATATACAAGAATGGACTGTTATCAAAGCTGCATAGTATTAATTAAATAAATCAATAGTAGTACATAGCTCGTTGTTTTATTTGAACTGCTGGAAAGGAGTGAGGAGGAGGGGGAGGGACCGGCCCCTGTGTCCCTTCCCTGAATCCACCCCCAGTCAACAGTTAAGAAACTGTACCAATTCTAACCTTGTTAAACTACGCGACTAGTTCCACAATGCAGCTTTAACCAAATTAAACTTGTCGGACAGACCTAGTGGCGATGAAACTCGCTAGTGAACCGTGCACTTGGTAGCGTGCTTCCCACTTCCCAAGTTGGCGGGTAGTTAGGGAGACAGTAGCGTGGTTCCCGCTTCCAAAGTAAGTGACCGTCGCGTCGCTGGCAGATTGCCAGCTCTGTAAGGCGATCAGCGAATGTAAACTATCGCAGTATTGTAACTAGAAATTCTAAAAGTTGTACTATAATTCCGAAAGGTAGGCGTGCTTGTCGTCTGAAGGAAGCTCTGCACGTTTTGTAACTTAGGTATTTTAGTAAATCTATATATATAAAAGAAAGTCGTGTTAGTTACACTACGTATAACTCGAGAACGGGTGAACCGATTTGGCTGAAAATTGGTGGGGAGGTAGCTTAGGACCAGGAAACGGACATAGGATACTTTTTATCCCGGAAAGGAGGTGACGGGAAGACGCGTGTGACACCGCGGGGCGCAGCTAGTAAGTTATATAATAAATCGACTGCATAGAAGTAATTAACTCAAGTACGTAATAGAGTCAAATAACTAGGTAGGTAGGTTTAAGTGACAATGAGGTCGTAGGTGGAATTTTTATGACGAAAAAAAGTTCCGAAAGAGGGAAAGCCGCGGATGAAACCGCGGGGCGCAACTGGTAAGAAGTAGATATTATGATTAACGCAGAACATTAATAATAAATAATAAATAATAAATAAATAATACATTTATTTTTCCTTACAAAGGTACAATGTAAAAGATTAAATAAGAACAATATAATATAAATATTATAATGTTGAGTACCCGTTATGCAAGGAACTGGTGCCTGCAGTAGGCATAATAGCCTGTGTCACAGGTCACCAGGCCCCACTCCACGGATCTGACATAACACTTAAAACTAGCATGCAAAAAGTAAACATAACAAAAAAATTAAATTCTAAACAAAAATAATTTTGTATGTGGGTAGGTAAATAAATGTTAAAGAAGATTCATTTCACAGGTGTCGTGCGGAGTATAAGTGGATGTGTGTGTGAGTGTAGTGCGGTGTATGTGTGAATATGTTGCGGTGCATGTGTGAATATATGTATGCTTGAGTGAGAGTAAGTTGACGAGTCGATTGTAAGGTGTGGATGTGTGAGAAGTGCATTCGTGGTGAATAGCATTGTTCATGTTGTAAACGGGTGAGCACCTCGCGGTAGATAATTGGATAAATGTGTGCGTGAACCAAACATTTTTGTAGGTTTATAGTCAAGGAGAGGGATAGGCCAATTAACTAAGGTGCAATAAGAGTGAAGTAACTCGAGGTAGAAAGTTGTAGTGAAACTAAGATAGTATACTGTTATATTAACAAAATAAGGTTAAAAGAAATAAAATTAGAATAGTTAAATATTTAGGTAGGTAATAGTTGCTGGTTAGAATCCATAACTACAGATTGAACGTAGCTAGCTCTGTCAGTCTGTCTGTCTGGTTTATAGGGTTTTGTTTTTTAGGTTTTCTTACTCAGAGGATAAAAGGGTAAAAACGCGACATTATTGCCAAGACTCTCTGTCCGTCCGTTTGTCACCAGGCTGTATCTCATGCACCGTGATAGTTAGATAGTTGAATTTTTCAATTCAGTTGGTTGTAATTTCTTTACATAGTACGAGTATTTCCTATTATTCACTATAACGACAAATACTAGAGAGATAGAAAAGAAAAAAAAAAAAAAAAAAAAAAAAAAAAAAAAAAAAAAAAAAAAGTAAAATAAAGTAATTACGCAGGAATAGTTAGTAAGTTTTCAGTGTCATTGTAATTAAGATTTTTCAAAAAGGCGGTAACGGTTTTTTTACAATTGTGCTTGGTTTGAGGGAAAATTGACAGTTTTTTATTGAGGCAGTTGTAAAGATAAGGACCCAGAAAACAAAAGAAATTATGCGATAGACTCGTATGTAACTGTTGTGATCTACATACAGTGCCCTTTCGGCGCTTATCCTTCACCAGGTCAGGGTCATATATAGTGAGGGAGTGTTGCTTAAGGACAGTGCGCAAAACGAATGATTGTCGTACCGTTAGGACGTCCCACAATTTATATAAATCTGACGTAGGGAAACGGAAAGGAAGACAAGCACTTACTTTTAAAATAGTTCGCTGGGCTCTTTCTAACTCAATAAGGTGAGTTTTGGCGGCTCCTCCCCAGGAGGTTATACAATATTCCACTATAGATTGACAGAGGGCACCAAAGATTTGCCTGATTGTAAAATGGTCAGCTACAGGTCTCAACGCTTTAAAAATATAGATGAGTTTCCTAAGCCGGGAGACCAGTGTTGTAATATGGGGTTTGAAGGTGAGAGATTGGTCAATAATTATGCCTAGGTATTTTATTTTATCAGTTTTGGTGAGAAAAGAGCACGAGCAACTGCTAAAATCGTTACAAGTATGAGCAGTTATATTATAGTCATTTGGTGGAAGGAAGTTTGATCGCATAGCAAACGCAATAAGTTTAGTTTTGGAGACATTTAAAGTAAGTACATTATTATGTAACCAATAGGAGACACTATTAAAGCCTTTTTGAGCCGAGGAGAAGACGTCTTTCCAACTAATACCACTAAACAGAAGCGCTGTATCGTCAGCGAAAGAGAGTATCCTACCCTCATCCAAGTGAAGGCGACAGAGGCCATCTATATAAATGAGAAACAACGTGGGACCGACCACACTGCCCTGCGGAACGCCATAGGTGACCAGCTGTTCGTCACTTACCAAGTGGTCGATCTTTACCCTCTGCTTTCTATTGCTCAGATAGTCCTGAAAAAGTTTATAAGGAATTCCTCGGATTCCAAGTTGATCAAGCTTATCTAGGAGATGTGGAATAGAGACTGTGTCAAAAGCCTTGGCCAGATCCAGAAATATAACCAAGCATTTACGCTTAGTGTCCAGATTTTGAATTATGGAACTGGTGAGTTCATGAACGGCATCACTAGTAGACAGGTTGGCACGAAAACCAAACTGCGACGGTGATAGAAGTTTATTAGATTCGAGGTAGTGCACTAGCCTCTTATTAATGAGTCGTTCTAATAACTTTGAAAGCGTCGGCAGAATTGAGATTGGCCTAAAATTATTGACGCAGTCTCTATCCCCGTCTTTATGAATTGGCTTGATCAGCGCAGTTTTAAAAGCTTGAGGGAATACTCCCGTGGAGAGCGCTAAGTTACAAATATGCACAATGGCAGGTATGAGTAGGAACGCGTACCTTTTTAAGAACTTCCCAGATATCTGATCTATCCCTACAGCACATCTATCCTTAAGGCTTTGGATGAGTTCAGCAATTTCTAGTTCATCAGTTGGGAGTAACACCAGTGAGTTGACCGGAGAAAAGTCTGCGCAATCCAAATTACCTGTAAATGAACTAACACGTCGTCTTGTTCGGGATGATTCTGCTAGATTTTTCCCTACGTTAGAAAAAAAGTTATTGACTGCGTTTACACTTAAATTTGGGTTCTCTACCGATAGTAAGTTAAACGAATAATCAACTGACTTACGCTGCCCTGTAATATCCTTGATTGCTTCCCAAAGTTTCCTGCTGTTGCCCTTCGCATTTTCAATAACCTGCTTGTCATAATTACGTTTTGCTTTTTTTAGTTGAGCATTACAAAAGTTCCTGTATCTTTTGTAGGTCACTTTTAGTATCTCATTTTCGGGATCCCTTTTTAACTTCTTGTGCAATTTATCCCTATTGCGCATACAACGCAGAAGGCCATTAGTGATCCAAGGTTTAATCACCCTTTTCCTCCGCGAAACTTTACGAGTCTTAGAATGTTTCTTGATTGCAGCAATAAGTAGGCTTACAAAAGTATCTGTAGCTACATTGGCATTAGTTGAATTTAGAATGGGTTGGAGATCTAGCATGTGCATAGAGCGATCAAGAGATTCAAAATCAATATAAGTGTTAGGTTTAGTGGTATAGTTTAATTGAATTTTGAGATTCATACTTAGGGCAACCGCTTCATGATCAGTGATAGATGACTCGACAACAAAACAGGTGGCTTCAAGCTTTGTTTTTAGGAACATATGGTCAAGGCAGGTTTGACCATGAGTTTCAGTTGTGTGGGCTGGTAGTAAACTATGGCTCGCCAGGAGGTTAAGGTATTCATGCGATCGGTTATCCGAAGTATTCGGGACAATATCTATATTTATGTCGCCACAAAAAACAATATTTTTATAAGCAGAGACTTTTGATAGAACCTTATCTATAGAGTTGAGAAAATTTGTGATATTATGTTGGCTTGGTGGACGGTAGATAGCAATTAAGCATGTATCGGAGTTTAGGTATAACACAAGACAATTGGCATCACAGAGTGAAGCATCATCAAGTTTTATCTTGAGCTGACTCCTGTAGTATACGACAACTCCCTCGTTTTGGCTGTTATGAACCGTTGTAGCTAAATGGTTATAACCCTCCATAGCCGGGATAGGCTTGTCACCCTGCAGCCAACACTCCGTGAGTATCAACACATCCCAGTCAACTTTTGATCTAGTGATGAGAGTGTTGAAACTGTTAAGGTTACAGTTGATGCTTCTAATATTTTGTAATAAGATGTTTAGTGGGCAGTGATTGTTTTGATTTACGTAAACGCTTAGTTCCTCTACATCGCATCTTACAGAGTTTGCTACCGAAAACGAGTCCAGTCCCAAGTTAAGAGGTTCAATATTATTAAAATCCATAGTAATTTACCGAATGGACAGACATTTTGCCTAGGCCATTCAATAAATAACATGAGACTATTAATATATTTAATAACTTAGTTTTGGAACTTGGGACTGGATATGGTAGGAAGTGAAGTTGCGATAGATGACGACCAAACAGTAACGTAGACAAATTGGAGATTTTTATTGAAACAGTAAAGGGTTTGAAGGTGCATTTGACGTAGTTTAAAACAATGCTCGCGAGTGCGTTTGTAAGGTGGTATAAATCATTGTTTGTGTGCAGGGGTGTGTTAGTGTTAGTGAAAGTGAGTGAGTGCGCGTTTAGTGTATACATGTTAAACAAATAGACGAATCTGTGGAACGAAATCTCAAATATAAACAACAAAGTGGAAATTGTTACAAAAACTACTACATAGGCAGTAAAGCAAGGCATGAAAAATGTTTGGGCCTCAGAAAAGAAGGTGGAAGGTATAAGAGACTTGAGACCATCTAGTCACTTAATAATGGTATGTAAGTCCTCTTCATTTGCTATGCGGGACGGAGGAGAGGCCTCCTCCACTTTCACGTACAGATGCCCATATGATGTCCAGGCTGCCCGGAGTTTCTTATCCTTCACGAGTTCACGGGCAAGGTAGAATAGTCTGCGGGTCTTCTGAGTTAGCGCCTCAGAGATGTAAAAGGTACGGGAAGGACCATTGAGTTGTATGTCGCTAGTGCTGAGTTGGTGCTCCTTTTTTTCTCGGCGAGTTTTATTAATCTTCTTTGATTGCGAGATAAAAGATTCCTTCCTGTTAACGCTTACGAAGTCCACTACTATGGTATCTGACTTGGTTCGAAAAATATTTTTTATTTCAGAGCTCATGATTGGGTTTGCAAGGCCTAATGCTGTACCGACTTTCATCACGAGATTTATGGTCACTTCTTTGGTTTCATTTGACTCTTTGGGAATGTTGCGAATTTCTATGGTCGAGTTTAGGGAATTCTTTTCCGATAGTTCCATTTGTCTTTCAAGGGATGAAACTCGCAATTTGAGCTTAGAGTTTTCCTCTTCCAAGGAGACACTCTTCAGCAAAAGGTCTTCGTACTGAGTAGACATAGTACCAATAGATTTTTGGATGCCCTCGTTCTGATTAATTATCAGGGTCATCGCTGTAGTTAATGCCTCGAACTTAAGATCCTGCTGAGTTTTAATATCCATCAGCGTGGTTTGGATTTCTACATCTTTCTGCATTGTCTCATTGTTTTGAGAGCAGGCTACAAAGTCTTGAAAATTCCGCTTATGCCGCTTCGTAACGTTTGTCTGCAGATCATCAAGATTACAAATGGACGAAAGATTCAGAGCTGAATCGGAGTTTGAGTGTGTGATTGAAGGCGTCATAAGAGAATTTTTCTGAGACAACGGTGGGGAGCGTTGAACCGACATTACGACAGCTCCTTGCCTAAGACGGTTCGCAGTAATGCCACTGGATGGTCGTGTGCGTACCTTGCGTACGATCACTAACACTCTGATACTGCTTGTGTGTTGTTAGACCCACACTCACACTGGCTTGACACTTCTTTTCGGTTATGCACTCCTAGTACAACACTTGAGTTGTTCAGAATTTAAATTACCAAAAATACAATTAATTAATTGGAAAAATGAACAAGGATTTGGCGTAAACACGTCTGCTCACGGCAGCGTCCACGGAGGAAGGGGCTAAAAAAAATAAAAAAGACAAGTAGAAAGTAGAAGTCACAGTAGAGATAAGGAATGAGATAGCTAGCTCATTACATGCCTACTCGTCGAGAGATATTTCATCACAATAATATGTACCGACACTGCGAACTATAATAATTACATTTCTACTGGAGACTGGCAACTACGTACGCGATAGAGTTCTTTTTAATTTGACTTAGTAGTCTGTGAACACGAGTCACCTGATGTTAAATGACGATTAGATACAGTCAGCGACAAAAGTATCTGATCGTTCTCGATTTCCCAAATGTGTTTCAAATCAGTAATTATTATTGTTTATTTTACATTTTACATGGTATCAATTTGACTACAACATAACACACCTGATTTTAGGTGATGATGAGGTCAAAAATTGGTATATAAGATGATGAGGGTAATAGAAAAAAGTGTGATTGCTCAGCGACATTTGTCGTTGACTGTACGAGGGTGACGCTACGCTACACCTGGATTGCATAGGGCAATGTATTTGTAAATATCCTACTAATATTATAAATGCGAAAGTTTGTGTGTGTGAATGTTTGTTACCACGTATCACTGTAACTACTAAACCGATTTTGATGAAATTTGGTATGGAGATAGCTTATACCCTGGATTAACACATATTTTATCGCGCAAAAGGTTCCTCCGGGATAACGGGAAGACGCAGGTGAAACCGCGGGGCGCAACTAGAATGTTAATTTGAATGGTTAATGATCTAAAGTACCTACAACTTTCCAATTTCCATACAAAGGTTATCTGGTAGAAATCGCTCGGAGCGAAAAAACCGCCCATTGTAACACTACCTCTAAGATCTTCTCTTCCCTTCTATGTCAACCTATTTTCTGTTATTGTGTTGAAACAATAAAGCGTTATCTATCTATTATTCAAGAACTTTGCATTCCTATCGGATCGATTATGGCGCATAGATAAGACTAGACTAGCACCAGCAATAAATGTACCCATATATTGGCAAATGCATGAATTTGAACAAGCTAACGGACTACAATTTTATGAAGCGTTTCTAGTTGTAAAGCAGTTAGTGCAGAATGTTGCATTAAGATGTTATCGCGTGTCAGGAGACGCGAGCCGAATTTCGGCACCAAGTTCTGAAACTGCACTCTAAGTTTTATTTGAAACAGTTTCAACTTTACCCGCTCTAACACGGACTCATCCGACTCATAATATAGCATTAACAAGAGTTCAAAACATTTTGATTTCATCTAAAAGCATATGGAATGGAATTTCCTAGCTTGATGGCAATTGCAACAGAGGGGACGCGATAAAAAGTATCCTATGTCCTTACCTAGGAATCAATCTATCTCCATAGCAAATTTAATTAAGATCTATTCAGCGGTCTAGGTGTGAAAAGTTAACAAACAAATAGAAAGACAGACAGTGCTAATTTCGTATCTATACTAATAATTATAATTGTTAACGAGCAATAAGTCTTATGTCAGAATATAACTATAAAAAACATGTAACAATTAGAATTCATAGTAACTTCATTCTCATACTTAAATATTGCCATTATACTCATTAATCCATTTAATTATAATAATTATATCTGTGGCAGAATGTCTACGATTGCACACGTTTTATGTGGATGGCAACTTTATATTCATTCTATCAATTTGGATGGGATAGATTTTGGCGGGAATTAGTAGTGACAGTCGATTGTATTGGGAGCTATGGTAGGAAAATATTTGGGTGGCTGTTTAGAGTGATTCATCGAGATCTGTGTGCGGTGATATTTATTCTCCTCCTGGCTTGAATTACATCATACATGCGAAAGTAACTTTATTAACGTCATACCAAATTTCGGTAAGTTTTATCTTATTGTCAAATTTTAATACGGATTTTTGACAAAAAGTTCAAATTTACTAGTTCAAATCCGGAAACAAGTAATATAAAGTTAAGTCTATAGCCATATGGATGAAGTGGTCATGTACAAAGTTGAGATAATGATAGCTCAGTGGAAGAAACAAGTCATCTGATGTTTATGTTCAGGAGCCTCCCTGTACCTGGAGTGAGAACCCTGCGCTTGTCCTTTTATCATACTTTTGTAGTTGATAGACTTTGAATCTACTTTAGCATCTATTTATATAATGGAAGTAAGCAAATTTGTTAGAAAATATCCGCATTTCTTCATAAACCAAGCTGAACAACCACGACCTTACGCAACTAGGTACAAACATAAATTAGAGATACCACCATCAAAATTAAAAATACACAGCTCCGGACCAAACGTCATGTCAATAAAAATATATAATAAATTACCCGACAAAATAAAAAGTGAAGAAAAAGATAATTTATTTCTAAATCAATTGAAAACATTTTTAATCGACAAATGCTACTACAGCATAAATGAATTCCTCAATGACGACTTCTCGAAATGACTAGAATGGATCGTTCCGCTCCTCCATTGCTATACCCTATTCGGGTCCATATGTTCACTAATCTTAACCTCTAAGATCTCATGTATACTAACATATGAATGCAATAAATGATTGAAATGATTAACTTTAAATATATTTAAACCAATTTCTGGGCCCACGCTCGCTTCCAAATTAAATAGCGCCAAATCCGCCCGGACTGTTAATTAAATCACACCGGATAAAATGGCGCTTTCGTAGGTTTAAACATGACCAGGTTGTGTGGAGGCTGTAATAGGCGGTTAAATCTAGACCGTGCAGGTTTTGAATAGTCAGTATAGCCACTGGATGTGGTGTTTTCGAGCTACTACAATGTTTGTTTAAGGTTTAGACTCTCTAACGCCTAAAAAATATATTTTGACTGTCTGTTTTTTTTTTGTAAAAAACATCGCTGATAAAAGTAATAAGATTATGTTTAGTCTATTATTTAACTTTCATTTGACATTTATAAAATGTAAGGCATGCATAAAAAAAAACAATGTATTTCTTTCATTACTTACAGGGTAGCATTTTATCCTAAGTCACCTAATTTTAAGTGACAATGCGGTCAAAAATTGCGCCACGCTACACCTGGACTGGGAACTGGCTCTCAAGTGAGGCTGCCGGAACATACCGATAGGTACTTGACGACAGATTCTTAACTAGTTAAATATGAATGTTTGAAGCGTGTATAAAGTTAACAAATAAAGCGCCAATGCAAACTGAAAAAGTAGCAACTCGACTTTTAAGTCACACACACACACATACAAGTAATAATAAAGGTGGTGATAGACACACACTAACATTATTATTGGAAAGCGATCCAATTTCAGAAAAGCTTAAATTTTCGCACACACACCAGACCCGACGTAACATAACCCTAATGCTTAAGGGTAACATATCCTTTCAGGCCCTAATTGCCGAACGGTGCCCTAAATCGATTCCTAACCGATCGGCCCGTAACCCACACTTCGGCGCGACCTGACGAGGGTCCAGACTAACATGTTGTTAATTTCAAAACGGGGAATTGAGACCGCTTTATAATTGGTCAGGGTATCGACGGGTGTGTTGCCGTTAGGAAACGAGATTTCGTCAAGCTTTAGTGTTGCATGTTTAGGGTGTTTTTTTTAGTAACCAATATTGTTATTCAATTTGAGATGAACCAAACGAGGTCTAACTAAATCGGAAGCCCTTAAGTCCTTATCAATTTCGTAAGCAGTCATTTGCGGTGGTTTATCTTTTGTAACTTAACCAGAATTTAAAAAAAAACTAGAAATAAAGAAATAATACAAGAAAGTGTTTGATGGAATAGCTGAATGCTCTACTTTTTGCTAAAGAACAAACATTTGATCTAAAACCTTATAAGGAACATTTCAAGATGAATGAATATTTCAAATAGTTAAGTCACAGCGCTCGAAAGCGTAAATGAGATAGCTCCAGATAGCCAGATCGGAAAGCATTTGGAACTCATCCGTAAAATAACAATAAAAAACCAAATCAACGCGTATACTGTTATCTACCATCTCTCGATTATCTCCAAGATTTACTTACTACTTAGCTAGACTATTAGAAAAAACATATCGAAATGTCTACATAAGATATAAGACGATTTGCTGATGACAGGGACAAGTGAACACAAGGACTTCTAGCGGACCAAGAATATGCCCTGAGAGACACCAAGCTTGAAAAAATAGCTTATCACAAAACACAACTACAAATATTATATTTACATTAATTAAGCAACATTGAATGATATTAACAAGAGACTTTGTAAACACACCTGGCAACAGGGGTCATCTTAATATTGATGACCTGTCTTAATTTGTTGCTTATCAGTTAAGTAATCTCAGTCGAATGCAGCTGCTGCATCCATATTTGTTTTTAATTTTTTGCGATTTTTTTGATAACAATTTGCAATGTTGTCAGAGTAGGTCCCCCAGAATTGTTTATATATTATATAAAATGCATTTAACTATGGAATTTTCCACACATAACTTTTCTTGCATAGTTTCTAACAGATATTATAAGAAATTTAAACATTATTTATTGTACAACATGCCAGTTATACCAAAATATTTTAACATTTAATTAAAAGTCTTGTATACAATCTGAATACTAGATTTTGTGTTCATCCAACATAAATTAGAACTATAAAAGATGTGGACATCGTAAAATTTCAGTGTCACGCCAATAATATAGAAAAAACAATAAAAAGTGTTTTTCTTAGGTGGTATTTATGCCCACTGGAGGACAGGAATAACCATTAAAAACCAGTATATCTTGGTACGATTTATCGTCAACAATATAACAGGCGTTAAATTCTTACAATAATAAAACGATTGCCCTTTCAACTTGGTCATCGACTCATTAATAAAGCTTGTTTTCTACACGATACCAGATAAACTCGAGAAAAATATTAAAATAACTGTCGTTCAAGGGTTGTTAATATATCCATTTTTAAGGTTCCGTACCTCAAATGGTAAAACGGAACCCTTGTAGGTTCACTTTGTTGTCCGTCTGTATGTTTGTCTATCAAGAGTTCCCTTTTCTCAAGAACGCGTTGAGGTATTATGTTGTAATATATGTCAAACTAGCTGCACCCCGCGGTTTCACCCGCGTCTTCCCGTTATCCCGTACGAACCTTTTCCTGGATAAAAGTATCCTATGTTCGTTTCCTATTCCTAAGCTACCTCCCCACCAATTTTCAGCCAAATCGGTTCAGCCGTTCTTGAGTTTTATGTAGTGTAACTAACACTACTTTCTTTTATAAATATAGAGATCGAGCTTATTGCTTAGCTTATCGAGTTTATTGTCAACGCGATCAAGAGATATGACCGTTCTTCCTGTTGACCTAGAATCATGTAATTCGGCATGAAGTCTTACAGCATATGTAAAGGGAAATGTCTGAAAACTGTACATATGTAGTTAATTAACAAAAAAAAACGAGTTTGTACGAAACTCTCGGTGCGCAAGTCCCAACTCACACTTAGCCAATTTTTTAAAGTCTTGTGTATCAAGCTATCTCACGTTGATTTTCAATAAATCTGAACATAAATATACAAAAGTCATAAGCAATAAATAATTTCTATCAGCAATAGTTTTCTTCTCACTATTTCAGGGTTGATTCAAATAACGCCCTCAAAGTCCAAGGAGTGTGTCCTGAGATAAGTCTGCTAAGCTCCACGAATGTGACGGAGAAATGGGCTCTGCGACCGTCCTAGCGCAAACTTCGGGAACTATAACATTAAAGAATAGAGAGTAGGAAGAACATACATTTTAGATTACCCTGATAAATGGCTGTAAGAAGACAGTTTGCGTAGATAAACACATCAAACCTTTTTTAATCAAATTCCGAAATCCTATCGTTTTATCAGACTTTATTTATTTGATGACGACCGAAGGATATATCCTTTAAGGTGGGTGTAATAAGAGTTTTTCCAGGTCGGCAACGCATCGGCAATGCCCTTATTGTTGCAAATGTCCATAGCTGATGGCGCTTCAGTACTAACAGGCAGGCCAAGACATCTGATCGTTCGCACATAAAAAAAAATCTATAGATATGACGGCCCCTACTTTCCCTCTGAGAGAAGGCCAGAGTCCCAGCAGTGGGAACGCGATAAGCTGATGATGATGATCGATAAAAAAGGATACATTCTGAGGTTGCCGCCCTTGTCTCCGATGACCAGGAGCTTCTGTATGGGGTCCCATGCCAGCGCCGTGGGGGAGAACGGGAACCCGTGCCGGAATGTCTGCGGACAAAGAAACGAACGGTTAATTATGGAATAAGTGGAATTCACTGCTTAGGTAGTGCCGATATGTGAGAGAGAGAAGGATTGATTCCAGCTCCATTTTCCTGGTGGATGTGCACGACAAAACGTAGTAGTCCTATACAGCTATGTAGCTGATGTGGCGAAAAAAAGAAAACTGAACTTTTATTCTGAACAGAGTTCAAACGTCCGTAATTTACAAAATATGAGATCCTTATGTGAATGCTGTTGACCCTAAAAAAGTCCGACATGGTGACGAGGTACAACTATGCTTGGAAGCTGTACTAGCAATATCTGTAGCCAAATGGCATCTTTCTATCACCAACGATTTACTAAACTTGCTCCAATTCAATTAATTAGTGGTAAGATTAAAATTGTAAATGTGATCGCGCCCAAAAAATCACCTGCCGGGCGTTTCTTGCCTGTTCTTTTGCTGGCGTAAGGAGGTTGGATCAGGCGTAGCTAGTTTTAAGTTTGACGTTTTAAAGCGATCATATTATGTGTCCTATTAAATAAAGATTTTTTTAATTTTTTTTTAATTTTACTGGGAGCAATACGACATATTAAGAATTTTGTATAAAACCAAATTTGTTTCAGAGAAATACATATAAATCTTTTCTTGATGTTATAAATGATACGGTAGGTACTTTACTTAATTATCTGCAATTCAACCTGCATGAACTTACTTTTGCTTAATCTAAAATTCGTATGGAAATAAACACGTTTGATGCTTACATTGTAGCACTGTGGTTATCATCTGAGTCGGTAATCTGGACTGTTTTATGTATGTCAAAATATAAAATAATAAATTGCACCATCCAATAGTAGGGTAGGTCATTTCAAACTTTTAAAGTAGTTCTAACCGACGAATAAAGAAGGAGGTTCTCAAGCCGAGAAGTTTTTTTTGTTTTAGTTTTCCGAGCGTGGTCCGATTTGTTGTAAATTTAAAAGAAAAATACCACCCCTGAAATTGGAAAAATAGGGGATGACTGATCATTATTAATTTACCCACTGAATTTCTAACTGGTAACCGATTCTACCACGCATACCTTTGTACCGTGTAATCCAATTTAGATTATTCCTGTTTTAGTGAATAGGGTGGAGTGTATTTTGAGCCTGACTTTTAAGTTTGAAAGAAAATTCCTAACCATAAGGGTGGAAAGATACGGGGATCATTAATCACCTGTGATTCGATTGTATTGAACCATGGCACCCATATTTATGTCGTTCTGATGAAACTACGACATCATCCATATCGTTATCCTCATCCCTATTTCTTTGCAGATTAGCCACAAAACAGACATTAGCTAAAATTTGTTTGTTAGGTGTAATTGGTGCGGTAATAAACAAATAATTATACCAAACCCTGCTTGCCAACAACACCCGTAATGTTCCAGCCCTCGCTATCACTCACCTTCCCCACAACACAAGTGCAAGTAATCGCGGATGACGTTTACAGATGATAAGGTCCTGAGGATCGTTCCGCCGGGCGGGTATATAAGCCGAGGTGGCCGCTGGTAGGGCACAGTGCAGCAGTGGTCAGCATGAAGTTACTACTGGTAGCGGCGTGCCTCGCGCTGGCTTCGGCCAACGTCGTCAAAGATGACAACTACCTCAACGTCATCATCGGCAAGGAGAACATGGGTGAGTTGCTACGATTTATGAAGATAATCTTCCCTTCTGCTTTCAATTTTGTTTTTCTATTTGATGTTTGGTGTACATTTGAGCACAGTCTCACCTGATGATGGAACATTCTTACCTAAAAGATACCTATTCACTCTTGACTTGAAGGCTTCCAAATTATACTTATTGGATAAGACGCTGGATGATCCACTTCTTTGCAGTTCACATAACAAATGTAAAAGCTAAGCGCTATGCCTTTTTGACAACCGGTCTCCAATCCGCAGTTCCTCTATCGTTATACTCTGAACTGATATCTATTCAGTATGTAAATCGATGTGTATAAAAAACCACCGTGTTGTTTAGCCGCAAAAATGAGAGATTGTGTCTTCGCGATGGTATACTATGCAATGAACTGCTTTGCGCTTCCTATCCTATTTGTATTTTTTTATGAGTTCACAAGCAAGCATTTGACCACTGATCCACCCACAGATCAGGACCAAATCTGTGGATCCACCTGATTGTATATGTTGACGTGGTTGGAGATAGAGTATGCTTGCCTTATTTTTTTACTTCTAACGTGGTTAGATTTTGACCATAAGCCACCTGATATTAAAAGACGATGTTGTGGAAGGTGGCGCCACGCCCGGTAATTAGCGAAATATAGAACATCAACAGATTACATCACAGTTAGGTACAGATAGAGAGAACAATATCGAACATGGATATAATTTTATACCCACGAAGGTTTATACTAACAGAATGTTCTTTAACAGTAAATGTGGACGTAAAAATGAAGGAGCTCTGCATCCTGAAACTGCTGAACCACATCCTGCAACCGACCATGTACGAGGACATCCGCGAGGTAGCACGCGAGTACGTGCTCGAAGACAATGTCAGCAAATACCTGGTGAGGCAATACACATACGCAAGCCCTTCTTAAACGGAATCCTGAACCCTTGGAGAGCTCCAACTTTCTTTACTATTGAAAGTTAGACCGTTACATAGCATTCTGACCCTTCTCTAAAGAGGGAGACGGTACCGCAGCCAACCTTTTCTGTCAGGTTTCTTAATCAGGACCACCTGCCTTCTGCTTCACCTCGCTTTTCTTTGATCTTTATAGGGGTATTTGAATACACTATCAGACAAAAACATTTAAGATACTCAGGGCATTCACTTAGTCCCTAGAGCGAGTCAGACATAACATGTTTTTAAAGACAGCGAAGGCGATGCAAAAAGATAGAATATGACTTTGTGTAAAATGGTTTCTAGTCATGAGAATGCCACACATCTAAATAATTCCTATTTATTTACAGAAGACTGATGTCGTGAAGGTATTCATCAACACGTTCAAGATGGGCATGCTCCCGCGCGGCGAGGTCTTCGTTCACAACAACGAGCTGCACCTCGACCAAGCTATCAAGGTCTTCAAAATCCTGTACTTCGCCAAAGACTTCGACACCTTCATCAGAACCGCGTGCTGGCTGCGTGAGCGTATTAACGGCGGCATGTTCGTTTACGCTCTGACCTGCGCCTGCTTCCACCGTACGGACTGCGTCGGCATCTCCATCCCCGCACCCTACGAGATCTACCCCTACTTCTTCGTCGACAGCCACGTCATCAACAAGGCCTTTATGTTGAAGATGACCAAGGCCATCACCGACCCCGTCATCATGAACTACTACGGCATCAAGGTCACCGACAAGAACGTCGTCGTCATCGACTGGCGCAAGGGAGTCCGTCGCGACCTCACCGAGTTTGACAAGATCAATTACTTCACCGAGGATGTCGACCTAAACACATACATGTACTACCTGCACATGAACTACCCCTACTGGATGACTGACGATGTCTACAATCTAAACAAGGAGCGTCGCGGTGAGATCCTGATGTACGCTAACATGCAACTGCTGGCGAGATACCGATTGGAGCGCCTTGCTCATAAAATGTGCGACATCAAGCCCCTGATGCTCAACGAGCCCCTGAAGGTCGGTTACTGGCCCAAGATCCGCCTGCCCACCGGTGACGAGATGCCCGTCCGTCAGAACAACATTCAAGTTGTGACACACGAGAACATCAAGTACAAACTCCTCTTGGACGATGTTGAGGGTCTGCTCCGCAACGGAATCTTGACTGGAAAGATTGAACTCGTAAGTAGCCCCTTGTCAGTTTATTTCTTTATTCTTTTTGAGTCGATTTAACCTGACGTCTTTGTTTTTAGCGCGACGGAACTTTGATCAACCTGAAGAAGCCCGAAGATATTGAGAACCTGGCTCGTCTGCTCCTCGGCGGTATACCTCTAGTCAAAGATGACGCTAAGATCCTTCTCGTTACAAACCTGCTGAGAAAACTGCTTGGCTATGGTACTTACAACTTGAACAAGTAAGTAGAAGTATATTTTAGTAGTTGTATTTTTGAAAAAAAAAGTCAGATGTAGTGTGGTATGAGCCTGTCATATAAAAAAGTAGCCTTTCACAAAATGTATACTGATATGATATTTTTTTGCCAGGTACACCTACGTGCCTACCGCTCTGGACATGTACTCGACTTGCCTGCGCGACCCCGTCTTCTGGATGATCATGAAGCGCATCGTCGAAACCTGCACGCTCTTCAAAAATATGCTGCCCGTGTACACCCGCGAGGACTTCGACTTCCCCGGCGTCAAGGTCGAGCGTATCGTAACCGACAAGCTCGTCACCTTCATGGATGAGTACGACATGGACATCACCAATGCCGTATATCTCGACAACGCTGAACTGCAGAAGAAGCGCGCCGACCAGGTCTTTGTCGCCCGCATGCGCCGCCTCAACCACCACCCCTTCAAAGTCTCCATCGACGTCGTTTCCGACAAGACCATCGACGCCGTAGTCCGCGTCTTCATCGGTCCCAAATTCGACTGCATGGGCCGCCTGCTTTCCGTCAACGACAAGCGTATGGACATGGTTGAAATCGACAGCTTCCTGTACAAGCTTGATACCGGCAAGAACACGATCGTCCGTAACTCCCTCGAGATGCACGGCGTTATTGAACAGAGGCCCTGGACCCGCAACATCTGGAACCACGTTTTGGACACGACCGGTGGTGGCGTTAAGACCCTTGAGAACTGGTGGTACAAGACCCGTCTCGGATTCCCCCACAGACTGCTTCTGCCCCTGGGTATGCTCGGTGGTCTTCCTCTGCAAATGTTCGTGGTCATCGCGCCCGTTAAGACCGGTCTGCTGCTGCCGACGATCGACCTTTCAATCATGAAAGAGCGTCGCGCTTGTCGCTGGACTTCTTGTATCGACACCATGCCTCTCGGGTTCCCCTTCGACCGCCACATCGATTACTCCAACTTCTACACCAACAACATGAAGTTCTACGACGTGATGGTGTACCGCAAGGACCTCTCCACGTACTCGAACACCATCAAAGACATTGACACGTCCGACATGGTGATGAAGAGGGACGACCTCACGTACCTGGATACGGACATGCTGGTCAGGTGGTCCTACAAGGATGTCATGCTCATGAGCGTTGACAACATGATGCGTTTGTGAAGTGGATATTGATTTTTATTGAATTGGATGATTTAATACAGGCATGAATAATTTACTTATGATTTTTCTTTCCTATTATTCTTGTAAACATTTAACATTAGTTCTCACATAATCATAGGTACTTTAATTAACGATAAATACTAAGAAGAAAAATTACAAAATCGAACCTCAGACAGAATAGGAATTTAAATACATTTCAAACGCTTTAAATTCTCAAAAACATTTAATTAAACACTAAATTAATGCATTTAGTTTCAAAAGTGTTGAACACACAAATCATCTAAGTAAATAGCAAAGGGCTAAAGGTCCAGCAAGTTCTAGGTGTTTGTCGCCCTGAACAAACGAAGTTAGCGACGTCTTTGATCTCTGCCCTTTGGACCTTTCGAATGTTTTCAGTGCGGCAAAAAACGAATATTCCAGCTAAAACTCTAGATCAAGTCCCCTTTTTAATCAAATAAGAAAGAAAACAAAATCAAAATCGGTTCATCCTTTTGCTACGATGCCGCAGACAGACACACAGATATACACAACAAAATAATGACACCTATCTTTTTCGTCGACGCGACGGTTAAAAATGCAAAGAAAGTCTACGTTGACTAGTCTATGTTGATTTTGTGCTAAGCTGAGTTACTGTTGGTACGCCTTATTAGTACTCAGTGCTGAAAACAAGCTGAACATAAAATATGTACCTACACTGAAATGAGAGGCGAGAATTTGTTAGGAGGACTTTAATTAGGATGTGCCCACACGTGGGGGAGGCACGGAGATAAGCAAAATGTTTCACAAATAACAACATGCTGGAAATACGCGTTAATTAACGTTGTTTGGATAGAACTAAAACCGTTCTATGTTCTATGTTATTTGTGGTCTATTTAAATTGGCTAGCATGATTTATGCTGCAAAATTTCCTATTGCTTTTTTAGGGTTCCGTACTTTACGCAGAAAAACGTAACCCTTATAGGATCTCTTTGTGGTCCGGCTGTCTGTCTGTCTGTCAACCCCTTTTCTCAAAAACGCGTTGAGCTAACAAATTGAAATTGATATCAACTACTCGGCTGTAAAATTTGAAAACCCTGTCAATCGTGTAGAGCTAAGACCACTTGATCAAGTCACCCACCTTTCAAATAGAAAATTAAACTAAAATCGGTTTATCCGATTACGATCTAGCTATAAGATACTACCGTCAGATAAACACTACGAACTTACATATATATATACCTAACAACCACAATAGAGACCTCATTCTTCTTCGTTCCAAATTAACTAACTCCGATGGCTCAGCGACCCAGAGTGCGTCTTGGCCTCCGAAACGAGAGAGCGTCACTCATCTATCCTGAGCGATCCAAACGGTTCATTATAAAATACTTATACCAAATCAGCGCCTTATAAACTCGCACCGCTAAAGTAACCGGGTACCGGAATACCGGGCGCCGGTATTTCGCAATTACGGCTCTTCGGCGAATCGAAACAATGTGTGCAATGACCTCTGCATATTCAACTACGGGGGCTTTGTGAAAATATTCCGAAAGTTCCGAATACCGCTTTTGCTGAAATAGTACTACCCTTTGATTGAATACCCCTTTTTTGCTAGAGCACCAGGATTTCAGCTTGAACCGGTGTATAAATTGCTTCGTTTTATTTCCTTTGTTTTAGTTAAATCAAGCGCATGGACTTAGTTTGTTGCCAACAAAACAACAGGCAAATACTTGAAAGTAAAATCCAGTGGTTTAATGCTCGCCGAATTCGTACAAAACAAAGCTGTGTGTGGATGTGTGTGTGTTTGAAATTCACAGCCAGATTTTGGCTGTGTATTATGTCTTTAGCGAACGGGGTGGCATAACCGTGTGTGATGAACTTAATGGTGTTTACGCTACGTACGATTTACAGGGTAGCGTTTTATCACAAGTTACCAGATGCTAAGTGAAAATGTGGTCGAAGGTGGCGCCACGCTTCATCTGGACTGGGAACTGGCTCTAAAATGAGACTGCCGAAACACACCGATATGCGACATATTCCTAAATTGCGAAGGTGGTAAACGATCACAAGAAAATGCTCTACCACCAAGCTATGGTTTCACCACGTTTTCCTTCACCAAAAACCATTGTCGGATCCGAACCCACGAACTACAGGACCTTTGAGCCCAGATTCCTCATTTCGATCTGGGAGAAACTAAAACATTACAAACAATCGCTAAAAATAATCAAGGCTGTATATTCAAAAACTAGGCAGGTATAATGGTAATAAACAACAGTGGCTGCATCTATAGACGGAGTTGGTAGGTAAGTAGGTATTCAATTTCAGCAGTTCCGCGCTAATGAACTGAGTTCATTAATTCTCGCCGCAGCGCAGCTGAGTGCATCAGGTTCCTGCTGGCTCAGCGGTTCGATCACAACCAATCATTTAGATATGCGATACATCCACAGATATATACCACTCGCCTTTGACCTCTTGAATACCACGGACGCAAATTCCTTCATGCGACATCACAGTAATTAAATAATTCAATCTGTATGTAGTAATTTGTCTTGCATAGATGCTAAATCAATATTTATGCTACTGACTCCAGAAACAAAGTGAATAACAGTTCAGGTGTCAACATTTTTTTGTCAGAATTGGGTGTACGTTTTTTAATTTAAATAAAACATAGAGGCCTTCGGGCGGTCTGACTAACTTCGACAATAAGGTTGGGTCGCTTGCCTATCCACCAATCCGCACTAGGTCCGCGTGGTGGATTATGGCCCATACTTTCTCTCTGAGAGAAGACCTGTGTTTCAGTTACAAAGCTACCTCTCTGTAGGAATACATTGAAACGATTACAATACGGCTCAAACTCACATTGTGATCCCTACAGCTTTGACAGACTTGAAGTGGAACACTCTTCTTCACAGAGCTCACATTGTGTGAGGGCAAAGATGACTTTCGTTTCACTGCCTGGATCAAATCTTGAAAGCGTTTCTTCCAAAGTGACGCTCCGCGCGGGCCGTACTTTCGTGGTGATTTTTGCCATCTATACGATGGCATTCTTCAGTGGTTACCAGTACGTCGTATATAGTAGACCAGCGCTTTGGTTATCTATTCAATGTTTGATTCAAAGAAATTGTAAACAAACTAAAAAAAAATTTTTTTTGATAAAGCCTCACGAAAACTTTCAAATGACAATGTGCTTGCTATGTGAGAAATTTTAGTTTTCGACGCTTTAGTATGTCACAGTCATTTACTAATTAACTCGTTTACTCTCATTTTCAACGACCGACGTCTGCTATTGATTGATTATATTAGTGTCGTTATTCGCGGCGTCAGTCTACATTTTCATGAATTCTTAAACATGCAAATCGCTCATTTGCTTTTGCAGACGATAATTTGCAAATGAGTACGAGAGACAAATATTGACTTATGGAAATGATCGTCTTGGGATTTCTTTGCGAGGGTCAAATCAAATCATGACCAATAAAAGTTGTTTGACAGAATGATGCAATGTGACAGTTACAGATTGGTTGCTGTACTCACATACAAAGAGGATTTACAAGCACTGATCTCTGCGCCGCTGTGCAAAAAATACAAAAGCGCAATAGGTGAAATTCTGTAAAATTATTATTAAACGTTATTGAAATAAACGTTGTTAAAATAAATACAGCGCATGGTCGTATCGCCACGTGCCAGCTATAAAATGTTCAGACCTCGTTTGGACCTTCCGGACTGTAAATCGTCATTTTTAACAACGCTTAGCCGCGTCGGGAAGCGTGATTTAACGCCGCGACCAGCGCTTTGCGGAACTTGATATATCAGTTGTCGATTTTGGCTATACAGATAAAATAAATGGCACATTGTAGTGGTAGAATTCATGCAAGTGTTGATTGTGTCATGAAAATAAACCGTTTTAAACGGCATAGCTAGCTAGGTATGCCGAAGACCGATGTGGCGCAACATACGAACCTCCAGTCTGAGCTACTTCTTGTCAAGCATTTGGTATCGATGTTGGCAACGCTTAGCGTATTTTGCCAATATCAATTATGAAAGGGTTAAGTAATCACATTGCAATAAAAATAAAGTTGCAAAATGTGATCCATAAATTAAGGAAAAAATAGATGTGATCACGCGCAAAAAGTCACCTGCCATTTTTTTTTGGCATGCGCATTTTTTGCATGCTGGCGGCGTGAGGAGGTTGGAACAGGCGTAGCTAGTTTTAAGTTTGACGTTTTAAAGTGATCACATGAAAACTTATATGAGTTTTCCTTTATGATTCTATTTTATCTGTGTGAAATACAGGGGCGGGATGCATCCCCTCGCTTTTTGATTAGTATTTCATATTTTCGCCTCGCCTTGCCTTTGACAAAGCGAAACCGAAAACAAGCTTGTGGAATAACTGCACCCGTATCGTATTTTTGTGGCTTTTTTACAAAGCCCGTGTTTTATGCACTGCCTTTGGGAGAAATGAGAAACAAAATATCGTAAAATGACTAACGAATGGGGTTAATGAAAAAGCGAAAGCGAGTGTAGATTCAAGAGGCGCTCCATTTTTTGCCTCCCCGAAGGACAGATGTCTTGGTATTAAAATGAAAAAGTCTTTAATGACGCTGCGACGAAGTTTATATGCTTTTATTTAACTACCACAAAGTTTTAACTAATTTCAGCCTCTTTGAAATTGAAGAACAAAAAAAACAGAAATTCAAAAACTTAGAATTTCAAAAAACAAACGGCCGCTCTAGAAAATTTTCAGTTAGGTTTTGTAAGTCATCCAAGTAAAAGCACATAAAAACTAAAAATATTTTGAAGTCCATAAATATTTTACTACTTAACTAAATTAATTACCGTTTTTTATAAGTTTCAATCCATTTAGATTAATTAAATGTGAGTATTATAATATTGGTGTTTTTATCTGGTAAGTGAGAGTTCAGTGGAACTTTGCTGTGCTATTTTCGGAGGGCGTTGCTATTTGCGACATAGTTTAATACTTCAGCATATTAAGGTTCCAGTTTAAAATATGTCGCATCAATCTCACTTTTTAATTCTCTCATCTTGCCCTCCCTTGATCATTTTCATTTGAGCCACTTTACTACATTCCATCATCAGCCTATTACGTTCCCATTACTAGAACACAAGTCTTCTCTCAGAAATCACGTTCCCACTGCTGGGACTTTGGCCTTCTCTGCCCCTGCCCTTGAATGTTGTGGTTCCTGGACATGCCGGTTTTTAGATGCAGACCTAAGCTGTCGGTTTGAAAATAAATTATTCGAGTGCGATTTAAAATAAAAGAATTGCGTTTTGCCGTGCATCAGCGTCAGTAATTCAGTAATGTCTCCGTGTCCCCAGAATAAGCTATGGACTGCGCGTTCTGCAAACGTACGATGGAGGGGTGCGCGTGCATCAAGTGCAGCCAGTGCTCGTCCCACTACCACCTGGAGTGCGTGTCGAGCGAGCAGCTGGCGCCCAGCTCTAACAGCTGGCGCTGCTGCCGCTGCGAGACCCTGAGGGCCGCGCAGGCCTCTCCGCTGGTGGAGTCCGCCCGCGCCTAGTGCAAGTGCTAAAAGAAATTGTCGAGGAATAAATGTTTGGAGTGTGGCTCTTTGGGTTTATTTGGTAAAAGGCGCCATGGTTTGGTAGGTTCTAGAACTTAGTTAGGTAGGTAGAGAGCTGGGCTAGCTGTGAGCGAGCCTGAAAGGACCTCAAAAAACTGGCCTTTAAAAAGACGACTTGACCATGATTTGACACTACTATGCTGGCCATACATGGACCGCTTGCAGCACCTTTGTAGTCGATAGTCGACTACTTCAGGCTTTCCGTGAGCTGAAACAAAATTCAGAAACCATTGCGACCACCGACGGATTATTTTATTTAATTTTACTCTTTAGGACAGGTTTAAAAGTTTAGGCATAGGTCTGAATATTATTGACCCTTGCGCACGGAACAATCTACAATCATAAGCGGTGTAATATATCTACATATTTAGTACACACATAATATCTTCTAAGCTGTGTTAATACTATGCAACAATACCCATCGTTGTACTTTCGCAACCCTGATGGGTGTGTGTCGCCACCCCCACCTGTGTAATGAATGCCTTTGAGATAATGTGGCTAGGATTCCACCGAGGGCGGACTAGAGTTCACAACAGTGACCACAACATACTCGCGCGAATATGTTTCTTCAAAGGCTTCTGACTGGTTAGTTAGACCCGTTTGTCATCTACCTAACCGCCCCTGGTCTGAGGGTGATCGTCTGCCAAAGCCGCCGTTCCCTATCCAGGTATACCGCTAGGCCATCTCGAACAGGTGACATGTGGTCAAATGCTAACAAGATGGAAAAAAATAACCTTTCGCGAAAAGTCTTTCTCGAAGCGACTTATTCAAAAATGGCAAAATGTTTTTTTCCCAAAATGCAGTTTCGCAGTCATTGAAAAATATAAACTAAATTTAAAACCCTTTCTTATAATAATTAACCTCTTCATAATATTGTGAAATATTTTTAACAAACGTAGCTCTGGATAACCCTGAGTATATTCAAAAATGTGAAACTTTGCGAGTGAGTGTCTATGTTTGTTACTTCTCCACGCGGAAACGGCTCAACAGATCTGAGTGAAATTTGAAATGGAAATAGCTTATATCCTAGATTCAAACTCAAACTCAAACTCAAACTCAAAAATATGTTTATTCAATAGGATACATTGTGATCACTTTAAAACGTCAACTTAAAACTAGCTACGCCTGTTCCAACCTCCTTACGCCGGCAAAAGAACAGGCAAGAAACGCCCGGCAGGTAATTTTTTTGGCGCGATCACATTAACAATTTTATTCTTATTACTAATTGATTGAATTGGAGCAAGTTCACTAAAATCCCAAGCTTTTTTTTTGTCATCTAATAGTCCGATATTTTTTATTTAGCTTTACTAATAAGAAGATTTCTCTTGTTTGGTTGTACACATTGGGATATGGGAACATGAATATTAACGAGTTGCGGGATCACAACCAAAGCAGACCAGACCCCACAAGCAGCACCCGTTCACGAGTTGACGCATGTGCCAGCCATCGCTCTCCTCGACCATATGAGAGGGAAGAGGGCGACCCGACACATGACGCCGCTGCAAGCAAAGTCACTTTCGTGAGCATGACTGTTTACCGAAAATGGTTAGAATAGGGGAAATAGGGAGAATAGATAGATAGAAAGAAAGATAGATAGATTAACTACAATCCCAAGCTTGTTTGTCATCTAGATAGTCCGATATTTTATAATAAGCTTTACTAATGAGATTTCTCTTTATACGAATTTGAAATTTTGTTATAGACAAGTCTTGAATTTCACTTGGGATTTTGTTGAAAAAGCGTACACATTGACCTTTGAACGAGTTGCTAACTTTATGGAGCCTAGTGGTGGGTACAGCAATTTTATCTTTGTTTCTAGTATTAAAATTGTGATAATCACTTCTCTTTTTGAAGCTATTTAAATTTTTCCGTATGTACATTACATTTTCATAAATATATTGACAAATAACTGTCATTATTTTGGTTTCTTTAAACTTAATTCTTAAAGATTAACACATAAAATCATTTTCATCCCGAAAAAATAAGAATGACGGGTGTAACCGCGGAGATCAACTAGTAATGTTATAACCAAGACTGTAGGTAGATGCATAGGTACCTAGAACTGTGAGCAACAGTAACATATAAACAAATACAATAATTGTGTCAGGCGCTTTGTTATTACAAATGAACAGGCGACTGAAAGCTGATGGAATGGAGACATGAATGCACAGACGAGTGAATGCGCAGCCAACCGTCCGGCGTCCGGCGTCCAGCGAATGTAGGCCACGGGCTCTTCATTATACTAGTCTCGTGACAGGCTGTTTGTTGTGCGACGCGACGACTGCTCCCTTTGTTGTGAGCGTGTGTACTGTCCGTTGTCGACGTTTAGAAATGGTCCTTTATTAGCTAACTAACTAAACTAGCTACAGAGTAGTCTTTGACCACAAGTTACCTGGAGCTAGGAACTGGTTCTCAAGTGAGACTGCCGGAACACACCGATAGGTGCTTTGTCGACAGATTCTTAAGTTGAAGGTGCTAGCCAGGCGAGTACAGTCAACGACAAAAGTCGCTGAACAATCACACTTTTTTCTATTATCCTCATCATCTTAGACACCAATTTTTAACCTCATCATTACTTAAAATCAGGTGTGTGTTGTGGTCAAAATGATACCATATAAAATGTAAAAAAAACAATAATAATCACTGATTTGAAACACATTTGGAAAATCGAGAACGATCAGCTACTTTTGTCGCTGACTGTACTAGAAAATGCCTTACCACCAAGCTATGGTATCATCGGGTCATCTCAAAGTTTTCTTTCACCGAAAGCTCAAGCTCATTGTAGGATTTGAACCTACGACCTACCGATCGCAAGCTGACGTCACTACCACTGAGCCATTATCACTATAAAACTGCTGGGACTCTGGCCTTCCCTCAGAGGCCGAGTATGGGCCGTAATCTACCACGCTGGGCTAGTGCGGGTTGGTAGATGTCGTACGCTCTTGAATGTTGTGGATCTTGGACATGTCGGTCGATAAAACATTGTGATGAAACCATAGCTTGGTGCCACACTGTCGCCAAACACCTATCGGTGTGTTCCGGCAGCCTAACTTGAGAGCTAGTCTACAATCCAGGTGTAGCGTGACGCCACCTTCAACCACATCGTCACTTAACATCAGGTGACATGTGGTCAAATCAAACGCTACCCTGTAAGTAGAAAAAAAAGTGGGAACGTAATAGACTGATGATGACAAAAGCAGTATTCCTAACACAAATCTCTCTCTAAACGCTCCCCTTCCCAATGCAAACAATACTTCCAGCTATCACGCAAGCTACGAGCGGAAACAGAGCCCCAACAAATAGGTATGTGGTAACAAACAGCTCTCTGTGCAACGGAGTGAACTCGCGCGGACGGCGCGGCGCCACAGTTGGTCGGAGACTCGAATTGTAGCGGGACGAATGGAGAAATGCGGAATCAGACAGCATTTTGATGAGTATTGTAATAATTTATAGAATGTGCTAGCTTTTTCCCACGGTTTTTACGTTTACTTTTCACCAAAATGTTCGTCTTAATTTTTTCCAATATAATATAACCTTATTTGGACTATTAAGAACAAACGTATCGGTCAAGCCGTTTTCAAGCGATATACGCTTAAAACTAACGAATACAATTTCTTTTCTAATTTGTATAAATATTAGGTGGTATCTACGAATATCTATGTTCTCGTACATGACAAAGCAACTCGGTCTATCAGTCTACTTCTACTTGTCTGTAAACTTTTTTGTTATTTTTTTATTGGAATAATCATGAAAACTAACTTTTTACATGACAGGTGGCGCTTGATCGAATGCACCAAGATTAGAGTGCCACCCACCGCTTTACATGTGACTCCCCATTACAAGGTCTAACCTATAAATCTCTTTGACTTTAAATATATTGCAAAAATATATTGCAGAAAGGATTCAATGCTCAAGCTTTTAAAGCTGCTTTAGAGTCAAGATCTTTAACGTTTCGACTCGTAGCTCTTTCAAGCTGCACCATTATTTATATACCATCAATCAGCCTTGCACCCCGCGCCCCGCCCCCGTCCACCGCCGCCGCTCGTCGGTCTTCATCCAGAACCTCACGATATCATAGTCATTGTACCTTGGAGTTTATAAAACGTACATTCCATCTATATAAAAGACTGGTTGTTTCTTGTGGTGTTACTCGCGTGGAGATTCCTATAGGATTTTTATTGAAATAAAACTTAGTATATATGTAACTAAAGGATAGTGAAGCTTTTTAACAGTGAAAGAGATTTCAAAATTAGTTTCTGACAGTAGTTGTAAAATACAACAAACTTCACCTCTTTATAACATTACTGTAGATTTACCTAAACATTTCATGGCTGTCTGTGACTAAAAGCCTTTCTCATCCTTATTATTCCCTTGGGATATCTCTCCAACAAAAAAGAATCATCAAAATCGGTTCATAAACGACGAAGTTATCCGCGAACATACATAAAAAAGCATATATACGGTCGAATTGAGATACCTCCTCCTTTTTGAAGTCGGTTGAAAATCTTAAAAATAAACCCAACAACATATTAAACTGTAACGTATTTATTTTAAACTCGAGTAAAACCGCGCTACAAGTTAGTTTAGTACAAATAAAGGTGAAATATTCCAAAACTTTTGCGCGCTGGCTCACACTCATCCATCACTAGTGGCCGGTAACACTGCAAGGTGGCGGGTAGCACCAACTGCGGTGTATCGTCGTTTATTCTTTAGAAAAATACTGTTCAAAATACATACATACTTTTCATTTAAAAATAGTTGTGAAGTCATGTTTTTTTCTGCTTGTAATGTCGGCGCTTTGTTTCGTGTAACGTATCGCTGTAATCTTCACAAACGCAAGGTAGAATACACGGAGAAAAAAGACCTTCTGAAATACCGTTGTCCTTCTGAGTCAAAAGGGAAGGATTTGTTATTCAGAAGGAAATCTAAGGTAAAAAAGGGAAGGAATCGGTCTTGGAAGGTATGACTCAGAAGTTTTAGCTTTAGTAAAAATAAAATCGATGAAACGATCGATGAAACGATTTTATCTTTAAATAGGTTTGCTCTACAAAGCGCTGTGTAAAAAAATGCAATAAGGCATCATTCAATATGAAAACTTCAATAAACGCGAAGGTATTTCAAATAGAAACGAGATTTTTCATCAGGAGCTTATCGTGCAATACATTTATTGCATTCCTCCTCTAGCTATACGCTGGCTCCTCGCCTCATACAAATATGAAATAACTTGGGATCTATATTTGTTTTGTTCATAAACGTGCAATTGAAACTTTCAACATTTCGCTCGGAATGTAAAAATTTGAAACGGCTCCTCCGTTTGATATCAAATTCTCGTTTCAGGAAGCATTTTCCACTTGGGTAAATCGTTTTTGAGAAGGTTTGGGGCTATGATATCTTCTTCTTCTTATTCTTAAAAATGAATAACGGCTATACCGATGTCACTAATTCAGAATAATCAGAATAATAAATTTATTGGTAAAATATTTTACATTTTTTATTTTTTTTTATTTTACATATTCTTTTTTGTTGTGTTTGTTATTTCGAGAAGGTTTTTATGAAAGAAAAAATGGAAAAAGTTGCGATAAACTGCAGTCCACGCGGGTGAAACCGCGCTTCTCTCAGAGAGAGGATATAGGCATTAATGTACCATCACGCTGTCTCAGAGCGAGTTAGTACACTTCGCATGCCCTTGTCTAAAATAAATCCAGCCACGACTTGCTTTATTAACGAAGTCGATATTTATCTCGTGAGATGATCGACTCCGTTTGACTCGCAGCAGCGGAAATTGATCGACGACATTTGTGACGTCACCAGACCGCGATATGTCTGCGAGCGATCTCGCAGATAAATTCTATGTAGATATGATTATAATGCGGAGACGGGAGTTACTGAGTCATGCTCGTGTTTTGATCATGATAATGGCTTTACAAGAATTCATAAATTTAAAATCACGAAACGCGAATTTAGTAATAAGAGACATAATTATAGGCACATAGAAGTATAGTGTACACGAATGTATATGTCTATCTATGTATTGCGAATTGTATTGTTATTTATTATTATTTTGTGTGTTTAACTAAGATAATTGTTGCAGCAGTATATATTATACTATGCGGGAGGAATATAATGCAATTCCCCTATTTTTAGGTTGTCTGGAAGACATCGCTTTTTGTGACACTTAACATTGAGTTTTATTCCAGTTCTAGTTTTTAAATTTATTTGTATTGTGCAAATAAAGAGTTTATCTAACTAATCGCAATATATGGCACACTTGCCGCGTCCACACGAGTCATTGAACAAACAGTCGCTGCCGTTAGAAACAAAGGTAGAGAAAAGGTTTAGACCTTTTACCGCCTCCCCACCTCCAATTACAACTACCCTCACATATTCTCTCGTTTCCGGCACAACTACCGGAAGCAATATTATCATAGGAGAGCCCAAGAGGGGACTTTGGGATTTACTCGAGCGCTTCAGATTAATATAAGAGAAGATACCTTACATATTGATAAGTATCTCCAGCCATTACGAGCCCTTTAATTAGAGGAGAAACCTTCTGTCACTTACAAATCGTCAGTCTAAGAAATGGGAGGTATCAGTAGAGTTCACTGAAAATTAGACGAGGTTGAGAGAATTTTTGTTTGACTTTTCCAGTCCACTCACAACCCGCAAATTGGCACATATTACATTTCATATGAGACACATATTGGAGCATGAAAAATATCAATATCTGACACGCTTGAGTCATTGTTTTTTTTTACAGCTATGGAAGTCTGTGGACTCTTCCTCCACCGCTGAAAGTGGAAATATTCTAAATCAAATCAAAAATCAAAATCAAAAATATGTTTATTCAATAGGATACATTGTGATCACTTTAAAACGTCAACTTAAAACTAGCTACGCCTGTTCCAACCTCCTTACGCCGGCAAAAGAACAGGCAAGAAACGCCCGGCAGGTAATTTTTTTGGCGCGATCACATTGACAATTTTATTCTTATTACTAATTGATTGAATTGGAGCAAGTTCACTAAAATCCCAAGCTTTTTTTTTTTGTCATCTAATAGTCCGATATTTTTTATTTAGCTTTACTAATAATAAGATTTCTCTTGTTTGGTTGTACACATTGGGATATGGGAACATGAATATTAACGAGTTGCGGGATCACAACCAAAGCAGACCAGACCCCACAAGCAGCACCCGTTCACGAGTTGACGCATGTGCCAGCCATCGCTCTCCTCGACCATATGAGAGGGAAGAGGGCGACCCGACACATGACGCCGCTGCAAGCAAAGTCACTTTCGTGAGCATGACTGTTTTGGCTGTTTACCGAAAATGGTTAGAATAGGGGAAATAGGGAGAATAGATAGATAGAAAGAAAGATAGATAGATTAACTACAATCCCAAGCTTGTTTGTCATCTAGATAGTCCGATATTTTATAATAAGCTTTACTAATGAGATTTCTCTTTATACGAATTTGAAATTTTGTTATAGACAAGTCTTGAATTTCACTTGGGATTTTGTTGAAAAAGCGTACACATTGACCTTTGAACGAGTTGCTAACTTTATGGAGCCTAGTGGTGGGTACAGCAATTTTATCTTTGTTTCTAGTATTAAAATTGTGATAATCACTTCTCTTTTTGAAGCTATTTAAATTTTTCCGTATGTACATTACATTTTCATAAATATATTGACAAATAACTGTCATTATTTTGGTTTCTTTAAACTTAATTCTTAAAGATTCTCTGGGGCCCATGTTATAAATCGCACGAACAGCTCTCTTCTGCAATACAAATATGGTGTTAATATCAGCAGCGTTTCCCCACAGCAATATTCCATAGGACATAATGCTGTGAAAATAGCTGAAATAGACTAGTCTGGCTGTATCAACGTCAGTAAGGTGACGGATCTTCTTTACAGCATATGCTGCAGAGCTAAGTCTGCTCGATAGACTGACAATATGTGGACCCCATTGCAATTTGTGATCTAAAGTTATGCCTAAGAATACTGTAGTCTTGACAAGGTCCAATTCTTCGTCCTTAATTTTTACATTTGTTGGTACTTCTTTAACATTGGGCAGCACAAATCTCAAGCATTTTGTCTTTTTTCCATTTAACATCAAATTGTTCGCATCAAACCAGTCTGTAACTTTGGAGAGAGCATTGTTCACGTCGTCAGAAATGTTATGTTGTCGCTTTAACTTAAATAAAAGCGACGTATCATCAGCAAACAATACTATTTCGTGATTGTCACTAACAAGGCTGGGCAAATCATTGATGTAAACTAAAAACAGAAAAGGTCCGAGTATTGAACCCTGCGGAACTCCCATTGTGACTACTGACCCCGAGGATCGCTTCCCGTTCACGTCAACTCTCTGAATCCTATCACTAAGGTATGAGGTTACAAGGTCCAGAGGAACACCTCGAATACCATAGTGCCGGAGCTTCCTGATCAGTGTCTCGTGGTGAACACAATCAAATGCCTTGGACAAGTCACAGAACACGCCTAGAGCGTCCCGTGACTCCTCCCAGGCATCATAGATGTGAGTTAATAACTCGACACCAGCATCAGTAGTAGAGCGACCACGCGTAAAGCCAAACTGTTTTTGATTAAGTAATTTGTTTGCTGAGAAATGTCTTTGCAATTGATTTAGAATAAGTTTTTCGAATATTTTACTAAATGTTGGTAATACTGATATTGGTCTAAAGTTAGTAGGGTCAGTCGTTGTACCCGATTTAAACAAGGGTGTTATCTTACTATGTTTCATCAGATCAGGAAACACGCCGTCGTCAATACATTTGTTAAATATTAGGGCTAATTCGGGTGCAATCATTTCAATTAATGGCTTAACAACGGTCACGGATATACCCCAGAGGTCAGTAGTTTTCTTGACATTAATCATATTAAAAGCTTTTACTACATCTTTGCAACTAACATAGTCAAATTGAAAAGGAATTTCGCACTCTGGTACATTTGTTTTTAACATAGATTCTGCAATGGTGTGCGATGAGTTTAAGAACTTAGTAGTAGAGACTGGAATGTCAGTGAAAAAGGTTTCAAATGCTTTAGCTACTTCAATGTCAGTCTTGACACTGGTATCGCCAATATTTAGGTTGTAATTATTAGCTTGAGACCTGACTTTGCCAGTCTCACTATTTATAATTTTCCAAGTTGCTTTAATTTTGTCATTACTATTTTTAAGCTTAGAACTTATATAACGAGACTTTGCAATGTGACAGACCGTCTTAAAAATTTTTGAGTATGTTTTTACAGTTTCTTTAAACTCATTACTAGTATTATATTGTTTTTCACTGTAGAGATCGTACAGCTTTTGCCTGCTTTTGTGAATACCAACTGTAGCCCACTCCGTAAAATTAGGTCTATCAGAAACCATGATCGTTTTTGGAGTAAATATCGTGTTGAAAGCTTTGCTAAATACGCTGAAAAAAGAGTTGTATAAATCATCAGCATTTCTACGATCCGGTAAAAAAGGAAGTTCATCGATCAGCTTTAATTTTATTTTCTCCATCCGATCAACGGTCTCTGGTACATATGTGACAGATTTTTTTCCATTAATTTTTATTTTATTTTTAATTGTAATTAATTGACCACAATGGTCTGAATCTAATTTACTTATTACACTTTGACTAATTACATTCACATCTGTAAAAATATTATCTAAACAAGTAGCCGTAGTGGCAGTTATCCTTGTAGGCTCCATAAACAAATTTCTCAAATTAAATGATTTAAATAAATTAGTTATTCTCGTACTTAGAGTAGAAACATCCAAAAGGTTTACATTGAAATCTCCACAGATAATAATTTGTTTATTTAACTTGGATATTTTGAAAAGAACTTCCTCCATTAACTTTTCAAAATCATCATATGAACTAGTTGGAGGCCTGTACACACTTAAAATAATGAACTGCTCCAATTCTACACAAGCTATTTCGATTATTCGTTCAGCTGAGTAGTGGACGATGTCTTTGCGTTCTTTGAATTTAATTTTTTTATTTAATAGTATTAATGAACCACCATGAATTGCATTAACTCTGCTGAACGAACTACCAACTTGGTGATTGTTAAAACTAAATATGTGTTCATGATTTTTGAGCCAATGCTCAGTAATGCAAAGAATGTCAATGTTATTGTGATTCATGAACAACTCAATTTCTAAACATTTGCCCTTCATCCCTTGAATATTCTGGTGGACCAGGTTGAATTTATTTACATTTTCGTTAACTATGATTTGTGATTTTGGGCAAGATTTGTAAACAATATTTTTTGATTTAATTGGGCTAGAGACTTCCTCTATTGTCATGCCACTATGTTTAAATTATTTGGAATTGTTTCCAACTGTTGAATAGTGTTGTCAAGACAGTACTCAATAGAGCACATTTGTTTAGCCAAGTTATTGGCTGTCTTATTAAAATAATAAGATAGCGAATTAGCTACCCGTTGTTTATAATACTTTTTAAGACAATAACTGTCTTTGGTCAAAAAATATTTTTTACCAACAATATTGTTAGTGTCAATCAGATTAATTTTATTATAATTACATGACAATTCATGTAAAGTCAAATTTAACTTATACCTAAGGTTGTTTTCTGCTTGTGACAAACTGTGACTATAGGGGAAGGTAAACAATATAATTTCATTTACTTGTAATAATCTTAACGTTTTAACATATTCATTTAGCTCATTTTCATTGACATTTCCTCTATTCCCAATTAAAATTATCAGATTTGAGTTGTGGTTATATTTATATTTTTCTATTTTTGGCATCAACTCACGCAGACTAGAATTGGGCATACAATTATTTATGAGCCGGCATCCAGTGTTCATACCTACTCTTGAACCCATATGCTTACCAATTTCATCGCTGAACATAACATAATTTGTTTCATTTACACTATCACCAGACAAGACATTCAAACTGTCTGACATTTCTGGTAATGATGAAGCAGTACAAACCGGCATTGGCTGTTTTGTGAGTTGACAGTCACATGCTGTGTCAATATTTGACTCAACACACTCTAGGTTGCTGTGGCTCAATTTGAGCAATTCATCCATCGCCAATATATACTCCTTCATCATGTACTGAGACTGTTCATAACGGCCACTGATAGTAATTAGTGAAGTCTCAAGGCTGGTGATTTTTGTTTGCAGGTCCTTTATTTCAGATTGATATGTTATGCTGGTAGTTTGCAACTCTAGTTGATACATTTTAATGTTATCTAATAAAGCAATTTTATTTCTTTTGTTTTTTATTGACTTCACTAAATTTTTTTGGCTCTTTAACAATTTTTTTGTTTTATTGATAATTTTTTTAATTTTAACATATTTCTTTAGTTTGTTTCTGCTACAAGGGTAAATAGTTCCCACTGTGTCATCATTTGTAAGGTCAATAGTATGAGTGGTTCCCACACCCCCTGCAGCAGAGACGGGAAGTGAATCCCTACGGACTAAAACTAATTCATTAAAGAGACTAAGGGTTTTCAGTGCAGTACTGTCTTCTGTTCTCTCCCTGAGCTGAGAGATTACACGGTGAGCTTCCCGGAGTTCCCGTTCCAAGGTAGATATTGTCTTCAGGGCAAGATCGTACTCAGCAGCACACTGATCAAACCTGTCTATCGTTTCTTGAAGTCTGTCCCGTTCTTCAAGTATTGAATTTTGTTGTGAGTGTAACGCCGATAACTCACTTTTTGATCTAGGTCATTTATTCTTCCTAACATATAATGTACTAAACCTAATAGGTTTCCGCGACGCTCGAGTAAATCCACATTTGGCATCATGGGCTCTCCTACTTCTATCGCGGTTGAACCAATATTATACCCGATTAGAACGTCAAAGACACGACGATATTTGACGGAAGGGACTAGCGGTTAGGACTCTTATCTATTCTGCGCCTGGCGGAAACATGTGGCGATATAATTTCGTGCAAAAATGGCGAAAAGGATGTGGATTGTGGCTGTGACAGCTTGTGATTGCTTTTTGTCTATGTTTTGAAACAGGCTTGTTTCAGCTGGGTGGTTTATTGTGGGTTTTATGATCTACTGGCTGCGCTGTGCAGTTATTCCGCAGGAATCTTTTTCAGGGATAAAAAGTAGCTTGTGTGCTATTTCAAACTACAAGCTATATCTGTGCGAAATGTAATAAATAGTAAATGTAAATGTAATGTATGTGTGTATGTGTAGATCAGTAACAAACATACACCCATCCAAACTTTCGTATTTCTAATAGTAAATTAAGAACTTTTGTTTGAGACTTTGCTTGGGTTACAAAATTAAAACAATCAAGAAATACCTACCAAGAGAAATAAAGCATACCACTTAAAGGGCGAGTCCTCGTAATTCATGACCTCTCTAAATAATATTGTATCCAGCCATAAACACCTAAGTACTCGCCGAGTCCTAAATAACATTTTACCTAAAATTAAATCTATAATTTTCAGCAACTGTCCCAGCCTGTCTGGCCTCGAAATATAGCTGCTCTTAGCTGATATTATATTATACAGGCTTTTTATTCCGATAAAACTTAGACTATGAAACGTATATCGTAGGTTTATTATAGTTTAAGAAGTTCCTAAATCAGATCTGTAGTTCCTCTTTAAGGTAGTTTTAAATATTACCTCTATCTATAACAAACTATGAAGTATATTATGAACAAACTTCGCTCCAAGGTTTTGTAATAAAGGAAGGGTAATAGGGTAAAATGGCAGCGAAATGGAAAAATTCCAAACTAATATAATAAGATAGTTCCCCACAGAACTTCAGTTTGTCTTTATTTTAGCTTGTACCCTTTGTTTATCTTTATTTGGTCGTCAGTTGCTCACATTATATGTATAAACGAAGAAAACGTTAGTTGACTACAGATAAGATGTGAATGTTTTTAGAATAATTTAAGGTAAATCAAAAGGAATTGTATAATCTGGTTCACAATCGAGATAAAAGTCTTTGGTCTTTTTCTGTATTTGATAAACAAGAAATGTTAGTTTATTTAGACAAGGCCGGCAAGGACAATATAAGCTAAGAATCATGAAGCTGCATGCTAATGGAAGAAATTTTTTCTTCCCTTTTTATTTATTTATTGCATTATGTAAAAGGATATAACACAAACCTGTTATGGTATAGCAAATAAAACATTCATTTCAAGAAAAAGTTAAATGCGATAGCGTTCTATCTCAGTTGGTGTTAAAAGATGATGCGGTCGAAGATGGACTAGTTCTTATGAACTGTGGCCTTGCCGCTTGCGGTTTCATTTAACAAGTAGGTAGGTAGTATTATAATCAACAACTGAAACAGAAACAAGACTTACAACAAGATCAAATATAATTCAAACAAGAAACTTGAAAAAGTAAGTAACGCAATTCGACAAATCCTTTGAAATGAAATAAATAAACCGAGAGTTACAGAAGCGATATTTCAAAGGCAGGCGACTTCACAACTCCTAAATACCATCAAACGTTTGCAAAAGGATAGCGCTATTCAAACCCTACTTACAATGCGGCGTTGACTTAAATTGCCAAGTTATTTGCGCGATTCGCACAAAGGAATACAGCCTCTATAACTTACACATTAAGATTGAAGACGGGCAGAGCGTTAGATTGGTAGAAGTTCTCTGAGCAAACAATGGCATTGAGAAGTTTCAGGAGCTTAGCGCACCGTCCACGGTTGACAAACGAAGTTATTGTATCGTTTTGTTATTCTTACCTGCCGCGCTTTATACCTATTGTTGTGTCCTCTATCTGTACCTTGGATTTGTAGTAAAACAACAATTGATTTTAGTAAGTAGGTACACAGCTCAAAGGGAACGTCCGCCCGCCACCGATGACAGATGGGGAATGACGGTGCGCGGGCGCGGCGCCACCGTTGATCTGTGTACTACATATATTTGAATACCACATCTCTTCCTTTTTGTAAATTAATTCGTTTACAATATTTGGCAATCAGAAATAAACAAAACAATATTTTGTACTCAATTAAACTAAATTTCTTCTTCTTCTTCTTCTTCTTTATCAGGCTCTGCTTCAGGTTCGACTACTTTCCATTGACCTTCTACTTTCTTTAGGTGAACGATATTCCTCCTGTACTCCTGACCAGTTTCATCATTCCTTATATTAATGTCACTTCCTTCAGCACTGATAACAGTGTGCGGTGTTTGATTGAATTCTGAAGTTAATTTATTTTCTTTTATCAAGTTCTTCACGTAGACTTTCTCGCCAATTTCTAATTCCCTATCTACAGCTCTTCTCTTCTTGTCTTCGTTTAATTTGGTTTTTTCTTTCTTTTCTTTGTCACGGTCTCTAATTTCTGAATCATCATAACAATTTTCGAGGTCTGTTAGAAAAGGTAATTTGTCTCTAAATTGTCTTCCGTAGAACAGTTCCGATGGAGTTTTTCCTGTGGAGGAGTGGGGTGTACTGTTATACATAACCAAGTATTTTAACAAATCATCTTTCCAGTCTGATTTCTCGCATTGACTGATCCGCAGTCGTTTGAGGATATCTCTGTTTTGCCTTTCAACCTCACCGTTTTGCTGAGGCCAGTAAGGAATCGTATTGAAAAGCTTAATTCCTTGTTCCGTACAGAATGTTTTGAATTCCTGACTACAGAATTGTCGGCCATTGTCAGCTGTTATACTAGCTGGATTTCCAGTTCGGGAGAACATTTTTTTTAAAACTTTTATTGTGTCTAACGCAGTAATAGATTTCATTATTTCAATCTCTTTGTATCGACTGTAATAGTCGATGATAACTAAAAGATAATCCCCACTTGGCAGGGGACCCAAAAAATCAACAGCTGTATCCACCCAGGCTTTAGAAGGAAGCTCACGCCTTTTCATAGGTACTGGTGCATTTGGAGCTGAGACTAAAGTACACCCTCTGCAGTTTTTTACTGTATTTTCGGCGTCTTTGTCTATTTTTGGCCACCAAACTTTTGTGCGTAGCCTAGCTTTCATGTTCACAATGCCTGGATGGCCTTCATGGGCCGCCGCTAAAACTTGTTTCCTTAACTTAGTAGGAATTACCATTTTGTTTCCTCTTAACAAGACACCATCGTGTAACCAGAGTTCGTGTTGAAATAACTTGTAATTATTTACTGAAGAATGCCACGAGTTATTCATTAAAACATCGCTGACTAACTTAAACTCATCATCATCATTCGATGCTTCAATGATCGATTTCAGAGACAATGCTAAAGGTCGTGTGTAATTAACGATTTGGTTAACATGATATTCGTCTTCAAGAGGACTTTTTTGTGAGCTGACATTGGTGCACAGACGAGACAAAGGGTCTGCTATATTTGATTTTCCAGGTTTATAAATGACTTTATAATCGTATGTTTGTAGACGAAGGACCCAGCGCTCGATACGTGCGCAAGGTTTTGACCGCGTGCCGAATATTATTTCTAGAGGCTTGTGGTCTGTGACCAGTTCGAATCTTTTCCCATATAAATACATGTGGAAATGTTCGACTGCCCAAACCAGCGCTAAGGCCTCTTTTTCTGTCTGACAATAACGTTTTTCAACGTCTGTCAGACTTTTGTTACCAAAGGCAATTATACGGGGTCCTTTATCATCGTACTGAATCAGTATAGCTCCTAAACCGACAGGACTCGCATCAGCGATTACTTTGGTGCGGTCTTTTGGATCATAATAGCCAAGTGTAGGAATCTTGGAGAGACAATTTTTTAATTCGACAAAAGCCATGGATTGTTCTTTTTGCCAAAATTCTGTAATTTTGGCATTTTTGTGCATTTTAAGCCGAAGTAATTGCCGAATGGGCTCTGTTAAGGTTGATAAATTGGGGATCCACTTCCCAACAAAATTGATTAGTCCTAGAAAACTTTGGATTTCTTCGATGGTTTCCGGTGGTCTAAATGTCTCGATAGCTTGTATGATTTGTCAAGTGGTTTGATGCCCGATGACGAAAGTTCGTGGCCTAGAAATTGAATAGTTTTTTGGTTGAAAACACATTTGTTCTTGTTCAATAAAACATTGTTCTCTTTCAGCACTGTTAATACGTGTTGAAGCCTGGCGTTTTGTTCATTTTCATCACATCCAAAGACAACAATGTCATCAATGAAATTCACAACGCCCTCGCATGGTAACAACATATTTTCCATAATTTTTTGAAAATATTCCGGTGCACATGATATTCCGAACATTAATCTTTTATATCGGTAAAGTCCTTTGCTAGTTATAAAGGTTGTGATTTCTCTGCTATTTTCCTTGAGTTCAACTTGATGAAAAGCGTTTTTAATATCTAACTTAGAGAAAACAGTCGCTTTTCCAAATTTGGGAATTAGTTGCTCCATAGTGGGCAAAGGATGATTTTCTCTACTAATAGCTTTGTTAGCAGCACGCATATCCAAACAAATACGAACATCATCATCAGGCTTCAAAACCGGCACCATCGGAGAAACCCAAGAAGACGGCTTATTAACAGGTTCAATGATGTCCATTTTTACCAGTTCGTCTATTTTTTTATTTATCTTTGATTCCAAAGGAATTGGGACTCGTCTATAAGGTTGACAAACTGGGGAAACTGTTTTGTCTACTGTAATTTCTAATTGAACATCTTTGAACTTCGGAAATGGTTTTTGTTCAATTGAATTCACATCGACGCCTACTTTGAGAACATTAAGAGAAATGGCAGTTTCTATACCCAAAAGATTTCGTGAACCCTTTTCAATTACATAAAATTTAGCGGTTGATGATTTTGGACCAACTGTTATTTGTGCATCAAATGAGTCTAACACTTTTAGTGGATGTTCAGCACCATAAGCTAGAAAAGTTTTGTCAGAAGAATTTTGTTGGTTAGACACTACAACTTTTGATTGTTTCATATGCTCCCAAGTTTTGTCGTCTATGATGTTAGAATTACTACCAGAATCAATGAGCATTTTTATGTCAATTCCCCCTACCTGACAATTTATTGTTGCATCGTCGTTAATGTGGAATATATTGTCCACAGATGTGGACGCTCTCTTTGTTGATGCTTCCTCATTTGGTTTTTTGATTTTAGCTCTGTTGCTGTTACTTGACGAGAGGTTAGAACTTTTTCTTTTATTGGCCCTTGTTCTACAGTGATTTTGGAAATGACCCTTAAAACCACATTTCAAGCATTTTGCATCAAAAGCAGGGCAGGAACTATTGTCACTTTTGTGATTTTTACTGCCACATCGACAGCAGGGATCAAAGTCTCTCGGAGTGTATCGTTTTGTTGTTGTTTTGGTGTCAATTTTATTAAGGCTGGTACTTGGTACATTTGAGCGCTGCCTATCATGGAACTCGTTAAGCTGCCGTTCTACAGTTTCTAGGGAGTTGGCTTCTGTTGTGATTTTTTCGATTGTTGCCGTGTCACCTAGTAGTAATATATTTTTCCTTAATTTAGTCGAGCTACACTTTTCCGTTATTTGGTCTATAAGATTTTCATCTTCTGAAGCAAAATTGCATTTTGAGCATTGTCGTCTTAAACGAATCAAGAATTTTTCAAACTTTTCATCGGGTTCTTGTTTCATCAACCGGAAGATGTGTCTTTCAAATAAGTAACTTTGTTTAGGTGAAAAATACTCGTCCAACTTTTTTATCGCGATACTATAAACATTAGTCGAATCAGAATCAGTCACATGAGCTCCGGGTATATTAAAATAGACATCCTGCAGTGTCATGCCCCCGGAATGTAGTAATATTGCACGTTTTTTAATTTCCTCATTAATATTTGTAGCCACGAAATATATTTCTAAAGCACGTTTCCATCTCTCCCAACGGGAACATATGGAGGTTGGATCACCTTCGCAATCGAATGGTTCTATTACCGGGACTTGTGATTGGGACATGTTGGACGATCTGCAAATATAATAGAAAGAATTTCGCGATCGATTCAATAATGAAGTTTCGTTTTTCAACACCATTATTGACATTATTATTATATAATTATGTAATACATTTAAGTATTAAAAAAATTACTTTTAGTCTATGTAACTTTATTTAATCATTTATTAATTTCTAAACAATAGAAGTAACTAAATAAATAATTGGGGTTGAAACTCTTGGTCCGTGGGGTCCTGCCGCTCTTATGCTTTTTAAAGAGCTCTCCAAGCGCCTCGTTGACGCCACGGGTGACCAAAGGGCTGGCGCTTACCTCGGTCAACGAATCAGCCTAGCCATTCAAAGAGGTAATGTCGCCAGTCTCTTGGGCACTCTACCTGTAGGCAGCGACCTAAATCAGGTTTTTTATTTGTAGATGTTTAGTTTTATATAGATAGTTTAGCTTTAGTATTTAGTTTAATTTTTTATCCAATTGTATATATTTGATTTGTTGTATATTAAATAAACAATAATAAATAATGTTAATAATGTTTATGTTAGCGAGTAAATAAGTTAGTAGTTATAATATCATATTTAATTATTATTTCTTTATTTATGCATTCAATATCATTATTCACCAAAATTATTATTACCTACTCATTTTAACGTAACTATCAATATTGAAATGATAATGACGAGACCGCTTCACCTTCAATATAACTAACTCAAATCACAATCGTCCCTTGTTAAGGCACCTACTAAGTTACTATTAGGTATACACCTATTTACCCAAAAGATACATTCAGCGTATTGATTGAGGTCCAGCGCCATGAGATGTGACGCATACTTTGATTGATAACGATAGTTCGTGCAACCTTTCGACTTAATAATGTTTTCATTATTATTTTTGGCCTTCACGAGTTTTATGACACTTAACTATTTAGTTTTAACAACAACATTTCACAATTACCTTCATAACTATAAAGTTATCGAAGTGGTACGTTTTTAAACGGGTACTTAACGATTTTATCGTTGGAACATTTGGTTGTGTTTTATCGAATAATGTATTTCGATAGGTGGGTATTTGCAAGCAGATTTAGTCAACAAACCTAATTAATCTATATCTATATTATCTATTTTTATCTTTGGGTACTTTCTTAATAATTCGAATGAGACAGAACGGAGCATGAGTATCATTTTATTAACTACCTCTTTAATTGTTAAAATGTGGTGTTAAAAGTGACCATATTCCGGTAGGTACAATATGTTATTTACAATACTTTTATGCAGCACCTCGCGCGGCCGACCATCGACGCCGATCATGCATTGTGAAACCTACACATTAATTTCCTCCTTATTAATCAATTCACATTATTTTTTATATTTTTTTTTTTTGTTTGTGTTTGTTGACCAAGTCTGCAATGAGGTACTTATTTGAGCGATAATTTTACTTACTGCGCTTTTACTCGTCGCCAATGTTGTGTCCTCTATCTGTACCTTGGATTTGTAGTAAAACAACAATTGATTTTAGTAAGTAGGTACACAGCTCAAAGGGAACGTCCGCCCGCCACCGATGACAGATGGGGAATGACGGTGCGCGGGCGCGGCGCCACCGTTGATCTGTGTACTACATATATTTGAATACCACACCTATCATATTATACATTTAACAGCGGTATTCATTATTAGGTCACCGACATAGCTCTCAGAATTTGCAAGTTGAAGTGGCAATGGGCAGGCCACATCGCTCGACGAAGCGATAACCGATGGGGAAGAAAGGTTCTCGAGTGGCGACCACGAACCGGAAGACATTCTGTAGGTAGGCCCCCCACTAGGTGGACCGACGATATTTTAAGAGTCGCAGGGAGCCGATGGATGCAAATGGCTAATAGCCGTTCATGGTGGCGTTCAAGGGGGGATGCCTATGTTCAGCAGTGGACTTCTTCCGGCTGATGATGATGATGAAGATGACTCATTATTAAACTACTACATTAGTTAATTACATTTGGAGCACGTTCCGGTGTGCGCTAATGACCGTTTTATTTGCAGAATTCAGTGGGTTTCAGTTTTGCCGGCAAAATCTCGGTAGTTTCACTAAGAGGGTATCAAATGCCGGTGTGGGAGTAACAAAAACGTTAGAAAATCGTTGAAGATGAGCAAGGCAATGTTTGGGAAAACTAGCTTGAAGGCGTTCTGAATATTGTATTTTTTAATTCAGTGAGCGTATTAACAAGTACTTGTTAATTATAGACCTACTATACTCTTCGAGTCCCGACTACTCTCTCGGAGCCCAGTAGGAATGTAAAAGACTGCTGATGATGATTCGACTAAAGTGCTACTTACTTTACATTTTACTATCAAATCAAATCAAAGGCACACTTTACGCAGACGAGCAAAAGTTTTAAGCCAAATTTATCGTTTTTTTAAATAAGTCCTCATTTCTTAACACTATAGAAACTATTGCTAAGAAGCTAGTCAGTCAAAGATTTAGTATTTCACTACGCACAATATTTTTTTAAATTTTAATATCTATAGGCATTAGATTTGCCATGGGTTGTAGAATTATTGTTAATATGTATTTAAACGTTGTACTCGTATGGTTTGAATTGAATTAGAGTTGAATAAAAAAGGAGAGTTAATAAGCTACAACTCTGCATCGTCAGTTAACACAAGACTATCTCTTGTAATATTCAAGATGTTGTCGTGTCTGGCTCCAAGTGCGGCCAACTAGATCGCCGGACCGAATCGTCGTAATCTGCCCATGACAAATTACCACTTTGAATGTTGCAAACTAGGGTTGTCACTGCTCACATCCTAACTGTTCTTTAGTGAGCTCTGCAATCGTCGAATCATGAAGTTTGGTTACTGTGAGATTCGTAGAATTTTTATTAAGTCTCATAAGTGCTCAATGTTGTCGAAACTGAAAAAAAATTGTCTTAGGTAAGATTCATTTTTCATCAAAAAAATCATCGTGACACTCGAAGTTTTCGAAATGGAGACTCCCGAGATGAACGTTTGAACATGATTTGAAGTGCTACGTATCGATTTAGCTAAAACGTATAATGCATTCGGGTTCAGCCGCGATCATTCATTTCTTCTGAAATCGAGATTTAAATTTAAATTATTGGCAACCCTATTTCCGGTTGGTGGTTGGATGCAGATCTATCTGTCGGTTAAGTCTTATCGGAGACACGATTCCGGAGTTGGGACATTTGTTGGAGTCTATTTAGGAGTTACAAATTACCTCTATCTACGTTTAGACTTTGGGATAAATGAATTATGTATTCCGTTGTAGAATCAAGCGATATAAATCGAATTAAAAACAATCATAATATTTATATACAATGACAGATTTTGATGAAATTTGATATGCAGATAGTCTGGGGAAGGACAGGGTGCAAAAACTAGACAGTACGATGTTTTCCTACACCGAAAGCCCAAGCTCATTGCAGAATTAAAATCCACTACCTGCAAGTCGCAAGTCAATGTCACTACCACTGAGCCATCATTGCTTCATAATAAACATTTTCCCAACAACTATATGAATATTTTTTTGTACTAATTTCTTATTTTTATTCAACAATTCAGACTACACAAATTTCTCTAGCCATTTCCTAATTAACTATAGCTCTACTGAACTGATGCTGGAAAGCGGTTACCTACAATAGCCCGAGGTTGTATTTATCAAACGGCGGAGAAGGCAAGAGGCTCGCCTTTGTCTCGTCCGTCATGAATATCTAGATGACTGTCGATGACAGCTCGCAACAACAGATATCATTTCACTTATCAAAGATAAGGTGTTCAGAGTCAATTTTGAAAGCACCGAGCGTAGGAATTCCTGGTACTCACTTTAATATTGAGTACAAAAGTGATAGTAATGATAGTATGGATTTCTGTTATAACGATTTTGGAGGACCACTTTAATCGCGTCGCTATATCCAGAAGTCGCTATAAAATGATGTCCACTTTTTCTATAACAGTAAATGTCAAATCAAAACTAATCAAAACATTAATTTGCCGGCTTAAATGGGTACATTGTAGGTGTTAGTAGTTTTTAAATCGCCATAACTGCTCCGTTAGGAATGCAAATATTAAAATTAATTAGTATTACATATTATATGACCTTAATACATTAAATTATACATACTATCATTTTATGACATCATATTAATTATTATCATTTTATTACATCACATTTATTATTATCTTTTTATTAAATTACAATGTGCCCTCGGTGGCGCATTGCAATTCAGAGGGGCAATGCCACCAGCATGCCCAGTACACTGCCTATTGGCTGGCGAATTTAGTCTTTAAGCCTATAACGGTCCGTAGATTTTATTATCCAACTATATTTAACTTATTAAAGGTACAGTACATCCACGCTTTCCTGTTATCCCGTAAGAACCTTTTTCTGAGACAAAAAAGTATCTTATATGCTAATCCAGCGTATAAGCTATTCAAATTTCATTCAAATCCGTTCAGCCGTTGTGTCGTGTAGAGAGAACAAACACACACACTGGCTCACAAACAACAGAAGTCCACCGCTGAACATAGGTCTCCCCCCTTGAACGCCACCATGAACGGCTCTTAGCCATTTGCATCCATCGGCTCCCTGCGACTCTTACAATGTCGTCGGTCCACCTAGTGAGGGGCCTACCTTCAGAACGACTTCCGGTTCGTGGTCACCACTCGAGAACCTTTCTTTTCTTTCTTCCCCATCGGTTATCGGTTCGTCGAACAATATGGCCTGTGGATGTGGTCTTAGTTATCGACACAGGAATAAGAGGTGCCATTTCTTAACAGCTTAGGCCATCAGACCACCTGTTAGAGAATCTCTAGAGCCAAGACTGAAGCTATAACCGACTACGAGTAACTAACTAGGTAGTTACCAATAAGGTCGATTATTCACTCCACCGAGCAAGGCTCCAGGTATCAACGAATTGCGGGCACCGAGGCGTGCGACGGCGCCTTTGTCTTCAGTAACAAGCTATTACGTTACAAACTCGATCCAGTTTCCCTGAGCACATAATAATTAACGCTGTGTCTGTATCTGCAGCTAGTTCCAATCAGCTTACAGCTTCAATACAGTTCTGCTTGGGTCTGAATGTAGAAGAGCTGTTAACTTTGTAATTCTATCTTCGGGTACTCCGAAGCTATCCGCATATGGTGGTTAAAATAAGACCTAATAAGCAATTTGATTTTATATCTTAAAATATAGCGTCGAACACAACGCTACCCTGTAAGATATCGCCATCGCTAGATGTTATGTGTGATGTGGTCGCGGGTGGCGCCCCGGTAGCAAACTGGCTCTCAAGTGAGGTTACCGGAATACACCGATCTTAACGACAAAGAAGAGAAACATTCTAAAATATTCTACCACCAAGGTAAGATTTCATCACGATGTTAACCTTCACCGTAAGTTAAAGTTCATTATGTTTACTGAATATCATCGATACAAAGTTTGAATCACAGACACCTGTTACTTGTTAACACCTTTTACGAGATCTGCGATTCTCACATCACTACATGACAAAGGCAATGTGAAATCAGCAATTTATTTAAAGAAAAGACAGTATATTTAATAATATATTATATCTAGATAAATACTGCTACATTAGCGCCGAAGCTTTCATTCTATGTTTTCTAAAACGTATCACTAAAATAAATTAAATCTTATGTCCGATTACAAGAATAATAAACTAGCAACAGACAGACTTAAGTGTCTCTCCCTCACCACGGATTATTCGCTCGGTTGCCTAAGGGCTGGGACCGGCACAAAGGACGGCATTTATCAGATTGCGGGCGCCAGGGCTCCAGACGGGCTTTGTCTTCCACACGATGAATGGGTGACCGACAGACACACTTAGCACTTGAAGACACGTATAAGAAATTATAGGCACGCGAGAGTGAGATTCTTTTTATGCTCTTGGGCAAAATTAATGGTCTGTTGTATCTGTGCCATAAAACACGAAGAGGCTGAAACGAAATATAAATGAAAAGGGAAATTGTGTGAGCTTTTTAAAATGTATATATTTGGAGTAACGCTTATGTTTAAAAGGTCGAATGTCACCAAATTCTGCTTTACTCGGTAGTAACTATTACTTACAGAAACTTTAATGTTACCACTCAGATTTATCCAAGCTGTTGCTTCTTATGAAGGCTTGTAATTAACTTTACTGTTATTAATTAAGAGCTTAAATTGTTTAATGTACGTCATCAGTCTTCCTGATGTTAATTAACAAAATAAAAAATCTAATTACATGCTATTTCTGATTAAGTTACAGGTGGTGCTTCGGTCGAGAACATTGCTGATAATATTTCAAGTCTAACTTTTTTACAGTCACCTGACGATAAGTGACGAGATAGTCGAAGGTGGCGTCATGCTACACTTGGATAGGGAACTGGCTCTCAAGCGATTTTTCCGGAACAAATAGATAGGTGCTAAAACTTAAATGATATCAAAATATACAAACCGAATCCATTCTCCTTTGCTACATAGTATAGGATAGTTGACCACAGAAAAGAAAACCCAAGGGTTGTAACTAGTGCCGCAAAGTGCCCCAAAATGCTCTCTTCTTTCTGCCATCTTGTCTTATTATCTCTACCAAGAGATTGCAGTTACCTTAGCTTCTTTTAAAAGGCCCCTATTTATAAGGTTTTTGATGTTCCACTGAATTGAGCTCTCAAGTCTTTGAGACTCTACAAAGTTCTCGGTTTACGCTATCTCGATGACTTCGTAGTGGTCTCGGGTACGTTTGGAGCTCACGGTGAAAACAGGTGCTTCTGTTTGGAGACTCTTTTAAATTGGTATTGGATCAAAGAGCCAATGGTCTGCTACAAATATTTCATTACAAGGCTGATTTTTTACCTCATATAAAGTATACTACAACAAATGTTAGAATTGTAGTGTTGTGAGATTTATGAGTTTTAATTTATTAAATGTTAGGTGTTATTTCATATTTTCTACAAAATTTTTGGATGGTAAAGTGCGATCGTTACGCGAGAATTGAACCACGCAATTTTGAAAAATAGTTTTGTCGCTATACTATTTAAAACTAACTGAGCTACACTGAAGGTCGCCATCCTTTCTTATTTATAGATTTTATAATTTTCGTGTTTATATTTGTAGTACTGCGAGGCGAAAGCGTAATAGTGTAGTGGTGTCTTTATATGTTAATAATCTTTATGCTACAATTGTTCTATTTTTCCATTGTTTTCTATTCTATTAATGTTTCTATTCCATTCTATTGTATTTTAATCTAATTTAATTTAATTGTGATTCTGATAATTATTTGACCCTATTTTATTTTTTGTTTTGACATATTATTATAATTAGTGTAAGTGGTGTATCCGTGCTGATTATTAAATAAATAAACAAATAAATTGAGGAAAACCGTCGACCTAAACCTACGCTTTTAATTTATCTATTAGCGAAACTTATTAATTCAAACTTCGCAAAGGTAACACAAACTTTGCCCTGATTGATTTCCATTACAAGGCTCAAGTTGTCGCAAAAGTAACTTGTTTCATCTGCCACCGCCCGCCGGCTATAATTGGCTTCACTTATAAAATACCGAACCTTTTTACATTAAAATTCATTGAGTAAATAACGAGGAAAGTTCGACTTAGTATATTAAATCAGGGGCGTTGTTGGATACATCAAGCTATGACTATGTCAATGTCAAATATGTCATCTGTCAGTATGTAATAAGTGTGTCACTTTCTTCTCGATTACAACTCCGTAAGCGCAGCACGTACTTTTATTTATAAACCATAATAGGACCTTTTACATGGTCCTTCAAAGCTATACTTCGTCCTTAGTCCTTTAGAAAGTGCCTTTACAAATAGTGGAAGTCGAAAACGTGAAAAAGAAGCTATTTCGGCGTTACATCAAGACAGCATCGTGTGGGTAAGATTTCCTGTGAAGCATCTAGCGATGGGCGTTTTCGGATATTTACGACATCGATGCGCACCGGCATCGGAGATCCGGCATCCGATGCCCGCATCGTTATTTGGCATCGTAACAAAGTGTTGAGTTGCGTAGGGATGTGACTAGGAGATAAAAAAATCGATTAATAAATAATCGATTTATATCTCTTTAAACAAAATCGACTTGTAAAAAATTGATTATTTAAATAAAAAATAATCGATTTTATTCAATATTTTTTTCCCAACTATTCGAAAAGTTACATTTTTTTGTACATTGTAATAAAATTACCTAAAGTAAAAAAAATCGATTTAATTTTAGAGAGTAAGTAAAACATCGATTTTTTAAATTTAGTTAATCGATTATTAAAAATCGATTAAAAGAAAAAAATAATCGATTAATATAAAAATCGATTATTTTTCACATCCCTAGAGTTGCGTAGATCAAGGTATTATGATAATAGAAACTGGTGCGAGCGTGAGCGATAAGATTGTGTGATAGAATCAAGAATAATAATTCCAGATTGTTAAAAAAGTTTTTATCATCCCACAATAAATATTATGGTAAAAATGTATAAAACGGGAAATAATTACTACATTCGGCCTTGTGATAAGTAACGTCACGCCATCTATATAGATTTTTAGGTTTCAAAACTTTTAATCGAGAGTAAGAAAAATATAAATTCCGCTATACATAGTAGTTACATATAAATACAATAGATGGCGTTGAAAGATACTATGCGGTTATGACCGAATACGACCGAGACCACGATATCGATGAGGCCCGAATGCCCGATGCCGATGCGGCATCGGCATCGGCATCGAAACGACGCGCCGTTTCGTTGCCGATGCCGTGCGGCGATGCCGATGCCGATGTGTGCCGATGCCGAGCATCGCACGAGACGTTTCGATGCGCATCCGTTTTTCGATGCCTAAGGAATCGGATGCCGGCATCGGGTACTGGCATCGTTATTCGGCATCGTTTTTTAGAAAACGGCCACCGCTAGAAGCATCCATTTTGTTCAATCGGCGGTCACGTCGTACCAACCGAACTTTACCGAACAAACACGAGTCGCCGTGACGTCACATCACATCAGACCTGCAAGCGCGTGAGTTGCAAGTTGCAATTAACACCGTCCGGAACTGGCAACATTTGCGGTTCGCCCCCAACGTCGTGAGTTTGCCATACATGCTCCGACGCAATCTTTGGTCAGGCAACACCAACATAGTTCCAGTCTCTTCACTCTCAAGCGAAGCAATCGGTACGTGTGAACGAGAAGCAAGATTGTACGGGCCAACAGTCGAGTTGTCATCGACTGTCTACACGTCGGTCATCGTACTTCACTTCAATCAAACTCGTGAATTATTCACTTGGTTTGAGAATCTATGGTCTATAATAATTATAATTAGTCTGTATTTCTGTATTCCTGTTTCCTATAGGTTGCAAATTGCAACGATGCAATAGTTTTCAACGCATTAGTTTACACAAGTTTTACAATAGTTTACATTATTTTTACAGCAATTTACATATGTTGCAGTATTTTAAGTTATTAGACTCGTTAATGGTCGTTAACAATAAACAAACATTTGTGTAAACAAAAATTCGTGTAACAAAAGTTGAGTTGAGCGTAGTACATTTTGCAATTTTATTAAACAAGCTTTCAAAATGGATGACCCAAAGTACCTTGGAAACAAATTGTCGTCGCTAAAGGGGACAATTACAAGGTTAAAAAACACCCTCAAGCAAGATTTTTTAGACAGGGCGTCTTTGCAAATGTTATTAGCTAAAGAAGAACGGTTGCAGCATGCATTCAGCGAATACAACGAAACTTGTTACCGCGTTGGCAATGTGGAAGATCCTACCTCTACAGAAAACTCGTATTTTGAGTGCTTAGAATTGTTAAGAACAAGCATAGCTGCTTTTAATCTAAGCAAAGGTGATAAAGTTTCAACAGGAAAGCATTTAAATCTTCCCAAAATAGAAATTCCGGTTTTCACTGGTAAGTACCTTGAATTTACACCGTTCATTGACCTCTTCACCTGTTTAGTGGACAAAAATACAGAATACGAGCCACTACAAAAACTAGTATATTTGAGGTCATTCGTCAAAGAGGAGGCTTACGATTTGATTAAACACTTGCCAATCGTGGGTTCCAGTTATCAACAAGCGTTAACCATGTTATATGACAGATATAATAACAAACAAAAAATAATCTTTGACCATATAACACAAATTCTAGATTTGCCTAGTATTACCAAACCTAATGTGGTAGCTGTTAGGAATTTAATTTCAAATGCAAAACAAAATGTTGCAGCTCTTAGAAATCTAAAACAGCCAGTTGACCAGTGGGATAGCATCCTTGTATGCATTCTTTTGCGCAAATTAGACTTCACAACAAACCGTGAATATTGTTTAAATCATGATCACACAAAAGACCACACCTTTCCAGAGTTTATAAAATATCTAGAAAAAAGGGCACTGGCGTTGGAGAACTCTTCAGATTACAGCACAAATGATAAGAAAGTGCCAACGAAGTCAACTACAGCTGCGGTGATTTCCAACAATAAACAAGACTGCACATTCTGTGGTAAGAATAATCATAAATTATACAACTGTCCCAAATTTATGTTAGCATCAATTGAAGAGAGAAGCGCTTTTGTTCTGGCCAAAAAGCTTTGCAAAATTTGCCTTGACAATCATGCAAACAGATGTAAGTTTCATTTTAAGTGCACGCATTGCAAACAGCCGCATAATACACTGCTACATAAACAAGGTAATAGCGAGGAGATTGCTTCAAAATCTACTGCGCTGCTTTCAGGCATGAACAGCAATTATAGCCAGGGCTCACAGGTATTATTACCAACAGCTAAAGTCAAGATTTTGACAAAAGGTGGCAGTGAAATTATTGCTCGAGCATTGTTGGATTCCGCTAGTCAGTCTTCCTTTGTTACAAAACGTTTAGCAGCTAAAATTGGTAAGAAGTTTTCGATAAAAGCAACGGATATAGTCGGCATTGCTGGCACAAGCAAATCAATAAGAAATTCTGTTCATTTAGAAATATTCTCTTGTGCATATCCGTATAAAGTTGATACTAATTTTCTTGTGGTGGACAACATAACTGCTAGCTTACCACAGGCATCATTTAACGCTACTGACATAAAATTGCCAAAAAATATAAAATTAGCAGATGACACATTTTGTGTCTCAGATAAGATAGATATGTTGCTATCATCTGACATATTTTTTCAGACGCTGCTGCCCCAGCCTGAAGAGCTCAGCAAGCCCGGTGATCCTGCACAACCCCGTCTCGTTCATACGCAGTTCGGCTATATCGTCGCAGGCAACATTCCGAGTCAACCTCTCCAAAATGATGCTGTTTCTTTATTTTGTCAAGAATGCAATACTGACATAAATAGCACCTTAACTAAATTTTGGCAATCTGAGGCTGTCCCAGAATCATTCACTGAGCACCTTACCTCTGAGCAAAAATACTGTGAACAATATTTCAAAGACACAGTCAAACTTGTGGACAATAAATTTGAAGTTTCGATGCCTCTAAAAACCGATGATGTCAATAACACATTAGGTGACTCATTAGGGTTAGCCTTAAAAAGGTTTTTAAATCTTGAACAAACATTCAAAAAGGATCAAGCTTTATTCCATGAGTATCAAAAATTCATTCATGAATACATAGAACTTGGCCATGCAAGCTATGTCAATATAAATAGTTTTGATCTGTCACAAGATAGTGTGTATTTTATGCCACATCACCCCGTGATACGGGAAAATGCTGTAAGTACAAAACTACGTACAGTATTTGATGGATCAATGAAAACATCAATGAAGAAAACATCGTTAAACGATATCATGTTAAACGGCCCAGTAGTACAGCCAGAATTATTTGACATTTTAACGTTGTGCAGATTATTTAAATATTTTTTTGTATGTGACATTAAGCAAATGTTCAGAAATATATTAATCTCAAAAGATCAAAGATCATTACAAATTATTCTTTGGTGGGATAGCCCTGATCAACCAATTCAATGTTTACAACTAAATACTGTAACATACGGTCTAAAGGCTTCATCCTTTTTGGCCACAAGATGTTTAAATGAGTTGGCATATAAATTTCAAAATGAATATCCATTGGCCTCACCTGTAATATTAAATTTTACATATGTAGATGATGTATTGTATACAAACAATGACCTGAGTAAAATAATAGAAGTCAAGAAGCAATTGATTGATCTATTAGCAAAAGGTTGCTTCAGATTGCACAAATGGGCAGCCAATGATGCCAATATTTTGCAGGATATCCCAGAGAATCAACAACATTTTGGAGAGAAAATTATTCAGAATGATATAAAAACTTTAGGACTGAGTTTTGACATGAACTCGGACTCCTTTAAGTTAAGCTCTCCACCCAAGCAATCAGTCAGCACAAAAAGGGAAATTTTAAGCTATATTAGTAAATTTTATGACCCCTTAGGTTTGATAGGACCTATACTTGTTCAGGCAAAAGTAATTATGCAAAAGCTTTGGTTATCAAATACTGACTGGGATTCTATTCCCTCACCTGAAATACAAAAAGAATGGCAATTGTTTTATCAGAATTTAATTGAAATGCAGCCTATAACGGTACATAGAAGCATATGTGATATAGAAAAACCCAAACTACAACTTATTGGTTTTTCAGATTCATCAGAAAATATAGCATATGGTTGTGCAATTTATCTGAGATGTACAGATCAAAATGGCAAGGTTAACATGTCTCTAATATGTTCTAAATCACGTATTATATCAAAATCAAATAAAAAACTTTCTGTGCCTCGTTTAGAGCTGAATGCAGCATTGTTATTATCAAAATTAATAAGAAGAGTTCACAATACTTTAAATAAAAGATTACAAATCAATGAAGTACATCTCTTCACAGATTCACAGGTAGTATTAGCATGGCTAAAAATAGAACCAATAAAGCTCAATGCTTATGTAGCCAACAGAGTCAAAATGATAGTAGATTGTTCAAAAGAATTTACTTGGGAATATATAAATACAAAACAAAATCCTGCTGATTGCTTGAGTAGAGGAGTCAAGCCTTGTGACTTACAAGGAAATAGATTATGGTGGTGTGGACCACAAGTAATGTCTGGCTCTGCCTATGATTTTAATGATTGTAGCTACGAGGTGCCTACAGACTTACCCGACATAAAGCTGTCTGCGTTGAACGAGCTGGCTTGTGCAGTATCGCAGAGCGCTGAAGAGGTATTTCTAGATAATTTTGTTAATAAATACTCAGATATAAATAAGGCGCAACGCATACTTGCATACATAATGCGTTTTTGTAATAATATAAAGAAAAACACTTCAAAACGCAACGAAGATTTCCTTACATTCGCTGAATGTAACAATGCTCTGCACTTGCTCATAAAGCATGAGCAGCATAAATATTTTCAAAAAGAAATTATATCTTTACACAATGGAAAAAGTGTAGAATCTAATATAAAAGCACTGAATCCATTTTTAGATAATACAGGGTTGCTTAGAGTAGGTGGCAGGCTGCAACATTCTACTTTGCCTTATGCACAAAAACATCAAATTGTTTTGCCAAAAATGCTGTTTGAGCGAAGTACATTTAGCCCAAAATTTTAACTTATTATTTATTTATTTATTTGGTAATAGGCGAGCAGCCCGCAGGCTGATGTGCCTATATCATGCTGTGTTGAATTATAGCAATGTCCAAAAGTGCAGAGAGAGTGTATTATCTGGCAATTGAGTTAAATCTTGATCTGGAATACAATTTAATGGTGCCCCGGTCAAGAAATGACCTGGTGTTAAAAATGACATGTCATCCGCATCTGAAGACATTGGTGTCAACGGCCTGGAGTTCAATACTCCCTCTATTTGGACAAGTACAGTGTACAGCTGTTCATAGGTGAGGATCTGACTCAATAATAGTTTACGGAGATGATTTTTCACACTTTTTACACATGCTTCCCATAGTCCTCCAAATACAGGTGAGTAGCTAGGAATAAAATGAAAATTTATTCCCATCCTAGAGGCTGTGTTTTGAACACAAGTTTGATGCAGTTTTGAATTTACTAACTTATATAAAGCAACTAGTTCATTATTGGCACCTTTGTGTGTGGATTGATTATCACACCATACATCAGTAGGTAAATTTCGCCTAGCTATAAACCTCTTGAATCCTGCCAAGAAGGTTTCTGTGGTAAGGTCAGAGACCAGTTCTAAATGAATAGCTTTAGTGGTAAAACATACATATACAGATATATAGGCTTTAGTTTGAATAACACCTCTCATGCGAGATTGCTTGACAAGAATGGGACCTGCAAAATCTATACCTACTTTTTGGAAAGGTCGGCTAACAGTAACTCTATCAGCTGGCAAAGATCCCATCAACTGTTGAGCGGTTTCAGCTAACGAAAGCATGTTATACATTTATGTATGACTTTTTTAATGGAACGTAAACCATTCATTAACCAATACCTTTGGTTTAGACTGCTTAGAACAAGTTTTTGACTAGCATGAAGTAGCTTTAAATGTTCATTTCTTATTAATAAATGAGTGACAACAGACTCTTTTGGCAAAACAATTTGATGTTTTTGTGCATAAGGCAAAGTAGAATGTTGCAGCCTGCCACCTACTCTAAGCAAACCTGTATTATCTAAAAATGGATTCAGTGCTTTTATATTAGATTCTACACTTTTTCCATTGTGTAAAGATATAATTTCTTTATAATAAGTTAAAATTTTGGGCTAAATGTACTTCGCTCAAACAGCATTTTTGGAAACAATGGTCTAAGCAATATTTAAATACATTGCAAAATCGTCCCAAGTGGAAAGATAGTTTACCTAATGTAAAAGTGGGAGATTTGGTTATACTAAGGGAATTAGATACCCCGCCCATGACCTGGCCTATGGCTAGAATTACCAAGGTTTATCCTGGTGATGATAACAAAGTGCGGGCCCTTGAAGTAAGGAAATCCAATGGCAAAACTCACAAAACATCAATAACTAAAATATGTTTATTACCATTAAATTAAATTGTTATTTACATATACCTACTTAAATTAACAATACTGTTTCTATATGTACCTAAATCTACGTACATAACTATGTAGTAATTAATGTTCTAGTTAACTTGTAAAATTTAGTTACTAAGTTTAAAAAAAATTATTAGTGACACTTCATTACTACATACATAACTTACTTAGCCATATAAGTTAATACTCAATATGTAATTCATGTGTGTATACGCATAAGTTAATACTTCATGTGTATGTAATTCATGTGTAATTTTCTAACTACCTATAAGTTATGTAATGTCAAATAAAATACATAAGTTTACTGTGTTCTTAGCACTATATGTTTGATCATAATGTTTGGTCTATCTAAGTAAGCTGCCAACAGCCAATATTATATAGCACGCCAGATTGATTCCATGGCGCCTCATACAGTCCACTATTCGAAACTTTGTTGTTGGGAGTATGTTGGATACATCAAGCTATGACTATGTCAATGTCAAATATGTCATCTGTCAGTATGTAATATGTGTGTCACTTTCTTCTCGATTACAACTCCGTAAGCGCAGCACGTACTTTTATTTATAAACCATAATAGGACCTTTTACAGGCGTAGTGCCCAAGTTTTAGCTACCAATGAGCTGCGCTAAAAATAAGACCAAGAGGGTACTAATTCTTTAAATATGGATAAGATGGATCGCTGCAGGGCTAGTGAATTGGGTTTAAGTAGTCTTAATGGAATCATCATCATCACCATAAGCCGAAAGAAGTCCACTGCTGAACATAGGCCTCCCCCTTTAAACGGCAGTTAGCCATTTGCATCCGTCGGCTCCCTGCGACTCTTACAATGTCGTCGGTTCACCTAGTGGGGGGCCTACCTACAGAACGTCTTCCGGTTCGTGGTCGCCACTCGAGAACCTTTCTTCTCTATCGGTTATCGGTTTGTCGAGCGATGTGGCCTGCCCATTGCCACTTCAACTTGCAAATTCTAAGAGCTATGTCGGTGACCTTGGTTCTTCGGCGGCATGTATCTTGGGAATTAAATATTAAAGGATATGCTCATGACTATGAGAGTTTATTTAGGAGGGTGCTTGCTTGTCTACCTTCAAGTTAAGAATCTGTTGGCACGGTGTGTTCCAGAAGCCTCACTTGAAAGCCAGCCTGTAATCCGGGCGCAACTGTCAAACATATCATCACATTACATCAGGTAATTCATGTAATGAACAAACTATTTTTTCAGGCATGAAAAAGTTTTCTTCTGAAAGCTGTGTAATGACTGTAAGGACTGCTAGCTTTATTTTTGGTACAGTCTATACGAGACTAGTCTCAGCACAATAACAGACAGTCCCCCCAAGGGTTGATTGCTCCCTTTAGAATTCCTACAGGTTACTTTCCTAAATAATACAACAATACCTTTCTTTTCAAATAAAATAAACTACGGCGTTATCGTTTAAAGAGCTACCGGTCGTTCCCCCGCTATTCAGAACCCCAGAGGAAACCCAGCCTTATCTTAGTCGTAAATTATGAAAAAATATACAGAAATGTTTTAGGACCTAATTTCGAAATCGCCGTAGGGTCTAGTTACAATTTGAACAGCGTAGGACTTTTAAACGTTAATAAAGATTAGAGGAGCTTGCTTGCTCCGTAAAAACAAGGATTACTCTGGCTGGACCACATTTTTAGGGTTTCGTAGGTCGTGAACGCAACCATTAATCATTTGGTCAGATCTGCACGGCACCCTTCTCACATATTTTAATATATAATTGAAGAAACGGATTTTTTTTTACATCACATTAGGTCAGCGTTGGACCACAATGTCGCTTGAATAAAAGTGACGATGCGTTCGAAAGTTTAGCACGTTTACCTAGTTGGTACCAATGATGGTAAAGAGTTCGCAGTTCTTATTTAGAACGATATGGCAAAACTCTTTGTGCTAAAGGATGGCATTTTCACCACAAAAGATCCGCCTCCAAAACCCATATACCTACTGATGAAAAAACCATTGGCTTTGACATGGGTGCCTGATACATACTTGGACTTTTATATATCGTTAGAAACATAAACCGCGGTGCTGCGTGAATTTTAAAACATAACAATTTAGGATGGAAATGCTTAGCACGTGTGAGGGGGATGCTGGGATCTAGTTTCCGACGCCATCCTGAATTCATACAATTCTGGGAGCGCATTAATCCATCGTTCAGCGTGAGGTTTAATTTAGATCCATGTTTAAGGCCGACGCCCACTGGGTCTAACCATTTCGTCTTTTGATTGGATTATAATGGATCAGAAGCGTCTTTGGAGCTCCTGGGATGTAACACGCATGTAACTTGCGACTTGCGTTACGCATTGATCCACCGATGTAACTATATATTTATCTATGTTCGTGTATACAGGATGTTGGTCGGTGATGGGGCATTATGGGTGGCTTCCCTTTCTGTGATAGTAACGACACTTCTAACAACTTCGAAAAAAATATAAATCCTATTTTAAGGTTATTAAAAAAAGTTAAAGCCAGCATGTGTTTCAAAATTAACTTATAGGCTCAATCGAGTCTATTTCCCAACAGAGATAGAAAAGATAGATCAAGAGTTGAAATAATTGAAATATTTTTGTCCCATTAGTTCAACTGATTGAACTTCCAGTTGAACTTATTCGAATAAAGGAGCGCCATCTCTGTATGTAACTGTTCCTGACATTTCTGCTTTAATGCCGAACGAGACGATAAACATAGCCAGCTCAGTCGCTTCACTTATACGGGATGTAAGATTATAGTTGTAGATAAATTGGTGGATCAGATTGGACTCGCAGCAGTGGGTACCGACCTTAAGAACGTACAAGTATGCGTGATGTATGAGACGCGTGGTTTGGTTAAGACATAAATAGCAACACTTAAAAGAGCTATTTCATAAATTCGCTGTGAGAGGTCTGCTTCTTATATCGTAAAACACAGATGGCGTCAACTTTAATGTTATGCCGAATGCTCTGAATTTAATGGCTTATACTTATGCTAATTATTAGAAATATTAGTCTTTGAAATGTAGAATTTTGAAGGTTGATTTTGTGGTGGGAATTATATATAAGACAGAAGACTAAATAGGACTGTGGAATATGATTATTGTTATATATATCTATTTTATACGTCACATTAAAAGCTGTGAGTGCTAGTAGCCTCTAAGTGGAGAATATACGGAACCTAGACCTTCAAGAAGCTTCATGGGCACATCAGCCATTGCTGAATGCCCAATAAATCTATGTGACATTTAGTCGAGGGTGGGGTTGCCAGAACACGCCGATAGATGCTAGGCAACAGATTCTTGTTATTCGTATGTAATATACTAAAAAGCTTCTTTTCCGCACATATGATACTGCCCACTGACACTTGGTTCCACGTGGCTCCATTCATATCTCAATCAGGGCGGGCGGCGGCTCAAGGGCGGGCTCATGAAAAATGTACGAGAGTTGGCGCGCGCTACTCGTCGCCGCTACCGACCTGCAGGCTGTATCGGCGGCGCTCGAGCTGGCACGTACTCATCTCTAGTGGGTACTGGATACATCTATATTTGTCCTTCCTACTCTAGTGACAGAATTAGGACAAATCAGTCAGAATTCGGGTTTCTATCTAACGGAGTAACTTTCGCCAACGTCTCAGTCTATGCAGCAGTTATCTTTTTATTTGAGTCCGATGAAAAAAAGGTGCTGTAAGTTTGTTGTGTGTACTGTGTATCCTAAACGGATGATTTTGATTTAGTTTTTTTTTAATTGACTTGATCAAGACTGTTCTTAGACATATATATGATTAACGGCGCCCTGTGGTTTCACCCGCGTGGACTACATTTTATTGCAATAAAAATAATTTTATGTCCTTCTCCAAGAATTGAACTATCTTCACACCAAATTTCATCAAAATCCGTTATGTAGTTTTTAGAGTAACAAACATCCTTCGATCCATCCATCCTCACAAACTTTTACATTTATAGTATTTAGCAGGAAGGATAGTCGAGACTTTTTTAAATTTAAATTTAATTTATGTGACCGATCAGACGAGCAAGTCGATCCCCTGATGGTAAGCGTCGCGCTTGCCCATTACAGTTCAATGCCATCAAAAATAGAATTTTCAAATTCACTTTATCCAGTCATTTCACTGCGAGCATTATCATTCAATCCAGAACACAATAAAGTTTACACACTACTGCTTGGTGAATAACTAGCATACATAAGGCTCGCGACAGACGAGCCGGTCCGACCGGCTGCGGTCGCCGGTCGAGCGGCGGTCGGCCGGCCGGAAGGGCCCCGGGCCCGCGTCCCGCGCTGATGAATAATGTGGAAGGTTAACCTTTCACGTGCTTAAGTACGTGTTTGACTTACAACTTCTATTTTCGGGTTGTTGTGAGTGCATTATTTAACACAAGGTCTAAGGGTAACTTCAATTTGAATTTAAACTAAGTAAGAGAATTTCAAGTAAGTTTTTAAGTTTTTGTAAAAAGATATGTAATTAAACAGGATAACGCGTTGTCTGTACGGAAAATAAATAAAAAAGAATTGGTTCTTGAGTTATAATTGGAACACGTAATTATAATTGTGATACTATCTGTACGTTGCAGTCATATGCTGTGTATAATTAATATCAATTACAGTACATAATGTATAAAACATTAACCCAAATATATTACATTTCTTGGCTTTCATTCACAATAATTTAATAATAAAGGAACGCGGACACATGAGACATTCGGGCACAAAGCATTTCCCCCATATGTTAACAAAACGTTTGTATTCATAAATTGCAAACACATTACACAATTTCATTATGTCTTATAAATATTAATGTCCATAACCCTGTCATCAGAATATTTATCATCTCTTCGTAAAACGTCTTCCTACGGGAAATGATCGTATCAACGTAACATAAACCCTAAGTGCCCGTAACATAGAGCTTACATTTGTTTGTGAAATGAGATCATTTACATAGGGAATGTAAAATGTTGAATTCATTGCTTTTAGCTCGCAGTGTATGTGAAATATTAGGTATTCGGTTTCATGTAATTTTATTCGCTGTCTTGAGAGACAGTCTCATAATTATGTGGGATCTCGTAGATTTCACGCGAGTGAATTGAATTAAACACTTGAACGTGAATGTCGTGTGTACGTGCCCTTAAATTGTACGCAATAAATTGTCGTTTGTAAATGACGAACGGGCTTTTTGGCAGCAATTGAAAAACAAGAAAATATTGTGCTTTATTTCCAAAACTTGTGTTTCTTCGAGTGATATTAGTGGATGTTCGTTAATATGTACGAGTGTGGAAAATTGAAATAAAGTTGTGAAAGTGACTTTTCTATTTGCTTCAAAAAAGTCCGTGTAAAGTGTAAAAGTTTCACTACTTTACTTAAACACTATCCTCTTTGACCCGGCTTGTTGCTGGGTCCCATCATCTCATCATCATTAATACTTGATCCAACTCTCTGAGTTTGAAATATTTAATACTTGACACTGGCAAATACACTAACAGTGTGACGCCATTACAAAAAAAAAGACGAACGACAGTGATGTCTAACTTCATGTAGTACATTTAGGACTTATAATAAGGCGCGATGCACATGTTATATACAGTTTCATTTGACGTCCAACCGGACCGTAGAGCCCGATTCCATTTCCTGCCGTTTGCCTCAACTGCCACTCGGCCTGTTTCCGGACTTGGAAACTTCTCTCTTCTCACCACTTACTCAGTTCGAAGCTCTATTCCATTCTCGTGGACTGAACTTGTATAAAAAGTTTCCGATGATTACCTGGAACAAAGATGATATTCGTTCAAATAGTGCGTTATTAAAATCACAGATAATGGTTGGGTTTTTAAAAACTAATTTCTGGCAATCATTTTTTTTGTACTTTACAGGGTAGCTTTTAAAAAAGTCACCTGATGTTAAGTGACAATGTGATAGATAGACAGATAACTCTTTTTTGTTTTATTTAGAGAAGACTGCTGCATTTATTCATCGACATATATATCTAGAGTTCTCAGGGCCGGAAAAGCCCCTAACATTGCAAATGTTACATTGGCAATGGTGACCGCTTACCATCAGTCGAGCCGTCTGCTTGTATACCACTTTACTACATTTATTTTTTAAATCATTTTCATATGAGTATGGTAAACTAAATAGCATTACCACCGAAGATTGTGTAAATAAATAAAAAGGGATGAAAACAAAACTTTGCCTATTCAACCAGTTCGTTCTAAAGGAGGTAAACTTGAGAACTCGATTCCACCGCTAACGTTTGAAAGCATAAATCGAGAACTTAGCGAAACAGGCGTTTCTTTGAATGCGGCGTATAAATATAAATCATGAAAGTTTCAGTTTGTTGCGAAGGGTAACCATTCATCGGCCAAACACCTTGCTATTGAAAAACTTTGCTAACTTTCTATTCAGCTACTTTCATCCGAAGATCTTGGGAGTTTGAACTTTTGAGGTAAAGGGTAAGGGTGGCAGAGAATATAATATGTATACTTTGATTGAATTGAAACTGTGTATTTTTACAGTGATGTCATAAAGTCGGCTCGGGAGTCCTTCAACTTTTTTTACAAATCGTATTGGCCTGTTATTAGATTTTTTATGTGAAGGATTGGTTAATGGGCAGGCTTTGCATTTATATAGTGTTTGACCACAAGGCACCTGATGTTAAGTGACAAGATGACGTCATGCTACGCCTGGACAGCTAGTTCCCAATCCAGCGTAGCGTGGACTATTCAATATACTTTCGACCAAATGGTCACTTAGCATCTTGTAGTTTTTTTTTATTCCTACTTACTCCTACTTTCGTTTGGCGAAAAGGCACCTAAAGTTAAGTTACGATGTGGTTGAAGGTAACGCTACGTCTGGCTTAAGAACTGACTCACAAGTGAAGCTGCCAGTACACACTCACTGTAGTCAAGTGAAGCTTAAATCAAAGTTGAATTTCATTGGCTTTAGACTTAGTATATGCTTTTTTCATTAACATTTGACTCTCATCTGATGGTGAGTGTAAACGAGGTCGATAATAGATCATTCTTGCTTAGAAGATACCTATTCACTCTTGACTTGAAGGCTTCCAAATTACACTTATCGGGAAACAAAGACGCTGGCAAGGTGCGTCCTATCCCATACAGAGTTTATAACACAAAATTCTTAGGCCCGTATTCTAGAATAACGATCAAGTGTTGATCAATGCTTGAATAGCGATTAAGTGACATATTTGTAAGAACTGACAAGTCTGTGTTCAAGTACTGATCATCGCTTGCGCGTCATTCTAAGATACCAGCCTTAGTCTTCCTAATACAATGTCTAAATCCAACTGGCAGCACCCCGCGTCAACAATCCACAAGTGAGCCACATTGCAGACGAGTTCCGACAGCCGCGTTCCGTTCCAGTTCTGTCTCCCGACAGCTTGCTCCAGTTGTTGGCACCACTGTTGTTTGTAGCTAAGCTGACTACAGAGACATCTTGGTATTGTTTTGATGTCATATAACATAGACAATGAACTAGCGTTCCTTTTCGTCGTATAACATGGACAATGTAATAGAGTATCTTTTATACTGAAGACGAGTGCATCTCAAAAAAAAAACTCAGATTTAAGTTATTTAGGACTCGTTTTGTTTTAATCTTTACTTACTGTTCTCTGCGGATTCACTCGCGCTGACTACATTTTATCACAATAACCTAGTTTTTTTTTGCCATAAGTCAATTATTGTGGCCGTAGCTTGGCTTGTGTGTTTAGATAAATAGCTTTAGGGTTGTTAGAAAAAAACATTAATAAACGGTGGTGAAATATCTAGAAATCAGACGAAAACAACAACATCTCGTTTCAAGTAGGTACATGACGTATATTGTTATAATCTCTAGATTTTTTTTACAACGTCTGACCTTAATTCACCTGAAGTGGCCGAAGGTCTGGATTGATTAGTTATTCTCATAACTGGATACATCAACGGTCACGAACGACAGTTTTAATATTTATTACGTGAAACGGAGCGAAACTTAATTTCCTCGTTCATGAGTCTGACATATTGACACACGTCTTGTCGATTTGACATCTGCTCCAATTGCTACGTGACGTCATCAACGCACGACATAAGAGTAGGTCTAAACCCTTAAACTCACAAGGGCCCTGACGCCTCGCCCTCTGAGTAAAACGGAACGTGATTGCCGCACTAAATGCGTTCCTTTTCACGCATATTGTCGCCATGAATTTACGATATGGTTACATAATGTTGGAATATGGCGAATAAAAACGATTTATGTTGTGTGTCCGTCGCCGCGATAATGTCGGAATGGTGCCGATACTGTAGTTTAGAGGTCAATTAATATTTAGTACGTTGTAAGGGAAAAGTTCGGTGTAGCTGGGGAGTTGTTACGCTAATTGGACCAAAAATTAAATGAAACGGCTGAAGGCAAAGTACCTACTGTAATATAAAACTATGTAACGTTTTAAAGTGATCACAGTGTATCCTATTGAATAAAAAACACTTGACTTTTGACTTTTATAATTATCCTGCTAATATTTTCATGATAGGGCTACATGGAAATATTTAGAGGAGGCCTTTGTCGCGAGACAAGCTGGAACGGACTAACCGATTACTGATATGCTTTCTCAACATAAATATAAGGAAATAAATCTAGATATTAAGACATATATTTTTAAGATAAAATGTAAATTAGTTACATAGCAGTAATAAAGGGTTTTTTATTTTATTTTTATTAAAACACTTTTATTAGCTTGACTTGTAACTAACTAACTAACTAACTAACTAACTAACTAACTAACTAACTAACTAACTAACTAACTAACTAACTAACTAACTAACAATGTAATCAAATCTTAGAAGTCAATTTTCACCTACTTCTAATTGTCGTATCAACTTGAAACTTTGTATGTGTATGTAATCTCGGTGACAATGCAATAATTTGGTATCATCGACCTGATTTGATGATGCAGCCGGAAGGTGGGTAGGGCATCTCTGCGCTGGCTACTAGTAAACCCCTCGTGTTTGGGCTCATATGAATCGTCTTGATGAGTACAATAGATTGGACTTGGTGACGAGGGTCTGATGATGCAACCGGAAGGTGGGTAGAGGATCTCTGCAGTGCCTACTAGTAAACCCCTCGTGTTTGGGCTCATGTGATTCGTCTTGATGAGCCCAATAGATTGAACTTGGTGACGAGGGTCTGATGATGCAACCGGAAGGTGGGTAGAGGATCTCTGCAGTGGCTACTAGTAAACCCCTCGTGTTTGGGCTCATATGAATCGTCTTGATGAGTACAATAGATTGAACTTGGTGACGAGGGTCTGATGATGCAACCGGAAGGTGGGTAGAGGATCTCTGCAGTGGCTACTAGTAAACCCCTCGTGTTTGGGCTCATGTGATTCGTCTTGATGAGCCCAATAGATTGAACTTGGTGACGAGGGTCTGATGATGCAGCCAGAAGGTGGGTAGGCGATCTCTGCAGTGGCTACTAGTAAACCCCTCGAGTTTGGGCTCATATGATTCCTTTTGATGAGTCCGATAGATTGAACTTGGTAACAAAAGACTAAAAAGTAAAAAAATAAAAATATATAGTTTAAAAAACTAAAAAAAAACACTAAAAACGCACTCAAAAATATAAAATAATTAAATTGACTTGTATTAGTTACGATATAATGGTTAATTCAAAAAGTGTGGAGCGCTTCTTTTACTGGGTAAATAAAAGTTAACACAACCAAAAAGCGCTCCACACTTTTTGAATTAACCATTATATCGTAACTAATACAAGTCAATTTAATTATTTTATATTTTTGAGTGCGTTTTTAGTGTTTTTTTTTAGTTTTTTAAACTATATATTTTTATTAATATTATCAATGCAAGAGTACGTTTGTTGGTTTTTGATTTGTCTTTTCATACAACAAAGAAGCAATGGATCGACTTGATTTTTTGCAAATATAATAATCCCTACTTTTATTAATATTGTAAATGCGAAAGTTACTCTGTCTGTCTGTCTCGGTTTCACGCTCAACCTTATGGCCTGGCCTTATGGGCCAGATAAGCACGCACTTGTCCTAGGAACTGGCACTTTTTTATATTTGGTCAGAGAATCTTTCGCATTTTTCCTTGACTGTCAGAATTACGATTACTCTGGTACAGTAAATAAAACACTACAGAACGGTGTCATTATCTCCTTTCAATGCAAGAGCCTAGTTTCCAACAAATCTTCCACCACGAGTCTGCCGACCAATAAAGCCTGTCGCGAGACTTGCGAACTAATTTGGGCGACAATGTCGCGCGTCACTCGCGCCGATACCGATCCACGGACCCTCGTCACGGCGACCGTCGCGGCTACCTTCGAACGAGGACACCGGTTATGTCAGAGCAGGGCCTTTTACTAGGCTTTTAAAAGCTTTTTAAAAAGGTCGCATAGGGTTTCTTGGGACAAACACGTAGTTTTTTTGGGATATGTTTTTGGATGAAAGAAAATAGAAATGTTTATTTGTGTGAGCTGAAAGTGTAAAAACTTTTAATACGGAAGTTTCAGACAATTATTTGAAACTAGCTGCGGCCCGTGGCTTTCGCGTTTTTCCACAGTAACTTTTTTCGGATAAAAAATAGCCAGGAAACAAAATGTCAGTCACATCCATTCAGCGATGTCGGCGTGAAGAAGTAACAAATATACACGCTCACTCACAATCTTTCGCTTTTATAATATTAGTCTAAAAATAATCTCAGCTTTTGCAATGTTAAGTAGTTTTTTATTTTATTTTATTTCAGGGTGCCTCCGAAATAGTCCAACGACTGCTATTCTCAGGGCCGGTTTTATAAACGTCCGTAAGTTATATGTCATAACAAATTTCGGTAAATTTGATCCTTTTGTCAAGTTTTAGCGCGGAAATTTGACAATAAGATCAAATGTACCTAAATTTGGTCTGACTTTTTACTTACGGACGTTTATAAAACCGACCCTAAGACAACAACCGGAACCGTCGGCTTAATATACCTTCCGAAGCACGGAAGCGCTCAAAATACAACAAGTGGTCAGATAGAGACCGCAGCGAACGTTGCCATTAAGTGATGATGACTACGTAAGCTCTGTTACGAGCGCTTTCAATGCCTTTGACTAAAAACATAGTAAAAAAAGATTAACAAAAGCGTACCGTGCAACAAAACGGCCAACTGCACCCATTCCAGCACATAACTACCTTTGATCTGTGAGCTCGACAAGCGCCTACCCCCGGCCAAGGTCACCGCACATCCCTCAAATGGCGGAGAAGTAACGCGGCCACTGTACCAGTATATAAATCTTTACATTCCGCATTTTCCGCCGAACGGGGCGAGCACCTCGGCTCCCTCGGGAAATTACGCGCCAACACACAAATCTAATACATAAGTGTGTACAAAACTGGCTCGCGATAGATATTTTATCATCCCTTATGATTGGTGAACGAAAGTTGGACGGTGCGGGGAAGAAATAGTTACAGAAATAGCTCATTGCATCAGCAGTAGAAAGTGTTTTGTTCGCGATACACTTAATAGTTATAATAATAATAATAACGTCATTTATTTACCAAGACACGGAGATCCATTAATCACAATTTAAAAAATCAAATATCAATTAAGTAAATAAAATGAAATAAAATACAATACATTACATCAATTAAAATAGGTAACAAAATCCAATTCTGAAGTTTTCGCACCATATCCGTGTGCTGAGCTATGATGGCTCAGTGGTAGTGACGTCGGCTTACGATCCGTGGGACGTGGGTTCGAATCCTACAATGAGCTTGAGCTTTCTTTGACGGAAAACTTCGTGATGAAATCGTAGCTTGGTGCTAGTTAAGAATCTGTCGCCGAGCACCTGTCGGTGTGTTCCGACAGCCTCACTTGAGAGCCAGAACCCAGTCCAGGTGTACCGTGGCGCCATCTTGGACCACATCGTCACTTAACATCAGGTGACTGATTGATTATTAATACGCACTAACTTAATTTTTAAAAATTGTCATTGTTGCCGTAAAATGAAAAAAAACATCGTATGCTCATCTTTGCCTAAGCTTAGTTATTACAAAAAATCAGCGCTGCCCCGCACTGCATCGATTGCGTCTCAGTAAACGCTTAGCCTAAAGATTTGCAAAGAAAGCAAAGAGTTTGCATAGATCGGTTTTTTGGTGAAATAGTTTTAATGCTAGAAAAAACGGTACTATTATATAACGGTGTGGATTGCCCTCCTCGGGGGTTTTTCTGTTTATTACCCTTTCACGCCTAAAATTAGAGATGAAGTAAACCGATCATGATGAAATTTGGTATGAAGATAGTTTAAGGTGAAGCAGAGGTAGAGGTAAGTACCTAAACAATGAATCTGAAATCGGCAAGAAAACGGGCGCCGTTCGAAGTTCGTTAGGATTCGAACCCACGACCTAAGCGTTGCAAACCGTCACTACCAATCCATACTACAACACAATCCAGTTCATATACTTATAATTCATCAATACATCATAGGAGGAATGAAGACAGATCAAACCCTGCATGGAGAAGGACATACTGCGATACTTTTTATCGCGTTAAGGTTTACAGTAGGTATCTCTGAGAGTGTAATTCACGCGAGTGAAACCGCGGGTCGCAGCTAGTAAATAATAAATGGCCTGATAGTAAATCATCATAGCCTACAATTAACGGTTGTACAGTCGACGGCAAAATTAGCTGATCATACTCTAGTTTCTATATGCATATTAGATCAGCACCTTATGTTTGTTTGTCTTACAACTTAAAAGGTAGCTTTTGGCGTTTCTTGCCTGTTCTTTTGCCGGCGTAAGTAGGTTGGAACAGGCGTAATTAGTTTTAAGTTTGACGTTTTATTGATATTTTTTGACCACACTGATGTTAAGTAGTAATTCGGTCGGAAAAAAATAAATCTGTTTTTGGGCAGCGACTTTTGTCGTTGTCCGTACACCGAAGTACGTGTAAATCTTCCGGCAAGCCTCCAGGAGGGCATTACGAAAGTAATAAAAGCAATTAAAACATCAGCCCTGTTAATTTGTTAAACAAATGAGCGTTTTGCGCGGATCCGGCCGTATCCGGAAGCCGGATATAAAAGTTGAAATTAATTCCAGTTCGCTTTACCCGGATGGGCTTAGATTGCCCGGACGAACGCAGATTGCCCGCCCTGGCCTCGATTGGCCCCGATTGCTCGCGCCATGATTCGATTTCGTTTTAAAATCAATTTTTATCCGTTTCGATGACCCTCCAATACAAACATTTGTGCGGAAGCGATCCTGAAGAATATATCTTTAAAGAATCGTTATTTTTGTCTAATTAATAAAGTTTTTATTTCTTACTTTGATGAGTATTTTACATAGCATTTTACTTGATAAAGAATTAGTCCATGAGTAACATGGTAGCCAAAGAGGCCACTTTCCTAAACAGAATTCCCGCAGGAAATTGGAATATTTGATGCCGGATCTACGGATAATGCAAATGATGAAATGTATACCTTGTTATTATAGCCATTTAGAACGTTTTGGTAAGTTGATATTCGGATGTAATTCCGCTTCTAAATATCTTTTATATACAACTAGCTGTGCCACGTGGCTTCGCCCGCGTGGGAATTGAGCTGTCGTACAAACTTTAGAACGCCATTGCACACCCCATAGAGGTAATTTTGAAAAAATAAAAAATATGTGTTTCATTATTTACTTTATGGTTTATTTGAATCTACTTTTAAGTAAATCAGCTGAAGAAATAAAAAAAATCCATATCAACTTTAAAACTCTATGGCACACCCCATAGGGGTAGTTTATATGTTCGCTTATTTTAACCACTAAGATCTCATGTATACTAACTAACATATACTGCAACAAATAATTGAATATTGAGGTAAGCATAGATAATGAATTACCTATATTATGACATCGATATTATCTGTGTGCACAGAATCAGTGCGCTCCGCTCGACCGGAAGGCGTCGGTACACGTGAGAGCTAACAGTGGTTAGGTATTGTATACCTAGTGACGTGGTACTGCAACTAGGGCTATCGGTGATCGGTGGGGTTTGAATTTATGTATAAACCAGATTGAATTTGGCTTGCACAAATATTGTTAACAATCAGTCGCAAAGCGTCTGGTGGTTGGTGTGTTACGGCAGCTCTAGAATAAGAAACATTTTGGCAACATTTTTTTTTAATAATTTCAAGAAGCGATGGTGGCCGAACGCTAATGCGTGCGTCTTATAAGGTACCGACACTTAGTTCGAATCCTCTCGTCCCCGCACCTATGACTTATAATGCATATCTTAACGCCTGCTTTCTTTCTAACACACACACACACACACACACACACACACACACAACACAAACACACACACACAAACATCCTACAAACTACCATACAGAATCACAACACAATCACCACACCCTACTCACTCACACACTTTCGTAATAGAAAACATTCACTACTAAACACAAATACACAAACGTGATAGGTACAAACAGATCAATGTTTATTTTATAATGTGGTACACCTAGCACAGGTCTGTTCCGACAGCTGTTAGTTGTAACCTCCAATATGTTACCTTATTTAAAAAACCTGATGCCTTTACTCAGGTTCTGTAGAACCTTTCAAAGGCATTTTATAAGAGTGGACAAGACCTTTTACATAGTCTACGTATGTAACTATATATAAACCTAACTAATATTACTGATAGCATTAATACTAGTAGGGCAGGGACGAGCGTTTCTCGCGTGTCTGTTGCTGCCAGGTAGTGGCCCCGGACCCTGAGACACAAGTTCATTCTTAGTTCGGGGACGGGGTTTGCTTTTGGCGGCGCGGCCATGAGTGGACGCACGTTCCTGTGCCTTGTAAAATATGCGTGGTTCGATTATTTATAGACAGCGAGGCTCCTTTTATAATTTGAATATTTATTTGCTCTTGTTATTCTACTCTTTTTGTTACTTTTTGTTTTTCATAAATAAACATTTTTATTATTTTTTTTATTTTTTTATTATTTACGAAATGTTTTTTAACACTTTTATTAGCTTGACTCATAACTAACTACAGTAGACTCTCGATAACTCAAACCTCGGAAACTTAAAAACCTCTATAACAAAAAATATTATGTTCCCTTCCCATCAGAGCTCAAAACCTCTATAACTTAAAATATGCAACCTCTATAACTTAAATAAGTAATCTCTGTATTGGCCCTCAGTAACTTAAAGAAATGTTTCCACAACCTCTATAACATAAAATTGTTTGTCAATGAGTCATTTTGAAAGATTGTGCAAAACAAAAGGTTTCGGTATTTATTGCTGCATGTGTTCACTAGTTAAATTGTTTACGTAAACAATACATATGTCACCTATTGTTTGCTTTTAGCCTTAAGACAACGGCTTACTTGGATCATAAGTTTTTGGTCATTGCCCTGGAAACATCGCTTTACCTACTGTGTGATAAAACTGGCTTAAAATGAGTTCAAAAAGAAAACTAGCAACAATCTTATACGCTGATAAATTATAAGCTGTAGAAGCAGTGCATATGATTATTTAAATTCCTGTATTTTATTGAACCAATCCTTCTGACGCATTCGAGTAAAAATAGGAACAAGGGTACATACATACATGTGTACATACCTACCTCTATATTAACCTATCCCTAACATAGACCCTTGATAACTTAAAACCTCTATAACTTAAAATATTTTGTGTTTCCCTTGGACTTTGACTTATCGAGGTTCTACTGTAATTTTTTACATCTTACTGTGTATAGCTTTTGACCACGCTACACCTGGATTGGAAACTGGCTCTCAAGTGAGGCTGCCGGAACACGCCGCTAGTTTAGTACAGTCATCGACAAACGTCGCTCAAAAATAACACAATTTCCGATTACCGGCAGTGTGTTATGGTGTGGTCAAAACGTTACCTTCTAGAAAGTGATAAAACTGATTTTATTGGGATCTAAAACACATTTGTATAAATGTAGTATGATCAGCTACTTTTGTCGCTGACTGTACATCAATTTTTATATCTATCCCATATTTAAATTCTAAATCTAGATCTAGATTTAGTATCTAGAGCGTTGGTAGTCGATACCGAACTCGAATCCGATCTCGGCCCCGCTCAAGTTTCTGTTTGTGCGGATTTTCCATCGCTCAAAACGGTAAAGGAAAACATCGTGAGAAAATATACCGAGATTCAAAGACATGCGACTTTTAGAAAAAAAAAAAAAAAAAAAGTTATGTGTGGATTCACCATCGCTTAAAACGGTGGAGGAAAAGAGGTGACGAACCGGCATGTCCAACCACAACAATCAAGAGCATGCGACATCTACCAACACGCTCTCTCTCTGAGAGAAGGCTAGAGTCCCAGCAGTGGGAACGTAATAGGCTGATGTTGGATGAACAAATGGATTATGTAGTAACTACAAAAGATGAACTGTTGCAAACCGGCCTCAACTCAGCGTTGTGCAGGTCGTTTCAACAGCGCTTGTCTTCCGTTGAAGCCGCTTTTGATGACGTCACTGACATGAAGGTTTGAGAGCCAATTCTCAGTGGTACCTCCGCGTCGTCACTTAACATCAGGTGTCTTGTGGTCAAAGAATGTAAAAAAAATTTCATGTTGTAGCAAACAGCAGCTTCCTCAAGCTGTTCTCGGCGCAAGTCGTCGCAAGGCGTCCTACACTACGTTTGCCAAGTCGCGGACTCCACTTAAAAACACTTGTTTCGCACATCGTTACCTTGCTAGATATAAAAAGTGAATAGAAAAAATGTATACACAATAATTAATGTCGTACAAATATTCTAATAATAGCATGTACAATGCGAACATTTGAGCATGAAAGATTATTCCAATACCAGTAACTAGCCGCACACACCTAAAGGTGCAGCCACACAATCAGCGATGCTCCGGTCGCGTTGTGCAGGGAGCGTGTTGGACCCAGTTCACGCGACTGTGGCTCCACTAATTGGCTAGCGGGCCGCGGGAGGCGCGTCGCCATGACGACCGGCCCGCTCCAGCGGCCCGCAACATTCGATTTCGGATCCCAGTTGAAACCAACACGAATGATATTCTACTCGTTAAAATTTTAATGAAAATGGCTTTTCATGGTCCGATTCTTTCGGAACACTCTAATTGAGAATTACTGTTTTAATATTCATTAATGTTTCATAATAAAATTGGAAACGTAAAGTTGTTCTCTCACTGATGACTTGGGGAATGAAATGTCTCTTGTTACGTAATTATGATATTTCGTGTCCCTCCTTTTGTTAACAATAACGACCCACCCAGCTTCGCACGGGTAGGCAAAGAGTCTGACAACCGGAAGTTTTCTCAATACCTTCAAATGTAAAAGCTTAATGTTTAATGTCAAGGACTTTTTCGTAGACCGATTGAAAGCCTACATTTCTTTCATACATTACATCAACTTCCATCAAATCGTTTAGCCAGCGTAAGCTGATGTAGCAGCCAGTATTTTTTTGGACTTGTTTTACAAATATCAATAAGGTCCCAATTGTTTTGTTAACAATTTTAAAACATACCGTTTCACTATAATTCAAACAGCACTCACGTTCACGTTCATTAATTCATTGTGGTAGTACTGGATATATTATATTCTGTGGTAATAGTCAAAGGCCCTTATTGAGTCCAAATGTCACAACAAAGCGCCCATCCAAGTTGCGTAAAAAGCCGGTTGTAATGTACTGTCCATTTACATAATATTATCCTTGACTTCGCAAAATGGTGGGTCTAGCTTTCAAAAAGCAATTAGTGAACATTATCCATCACAATCGCATACTAATGCCATTAAAATCCTCTAATTTACATCCGAAACAAACTCGGCCTGGAGCACTTAAACCAAAGAGAGAATAATTGCCGAATAGAGCGTACACGCAGACAAGCCGAGTGGACAATCCCGCTTGTCTTACATCTGTCGGCTTTGTAAGCCATGTGACAGAAAAGCTTTGCAGCTTTCGGCCATGCGGGGAGGCAACGTTTGTAACCAAGTAAATGAAAACACAGAGCAACGGGTAATTAGGACTTTACTGGGATACAAAGCTTTTGAAACTGTTATTTGGAGCCTGTTATTAAAGTGGTGGCAATACACTAACGGCCAACGTTATTAGACGATCCGAACTGACCCTTATGTTTCTATCACTTATCGGTATGTTCCGGCAGCCCCACTTGAGAGACAGTTCCCAATCTAGGTGTAACGTGGCGCCACCTTCGGTCACATCGTCACTTAACATCTGGTGACTTGCGGTCAAACGTTGCTCTGTAACTAATAAAAATCATCTATACTATTAATTACACTTCGACGTTGCATTCTCGATATTTATTCACTTTGTAGTATCCTATTTATTGCACAGGGCGTTGCACATAATTTTTAGAGCTGTAAAAATAAAAATCAAATCACAAAAATATAAAGTTCACTGTTTCTGAACGATACCTTCCATGTCATAGGCAGTGCTGTCATCTCCGTCATACTTCATTCCTTTTTTATGTGCGGGCGTCGCAGCTTCGACTTATCGATTAAATCCGTTATTTTATTGGAAATTTTGTGAAAAAGTTAGTTGAAAGCAGTGTCATGGAGAAAAGATCGTCATAAGTCCAAATAATGACGAAAAATAACATGTTGGGAACGCAAGATACGAAACTCGCCAACTAGTTCGGACGATCAAGGTTAGTTCGTGGTCATTAACTGCGTGTTAGTTTTATCTGTAAATTTGCCTTTGTCCCTTCCTTTTTAGGGAAAAGGCGCATACTTTGGAAAATAACTGATATTTTTTCCTCATGATTTTTGCGTAGTTTTTCTTTTGTAACTACCCACATAATTCATGATTTTTTCCATTCTTTTTTCTTGCATGATGCTCGGCTGATAATGAGTTACTCCGGCGGCGTATTGTAACCTTCAACACTGCACACGCTGCTTGCTGAATCATATAGTCTAGAGTCGTACCATGAGTGCGTACCATGACTTTAAATCATACAGTCATAGGATGTAACGTGAGTGCGTACCATGAGTGCGTATCATGACTTTAAATCATACAGTCATAGGACGTAACGTGAGTACGTACCATGAGTGCATACCATGACATACAGTCTAGAGGCGTAACGTGAGTGCGTACAATGACTTTAAATCATACAGTCTAGAGACGCAACGTGAGTGCGTACCATGACTTTAAATCATACAGTCTGGAGGCGTAACGTGAGTGCGTACCATGACTTTAAAAACCTTCAATACTGCACATGCAGTTTATGGAATCATACAGTCTAGAGGAGTAACGCGAGTGCGTACAATGACTTTAAAAACCTTCAATACTGCACATGCAGTTTATGGAATCATACAGTCTAGAGGAGTAACGCGAGTGCGTACAATGACTTTAAAAACCTTCAATACTGCACACGCAGTTTATTGAATCATACAGTCTAAAGGAGTAACGCGAGTGCGTACAATAACTTTAAAAACCTTCAATACTGCACACGCAGCTTGTTGAATCATACAGCCAAGAGGCGTAACGTGAGTATGGACAATGACTTTAAAACCTTCAATACTGCACATGCAGCTGGTTGAATCAAATAGTCTATAGGTGAAGCGTGAATACGTACAAAACCTGATATGGCGCTGGATCTTCTTGACCAGACAAAGCTCGACCATAATCATCCAAGGTCACCGACACCAGACCCGCGACAATGGTCTTCTGATGATGATAACCGGGTTAGATCCCGTACATTCATTCCGACAGGTCAAGTTACAGATACTGCAGATGCAGCTAGCATGTCCCAGCTCAAGCGAAAAGCCAATGTCTGCCGCACCAGAGTTTTTATAGCCAAAATGCATTCATAGATCCAGTACGGAAAGATGAATTATTTGGTGGGCGATTTATGATAAGGTATCTAAACGTTGGGGTAGAATCCTAGTGTAAATGGTAAAGGCAGAAGAAACCACGATAAAGGAAACCCTAATACCTGAAGACCTAGCTTACGGAGGGCACCAAGGTTCAACTTAGAATTTTCTGCAGTCTTATACACGAACTTAAAGAGTCGGGATAAACTCCTTATAAAGGCTAAAACAAGCCAGTCATTTTCTAGACTTATATCTGTGGGACATAAATCATAAACAAGAACACAAAACACTTGTCTTTTATTATATAACAACAAAACAACGAAATATATACAGTTGGATAGAAAATTGAAATAAATGCTAAAAACTAAACTTCTTACAAAGAAAAAATTTGAGAAAGCTCTGGCCTTCATTCAAAGTTTAGCAAGGCTGGCGTTCTACCTACATCTCTAGACATCAGGTTCATTTTGAATATGAAGGACAATAACAACTGAAGACTTTAAAATGAAGATATTCACACAGCTAATATTTACCAAGTAAGGTTTTTTATATACATTATGTCCACATCAAGGAACCGTAATTTTAAGTTCCTATCCATAATTTAAAACTTCAAGATAACCTATGTATTTCAATGACTTCCTTTGGTTTGTCATTGGCTTCTGTACCAGTTGGTAATTATCTTAGAAACCGAGATCTGTTGTTACTTGTGTGTTATTTTGATGTCTTACTACACATTAATGACCATAATTTAAAATTTGCTTAGAGGGTTCATTAAACTTTCTCAAAAGGTTAAGATTTGTGTTAAAACAAGCAAAAATGTATTTTGATTTGGAACAAAAAACACACACATTTCGGCATTGAAATACTACATATTTACAGAAAAGTCATTATATGTGTTTAAAGTTTACAAAAAAGAAACTTAAAAATACCTGACGAAACAAAATATTTTTCCAGATTAAGCAGATTGACAATCAGGGCCTTTTTACCTTTTTAACCTTTGTACCTTAGGTTACTTTTCTTAGCCTACCCTGCAGTTTTCTTTGTATAGAAAGAAAAATTACAAACTGCATAACATTACGAATGATTTATATGAGAAATGTATCAAACTCGAAGTCAGAGTCGTCTTGGGAAAAATAATGTTTTACTCAGTGGTAAGTACCTTCTAGAAATCTTGATAGGTGCCTCCCTTATTGGGCGGGGTGTTTTTTTTGTAACGTGAGTTTTTTGTTTTGGGACCACACAATCACAACTATAATCGCCTTCTGATTATTGTAGCATTTCCTTATTTATCTCGTATTTTTATACTTATATAGTATTTGGGAAGTAAATAATAACTCCGAGCTACAAAGTTTCAGCACTTTATTTGCCAGACTGAACACAACCTTTCAGATCAACGTCCAGCAAACGAATGGCCAGCCAAGTCGGTTTCACCGTATAAATCAAGTCGAGTCAAAACAAAGTCTTTTTCTAGTTGATGAACAAATTAAATTTAAAGGAAATAGTCAATGACGGTATTCTTAATTTGTATTTAAATATAAAAAAAAAGAGTCAAATGACGATTAAATAAATAATTACACTTTCAGGTAAATTAGTTAACAGCTCGGCCATCCGTTAGCTTTACGAGTCCCTCGTATTGATGGGTACATTATTTTAAAACTAATAATAAATCATTACAATAGGTAGATAGGTAGGTAATTTATACAATACGCAATAATAACAAAATCAAACTAAACTTATAGGTAACATAAATAAAACTTACCAAAATCATGAATAGTTAAGAACAAAATTATTTAAGGCTAGTAGGTATTTATGATTTTGGTAAACTTACAACATAATCACAAAGTTTTATATGCATAACGAACTTTACATTAATTAGTTATCATTATTAATCGACTCCGATGATCCATGACTTTGATCATTGTGTTATATAATTAACAATAATAATATTCTTAGTTTATTGCACTCTGCTGATTCGAAACAATATCATTATGTTTTGGCTAATTCATTAATTTATTTACATAACATGAGATAATCCGCTGATCCATGACCTTGATCGCGTTTTTTTTTTTGACTGTTCAGGACTGATTGATCCATGACGTTGATCAAACAGTTAACCCTGAATTGATCCATGACGTTGATCAAACAGTTAACCCTGAATTGATCCATGACGTTGATCAATTCAGGTACACAGTGATCCATGACCTTGATCAGTGCAACCTTTAACGATCCATGACCTTGATCGTAAATATTATTAATCATGACATTAAATAATCATAAATAACGACACGAACTTGTGGTTATTGTTGTACTAAACACAGAATTAAACATTTTACCAACACTAGTCTATGTGAAGTACCTACCTAATAAGGTACATTGAGGATAGTGACAAGTTATGTGGTTTTTAATCACTTAATTGATTATTTGCAGATTCATTGCTAGAGGGGTTATTATTTACATCATCTGTTTTTTCATTGGTGGATTCATCACTAGAAGAGCTTTCATGTACTTCATTTACAGATTGATCAATAGATTCATTAGCAGAGCCTTCACCATCTGATGACATTGGTTTGGAAAACGTTAACCATGGGAATATTTTATCTATTGCTACAACTGATTCATAACGCCTTCCTTTTCTAGTGATAGGGGTGTCCTCGATAACGAACCTTTCATTGGGGAGGACCTTTTTAATACGATAAGGACCCTGACATTTTGGCTCTAGCTTTTTGGATTGTCCTTCTATACCGGTTGCTGCTCTTATTACTCTAACTAAATCTCCTTCATTGAAAACTATATTCTTTTTCCTATGCTTGTCGAACCTTTGCTTTGCTTTTTCTTGTTGAATTTGGATTAGGTCACTAGCATCAGATCTTGACTTTAACAAGTCATCGGTTGTAGGATCTGGAGTTATATCTGATATTACGTCGTTGAGTATACCTTGAGATGGATTTGTTACATTATAGCCGAATAGCAATTCGGTTGGCGTCTTTTTAGTTGTAGCGTTAATAGTAGTATTGAAACCTAGCTGTATGTCGGGCAAGTGTTCGTCCCATATACCATTTGGTTTGTCATGATTCATAGCTCCCAATGCTGATAGAATTGTGCGATTATAACGCTCCACTTGGCCATTGGCACGAGGAGTGGCAACGGCATTACATATGTGCTTAATCCCAGTACTTTGCATAAAAGACTTGAAAATCTTACTCGTGAAACTTGTACCCTGATCCGTAATCAAACGCATTGGTGTCCCAAAATAACTAAAGTGTTCTCTAAAAACTTTAATACTTGTCGAAGACTTTGTATTGCGTACAGCCGTAAGATTTATAAATTTTGTAAACGCGTCAATCAACACAAGAATGTACGTATTACCGCGTTTAGTGCGTATAAACGGACCCAAGTGATCTGCATGGATCGTATGAAAAGGCTTGTCAACTTTTGGAATAGGATGTAACTCTCCAGCTTTAGGCCCACTCGGTATTTTATGATGGGCACATTCAAGACATGCTGCCACATATTTTTTTACAAAACGTCTCATTTTGGGAAACCAATATGTTGCCTGAATACGAGCCAAGGTCTTGTCTACGCCAAAATGCCCAATGTCGTCATGGTTACTTTTTAAAATCTGCCACCTAGCACCCTTTGGGATCACCCAGCGTTCGTTGTTGTCACTGGTAATTCGGAAGACTCTGCCATTCTTCAATTTATAATTATTAAAAGTTTCTACAGTTTCTTTAGTTTTTGGATCATTTAAAATACTAGCAATATTCTTAATTTCATCATCCGATTGTTGGACAGTAGTAAGCCAGTCGTCCGAATTAACAGTGAGAACATCTATCACATGACAGTCATTAGTAGTGGGATCTACGGGACTCCTACTTAGTGCGTCTACGTGTGCCATCCTTTCGCCAGACCTATACTCTATTTCGCAGTCAAATTCCAAGAACTGCACCCACCAACGAGCTATTCTTGGGATCAAATCACGTTTGACCAGAGTACTTCGTAACGCGTTGCAATCAGTAATTATTTTAAACTTAATTCCTAGCAAATATACTCTAAATTTTGCCAATGACGCAATGACTGCCAGAGTCTCAAGCTCAAACGAATGCAATTTTTGTTCGTCAATGCTAGTCTGTCTACTATAATATGCGACAACCTTAAATAATCCCGTTTCGTCTTTCTGCATAAGTATCCCTGCTACCCCAAGTTTACTCGCGTCGGTATGGAGTTGTGTTTCTGCATTAGGATTGTAAATAGTTAAAATAGGTCTTTGTGTAAGATGCTCTTTTAAAGTTTTAAAAGCATTTTTCTCTTCCTCACCCCACCTCCAAGAAGAATCTTTTCTTAATAGAGCAGTTAGAGGACGAGCTAGTAAAGCAAAATTCTTAACGAATCTTCGAAAGAAACTCGCGAGCCCCAAAAACCGTCTTACTTCATGAACATTTTGTGGAGCAGGGAACTTAGACACAGCTTCGGTTTTGAGAGAACCAGGTCTAATTCCCGAGGAGCTAACCTCATACCCCAAATAATCAATTTTGTTGTAGAAAAAATTACATTTACTTAATTTTAACGTTAGCCCATTTTCCTTTAACAAATTGAAAACTTCTCGTAACCGAATTAATCCCTCATTAAACGATTTAGCTGGTATCAATATATCGTCCATGTATACTAGCACATACGAACGGACTGGAGACTTCTGTACGATCTTATTGATGGTGCGTTGAAACACAGAAGGTGCATTAACGAGCCCAAAAGGCATACGATTGTACTCGTACTGGCCATCGGGGGTAACAAAAGCAGTCTTTTCTTTGGATTCTTCAGCGATTGGGATCTGGTAGTACCCAGATGCGAGGTCTAATGTTATATAAAATGAACTACCAGAGAGAAGGTCTAGTTGATCTTCTATCCTTGGAAGGGGATAGTGTTCACGCTTTGTCTTTTTATTAAGGGCGCGGTAATCCACACAGAGACGTTTTTCCCCAGACTTTTTGTTCACTAGCACTATAGGACTTGCATATGGGGAACTAGACTCTCTGACTATTCCACTATCTAACATCTCTTGAACCATATCACGAACACGTTGCCTTTCCGTAAAAGAAAGCCTATATGGGCGATAAACGACCGGATCTGAATCTTCTAGGTGAATGACCATTTCAGTTTCAGTAGTGAACCCAAGATCTTTTAAGCTATTTGAAAAACAATTTTTATATTCTTCTAAAAATAATTTGAGCCTATCTTTTTCAGCATCAGAAATATTATTGCCAATATTTAATTTGGGAGCATCTGGAAGAGGATCGATAACCTTTTGCAACTGATTGACTTGAATACGTTCATCTAATTTCAAAGCACGAGTAATGAGTTCCCCAGATTTAAACGTTACGTCCTGTTGACTAATATTCTGTACTAGTACGTTCCCTAAACCCTGCTTCATGTCATATTCTCCCGGTAATAAATAATGTTCTTTGTTTTCACATCCCCTGACTGTTCCATTAACATAGAACCTACCACAATACGTCTCATCACAAACTACCGGAATAGCATTTATTTTTCCACTTGAAATAGTAATATTTTTAGCACAGTTGAGACGGAATTTATAAAATTTATTGTTGCCCGTCTTTTGGAAAATCACATCTGTATCAGTTTTAGTTATCTTAATAGTAGGCCTTTCTGTAAATGTGTGACCTAGCATAATTGGAGTGTTAATATGAGAATCATCAACTATTAACATCTCGACATCCTTTTCCGTAACCCCTTGAATTTCGATGTTTGCAAGTGCTGAACCTATAGGACGGAAATGAGTATTACCAAACCCAGATAGTATCGGTCCATCTACTGGTTCCCATTCAATATTTAATCGTTCAGCATCACTAAGACGTATTAGTGTGCCTTCGCAACCCAGATCTACCAAGCAATCAGAAATTTTGTCATTAATTTTTAATGGCATTTTATACTTTAAACTAGAGTCACTGTTGCTTTCTATCCTTAAAATCTTTTTATTTTCATGTTGTTCACTTTGTCCTTTTTTTGGACAATCGGATGCCACGTGACCCCGTAAGTTACAGACAATACACTTGAGTTTTGGTTTTGTACACCGGAAAAAGGGATGCCCAGTTTCGTTGCAGTTAAAACATACCATCTGACTGTAATTATTTTTATGTTGTTGGCCAGTTTTGTTATTAAAAGGCAAAGAGTTATGAGTACCTTGAAAATTAACCCGTTTATCCCTATCCTTATTTTTCAAATCAACGGCTATGTTCCTATCCTGACCTATCTTAACAGACTTAAAGAATTTAAGAACCTGTTCAGGCTCCCTAAATTCCACTGCTTGTGCTCCTAATCGAATTCCTCTATCATCTATTCCAGCGATTATACAGTCTACAGCGCGTTTACCTAAAATTTCACAACGATTGAGAAGATTCATTTTGGCATAATAATATAGCACGAGCGATTCGCCATAACGAGCTTTTTTTCCTAACATCTCGGACAACAAGTCAGCATAATTGTCTCGCGAAGGAAACGATTCCTTAAGCTTTAACTTCCACTCATGCCATGAAAAAAGTAAGGATGGTAATCCTTGATACCATGTCTTTGCTACCCCAGTCAGTTTAGGCAAGGCGTAATGAACGATTTGTTTATCGTCCCAGCTATAAATTTGTGCACACTCTTCTATTTTATGAATCCAGGAATCAATACTTTGCTCTTTACAGAGGGGGTCAAATTCGGGTATAACATTATTAAGAACAGGGAACTTGTCACGATCGCCAGTGTTCCTATCCTTAATGCCTTGCATAACACTTATAAACTTTTCAAAAAATTGTTGTTGAGTATCCACATACCTAGAGTCTCTATTCGCGTTGTCGAGGTGTTCCTGGCTCGTAGGCTGCGTTGGATGCTGGCTGCTCGGGCTTGTAGACTGCGTCGCTTGGTGTCGGCTCGGGCTGGCAGAACGCGTCGGATGCTGTCTGCTTGGGCTTGTAGACTGCGTTGGCTGGTATCCATGGTCAGCCGGTTGGTCGTTGACATTAACTACTGCTGAAGGAGTACCTTGCCTGGTACTCCTTGACCTTCGTGATCGTTTCGACCGGCTGTCATCGTCTCGTTTACGATGCCTTGACCGGTGACGTTTCCGATACTTTCGCTTACGTCTCGTAACATGAGAACGATCAGCGCTTTGCGAAGAATCGCTTTCCGTTGATGAAGCCCTTTTCTTTCGTTTGGGCATTTTGGAAGCTCACCTCGAAACATAGAAAAATAGAAACATTAAAATCGAGCAACAAAAATTATTTTCATAGCAATAGAGGATCATAATCAATTTAAGCAGTACTCAAAAAAAAATCTATTGCCTGTACACTTACAGCTGTTTTTTTTTTTATAATAATTGTAGTTTCTTAAAGAAGACTAAAGAAAAAGAAAGCAAAAGAAAAAAATAATACTGTTGCTATTCAAATACAAGGTGTATTTTACATAATAAAAAAAATTATTAATAATCCAAAACACTGCAGACATGTTAAACAAGTTCAAAAAAAATCACATGCATTTATAGAAAAAGAAAATGAAAATAATAAATAATGGTGTACTTACACGTTGTATATAATTTTACTAGCGTGGGCGGTGTGATCACACCGATGTTTCAAAGGATAAATCAGTGCAATCCCGCTTCTGAACTATAATCGCCTTCTGATTATTGTAGCATTTCCTTATTTATCTCGTATTTTTATACTTATATAGTATTTGGGAAGTAAATAATAACTCCGAGCTACAAAGTTTCAGCACTTTATTTGCCAGACTGAACACAACCTTTCAGATCAACGTCCAGCAAACGAATGGCCAGCCAAGTCGGTTTCACCGTATAAATCAAGTCGAGTCAAAACAAAGTCTTTTTCTAGTTGATGAACAAATTAAATTTAAAGGAAATAGTCAATGACGGTATTCTTAATTTGTATTTAAATATAAAAAAAAAGAGTCAAATGACGATTAAATAAATAATTACACTTTCAGGTAAATTAGTTAACACAACTAGCATACTTTATTATTAGAATTGAAATCAGCTTACATTGGCCTTCAATGCTTTGCTAAGGATTAACAGAATAAATATGGGCAGAGTACCGCTGTTGTCTGCATTAATGAAGATGTCTAATATACTCTCAGAGATATCTTGCACTAGCTTAAGCAAAGATAGCTTAATATACGTACAAAATAATATATATTAATTAATAAAGGACCAAAACATTGAATGGGACCTGGCTCCAGGTGCCTGTGATCTATCATGATCATAATCACGAACTGTTTTTTGGAGTCCCTAAATTGATGTTTATGTACAAGAATATTTGTGCGAAGCATATAATATTAAAAAAAAAAACTTACATCATTAAAAAACTAAGCAAATGATATTTACTTATGCATGTTATACACTTTCTTATAATTCATTAAATTTCAGATTCATTCACAGAACTGGGCACCCATTTAGACCACAATTGTTTTGTATGTGAAGTTGACAACCAAACATACCATCACAATATTGAACTTGTCTCACTTTTTTCACATTTATGTTTTAGATGGTATATTATACATATTATTACGGATAAGAGATCCTTTGGCATAGCCTGACCTTATGGACCCTATGGTCAATGCATTCATTGGATTGGGAAACTCATTTATTTTACGTCTTCCTTCTATTCTAGTTTATCTGTATTTTTAAGAAATATTATTTTGATCAAGCCACTGCACGGGAGTCATGGTCAGCTAATAGGCCTAAGAAGGCCTTTAGTTACTCTTATTATTTTTATTTTTCCAAAGAAGATTGATCCATTTCACCCTCTCTGGTAGCATTATATCCTGGTTTCGAAGGTATTATCAACCAAACATAGTTATATTTCCAAGGGGTATCAAAATTAATTATAATTTAAACTTAGACTAAAAAAAAATAATAATAATAATAATTTCAGAAATAATAATAATTGGATATCAATAATTTCAATAAGAACTCAGATAACTTTTTAGCATTGTTGTAATAGTACACTTCACCCTTAGCGTGGCCTCTTAGCTTTGGCTACGGCTCCGCCAATGCCTAATAAAGGTCCGGGCAAAGACCCGAGAATAAAGCCACATGGGATAATAATAATAATTCAAAGTATTACCATATTTTTTCCTATTTTCTCAAATAGGATTCAAATTCTCGTCTCTAAATATCATTCAGGTACAGACTCGCCGTTCGGCTTCTGTTTTAATATCAGGTAAATGTGTTATTTAGATGACCAAACTATAAGATTCACAAAAGAAGTTTACGGAATTAAACTTTGCTATTCAAAATAAGTATCTACATGAGATCCTAGTACGCAATCACTTGTAGTAATTTTATCCAAACGAGAGTTAAGCTTTTGATTCCATATCCAAAAAGTTTGTGCCTTTCCTCGCGTTGTCAACTATACAACGAGTGCGAAATTAAAGTAAGTCGCACGAATGGAAATCAATATTTGGCTAGAAGCACTTACTAGAAATAGACTAATTACTGATTTCGCCTACAAATACTTTGGTGCCTAATCTAGTTATACTTTTTTACCTCACAGAGAAAACATATATCCAGAGAGAGTATTATCATTTTAGATAGATGCCATGGCACCTAAGAGCTACCTCCATCAAAGAAATTAATTCATACATCTAAGAGATAATCCATTGCTCCTACTACAAGTCACATATACATTAGACATATTATTTACATTTATAGTTTGGTGCAAATACTGGTATTTGCGGCACATAGTAGCCGTTACACTTCTACCTCGGCTAGTTATAAGGAGTTCTGTCCATGTTATAAAATGAACAACAGGATGGTCAGGAAGCTTATTAGTATTGCATTCACAAAGGTAATTCATAATGAATATATAGCAAGAATGCTAATAACGGTAATTGGGCTTACATTATCAATTGACTTATTGGTTTTAGGTTGAACGTAAGGTTCATAATAATGTGGATAATCACTCCACTTTTTTCGTTTATATGTGTTAATGTATCTTTTTATTTTTCTATCTAGAATCCTGCCTGCCTATCTCGTTTGTGTGAAAGCGCTAAACATCTACAAAGTGAATAAATATCGAGAATGCAACGTCGAAGTGTAATTAATGGTTAAACGAACTTACCTAAAGTGATGTTCGACCATAATTATACTAGACGTTGCATTCGAAGATATTTATAGTCCCACCCGAACCCAGCTACTAAAGCCCATACAACTAACAAACGAGATAAGTGTCTCTGAAAGAATGAAGTATGACGGAGATGACAGCACTGCCTATGACATGGAAGGTATCGTTCAGAAACAGTGAACTTTATATTTTTGTGATTTGATTTTTATTTTTACAGCTCTAAAAATTATGTGCAACGCCCTGTGCAATAAATAGGATACTACAAAGTGAATAAATATCTTCGAATGCAACGTCTAGTATAATTATGGTCGAACATCACTTTAGGTAAGTTCGTTTAACCATTAATTATGCGTATAATCCCTTTGTAAATCTGAGTCCTCATTTTTGATACGTGCCAACTTTCCCAGTTTTGTCTACCTTTCGAAAAAATTTGATACATAACCATTCTCCTTTTCAGAACGTTATCCTTTCCTTCTTGTGTTACACATCGCTAACTTTCCCATTTTGCCAACATTTTAACACATTTCGTCTACAAATACAAAGAGTAAAACTCCTTCCAGTGATTAGATGCTTCCATATTGAAAACTCTTTCAACGCTACGTCCAGAAAACAGTAGTTCGACGAAAGTGTCCCATAAAATGCGAAACCAATTGCCTAACAGCGGCAACAAAAGGTATTTGAAAGAAACCTCTTTACAAAGAGCGCAAAACACAGACACACACAATAAAGTATTTGCTACATTTAGTACAACAGGAACAGGAAAAAATGGGAGAGAAACTGACTTTTTTGGCGGCAATTGAACTGTCAACATGAAAAATTTGTTTTTATTTCCAAAACTCGTGTTTCTTCGAGTTATAATGTGTAATATTGGTGGATTATTAACCATTATGTGTTCGTTAATGTGTACGAGTGTGGGAAATTGAAATGAAGTTGTGAAAGTGACTTTTCTAGTTGCTGCAAAAAAGTCCGTGTAAAGTTTAAGTAAAGCACTACTACTTTACTTAAACACTGTCGTCATGCCATCATCTTATCATCATCATCATTTAAACTTGATTCTACTCCCTAAGTTTGAAATATTTTATACGTGACACTGGCAAATACACTAATCGTGTGACGCCATAACAAAAAAAAAACTCTTCTACTTTCGAGAGATCTTCAATGTGAGGCAGGTAGCATATTATTATGAGCAAAATATGTTTTTTTTTATGTGTGGCAAGAAACAGACGGCCTGCCGGATGGTAAGCGGTCACAGTTCCCACACAATATTTTTTGTTTTTGGATTAGATGAAATGAAATGAAATGAAACAGTCGCCTATTGACATTTGCAACACCAAGGGTTAAGCTATGCCGATGATTTTGGCATAGTAAGAAGTGTTTAAAAGTATTTTCGCTTAGTAAGAAATCATCATCGTCCACTGAAGAACATAGGCCTCCCCCTTTGAACGCTACAAACAACGGCCATAAGCGATTTGCATCCATCGTCTGCAGAAAATAGTAATAAAATTTATTTGCCAACTGGCAACACAGAAATACCGAACATAATACTTTTAGATCATAACTTTTATGGGAATATGGAAAAACTGCGCGATTCCCCCCGCGTATAAGTTTGAATTTGAAAATGAAAAGCTAAATATTTGTGCTGTTTGTATTTCCCTCAGGCGATTGAATGGAACGAGACACAAATCCACACTAGGGTTCACAAAGTATTCTCTCTATTGTGAACTCGAACTATCCAGTTTTCAATTGCAATTTCGAATCTTATTACCGTATGCATAAAATTCAATTTTTAAATAACCATTCTTGTTTGTATCTGTTGAATGTTTTTTTCTTTTGACAGTGACATGCGGGGCTCTGGCCGTGACAACTGCGACGGGAATGTCCGACGTGTTTTAGTGATGAAAATATTAAATACGCAGTTGGTTTAATACGATTTTATGTTGAACAAATCTGTGTGATATACAGAGGGGATTTTTGAGATGGGATTGTATGGCCAAATCCGAAATTATGAGAAATAGAGAAAAGTGGTGAAAGGAGTTTGTGACTATGTTATAAAGACTTTATGGTTGCAACCTCGCGAGCGGTCCACAGAGCTACACTATGTAAAAATGGCGTACTTTGAAATAGGCCTAAGTGCAGAAGTGAACTGAAACGGGCTAACTATGATGACGATGATGAGGATTCATTTCTACGGCTCAGCCATTTTCTTTTTATTTTGTTGGAATTATTCGACAGACACATTGCAATTTCATGTTTTTCAGAAATAATATTTTTGTTTTAACACGATTATATTATAGAAGTAGGAAATGGATTTCATTAACTCGTTTACTTGTCAGTATATTTGTTTGTTAGTTCGGTACAAACTACTAACTTTCAGAAAATACTTAAAGCTTTAAATTTTTAATTTAAACATAGCTCATGACAATATCATTATTTGAAAGAGAAATGTGAAAAGAGTTCTTAAAGGTTGGCAACGCATCGGCAACTCCCCTGGTTTTTGCAAATGTCCACAGGTGACGGTGACCGCTTTCCATCAGGCGGGCCGTCTGCTTGTTTGCCAAACTATTACATAAAAAAAGACTCGTAAGAGAAAAACAATGGTTATAATGGATATCTCTTACATTTTTGTAAGAAACATTTTATTAAACATTTTTACATTCTGTTTTAAATGTATGGTTTATTTGGCAATTTATTGTATTTTTTTTTTATTTCTATTGGGTATCATTATTTATTTTTATTTCAAGGCTGTATTATTTGTATCGTATTATTTATTGTATTGTTAATTATGTACTTCATTTGTATGTATTGTTTTTGGACATATAGCATAAATACCTACCTATATGTGAAAACTGTTAAAGGCCAACTGTACTCACTTTATTATTCTAACTTTGTTAATTAAGGCTGTTTGTTTTCCCTAAGAGTAAAATAAAATAAAATAAAATAAAATTACCACAGATCTACTCTGTGGTAATGGTAGAAGCCCATTAGAGAGTTCAAATGTCAAAATAAAGCGCAAGCTGATCCCTATCCAAGTAACGTAATAAACCGGCAGGCATGCCACGAGCAGTATATATCAGTATCGTATTAGTTAACACGAACTTCATCAACTAATTAAAACATACATAAAACATACTCTAATTCCCAGTAAATAGATCGCGAGGCGGTGATCCGCTAAGCCGAGGAAGGTAATTCCTTCTAACAAACAGTGCGAAATAAATCGCCTCGACCCGGCCCGACTCCCGGGACCCGGGCGTTTAGGGGCTAGATACATATTTCTGTTTTTGTTAATGAAATACGAGACTTTTTCTTGTATATGTATTTTAGGAGACCTGCCTTGTAACTTCGCACTTGTTATAGTTGATATTTATAACCAATGAATGTATATTTTTTATGGAGTAAACCGATTTTGATAATTATATTTCGATGAAAAAATGTTACCCCTTAGTAGAGAGTATTCAAAAAATCATTTCTTTAATTGTTCACCCGTACACTACCAAAAGACACTATACGAAAACGTCATGTATGGTACGAACTTAGCACTTGTAGTTTTATTCGAATTTAACAAAAATTCGTTAATTTAAAAAACTTTTTATATAAAGTTTTTGCCTCAACACGACAAAAATGACCGAAAGTCCTACCGCTTTGGCTGACTTTTTTGTTCGAGCCATAGAGCAAGGTTCTAGCCGTTCTGATGCTCTTTCAAACATGATGCAATTGATTATTATTTTATTTTTATAGACTAGCCGTGCTTCGTGGTTTCACGCTACACCTGAACTGGGAACTGACCCTCAATTGAGACTACCAGAACACACCGATAGGTGTTTAGCGACAGATTTTTTCTTGATGGCGCGGCGCTAGCTTGAGAGTGTGCTTAGAATCTGTGAAACAAAGAGTTGGTCAATTACGAAATGTGTATTCAGTCCCTATGTATAAAGGCGAGTGACCACCGCGGCCACACAATGGCGCCGGGATAATTGGGAGAGCACTCCAGGCTTGTAATTAATTGTTTGACGATTTGTTCTCGGTTCCCACTCGCAGGAATTTAGTCTGACGTGATTTAATTTAACTTCAGAGGGCGGCGCGTCACTCATTGTTACTCTATTATAATGGTCTGGTTCACAATTTACCATCGTCACGGTTTTGTGATCTAGTTACATATATTTATTAGGACGGCATTTTTACGTTCGTTTTTAAAATATTCAGAAACGTGATAGTTAAAAGTCATTTATGGCCCTTATACCATTTTAAAATATGTAAATTAATCCCTCTTTTTGTCTCTGGTTGCAACAAATATTAGTGAACAAAAAAGGGCAAATATTTGTTTGTATCTAACGGCCGGTTTCAGTAATCTATCTATCCACGGTTTGTCCTACTAGGGATAGAAAATTGACATAAGCCTCATAGAAGTAATAGGTTATTGAAACTGGCCATCAATGTTGTAGATCTCCGAACTACATAGTTTCTGATACAGGGAAATCTAGTTAGGGACCAGAGCTATATTTGTAGACGTTATTTATTTAAATAAAGGATAAATGAATACCATATATCACTGATTACATTAGTCATATTGTATGCTTAGTTTGAGTGAAACACGTATGCGGTCACTCAATTAGTCATAATATGAATTTCAACTAATATTAACAACGAAACAAAGGCGTCACTAAACCACACTAAGCTACAAAACTAATTGACCTGCTAATCCAGCAAACGAAGTAGAAATTATGGCGCTTGTCCACCGGCACACGTAGCGTACCTCTACAGCTGTAATTTCGAGTAATTTGCACAAAAACCGAGGGCGGGCGGGTTCCGCCACTTGATATATGCGGAAAGGGGACACGCGAGCGGCCGATTTGTTGTTCAATGCGATGTTTAACCTATTTTAAAAGATTTAGGAGCCATGTGCGTCACTGTCACTAAATCTGGTTGACGACCATTGTGGCACAATGTGAGCTCGCGGGATCGATATCTGCTACAGAAGAAATAACACCGACTTCAGGTTCCCTCGATTTCTCTGGGGTATGCCGTCATCAAATCCTGGTTTCCTCATCATACCCCTTTGAGATATCTCCTTTCCAACTAAAAATAATCATCAAAATCGGCTCATAAGCGACGAAGTTATCCGCGGACACAAATATAAAAAAATATACGGTTGAATTAAGAAACCTCTTCCTTTTTAAAACACTTTTATTAGCTTGACTTGTATTTTTAAGTAGGTTATAAAACGCAAGTATTTTTTTGGTTTCTGATACCTAGTTACAGGGAATCCAAGATCAGGGTATGGGATTGTGTGGACGTTATTATTGTTATTTATTCCAGACTTTCTTTCACGAGTCTTCATCCAGACTTTTGGCAGGCATTAGCGGAGCCGTGTTATAATAGCTAACGCTAAGAGGTCGTTTTAAATTATAAGAATCAGAATAAGAATAAGAATCATTTATTTGCAACGAATTATACAAAATACAAAACAAAACAAAATGCAATAAGTAATAACTACAAAAGATGTATTGTTGCAAACCGGCCTCAACTCAGCGTTGTGCTGCTCGTTTGACCAGCGCTGGTTATTATATAGTTTGACAAACAAAAACAATGCCGTAGAGGAAAGCAAATGCTGTTTTTTTATATTTATTAATATTTTCCTTCATTGCGTCTTTTTCCTCTAGGATCTTTAGGTATTAGCGGAGCTGTAGCCAAAGCTAAGTGGCCAATTATAGTTTGACAAACAAAAAAGATTATTTTCACCATAACTTATAAAGGCCAAATGTTTTAAAGTTACGATCTTCTCTGACCTACTCTCACAATCTCGACCATCAACCCTCTTGGAACAGAACGTATCCCTTAGGGATGCTCGATGATCATCGATGTTAGAGATAAAACATCGATGTTGTATTACATAAACCCCAACTGACCCGCGGGCGGCCAGCGGACAGCCGTTTCACCGTAGACCCCCTGGACCCCGCGAAACCCCGTCACGACAGCTCAGCGTCAACTACCCCTACAACACATAGAACCGGTCCCCAAGACAGGATCGGAATGCACCACACATAGGGACTGGCGCTCCAGCACTGGTACCGGAACACGACAACAGCTAACGCGTTGACATTTAGCGGTACATTTAAAACGGGAGGGGGGTTAGTGAGTCTCTGGTATCTCCAATTTAGTAATTTCTTTGTTTTATTTATAAAATCGTGTGATTTTATGATGGTTTCATTTATTGATGACGATATTACTGACATCGAGGTTTTTTGCTCGATGTCATTATCGCTGCCATCATCGATGTTTGTGCAACATCGATCATCCCTAGTATCCCTTTTACGGCTTTAGGTGTAATAGGTACTCGATAATCGTAATCCGAGGGCGGCTGCGAACTAGTTCGTTCTCGTAAATGTTTATGTTCAGTTCGATCACGCCGGGCTCAGTGGGGCGGCGATCAAACTGAAGCTTATCTACATCTAGTATGTTGTGAATAACAAGTCGAGTTTGAGTTATGTGTTTATGTTACTATCGACTTGCTTAGCACATTGCCCGAGGGAAGTTCACGTTTTGGCATACAACGTGTATTTATTTATTAAATAGGCGAGCAGCTTGAGGCGGATGTGCCTATATCATGCTGTGTTGAACTTTAGCAATAACACACAACAAACACAACGCCACACCACACATACAAATTGTTATTGTCATTTTTTTTCCTATTTAATACATTATTAAACTCCCTTAGCGATTTAATTATGAAAAATCTTTTTTCAGCTGATGTCTTTATCCGATAAGTTACATATATTATTTCAAATTTTATCTCAGTCTTGTAGTTTTGAACTGTCGTGATTCTATAGTAGGTCAGCGTCAGTGGTATATTGCTTTTACTAATATAGATTTGTAGGACCTCTCTCGAAGGTACTCGTATTATTAACGAAATAATTTTTTTAAGCAAAAATCCGATAGAAACTATGCGGAGCCATAATCTTGACATTACAGGACCTAGCGCGATTCAAAAGTATGTATATACACGTCATCATCATCAGCAGCCTGTATCAGTCCACTGCTGGGCATAGGCCCTCGTGGTACACACGGCGCAAGTCACTCCACCTAGTCACAGGGCATCCTACACTCCGTTTGCCAAGTCGCGTTCTCCACTCAAGAACACGTCTACCGCAACGGTTATCGGTTCTGCGGCACACATACAAGCGACATATATACACGCATCAATATATATAAGGAAGTGCTTCAAATAGGGAACAATCGTAGCAATCACCGCCCTTCAATGGCACGCACATATTCAACGGCAAACAAATTGAAAACATAATTTCTCGCGCAAATATCACCGATCAGTTGCCGATTCGATGTAAATGGATGCCGCGGGCGGCTCGTTTGTCGCGAATGTGGCACGGAGTGCGGCCGCCGGGTATGTCGTCCATTACGGGAATTACGGGAACGTGCAAATAAAACACAGTGGCAGGGAAATAAATCAGAGACACAAATGTGCGTAAAATTTCTGTGTTTTGTTTGTTTAGGAAACGGAAGGTAGAAATTGCATGGAGAGCTTTTTTACGTTACAAAGAATGGCACATGATGTAATGAACGCTTTTTATTCGGGACGACCGAGTGGCCGTAGACCAGCCGGATGCCCTAGAAACCGCTGGAAGGATGCGGTAGATGCAGAGCTATGCAAACTCCAGACTCTGAACTGGGTAGAAATCGCTCAGGATAGAGATGCGGTGCTCTTTTGGTTCAGAGGCCAAGATACGCTTTGGGTGGCTGAGCCCTTGGAGTTAGTTTTGCTCATTGCTTCGGAAAAACTCAATTCAAGGCGCGAGAGTGGAGGAGTGGCTTCGTCCCGCAGGCAGCAGAGATAGTTATTTTCGATTACCTTTACAGATAAAAATGTTTGTTTCATCAAGATGAAACAACCATTTTACCATTATTTTTTTTTGATCTCTCTAATGGTTGTAATTGCTTGCAAGAAGCATTAGAGAGAAGAGAAGAAACCAAAGAGAAAAAAAGAAGAGCCATTAGTTTTTACATGCTTCGATTTCTCACAGCCGCCACCGCGGAAGTTTCTACGAATCTTTATTCTATTCAGAAAGTCTACTAAATAAACCTGCCGCTATTAAACATTGTTTTAAACATTAGTTTAAAAGCATAATTCATTTATTACAATTCTCCCTGTTCAAGTTCTAATTTCTCTAGCAGATGTACAATTTATATTAAAAAGGAGTAGAATAAAGTACTCTGGTAAAACATTTCCACTATAAAGTAAACTAAAACTGTCGTAATTAAATCACTGTATAATGTAGAGCGGACATTTCACGGCGCAGTTCTCGTGTCGAGCGTTATTATTCAACTAAATGTATTTTAATATGCATTACCATTGAGAGGGTTACACATACACTCCTAGAAATGTATGCGTGGTTGGGATGAGATAGAGTTGTTAGCATAAATTTAATAACTTATAAAAATTTGCGTCAACTCAGTTCATCTACGAAGGACTTGCAACAGCTTGTTGCGATGTACAGATCGAAGTGGCGTTTTCTATTATCGGAGACCAAGACTCCCATTTTTGATTACTTTTGTAAAGAATTGTGGTGTTTGGATTATGTGGACTGTATCACAACAATAAAACAACATATAGACTAAGTGGAAAATACAAATTTTTCTACACTTGCGTTAATATTTGTGGACCTCTATGTGTGAAGAAATAAGCACAAAATGCCTCTTTCACAACAACAACAAACGTAACGTGTTTAACAAACGTAGTACAAAACAATGTCAATATTCAAAATCATAAAGACAAGCTTTTACTCGTACATTGTATTGTTGAAATTTACTATCACAACTTGTTCGTAAACGAGACGTTAACAATCACACCACCTAGACTTCCAAAACACAGATGGCAAAACGCCGAGACAGCGTCTCAGATTTCCAATTATTCTCGAAATTCAGACTCTATTCAATCCTCGCTACCTAGACATTCAAACGCCAGTTCTCCGAAACCGAATATTCATCCAACACACACCGAACAAAGTTTTCAACAGTTAGTGATGTCCCAAATTCATTTAGTGCGCATTTCCCGAAGCACGGCAAAGCGGCAAAGCTGGCCCTCGGGCGGTATTTGCATATGGAATATTTCAGATGCGTTTCAATTCCGATATGTTTAAGGTTCCGTACCTCAAAAGGAAAAACGGAACCCTTATAGGGTCACTATGTTGTTCGTCTGTCTGTCTGTCAAGACCCTTTCTTATCTTACTCACCTTTACTCAAATTAAATTAACTAAATTAAATTAATTAATTAAATAATTAAATTTTTAACAAAACAAAAACCGACTTAACGTTCCCTTCGGTTTCTCTGGTCTGCCATCATCAAACCCTGATTTCCTTATCATGGGACCACCTTTGAAATATCTTCTTTCCAACAAAAAATAATTTTGCAAAACCGTGTATATTTGACGGAGTTATGCACGAACATATTTTAAAAAAATACAAACATCCGAGTTGAGAACCTCCTCGTTTTTTGGAAGTCGGTTAAAAACAAGTTTGTACGGAACCCTCGCGAGTCCAACTCGCACTTGGCCTGTTTTTATTTATTACAACGCACGTATATTCGAGTATCATGCCGCCAGCAAACTGTAATTAAACATACTTTGTACAGAATTTCCAATATTGATTCGTATAACATGCGATGAGAGAAATTTTACGAGTTTTCGAATGCAATTTCCCTTTGTGAGCGGGGATATCAAATATTTATTGTGCATTTCGCTTTACTCTTGGCTCTGGTTTTGGGAAATTGCATCTAATATAAATATGTGGAAAAAGGTGGGATGAAACTTGTTTTTTTATAATACTAGCTGCGTCTGGCGTCTTCCCGTTATCCCGCAGGAACCTTTTTCTGAGACAAAAAGTAGTTTATGCCTCCATTCCTAATTTCACCTAGAAAAACACCGAGAGGTGCTAGCGATAGATTTTTTTTTAACTTGAAGATGGTAACTAGCTAGAAGAGTACTACATAGAAAATTCCCTACCGTTTTTCTTTCAGCCTTATTGATTACAAACGATCACATTTACACTACAAATTGGATTGTTAAGACCGAAATAATGTCATTGTGACATGTAGAGAATTAAACTTTCAGTCATTTTGGTTTCAGAATAAATCCTCGTTTTCTAACCTACAATTGGATTCATTATCCCTCAGTTAATAATACTTATGTTACAGAGGGTGCAAAATGAGGTACTTAATGAGATTTTTTTAATTAACGCAGTTTATAATAAGGTCACTCCGTGTTTCTCATTACAAATAGTAAACCGATACCTCTGTAGCCACTGACAAAATGTTCGACCTCAATTTTCTAACAAAATTCAATGCGATTTTCAACCTTATTTCGTCCTGTTTCTAAACATTTCATATAGTGAAATAGGTAATTTTTCGTACGAAATTGAACCTTATTCCTTCCTGTTAACGTTAACTCCTCAAGGACTGCTCTCGAGTAGGCAATTAATAAATCAGGTATTCGAGGGAATTAGCGGTAATTTGAACGAACCGGATAAATTCATCGGGTTAAACGTGTTGCGGTTATTGTGGGCCCCTTAATTATCTTGGAATCTCTGAGGTTTGTATTGCAGAACATAGTTTGAATTTTATACTGTTATAGCTAAATTTAATTAATAACATATTTGTTTTTGTGAATAAGAAAAATGTTTAGTTATGTTAGATTTTACATAAGTAACTATTTGTGTTATATATTTCATGAAACTACTTATTTTATTTTAAGACCTAAAGATAGATCTATAACACTTTATTGCTTCACCACCACAACAGAAAAATAGAACAACATAAAAAAGGAAAGATCTTAAAACTAGTGTTACAATGGGCGCTCTTATCGCTTAGAGCGATTTCTACCAAATTACCTTTAGATGGATAGAAGTAATATGAAACATAATGCAGTTGGTAGGGTACATTTATGTATATAAAATTGTACAGGGTAGCGTTTGACCACATGTCACCTGGTGTTAAGTGACGGTTGATGGTGGCGTCACGCTACACCTGGATTAGGAACTGAAATGCAGTAACTAAGAAATAATACCTATGAATTACATAAAAATAATTTGCTTTGTTATTGTAATTAGCTACTGTAATCCCGTAGCGTAACACCGTCTGGTTTTAATTCAATATCGAATATTGAAATTGAATTTGCGTGAATCCAGCACGTCTGCATTCATTATTGTCAGTGCTGCTAAATAAACAACCGGTATCGAAGCGAGCATTCTGGTGAAACTGTAATCCTCTTAACTATGGTTTTGTTTGTACCGGAATTTTAGTGCTGGGACCAGCATCCGAGTTTTTTTTACTGAATCCCTACCCTAATATGTACGTGCCCACCACTATGGAAAAAAAACTATATTAATAATTGAACACATTTTGTTCGTTTAATTATAGGACAGGTTTAATAAAGGTAATAAGTGCAGAACTGTTTTTCAAACTCCCCCTATGCTGGGACCGATTTTCACCGAGAAATTTGCTTACAAAAGCGGTTTTTATAAATACTACTTTATCAGTGAAAAGCTTCTCCTATGTACACTAAATAATGCCAAATCTCGTCAATGTTTTATTACTTTGCTTCAACATTTTTGATAATAATCTTTCTTCATCGCGTTAGGTAGTTAACTTTTTAAGAAGTAGCTATTGGGCATTGGTTCTTAAATAGAATAACGAGAAAAGAAACGCAGTCGTGAGAGTTTCTTTACGAGTAATACAAATTCAACCCTCCTGTTGGCCAGTAAGCCTCAATCCCATATTCATACCGTAACTAGAACCTCTTTGAATAAACGAACTTTTCACCGGATAACCGGCAACGTGTTCCACTAACGAACCCGCGCCGAATCCTCTTACTTACCGTCCGCTCCCTTTGTTACCATTCCATTTCGGATATACTTCACCCCTTTGTTAAAGGACATATATTACTGTCGGTTAGTTTTCAACGAAATAATTTCGTTTTATCGTTTAACTTGCTGTTCTTTCCGGTTTCATCCGCGTGAAATACATTTTATCGCGAAAAAAGTATTTTATGTCCTTCCCCACCATCTCTATTTCAAATTTCATTGAGGTCAGTTGAACGGTTTAGGTATAAAAAGCTTACAAGGGATCAGTTAGACAGAATTACAAAATTGATTTTTGTGATTTTGTCTATGTTTTTATTTTAACTCTGGTAGGGGCGGCAACAAATCTAATAAATTAAAGACCATATGATCTTTAATTTGTTAGATTTGTTGATTTGTTTTTGTTGTTTGTTTGTTTTTGTTTTTGTCTTTTTTTGTTTGTTGTTTTTTTTTGTTGATTTGTTGTTTGTTTGTTTGATTTGTTGTTGTTTTGTTTGATTTATATAAATCGGCTCACTTCTTCTTGAGTTATAAATGGTGTAAATATTGACCCGACATATATAGTTTTACTAGTTGCGCCCGCGTCATTCCGTTATCCCGCAGGAACCTTTTCCGGAATAAAAAGTAGCCTATGTATTAATCCAGGGTATAAGCTATTTCCATTCCAAATTTTACTCAAAATCCGTTCAGTAGTTTTTGCGTGAAAGAGCAACAAACATACATACTCACAAACTTTCGCGTTTATAATATTTGTAAGATATGGTAGGAAGGAAGTAGATAGGATATTTAGATAAGTTCTAAAACCGTACGATGATGGTGATGAACTACCAGCAGCAGTAGTTCATAGGTCTGGTAGTCTACTGGACTCATGCGCAGCAGTTCTCCGGATTCTTCCGTGTCTTGTTGTAGAAGGTAGAGTCGGAGAGAGCCGCGTGTGTCTTATGATAGATTATCAGCCACACTACCAATAAGAGCACACGCAAGGCTCTCCCAGATACCCAGTTTTCCTCTTCGTTCTTCGTAAACTTCATCTCCTCTTCTTCTTTCTTCTACAAAGTGTTTCTTCTTTAATTCGATTGATGATAAAAATAACGCCAGTAAATTCTCACATATAGCCTATGGGTTTTTGAATGGGATATCAAACTTCAAAATCTAAATAAGATAAATAGGAGAATGTTCAATCAAACATAATGGAAATATTTAAATGCCTATTTACTAAGATTACTTGTCGATATAGTTTGTATGTTATTAATTTGTATGCATAAAGCTGATTAGAGTATGTTCCTACTTATGTATGCAAATAAAAAAAAATATGGGTACGGTCGAATTGAGACAACTCCTTTTTTTTAAGTCGGTTAATAAAATGTTTTGCTGTGGCTTGTTGGGAGCCCACCAAAGCCTCCAGTCATCTTCCAATAAATTAGGTCAGAAGGTGCTGGGCCGGAATATATGGCGCCAGATAAAGTGAGAAATAAAGTCGGTAAACGGGAACAAATTGCTCTTTATCATCCGGTGCAACGTTGTTATCGTGCCCTTTATCAGGTAGGTTAGGCCCTGGAAGTTTTTATATTTTACTGTTGACTAGCGACCCGCCCCGTATTCGCATGGGTAACATTTACTGTTTATAACCAGATGAAATGAAATTGGCACACGGAAAATTTGCAAAAAAAAACAACGAAAAAAGCCCAGTACAATGTCATCCGCTGGACTAACTGCATGAAAGTTTCATCAAAATCGGTCCAGACGTTTGGACTCTACATCGATTTTAAAATACATAGTTTTTTTTATTCTTACGCTTTATCATTATCTATACGTGATAAAGCGATAGTGTGCTTGTCTGTCTCCCATAACTTTGAATCTAGAGCCGGGATAACGTTGTTTTAAACTTTTTTCTTCCTAAGCTATATTGTTCCACAGCTGGGTAAAGGTTGTTCACCAACCCAGGGGTAACGTAGCAACACTATCGTCTACAATTCACACCATAACACAAACGTTATTAAAAATATTTTTTATCGAATGATGAACTGATGACTAGATGAGCCGATGAACTTTGTACCACCTGCCAGTTCCCATACAAATGACCGATTAAAATGTTTCCTAAACCGCCCCATTATTGAAGCGAACAAAACAAAGAAAATTTATTTAAGTCGGTCAAAGCATTTTCGAGCTTGTGCAAGACGGTGATCGATTTACTAGTACTTATAAGTTCGTTTTTGTTACTAACCCATGAACTTAGCTATCCCAACAATTAATTTAATTTTGACTTTTTACTAAAACACACCCCTTTTTTACTGATTACAGAGTAGCGTTTGACCACAAGTAACCTGATTTTAAGTGACGATGTAGTCTTAGTTATGCTACACCTGGGCTCTTTTTCCACACGTTACTTTATTTCTAATTCAGTTTACTTTAAAAATACGTCACATCTTCTGTATTAAATAAAAGTAAATTTCCGAAATGAACGCGCATAACATCAGAACGACTGCACCAAATTGGATAATTCTTTTTGGTTGTAATTGTAATTGCTAGGACAAGATTCAACAGGAAATTGGAAAATCCGAGCAAAACTGAAGTGCTTTTTCCTATGGGAATTTTGTATATGAAGTCATGACTCGCCTACCCGTGCGAAGCCGGGACGGGTAAAGTACTCGTATAGTTCACGTGGGTGAAACCACGGGACGTAGCTAGTAAAAGATCAAACCTACAGCATTAATTCAGATAGATGTAAGATCACTTCATCAAAATGCTAAAAGAATCATACAAAAAACAGCGTGATGTCCAAAAAGGCGCCACCCTCTCCATGGCCGCGCATGAATAATGCATCCCCTTCGCTATTCATCACATTCTGAGAGCTGAATTAATTTACCGCTCAAATTTAACTTGACTTGTCTGCATATACTTTCCATCTTTACTATGCATACATCTTGTTTTACATTTAATGTCAACGTCTTGTATGCCTTTTGAATATTCAGTGTTTTTTCGCAGATTCACACTCTCATACACATTTTATACATGTGAAAGTTTGTGTGAGTGACGACTGAGTTTAGACACGATATTTTTTTTTTTATAAGAGATAGGCATGCACTTGACCACAGTCTCACGTGATGGTAAGTGATGAATTTACTTCTACAAGCTTGAGTGGTTTGAGTGACATTTGGAATGAAGACGGACTCTGGATTAACACATAGGCTACTTTTTATCCTGGCCAGGAAAAAATATTTGCGCTATATCGTACTAATATTATAAACGTGAAAGCTTGTATGTATGTATGGATGGATCGATGTTTGTTACTCTTTCACGCAAAAACTACTTAACGGATCTGAATGAAATTTGGAAAGGAGATAGCTTGTACCCTGGATTAACACATAGACTACGTTTTATCCTGGAAAAGGTTCCTGCGGGATAACGGGAAGACGCGGGTGAAATCGCGGGGCGCAACTAGCCCATACAAAAATATTTATCAGTTAGCAAAAAGAAAATTTGTCGTGATGAGACCATAGCTTGGAGGTTGGGCATTTTTAAGTGCTCGTTACCACCCAAGAAGAAGAATCAATTTAAGAATCTGTCGCCAAGCATCTATCGTTGTGTTCCAGAACTAGTTCCCAATGCACGTGTAACCTTCGACAACATCATTAGGTAACTTAAAAAAGACGCTGACCAACGATTTGAGTTTCTTAATGAATTCCATTTGTATACCGGCAGCTTGTTTCTTTTCTGTACAAGTAGATCCCTTCAGCACTACCTACTTTCAAGTCTATAGCCCCTCCAGGGTCCGAATTAATTATAACAACACAACTCCAGTAATTTATTTTGGCGGAGCCAAACAACAGAAGGCCAAGAAACACAAAATGTCAGCACACACATCAGCAATGTAACATCAAACATCTTCCACAGTACAAAGCTCACAAAGCTAAGGTCAAGAACACATTCCGAACCTGTCGGGTTCCGGAGCGGGTCCCGCGGGAAATATGCGGAGGCGGCAGTTGGCGGTGTTTGTCACAAGCCGCGCAACGCTGAGCCGCAGCGTAGTGAGGCATTATGAACATTGACATAGCGAGGTGGGTGTGAGATAATAGACCATGTATAATATGCCAGCTGTTCCCCGCGGTTTCACCCGCGTAGGTTACAGTTTATCGAGATAAAAGTATCCTATGTCCTACCTCAGGGTCCAAACTATCTCTGTATCTCTGTAGCCCGGTCTTCGGCTCTTCTCATCCAACTACCGCCAAAAATATTTATTGTTGCCTTCTGTGTGTCGTAGATAGATAACGCTTTATTGTTTCAACACAACAACAAAAAAATAGAACAACATAAAGGAAAAAAAAGTCAAAAAAGTGAGTATTTATTTCGAAAGCTTTACCGACATACATAATATTACTCTTGTTCCGCTTTTTATCCAATGTTAAACAAGCGTTCGATACATTTAAATAAAAAAAGGTTATCTGTTATATAGAGTTATCTAATAAAGCACTCGATTTTTTGCGCATCGAAGGTACAGCTTGTAAGTACCGTTATTTACGTCAGGGCCGTAAGGGAAGCGTAATAGACGGGTTTGGAAAGGCCGCCGCCCGCCCAGGGCCTAGGACCCAGGGCCCAGAACCCAGGGTCTAAGGTCCGGTTGGTGTGACCAACTCCTCATACGCCAAAATCAAAGTTATTTACTGACGCAGAATTTATGACCGTGTTATTGAAATTTTCGGTGAAACGGTACGCCTGGAAAGTTTCCGTTTATTGCCTATATTTTCAACAATAATGGAAATACGATGGCTTCCACATAAAATAATTTACGACTGTTCAAGACCTTTTGATATTATGTTCAAAATTGGCTTACACGCTCCAACAACGTTGTGAATTCAAACTTCAATTCAGATTCGACTCAACCGACGGAATATATTAGACTATCTTTAGAACATGATTTGAGGTTCTCGCGCACTAGTACATCAAGTCCAAGATCACTGGTCGCATAATGACCAGAGCTCATTGTCTATTTCAACATCTATCGCTGTAGCTAGATCTATAGATGTATAAACTACTCTTATCATTTTTATACTACTATATTCTATCAGAAATTAAACTGTGATCAAAATTTCGAAATGGAATCGTCTAAGATTTCTCTTGTTTTTATTGCAACTGTTTTGTAGTAACAATGCTATTGGCAACAAAAAAAATTATAAGCGTCATTATCAAACCAATAACTAATCGATAACACGTTTTAATAGCTAAATGGCTTCGAGGTGTATCTATATCTGGTCTATGTAACGAGTGATACAATTGTTGGTCTTGACCTAGCTAATGCGCAAGGACTCTAAGCGTCTAAAAAAAAGTTTCATATTCATATTCAATCGTTTATTGCATTCATATGTTAGTATACAAGAGATCTTAGTGGTTAAGATTAGCGAACATATGGACCCAAAGTTCAAGTTTCAAACATTTTTGTTCCTGAAATCGTGAAATTCTTAACTCTCGCAAGTCTTCAGCGAAGGAAACTATAAAAAGATACGTCAATCAAGAGTAGCATTTGAAAACCTATCACGTTTCTGTCCGCAGGGCTTCGAGAATTTCTATTCATGGGAGCTTCCAGGGATCCTTCAGGAGGTTAATTGAATGAGGATCTGAGGCGATAAATAGGAGGTTCATGATGGCCTCGATTGCCTCCTGACTCGGACAAATGGACGTTAGACTGCTGTTACAGGCCGCGGTGCGATATCTCACGACCTCAGTGTGCGTGTAGATTTTCAAATCTGGTAAAGTAATCAATCTTGCCCGCGGTGAGGTTTTGGGAATGGTGCCCTTGCCCTTGTGTGGGTTGAGTGACCTTTAAAAGTTTGTGTGACAGCGTACTTACTGTGACACGTTGACACTTTATCCGTATTTTAATATTTTTTTATGTGAAATTAGCTCGTTATAATGCCTAGACGGCTAAGATCTTGAAGTGTGGTATGGAGATTTTTCGGACCCTGGGAAAGGACATTTATGAGTTTTTATCGCGATATTCTATACCTAATTTTACCAAGATATGTTTAGCGGTTTAGGCGTAGAAAGGCGATGCCGTCGATCTCGGCTGTATCTGTCGTAAAGATAGATAGTTGGATAGATAGATAACGCTTTACTGTTTCACCACAACAACAGAAAAGGAAAAAACTTAAAGCTATGTCGGAACCTTTGAACGGCCTGAAAACTTCCACAATAAAGTTAGCCACAAGCTAAGATGAAGGCGTGAAAATGTAATACACAGACAGTAGGACATAAAAAGTTACTTTTGCATTTATAAGAAAACTAGTTGCCCCCCGCGGTTTCACTCGCGTCTTCCCGTTATCCCGCAGGACCGAGATAAAAAGTAAACTATGCGGTAATCCAGGGTATAAGCTATTTCCATTCCAAAGTTCATTAAAATCACACACACACATAAACTTTCACATCTATAATATTAGTAGGAAGTAAGAAAAATGATATCATATGGTATAAGTACGGATAAATCATTAGTATTCTAACGCCTGTAAGAGCCACAATGCCTTTGTTCCCAACTTTCACGCCAAGTTTATGGCGTTCGATGGAGGCTTATGGAAGATAATTGTTTTCCCGTTGGCATTATATTATTACACAGTTTGTGCGAACTTGCGAGAAGCTGACTGTACGATTATCTCGATCGCTTCTTCCGGATTGGCTCTATGCCGAGTTGTACTTGTTGAATAAACGGGGCTATGTTTTATGGGAACTTTATTTAATTTACTTTTTTATTGCAATAAGTTGATCGTGGACGTTCGTAAAAGATATATAGTGGGCAATATTTCAGAAGTAGGACATTTAATCTAATTTAAGATGTTACAAATGTGAAAGTGCTTGTTTGTTGATTTGATATTTTTTAACACAGCATTAGGGCATAAAAAAGACGTGATTTTTTGCACAGTTACTTTTATACGGAAAAAATCATATCAAATGTATTTATTTCTTTTCACAGGTTGACAAGCTAAATAAAGCTTACTAAATGCGCTACGAGCTGTAGGTTCGCTCAACGCAACTGCATTGTGGTCTGAAACATTTTCTTGAGATAAAGTGGACATAAAATAAAACTATTACCACCTAGCCTTTCATGCAAAAGCCAAGAGCAAAAAAAGTAAACAAAAAGCAAAAAAACCAAAAGCTGCCCGAAAGAGATGGCTTTTAGCTACGACTGGCTGTCATTTTTACAATTCTTGTACAATGATTTCTTTTTAAACAAGTGTATAAAAATTCAAAAAATTCAAAATTCAATAATGTTTATTCAATAGGATACATTGTGATCACTTTAAAACGTCAACTTAAAACTAGCTACGCCTGTTCCAACCTCCTTACGCCGGCAAAAGAACAGGCAAGAAACGCCCGGCAGGTTGACTATTTTATTCTTATTACTAATTGATTGAATTGGAGCAAGTTCACTAAAATCCCAAGCTTTTTTTGTCATCTAAATATAAATCAAAGCGTCTAATCGAATCAAATTTATTGATCAGCTTTGGTTGCGTTGGTTTCTTGTGAGGCATGACTCAACAGTATCATACAATTCTTATAAAACCATTATGCCTATACCATTTATGAATAGAAGATTGGAGACCTTCCGATACCTTTACGCAATAATATTCGCATCATCTTCGTTTGGTTGCCTTCCGTCGGTAGTTATATCAACGCCCGAGCGAGCACCTGTCGGGAGCGGAGTGATCCGCGAATAACAGATCTGTTTTTAGGAATAGATCTAACCTATCTCTAGAACGACGAGCCTATGTCCTTTCTGAGACTCTAAACTATCTCTGTACCAAATTTCACTTAAATCGGTTCAGTAGTTTAGGCGTAAAATACAGACATACAGAGGTACTTTCGTATCATACTAATATTATAAACGCGAAAGTTTGTGAGTTAGTATGTATATATTATTGTTACTCTTTCACGCAAAAACTACTGAACGGATTTGAGTGAAATTTGGAATAAAGATAGCTTATACCCTGTATTAACACATAGGTTAGGTTGCTGCGAGATTACGGGAAGTCGCGGGTTAAGCCACGGGGCGCAACTAGTATTCATTGTACGATATTAGTTAATACTATTATTCTGTGAAGCAGGTTTATTCAACTCTAAAATACAAAACAGAAATAATAATAAGGATGTCGTGTAGCTGATACACGACTCTACGAGCGAGCTACGAACCACTACGTGCTTGCACTACGGCGCTACGTTCTACGGAACTACGGCGCTACGTTCTACGAAACGCCCGATTTGAAATTCTATTTCAATTTCAAATTTAAAATGCGACGTTTCCCGGAATAAAATAGCATCATTTATATCTACACCGTTATGAATAAAACGTTTTTAATAACGTTATCTGAGTCGAGCGGCACTACAAACGGTTTGAATAACGGTGTTATTTCATTCTAGCTTTTATTTACCAAGAAGATTCTCGCTTTTTTTTTCATCTTTTATGGTAACATTTGACCACAGTCACACCAAATGGTAAGTGAACACGAGGTCGATGATGGAGCATGATTTCCTAGAAGATACCTACCTATTCACTGTTGACTTGAAGGCTTCCAAATTATACTTATCTGATAACAAAGACTTCAGGGGTGTTCGCCATATCTCTACCCGTTACTGACCTATCCCTCCCTCCATTTATTAATTCATTCGAAGCCTTACAAACGAGGCGCCTTTTATTTCTCTTATTTAATCGTGTCCTTGGTATTTACGGCGTTAAAAATAACACTCACCTAGTACGGGAAACAACAAATCGGTGTTGAAATCCATGACGTCATAAAGCGCAACGATGTAATTGCCCTTCCAAGGTGAGCGCGGCAGCCAGCCGCCCACCGCCGCATGACGCAGCCTAAATCGCGGCTTACCTGCGGAAAAAGATAAACAACTTTACTCGTTTGATTCGCTCAAGCCGCTTTTCGCTCGTCTCGCTCTTTCCGCTTTTCTCGCTTGAATGAGCGGACGTGCTCCGAGATACATTTACATGTGAATGGCGTTGCCGAAGAAGCCTGTTTAGCTAGTTTTTATGATAGCTGTATGCGTAGTGAGATTAAGATTAAAGAAGAAGATCTTTTTAAGATTTTATCGCTTTTATATGCGGTTGTCATGTTAAAGAGATGTGGGTGGTCCCGGAGGAAGGGACGGAATGTGGGATAGGGCAAGCTTTACCATCAAGCTATAGTTTGTTAACGATTTTTTTTTCCTCGAAAGCTCAAGTTCCCTGTGAAAACTACGGATTGCAAGCCGTCGTCACTACCACTGAGTCATCATCGCTTCAAAATCTGGTAAAATACCTTTTCAACAAAAGATTGCTTGTCATATTGATGTGTGTACAGAAACATACATTTATAAGACACGTAATAAATCCCCAATAAAGAATGGCCGACTATCATCCCATCCGTTTCCTCGAGTCAAACGCGGCACAACGTCGTTTCCGTCCACTTCCGGCTAACGGAAGTTACGGCGCGCTCGCCGTTACTCAGCCAGTGTCACAGGAAGATGCAATGCAGTGAGATATTTACAAAAAATACATACGTTTACAAATCTTACGGTGTCAATAACGTTTATGGAAGATTTCATTCTTGTTAACTCTTTTGACTGTTTGAATACTATACAATTGAAATTGTACAAAATTTCTTGGTGACAGCATCTCTCTTAATTTGGACGCAAATATTAGGCAAAACATGATGCGACTCTGTAAAACGAACGTCAATGTACCTACATTACTTGTATATACTAATTACTAATGACTTATGCAAATAAAAGATTGTATAATTTTGTTTTGGCGGTCTCATTATAGAGCCAGTTTCCAGTCTAAGAACAACGTGGCGCCAAATCTTCACTTTATATCAGATGACTTGCATTCGAAGGCTACCCTTTAAGCAACAAAAAAACAAATTGTATATACTTTTTTTTACAAATACGTATTTGTATTATTGCCAACACAAATTAAATAAACTCTAGCAATCAAGCTGAATGTTTATACCCCACACAATCAGTGAAAACTAAACCTAACAAAGCCCACGCGTACAGCACGCGGCCAATCAGTCCTCCACAATTTTTTACACACGTTACAAACGTAATAATCGCTAACAACGTAATTTATAAGTGATCACGTACACTTCGCCACTCTCTCCCCAAAAAGGATCCAATCAGCATATATTTATGCACGCGGTTGTTTAACACGGTTCGATCCACACACTCCGGGGTAAATGGAAAAACATTGGAATTCCGATCACGAGTGACCCGGCCGCCGCGCCGGGCCCCGGCTGGGTCGGGATATTAAAAATATAAGCACTCAATAACGTACACTGAATACTGGGGGCTAGAGTTCTAGCTTGTTCTAATAACTAGTCACAACATACAAAATCTACGGGCGCTGCGTTTGAAGAATGCCAACATGCATGACTGATGTAGAAAAGTGGGCGAACAGCTGACAGCGAAGTGTGAGGTCGCGGGTTCTATTCCCGCTTCAGGACAAACATTTGTGCATTGAAAATAAGGCGCAAGTATTTGTTCTGTGTCTGGGTGGGGTGGGTCCCCGATCTACACAGTTTTTGATACTCCAAATACAGGGAATCCTATAGTTAGAGGTCAGAGAGAGCTATGTATGTGGCGAAAACGTGGGAATGGGAGTTAATAATTAAAATAAAATAAAAACTGTTAGATTTACTTAATGTGGCAATAACGTTGCTAAATCGTCATAAACATATACTAATATATAGAACCAATAAGAATTTATAATTGTTTTCCTGTTTTTATTAGTAATTACATAAACATTTATAAGCTTTGATTCTTCCTATTTTAGTAAATAGATAAAGGGACATACGACTCTGTGACACCCCCCATCCCAAGAACCCACCACATTATTAAATAATAAGCACCAAAAGCTATATCCATATTTTTTGTTACTGTCAAACTATAAAATCGGATAATATTAATAAAACCCTTTCGATACATAAAATGTTCCATTAAATATCCCTAGGGACATATCGTAAAAGGGCGATACGTCGGACATTATGGCCATCGACGGCCATCTACCATTAATATGGCTTACGTTAACGGCAGAGGTAAAGAATGACGTTATTATAGTGAAATGTTTAACCCTTAAGGTTTGTCGTTATCTTGCGAGGACTGTGGTATTTTTTTTATTTTATAGCGTGTTAACTGTTCCCTGCGGTTTCACGCACGTTACAGTTCATCGCGATAAAAAGTACCCTATGTCCTCCCTCAGGGTTCAAACTGTCTCCGTACCAAATTTCATTTAACTCGGTTCAGTAGTTGAGGCGTGCAAGCGAGACTGACAGACAGAGTTACTTTCGCATTTACAATATTAAAGTAGGGAAGTAAGGATTGTAGCATTCTTAATCAAATTGAAACTGACCATTTCAAACCACAGTATGTGTTATTTCCATATTTCATTGCAAAAAAAAAAGTCTTGCCTGGTTTTATTTTACTTCTTGACTAATATTATAAAATGTATAAAATTTGCGAGTTTATATTCTCCAGCAGCACTGCTCCGGTTTTGAAAATTCTTATACTGTTCGTAAAATAATCTCTGAGTAGGGTATGTTCTCTTTTATTAAAAATCCTGTGTGAATCCACGGAGCACAATTAGTATTAATAAAGCCAAAAAAGTTTATTTATATCTATAATAATAAATCTCTGCGCAGAACAAGTATTTATACAATGACTAATAATAAAATACTTTTAAGCATTTAGACTTCACATAAACTTAACAACAACAAGTAAACGTATTAAAATTCAAGCAACGAAAAGCCGTTCAAAACAAGGACTTTCTAGCCTCCGCCATTGTTTTCTAGAAAAAAACGATAAAGTCCGAGTTGGCAGTTTCACCGCGGCAAAGTTCTCCGCTGGTACAGTACAAGAAGTTGTAATGGAATTGTCGAGTGCGGAGGCGAACTGTCGGCTTATGCATGCAGCGGTGCAAGTTACAAGTGAACTAGTTATGAAATGTGTCCGGAGAATATCAGAGGTTTTACTTATTGTGAGTATGAAACGCGCATTTATTACTGACTAGCTGCGCCTCGCGTTTTCACCCACGTCTTCCCGTTACCCCACAGGAACATTTTTTTTCATTTTTTCCGGGATTAAGAGTAGTCTATGTGTTAATCCAGGGTATAAGCTATCTCCATTCCAAATTTCACTCAAATCCGCTCTTTAGTTTTTGCGTGAAAGAGTAACAAACATCAATCCATCCATCCATCCATCCATCCATGTTTATAATATTAGTAGGATAAACACGAAAAAAAGAGTTCATAAGAGTTTAGTAGGTTAATTTGCATAAAGAAGCGCCTGTTCTGTGATTTGATCTATCAGATAACTTTTGTTGAAAGTTTTGAATTAAAAGTTACTTAGAGCTGGCGCATACTCAGCTAACGAATTAGTTTGGCTATTCAACGAGGTAGTATCACCGTTTTTTGGCACTCTAAGCAGGAGGCGACTTAAACACAGATCTTATATCAAATTATATCAATTTAACTTTTTGTAGCTTATTTCAAGTCATTTGTGTAAAAATATATTAAGGGTTACCAAGTTTAATGTTGTTATATCGGCTTAAGATTTTGTTTGCTACTTTTTAGCCTAACCTAAACTTAATAAGTTTTAATAATTTTTTTCTATAAAATACAATAAAGCTATTTAAAACTTATTTACACGACCGCAAAAGTTTTGAGTGCTTGCATTCCAATGACAAAATCGGCGCTGGTTTATGTAGAACTAGCTGAACCCCGTGGTTTTGCGTGGCGATGCTCAAAGAAATCCTTCATTTCTGGGAAATATGAAATAGCCTACGTTACTCTGGAGTCCAACAGCAACTATCTGGTCCGTAACCTAGCTCTTTGTTAATTAGATTGACACGTTTTTCTCTGCACACATTTTCACATCTATACAAGTGTAGGGACAGTTCAGTTCAAAATTATTTATTTAATAAGATACATAATATGATCACTTTAAAACGTCAAACTTAACGCTAGCTACGACTGTTCCAACCTCCTTACGCCGGCAAAAGAAAAGGTAAGAAACGCCTGGCAGGTAATTGACTAGACGAATCCATCATGATAACACGTTATCTCATTAATGATGGCAGGTATTATTACGTTAACTCAATTAGCATAGGTAATAGAGCACACAACACGCGGCGTAATATCAAACAGATTAATAGGACGCGATCGCGGGATAATCGCCGGGATTAGAGCATACATCCGACATGCTAGATTAATTCGTGAGACTAACGGGTACATATTAATTTGTGCTATTCATCAAGTGGTAACATAACTAATATTAACTTTGTTGTCTTAAAAACTTGTTATTTTTTCTCTCACGTTCTTGTTGAAGTGTAATTTATCTCAAGACAAAAATAAGCTTCTTAGTAATTGTTCTTAAGAGTTAAGGAATTTAATGAGTTTCGTACAATAATACATTTGTAAAATGAAAACATTTATTTTAAACATTTGCACGTCGGTTTTTGGACTGCATATAGCGTGTCTTTAACTAAAATTTAAGATCCTAAACAACATGTACACAAAAAAAAAATGAATTATGTCATTATCATTATCATTTATGATAATAAATGATTTTTTATACTATTTACAGGGTAGCGTTTGACCACAAGTCACCTGATGTTAAGTGACGATGTTAACTGAGATGGCGCATCGACCCAAAGTGAGTCTTGGCCTCCGATAACAAAAGACGCCACTTCGCTCTGTCCTGCGCCACCTCCTGCCAGTCCTCCACCTGGAGTGAGTGCAAATCCTTCGTGACTTCATCTTTCCCCGACCGGGCGACGGCCACTCGGCCGTCCCAAGTATGATTTGATTTGATGACATTTTAAACACGTTCCACTATACATCGTTTAATCTTCGAAACCCAAATTTTCGATATAATTATGTAGGTGGGCCGAGGTAATAACATTTCTGAGCCTAGGTAATAACTTCTCAAACTCCTATAAAATTAACACAGTACAGGTAAACGAAGGCAAGTAAGTAGAAACCTATCGACCCCGTCCCTTAGCGACGAAGTTAATTAAAACACAGAGTTAAACTACGACTGGAAGCAACTTAGCCCTTTGAGCGTGGTTAATGGAGCGAGCAGCGCCACCTAGCGCGTACGAATGGCAATTTGTAATATGCAGACAACTTTGTTACGGAATAAAATGTAAATAAAACACACACAGACGCACACACACATACAACATACATACATAAAACACGAAACACACACACATGGTACATTAAAACTAATACTTCTTTAACATATTTTCGTTATTGAATTCATCTAGATAGCGAGGCGCCATTTTCGACCACATCGTTACTCACTTAACATCAGGTAACATCACTTAACTAGTGGTCAAACTCTACCCAGTACCTTAGTAGTAAAACATGCCAAAATGAATGCAAATCGGTTGTCAAAATCTTTTACCAATTGCATAATTACCTACTGATAAAAAAAATCTTCTCCTTTATTCGTAAAGGCGGCCAACTTTGTTTTCAAGTAGCCCGCAGGCCTTGAACATGGTTTTACTTCAGATAAAGCCGGGAACGACAGCCTAACGTGCCCTTCGAAATCCTTCCTTAAACTTCCTATAAAGCTCGTCATTGGGTTCATAAACCTTGAAAGACCTAACTACTAACGTACAAATAGAAATAAGATACAAGTATCTTTATTTTTCTAACCAGCCTTCAAAATAGTCTAGTACTTTGCTAAGTTTCAAATATATTATGTTTCTATTTAAATATATTAGGTATTTTACTCCAGGATTTTATTTTTGCCAGATGTGGCGGAACGAAGAGTTGTAAAATTTGCATACCAAAATTGAACTTTTTAAATTGCTTTAGCGACAGCCTATGCCGTTTCTAGCTTAGGAATGCAGTACTGATTGTCTCAATATTCTGATTAAATCATTGCAAATAAGCGGAATATAGAAGAAAACAAATCAATTATGTTTATATAATACTAGCGACGGCGGATCTTAAGCTCAAAAAAACTTTTCAGTTTTCCAGAATCTTTCAATTTTCCCGTGAATTTCCAGAAATACAAACATTTTCTTGACAATTACAAACACTACAGCTAAATCCATAGAGTGCTGATCAAGTCTCAAGTGCTGATTTTTCATACTCGCGGCAATGATTTTTATATAAATTGAATATTTATTTATAAATTTGACAACAAATATGGCACACCGACGACATTATAAGAGTCGCAGGGAGCCAATGGATGCAAATGGTTAATAACCGTCCGGGAGGCCTATGTACAGCAGCGGACTTCTTCCGGCTGATGATGATGATAGAACAATGTAAGTATCAATGTAAAATGAAAATTTATAATTTATAACTAAAGCGTAAGTTCAACCTTAATCTATACTATATAATATTATTAATATTATAAAGCTGCAGAGTTTGTTTGTTTGTTTGTTTGTTTGTTTGTTTGAACGCGCTAATCTCAGGAACTACTGATCCGATTTGAAAAATTCTTTCAGTGTTGGATAGTCCATTTATCGAGGAAGGCTATAGGCTATATTTTATTTCCAAAAAAATTAGGGATCCGTAAGAAAATTGCTATTTTGCAACCCAAGGTGTGAAATCGAAAACCTATTTTTGCGTGCGCTGCAAAAACGATTGACACTAGAACAAAACAATGTATTACGAGTTTGTAGGTCCCATTAAGATCTACGAAAAAGTCCGCGAGAGCATATGTCTAACTATTATAGTTATGCCACAATAAGTGATCTTTTATTTTAAAAAAATATTTTTTAATGCCGCGCTAGAAAAGGCTCTTTATTTGTATCTTGGTATTAATCCTTATCAAAATAAATTACTTCCTATTCAAAACTGCTTCAATACCTTTATACAACTTTTTGAATCATTCAATTTGGACATTCCATTCGAAAGATATCACGAGTTTAAAAATGTAAGTAGTAGTAGAAAAATAAATCCGCCGCACCGCAGCACAGCGGGAAACGCGGCGAGGTGAGGGGGAATCTATGAAATAGGTAAAGTGCGGTCGCGGACCAGAAAGACCTGCGCGGTTCAAACGTGCGGTCCAAGAAAAAATAACTTAGAATTAAAATAGGATAATGGGTACCAGCAGGTGACGCGGTGAGGGGGCACTGAAGTGCGGGAATAATTTTGGAGTATACGGAATATATACGCTTTCGCGCCTAAACTACTGAACCGATTTAAATGATATTTGGTACAGAGATAATTTGAGCCCCGGGGAAGGATATAGGATACTTTTTATCGCGATAAACTGTAGCCCACGCGGGTGAAACCGCAGGGAACAGCTAGTTAAATGATATAACGACTTTCCAGTTCCGAAAACTAGTTCGTACTCAAATTCGGATCACATTACGGTTTACAAATGAACTGGTTACGACCTACGCGAGTAAACGAACGCAATTTAGAGACGCGCCAGCTCAAAACTGAACTCTACTGCGTTGCGACAAGGCTGCGTTTATCAGCGAAGTAACAACTACATGACGTAATTCGGATGAGTTGGCAATAATGCTCCTTTGAGCGAAAATTGTGCGTTAAAGCTTACACACGCACGCTGAGCTTACTGAATGGAGGGCTGAATTAACGATTTGTTTGAGTTTCGTAATTTTGGAATTAGCTATTCATGTGAGATTTCAAATTTAACTTAGAGGTCAAAGCTAAATGCTGTAGGTACCAAGTTGGTATCTAAACGTTTGAAGGGGCTTGAAGTTGGTAGTTAGGTAATTATAACTTTCAAAAGTTGCTGTTTCAGATGATGACGGTAATCGGAAAATGTTTTTTTTTACAACTTACAGGGTAGCGTTTGACCACAAGTCACCTGATGTTAAGTGACGGTGTGGTCGAAGATGGCACCACGCTACACCTGGACTGAGAATTGCCTCTCAAGTGGCTGCCAGAACACACCGATAGGTGCTTGGCGACAGATTCTTAACTTGAAGGTGGTAGCTACCCAGGCGAGCACAGATTATGTGTCCACCAAGCTATGGTTTCACCACGATGTTTTTCTTCACCGGAAGCTCAAGCTCATTGTAGGATTCGAACCTACGACCGGTTGCAAGCCAACCATCATCGCTTCAAACCGTTGTGTTATTTATTCAGCGACTTTTGTCGTTGACTGTACTGGGCATGTAACTTGCGGCGGAGACCCTCACACGTCGGCGGGAGGTTAGAGCCACAGTAATCCCTAATTACGTATGTACAAATGTCGGCTGCTGTCCGTTTGTCCGCCGCTTATTTGAGGCACAGATTTAATTATATAGCTTTTGATGTTTTATTTCACAATCAACGTTGGGATTTCTGCAGTGTACATAGTTGTGGGGATCATGATTTACGGTCGACGACAGAGTTGCTGAACAATAGCAAATTTTCCGATTTTTTTTACCGTCTAACGGACGGCACTTCTTAATAACCGATCTATCCACGGTTTGCCCTGCTGGAGATAGCAATTTGACATTTGTTCCAGAGAAGTAATGTCAAACGTTTATCTTTAGTAGGGAAAACAGTGGATAGATCGGTTATTGGGAAAGGCCGTTAAGCGCTAACCTTCGGCTGGATCATCACTTTTTTTTTATTTTATTTTTTTTATTTTTTTTTTTTTTACTCTTTACAGGGTAGCGTTTGGCCACAAGACACCTGATGTGAAGTGACGATGTGGTCGAAGATGGCGCCACGCTACACCTGGACTGGGAACTGGCTCTCAAGTGAGGCTGCCGGAACACACCGATAGATGCTTGGCGACAGATTCTTAACAAGAGGGTGGTAGCTAGCCAGGCGAGTACTAGAAAATACCCTACCACCAAGCTATGGTTTCATCACGATGTTTTCCTTCACCGAAAGCTCAAGCTCATTGTAGGATTCGAACCCACGTCCTACGGATCGCAAGCCGACGTCACTACCACTGAGCCATCATCGCTATAATCGCTTAACATCAGGTATGCCAAAAACTATCTTGTAAGTTCTAAGCGTATCTAGTTTTAAGTTTAACGTTTTAAAGTGATCACAATGTATCCTATTGAATAAAGTACAATTGAATTTTGAGTAAAATAAAACAAATATTAGGTACTGATTTAATACGCAGTTTAAACGAGAATGACCAGCCACTTTAAAGTTAATTCAAAACCGCTGAACCTTTTCTTAAACCAACACCCCGACCTCTTTGCAAAAATAATATAGTTAATTATAGTCTACCGTGAGTCAGTCATAACACAAGTTTAGCCAACCTTTCGCATCCCCTACGTGGCCACCCCTAGGCTTGATAAGTCTAATTAAACCCTGCCCGAGCACACCACGTGCAATAACATGGTTGGGTTGCGTTTCATTTGGCCGGGCACACTCGGACATTCTCGGACACCTAAAAGTTTGGCAAACAAGAATCGCTCGATGGCCACAGTCAAACGAAAAGTGCAAAACATTCACAGGTGTCTTGTTTACTAGCTGCGCCGCACGGTTTCGCCCGCGTGGTCTGTAGTATATCGCAATAAAATGTAACCTACAAACACATCATAGAATGAAAGATTAATTGCGTGAAAGAGTAACAACAAACATACATACATACTCACAAACTTTCGCATTTATAATATCAGCGACGCGACAAAAATCTATACTAATATTATAAAGCTGCAGAGTTTGTTTGTTTGTTTGTTTGAACGCGCTAATCTCAGGAACTACTGATCCGATTTGAAAAATTCTTAACGCGGTGAGGGGGCACCGAAGTGCGGGAATAATTTTGGAGTATACGGAATATATACGCTTTCGCGCCTAAACTACTGAACCGATTTAAATGAAATTTTGGTATAGAGATAATTTGAGCCCCGGGGAAGGACATAGGATACTTTTTATCGCGATAAACTGTAGCCCACGCGGGTGAAACCGCAGGGAACAGCTAGTAAGAGATAATCATAATAGTATCTACACAATCACATACATAGCTCCAACCTCTCACTAGGATACCCTATATCTAGAGCAGCGGTTTGTAATCTACATTTAAGCAAACAAATAAACATTGATTCATTCATTTCGCAGTGTAAATATTCAGTAAATTGACTCGTAAAAGGAGGTTGCGGGTTCGATTCTTGCTTCAAGTGTATGAGAGATCGGGTGTTCTGGGACCTCCCACCGAGTGTGGAGTGCAACCCCGTATTTACGAGTACCGCTGTCTTTTATAACATACAAGACACGGAGTAACCTGCATCTGGGGATAACGAACTATTTTACTCTCTAGAATAGAATAAGAAATCCTAGTTGGAATGCAGTGCTGTCTCTACTGCTTTCTCTTTGTATTATCGTGCATTGTCAACGTTCGAGATAGAAATCAATGTAATGAAATGACGATTGTGTACAGTCAGCGACAAAAGTAGCTGATCGTTCTCGATTTTCCAAATGTGTTTCAAATCAGTGAATTATTGTAATTATTATTGTTTTTTTTTACATTTTACATGGTATCATTTTGACCACAACATAACACACCTGATTTTAGGTGATGATGAGGTGAAAAATTGGTGTCTCAGATGATGAGGATAATAGAAAAAAGAGTGATTGTTCAGCGACTTTTGTCGTTGACTGTACAAGTGTGTGGTTGAAAATAGAGTTTTTAGTACTGTAACAGTCAGTCTTAACTTCACAAACACTTCTTGATACGTTTATTTTCTTTCTAATATAAACAAATCTCGTGTTAGTTTTTGAATTCCTCCGAAACAGCTTGACCGATTTTTATGAATTTTCTTGTGCATATTTGGTAGGTCTGAGAATAGGTCGTAGGCTATTTTTATATCCCTTGGTAATTAAGTAATACTCTTTATTGCGAGTGTAGTCCACGCGGTTGAAACCTTCGACCACATAACTTGTAATTAAACCTAAAGAGACAACAAAGAAAAAAATAACACAAAATTTTAGTTAAACAATTTGTAAATAAGTCGGTGCAGATTCACAAAGGCTGCTTACCCTCCACCGTTTAACAAGTACCCCGAAGCACTTCCATAACTAACGTATACATCCACGTAAGCGTGTCCCCACACACTCGAGGATAAAGCCTTTGGGAGGCAGGTGATCCGTGGAAACACGTGTTATACGCTGAATTTCACACACCCGCCGCAAACATGCGAAATTGCACCTTGGATAAGGGTAAGAAGATACAACTTTGAATGTAGCTAAAAACATTCTCGACTAAAAGTACATTCAGAAAGAATTAGCGCAAAATGCACTTTGTGTAAATGAGTTAGGTGCTGTATTCGATTAGGTGGAGGTTGGAGGCGGTTGCAAATTTATGGCTCAAAAAGGCTGTATAATCTGTGGGTACTTGTTGTTTGTTATTGTAAAGTTTCTTTGGAATTCGATCGAAAGTAAAATAAGGATACAAAAGCTGACTGGGAGATGGGGAAAGCTTTTCGTGCAAAATCTATACAATATTCGCTTTATATTCAAGGTGTAAGGGTTAAGTAGACAGTAGAAGCGGAGAATGGATTGATGAATGTTATGCTGGGTTGAGCAGTGATAGCCGTTCTACTCTTTTAAAGTGATAATGCCTCAGTAGCAGTGACGTGGACTTGCTCGTGTCTCGTTTTCGGTTCGAATCTTGCAATAAGCTTGAACTTTACCTGGGTGGTAGAGCATTTTCTAGTGCTCGCTCGGCTAGCTACCTTGGAAACTGACATGTTCAAGAACTGCAACATTCAAGGGCATGCGACATCTACCAACCCGCACTGGGCCAGCGTGGAAGATCACGACCCATACTCGCTCTCTGAGAGAAGGCCTGTGTTCCAGCAGTGGGATCTGTCGCCAAGCGTCTATCGGTGTGTTTTGGAAGCCTCACTTGAAAGCAAGTTTTGGGAACTAGGCGTAGCGTGGCGCCATCTTAGACCATATCGTCACATAACATCACGTAACTTGTAGTCAATCACTAATCTGTAACACGTGAAAAAAACTTTCGATGTTCTTCATAAAGGACTATTTCATCCCACTCAACTAGTAACCAAACTGAATCGATAATATTCTCACGGAATAAAACGTTTGAATCGTTCCCCGCAAATCGCCTTTCCCGGTCCGATAGGCAATATTTTACAACTATACAGATATGTGTATAAAAATACCCCGATACGTAGGGAAATGTTACGTAAATCATCCGAAACCCGCAGTGTACCGCCCTCTACCGGGCCATTACAATGGCGCCCAATCTAGGCACCCACAAAAATACTCGAGTACCTAAGTATACTTGGGATATTTTTATACCATACCGGGTATTTCGTTACACAATACTTTTTTTTGGATACTGTGTCGATACTTTTCACAACACTCGGCTTTTCCTTTCTATAATAGCGGATTAATTAAATAAATATATATAAATATCGGGGACAATTGCACACAAATTGACCTAGCCCCAAATTAAGCTCGAAACACTCACTCGTACTGTAAATCATAGATATGTTCAGCCAAGCCCGATCAAGATTATTAAATAATCGCTACGTCCCGTCCGTCGTTTTTGTTAAACGGAAAAATAAGGTACCAGATTGAAACGATTCAAGGATTCAAACAATTCAATCAGAAAATTAATAATTTTCGAGATTTCAATTACAAAACATTTTGATAAAAAAAATCATAAACCACACACACCACCACACTATAATAGAGTCAAATAAAAAGTACACGATACCTGAGTAACTCGATACATTTATTCCGATGTCGATACCGGTATCGGTGCTTTTGTTTTGATAATATATCCCTAGGCAAGCTAACGCCGCCGCCGGCTTAGTTAGAGCTGAACTGAACTAGATTATTCTAGACATAGCTAGTTTAAACTAGATACGTTGTACTTTGGTCAAAAGGGACAACCTTTTGACACAGAATAGATATAGTAAGTACTACGCTTTTGACTATTATATCCCTTTACTGACCCCGAAGTAGAACTTATCCGCGAAGGTATTTTAAGAAAAGGTTTCGGTTCTAGGAATTTTCCGGTCCATCAAGTAATGGCTAGAGTCATCGTTTACAAACAAGCTTGGGATTGTGGTGAACCAAATCAATCAGTTTCACGCCTAACGCCCGAAGTTAATAATCGATCCTGATCCGTTATCCGCGTTTTTGGATCGATATGTCATGTCATAATATGTCATTTTAGTACTAGGGCTTGACGTATTACTACTAAAATGACATATTATGACATGACATGTCGATCCAAAACCGCAGATAGCGGATCAGGATCGATTATTAACTTGGACGTAAGCCGCTGCACCGTTATTGATGAAATGATTGATTGAAATGTTATATGGGGATAGTTTGAACCGCGAGGAAGGACGAAGGATACTTCCTATCGCAATAAACTGTAGTCCACGCGGGGAAAACCGCGAGACAAAGCTAGTATGAAATATACGATGAACTAATGTTTACACAGTGAAAAGTAAACAAGCGAATACATAAACAATTTCCAGATGTACGGGTTCGTGTCCTGGCGAGGCGCCAGCGCAACTAACCCACTTACCGCGCGTGGTTGGCATGCATCTTACGCAGCGAGCGAGTGTTGAGTTTAGTGGGAAAAATTTATGATTTGTGCAGTCAGAGATAATGGAAAAAAACTTGTGTCTTTTATTTGCTATTACCGCAAAAGCACGTAATGACGTCACACGTTATAAGGTAAGGTTTGTAAGGAATCTTGATGATCATAGCGAAAAAGGGCTCTGTTTGTAAATCTGGCGTTAAACACCTGTTCCAGCAAACTCATTGACGCCGCCTTCGACTACTACCTCTTTAAAAATCAGGTGACTTTTGGTCAAACGCTATCCTATTAGATGTAAAAATAACAAACCGATGCAGTGATTTTGTATGAAAGATGCTTAAGAAAAATTGGCGTATTTAGCGAAATTTATTCACAACCGAACATATTACCAAATCAAATCAAATCCTTATGCGATTTGGACCTAATGCGAAATGGACCGCATGCGTATTGAATCTTATAGGAATTCGACCTTATTAGTGAATTGGACACTATGCAAATTGGATCTTATGTGAATTGGACAGTTTGTGAATATGAGTATGTGCGTCATCATTACACTTTACGAATGATGATAATTTGCAGTTAAACAAACCGAAACGCTGTGAAATCGTTTTATCACTTCAATATTTTATTACAAAGGTTTATAAATAAATAAACTACAATAGATTCAACGCGCTTAAAGGCACTTTCAATATAAGCGAACCATTAAATGTAATTCGGCTAACTTTCAAAACCGGTCTGTTTGTATTAAATAAAGTCTCGTCTCAACAACCCTTCCAGTTCAGTCCTCTCGTGCCAACATCCCTAAAGCTGAACCCTTCACTCGCTCTACCCTCGAGGGCCCTTTACCATCGGCGATTAGCTGGCGAGCGGTCCCACTTCTGATAAATTCACTTTTCGACTCGAATATTGATATTTTGAATTAGTTTCGTTTATGTTAAAGTTTGTTTTAGAAGATTGTGGTTGAGGGTGGTAAATACGTTAGAGCCTAAAATGGGAGGCTTTCAAGGCGCTCTGTTAGAAAAAACTCATTAAAGCCCTGATTTCAATAGCCTCAACACGCAGGCGATAGAAGTACCCACTCTGTAGTAGTTAAGTAGTAAACATAAAATTAAAAATAATGTAAGTATCTAAGTGTAAGTGTGGATTTATCATCGCTCAAAACGGTAAAGGAAAACATAGGAAACCGGCATGTCCAAGAACCACAACATTCAAGGGCATACGACATCTACCAACCCGCACTGGGCCCGCGTGGTAGATTACGGCCCGTACTCTCTCTCTGAGAGAAGGCCAGAGTCCCAGATTTGGAAACGTAAAGGCTGATAATGATGACGACGATGTAATTATTTAGCTTTATTGGACTTTATTATTTTATGAAAAAACTTAATTTAAAAATCCCTCGAATAAAACTTAAATGACAGGTAGTTTTGTTTGATATTCTAACTAAACATTTAAACTACCTAATGTAATATACCACTACCATTGAATAAGTTATTGTTAAAATCTCCATTTCTCTCCTATTATTTCCCACTTGTGTGGTAAACGGTGCGAGGCCGCCGTTTAAATTACAACGTGCATTGCATTCATTCAGTCCTGCGGCTTTTAACAGTGTCGAGGCTTTAAATTAGAGTGAAATATCGCAATTTCGGTAATAACAACGATATACGTATTCATTGAATAGATATTCGACCCGCATATTGCATACAGCGTGACACATTGGAAACCTTTGCTGTAAACGTCAACATTTTGATTTTCAAATATGTTAACTTTTTTTGTCTGCGTCCGTGTTTTATGTGTTATTACTTATTTAGTTACATATATGTGAAAACTCTTAATTAGCCATTAGTTATATTATATTTCATGTTTCATAATTAACTTAGTTTTCCGAAAATAATAAAAATAAAATAAAAATGTCTAGGATAACAAATATGACTGTACTTTTGAAAAGGCCTATGTCTTTGGACTATAACGGGCAGATTATAATGATGAATATTGAATAACAAAACATTATGCATATTTCTATTCATTTGTAAGAGTCTCAAGCCGATGAATGCAAAGGGCTAATAGCCGATCACGGTGGCGTTCAAAGATGAAGGCCTATGAAGGCAGTGGACTTCTTCCAGCTGATAATGGTGATGAAGCATATTTCTGCCAAAAACCGATGTATATTCTGAGAAAACACAAGTGTTTTAGAAGCTACTTGACGTCAACAAGACAGAATATTTTACCAAACACAGTAACCACGCAGTAAGAATTAGAACCTCTTCTTGTGAGCGTCTCAAAGTAATGACGTCATCACAGCCTTCATCCCGCTCAGGACCGCACTCAGAATTGCAAGCGCTCCATTAAACAAACTGCAAATAAAACATCAGAGGCCCACAATTTAAAATTAAAAGGCCGAAGTTGCGGTACGTAATACAGAGCCGCAAGTAGGCCCTCAGGAAACACCCGCGTCCGTTTCCGGTCCGGAAGCTGCCCCACCGCCCTGCCCCCTGCCCCCTCTTCTCAGCCCTGCCTTAGTAGGCATCTCTAGTACAATTGGAGAAAGTAGACTACATTTCTGTTACGAGATGTTTTGCCGGTTAGTCACTTGTGTGTTATGTCAAATAAGACCCGAGCGTCATGTGACACAGGGTTTTTTTTTGTAAACCTGTGATTGGCCTTCATGGTTTTTAGCTTAAATGTCATCTTGGTATTTGATAAATACGAAAAACATAGTGAAAATAAATCTACATCATCAGCAGCAGATAAGTAAATATTTTCATTTATTTTTTCAGCTTCGTCTGTTCCAACCTCAGCACCGGCAGGACATACCAAGTAAGTCACAATTTTTTCTTATGAATAACTGATTGATTACCGGCAGGGGCAGAGCATTTTAATTATGTTTCTCATATAATACCGAATTGTATTGTAGCTATAATGTTCGTATAAAAATAATCCCAGTCTCGTTAAAACTTCCAGCAGCAATCTTCGATTTAAACTCGCATCAAATGAGTTCTTAATGTAAGGGTTGTTGACTTAAGAACAGTTGTACAAGCACGATTTAACAAACATCGCGAAGGGTCAATTTGGTACACAAACAAGTTTGTGCAGTACTCGACGTCCCTCCTTGAAGATTACCCAGAATTTTATAGTAATTTGGAAGGTTAAGCACGGTTCAACTTTCTCAAGGGGGTTTTTAAGCGTTATCGCTTAAAAATGGCGTTTACTCGGCTATTTTTTAAGGAAATGGGGATGAATGAGAGTTGTTACAATCTCGTGATGTCGAAATGTGGGACTGGAGGATTGTCTGAAAGTATGTATTTGTTTTTAACATCTACGAGTTTCTAAAAGTGTGTTTACGGTGCGCCGTCCGGTGTGATGTGGTCTGATCCGTTGGAAAACAGATCGTAGGACCCGAGCTTAAGATGTTAAAATGCAAGCCAGATGAGCACTACGCAATACCCTTCTTCCAAGCTTTGGTTTGATCACAATGTTTTCCTTTACCAAACGCTCAAGTTCATTGTTTCATTCAGTAGAGGGTCTGTCGACGCTGTCCGACATTGCAATGCAATCTTTACCACAGGATGGTAAAACAGCTTAACTTTGTACCTTTAACAATATATAACGTACAATTAGAATAGCTCATTTGTAGCCTAGATGATAAAAAGCAAGCCAAGAAGGACATTCCGGCAGTTAATCTTAGTATAACAGTCATTAGACTATGTCGGAAGCTTCGGGCGGTCTGAGAACTCCGACACTAGGGCTGGGCTATCCGCCAACCCGCTCTGTGCCCGCATGGATGATTACGGCCCGTACTCTCTATCTCTTTAAGAGAAGCCTGTGTCCCAGCTGTTGAAACATACTAGGCTCATGACGATGAAGAAGGACAACAAAGCAACATTGCTGTTGGCACTGGCCAAGCGAACAGCACAACGCTGAGTTGAGGCCGGTTGCAACAATACATCTTTTGTAGTTACTTCGTAACATTTGCATTTGCATCATTAGCCGGAAGAAGTCCTCTGATGAACATAGACCTCCCCCTTTGAACGCCACCATGAACGGCTAGTAACCATTTGCATTCATCGGCTCCCTGCGACTCTTACAATGTCGTCGGTTCACCTAGTGAGGGCCTACCTGCAGAACGTCTTCCGGTTCGTGGTCGCCACTCGAAAACCTTTAGTTTCTTCCCCGTCGTTTATCGGGTCGTCGAGCTATGTGGCCTGCCCATTGCCACTTCAACTTGCAAATTCTGAGAGCTATGTCGGTGACCTTAGTTCTTCGGCGAATTTTACTCGTTTCATTTTGAATATAATAATTGCATATTCTTGTTTTCTGCATGCACTTCTCATAAAATATTAAGCATAGATAGCTCTTCTGAAATACACAGAAGCAACTGGTTGCTTCCACCCGCTTTGAGAGGTATGGCAGAGGCCGATCAATCAACAGTTAGGTATATACCTACTGCTTGAGAGAATTTGAAGCGTTTGAAATTGGGGACTTGGAGTGCGGCAGAAACATTAGAAAACACGCATAAGGTACTTTTTAGAGTTCCGTAAGCTTCCGTACCTGCCTCAAAAGGAAAGACAAAAAAAAATGTTTGTACGGAAGCCTTGGTGCGAGAGTCCAACTTGCACTCGGCCGGTTTTTTAAACGATTTCAAAAAAGGAAGAGGTTCTCTATTTGACTGTTTTTTTAGTGTTTGTTAACTCAGAACTTTCGACTTGGTGAACCGATTTTGATGATTCTTTAAAACACGTGAAAACGTTTGACGTCGCTATTTAAAAAAAAATAACTTGTGTATAATGACGTCACGAGACATTGCGACAGATAGTTATTAGTTAGCTAACGCTTTATTGAGTTTGAGTTTGACTCATCACGAACACGTATTGCCAAACACTCCACCTGCTCCCAAAAGCAATACGTGGCCTGTAAACAAAGCCCTCGTCCGATGTGATTGATCAGCCATCGGCGAAGGACGGACGTGTCGCGAGCGTCCAATATCTCCCGCACGTAGCGACGACTGTCGCGCTGTCGGGATGAGTTTACATGATCGACTGTGTAGGCGTTATGGGCTTATACGATACGGCAGGAAGGTTGTATATTCTACTGTTTGTATGTTTTGGCTCTAGTGTGCAAGTCTTATTCCAGGTGTCAAGTTATGAAACGTTCATTCGTGAATATTTAACCAAAACAGTCACAGCAAAATTTCTAAATTTTTAGCTTAAATACTTTTTTCACACGCGTGGAATCTACAGTTATTCGTGATTAAAGTATTGTATTGTATCAAATTTCATCAAGATTGGTCAAAAGTTTTTATGTTTACTCGGAACTAACTAACAATCTAATATTTTCTCTTTATATATTAGTACAAATAACTTCTTCTGTCCATCCAAAGGTTGTCACAGGCGCCGAGGCGGGCGGGCGGCGGCAACGGGCGGACGGTGGCGTCGGCAGCGGGCGGGCGGCATCGGGCGGGCGGTGGCGTCGAGCGGGCGGTGGCATCAGGCGGCGTGATGCCTCTGATATCGGCACGTATTATAGCGCTCCGCAGACACGTGTCGGACTGTCCCTCGGATTGATAGATTGTCTTTGTGGACGAGCCTTTGTGGAGGTGTCACGTGGGATTGTTTCTGCTCCCTCTTATGAAGAATGATCTTAATATCCAGCGGTGTATGGATGTATCTTTTTGTGACAGTTTACATACAGCACATATTAAAGGTTTACTACTTAGTTATGACATACCCAACTTATAAATTTGTTTGTATATTACTCGTGTGAAATTTATCACTTACTAGATGCTCCCAGCATCCCGATTTTCTTGTTACGTAGGATTGTTTTTCCATGACAAAAAGTGTTATATGTGTTAATCCAGCGTGTAGTCTGTCTCCGTCCCAAATTTCATTCAAATCTCTTGAGCCGTTGCGGCTTGAGAAGGGAACACACTTTCACTTTTGTTAACTCCTGAATACTTTACCGAGCGTAGCGACTTTACGGGATACAAATTTTTTTTCCTAAAATTCCACATCACACGCTCTATATTGACACTAATTATGAATGCGAAAATTTGTGAGTGTAAATGATTGCACAGATCGTTGTAAGTATGGTGACGTATACGTTCACGTTAGCTGGAACCATAAGATCTCGGAACAATGACCAAGCATGGGGTTCATGCTTTGTCATTGTACCGAGCATAAGATGGCGTATATTTTTCTTGTAAAAAGGGTAGTTTGGCTCATCACATCCTAGGACTTCTGCCTCACAAATGGTGTAGCTCCTCTCTGTATTATAATATTATTGTAATTCAACAAACCATGAACTAACAAGAGACGCTAATCCACTAAATCATACAAGTGGATACGATCCATTAATTTCGCGTAACTAGGCTAACCCCCCACATTTCCCCGTAACCCGATCCCCACTCCGGCAGTTCGCCACTTCATAATCATTAGTGTCTTACCACAGTAGTCGGGAAACACGATGGAGTGTCTAATGTCAAATATACTACTACTATGTATTTGGTAATGTAATTTGCTACCCTTTGTCTGCTGTACGATTGGTAGTGAAGTGAAACTAGTGATGTTGGTATATGCTCAGGATTTAATTGGATCTCAGTTTGTTGTGGTGAGTGGTGACGGCTTTTGTGTTAGTACTAGTGTTTGTATGATTTAATGGGTTGCCAGGTTGGTTGGTGGGTTGGGTGGCTGTGCTGGCCTATTTGGAAAGAAAGGAGGTAGGGATATTGTATGGAAAGCGTGGATGGGCATGTTTTTAATTCAATAAAAAGAGCAAAGATTTTAAGGGCGATTTTAGTTTTGTTTAATTAAGATAACAATAATTTATATGTACCGAAAACTGTTGGGGCAAACGAGAACGTGGTACGACAAACGTAGCGTACATGGGACGTCTACTGGCTAGGTTGAGTGACGATATACGCAAGACAGTGGTTGGATCGGAGGATCGGGCGTACTGGCGTACTTTGGGAAAGGCAGCGGTCCAGCAGTGGACTGAAATAGGCTGATTATGATGATGATTTTTTGAATTACGTTTGTTGTTTTGGGTGTAAAAAAAGGTAATAGTTTTGTCTTTAGGTCACATAATATACCATGCTAAATGCTGCTTAAAAATGTACATTCTAACATAGTATTACAACCCTCCACTTACCACACGACGACACATGACAAATTTTGTCTACAGAGTAAAATGAAACAGGCGTAAAGTAAAACGAAATTACCCGACACAACTTCTAAATCCAGGCGCCGCGCAACTTTCATCTTTCAACGTTACCGACACAATTTTCTAGCCCAGCATGTCGCAGGCTCTACGCAATAATAAATAAAAACCCGTCAAGTAGAAGTAGAACATGCACGTCAAGGGTTCCGTATGTAAATAACCAACGATAGGGGAGAGACGGGTAACCAATACCTAAGCGCCTGCCTCATTGGAAGACTTTAGAAAGGCTTTTTTATTCAGCCACTTCAAAAACAAAGACACAAAAGCCCCCTCTAATTAAGCTACTATTTTTTTTTATCAAAAATCATCTGATTTTCAGCGACAATGTGGTCAAAAGTGGTGCCACACTACACTTGGATTAGGAACTGGCCTTCGAGTTTCGCTACTGGAACACGCCGAAATGCAATGTTTTAGCATAATCACTTGTCGAGAAATGACATCGTGTCACTCAGATATACAGGCGAACATCGAAGTCTCACCATAAAGGTTCCTTTGTACAATTTAGTTACGGAACCCTACAAACAAAAAAAATGTACAAATAAAACCACAGAGCCAAATGTGCCCAATTTCGAATTTAGCTGCGGTCTGTTTCTAGAATTTCAACAACTCTGCTAAATTGATCGAGATTTGGGGACAGACAGTATTTTGGTTACGGAATTGGAGACCGTATAGGTAGCGAGCATATGAACAATATGTATTAACTTAGTAGCCAGCTTACAAACATATATACATGGCCTTAGACGTTTGTGACAGACTTTTTGTTGGCTATAAGTAAAAGGACTGGAGTATAACAGGACGAAATAAGAACAAAATTGTCAATGTGATCGCTCCGAAAAAATTACCTGCCGGGCATTTCTTGCCTGTTGTTTTGCCAGCGTAAAGAGGTTTAAAATTATCATGTATCCTTCTAAATAATAATAATAATAAATATCGGGGAAAATTGCACAAAAATTGACCTAGCCCCAAATTAAGCTAAATAAATATCTTTGAATTTGAATCATGAATAAACGGCTTCAACGGAAGACCAGCGCTGGTCAAACGAGCAGCACAACGCTGAGTTGAGGCCGGTTTGCAATAATACATCTTTAGTAGTTATTATTTATTGCATTTTGTTTTATTTTGTATTTTTGTATAACTTGTTGCAAATAAATGATTCTTATTCTGGTTCTTATTCTTAAACTAGTCAGAATTACCTAGCCAGGCCAGTAGACACTAAAACTTCTTGCCTAGGCTACGGCCAAATTTTTGTATCTCAACCCGCTGTATTTCAGCAATAAATCTCTTGAGATACACATCGCCGACAGCTGGCAGGGTGCCAGTCCTGCAGCTGCATGCTGTTGGTATTGCCTCTTATGGCCCACCTTGCCGCCGGCAATTCGGCAACATACAAGGTAATAAAATGTTCCTTACCTCACTTTTATTGAGTCTAAATGTGAGAATGCTTTATACTAGCTGCGCCCCGCGGTTTTATCCGTGTGGGCTAGACTTTGTGGTGATAAAAAGTATCCTATATCCTTCTTCAGGTATAACTATCTTCATGATACATTTTTATCAGAATCCGTTAAGTATTTTTTGTGTGAAGGAGTAACAAACATCCATTCTCACAAAGACTTCATTTATGGCAATAAAAAGTATTATCTGTCCTTTTTCAGGGTTTAAACTATCTCCACGTCAAATTTCATCAAAATACGTTCAGTAGTTTTTGCGTAAATGAGTAACAAACATCCATCCATCTATGCATCCATCCTCACAACCTTATACGTTTATAATATTAGTGTAGTATGTTTACTTGAATAATAAAATATAGGTAGTAACTTAAGCGAAACCAAGCACAGATCCGTTCTTGTATGAAATACTGCGGCCATCTCTAGGAAGGTTCAATGAAATACCAGATCGAAAGCTTGGAAGTCATAAACAGTAGAGCTAAAACGCTCATTGGTGGAAACGAGGCTTCAGAGCATTGAATGTCGCCGTAAAGTTGCAAGTTTATTTCGGAGAGTGTGCGATGGAACAACATAACCCTATTACACTATCGGACAAAAAATCGTACGCCAACACGACATCCGTATATGGTCGACATTCCCTCAATCCACACCAAACGCTTCGCTTCTACATTTATATTGTGAACGGCGTTGGAGCGCAACACCCTGCCAGTCACTGTTTCCCAATAAGTATAATTTTGAGGCCTTCAGGAAATTTACAGGTATCTTTAAGGTAAGCCTGCTCCATCAGCAAAATCGTCATTCCTTACCATTAAACGAGGCTGTGTTCAAATGTTTACATATTATGCTACAAAAACCTTTTCAGTATGTAGTCCAAACCCATAAATATGTCGAGTTACAATTTAATCTCAGCTCACAAAAGGGTACAGATGTGTAAATGCCCCTTAAGGGTAACATTTTACACAATTTGTCCCAAAAACAATATACACAATACGAAACTGTAATTCCAACCAATCCCGAGATAGCTGCAAAGGGGCTGCAATTATGTGATTGGTCGAAGGATAGGAATTAGATCCGGCCCTAGCTCTCATTGGTCCCAAGAGAGACCTTTGTAATCTGAGATGTGTTTGTTAGTGAATCGGTTGTATATATTTTGATGTGTATTCAAATTAAGGTTATTTATAATCACAGAAGCATGCCTATCTTATCTGTAAATGGTTTATATATTTACTATTAATTTTTGTAATAATAATTATATACATTCTAAATGTTACTGCTGTTTAGTGCTTGAATAGCGCACGATTTTGTTTAGGTATAAAAAAAACAAGTCTTTTACTGCCATTATATTTGCGGCATTTATACATTGGGTCAGTATTCTTCAGTCAGATAAACTGGAGACACAAGTAAATGAAAAATAAGTGGCTAGCTTAAGTAGAATACTTTTAAACTTGGCCTTACAAAAAACCTGATACAACGTCCACACTTGTTTAAAAGGCGTCCAATATTCCTCACAAAAAGTGTAAATATAAAACATCCCTTTAGCCGACACCGGGCGCCGGCCGCTGCTCGTGTCAATTAAAAATAACGATCAAGTAACGAACGGGAATATAAAAACGGACCGGGAATGGTCAAACCACACTAGCACAGTAAAAGCTACTCAATCTAGCCATACATAGTGACTCTGGGAGTCGTACATTACTATCATAGCGAGCTCATAGCGATGATGGCTCAGTGGTAGTGACTTCGGCTTGCGATCCGTAGGACGTGGGTTCGAATCCTACAATGAGCTTGAGCTTTCGGTGAAGGAAAACATCGGGATGAAACCATAGCTCGGTGGTAGGGTATTTTCTAGCCTGGCTAGCTACCACCCTCTTGTTAAGAATCTGTCGCCAAGCACCTATCGGTGTGTTCCGGCAGCCTCACTTGAGAGCCAGTTCCCAATACAAGCGTAGCATGTGTCTCACCTAAGACAATTCCAGTAGCTCGAAGGATAGTGCGGTGTGACCCTAACTGTAACCAACAACGGACTCAGTAGCTCTTGTTTATTTATTTATACTAGAAGCGACGTTGTCTAATTAACAGTAGTTAAACTTTTTAACGATCTACGTGACCGGTGTTTTTTGAACTTAGTTACAATCACACTATCCCTATATAATATTATAAATGCGAAAGTAATTCTGTACCTAAACTACTGAACCGATTCAAATGAAACTTGATACAGAGTTAGTTTGAACCCTGAGGGAGGACATAGGGTACTTTTATCGCCATAAACTGTAGCCAACGCGAGTGAAACCGCGGGTAACAGCTAGTGTTATTATAAATGCGAAAGTTCGTGTGTATATGTGTTTCTTCCCTTTTGGAAAGGAGATAGCTTATTCCCTGGATTCAAACAGGATACGTTAACCGGGGGGCGTAGAGCGCAAATGGTCTACCTTCAACTAAAGGTAAAATTTATCAGGATTCAAACCACATCAAATCAAAATATATTTATGTGGTAGGATACAATATACCATTTCTAACTAGTCTAAAACTAGTTCTACGTTTGTTCTAGCCTCCTTAGATCAGCAAAAGAACTGGCAAGAAACGCCCGGCAGGTCTCTTTGGGCACGATCACATTTACAATTCTATCTTATTGAATTGGAGCAAGTTCACTACAACCCCAAGCGTTGTTTCTTCAAAATAATCTGATTTTTATAATAAGATTTTGTTTTATATGGACTTAAAATTTAGCTATAGACAAGTCTAGGATTACACTTGGGATTTTGTTGAAAAAGCGTAATAAACATTGACTTTTGAAGGAGTTGCTGACTTGCGCAAGTCGACGTCACTACCTCTGAACCATCATATTTCTCTCTTGAGACCATATTTACTCTAAGTAGTGGAGAACTACGCTACCCATAATAACTAACAGCCCGTAACACTTCATTAATAACACTTCCTGTAACCAGTTACAGTTATTGCCTGATTTCGACGGTCAATTATAAGTTTTAACTGCTACAAGTTGCAATTCACAAGTCCGTAACTGTGGTCAGCAGTGTTGATAAACATTGCGCTAGTGTGCGTAATTGACTTGGCCAATCAAGAGGGTTGTTTAGCACCAGAGGTACGGTCAGGAGCAAAAGTTTTTAAACACGTCATATTGTACAATTTTCTCCATGTACTAGGTAAAGTCTAGCGATAGAAGTTGCTTTCTTGTTCAATTCTATAAATAACTACGAGATAATCTTATATGCTGAAACATGAACACAAAACATCGCAGTTTTTTTAAATAGCACAAGCCAAGAAACAGTTTTCAATTTGGAGCAGCGTGACGCCGCCTTCGACCAAATCATCACTTAACATTGCAAGACTTGTGGTCAAAAGCTTTAAAAAATATTTAATATAAGCTACTTTTGTCACTCATTGTCTATTGATACATATATTATTTTAAAAAACGAAATATCCTTAACTGACTAACTGATTGATTACAACATTTTGAAAACTACAAGGCCTTCAAAGCTAAAATTTGACATGCGCATTCTTCTATAGTAGTGAGTGCTCGCAAAGATATATTTTTGGAAATGCATCCTCTATAATTGCGTTAATGGTTGTACAAAAAATATCAACTTTTCCCCGGTCAAAGTTACAGCGCACGTTCCTAGTTTAGTATAAATATAAGTTCATCGTGAGTTATCGATAAATTAATTATAACTATATCGCGCCGCGTTCCATGGCAATTAATTATTCATTATTCCCTCTTCCTGTTAGTTCTATTATAGGTACTTATTATGTTATCGCGGCGCGGTTTTGACTTTAGATCAATAGTTGTGATAACCTCATTAAAATGTACACGTTTTAATTATTTATTTGGCAATTTAGTTAATTATGTATTGAAATAGTGTATTACTAATAGATGCTATTGCGTCCCGTATTCAGTCAAATATTGGAGTATAATGAAAACAATATTTCATTGCCAATACTATCGTTAGAAACCTTAATAAAGGCTTCACTTATAGAATAGAAAAGAAACTTTATATGCTAAAATGTGAGTGAAACAGTACTAACAACATATGTATAGATCTGATACATTTTACCAATGAAATGACATGCAAAATTAAACATAACAAAAAAATAAGATTGTCTTCTCAGCTGAAACGTTAGAAACTTTGATAAATGCAAGATTTAAGAATCTCACAATTTTTCCGCTCCGCAAAAAATATTCGCAGAAGATCGTCTCCGATTTCCCAATCGGGACATTAGTTGAATTATTCCTCCCCCACCCCGCCCCGCCCCGCCTCAGATAATCTTACAAAAGCTTCAGTAACTCCGGATTAAATCAGTGAGGCTAAAAATGCTTTAATTTTATTCCTTTAGAGCGACGTTTCGGCTGAACGGGCTCGTATCGGGTTACCTAACTTCGTTATGACGCGGTCGGGGGTGCCGCTGCCGGTATCATGTTTAAAAAGAACTTTTGTTTTCTTTTGCGTTGTCTTCGGTTTTGTGATTGCTTTCTTTTGAAACAAAAGGTTTTTTTATGTAATAGATTAGCAAACAAGCAGACGAGACGGCCCGCCTGATGGAAAGCGGTCACCGACGCCTGTGGACATCTGCAACACCAGGGGAGTTGCCGATGCGTTGCCGACCTTTAAGAACTCTCTCTCTCTAACTCTTTCTACTCTACTCTCTCTCTTTAAGGTTGTAGACAAATTCGGTTTCGTATTTGTATTAGCTAAACATTTCTAGACTTCGTAACTTTTCTCTCGAACACAACTTTCTTGCTGACAAGTATACAATTTTCTCTTTGGAAACTTGGAGCTTAAATTAAGACAGAGCTACTGCGCTACCGTTAAGTGGCTAAAACTTTACTGAAACATATTATTATGGACTTTTGGTAGAAAGCTGCAAAGTTAGTTCTCTAAATTGTTTAAAATTGTCTGAATTCACACAAGTATTGCACATCTTATTTATAATAAAACTTTAACACGGACATAAAATTGCCTTCCCTGTAATATTGAGGTTTCCTCACGATGTTTTCCTTTACCGTTTTGAGCGATGGCAAATCCGCACATAGCTTATTAATCATAGTTTCGAAGTCGCGATGGGATTCGAACTCAGCATCGGCGCACATAGGGGTTTTTTTTTTTGCACGATCTACAAACGCCGCGGTGTTTTGTAAGGCACACGTGTTCTTGTTCAACCCACGTCGCTCTTCACTAACATACTTATTTCATGCAAAAACATGAAAAATAATGATTTGCTAGACAGCGTTCGACCACCATCCTGCCTGTTGCCAAGCGATGATGCGGTCGAAGTTATAGCATATATGCCTATGTTCACTCTTTCTTGCCTTGAAAATTTACCGCACGGGAAACACAGACTCTGGTAAGGAGGTCCACTCCTTACCGATACGCATAATGAATGTGATAGCAAAATGCTTCGTGTGTACAGGTGGAATACCCACCAGTACCGATGGCGTCTCGCCGTTTGTCTGGATGTCGAATCCTACTAATATTATAAGCGTGAAAGTTTTTGAGTATGGATGGATGTTTGTTACTCTTTCACGCAAAAACTACTGAGCGGATCTGAATGAAATTTGGAATAAAGATAGCTTATATCCTGAATTAACACATAGGCTACTTTTTATCCCGGAAAAGGTTCCTGTGGAATAACGAGAAGACGCGAATGAAACCGCGGGGAGCAGTAAACAGTAATTAATAACTTACTCACATGTGCAAATATATTCCTTCGCCTTCGCAATAAAAAGCGCCGATCAGTAACCCGTTATCGCTGTCCTATCGCTGTCCGCTATATACAACAACTGCCGTGTGCTGGAGTAAATATGCACTTTATATAGGAAGCTGATAACGAACTGAACATACGAGTAGTACACGCGTATGTAAACTAATGTTATGATGAGGTAAAGTGTGTGAGTTTGGATGTAAGAAGTAATCACTGGAGCTACATCCTACTCAAATTATAAACGTGAAAGTTCCAGAGTATGGATGTATGGATGTTTGCTAAGTCAAAGTCAAAATTTGTTTTATGCAATAGGATCAGTTTAAAACGTCACCTTCGCCTGTTCCAACCTGGCCGGCAAAAGAACAGGCAAAAAACGCTCGGAAGGTAATTTTTTTTTTTGGCGCGTTCACATTGTCAATTTTATTCTTATTACTAATTGATTGAATTGGAGCAAGTTCACTAGCTTTACTAATAAAAATTTTCTTGTGTGTTGTTGTTGTGTTAATCCTTCACGCAAAAATTATTAAACAAATCTGGATGAAATTTGGAATCAAAATAGCTTATACCCTGAATTAACACATAGGCTATTTTTTTTCTTGAAAATGTTTTCAAGTGATGACATGTGTCTCACTAAATAAATATGTTTCGACTTTGACTTTTTATAGTATAGAAAAAAATCTGTAGACATTTTCAATCAGGAAAACCGAGAGGCACAACTAGTATGTACTGAATTAGTAGTGTTTTGTTATCGTATGATCGGATATAATGAGCAAGATAGTGCGCTATTGTGAAAGCTTTAATTGTAAAATACTTGGTAAGTGATAAGCTCTGTTGATGAAATTTGTTTTAATTAATGCAACATATCAATTTTGTGGGTATTTTTTTTTTACTATTTACAGAGTAGCGTTTGATCACAAGTCACCTGATGTTAAGTGACGATGTGGTCGAAGGTGGCGCCACGCTACACCTGGACCGGGAACTGGCTCTCAAGTGAGGCTGCCGGAACACACCGTTAGGTGCTTGGCGTCAGATTCATGACAAGAGGGTGGTAGCTAGCCAGGCGAGTACTAGAAAATACCCTACCACCAAGCTATGGTTTCATCACGATGTTTTCCTTCACCGAAAGCTCCAGCTCATTGTAGGATTCGAACCCACGTCCTACGGATCGCAAGCCGACGTCACTACCACTGAGCCATCATCGTATTTTTTAATAATTAAAACAAAATAATGTACGTGGCCATAATAATAATGCATACAAGTCCTATATGCATATGTGTGATGAGCACGAATATTTGTACCTGACTCTTGTATATTTCTATCTATATAAGTATTTATTTCTCTATATAAGTATGTATATCGTTCTCTAGTACCCATAACACAAGTTTATTAATTTGGGGCTAGGACTAGTTGCGCCCCGCAGTTTCACCTGCGTCTTCCCGTTATCCCACAGGAATCTTTTTAATGATAAAAAGTAGCCTATGTGTCAATCCAGAGCTATAAGCTATCTCCATTCAAAATTTCATCAAAATTGGTTTAGTGGTTACGGCGATACGCGGTAACAAACATTCATACACACATTTTCGCATCCTACTAATCCTACTAATATTATAAACGTGAAAGTTTATGAGTATGGATGGATGGATGGATAAGGATGGATGTATGGATGGATGGATGTTTGTTACTCTTTCACGCAAAAACTACTGAACGGATCTGAATGATATTTGGAATGGGGACAGCTTGTACCCTGGATTAACACATAGGCTACTTTTTATAATTATTAGTGTTGTGAATTTATTTTTAATGTGAATTATTTGCAATTGACTTGTTACATAGGTAATAATAATAATAATAATAATAATGCCCGCACAGTCACATACATAGGCTCTGACCCCTAACTAGGTTTCCCTGTATCTAGGGTATCAGAAACTACGAGGATCGGGGATCCACAACACCCAGACACAGAACAAATACTTGCGTTTTTTTTCAATGCACAAATATTTGTCCTGTAGCGGGAATCGAACCCGCGACCTCACGCTTCACAGTCGGCTATCCGCCCATTGCGCCACATCAGTCGTCGTAGGTGTTATAAATAAATAATTTGTATTTGTATTTTGTATTTGTATCCCGGAAAAAGGTTACTGCGGGATAACGGGAAGACGCGGGTAAATCCGCAACTAATTTATTATATCAGTAGGATAGAACTATTCTAATTTAGCAAACACGAGTAAAACGTGTACCAAAGCAATACATTAGTGAAACTACCCTATCTCCTCCCTATCTCAGCACAAACACTCGGTAACGTAATCTCCATACAATATGCAAATGTACAAACACACTGACTTCGTGTACCACTGCATGCTACGACGTAGCAATCAGCTACGCCTGTAGCAGACGGCTACGCCTGTAGACGTCCGTAGACGTGCGCTACGGATATTGCTAGCTCGGAATTCAATTTAGCTGACTTGATACGTCATATTTGATATGACGTGATGAAATTGAATACATTGTTGACTCGAAATCGATTTAAATTCGTGATAGTACATAAATTCCAATTCAAATTAAAAAATTGGTTGTCTGTAAAGTCGGTTTACTGACGATAGTTGAACGTGACAACGACGATTGGCCGATTGTGCTTCTTTGTCGCTCGTTCCGCGCTCTCGCTTGCACTTCAAGCCTTACATGGAACGCCTCAGAGCGAGGTAACGCCGCAGAGCGAGGTAACGCCGCAGAGCTAGGTAACGCCGCATGATTCATGTTTTTTCGTGCGTGCAGCCGGCTCTATCGAATTATAAGACGTTGTCACGTCAAAAATCTTACGTCAAACGTCAAACTTAAGACTAAATAAGAATGTGCACAACCAACAAAGAAAAATCTTATTAATACAGCTTATTATAAAATATCGGACTATTTAGATGACAAACAAGCTTGGGATGTAGTGAACTGGCTCTAATTCAATCAATTAGTAATAAGAATACAATTGTAAATGTGAACACACCCAAAAAATTACCTGGCAAGCGTTTCTTGCCTATTCTTTTGCTGGCGTAAGGAGGTTGGAACAGGCGTAGCTAGTAGTTTTAAGTTTGACGTTCAATGTCCTATTGAACTTGACTTTGACTTTGAGGTGTGTTCCGGCAGGCCGGTCTCAGTCCAAGTATAGCGTGACGCCAGCTTCGAGTAAATCGTGAATAATCATCAGGTGACTTGTGGTCAAACGCTGCCCTCATATCCCAACAACTTTGCTGTAAAATAACTTCTGCCTCCAATAAAAAGTTATCGACCAAGTCACAAAAAACCTAGTGAGCAAGAATTAATCGCCATTTCCACCGTCACCAGCCCATGAACGTGAGGAAACAAGCTCGTTGGCGTTGTTTGGTAACCATTAGCGGACAACAAAACCCACTGGAAAAATTAGCGTGAGGTTATCGCGACTAATATTTGTTTGGTACAAAGCGCAATATAAGCGCGGCGTCGAGTGAAGAGGCCGAGTAATGAATATTCAAATGTGGAGGCGAAGTGGCGCCAGCGAGAGAACCCGCGGGGGATGGTAATGTGACGTCATAGTTAATGGCGAAAGGACAATGGGCGTTTCGTCTCAAACATTTTCTTACCTAGTTCATTTGAAAGATCTCAATCAGTGTTATGTTTTTTTGTATGGGCGTAACTCTGTATCTCTTGCAGGGAAACTGTTATAGCGGTTTCATTTATTCAATTAAGTATTAAATAAAATTTAATTAATTAGTATTTTAATGACAAAAGGGCTGAAACAATTTATAAAATCAAGTGCCGTTGTCTGACAAAATATAACTGTTCAACAGTTCCTCGCGGATCCACCCATATATACTTATAAAAAACCTAGCCTAACTCTGAAGTAGTTTAGCTTCCTAACAGTTAAATAATTTTTAAAAGTGGTTAAGTCCGGAGATCACCTTCTACATCAAAACTCGCCAACTTTACCTCTCTTTAATATTATCATAGTTTTAAAATTGAAAACTGGCGAAAGTGTTTCAACCTAAATCAAGAATTTAAGGCACACCTTTTTAATATTCATGAGCGCTTCAGTTCGACCAAAATGTTTTTGCATACACTACATTTTTTCGTATAACAGCTTTTAAGTCTGAGCTACGCGAAAAACCAGACAAATTTACACAAAAACACATAATAATATGTGTACAAGATCAGATTTATCTTAAGGCAAAAGCAATCTAGCAGCATCCCTTACGAAGGCAAATCTCTTTAATACAAAAGAGGTTTCAAACCGAATTTTAAGTAGATTCGAGTAAATACAGGGGAAAAATTGGCTTTCGGCAAAAGCGTCGATGTTCCTTGTTTGTTCTGAAACCCACCCCCGGGTGTAATGTGTGCTTTGGGAATTTGTTTTTGTTTAAGAAAAATAATTTAGGGTAATGTTAAGAATGTTTCGGGACCCAAACAACTTCTTGGCGGATTTTAGTGGATGTAAAAGCGGAATGTTGCCAGGTTTAGCACTTTTACCGTATTGTAACAACGTACGCCGCGTTTTATAAAAAGAGCTGGCATAATAACATAAGGTTATTGTAGCCGAAACCAAAACAAGGCGAAGCTGAACAGATATTCATATTTTTACGTTCATTTTTGCCGCCAGCCGAGGTTTTATCTTATTATCTTATTTATGGAAATTGTCTGAGTGGTTAAGTAGAGAAGATTTACTTAAAGGTGATAATATCGTGCCTTCCACTTAATTTATTGGAGGCAGATAAACATAAAATTAAATATCTGAAGCTAGGGGTTGAAATAGGCTTTATTTTATACGAGAATTAGGTTGCTCAACACCTGAGAACTTACTTATAACCTAGTTTCTTGTCTTGTATAACCTAGATAAAGTTAAGGATATTACCTGATACCTAATTATCTTAACCACGCGAGCTTCCATTATCGTATCGATTATCGAACAACAAACAAAGAACTATGTTAGGTTTCGACAAGGTACTAACCTAGGTAGGTTAGGTTTAAGCTCACGTAGAGCATTTAAGACAGAAATCATAAAATTTTACCTAAATAAACGTTTTTGGGAGTAAAAAAACTCCTATTGAAAAAATAAGTAGAAATAATATGCAAATACCATATTTCTCACCACACTAATATTTTAAATACGAAAGCTTGTGAGTGTGTAAGTGTGTTTCTGTCTTCTTCACGTTGAAACGGCTGAACCGATTTGACTGAAATTTAAAGTGCAGATAGCTCACGAATTGAGTTAACACATAGGCTGCTTTTTATCTCGAACCCACAGGTAAAACTGAAGGGCGCAGGTAGTATTCCTTCCTCATTTTTTAAGATTTGAATGAATAACTTCCACAAATGTAAGCATACATACAACATTTACTTAAAATTAAAATAAAACGTGTTACCATCATCATCATCATCATCATCATCAGCCTTTCACGTTCCCACTGTTGGGACTCTGACCTTCTCTCAGAGAGAGAGTATGTGCCGTAATCTACCACGCGGGCCCAGTGCGGGTTGGTAGATGTCGCATGCCCTTGAATGTTGCAGTTCTTGGACACGCCGGTTTCCAATTAAATAAAAACGTGTTACCAATTTAAGTATAACCACGCGTTCAAGGCATGTTTAATCACTTACTATCTATTTTGAAACTAGTTGCTGTTCGGAGGCGGCTTCCATTACCGCATCAAAAGCTCGCTTAGTAGAATGGAAGGCAGTCGGTGTGCCGCTAGCTAGCGAGGGCAAACAAACAAGTCAGCTCTCGTTTTGTTGGAGCTCCGTTTAAATTACACAGTAGAAATGCATGCAGAGCGCGGTAGCTGAACGGTAACACGTGCGCTTTAAAAAGTACAGACATCGAGTTTGAATCTGTCCTACGATTTTATTAACCTACTAGTTGCGCTCCGCGGTTTCACCCACGTCTTCCCGTTAGTCTGCAGGAACCTCTTTTCGGGATAAAAGTCTATGTGTTAATCCAGGGTATAAGCTATTGTGACAAATGACAGAAATAGATACGTCAACTTATGACGTACTTCCACAAGTCAGAAGATGGCGCTGTCAAAATGCAACGGATCGACAATTTACTTCTTCTTCCGCGAGTTGCGACGTGACATCATCCAATACGAGCCAATGAGAGCCCAGCATTTTGCCGCCAAGAAGATGGCGCCATAAGCAACTATCTACTTACCTACCTGAAAAATGTAACTGTTTTAAACATTCAGTCGGTGCTCGAATTTTGGTGTGTCAGCCAGATTGGCAAAAAGTATAGTCATGGTGGTTCAGATTAAAAGCTAAGTATTATTCCTTATCGGTTATATTTTATTAAAGTGATTCTATGTTTTTGGTTAAAGTTATATAACTTATTCATTATTTTAAATGATTGCGATTGTTGTAACGTTGTAGGTCGAGTTGCTAGAATTATGATGTCTGTTAGTGAATATTCATTGAGTTTATTATGCTTAATTATTTGGTAAATTATAATTTAGATTGTTGTTATTGTAAAGTGGTCGAGATAAAATGGAATACAAACATATTGTGGTAACTTCAAAGGTATTTTATTATTTCCTGAACTAATAGGTGTAACACTATCTCCATTCCAAAGTTCAATAACAAATTTACCGATTAACTTGATCATCTTAAATACCAACCTTTGACCGCATCATCACTTATAACCGGCAGTGTTATGTTGTGGTCAAACGCTACCTTGTAACTTGCAAAAAAACTCAAATATTACCAAAAAAAAATTAATAAAAAAAATTAAAAAAAAATATATTTGATTTAAAGCACATTTGGAAATAGGAGTTTGATTAGCTACTTTTGTCGCTGACTGTACCTATGTGTAGATGTAGTCATGTGACTAGGTACTGGCGGCACCGGCGCGTTCGACGGTAAAGCTTCAATAAATTACACATGTCGCAGGTATTAGTCTCATTAATAATGCACGTGTCTGATTACAACGCATTGGTTTAATTACGGAATTTAGTACTGAATACATACAGATTTGGTACGGACTGAAGTTTCATAACTCATGATCAATGTAAATGTGATTGCGCTCAAAAAATGACCTGCCGGGCGTTTCGTGACTGCTCTGTTACCGGTGTAAGGAGGTTGGAACGGCGTAGCTAGTTTTAAGTTGGACGTTTTTAAGTGATCATCAATGAATCCTATGAAATAAAGAAATTTTGAATCTTGTTCAGTACTATTCATTTTCAATTTGAAAACCCACATTTCTGTTCCGAGGTTTGAGTGCGATGCGGTAATCGTTTCGTATCTCATAATTAATTAACTTGAGCTTTTAAAAGCGTGACTAATCCAGCGGGAATATTAATTTATTTTACGTAACAAAGCAGCGGAAATTGAAAGGAAATGAAACTCGAAATAATGAAGGAGAAGGCGTGATAACTAGGGTTACATTATGTGTGTCCCTTTGAAAAGACGTGAAATACGTCTATTAACTACTACAATCACAGTCGAGCTACTGAGGACATATTGTTATGCTATTTCAGAAGTGGGATGAATATAGAAGGCACAACTAGCGGTTTTACCCGCATGGATGTCTCCCACAGAAATGCTATCATGACAAAATATATCCACGGACACTTAAGGCTAAGGTAGCTTTATAACAATGAAAGAATTTTCAAAATCGGATCAGTTGTTACAGAGATTATCACTTACATTCAAACTGACAAACTGTAGTGTTTTATAATTTTAATATCATCACCATATTCATCATCATCATCGCCATCGTCATTAGCTGAAAAACGTCTACTGGGGAACAGAGACCCCCTTTGAACGCCACAATAAACGGCTTCCAGCCATTTACTTCACAATTTCTCAAGGACCCCAAGGAGTCAAGATCATCCAAACTAACGTATTGACCTAACTGAAGTACGATATATATCTATTCAAGATGTTAAAGACCATTATTCAAAGCTTTTCCGAAGGCTAATTCCTTTAATGGCGAATCAATAGTGACCGAAATAAGAGGCGGCTAAAGGCTAGACTCGATGCTTGCCAGCTGAACCGAGATTTATGGCACCTAATTGAAATAACACTAAGACAAACAGTAGCCAATCTCTAAACATTTACAAATACTAACCTATACTAACATCACAAATGCTAAATTAACACTGTTTGTTAAAGGTAACAACCTTTTCAAGACTAAACCGCTGAACCGATCTTGGTGAAATTTGGTGTAGAGATCAAGCCCTGGAGAAACACATGGGATACTTTTTATTGCGATAAAGTGTATTCCACGCGGGTGAAACTGCGGAGAACAGCTAGTAACTCTATAAATACAAAAGTAACTCTGTTTGTTTGTTACCTTTTCACGACTAAGCCGCTGAACCGATCGTGATCGAATTTGGTATAGAGATATTTCGATCCCTGGAAAATGAACTAGGATATTTTTAGAGCGATGAATTGTAGTCCACGCGTGTGAAACCACAGCGCGCAATTAGTTTTTAATAAATTACTGAAAACTCACAGCTGATCAGCGTAATACACCAGTGGAGCAGCGAATTTTTAATTTTAGTACACATTTGCAAAACTGTACCTACTTTATTTTAGCTACAAATAAACGTTTTCTTTTGTAATTTACTGGCTGACTGACTCAATGATTCTGTAACGCGAGGTCAGTCATATCTGTGTGCTAGCGCCACATAAGCCGCTTGGTTAAAGTTCTGTCACTGTTTTCCACGAATGCCACCCAATATAAAATTGAATGGGTATTGGGTCGGGCATTAAATTTTATCCGTGACAGATTCTCCGCGCTGAGCTTAATGCAAGAACCGGGAAATACTTCAAATGCGAAGCTGGATTTTCGTTCGGTGTTTAATGAAAAACTATTATTTTGCCGTCACGAATGGAAACGCGATCGAAGAAGTCATTTCTCAATAGTATCGACAGTCATCTTGCGTTTTGATTTTGTTTTCGACTGAAACGTTTTCAGGTAATGTATGTAGTAAGACTAAACTAACTGAGATGGCGCAACGACCCAAAGTGAGTCTTGACCTCCGGTAATAAAAGAGGCCACTTCGGTCTGTCCTGCGCCACCTCCTGCCAGTCCTCCACCTGGAGTGAACGTGAGTTACGTCTGTTACAACTTTCTTCCACAAGCAAAAGGACAGGCAGGTAATTTTTTTCATACGATCACATTTACAATATTATTCTTATTTCTGATTGGATGGAAACAAGTCACAATACAATAAAAACTTGAATTAATTCAAATAAAGTTTACATATTTTATGCTAAGTAGTTCTTCTGTTGTATAAAATGTAAAGTGGTTTTACATCATTTGAACTTCTTGTCATAAACAGAGATCAAATTCTCAACACAAACTTGTCCACCGACCTAAATGTTTAACTAAGCTCTGACTTACCAACTACTACTTTGGGCTAAGAATCACCTAAGTGGAGTTATTATATCTTACTAGCTGCTACTAGCCCGTTATCCCGCAGGAACCTTTTTCCGAGTAAGCTATGTTTTAATAAGCAAAAGTAAGCTATGTTTTAATCTAGGGTATACGCTATCTCCATTCCAAATTTCAGTCAAATCCGTTCAGTAGTTTTTGCGTGAAAGAGTAACAAACATCCAAACATCCATACTCGCAAACTTTCAAGTTTATAATATTACATAGTAGGATTAAGGGCCGCGTTTCAACATCCTTACCCCGCAGCCATTTAAGCTCATTGCAGCATTTGAACCCACGACTTAGGGAGCAAGCCAAAGTTAATGGGTTATGGCGTTAGTGGCGTGGCGCCATCTTCGACCACATCGTCACTTAACATCAGGTGACTTGTGGTCAAACGCTACCCTGTAAATAGTAAAAAAAAAAAAAAAAAAAAAAAGTTAAATTATCGCTATGAAATAAACGACGAAAATAAGTAAGTGGAAGATAAAAGTTACAAAGAAAAATGTTTGCAATAAACTTTATCTTGTTATGTTAGCTTTAATATATATTCCTCTAGAGCTTTTAAGGTCACTAACTTACTAGTGCCGTTTACATGTAGACGAACTAAGTTCTTCGTTTACTTAAGTAGTTACTTAAGTATTTTTAGAAGTTGTAAACTACCACGAATGTTTGAGACAGGCATAAAGTTTTCAGTTTATGATCACAGGAATCCCACAGACAGGTAGGTATGGATAGGTAGACTTTATTATAACCCGAACTGCCTTTAAAAGGTAAAAAATCTTTCGATGGCACGCTCGCTTAAAGGATTTTAACATATTATAAAGTCAACATTATCCGCCTTTCACGTTCCCACTGCTGGGACTCTGGCCTTCTCTCAGAGAGAGCATGGGCTGTAATCCACCACGCTGGCCCAGTGCGGGTTGGTAGATGTAGCATGCTCTTGAATGTTGCAGTTCTTGGGCATGTCAGTTTCCTCACCATGTTTTCCTTCACCTTTTTGAGCGATGGCAAATCCGCACATAACTTATTAAGTCATAGGTGCGGGGCCGAGAGGATTCGAACTTGGTGTCGGCGTCTTGTAAATCGCACCACGCCTAACCGTTAGGCCACCATCGCTGTAATTTATAAAGTGTGGAAATATTTTTCTAATTATGAGATTGGGGAAGGCTATGGTGTTTAAATCTAACGTCTGTAAATCAAACAGAAAAAGGAAAGACAAAATACATTTTTTCACTAGCTACGCCTCGCAGTTTCGCCCGCGTAGACTACACGTCTTTATCGCGATAAAAAGTATCACATGTCCTTCTCCAGGGTTTGAACTATTTTCATGCCTAATTTCATCATGATCGGTACAGCGGTTCTGTTGTGAAATTGTAACAAACAAACTGATTGACTTTCGCATTTATAATATTAGTATCAACTATTATAAAAAAAATATTAGAAAGAAAGCGTCGGCACAGGATTTTTTCCTAGTTTGTTCTTCAACTCGCTACGATCAAATTACTTATTAATCAGCTACGAATTACGATTTCTCATTTATGTATAGCTCTTGTTACATATATTAGCTACATAGTATGCAAAGTTCCGAACTTTCCAGTTTGCGGTCCACAGTCGTTCCCTCGTCGATACCTGCCCCCTAGGGCATATGTTTGCGTCAACTTTGGAGAAATAATTTGCTAATGTGTCTACTTGAGTTAAGAGTTTAATAGAATTAAAATGGAATTAATGACGTAGGTACATTTTGGGCTCTTGTGAACTTTGATCAGAATTATTATATACTAGCTGCGCCCGCGGCTTTACCCACGTGGACTTCACTTTTTCGCAACAAAAAATATCCTATGTCCTTCTCTGAAGTTCGAGCTACCTCGACACCAAATTTCATCAAGATTAGTTCAGCGGTTTAGTCGGGAAAAGGTAACAAACAAACAGAATTATTTTATCCTCCCGCGGTTTCACCCGCCTCTTCCCGTTCCCGTTAGTTGCTTATACCGTGAATTAACACATAGGCTACTTTTTTTCCAGAAAAATGTTCCTGTGAGATTTATAATGAGAAAACCGCGGGGTGTAGCTAGTCTTCTTCTTCTTTTTATATATAAAAATGAATCCCTATTTCCCTTGGTCACGGCATCACGCGTGAACGGCTATACCGATGTCACTAATTCTTTTTTTGTTGTCTTTGTTATTGCGAGAAGGTTCTTATGTAAGAAAAAATGGAAAAAGTTGCAAACTGCAGTCCACGCGGGTGAAACCGCGGGGCGCAGCTAGTTCACAATAAAATCCAACCTGCAATTTGAGACATAATATTGTGATTTACTAATTGAATGAAGGTAACAGTAAAGTTACGTAGTTACGCAAGGGTTTACTTTATGAAGATCACAAAGCTATAACCTAATTAATTCAGAGTCGTAACTTTGAAACGAAACTTTGCCCAATTCAATCGCCGCCGTCTCGTTTTCTTCCTATAGGTAGGTGTTACTTTATTCCTACTCCAAAATATATTTACTGTACTAGAACTACAGTTAACGACAAAAGTCGCTGAACAAAAACACATTGTACGATTGCTTTGACCACATCATCACTTAAAATCAGATGTGTTAAGTTGTGGTCAAAACTCTACCTTGTGAGATGTAAGAATACCCAGTCATTGCTGATCTAAAACGCATTTGGAGAATCTAGTATGATCAGCTACTTTTGTCGCTGACTGTACCAGTCCAATCGCTGTTTTTAAGTTTTTCGTGGAAGCTATCTTTTCTCCCAGGATAATAAATAAATGGAAAGGAATAAATAAATAAATAATAGCTAGTTTTAAGTTGACGTTTTAAAGTGATCACAATGTATCCTATTAAATAAAAAAGTTTTGAAATTTGAAATTTGATAAATAAATAAATATCGGGGACAATTGCACACAAATTGACCTAGCCCCAAATTAAGTTCGAACTTGTGTTATGGGTACTAGACAACGATATACATACTTATATAGAGAAATAATTACTTATATAGATAGAAATATCCAAGACTCAGGTACAAATATTCGTGCTCATCACACATATATTTGCCCTTACCGGGATTCGAACCCAGGACCGCTAGCTTCGCAGGCAGGGATACCACCAACTCGGCTACCGCGTCGTCAATGTTTGTCTTGTGTGCAGTTGCCTGTGGTTTGAAGGCATTGTGTCTCAGGTCCATTCACTTCCTTTAAGTGCCATCCCAGATATAACCGCAGCTTATTATACTCAGAACATTGGCATATTCAACAACTCAAAACTGAAATATAAAAGGTAACCAATTTCATTTAGCTCCCGTCCAGGTAAAGGAACAAGTAAATCCGAAGGTTTATTTCTATTTGTATTTTCCGAACGTATCGAATAAAGCACCTTTTTACCGCTCAGATAATATGTATATACAGGGAACAGCCATTACGATCGTGGGAACCTAATCCAGATTTCTGTCGAATGAAAAAAGACGAGCAAATCGGCTTTGCCTCTTTCCCGTTTGCCAGGCGTTCGGTTTCAGCTGGGACAGTCCCGTTTGGATTTATGATGAGCAAATCTGTTAAGAACTGTCTTCTAGTATTTTTATTAAAATAATATCAAGACATTTGTAGTAATTTAAAGAAGAATTCAAAGGAATAGGTTATTTCGCCGCAGATCCGACAAATAGGAGTAAAACCTATTTCCTTGCATCATACTTCAGAATATAAAATAAACAAACATCCCCGGTATTGTTCCAAAGCGAAAGGTAGCCAGGGCTAGGCTTGTTCCGTGAATTGGGTCGTGGATATTACACCGAGGTAGAACAGAACTTGCTAACAAAAACTTGGAGGGAGGAAAATAAAACAAAACTAGAAGGGTTGGTGGTGCAAGTGAAAAACTGACACTTTTTTATGAGAAAATAATATAGGCGAGCGAGTCGGGTCCTCTGTAGTATTACATTTTTTCTACTAGTAGGTATATTTTTATTAATCTGTCGGCAATTTTTTAGCAATAACTTCCGGCAGCAATCTTTATGACATCAATATCACATAACAGCAGGTGAAATATGCTATAAAACCTATAAACCATCCTAAAAACCTGTCCTCTTAAGTGACTAACTATAATTGAGTTTAGTTCAGTACACTACACCATGCTAAAGACTGAAAGTCTCCTCTCACATAAATTACAGTGCACAAAGCACAAACCAACTACATTGTTTTTGTTTTGTTCAGTCGGGTCCATGGTATTCGAGGGGCACAAGAGCATATTGTTTCGCGCCGCACTCCTGGGCGCATTGTTCCCGGATTACTTACGAGATTCCACCGCCACCGCGCCTCGGGGACTGTGCCAAGGTGAACTAAATGGAGGTTGGATAATATCATCAGTTGTGAGAGAAGACTGAGAAGAGATGTTTATAAAACGCTTTTTGTTTTTGTCGTTGAGAGCGTTTTTAAACTAGCTATTTTTACGCGCGTGTTCGATTTTGGAAGCGTATAGGCTCGCTTTTTGCCACACGCTCAACCGACGAGCGTTGACGCGCTTATGAGCTCAATGCTTCTTCGTTAGAACCCATGTTGATACTAGCTCACCACTCGACCGAAAACACCTCAATAAGCCCATGTACGTGAGTAAGGTTTTATGAAGCGCGAAACAACTGTATACGCGCAAAAAAAAACGCTAGCCTGAAACCGCTCTTAGATCTTCAGGATAACGTTGTGATTACAATTTACAAGTCACCTGAAGTAACGATGTGACAGAAGAAGGCGACACGCTACGCCTGGACTGTGAACTGGCCGATGGAGCGCTTTTCAGCTGTATGAAGGTTTAATTAGGCGCTTCACACTAATTTAATTAGCCATTGGATGTTAAAGAAGTGACAAGCTCATTAATAACTACCGAAGGTATCTATCACTTTCTATGAAGTTGAAAAATATAATATGTTTAATTGCCAAGGGGAAAATGCATATGTAAATTAATACAAGTCAATTTTATTATCATTGCATTTTTAGTCTCTCTCTGTGAGTATGCCCGAGTCCCAGGAATGGGAACGTAATTGGCTGGCTGATGATTATATTATATTTAGTGCCTGATCAAAGCATGTTTTCTATTTTAAATTTCATAATCATTTTGATAATATATGTATCGTTCTACTTTTAAATTCTTGAAGTGTCTTCACAAGTAAAATAGACTTCATTTCTAGCCAAGGCAAAGCAGCTTAAACCTAGAAGCCCACATATGTAAACCATACAGCATCGCTTCAATGGACCCGCCTTCTCTCATATTATAATATACCACTGATAATAATATATCAGCGTGCCAGAGGAAATCCACCGAAGGCGGGATCATTAATCCTCGGGTATGCACTCGTGCTGTAATTTATTACGTCACAAGGCGGAGATTGCGTTCTTACTCATGAATAACCACGGATTAGGTAATAGGTGCTATTATACTGCTCGTTGAATTACCATTGATCGGTTGTGGAGCATGGCTAGGCAGATAACGTCGTTTGCCCTGCAACCCTGTAAGACCGTATTATGACAAAACTGTTAGGCAGCCAGCGGAAATATTTACTATTTAATAACTAACTAACTCTGATGGCTCAGCGACCCAAAGTGTGTCTTGGCCTCCGAAACGAGAGAGCGCCACTCTTCTCTATCTTGAGCGATTTCACCCCAGTTGAGAGTCTGGAGCTCGCGCAGGTCCGCATCCACCGCGTCCTTCCAGCGGTATCTAGGGCGTCCGGCGGGCCTACGGCCATTTGGTAGCCCCAAATAAGAACGCTTTGCCGCCCGATCCGAGCCAATGTAGTCGGTGCGATTTAATTTCACCGACCACGTTAGGCTCGCCCACAAGATCTTCGAACTCTTGGTTTTTCCGGATCACTCACTATTTAATACCCCAAGTAAAAGATAACTAACTAACTGAGATCGACTGAGACGACTGACTGAGCATCGCCCCAAAGTGAGTCTTGGCCTCCGATAACAAAAGACGTCACTTTGCTCTGTCCTGCGCCACCAGTCCTCCACCTGGAGCTCGCGCAGATCCTCCGTGACTTCGTCTTTCCAGAAATACCTGGGACAGTCGACCGGGCGACGGCCACTCGGCCGTCCCATGTATGCTCGTTTGACCGCACGATCCTCTCTCATTCTGTCAAGGTGGCCGAGGCAGCGAAAGATATGAAGTTTGTATTTGTGTATCTATGCATATGTGCATCGTATAACTCCCAAACGGATACACTGATCCTGATTTAGTTGTTTCATATTTGAAAGGTGACTTGATCGAGAGTATTATTAGGTACGAATGTCAAGGTTTTTTCATTTTTTTTAAGTTAGTTAATTTTTGTTCATACAGGCGCGTTTGATCACAAGGACGGTTTTGTGCTTTTAGTCCACTTTGATACAGATGGCGGTGGAGCGTAGCGCCATCTACCACTTCTCTGTGTCATAACATTATAGGTGACTTATGATCTATCAGTACCAGGGTAGGTTACCCTGTAAAATCAAAAAAAGCCTTTATATCTCTCCCCACATCAGCGCGGCGTCCTTAATCGCGGCTTCCGTTCGTTAAACAGACATTGTCCTGAAGACCTTTGTCTGTCTTCCCATCCACGGAGCGGTTAGGAAGGTCGTTAGTAACGCTCCGGCAAATTGATAGCCAAAGTGGTAACAACCCTGGCTTTTGTTGGGAGATAAATCTCGGTCTAATCTTTTAAGCATTTTGCTGGTTGGAGAAACGAAGTTGTTTTCTGAGTCAAAAACATGGATTGACAAGTTTATGTGCCGATGGCGACGCTTCATCTCTTTCAAGCATTAAATGAACGAAAGAGATGCACGATGATTTGCGGTATGGCCCGCCTGTAGTATCCGCAAGGCTTGAATCTACAATACTCAAAAAAATAAGTTAGTAATAAGTATGAGTTTTCAAAGTTCAAATATTTTTATTCAGTAGGATAGATACAAGTGATCACTTTAAAACTTAAAAGTTTGAAAAGACATACAAACTATTTCATAACTCCTTACAAAAGTTAGTTAAAGTGACCATCACACCTCCGCGGCAGTTTGTACTCGCATACTAGGCTTAAAGAAGAGTCATTGAAAGTTTTAAAACTTATCTCCTTCATTTAATCTCCCTAAACTTAGGTACTTAGTGTTTAGTTTTCTCAAACAACTCGTTATCATCATTGTACGATTCTTTGACTTCTAACATCGTTACGTTTAAGCTGAAACAATCATGGCATCCAAACACAAATGGCCATACTGTAGGAAGACACTTAAAACTGAAATAGAAGTTTAAAAACCAGTACCTGCTTACGAACTAATCTCATTTCTCTCGCAAATTCTCGTTAAAAATGGCCGAACATTCTACGAAATTATCGCAGCAGATTTTCGGTTGCTGACTAATTCAGTGTATTAACAGAGTAATCACAAGCCCATCCGATCTGCTATCATTCTAGGTAGCGATTAGTTAGCAAAAAGGCCGCAATACGAAATGAAAAAGAGTAAAAAGATTGCCAGTACAAAAAATGCAAAATGGCGGGAAGGTTGACAGTGACAGAGTCGCCGGGAGTAAGCCGTGCAGGTATTTGTGAGAAACGTGGTTGGATTAAGAGATGGTAAATTGCTTTTTGTTTTTGCTGAGCTTAGCCAACTACATTTATAAACTCTCTAATCCTATTGTACAACATTAATTATGTTACTAACTTGTACGGACGGGGTAACCATTGAAATCTACAGGACTTTTAGCTTATGCTACAGAAAGTATGAATTATGAAAAATAAATGGTCGAGTTTTAAATTTCGATACATGTTTATTTTGTAGAATCATTTTAAAACTACCTACTATCCAACTATTCCAACTTCTTTACATTTCCCTTTGGATTTCCTTTTTTAACTATCCCTTTAGTAACGGGGACATAATAAAACAAAAAAAAAGAATTTATCTAGCCGTTTTAAAGTTTTATTTTCTAAATACATACATACTATTATATAAGTAGTACACACAGGTGAAACCGCGGGAAACGGCTAGTTACATATATAAGAGAAGATAACAATGATAAAAATCCACATTCTGCCAGAAGAATTAAGACGTAGGTAAACAAAGCAAGCCTCCGCGATATCCCTCGTCAATGGGCATTCACGACTGTCGAGCCGTACTCACTTACTTACTCCCCACATGTTTACTATACTTACCTTTCTATGCTTATCCATGAGAGCAAGAGATCATCAACATCCTTTACCTTATAACCCCACTAAATAAACGCAAGCAATATTAAAGCGTAACCTTTCCAAGATAGGCAGGAAATTCGTTTAACAACAACTTCGCAATACTTTTTCAATGGCACACTTTAGCCCTTTAGGCAATCTCTCAAGCGAAACTGACATATTATTGTAAGTAACAGGCCAATATTCGAAACCGTGAATTGAATTACGTTTATGGGTAATATCTACAGCTTCAGTCCAAATCCAAACGTAGATAATAGGTATTATGTCCAACTTGCATAACGTACATTTTGTTAAATTGACAATAATGGTAGCTTGGGATTGTAGTGAACTTGCCCCAAAAAATGTCCTTTTGCACGTTTCTGGCCTGTTCTTTTGATGGCTTAAGGAGGCTGGAACAGGCGCGGCTAGTTTTAAGTTTGACATTTTAAAGTGACCCAACGTGTTGCGACAAGTTGGAGCGACGACTTGCGCCGAGTGGCTCGCTCAGTGGCGTATCATGGGAGAGGTATATGTCCAGCAGTGCACTGATACAGGCTGATGATGATGATGATGATGACGTTTATTATCCTACTACATTAATATGTTTTAAAGAACTTGTTTCGTTATTGTATCCTTACATGCTACTGTTCCTACTCATTTTAAAAGCGTCCAATATCCACTAAAAGCTATTTGCACGAAACTTGTATTTATGTCTAACAAAACTCATAGTTGGTCAGCGTTCTACTTTAAACTGTGTCATATCCCATAACAAAAGTTCTGGAACGTTTTACGCTCAAAGGATTGTTCTAGAACAGTTCCCGTAACTTCTGAACGATGGGAGAGCTTATGCGGACGTTGATATATGCAAATATACTGCTAGATAAACTGTAACTAACAGTACGGTTCATAAACAATGCAAGCCGTTTTAGCTCAGATAATGTAGTCTAGACCTTCGGCTTTCTTGTCATGCTACAAGAACCCTTTTCCGGGATAAAAAGTAGTCTATGTTTTAGGTAATCCAGGATATAAGCTATCTTCATTCCAAATTTCACTCAAATCCGTAGAGGCGTTTCAGCGTAAAGAAGTAACAAACACACGCATAGTTTTAATTGACGTTTTATAGTAATCACCTGTTCTATTCTATCCTTTTAAATAAATATAGTTTGACTTGACACACTCATCATCATCATCATCAGCCAGAAGAATTCCACTGCTGAACATAGGCCTTCCCCTTTGAACGCCACCATGAACGGCTGTAAGCCATTTGCATCCATCGGCTCTCCGCGACTCTTACAATGTCATCCGTCCACACACTCACTCATTTGACATTAGTGTTATGTGGAATGTGATTCATCATCATCATCATCAGCCTTTCACGTTCCCACTGCTGGAACTAATATGATTAGTGTGATGTTAAAATGACGAATTTCGCCAACTTAACTGCAAAACGTCGACACCCGTCCCAAGCAAATTCACTAAACTGAGATCAGACGTCGACGTCGGCGGCTAAATAAATCACGTTTCCACCGCTTTATGTTTTAATAAAGTTTTTAATAAGATTCCTAAAGTTCCACCGTCAGTTTACTTCGAGCGAGTGACACTTGAAATATGAACCACTGGGTTAAGGGACGGTGTCGCAGTCACGTCTCTCTGCGGGAGAATCAGCACCGGACTTCAATAATCACCTTTTTATTATACTAGTTTATAAGAGATTATGACGAACGTGATGTGATTAATTTACTACTAAAACTTCTTAAATTGTCTACGTATCAAACTATGCTCGTCGCCTTGAGATTCATTCACATATAAAGTGTCAGATTATGTCAAAAAACTTGGAAGCGAAATAAGCTGGTAAGTAAGAAACTACGCAATATCATCTTGGCTTATATAAAAACGTTACGCCGTGTAGTCGCGGCCATCGCCGTGTAGTCCTAGCTATCGCCGTGTAGTCCCGGCAAAGAATACGGCTAACCTATTTCACAGCGTAGGTGTCTTAGTAGGTGACTGAGGGAGTTTTAAGACCCATGCACCACCCTTGGGCTACCCGAGCGCCCGAGTGGTAGTCAGCTCCACATACAATAGCATTGCCAAGTGATTGGTGTGTTGGTGATTGGCAAACAGCCGTTCATTCCCGCTGTCTACCCCCAGCGCGTCCCTTAGTGGGGGACAGTGACACATTTTTTTTTTAAGTTAAGGGACACTAGAACTATCTTATTAATTATTCCCATCGGGCACCACTGGTGAACAGTGCGGCAACTCCTTTAAAACATTCCCTTTGCCCACCAGTGGTGGACAACGACACAATTAAAAAAATATATTCTTATTGTACCCCAGTGTGGGAAGGTGGCACAACTTTTTAATACTATTTTTGTATGTAAAGTTTTATGCCAAAGCCTTTTTCAATAAGGAATAAAAAGACTTGCTGCGCTGAACCCAAATAAAATGGGACCTTGGCAAAATGATGTTAACAGGTTCCCTGTCCAATGAATCATATATGATTCATTGGAGCGCTTTTGTACCCGGTCTGTTACGCTCATGAATCATATATGCACAATTTTTGATGCTTGTTCCGATATTTTTTTGTATCAGAACGTGGCGGGCTAATTTTGTTTTTTGTATGGGACGTGACAGGACACATCATCAAAATTAAATAAACGAAATAAAATCTGGTAATTTTTTTTTATTTTTACTGCATGGGGGTCAATTTTGCTGGCAATAAAAGGCATTTTTTTTTACAAAAATCACAGAGTTTTATTTACGTAATTATAATCATTTACACATTTGAAATCATTATATTTGTCCAAATACACATCAGTTTTTATGGTTTTCATTGAAACAGCTCAAGCAGAAGGCTTTGTTACACATAATGCACTGTTTGTTTACTTGTTTGGCACGAAGGGGATTGCCTTGAGCTGCTTTTATATTGGAATAACAGGCAGAGCACCGCTTCCGAACTAGTTTACCGTCATTCCTAGGGATTTCTGTTAGTTGGTGACTTGTGATGGAAGTATTTCCTTGCGTTGGAGGCCTTGGGCGGTGCTTTTTGGCGGCTGCTTCTCCAAGCCAAGACCGAATAACAATTTCTTGAACTTGCAGTACAGTGATTGTTTTTCCTGTGAGTTCGTTGTATATGATACGCGTGTTTACTATAGCGGCTTGAAACATGAGATCATATGCGATTTTTTTATACCAAGTTAGGCTTTTTCTAAGAGGGGAATAATAGGAACCAAGCTGATCTGAAACGTCAATCCCTTTTTTTAGCGGTATTGTATTCAACCGTCATTCTAGGCTTCAATGTCTCATCTCTTCTCCAGTTATAGGTAGGTACCATTTCATCGTCATCACACGTAGAAATCATGAGAACATCTCTCTTGTCGTGCCATTTGAGTACTGTAACATAGTTATCTAACTGCCTAGCTATAACTCCGCCCCTTCTGAGTTTTTTCTGCAAAACTTGTTGCGGCAAACCTTTTTTGTTTTTACGGAGTGTGCTACACAAATCAGTGTTACGGTCTTTTAGGTATTTCGCTAACCCGAGGTTCGTATAATAATTATCAGCCACAATAAGTCTTCCTTCATTTAGAAGCGGTAGACATAGCTTTACAACAACTGTACCTGGTTTGTCAAGGCCCTCAAAAGCCGTGGTTGATGGTAGCTGTTCACGGAGCACATTTTGTATATTTTGATCCCGTATTTGCTAGCTTTAGCGCATATATGATTATATGATTTTATAGTGCATATATGATTCATGAGCGTATTGTAAAAGTTTTCACACAGCACGCTGTTTGAATCATATGTGATCATATCATATATGATTCATAAAGCGTGGTATATTAGATCCTTTGCCGTACGTTCATGAATCACATGTGTTCATTTTTTATTTATTTTTTTTTTATTTTTTTTTTTACAATAATCTTTTTAGAATAATGTTTATATACAACTTTTGTTTTGACACAAAAGAGAATATTGAAATTAATAAGTGAGCGTAGAAACTTTCAATGACCCCTTTGTATGGGGACAGGGAACCTGTTAAGGTCCTAAATATAGACTTGATAAAAGGCATTTACACGCTCAATCAAGACGCGAATTACGAAGAACAATCTTCAAATTCAATCATTTGATGTCAAGCACCTCAATACTTTAGCAGAAATATTAAATGGTAGTTTAACACCTCAGTAATATGAACAATGTGCCTTTGGGAGTTGGTAATAGGGATAGTTCAAATTAAACCTAGGAGCGTTGGCGCATCGCGCGTCATAGAGAAACTAGAAGGAACATTAGCAGAGACGTGCTTTTAATATTGCATTTCATAGAGCAGACTTTGAGCGATGCTGCAGCGTCTCTGAACTAAATTTATGTTAGTTATATATTTCATACTTAAATGTATTTTTCATTTGCATTCTATCGCGCTGGAAATGAAATGGATTCGGAGTAATTGCACCTAGTAAAAATAGTGAGATGACATTTCTTATGCCGATTTGACAGATACTTTTATGCTTGTGACTTTTTGTTTTCTGGCGTTTGAATTATATTTGCCATCAAATTAATGTATTTCCAACTTGAGCTAATTGGTGAAAATGCTACACTAACTAAAGACAGCGGTTTTATTTAAGAGAAAAGACAATTTAGTTTCATTTGAAACGTCCCAACAACTTCACAAAGCAACAGTGAAGTTACAAGCCGTCTCGTTAGCGAACTCCACGTACAAACGAGCAAGCGCCTATTCAAAGACATTCATCACGACCATCTTACATAGATCTTCAAGTCTCGATATTAAGTCAATATGAATAGAGCTCAGAACAATACACAAAGAGGCGTCGTCGCCGTCGTCTCGACTTACGACGAGGAAGTTGTCAAACTACGCTCACGAAAGTTGGCAAAGAGCCACATCTAGTTAAATTAGTTTTGTATCTTGGTATATTGAAATAACTTCCAATGTAGCTTAAGGAGTTTCATACTTCAGGGAATTCATGAATAGAGTTTTGTTTGACAAGTTTTATTTCATTAACTTGGACTACGTTAGAATTGCAAATATTAGTGCTTTGAAAAAAAAGCGTAAGTGTTTGTTTCGTGTCTGGGTGTTAGAGATCCCCTCGATTCCTGTAGTTTCTGATATTTAAGATACGAGGGAATCTCAGTTAGGGATTAAATAGCAGTGTTTTATAGAAAAGAAAAAAAATTGGAATGATCTTTATGCAACTGTGTGACAAAACAAGCAAGTTGCTCGCTTGATGATAAACGTTATGCTAACAGAATTAGGAACTACAAAAACCTATGCGGCTAAAAAAGAAATCCTGAGCCTGAGACTTTGTAACCATCTAATTTTACTAGAAACACTGCCCGTTTTAAACTAATTAGAAACCAGTTTCTATTCGCAAGCGTTTAAAATTCCAAGCGTACATTACACGACCTGAAGCGTTTCATTTCAAAAACTACTCATAAATGGCGAACTAACCGCCCCCAGTGCCGATCTGCCAAGTCTGCAACAGCTGTTGAAAATATTACATAGAAAAATAACTTCATATCTTGATATTGAGGAAGAGGAACGTTTCTAGAATACTAATTTTCTATAATACTCGCGTCCAACAATATCCTACAACCTCTTTTGAAACGTGAATAGCGGGTAGGACTTGTAAGATACTTTTGATGACCTTATGTCACATAATCCAAGATCTAGGTCTTATCTAGGCCACGATATTGCCCTATACAACGTCTTTGGTAATTGCAATGCTTTTATGAACAACTGTCATTACATTAAGATCTTGGGCGGTTTCAAAAAATGCTTACTCTCATTAAAGCGCAAATTGGACGCTTCCCTTAACAATCATTAGTTTCTTAGTTCCTACGGATTTTGTTCCTATGTTTTTTACATCTTTTTCATATCCCAGTCAGGCATCATCATCAGCCAGAAGAAGTCAACATAGGCCTTTTCATTTGAACACCACCATGAACCACTGTTAGCCATTTGCATCCATCGACTCCCCGCGACTCTTACAATGTCGTCGATCCACCTAGCCTACCTACAGAGCGTAGGCGTCTGAGCGTCAGAGCCATCGGTTATAGGTTCTTCTTCAAGCGATGTCGCCTGTCCATTGCCACTTCAACTTGCCGAGTCAGTATGTACTACCGTAATATCAAGCTAGTTTTAAAATCTTTGCTTAAGAGTTGAAGAACAAGGCTCACAGAGATGGCAGTACTTCTTAGACGTGTGTACTTTCATACCAAAAATAAAGTTGATTAAAGTTTTCGTTCCGTCGCTCCACCTTCTTAAAGCCAACCTTCATAGATTACTTTTAAGATACTTCATCAAAAAATCCAATTTACTTTCCAAGCTCAAAACAGCGTTGCAAGCTCAAAACACAAGAAGCCGAACAGAAAAATAAAATGTTGTATGCACGAGCGAGTGCAAACAGTCTTTTGACGAGATGCTTGCAACATTGGAACGCAGGGATCCTGCATTACTTACTTACAGTACATTGTTGAGACTGTGTTGCCAGAAGAATATTTCAAAGTTCCTTAAATTCCTGGCATAGTGTGGTAACCTTCTGTGTAGGTACTTAAAAATCATTTGCCGTGCGTTAGTGTCGCGAAAATTCGAAAGCGCCTCGACATATTTGAATCTTCGCAAGGCTGCGAGAAATCCAAAAGGACAGTTGTAAAATCTTGTATAACCTATACTATACTATTCTTTGTACATCTTATAGCGTTTGATAACAAGTCACCTGATGTTAAGTGATGATGTGGTAGAAGGTCGCCACGCTACACCTTAATTGGGAACTGGTTCTCAAGCGTCCTTATCAATTACTCATGAACCGTAGTGGTTTTTTTACTAAGAGAGTAACTTACCCAAGTACCACTGAGCATAAATTCATCTTCGTAGCTCAAACAACTTATCAAGATAAAACGTTTTCATTAAGAAAACGTCCTAGAAAGAAAAACCATTTCCAATTCCACGAGTGCTACCTACTTACTACCCGGAATAAAACTGTCCGATTTTTGCGAAGAAAGAATGATCCTCTCTGGAGAAAACTCATTTTATTAACAGCTATTATTCTCGATTGACGAATTAACCTTTTGAATACGGTGAAGTTGCGTTCAATGTTTAGACTTTAGACCACAAGTAGTGTTCGCGTACAATATTCTATCATAGACCCGACTATCCAAAAGAAAAGATTGACTCTTTTAAAGGGTTTCAATAGCTTCACTCAGCAGGGGATTAAAAATCTCATGCAAATTTGAAAGTAACAGTAATATTTAAGAAAAATAACTCTAGAGACCTTCTAGGAATTGATATCAGGTGACATGCATGTGTAAGAGTCACAGGGAGCCGATGGATGTTGACGGCTATTAGCATTTCATGGTGGCGCTCAAATAGGAAGGCCTAAACTCATCAGCAGACTTCTTCCGGCTGATTATGATGATGATGATGATGATGATGATATGCGGTCAGTATTTTGTTTTATGTCACTTTAGTAGCAAGCCCATTACAGTTCAATGCCACCGTAAATTTTGATTTTTAACTTCGAAATCCTTTGCGGCAATGCATTGCACTCGTCACCCTGACATATCAGATGTTATATCTCTTTGGAAACTTGTCCTTCAATTGAGAACACAGTAATATTTTGCACAGTTCTGTTTGCCGGTTGAATTGTGAAACGTTTATGGTTGAAATACCTACTTCCCATGTGGTGTAGAAACGCTAAGGACACAAAGGCTTACGAGCCGCAATGCTGTTTAGTTCGGGTTGTCTCTTGTTAAAGTTCTCGCCTGTTTGTAGTTTCTACAAATAGTTCGCGAGTTTGATGGCTACTTTATACTCTAACACATTTCCACATTCAGTTGTTAGAAATTGTAGAGCCAAAATTAACAAGGTGTCCCGCCTTGTCGCTTGTCAGTGGACACGGGAAGAAAGAAAATACCGTACCGTAGCCAAACGCAACACTGTAAAAATTTAAGAGAAAAGTTTTTAATTGTTTTTAAACATAGCACTAATACGTAAAGTAATGAGTAAAAAAAGGTGGAAACTAGACGCTAAGTGTTAATGAATAAGTAAATAATTAATTTCCATTGATGACAGGATTATTCCTTTCCTCCGCTCTAGCTTTTTTCCCACTACAGGGGAGAGAACGAGAAATCAAAAACCTGGCTATTTGCCCATTGCACCACTTCAGCCGTCATTTATTTATGCATGTTAGGAAGTTAGCCGATGTATACCGAAGTATTCGACGATTTATCATAAAATTTAAAAAGTTTTACTAAACTACAAACTTCATCCCGACAAAAATGCTTGCAGGTAGCGTAAAAACTTCGCAGCAAACTCGTTAACTATTCCTTGAAGCTAACATAAATTTTTATCTCATCTGCTGCGGATGTTCAACAAACTATCCAAAAACACGGATAAAAACTGCTTGCATGTGCTCGTCAGTTGAGAAATGTTAGAGCAGGAAAAGTGGTTAAACTCGAAACTTGTACTACCTAAAAACTGGGAAAATTAACGAGAGTTGGCAACATCGGCGGGGAAATACTAGGGAATACCACAGGCTACAGCCACGATTTATTTCTCAAGAAGTTTCAAAGCCAGATACCCAACATGTTATTTTTCGTCATTATTTGGACTTATGACGATCTTTTCTCCATAACACTGCTTTCAACTAACTTTTTCACAAAATTTCCAATAAAATAACGAATTTAATCGATAAGTCGAAGCTGTGACGCCCGCACATAAAAAAGGAATAAAGTATGACGGAGATGACAGCACTGTCTATGACGTGGAAGGTATCGTTCAGAAACAGTGAATTTTATATTCTTGTGATTTGATTTTTATTTTTACAGCTCTAAAAATTATGTGCGACGCCTAGTGCAATAAATAGGGAACTACAAAGTAATAAATATCGAGAATGCATCGTCGTAGTGTAATACCAGACTAACACGTCACATGGGCGGTAATTTCTCAAGCCATGATGGCAATGTGAGTCACCTCACATCAGAGATTCTAGATTGGTATACTTAGCTAGAACAAAGTGGAGTCATTAGAGATTAATAATAAAAATAACGTTCCCACAATTCCCTGTATCCAGGGTATCAGAAACGACGCGGATCAGGGATCTACAAAACTCAGTCACAGAACAAACACTTGCACTTTTATAATGCACATTTATTTTGTGCCGTAGCAGGAATCGATCTCACGCAGTCTCATCGCCCGTTGCTGTACATCGATCGTCATTACTAAATGTTTACTGTAAGTCTGTAACTAATGTAGAATTGGGCGGACAGTTTGTTAGCTTACACCCAATTGTAGGTAAATAAACCTTACCTTATTTAAAGTTTAAATTTTAAGTGAAGCACTCGTAGCGACTTCTCTAGTCGTTAAGCAACTTGCTCTGCGGTCACTACTTGGATGACTGTTAATAATAATAATAATTATAAAATAATAAAATCAATTTATTGCCATTAAAAAAAACACATACATTTTATAGAAAAATAAAAACACATATTATACATGTGGGATCGGGATTTTGGCAAATGAAGTTAATGCAATCTTATGGTTCTTCACTTTTATTTAAATTAGCAATTATAATTAGCAACACACGTCTTTACATCTTTCGTCCTAATCCTCGTCTACCTTCTCGCTCACACACTCATTCCTTTCACTCACACTCGCTGCGTTCGTTCATAAATCATCTCTCAGGCTTCTGTCATACATCACATTCATCCCACATACAATATAACGGAAAAAGGGGTAAAACTCAGCTTGTGCTGTGTTTACATTTGCATGTGCACACAGCGCTGGTTTTCAGTTTACCCCTCTGTTAAGCCATCGGCCTCGATTGTTGTCTTAGGATAGCAGTCATGAGGCCATGTCGGAAGCCTTCGGGCGGTCTGGAAACTTCTAATAGGCCAGGCCACTAGCCAACCCACACAGTCCACACTAGGTCCACGTGATGGATTATTATAGCCCATACTCTCTGTGAGAGAAGGCTTGACCTAACAGTGGGAACGTAATAGGTAAGTTGATGTTTAAATACCACTTCAAATAATAAAATAAATATCGGGGAATAATCTTCTAATAATCTAATAATCTTCTGTAATATAAAAATGAATCGCAAAATGTGTTGGTAAGCGCATAACTCAACAACGCCTGAACCAATTTTGCCAATTCTTTTTTTTAATGTTCGTTGAAGTCCAAGAATGGTTTTTACGGGGAGAAAAATTCGAATAATTGCCGGGAAAACACTAAAAACAGCACTTTTCCCGTACAAACGTTTTCTAACTATAATGTAGTCAATTTGAACTTTAATACCATACCATAAAGTTTAAGTGTTAGTGCAGAGGTTTCGGGAAGGCAAAACAATTGAGTGACGTTATCCTTTATCCCTTACTTATTATAAATGCGAAAGTAACTCTGTCTGTCTGTCTGTTACTCTTTCACGCCTAAACTACTGAACCGATTTAAATGAAACTTGGTACGCAGATAGTTTGAATCCTGAGGAAGGACATAGGATACTTTTTATCGCGATAAACTGTAGCCCACGCGGGTGAAACCGCGGGGAACAGCTAGTTATCGTATAAATATTGATGTCTATTTTCAATAAAATTAGGGATCCTTACTAAAACTCCAATAATGTGTTATAATTTTTAATGAATTTTTTGTTAAATACCCGTGCGAAGCCGGGGTGGGCGGCTAGTGTAATCTAAAACTTAAATTATACGCTCAAAGTTTCAACCAAAAACACACAGTCCTACACCAAGTTATCTCTTATGGAACAAACAAACTCAATTTAATATAAACATCTAGAGACAGATTACAGCGGCCATGAAACGAGAGTGAGGAGCTGTGTGTTCTGTTCTTTAAACAAGAATGACGAAGTTACAATGAGTACTGAGCACTTGTTAATAATAGAGCAGCCTGCTCAAAGAACGAACTGTTAATAGTGCTTTCAGTCATAAGAGACCTAAAAGTTATTTGAGAGTAACTCTGTGACTTTTTTGGTATTGTTAATGGCGTGTCATATCGGTTTTAACATTTTTTACTATAACAATTTCATGTTATCCATGTGTGCCCTAAGCTTGTGCCTTCTGCAAGAAGCAAGTCATATATTTTTACATTTTTATAAGATAACTTTTGACCACAAGTCACCTGATGATAAGTGACGATGTGGTCGAAAGTGGCGCTACGCTACACCTGGACTAGGAACTGACTCTCGATTGGGGCGGCCGGATAACATCGATAGGTGCTTGGCGGTAGATTCTTAACTTGAAGTCGGTAGCTAGCCAGGCGAGCACTAGAACCACGCAATATTTAATTTTACAGCAGCACTACAGCTCTAGCAGGTTTCTCATAAGTGCTCCAACACTGTTCTGCATATTATGAACAGTGGCCACGTTATGAATAATGGAACGTAATTATTACAAACATTCGCCAGCTGAGCCTAGCTCAGCTTTTTTACGATAAACTAAGCAGATTGTACCAAAGAGGTGACAGCTTACATAAAAGGTAGGCTCTGTGGTGCACTATTCTTTTTTTTAGCCAAGAAAAAAGGTCGAATTTCTCAAGTCGACGCGCATGGAATAATGAAGACTCGACGCGTATATTTATTTTACGCATAACTTTTTACAGAGTATTCCGATTTAATGATTTTGTTTTTATTTTATTGTTTTTTTTTATTATTTCAGTTTAGAATGGTGGGAGGATTATAGCAGCAATGGCATCATGCTCCGAAAGGTACCTAGCCAAATTGATGCTTAAGACCAATAGAAAATGTATATAATTTTATTCGAGATTTTAATAAGGTATTTTATGGTACAAAATATAATTTCAACATCCAGGTTGAAACGAAACTCCCTAAAAATAAAAGGAAAAAAAAATGAATTATTACTCTTTGAGCCAAAAATAGCCAGTCTCGACTTCATAAATTCATGATTAAATATTTCATCAAAGCTCATCTGGGCTCATAATAAGCTATTTCTAATTTGAGTAAAAATCCATCAAACCTTTGCTATTCTTAACTAAAAAAAACAAGCGGCACTTTTGTTTTTAATTTTCAGTGAGGCCAGTCTTACGCCTCTTTGTCTTATGAAAGTAGGTTGCAAATGGGTTTTACTTTTTGTTCATTGTGATAAATATGTACAGATGCAACCTCGTTTTGTAAAGCACTTTAACATATTATGAATATTGCTCCTTTTAATCGCGTATTCATTTAAAAAAACGCAGTTGAGCAGGTGGCCTCGGTTCTACTGGACAAATATTTGGACCTCCACTACAATTAAAAAAAATTTCGGTGTTTCTATGCCATACTGCAATACGAGTTAGGAAATGACCCATGTGTGGCATGTCATTAATTAACGTCTTAAAATCTTAGTTTCTCTGTAAACCACAGATTATTAATAATAATGTCAAAGAATAAAAACACCAATACTATCGCATACATAGCTATCTTATCCCTAACTAGTTTTCTCTATATACCTACATTAAGATGGCATAAATACCTGCGCTTTTTTAAAACACTTTTATTAGCTTGACTCGTTTCAATGCACTATAATTTATCTTACCGGGAAACGTACCCGCGATCTCATACTTCGCAGTCAGCTGTCCTACCATTGGACCCCATTGGTGGTCAACTGATTCATTTTGAAATACTCGTAATTTGAACTGTCACAGATAATTAAGCAATAAGCCAATAAATCAACCCCAAACCCCGTCACAAATATTTAGACGTTTATCCCAGCATAAGGCACCTTCGTGTATGTCCGAGCTCTCGTTACCTACATCATGGGATTAAGAACCCGAATCGACATATAAATCGAATTTTCCCCGCGACCTCGCTTTGTATCGTCGAATATATCAAACAAGGGGCAAAAAGCCACCCTTTGTACAGTAATCCGTACTGAATATAACGCACCGGGATGAAACGTAAATCTTTTTTTAACATTTATCTGATTCTATTCCATCATTTCAGTGTAACTGTGTATTTGGTATTTGCTCACGTGACATTTGGAATGGAGATAGATTATACCCAGGATTAACACAAGCTGCTTTTTTATCCCGGAATAGGTTACTGCGGGATGAAAGAGTGGCTCTCGAAGCTTCTACAACTAGCCGAAAAGTGAAAAATAAAAACATTTTGCCGAAAAAACAACCGACTCCAAAGTAGTTTTGGAAGTCGAAGGCAATAATATAAATAACGGAACCAACCTTCTGAAACTATAGGTCTCTTTCACTTAGCAGTTTTTCTAAACGGGCATGAACAGTCAGACGAAGCATGAAGCATCCATCGTCTTACAAAAAAGATATGAACCTTTGTTCCCACATCACTGAGACGACTCTATCTAGCTGTAATCATTTACTCCCCCTCCCACCCCCCGTATCATTGGTAATGAATTACCCTCCTCCCTGGGGATGTTTTTCTTCCCTAACATTTAACTACTGTACTTCCAATATCCTTTGAAGTCCAGTATTTAATTGTATTGTATTTGTATGTTTCTTTGTATGTATGTACTTATGTCTATGTTTGATGGCCAATGATGATGATAAATTATATTTTGTTTGAATAAGGGTGGGTTAAATTTGGAGTAGAGAAACGAACAAAATAAGCACATCTTGTTTGGATTCCTTGAAAAAAAAAACTGTTGGGAGGCAAAGTGTGTAAAACTAACTACATATTATTACAAGATGCAATCTAGCTATTCGCGTTATCTGTAATATGAGTCCCAGAGAAACACGTTTTTTTCCTGTTCTTTTGCCGGTGTAAGGAAGTTAGAAGAAGCGTTTTACTCAAACATATTGTTGACTTTTGCCTTTGACTTTGAAATGAGGATACGAACCTGTAACACAGCTCAGTGGGCACTGCCAACTGCGGCACGATGTCATCAATACACATCGCGTTCGAACGTGCGTGTCTGCGGCAACAAAGCCTAATTTAATCGTTTAAAAACCTCTAACTAAAATAAAAAGCTAAAAGCCAATGGCGGAACCCAAATTACTTCTACGCTAAAGGCCGGCTTGCGTGCTCTCTGCCCATAAAGTTAAAACTCGGTTCTGAGCTGAGATAGAGACGTAGTTCTGCTGCACACTACTGCCTACTACCACAGCTATTTATAGTATGGTGGGTGCTGCTACTTACTTTGCTTTTTGAAATCTATGTTTCATGTGTTTCGTTCAAAATTTCAAGATATAACTGAAGTATTACCCTTTTCACGGTTCAAAATAACAGTAAGTACCTACAAGATATATTTTGTAACTAAAGGACACATCAAGCATTGATGGCAGGTAACCCAATGACGGCATATAAAAACGTCACTGAAGAAATCAATAACACTTAACTTTAAGTACTTACAGAAACAAGAAAGATTCACTAACATTTCTTGTAGGAAAAAAGCACACACAAAACAACACACACAGTACACACATTAAACACACATTAGTACATGTTTAACAACAGGCGTTGTTTATGGTTAACATGTTGTTAATAAGTAAATTGTTATATTCTATTTAAACTTTCTAATAGGTACTCAAAACGTCTCGACTTTCTGCAAATACGCAGACAGTAAGGAATTTGTTTGTAGATTTTGAAGGATGATAGTTTCAACCAAAGCGAAGCGACCACAGGATTTGAACTTTTGCAAACATCAAGATGCTGCTGCTAATATTGCACAGCATGGCGTGGCGGTACTGCGAACGGAAAGCGGGGCGACAAGCGTTTTAAACAGCATTGTTAATGGAGATAGAAAAAGTTTCTGTTTGCCTTGACTCATGCTGGGCGTGAGAATACTAGAAAAATGATGACTAGATTTTAAGTGAAGCCTATTTTATGTTTGTTGCAGACTCAAAATTTGTTGCTTAAATGTTGAAGACCTTAGCAATTTAAGACTACTAAAAAGGCTTATTTTATGTTTCCCTTTAAGTTTTTCTTAGGCTAATTTTATGACAGTTTGAAATGATTTGATTAAGTGTTAAAAGGAAGCCAAAGAAACAAAAATCAAAAAGATTGCCACGTTGAATAAAACGCTATGTTGATGCCGACGCCCCGCTACCCACTAGCAATCGCACCAACTTACAAAGAAGCAGACCCAAGGACACTTACAAAGTGCTTGCTAGTAGGAAACTTGCGGACAGTGCTAGACGTCCAACTTAATAGATATAAGACAGAAGCCTTTGAATTTCAACTGCAAAGAGCAAGTCCTAGAAACTGCAAGTAATACTCAGACTAGGAAGTAAGTTTCACAATATCTTCTGTTTACCCATTATGATGCCAAACTCCTTGTAGTCTCAAGTTCATAAATAGCTGGAAAGGGTAAAAAACTTTTTGCAATATGAGACTTTGATATTTCTTAGAATAAGGTATGCGCGAGTTAGAACTTTGCTGCGGCAAGGGTCTCTGTGTTCAGATATTTATTGCCCAGACCGAAATGGAATTATTTGAGCACCGAAGTCGTCGCTTTTACTTGCGGTTGTCACAATACAGAACTTTTACATTTCTTTGAATACTAAAATAGGAAATGAAAGTTTTGTTCCTGTTTACATATGATTTCGACGCAAATATTTTTATGTACGGATACTTTTTCAACTCATTTTAGTGGACTATTTCTTAGAATCATCACTAAATGATTTTTTTCATCGTAAAGCCCATTGTTTTTTGTACGAGATTTGTTTTTTTAACATCTTTCAGGTTAGACCTTCAACCACAAGTTACCTGATGTTAAGTGACGACGCACCTGGCCAAGCGAAGCACTTCTACACATGATAACTTTTTTAAATCATTACTAAACACTCAGTTTGATGGCAACGTATGATGGTAGCCTCCTGCCTGAGCTCTATACATTTAAATAGTTATGCATAGCCATTTAGAGACGTAAAAATAAGGATGTCTCATAAACTATCTTTACTATAGAAATACTTAGTGCTGAATACAAATTCAGCAAATGAAACAGTCGTAAACCGGAAGTGACAATAGAACCGAAGCGTCACTTAACTCCAATAAGAGCAGTAAACAGTTTGACGAGCCATCAACGATATCGTGCCGATTGTAAAATCGTTTACGATTGTATTCGACGACTATCGGCTTATGGACTTTACGGACCGATTTTAAAATCTGTGTTAATGTTGGCAGACTTGGAATCGGATACATTGTGGGGTTTGTAGTCTTATTGTCAAGACGTGCCGTTAAACCAAACAAATACATAGTTGTATCGCTGAGAAGCAATATTTATTTCTCTATTTCAATTTATTGCTTCAGTTAGATGGAGTGGCGGGGAATTTAAGAAAAACATCTGTAGCAGGTTTTCATTTTATTTAAACTTGTGAACTTGTGACACTCTAAGATCATTCCTTTCGTGTTGTTTTATTTTCTGTTGTAGTAGTGAGACAATGAAGCGTTATCTATATCTATCTACTCCTTTTTATCTATGTAGTGTGACCCCACCTTTGACCACATCATCACTTCTTGTGGTCAAATGGTACTCTGGTACCCTGCAGCTTGTAAATTTGTAGAGGATAGCAAAGTTCACGTATATTTTTCGCTCAGAAATATCTGTGAATTATAAATATCTAGCTTTCCTCACGCGCCCATCGGCCTAAATTAAATATACACGCTTAGTACCTACTCAAGATGCTCTTACCGCTTGCGATGCTAACAAAAACAGTAATAGCTCTTGGATTTACTAAAAATATCTAACATCCTGGCTGGCCAATAGCCTACAGACACTGGGCCCACACATGTGATTTATTTTGGGCCATACTCTCACTCTCTGAGGGGAGATATGTGTCCCAGTACTGGAAACGTGAGCTGATGATGACGATGATGATTTTTTTCTTACATATTGCAGTGTAGCGTGTGCCTACCAATCACCTGATGTTAAGTGACGATGTGGTCGAAATTGGAGCCATGCTACACCCGTATTAGGGACTGGCTCTCAAGTGAGGCTGCCGGAACATACTGACAAATGCTTGGCGACAGATTCAATGATTTGATGATTGATTGATTTTTTGATAATTTCTTTTTATAATAATATCCATATTATGTAAATTTAACTCTAAAAATTAAAGAGCATTGACTGTCTAACGGCTTATTAACAATTGCCCTCACCATGATTGAGATCAAGTGTAGTTGACCCAATGTAGTCCTGAGTCAGGATCATGTCTGCAGGAAAGCTAAAGTAATTTTGAGACGAGACTCTTTGTAAAGATAAGAAAAAGGAAAAATATTGATCATCATCGTCATCAGCCTATTACATTCCCACGGCTGGGACTCTGGCCCACTCTGGAGAATCCACTTGTTTTGAAACAAGTAGGATTATTGTCATTTCAGTTTGTACCAACTCACACACACTCACGTCACACTCACGGTCTTCCCTCAAAAACCTTTTCCTGGATAAAAAGTAGTGCATGACCATCCAGAGTTTAAGCTATCTTCCATACCTTCCATTCCAAATATCACTTAAATCCGTTCAGCCGTTTCAGCGTAAAACACTAATGTGTGAATTACGTATATTTTCACTTGGATGTTGGATTGTGAATGCCGTTGAGCTAGATTATTCTCTTCATATATAAATTTAAACTCTCATAATAAAACACTAAACAAACTAAATTATATTCCATCAATAAACCCAAAGGCAAATAAAAATGTATGGGAAGAACTACCTCTCCCCAACTTCGTATTTAAGATGCGACAGAACAATTATTCTCTCACTCACTGAGAGGTGGTTAGAACTATACAATTTATGATACAGGTAGTTTTAGGAACGTATGTTTGTTAGTTAAGAACTGTTAAAGAAAATTTATTACACATAGATGTATTTCTAATGGGATAGCGCTGTTCCACGAGGGGTGAGAGCCTATGGAAACCATAGGTTGCAGTTGTGTACGAAGCATCTGTTATGGCGTTCATGAGAAAGTCCTCAGGAGAGACTGTTTTCCGGATGATGATGATGATATTTCATTTTATTTAAAAACTAACTCCGATGGCTCAGCGACCCAAAGTGTGTCTTGGCCTCCGAAACAACAGAGCGCCACTCTTCTCTATCTTGAGCGATTTCAGCCCAGTTCAGAGTCTGGAGTTTCTTCATTTCATTATCACAAACATCAACATCTTTCTTGAGATCTGTTCATGCTATAGAACAGGTTTTGCTACTTCGGCATTTTCGAGAATGACATAACAAAAACGGGAGCGATATAATCAATCATAGCTGCGCGATTCAAAGTTGTTTTTTCTCAGAACAACGAATAATATTTTGGTATACATAATTCTAGCAAACGTTACATGGAGAGCATTTTTGCAACATCAGCAGTCTTTAAAAAAAGAAGCTATCTAGTTGTTCCAGCTAGGTTTATTATTCGCATCTTTCTAAAAACTCAATTCTAGCTCGAAGCCTTGGACTCCATATACGGTAGAGCTAAAAGGCTCATTGGCAACGATAAGTTGGTGAAGGCGAGGCTTCAGAGCCTTGAACATCGCCGTAAAATTGCCAGCTTATCGGTCTTTTATAGATTACTTTTCAGAGAGCGTGCGATAGAACTAAATAACCTTATTACATTTTCCACCATCGGATAAGACGTACGGCAACACGACATCCGTACATGGTCGACATTCCCCCAATCCGCAAAAAACGTTTCGCTTCTACATTTATAATGCGAACGGTGAAGGAGTGGAACACTGGTCAGCGTCTTTGTTTGTCAAGCGTAAGTAGGTATCTTTTAAGAAAGCATTCTCTACCATCAACCTAATCATCACTTACAATCAGACTATGTTCAAATGCTAACAAAAAAATGTATCCATCCATATTTCGATTACTTTCCTTCCTCACAACGCTCTCTTTGCTTTCCTTTTTATACATAAAAAAGATATTTAACGTTACCGGAACCTCGCATTCCTCTCATCTCGTTATTAAGTAAAGCCCCTTCGAGATTCATTTACCTATCTGCTCTCTAAAGCTCGGATATACTACGAAAAAAAGCATAAAAAACGTGTACTAAAAACTGCCGGCGAGGCAAGGGATTAAGCCCGATTTCAAAACGGAAATACAGCATATACGTACATACGAGGCAGTAGATGGATTTAAGGCTGAGTCCAGCTAAGCGCTTTTACGAGGGACATTCGGGAGTAACTAGTTCGGACCAGTTCTTTTCGGGCAATTTGCGCTGGTTCAACGTTTTTCCCGTTTTACCACCCGCCGTGTTCGAATGGCTGCCAATTTTCGCGTGGCGTTTGTTTGGTGAGGTGAAAATGTAAAATTTTCTATTCGACATCCGATACGGGTTCGGGTGCGTTTTTCTCGCGGGAATTCTTTACAATAATTAAAATATTGAGAAACGAAGATTTCTCCCGGTGGTAGTTGTTTAAATGCGATGGAATCCCTTCCAGAACCACTGGTGAATTTAATTATCTATTTTTCATTTGATAGTACATTTTCAAGTGATTTCCTGTATCTAAGAAACCGCTAGAAACCTATTGATTTTTCACCGGCAGCCTCACTTGAGAGCCAGTTACCAGCTTCATGCGTACTTGCGCTTAAGATCCTATAACCTATAGTCGGACCATATTATTGTACTATGGTCGGACTCTACCATGTAAGATGCACAAAAAGTCTATTAAAAGGCACTTACAAATATACCTATAGTATTATATACGTTGTGTCATTAGCCTTCTTTGTGAACAGAAACTCACAGGGTAATTACAGGCATGTAGAAAACGTCGAGAATAATAGGGCTATACCATATCTAAAGATACCTAACAGGCCGCACGCTCATCAAGGCAGACCTGCTATTAAAAACTACCTACCTCTAGCTGTTAGTTAACACCACAGCACTAAACTAAAATACACGCTTTGGGTGAAACTCGATCAGTCAAGTTTAGTTAGTCCCCACATCCCCTTTAAGCCAAAATATTAGAGGCAATCTATTGTATATACGGAGTAGTATAAGTGTATATAGGTTTGGTATAATATCTTGTAGGTATTGGTGTATTTGTTACCATAAGTTAAAATTCAATTTATACGCTTGTTGGTTTTTAATTTGTTAACCCAATTTTAAAAAAAGGAAAGGATTTATGACCATTTGAAAAAAAGTGTAGATATTAATAGCACTTAAGTTCGTGCATTTGGATTTGTGTTTTATGCTTCTAGAACTACCGATCAGATTTATTCCAAAATTCTTTAAAAAAAGCTACCCTATATCAGAGTGTCAAAGGTCCTGATAAAAATATTGTGGAAATTTCCACGCGGGTTTCTCTATCTGAAATTTCCACATTTTTTTTTTTATTAGTGTTTATTTTTTTGTTTGACGGTGGGTCAAACATCCGAGAAGCAATGATTATAATAATGATACCATCCGTCACTGTATGCATTTTTTTAAATTAATTTTATAAGTATCTTCTAGTACATAGTAGTCACGACTGACCCTACTATGGGTCCAACATCGGTGCCCTCCTTTACAAATCCGCAGAAATGGCACTCCCAGATAAACCTAAGTAAGTTTCATATCAAAAACCTATAGAAATCGTGCACATATATATGTCTTCAGTTCCTTTTCACAAAAAATCCGAAGAGCCTATCTCGTGAACGTCAAAGCAGCATCCTCGACGGCCTATCACATGCCGAAAGGTGTTCACTCGTGTGTACATACACTTAATACGTACTCGCTTTGTGAGACGATCTTAGACGCGCACGCAAAGGGAATCGTTGGTGCGTGTGTACAGAGCTTTATTTAAGACGCTGGCTACAGCGTCAAGCTTAAAATTGAAGTTAAAAGCATTTTTCCCTGTTACTTCGAACGTAAAAAATAAAAAATTATTTTCACATTACTGTAAAAAAAATTCAATGGTCTTTTGCAATCCTTTCTTAAACTTACGACCGTGTTTCTCCTTATCTACCTATATTTAAAAAAAACACGGAACGCACGAAATTTCGGACCGAAACTTCGGTATTACGTTTCATAGTTGGCCAACAGACCATAACGGCCGAAATTAATATTCGATCCTGATCCGTTTTTACGGTCATAGCCGTCATAGTCTAGTCATAGTCATCATATGTCATTTTAGGGGTAAAGCTTGACATATTGATTGACATACCGATCCAAAACCGCGAAAAACGGATCAGGATCGATTATTAATTTCGGCCGTTAAGTCGCGAAAAGCAACAGTACTTTCCTAAAAACGTGTCATTTGATTGAGTAAGTACACATGTAATGTAATGGTTGTATATGTGTGTGTGAGGATTACAATTTATAGCAAGGTAAGGTATACGTCGATCCAATTACTTTGAAGATCAAGGGCCGGAAACATTAACGTGCGTGGGTGACGTCAAGTTGACTTGGATGTCACTTGGAGACAAAGCGGCAAGCTTCATTATACGCGGAGTTTTGATTAAACTCTGTAATTAATTTAGCATTTTTTTCTCTTGCCTTCTTCAAGAAATTTAAGATAGTAAAACTTTTTTTTATTGCATTTGACCACAGTTTACTTTATGGTAAGTGATGACGAGTGCGATGGTAGAGCTTGCTTGCCTATGGAAGACTAGTTGTGCCCCGCGGTTTCACCCGCGTCTTCCCGTTATCCCACAAGAACCTTTTTCCGGGATAAAAAGTTGCATATGCGTTAATCCAGAGTATAAGCTATCTCCATTCCAAATTTCATTCAGATCCGTTCAGTAGTTTTTGCGTGAAAGAGACATCCATTCATCCATACTCACAAACTTTCACGTTTATAATATTAGTAGGACAAACTCTCAAATTATACTTAATAAATAATAAAAATAAATAAATAAATAAAAATAAAAAAGCCTTTTATTTCATGCATATTAAAAACATTAAAACATTTGTAGATGAGTAAAATCAAAAATTAATATTTAAAAAAAAAAATTATACGTACCGGAAACAAATATTATGCTAGCAGAGGCACTGCTTCGCCGTTCGCATTATAAATGTAGAAGTAAAGCAAATTCTACAAAGCACATTCCCTCTATTTTATCATGGAAACTGCTCTAGCAACTCTTTATCTGAGTAAACTTCCCTGTCTAGCAAAACTTCTGTTTGACAAAGGAACGAGTGAACTATCGGAAGGAGCGGTAAATATTATCGTTTCATTATCGAGTTCAATCGAATCGAATTGGAAACGATTCGGATGGGAATGCGATCGGGCGAACTATTCCCATCACTTCTTTCAAATCAAGATGCTTTGTAGGGTTGTCGCTTGGAAGGTTTAGTTTGATGGAGAATATTAGAATTATTTTTCTTGATCTAGGTGTATTGAAACAAAATGTTTGCTGTTATCTTTTTATCGACAAAGACAATTTCACTTTGCAACTGAATATATACATATTATAACTAGCGACCCGCCCCGGCTTCGCACGAATAAGTTAACACACATAAAACAGCCTACTCTGTCACTCGAAAATAGAGTATTTAATAAAACAATAATTTACCTCATTATAATATTAGGGTACATTTTTCATACCAAATTATGTTTTCGTTGGTGTCGTTTCACCACTAAAATTAAAAAAAAAAAACAAAACAGTTAGATACATTTTTATATGTGTGAATGTGAACACAGTCAATTAATTTAAGTTAAGCATTACAGTTTTCTTAAATGTTCTGTAATATGTTTCATGTGTTATATTTGTTATTGTTGTTGTTTTTTATAACCGAAACTTTAAAACTTGCGACTTTCTGAATTAAAACATCTCCAAGTTTTAAAGACTGTCAGTCCTACATTGTACTAGGAGTGCAGTGTTGTCAACAACAACGTTGGACTTTTTTGGCGGCAATCGAATTGTCAACGGGAAAATTTTGTTTTTATTTGCGAAACTTGTGTTTCTTCGAGTGATAATGTGTAATATTGGTGGATTATTAACCATTATGTGTTCGTTAATGTGTACGAGTGTAGGAAATTGAAATATAGTTGTGAAAGTGATTTTTCTAGTTGCTCCAAAAAAGTCCGTGTAAAGTTTAAGTAAAGGCCCACTACTTTACTTAAACACTATCCTCATCCCTTCATCTCATCATCATCATCACCATCATTTAAACTTGATTCAACTCTTTGAGTTTTAAATTATTATATTGTATACTTGACACTGGCAAATACACTAATCGTGTGACTCTAAAACAAAAAAAAAAAGTTGACGTATAAATTCACCGGCTCTACTACTAAACCGCATGGCTCACCTAGCATTACTAACGACGAGGGAAACCAATACGGTTTTATTGGAACCTTTGCTTTTATGTCTTTAGTGTTTGCTATGCAAAGTGTGATGAGAAGCTTGCTTGTTTTGAACACAATTCGAACAAACTGTGTTTTACGAATACATGTTGAGAAATTGACAATTGTTTTTTCTGTACCAATGAGAGTCTTCCTTTTGTTTTTCATCGGTAAAGTTTGTTGTTTTGGCTAATTTACTGATTCGATTTTGAAAATTCTTTCACTTGGAGAAAGCCACACTATCCGTGAGTGTCATAGGCTGTGTTTTACTGTGATGAAAATCCAGTGAGATCATCGACGCGAACCAAAATCGCGAGAAACAGGTAGAATATTAATTTACCTAATAGGTATGAAATTGTTTTTACTCGCGTTAGGCAAGCATTTGACCACAGTTTCACCTCATCGTATGATTACAAGATGACTGAACGAAGAACACTGGCTTCTTACTAATAACGAATAATACCTGAAACCATTACATTATCCTCATCGGACCACACTACAATACACACAACCCAAATAGAAGAAAAGGCGGATAGAACTTGACAAATGGCTATGTCATTGTCGAGCGATTGACAGAGGATCAACATACTGACCAATCTTCCTAGATACCGACGAAGCCTACAACATGAGCCTTAGTCACTTGGCATACCAATGAAAAGCTTCGACAAGGAGGTCCCGAAGAGTGGTCGATCGGAGCTTGCGTCTTTCGTATGAAATGAGATATATCATTTTTTCTTTGATTCCCGACGTCGCGTCGTAGGTATGCGAAATAAAATATGCGATGAATTTGCACATTTCTTTTATAAAGACTTTTCGTGTTTGCATTCGCTGAAATGTGTTCTGGAAACGGTTAATTTTATCGTAGCTTTTAGAAAATTGACGGAACGAGTGGGAAATTGTGTCGTTCCCGTTTGGGGAAGATTCTAGAATTTTATACTGTTTATTAGTTTTGAAACGATGCTTACGGCGCATTCCTCTTTAAACCTAAGAACAATTTGTTTCATCCACTATTCTTGAGTTTACCTAACTCCGATGACTCAGCAACCCAAAGTGTGTTTTGGCGACGAGAAAACACCACTCCTCTCTATCCGAGCGATTTCAGCCCAGTTCAGAGTTTGGGTTTAAGATTATTTAATACAATAAAACATTTCTTTATCGAACGGCTATATACCAAAGCGTGAAACGTTAGTTTCCAAACACGGTACAATTGCGCACATTAGCGCTATCATTTCCCTCTCTGTCACTTGTCACAGCTGTCACTTGTCAGTCAAGTGGCGCCGCGTCGACAGCCGGCAGAGGCGCGGAATCGTTTGAGTGTTGCGTGCAATTTGTGAACTTTGTGCCAGATCACATAAAATATTCCAATGTACTGTCACGAACAACTATAATATTTGTGATATATTCATGGTGATTTATAACTTATTCCTAAACTCTTAGCTGATGTAGGTATATTTCTTTACGTTTCTTATATTTTAAAGATATGTACTTAAATGACGTTGAAGTATAAAACAGCTGTGATAACAAGAGTAATTTTTATATTTTCAAAATAAACACCTGCTATTACCTACTTCTGAACCGTGTTCATTACTGTCTAGAAAAATGAATATACCTGTAACCCCAAAAAGGTCATACGGTCATTAATAAAACGTGAACAAGCATTTCCAATATCTAGGCTGTTTAATAACAAACCAAACGATATTTCACGCGATACCTAATATAAAATATACAGATCCGTGTAGGATTAATAACAGAGCATTAGCACAAACACATGACATTAGACAGCGATCAAATAACACGACCATCAATCCTACAAATCGGTCTCATTTGACACACAGTTCGAAATAGCTCCGAAAAATAGTATCAAATAGACATTTGGCTGGAAAACATTTAGATAAACGACGCCATTTAGGATATGCTCACTTTATTTACAAATTACGAACAAATAAACCTAGTTTGACATGAAAGTACCGAAAATAAAACAGGAACATGTTACAAATGTTCTCCATTTTGATATATCTAATTGCCAACAAAATAAGGGTGTTTCCACCAGAGCTGTGCTGTGTATGTCGCATCAATAAAGGTCAGAGGCTCCATGATTTGACAGGCTTGCTGAAGAAAAAGCTAGACGGCACGTCAGCGACTACAATCCAAGTAATGCACAACACTTCTGCAGTAAGGCTGCTATTCTAGAACGACGTGACTAGTGGTCGAGATTCGTCAAAACATCAGGTATCATCAAAAACAAATAAAGAAACTTGTCTCTTTCGTTAGTTTCCGTCCCTATATCTAACGTGCCCAATTTGTTGTAAAATTTGTCAGCATTTAATACGACAAAGCTTACAAATTGGCGACATTTTTCGGGTTATCTCACGGGCACGACTTACGGCGCGTAATTCCGGAGGAAACCCGGATGAATTAGTTGCGATGCGATGAATTCCGCTGATAAAGCTGAGATTTCTGCTGTCGACCTACGTACACACTTTTTCAAAAAAAAAATTTTTTGCTTTCTTTCTTGGAGAAATGTATTTTTTCAGTGCGATACAGTACTATAAAACTTGTTTCTGTATTCTTTAATTTAATATATTCGGGTTCCTTTGAAATACCTAAACAAACCTTAAGACTTTCCTTTGTGGGGATTATCCTAAAAAAACAAGTGAAAGACACTAATGAGCAATATGTCCGCGTGTAAGAATATGCTTCCAAAAACAAACGACCTGAAATTACAACTTTGATCTAATAGGTTTATTTTGCGCTGTTTTGCTGTTCTTGAAAGCTTCGATCTTCACGTCTCTTAACCTTTTGAGAATAACCTTTTTTGTGACGCATAAAAAATAAGACAGATGTCAGCTTTAACGTAAACAAATTTCATCTTGCCTGTACCTTGCGGGAGATTTTTCAGACGACCTTGTCGCAGTGAAGTTGTACCTGAAACAAAAAGGGCAAACATTAGGATAGCTCGGTACATCTGTTACAAGACCTGTAGGATAGGCTACGCGGCTCAAGTTTACGGTGAAACTTTTATGTTATAAAACTGAGGATTTACTTCTTTTTATTTAACTTTGAGGAACAAACATCCTGGGAGTAACACAGGCATAGTGGGAGTGAGGAGATCCGGCGACTTTTCATATTTGTTACAGAGTTTTATTACAGGTAGGTGCTTTAGACATTTGAAAAAGTTCCTGCCTCATGTCGTAAAGGAACGATTTTCATAAAAGTTATGACTCTGACAAATAAGTAGACGTAAGGAAATGTTACTTTTTCTTGTTGTGTCTGAAAATCTGAAACATTACAGAAGGCGTTTTAGATGGCTTGTCTAAATACGATATCAGTATACCTACTAATACTAAATTGAGACACTTGCTCCAACTCAATCAGTTAATAACATGAATAAATTTCTAAATGTAATCGCGCCCAAAAAATTTGCTGCCAGGCGATTCTTGCCTGTTCTTTGGGCGGCGTGAGGAGGTTGGAACAGATGTTGGTCATTTTAAGTTAGACTCTTTAAAGTGATCACTGTATCCTATTAGGATACATATACTCGTATATTAAAATTTTAATTCTCTCTCTCTTTTTTTTGATAACTAACTGAGATGGAGCTACGCTTCGACCCAGAGTCTTGACCTCCCGTAATAAAAGAGGCCACCTCGTACATACTTAACACGGAATGACAAAAATGTAATGACTAATTACTAATTAGTATTATTATACTAAAGATAAGTTTCCACTGGCGAATGTGACATGAAGAGCAGCCGTGATCGGTAACGGACCTTGTAGGACTTCGCACAAGGCCGGGGCCGCCGTCGGTTGTTGCGGCTGTCTAATCCTACGCCATATGGAGCTAAGCAGTTTTAGATAAATGCCACGACTTCTCACGTTCTTAAGATTACTTACATTGTAGGATCGGTACATACATATTCAAAAACTTGATTCAGTTGAACAAAATATAAAAAAAACAGTTTTGAAATGATCTTCACGGTTTCGGTGAACGAAAACATCGTGATGAATCCCCATATCTTGGTGGATAGGCATTTTAACCGACTTCAAAAAGGAGGAGGTTTCTCAATTTGACCGTATATACATATGCTTTTATTGTTTGTTCGCGGATAACTTCGTCGTTTATGAACCGATTTTGATGATTCTTTTTTGTTAGAAAGGAGATATCCCAAAGGTAGTACCATGATAAGGAAACCAGGATCTGATGATGGTATCCCAGAGAAATCGAGGGGAAAGAGAAGTCGGCTATTTTTATAGCTTAGCTTTAAGTTGTGTACTTGTCTAGTGAGAGAGTGACGTTGAGCAAAGTAGAAAACCCGTCTGAAAACAAATACTAGACGTTAGACACAGTAGAAGGTCTAGCACTAAGCCTAGCACCTAAGCTGAAGAAAATCGAGTGTCAAAGACAAAAGAGCAGGGCCGTTGCAAAACCGTTGAATGGGGGGAACAATATACTAAATGGAACAGAGGAGGCAACTCCGGGCGGCGCAAGTAGTAATTGCCTTCGTACTACTTCCACTCGGAGTAAATTTAATTGGCCGGATGCGCTGAGGGGACGCAGTGAGAGCGGGTAGCGGTCTAACTGGGAAGTTTTGGAGTTATTTATTGGTGCAAGTTATACATAACTCGCTAAAGTAAATGCAATATTCAATTCGAGTTCTGAAACAATGTCCACATATTTTTCTGTGCACAAAATGTCGTTTAAAATAAAATAATCAAAGAGTCTTATTCTAATCTAAGAATCAGACTTTTACAAAAACAAAGTTATGTTTTTTGATTAAAAGTCTCAGTGTGACACATAGTAATGACTTTTTATTTGTCATATAAGCACATTAATTATCACATATTATAGATGCGAAAGTTTGTGAGTAAGTGTATATGTTTGTTACTTATTCACGCTGAAACGACTCAACAAACTTGATTGACATTTGAAATTGAAATAGCATAACCCTGGATTCTAACACATTGGGTACTTATCTCGCTTGAAGAAAGTTCTTACAGGATATCGGGAAAACCGCCGGGTGCAGCTAGTATAGTTATATTTTAATTTCTTGATTTAAAACCAAAACATTAAACGTGTCAAAAAACCTTTCTTTACGACACGCTCTTATAATTCCCCGCTGTTACAGCGACGCTACCCTACAATATTCTTGTCTGCTCTCTTTGTCTTTACTTCTACATCGTTTGTGTTATTATTAAGAATACCTACTTATAAAAGTGCTCGGTTCTTTCTCAGCTTTATGTTTGTTTACTACATATTATTCTTCGTTCACTGCAATAACGTAAATGACGCTTCCGCTTCAGTAAACCTTTTGTTTATTACTCGGCAGGACTAACATTGAGAGGGAAAAATTAGGGAAACTGTCTGTTGATACGGCTTCTTATAAAGAAGCTGGTATTTGTGCCATGTATCGGAATATAATGAGCTAACAATGAATTCTGTTTATAATGGGTTTAATTTTTTGCGTTTGCACATAATTATGTATTATATTTTATTTTTCCGGAATAGGGACAGTCTTTACTAATTTTTAAACGTTTCGATTTACTTACAGCGTCGTGTTTGCATGGTCGAAGCTAAACCTGGACTTGAAATAATCCTACAATAGTAGTTGTTTTAGTATCCGTGAAACAAGCCAGACAAATTGACAAATTCTGTCTTTTTCTTCTTTAATATTTTTTTTCTCTTTTTGGCTAACGCTGTTGTCGGAGTTTTCAAACCACCCGAAGACTGATACAGCCGGCACCGACGGGTCAACATCCCCTCCGAAGCACGGTAGCGCCCAGTTAAAATGCCACTAAGCGGTCACCCATCCAAATGATGGCTGTCGCTTAACCTGTTCGATCTGTTACGACTTATGACCGTCGACTAGAACAACTACGTCACGAGCGTTACAATACACGCATTCCACGCAGTACACGCCTTTAATTTCAACACATTTCACCCCGCCAACTTACAACCATAAACCAAATTACACGACCGAAATATCCATAAAAGTGTAATTACACTCTGAAATAAAACAAAACATGTCGTTATCGTTCACTTTATGAGTTCCCCAGGACAAGAGCTAGGAAATCATGGTGTACGTATGGACCATTAACCGGGGCCCAGGCGGTATAAACCGCTAGTTATGTCCCTTGACAGTGTAGTGTGGACCATGCAAGGGATCATAGGGAAGATTAACTATTTAGGACTTTAGGAATCAGCCCTTTGAAAGTAGGTCAACCGATCCCGGGTCAGTCAATTGAGTGTTTAATTTGGCGAACTTTTAGGGAGGTGAAGTTAGGCATATAAACGAGGAAGAACCGCAAGTCAAACTACATGTTTGGTCGTTATATGAAGCTTCATCAGACTTCAATATATTTACAAAATATCATGACATAACATCACTAATCCTACTAATATTATAAACGTGAAAGTTTGCGAGTATGGATGGATGGATGTTTGTTACTCTTTCACGCAAAAACTATACCTACTGAACGGATCTGAATGAAATTTGGAATGGAGATAGCTTATACCCTGGATTAACACATAGGCTACTTTTATCCCGGAAAACGTTTCTGCGGAATAATGGAAAGACGCGGGTGAAACCGCGGGGTGCAACTAGTAGATAATAAGTAGAGATCACGACCCCCAACCAAGGCTGACGAAAATCTAACGAGAACAAATTGAAACAACTTACAACTAGCCAACTGCCTACATGAGATAAGAAACCCTCCCCCAAAACAAATAGCATCATACCCCTATCTCACCCCCCAGGACGTATCCCAAGTCTAGACTACTGCGTTATCTGTACCGTTACTGTACACTAAACACCCCTTAGGGGCTACTTAGGAAACATTCTCACCCCTAGATATAAAAACTATATAAAAATAGGGGTAGTACTGCTGTCCGGAGACACAGCATTTCGCAGGTTGTTGGGGTGTAAAGGAATGTTAAATAAAAGCTGTAGACTACGAGTATACGTCGAGAGTTACTGTCCTCTGAGGCGCAGTATAAGATGAATTGAAGTTTTTATGGTCGAATTGTAGCGAATGTGAGGTGAGAAATGGAGGGCGTGAGTTTGATTCCCATACAGAAAGACAGTTTGAGGACATATTCAAGTGATTGGCGTCGAGATAGTTTGAACCCTGTGAAACGACATAGGATACTTTTTGTCGCGATAAACTGTAGTCAACGCGGATGAAACCGCGGGGAACAGCTAGTCTTCTATATATATAAGAATCAAAGTCCTGACTGACTGATATCAACGCACCGCCTAAACCGCTGTTCGTAGGAACTTGAAATTTGGAGGGTGTGTTTGTCTTGATGCGTAAGGGTGTACAAAAAGAGGTTTTTTTGAAATTTATGTGTTGTGTGTGTGTTGTTGTGTTATGTGTTGTGTATTTTTGTGTTTTGTGTGCTATGTTGTGTTTGTGTGTTTATGTGTGTTTTTGTGTTTATGTGTTCCCAGTCCAGGTGTAGCGTGGCGCCATCTTCGACCACACCGTCACTTAACATCAGGTGACTTGTGGTCAAACGCTACCCTGTAAATAGTAAAAAAAAAATTTAATGCTTTACCTGTTTTGAGTCAAATTTAGAATGAGATATAGCCTACATCCCTGAAAAATATTCTGCGGGATAACAGGAATATCGGAAAGTGTAACCAAGCGGCGTAGCTAGTATTATCTTTCATCTACTGGTTTTAGGTAATATTCCGCTGTGGAACTTATAAAAGAGTAACTAGAATAACTGACTTGAACTGACTAGGTATACCTACCCTATGAATTTTTTATAATGAAAACGTAATTGAATTGAATTAATTATTATCATTTGGTGCATTATTATTTAAGTATTTAACATGTTTTGATTTTAAAATGAATGTTGCATGAAATTAATTCCATTTAAATTTGAATACATATATACAATTTTACTAACGATACTAACACCATTTGCTACGCCTTTATCGGGTATAATGTACTCACTTTTTGACTTAATTAAGACCTGTCCTGTATCGTATTTTAAGCAAATAAATGAATATGAATATGAATATAGGCGCCGTATTATTATCTCTGCACTTACTACCCCTCCAAAAATGTTCACGAACGTTACAACGAACTTCAACGTCAAGGACTATAATCATAATGGAATATTAAATTATCGCGCAGAAGCCCGCAGCGTTACGCCAAGCTTCAAGGCATAAAACTCCCAGAAGAAAGGCTTCGCATGAGTCCGAAACCAGCATCCTTGTTCAAAACTCCGGGAAAGTCACTTCAGCACGCAATCAAAAAGTTTCTTATCTCCATCTCTTTCATTGAAATGACAAAAGAACAAGACGAATGTTCCGTAGAGCGAAACACGTTGAAAATGCACAAACCGACCGAAACTAGATTCTCAGCCGAAACCGAATTTCGGCTTATATGATAGTTTCGCCGAAACCGAAACTTATTCACGTCCAAAATTAATAATCGACCCTGATCCATTATCCGTGGTTTTGGATCGATATGTCATGTCATAATATGTCATTTTAGTAGTAATACGTCAAGCCCTAGTACTAAAATGACATATTATGACGTGACATATCGACCCAAACTAACGGATAACGGATCAGTGTCGATTATTAATTTCGAACGTTAGACATGTTCAGTCTCCAAAAAATCCTAGTGTCCTATTAAGTAAGTTACATGCAACTTAACTAAGCTATTAAATGTGCGTTGGTAATAACAGAATATTTACTACTTTTAATTACACGCATTAAGAGACAATTCATTACTCAAATCGCCAGCGGCCTGCAAAGTGAAGGTCAGCCGACGAAGCCATACTCACCCAAAATAAGCCGAACGTGATCTGACAATATACTATCGTATGTTTTGTCACGGCCGACATTTCGGCTAGTTTTTGTCCGAAACCGAAACTGCGGCGGAACCTTCATTTTTTGCCCGAAACTGGCCGAAACCGAAACTGATACTTCGGTTGGTTAGGAAAAAATATGCATTCAAGACTCGTTGTAGAGGTCGAATCTTATCATTTAGCTATTGTTTGAAGGTTAGAACATACAAACGAGTAAACTAAGATAGGAAACACATCATCAAAAGCCTGTGTGGAGCCTCCTAACGAGCCTTTGAGACGCCCACTGCCAACCTAAACATTGTTTGGGATTCAAACATTCAACTCATTTCCGGAGAAATGTGGTCCCTTCTTATTTAGATTCCGGTTTTACTCACAAACATGAAATTTGATATAGGTATGTACCTAATATGGAAATTAAAATGAATCAAAAGAGCTACAACAGATGAAGAGATGCTATAGAAAAGATCTCTAAGTACCTACTAAGTTTCAAGAAATTAAAACAATAACATAATAAGAAATCTTGGTATTGTAGTGAACTTGCTCCAATTCAAAATGTGATGTGTGTACCCTAAAAAATTACCTGCCGGGCGTTTCTTGCCTGTCCTTTTGCTGGCGTAAGCAGGTTGGAGTTGGAACAGGCGTAGCTAGTTGTAAGTTTGACGTTTTAAAGTCACATGTTGTATTCTACTAATATTGACGTCGCGGTAGCCGAGTTGGTAGTTTCCCTGCCTGCGAAGCGAGCGGTCTCGGGTTCGAATCCCGGTAAGGGCAAATATATGTGTGATGAGCACGAATGTTTGTACCTGAGTCTTGGATATTTCTATCTATATAAGTATTTATTTGTATATGACGGGTGGCCGGGCCCAGTGCTGTTTTAGCAAGACTGACGTCCGCAATGATGACGTCACCATCATCGTCATCATCAGGTCGGTGCATGATAGGTGGTTACAGAAAAACGAAGTAGATAGTTTTCGAACTATTTATTCAGCAATAAGTAGTCTAGGTACTTGGCACAACAGAGTTCGGGAGGTCCGATCGCTACGACGGCTCAAGCCAGACTGACTAGAGCTCTGCCGAGCGGTCGTATTTATACCAAAACTGGCCTCGCACAAGCAATGTTTACAAACTTCGTAAAAATTGCCTGTGATCGTTCCAGCTGAGGTTTTAACCTCTAACAATCATTATAAAATTAGTTAACTCATTGACAATCGGTTATTATTATTATTATTAAAATCACAATAACGGCTTTGCGCCGATACGGCCATTCTGACAGGCGGTGCGCGCTCTGCACCAGCCTGGTAGTGTTCTCGTGGAAAACCTCGTGGAAAAACCTCGTGGAAAAACCTCGTGGAAAAACCTCTTGGATACTCGTGGATACCTCGTGGGTGCGCGCTCTGCACCAGCCTGGTAGTGTTCTCGTGGAAAACCTCGTGGAAAAACCTCGTGGAAAACCTCGTGGAAAACCTCGTGGAAAACCTCGTGGAAAACCTCGTGGAAAACCTCGTGGAAAACCTCGTGGAAAACCTCGTGGAAAACCTCGTGGAAAACCTCGTGGAAAACCTCGTGGATACTGAAACAACGAAATATGGTTCTTCTGAGTTTGGTATCTGTAAGCAACCGGTGTTGCTTTTAGGTAAGGTCAGAAGCATAACGCATTGCATGTTAATGCACGCATAGTGCGCTTTGAATGGAAATATGGGAACACGTGGATACCTCGTGGAAACCTCGTGGATACCTCGTGGAAACCTCGTGGATACCTCGTGGAAACCTCGTGGATACCTCGTGGAAACCTCGTGGATACCTCGTGGAAACCTCGTGGATACCTCGTGGAAACCTCGTGGAAACCTCGTGGAAACCTCGTGGAATGTTAGTTTTAGCATAGTGCGTTAGGATAGGAATGTTAAATCTCGTAGAATGTTAATTTAGCATAGTGCGTTGGGATAGGAATGTTAAATCGTAGGTTCTCGTGGATTCTCGTGGATTCTCGTGGATTCTCGTGGGTTATCGTAGATTCTCGTAGATAAGTGTTATTATAGGAAACGGGATAACTTAATGGGGTTTTAAGGTAATGAAAGGATCTCACCCGTTTTGGTTACACAAGTTGGACTGCTCGTGGTGTAAAAAGCACGAGTTTGACTGGTGTAGCAGCGGGGTATTTGGGAGCCGGTGTAGATAAGTCACATTCTGCCGATACGGTCCCATGGTCACCTGGGTGAGCGGCACGAGGAAGCTGAACGCCGAACTCTCTTAACAAGATACCTTGTGCCATTTTTAGTTGCATGTGTAGGGTAAGCGCTTCCATCTCAATAGCATAGTTGTCAATGTCCACTAGATTCGGGAATTCCGGTGGAAGACAGTACTGTCGTCCAGCAATAAGTGTAAACGGGGCAACTCCAGTAACACGGTGAGTTGTGCAGTACATCCTAAGTTGCAGTTCTTCAAGTGTGGAGCGCTACTGTTTGGTTTTATAATTTTTGATCAAAACCAAACGTTGCAATATTTCCGCTTGCTCGGCCGATTCCTGGTGCGATAGCGTGAATATTGTTTTTGAGATGGTCACGGTATTTCATTCATTAATTCACACAGAAATTCTTCTTCCATCAACGAAGATTTAAGTTGGTGTTTCAAGTAGATGCACGGTTCGTTTCAACGCAGTCAATACACCGCGCGGGCCCCTATTAGTAACGTAGTAGAATAACGCGCACTTTGTGAAGACCACAATGTGATGATGACGCATCGGTGGACACACATATATCACGTCCCTTCAAAGGCTACATGCCTTCATCCGGATATCAAAGTCATCGACCTTCCATGTTTCAATGGCCTCACGAACACCAACATTGGTATTCGGATCACATGATGGCAGGTAAACATCCTTGATTACACTCGCGACTCTTTGGGTTGAGCACACAAGCGTTCTGACATCTTCTGCATCATTTCCATGAGGAATTGTGGTGGTACCCCTGCCGTAGATGGGCTGGGCATGTATTAACAGCATACGCTGCTGTTCTGGATCGTTGGCTTGTCGTGGTACAGTATCCAACGAAGGGTCCGGCACAGCCAGTGACGTTATCGGCTGGGAGCATACAGCACTGGTTTGTTCCAGTAGATCATGTGATGAACGAGCTGATGAGGAGGTGTCCTGGATTGGATTCCGTTCCAATCCCACTTCTGATGACGGGTGGCCGGGCCCAGTGCTGTTTTAGCAAGACTGACGTCCGCAATGATGACGTCACCATCATCGTCATCATCAGGTCGGTGCATGATAGGTGGTTACAGAAAAACGAAGTAGATAGTTTTCGAACTATTTATTCAGCAATAAGTAGTCTAGGTACTTGGCACAACAGAGTTCGGGAGGTCCGATCGCTACGACGGCTCAAGCCAGACTGACTAGAGCTCTGCCGAGCGGTCGTATTTATACCAAAACTGGCCTCGCACAAGCAATGTTTACAAACTTCGTAAAAATTGCCTGTGATCGTTCCAGCTGAGGTTTTAACCTCTAACAATCATTATAAAATTAGTTAACTCATTGACAATCGGTTATTATTATTATTATTAAAATCACAATAACGGCTTTGCGCCGATATATATATAAGTATGTATATCGTTGTCTAGTACCCATAACACATGTTTCGAGCTTAATTTGGGGCTAGGTCAATTTGTGTGCAATGGTCCCCGACATATATTTTTTTGGTTTTATTAAATTTGATAGAGAAAAGAAAGGATTTCTTTGCGTTTTTCTTGAAATCAAAATCAAAATCAAAATCAAAAACTTTTTTATTTAATAGGATACATTGTGATCACTTTAAAACGTCAACTTAAAACTAGCTACGCCTGTTCCAACCTCCTTACGCCGGCAAAAGAACAGGCAAGAAACGCCCGGCAGGTAATTTTTTTGGCGCGATCACATTGACAATTTTATTCTTATTACTAATTGATTGAATTGGAGCAAGTTCACTAAAATCCCAAGCTTTTTTTTTGTCATCTAATCGATATTTTTTATTTAGCTTTACTAATAAGAAGATTTCTCTTGTTTGGTTGTACACATTGGGATATGGGAACATGAATATTAACGAGTTGCGGGATCACAACCAAAGCAGACCAGACCCCACAAGCAGCACCCGTTCACGAGTTGACGCATGTGCCAGCCATCGCTCTCCTCGACCATATGAGAGGGAAGAGGGCGACCCGACACATGACGCCGCTGCAAGCAAAGTCACTTTCGTGAGCATGACTGTTTTGGCTGTTTACCGAAAATGGTTAGAATAGGGGAAATAGGGAGAATAGATAGATAGAAAGAAAGATAGATAGATTAACTACAATCCCAAGCTTGTTTGTCATCTAGATAGTCCGATATTTTATAATAAGCTTTACTAATGAGATTTCTCTTTATACGGACTTGAAATTTTGTTATAGACAAGTCTTGAATTTCACTTGGGATTTTGTTGAAAAAGCGTACACATTGACCTTTGAACGAGTTGCTAACTTTATGGAGCCTAGTAGTGGGTACAGCAATTTTATCTTTGTTTCTAGTATTAAAATTGTGATAATCACTTCTCTTTTTGAAGCTATTTAAATTTTTCCGTATGTACATTACATTTTCATAAATATATTGACAAATAACTGTCATTATTTTGGTTTCTTTAAACTTAATTCTTAAAGATTCTCTGGGGCCCATGTTATAAATCGCACGAACAGCTCTCTTCTGCAATACAAATATGGTGTTAATATCAGCAGCGTTTCCCCACAGCAATATTCCATAGGACATAATGCTGTGAAAATAGCTGAAATAGACTAGTCTGGCTGTATCAACGTCAGTAAGGTGACGGATCTTCTTTACAGCATATGCTGCAGAGCTAAGTCTGCTCGATAGACTGACAATATGTGGACCCCATTGCAATTTGTGATCTAAAGTTATGCCTAAGAATACTGTAGTCTTGACAAGGTCCAATTCTTCGTCCTTAATTTTTACATTTGTTGGTACTTCTTTAACATTGGGCAGCACAAATCTCAAGCATTTTGTCTTTTTTCCATTTAACATCAAATTGTTCGCATCAAACCAGTCTGTAACTTTGGAGAGAGCATTGTTCACGTCGTCAGAAATGTTATGTTGTCGCTTTAACTTAAATAAAAGCGACGTATCATCAGCAAACAATACTATTTCGTGATTGTCACTAACAAGGCTGGGCAAATCATTGATGTAAACTAAAAACAGAAAAGGTCCGAGTATTGAACCCTGCGGAACTCCCATTGTGACTACTGACCCCGAGGATCGCTTCCCGTTCACGTCAACTCTCTGAATCCTATCACTAAGGTATGAGGTTACAAGGTCCAGAGGAACACCTCGAATACCATAGTGCCGGAGCTTCCTGATCAGTGTCTCGTGGTGAACACAATCAAATGCCTTGGACAAGTCACAGAACACGCCTAGAGCGTCCCGTGACTCCTCCCAGGCATCATAGATGTGAGTTAATAACTCGACACCAGCATCAGTAGTAGAGCGACCACGCTTGCTTACAACACTTACCTACTTGAAGTGTAGACGTGATTTCTCTGCGTTAATAAATCCGCGAAAGCTCTGCGTAGTAATTCTGAGCGATGTTTACGACGCACCGCGAAGTATGGGGGAAAGAACAATGCCTCGGGGCACTCTAATGCTCTTATACTGGGTGTTATAAAATACGTGGTAAAACTCCGCTTTCTTCCCGTGTACCAAACTCGAGTTATGAGACTTTTTTACACGCGCGACACTTGTTGTGTAATGTATATATTACAATTCTTAGTATTATTGGAGAATTTATTTTTGTAATCGCGTAAGATAGCTTTGTTGTTTAATGTAAGCTTAATCTCTACTATATAAAAATAAGTCGGGGTTTCCTTCCTGACGCTATAACTCCAGAACGCACGAACCGATTTCCACGGTTTTGCATTCGTTGGAAAGGTCTCGGGCTCCGTGAGGTTTATAGCAAAGAAAATTCAGGAAAAATTTCAACAGAAAAGCGGGAAAATCTTTTTTCACATACAGCGCCATCTCTGATACATGTACTACACCGTATTCTTCAACAAATGATTATTTGCAATTACAGATACAAGGACAAATTTATCATTTGCATGGCTCAAAAAAAAAATACTTCTTCTTTTAATCACCAAACGAAATGTTACATAAAACGAAGCCATCTGGTGGCGAATCCGAGTTCGCCGGGTTTGCTAGTGTTTTTTATTAATAAATCTAAACTTAATAATATTAGATTTGTTGAAGCCGCCCAATTCGAAATTTGAATTTTTAAATATTCGTTGCATTTTTTTTGATAGCATTCCCAGTTGATTTCTGAACGCACATATTGACAGTTTACGTGGATAGATTAAAAATTAGTTTTTGATATAGTTTTCTCAATTCAGTGAGGGTAGTTATATAGTCGTATTGCCGCTCACTGGTTCACATACCAGTCTCAACCGATCTCTCAACTGGACTTGCAACCCACGTTTATTTTGTGAAATACTTAATACATTCCAAGCACTGAAATATCGTCTTCATCGCAGCCCCAAGCACTCTAGGGCTTCAACAGTGGTGTGCGGACAATCACTAGTTGCACCTGAACTGTGTGTAGTTCTAATTTGGTGGATTTAGGACGGCGCCGTCATACGAGGTCCTGAGCTGGACTATGGTGAGTAGGCTTACGATATATTACGATCTCTCACTGTGTTGCATCAGGGATATTTCATAGTGGTTCTCTCGCATTTGGGCATCCCCCCAAAATTAAAACCCGCTCCCTCAAATCGCGGGGGAGCGCGACAACAAGATTAATACTATAAATTCGAAAGTACAACTCTGTTTGTATATATTTAGTACCTTTTCATGCCTAAACTGCTGAAGATAATATGTACAAAGGTAAAAACATAGGATGCTTTATATCACGATAAACTGTAGCTCATGCGGGTGAAACCGCGGAGACCAGCTAGTAATAAATGAACTAACGATATTTTTATTATTTTTCAAAAACCCTCTGCTCATAGAGTGAATTTTTTTAGCATTTTTTTAGTACAACATTTTAAAAAGGTTCAATGTTTTTTTTTTTTGCAATTGATGTTAAACAGCATTTTATCATACTCCTTTTTTGCTTATAAAATCTTCTACGCGTAACTTTTTGCACTACATTTTAAAAAGTTATCGTCCTGTATAGAGAGGTGTACCCGCGTGGTGCGATAAGCGAGCGCGCAACAAACAACGTAAACTTAATGGAACAATGTACATTGTGTCGTTAAATATATATGCGGGAAATTGCTTACAATATAATCATAGAAAAGGCAATGAAAGATAACATAAAGCAATGTGTAATTACATTGTAAATCGCTATAAGAGCCTATTTTTGATTGAGTCACTATATTTTATGTGACGAGACCATTTTCGCAGTCTTTTACGGTAAAACTTGAAATTTCCATTACAATTATAATTTTTTTACTACATAGACTATGGCACTCAACATCGTCAGCTTATGTTCCCAATGCTAGGACTCTGGTTTTCTTTCAGAGGGAAAGTGCTGTAATCTGCCACGCGTGCCCAGTACAGGGCCCCTAGCCAAGATGCATTCTGCAATCGTTGACGCTAGTAGAAAACAATAAAAAAGTATTGGTTTGACATATTTCAACGCTAAGTCACGTGGTCAGAAATATGTCAAACCAATACTTTTTTCTTGTTTTATATTAGCGTTAACGATTGCAGAATGCATCTTGGCTACGGGCCCTGGTCGGTAGATGTCGCATACCCTTGAATGTTCTGGTTCTTAGACATGTCGGTTTCCTAGAATTCCTAGATTTTCCTAGCTAAATAAATCCGCAAATAACTTATTAAGTCATAGGTGCGGCCGAGAGGATTCGAACTCGGTGTCGGCGCTTAGTAAGGCGCGCGGGTTATCGTTCGGCTACCATCGGTCTACTAGCATCAAAATGGCACTAAAATTGTTAAATAAATTCACTCAATTTACTACATTTAGATTAGAAAATAGCATCCGCAAAGGGTATGCTGAAAATCTGGGCGTTTGCCAGCGGAACATTGGCCAAGCGGAACGTACTTAAATACCATTAGGGTTCCACACTTAAAACTTTTCTTATTATGGAAATAGTAATGTACTTTAACTTTTTGGAACAGTACTAAATCGCTTTAGGAAATGTAGCTAGCTAGTCCGAATGAAGACCAAAAACGAGTAGAAAGGTAGTTCAATATAGTATGTTTTAACAAAACATTAGCTCTGAACCCAAATATATTCAATGTAAACAAAAAGTTTTTTTATAAGCGACACGCCGCCGTGCGCCTTTTCCCCCGTACCTATTATTTTTACGGGATTAACCATTTTCTATCTAAATTTTAATCCTTTATGAGTTAAATTTGGAAAATCCTTTTTTTACTACGCACCTACGTATACGTAAACAACATAGGTACTCGCCAAATTTCACATTTCTATCAGGAGCAAGTAGCAACAGTCTCTGCGCTGATATGTCACTCATCCTGTCAGTTAGTCAAGACTACGTTTTTATACATATAGAAAACTAGATATACCCCACAGTTTCACCTGTTTTTTTCGAAGTTAGAATAGGCTGTCTCTATAAAAGAAATCACGTCGATGCGCAGCTTGGTTGCTCCGTGAAATATGAACAAACACACTACCACATTCATAATATTAAGCAAAGAAGTAAGAAAAACTAACTGAGATGGCGCAACGACCCAAAGTGAGTCTTAGCCTCCGATAGCAAAAGACGCCACTTCGGTCTGTCCTGCGCCACCTCCTGCCAGTCCTGCAACTGGAGCTCGCGCAAACCCTTCCAAAGGAATTAAGGATAATTAATTTCAGTTCTTTCAAATAAATAGATCGGTAATATTTCCACGAAACATTTCACAAGGTTTTACTTTGGAACATGTCAACACCTTTCTGAAACGTAACATTTATTTCAATTAACACTTCTGCATTTATATTTCGAGCTGCAATAAATTTGATTCCTTTCAAGCGTTTCAGCAATTGAAGTTTTCAGCTATAGCAAAACCAAAGACTATAAAGTCCTAAAATATTATGTTTACTTAAAAAAGTGCTGCCACAAGAAAAAACAACTACTTAATTTAATGCAAACTCGACAGTTTTAAAGCCGAGGAAAATTAAGTGCCTTTTTATGCTGAAAATAATTATTAAAAGCTTGTGTAAGTAAAGCTTGTGTTGTTCATAGCCACACATAAGGATTGTTTGACGCCAAAGTTATTGTACTGAATTTTTGCTTTTTTTATATTTTGTAGTCTGGATTATTCTTTTATGTTTAAAATTGTTGTCAACAAATAAGCGCAAGAGAGTTCTGGTGGTCCCTTAGGTCTCACTTAATTTTTGGAGTTACATACACAAAAGGTCCTATCGAAACTGGAAGCTTTTGTGATAATGGCAACTCTATCTTTTTATTCGATTCGAAACCCATATCATAAATGCGAGTGTAACTCCTTTTTTGTTTTTTTCGATGCAATTTGGTGTGGAGATAGTTGGAACCCTCGAGAAGGACGTAGGATACCTTTTATCGCGCGTGTAGGGCACGCGGGTGAAAGTTCATTATTATTTATTAATTTTATATAAAACTAATTAAAAACTATAGGCATACTCAAAATGTATGAAAGTAATAATACTAATGGTTAATTTTTCATACACTTTTGACTACGGATCAAAAAATCGGGTCTTAAAGTTTCGTTACGTGGTTTGTCCTAAAATTTGAATTGACAAACCACGTAACGAAACTTTAAGACCCGATTTTTTGATCCGTAGTCAAAAGTGTATGAAAAATTAACCATAAGTTATTACTTTCATACATTTTGAGTATATCTATAGTTAAAATTGATCAATTATCAAAAAAACCCGTTTCAAAAGCGTCCGTAGGTAAAATGTCCGTGCTAAAATTCGACAATAAGGTCAAATTTACCGAAATTTGGTATGACATTTAGCTTGCGGACGTTTATAAAACCGGCCCTTAGCGTTCCTTCGCTCTGCCACAGTGGACTCGCTTCCGCAATTAACCCGTATTTTAGCTTAGATTAAAAGGGATTCGGCTTAGTAAAATGTAATTATACCGTCTCGAAAAACATAGAAGCTGACAGCACGGTGTCACAAGATATTAGACGCGCCATGTAGCGAGTTTACATCGCGGGCGTCTCGGCTCTCACCAAATTTCACAGATTTAGAACGCCTGATGAGTTGTTGCTGCAATTTCTGTGCCGAGTGATAATTTTGTGTTATACATAATTTATAATTATTGTAATGAATGATTGTGTTGTAAAATTCAAAATATATTCATTTAGTAGGAAAATTCTGTCATTAATTTTACTAATATTATAAATGTGTGTTTGTCACGATGGATGGATGGATGGGTGTTTGTTACTCTTTCACGTAAAAACTACTAAACGGATCTGGATGAAGTTTGGAATGGCGATAGCTAGTATTAATACATAGGCTAATTTTTATCCTGGTAAAGATTCCTGCGGGATAACAGGAAGAAACTATTAGGTACATATAAAAAACATCTTATCACAATGGTTAAGACATTTTAATATTGATCCAGATTTAATAAAGTAGCAACAAGACGATATTAAAGTCTATTTACGTTTTCATAACATAAAACAAAAGCTATTTTTAGGTTATAAAAGGGTGGTTTGTTTACAAAAATTCCGTAACGAATTTGGCATCAAATATCTTCACGAAAATCATCTCCGACATGTAAATAAAACTCCATACAAATAATCTCGTCGTACCATCTTAACCAACACCAACCCCAGCATCCATCTTGATAAAAATTTCATTTCCACCCCCGGCCCCGGTTGCTCCGCCATGGGTTTATTGCCATGCATTCACCATGATATGAAATTCCTCCCTCCGCGCCTCCCCTTGGAGCCAGCCCTCGTCTGTGGCACAGTAACCCCCAGCTGACAAATACGCGTACGTGTTGAATGTAGCTATGGGGGTTGGGACTAGGGATGTAGACCTGAGATCGATTAATCGATGAAATCGTTTTTTTTTTCGTCTATAAAATCGATCTGTTTCGGTAAGAAAGTGTAGTATTTACAATTAGTTGAGAATGCGGCTAAATATAAGTCAAGGTCTAGGTAGACCGAGACATTGTAAGAGTCGCAGGGAGCCGATGGATGCAAATGGCTAATAGCCGTTTATGGTGGCGGCCTATGTTCAGCAGTGGACTTCCTCCGGCTGATTATGATAATGATGAAATATGAGTCAAAGATGATGTTTTCTTTTTCGAATTAAATTATTACTATAAATTCAATACCGGTTTTATCACTGGCTTAATAATGCTAATGCTATCTATCATACAGGTAATTTTATGTGGTAAGTATTATAATTTTATGTAATTACTTCATCCATCCGAAAGAAAAGTCGATTTTTAAGAAATCTATCTTCTAGGATTTGGTTTTTTTCTAAATCAATTCTTTACGACTGATTCGAGTCGATTAAAAATCGGTTTTTTAGAAAAAATAGTCATCTCTAATAGGGATGTCTATTTGTTTGCACAAGTGTAGGGTGACTCAGTTGGTCAGTCTCAGAGAGACTCTAGAGTCTAGCGTTAGTGTGGGTAACCCTTTTAAAGGGTTAGTCCGTTTATTTTTTACTTAGGATAAAAATTCAAAGCGAAGAGTCAACTTCTACGTTATATAGATAGGTAAACATCTGGATGATCGAGCTTTGCTCGGTTTTCCTTTGGTAAATCGTGTTTTTAGAAAATTGGATTAGCATTGCTTAACAACGCCATCTATTGTCAAGTAGCCGCAAAAATAGTATTATTACTCGTCAATAGATGTCAGGAAAAGCAAAACAGCAAAACTATAAGGAGCAAAACAAAGCTAACAGACATACTGGTTAGAATAGACCAACAAAAATGGCGCTGGACAGGATTCGCAGCAAGTATGAAAAATGGAGCAAAATAGTCACAAACTGGTACCCTAGAGACGGCAAGAGAAGCAAGGGAAGGCAAGTCAAAAGATGGGAGGACGAAATTAAGATGACAGCCGGCCCCTTCTGGAAAAGAGCTGCTCTAGACAGGAGTCATTGGAGGGAGCTAGAGGAGGCCTTTGCCAATAGGCACTCCGAAATAAGAGACTTAATCTAAAATGAACTATGTTTTTTTTTTAAAAAATTGTACATTGTATTTTCGGAATAAAGGCTTATTATTATTATTATTATTAGATGTCAGGAAGAGTCACTGATCAGCCAAATCTGTGGGTTTGAAACCTAGCTAAATCGAGCTATCGCCCCAGAAACCCCCTGTATACTAAATTTCATAACTAAAAATATATGAAAATCGGTGGGAGTCGTTTCCGAGACAACAAGATATTACAAAAATTGCTCGTTTAAAGGTATTAGATTCGCAGCGTGTTTTGTCAGAGTTCTAACCTTCGGATCAATGCGTCTACTTTATATGCAAACTGAGGCATATGCGCTATGCGCGGCTGTACAAAAACAATTAATGCACAGGGTTGCAGTACAGCACGCGAGCACCATAACTTATGGCGGTGCATATGTGATAAGCGGCGAATTACGGTTCGCGGCGAACGTTCTACTTGTGCGATTACTATTGTCGTACAAATAACATGACCCGATTGCATTAGAACTCGAATTAAGACGACTCTGGAATTAAGCTAAAATTGGGGCCAAATACAACCATTTTTCTCATGACACATGATGGTAAGGAGCCTTTAGAAGTAAATATGCAAAAAAATATATATGTGCATAAGGCTCTTTTTTAAGGTTAAGACCATTTTTTCAAGATAAATAACAAAGACTGTTTGTATCATAAGAAATACAATACTCAGAAGGCTTTTAGGTCCTATGTTCTTAAAAATAGAGCGTCGTTTATTTTTAGCAATTTTTTTTAAGTTTCGTCTGTGTCCCAGCTGTGGGAATGGGAACGTAATAGGCAGATGATAAATTCTACATTGTAGCTACAATCAGCGCTCGTAAGTAGGTCGGACGCACATAGGTACCTCGTCTATTTTCAGTTTCGAGCCATTTTCCCCATTCCCGTGGTGACGCAGAGGTAACAAAGGCAAAAGCAACGTCAAACGAGTCGGGGACCGGAGAGACCGCTCTAATTAAGCAATATCTGAGAAACGGTAAGTTTGAGAACTTGCGGACGTTTAATTTTGTTTCGGAAGGCTGAAAAGGACCGTAGGGGAAATATAACGTTGGGAGCTGGCAACATTGGGATATTTTTGGTACAACGCAAAAGTAAAAGGAAAGTGGAATAAAAGGCTGGATGGGACTTGGGTATATAATTTTGGTAATATTTCTTGAGGGTCTGCAACGCATTGGCAACGCCCCTTGTGTTGCAAATGTCCATTGGCGACGGTGACCGCTTACCGTCTCGAGTCTGTTCGTAGTTGCGCCCCGCAGTTTCATCCGTGTCTTCCCGTTATCCCGCAGGAACCTTGTTCCGGGATAAAAAGTAGTGTTAATCCATGGTGTAAGCTATCTCCATTCCAAATTTTATTCATATCCGTTCCGTAGTTTTTGCGTGAATGAGTTACAAACATCCACCCATCCATACATCCATCCATCCATAGCCATATTAACAAACTTTCACGTGATTAATATTAGTAGGATCTCATAAAAAAATTAAGCACGAAAATACTTATTTTTTCTTCTGACAGAGAATCGTTTGACCACAAGTTGCGGTCGAAGATATATAGTGCCACACTACGCCTGCACCGGAAACTGGCTCTCAAGTCAGGCTACACCAAGAAGTGCTTGGCGACGGATTTAGCCAACCAGGCGACTAAAAGTACCATCAATAGTTATTTTGATAACTTATTCTATTAATTATTAGGTTTGTGGTAAAATTGTCTATTGTCTATTTATTCAATAGTATACATTGTGATCACTTTAAAACGTCAAACTTTAAACTAGCTACGCCTGTTCCAACCTCCTTACGTCGGCAAAAGAACAGGTAAGCAAAGTCAAAGTCACAGATGACATCTTTAAAGTTCTTTTGAGAGTAGATTCTGGCTACAATAACAATTCACCTTCCTAATCAAGAGATTGACGCATCTCTTGTACAGATAATTCCGCATAATTACCCTAATCTCAGGGGTTCAAGATCGGCTAATTGCCTATTTGGCAAACATTAAAGTGTGGCTGGTAGCTCACGTCTCTCCATCAATCATCTCTGGTTTATCTCCTCACCTCACATGTAACTAATTATACAGGGTAAGCGGAGCTTCCAGTAGGTATCTAATGAACTTCTGAATCACGGTCAAAAGGTTAAAGCTGTTGATTTTTTATCATTAGCATAGAGGGAGGTAATTTTTTGAAACGGTTAGCTATAAAGAGCATGGGCCTAAAACTACCAGCGTCAGCTATTTATGTATCTGCCGTTCTACAAATTATGACATTTACTTTAGTTTAAAAGCAAATCAATTTCAAATGGTACCTATATGGTGGACCTGTTACGCACGAAGCGTTTTGATAAAAAGTAGCCTTAAACTATATCTATTCCAAATTTCACTGAAATCCGTTTAACCGTTTTAGCGCGAAGATGTATCAAACATACACACTTACTTACAAACTTACATTTATGTTATGTATGTTTTAAAATATCATCAGCTTGCTAGTTTGAGTACAAAACTGTTTAAGGCGCTGGTTCCCAAACTAAGCTGAAAATCGGAGTTAATTAAAACTATCTGTCTGTAATTTTGGTCTAAAAAAATCTAATAAAATATATGTTAATCTACTTGATATATAGCAGAACACCTTCAGGCCGAAAATATATTTATACCTATTATATTGAAAAAAATGTGCAGTGTCCCATTTTCAGCAGCGTATTAAGAAATATAATACCCAAAACACCTTCAGGCCATTTTTTAACACTGCTTTAATTATTTTTTGCGAAATTTTTACGTATTTCATACTCGTAGATCGCCACGTCAGTCTCTCATAAAGTCCGTGCGGGATGCTTTCACTTGATCAAGCAAGGTCACCGGCGTATGGCAGGGCCTTAATTCAAATCGAATAACTTCCAAAATGCTAAATTATCTTAAAGTATGAATTCTGGCCGTTTAAGCACCTTGAAAAGTTAGAAGTTTAGTTATATTTAAGGGTAAAGCCATAAATTCCCAAAACTGTAAACAAACGTTAGAAATTTAATTCATTGAATACTTGACGCTAAGAGCTCCCAAACTTCAGTTATCGCTGAACTCAGTCGCTTCCAAGGTTTGAGAACTTGAGGATCTCTCATTCTAATTTTCCCGATTCGCTTTTACCAGAATATTGAAATCTCCCCGAGAATTATCGGGAATTAAGTTTAGAAACTTTGAGGTGTTTTCCTGGAAATTCAGTAATCCATCTTAATTAATGCAAATGTAGGTCGATACCTGACATAATTATGATGTCACTATTAACTGGAAAATTTTCAGTTATCTACTACATAATTTAATTTTAAAAATCTACTATTCAACTTCCTACTTTCACTCCTACTAATATTATAAATGCTTATGTGTATATATATACGTTTCTTATTAACTTACCTTCTACATCTTTTAAGTTATTTTAAGCATGTTTTACAATAAATCATCTTTATCTTTACCAAACCCAGTTTCATGACAGCTGAATCTATTTGCAATAAATTTGGTATTGTTTTTGTTCCTCAAGATATTTATTAGGCTGAGACCAGACTCACCAGACGAGCGTAATTTACGCTGCACCAATTCGGTCGCGCAATTTATTATCATTTTCTTGCTCCTACTCTGGCTCGACCAAAATTCGATCGGTGTTTGGCCCAAACTGTAAATGTGTGAAACCAAATACAACCCAAATTACACGACGTAAAACCGCGACACGCAAATTATAAAATTACGCTCAACTGGCCTCCGCTATAACGGCTATAAACCCAATTGTAATGTGTGCCATTGTGTGCTATATGGTCAGACTAACGCGTAAGAAGTATATAGTTTAATTTCATTTCATTTAATTATATCCAAATGATCAAAAAATTCCTTTCCTACCTACCAAGTATCAAGCAAAGATTAATTTTCAGGAAAAGGACATCCAATAAACCTGCCTGATTAATTTACCTACCCCTCTCATACATCTCTGACGATACACGTCCCTGACAGGGAGCACATGTGTGTTCCACACTTTATGGCTATAAAAACCCTCGTTAGGCTACCAGCTACTTCCGAAATGGGGTGAGAAATTTTAGGGATGAGAGATCTAAAAACATTGATGTTGAATTCTTATTTAATAAATAGGCCGACAATTTGGCTGATGGTGACCGGTACGAAGATGTATCTCATTTCTTTAATGGTGTCGTACTTATAGCGAAGTAAATTGTATGAGCAAGTAAATTGCGTAGGCAAAAGTCTGACTAGATCCACGAAGTTGAACATAATATCACTGTATTGATATATTATGATGAGTATGATGACGCAAAAAAAAGATAAACTACAACGATGGCTCATAAAGACTCTGAAGTCGGAAAAGCTTATGCTTACATACAAATTGATACAAACAGGCATGTCAATACAAAACACACACTGATGACCTTTCAACTCCTAAACTACAAGATAAATGCGTACCGGAAACAATAACTAATACAAAACGAGGCTTGCACGCAAATCTACCAGCTACTGTAAAATCAGAACACAGTAGAGGCTAATATGGTAAATATTGTGGTGGAACCATGGCCTTGACCCCTTGGCACATCTCCAATTAACATGCTTGCGTGACGCATCTCACAACTGCCAAGTGTCACGAATTTATAGAAAGCGAAACCCAAGGTTGTAGGATAGTTGCTACGACCTTGAAATTTAGCAAATTTTTTTGTGAATATGTAAAAAGTGAACGCTGTGGGAGCAGCTGAAATCCCAGCTAACTATGACAACTTCCATCAACTGGTAAAAAATAGTCAAAATTAGGATCCAGGATAATCTTCAATGTGAAAGTCACACAAGTTAAATGAATTGATTTCCGAAGAAGATCATCTAAGGTACTCAGCAGTACAAGACCACAGTTGGCTGAGGAAATCAACTGCAGACTTTTTAGCCCTGCATGTTTATTGCGGAACCGGTGAAAGAACCAAGCCTATCTTCGTGACAACCATGGATGGCCAGATCAGACAGTCAGTGACGTCTTTTTTTTTATAGCTATCTAAAGTAGACGCATAAATCGATGAAAATTTCTATGTAAGGCTGAATAATGCGAAATAATGCGTCCTTGGCCCGCCTGGCACATGTCCAATGTCAGGCGAGGAGTGCCAAGGGTTGCGGAGCGAAACTATCCAACTTTGAGGTGACTGAACTCAATGGCGCAGAATGGCGATTTATGTTATATTTTTATGCTTTATGTTTGTATGCAATCTGAGCGTGGACGAGTCTGGCACAGGGCTGAAAGTTGGCGTGAGGAAGAAGGCATGTTTATGATTCAGTACCTAAGAATCCAAAACAGAGTGAATTGAAGCAAGTATTTTTTGTGATTGTATTCTAGCCTATAACATATCTCTTCTGTGAAGAATTTCAAGGGTTACAGATGAACCCCAATGTTGAGATAATTAACGTAATAGAAACCTTATTTATGTTTGACGACGTTTTCTTTTAAGACACTTTTGTTCTCGAAATGTGCATGGCTAGCATATCTCGATCAAATCCATCTCTGTCGGAGTGTGCCAAGAGATAAAGAACGAAACTAGATCAAGGTCGAGGTGATTGAACTCTCAAATTTAAAATGTTAACAGGTCAGTTTGGTGATAAGCCGATTAATTGAGGTCCCAAATCATGACAAAGGGCGTACCAACAAAACATCAAATAGGGTCTAAAAGTACCGCATTCCGTGTCATTGCCACGTAAGGCTGTTGTTTATTGGTATTTCTGTTTATTTTAGGATTCTAATGACTAAAGCCCGAAATTAATAATCGATCCGATCCGTTATCCGCGGTTTTGGATCGATGTGTCATGTTATAATAATGTCATTTTAGTACTAGGGCTTGATATATTACTACTAAAATGAGTTTCGAGCTTAATTTGGGGCTAGGTCAATTTGTGTGCAATGCTCCTCCGATATTTATTTGTTGAAAAGAACACAGGTTCGACTCCCGCGGTTTTTTATGTTTCTATACATGTATTAAAACAATATTTCCTGTGACATGTTATTACATAAAACTAGCAACCTAATTAGATAACTTGCAGTTATCGCATTGTATTCACGCAACGATTTCCTGTTGGTAGATTATGGTAACAATGTTTCAGTTATCAAGTGTACAGTTAGGTTTAGCGCTGTTACTAATGCCACTGATTAAAAAAATAACTAACCTGATTAAATTAAATTAAACTAATAAATTGTTTTAACCTTGATTAGGTTATCACATCTATCCTATAAGCTAGCAACATAAAATTTTAGTCGTTAGTTAACGAATTGGGAAACTGTAATGTATACGTATACCTAAGTATATAAATAAATACTCTTGAAGTTCGTCTAGGTACATTGCCTCATAAAACCCCTTAGAGCCTCTAAAAAACTGTAGACAACCAACCAAGGTAATTAGAACTATAGGCCGAGATTAGAAGGGGTTTTTTTGTCCGTAACGGTAATTAAAAAATAAATAACAAAAGAAATATATATATCTGTTAATCTTCTTAGATTGATTCTACATGACATATAATAGAAGAGGATTTTCCTTACAGAACATTGAAGGAGGAAATAAGGGTCTATGTTTGTATGGAGAAACGCTCCCAGGTTTTTCCCTATCGTCAGTTTAGGCTGGGAAGGAAAGCGAACCGGATCTTTGGACTAAAATTGTACATATAATTTTAAACTCTAACTCTTTTGTGTAACGCACAAATTAATATAGGTACCTACCGGGTAGCGCGTCTTCCCAAGAAATCTCGAGCATTCTTACCACTTCCTATGTGTTTAATAGGTACTACAGCCATTATTAATTAGAAGACCTTCTTTCACTGACAGCTGAAAAGATAACACTCCAATTTTTCTAGTTCCTGAGGAAATCCAAAGATTTCTACGCGAGCAATAAAATTATTAAGTAGGCTCTTAATACACAATGGCCGTTTACCCAATCCAATAGTAGATAAGACTTGGCAATTATATAATAAAACGTTTAGTCCAACACCAGATAACGTAGCTTTTAATCTACTTTCTTGATCCAACTTCGCTTCATGTCACTTAATGGTATAGAGAAATGTAGTATAGAAGGAAGACGACTTGGCAAAGCAATCGTTGTTCCGCTCACGTACCCACTAACTAATTCCTTCCGCCATGTCCCGAATAAACTTCAAACGACTTAACCGATGAAGTGTCCAAGTGTAATAAAGCTCTTGGAATGTTGGCTGATGACGTCACGGAGATATCAGCACTTAGTGACGTCATCCGACGGCGGCAGACGGTGCTTGTGACTTGAGTAGCGAGCGTTAAAAATCTGGAACCCGAGCGGAATAGCATTCTAGCTAAATGCTCTAAGTAAATAGGTAATGCTATACCTGTTTTAAACGTGTGAAGAACCTCTCTGTATTTGTCTCAAAAAGATTTTAGTAGAAGGAAAACCAAGTCCAGACAACATAGGACCTTATAGCATGATGTTAGAGAGCAGTTTCTAATGTTTGTCTGCCTAGCTAGGGAATCTGGCGCCAAGCAATACTGATGTGTTCCGGCAGTCTCACTTCAGATCCCTAATCCAGGCAAAGCATGACACCATCTTCGATCACATACTTACGGTAAAAGGCTACGCTTTAAGGTTTAAAAATTCAGTACTTATCAACTCTTAAATTTTCCTCCGTTTTTTCACGTTTCAGATATTTTGAGTTTTGATTTCTAGATATATTGTGTTTTCATATTGGCCTCTACACACACTTTCTCAAAAAGAATATGCAATTTAAACACACAGAGGACAAAGCGCTTTGATAACGTATATGTAGTTGTAGATATACATCATAATAACAAACAGAACCCGGTCAACTCCATCCAATACCATTCGCGAATACTCTGATCCGGTCCATTTCTAGTTGTAATGGAACACTACATCACTGGCTCCGGACCACTAGTCCGTGTCGGACACATTTGTGCTGTCAGCGATTTGTCCGACCGGGTTTAAAATATCTATTATTTCTCCAATCTTTACTATTTGCACTGTATGTGCACGAAGACTCGGAAAATATTGGTGCTAATATGTCACTGTACCTTAGTACCTAACTGCCTAACTATCACATACATTTTCGTTAATTTTTTTTTAAATCAAACATTAAGCATAACTCAAAAAAATTACAGAGTTATTGTACCTATATGTAAAAATACTAAGAAATCCCACTGCTCATCTTGGAATATAACAGTGGGGAAACTCTCGAAAAATACTCTCTAGAATCTAGATAGTTGAAGCGTAACAGAAAAATGCGCGTTGAATGAAAAAGTAAATTACACAGATGAACTTAATGCTACATTAGCATTCACTTTCAGACCTCTGTGTTCCAGCAGTAGTAAGATATAAAGTCTAGTGCCTTAGGACTTTATAGGTGCACCGTAGGGATCTTAATTAGGCCAATTTCCACCCTCCTTATTCCTTTGTCCCAGACAGAGGAAGTCTTATGCGAAACGATTTAGCTTTGTAACTTATAACCAGACGGCCTACCTGAAGTGAGCAGTCACCGTCACCTATGGACATTTGCAATACTTGGGGGGTGTTGCTAACTCCTAAGAACTCTTTTCACGCCCATATTGAATGATTGCAATTTCTAGCATTGCGGAAAGTTTTGTGGGTGGAGCTCGTCCCACGTATTGTACAGACTAAACATATTGCGGTGAAAAAGAGCAGGACCCTTATAGTCAATAGTTATTTATTCAATAGGATACATTGTAACGTCAAACTTAAAACTAACTACACCTGTTCAAACCTCCTTACGCCGGCAAAAGATCAGGCAAGAACCGCCCGGCAGGTAATTTTTTTGGCGCGATCACATTGACAATTTTATTCTTATTACTAATTGATTGAATTGGAGCAAGTTCACTAAAATCCTAAGCTTTTTTTGTCATCTAAATAGTCCGAAATTTTATAAAAAGCTTTACAAATAAGATTATTGTTGGTTGGGATATGGACATTGAAATATTCGCTATGACCATCTAAGCACGTAACGCGGACGGGTCACACGTTATTAGCAAGGAATCTTAATGGTCGTAGCGAAGTCAGACAGTCGCTTTGCTTCTAAATTGGCAGGTATTCCTCCTGTTTGCTCGTAATCAGCCCATCAACACGCTCATCGAGGCAGTTCAGCTGACAGACGGCGGATGGTCACGTCACCGTCGTGAGAACAGGTGGCGCATCACGATCGATACCGTCGCAGCGATCACTGTCGCTGTTGTTGCCAAGTGGTTATTGTATTGGGAGAGATTGGGTTTAGTTCGACAACTTAGACAGTGATGCTTCTAGATTGGCTGCTTGTAGAGGGATAATGACGTCATCCGTACATGGTTGAAATTCCCCCCAACCGCACAAAGCGTTTCGCTTCCACATCTATAATGCGAACAGCGAAGGAGTGGAACACCTTGCCAGCGTCCTTGTTTCCCGATGAGTATAGCTTGGGAGTCTTCAAGTCAAGAGTGAATAAGTATCTTCTAGGCAAACATGATCCATCTTCGGCCTCATCATCAGTTACTATCAGGTGAGAGGCGTCAAATGCTTACCTATCTCATATAAAAAAAAATGTATGCGTAAGGGAGGGAACAGCACTGGATGCGTCAGTGGCACTGTCTGCTTCCGCCTACCATCTATTCCTAAGCCGCGAACTGCAGATAATTTGGTAACGAAATTGATGTAAGAACACAAGGTAACATTCAAGGGCATGCGACATACCGACCCGCACTGGCCAGCGTGGTAGATTACGGCCCATACTATCTCTCAGAGAAAAGGCCTGTGACCCAGCAGTGGGATCTGTGGAGCTGTTGATAATGATGTAAATACTGGATTTATGAAATAAAATTGTTAATTAGGTCAGCACCAGTAGATTCCCGTCTTTATGAGTAGGTAAAGACGAGGAGTTGCATTTGATAGTGGAAATGTAATCGCTGAAATTCGGTGCCATAATCCATGTCAAGGCCTTAAAAATACCGATAAACCCGAGAACTATCACATCATCAACATAAACTTCTTGATTAGGTACGTAATTTTTACTGATTCCGAAGGACAAATTCCAATTCCCATTCTTTTTTTGTTTCTAACTAGTCGCGCCCCGCGGTTTCACTCGCGTCTTCCCGTCATCCCGCAGGAACCTTTTTACGGGTTAAAAGTAGCCTATGCGTTAATCCAGGGTATAAGCCATCTCCATTCCAAATTTCATCAAAATTGGTTTAGTGGTTGCGGTGTTACGTGGTACAAACATTCACACACACACACACAAACTTTCGCATTTATAACATTAGTAGAATAGGATAGGATTTTTCTAGTTCTACTCGATACAATAATTCATTGATAGAGTTTCGCTCGTGCCTAAAAAGTTAAAACTGAAACCTTCCACCTATTAGGAAGGGCGAAACGAACAATTCGGCGCATTCCAACAATTCCAGCACAGTAACCACAAACGGCGGCAACTTGTTACCGTAATGGACTCGTTACCAACTTGCACTGGGTCAAGGACAGGTCGCCATTCCAAATCTGGGGAAACCTGTTAACTGCCTTGAAAGTAATATAGATACGAGTTCGATATATCAAAACGTAACTGATATATCGAACTGAACCCTGAACTGGGCTGAAATCACTCAGGATAGGGAGGCCAAGACATATTTTGGGTCGCTGAGCCATCGAAGTTAGTTAAACTTATATCGGATATGTATTAGATATCATACCATATCGATAACTATGTACTTATATCAACATAACAGATATCACAATACTGTATATTCGGAACATCTACTAGCGTGCGATAGCAAATAAGTCAAAACGTAAAACTGTAACAATGCGAATACGTACGAACAAAACGCAACCTTCACAATCGATATGAATCATATTCGCTACCTCTCTTTTTATGTAAATCGCCGTAGTTACACAAGTAGCTAAACTGATAGATAATTTCAAATACCTAAGTATCTGCATCGATGTACTGAATAACTGCAAAAGTGGGAGTTTGCGTTAGTTCGCGTTCGTTGTTAGTTTAGCTCATTTAAATAAACCATGTTAACGTTTGCAAACTGACTGATATCGATATCTGAAAACCGTTTTCGATATTGGTATCCAAACTGTATATCGGTTACATAACTGTTTGCGGAATAAAACCAAAAACGCCCATTTCTAAAGCAATATTATCAATTATTATCGGAGGTCATGCGACATCTACCTACTCGCACTGGGCCAGCGTGGTAGATTACGACCCCTCTTTCTCTGAGAGAAGGCAAGCGTAGAGTCTCAGCAATGGAACCGTAATAGGGTGATTGAAAACCAACCATAATGGTTCCGAAGGACGTTCGCTATATTCGCTATGGATGCAGTAACGTTATAAACTAAGTAAAAGTGAATGACTTCTATTGCAGGAGTGGCTTTATTTCCCAAACGTGCAGGATAGTGGACTTAGCACTGGCATTAATTAATTATTGCATTCATTAGCATTTCATTACCTACCGCAATAGAAGTAGATCTGATAGTGTATAATAAAGTGCCGATAAGTGTAATTTAAAAGAGTCGGTAAGAGTCGTTCATGGTGACGTTTCAAAGAGGAAGCCTATTTTCAACAGTGGACTTCTTCCGGCCGATGATGATGAAATGTAATTTAAAATATGATACATTATAAGATACCTAGAAATGGGGCAGGCTTTTGCACTGCAGTATGGGACAGTGGGTATTGATTATATAAGATACCTACACCGTTATGTAATATAGGTGTAGTCGCCCTTCTATTGGATTAAAATGGCGCGCAACTGATAGAAATGACACCAAATTAGGCTTAAAGTAATTTGACGTGTTAAGACTTAGAGAAACCAATGTACTGCCGACTGCCGAGGGCGTGGGGACGCAGATTTGCAGGAAATAGCACCAGCTTATGAACGGACACGTAATCATTGCTGAAACATAATTAGAATGGCCTGTGTCCCAGCAGTGGGAATGTTCAAGGCTGATTATAATGATGGAAAGTACTCAAAATGGTTTTATTGCAGAACAGTTGCCAGAATGTAGAAAAGCATATTGTCTCTAAACTGCGTTAGCGCTAGAAGGCTAGAAACGACGAGTAAGTGATTTTCAGAAATCCCTTAGAAAATAGTAGATACCTACTTTACCTAACAGAAAAGACGAATCAGCAAAAGCCAATAATCCTTCCACCGATCTCCTTTGGGACTTCAGTTTTCAAGCAAACCCAAACGAAATTTGGAATGGCTTCGCTTTTGCGACGATTTGGCTTGCTTCCATAGTTTGAGCTTGATTTAGATAGAGAACTCGCCAAATTTACGTTTCTACTGTAAATAGTATATCAACCAATGAAGGTAAAACTGACAAGAACTTCTGATAGACCATGGTTTGGTATACCAAATGTCTGTTAAAAATGCTTATTTTTTACTACTTACATGGTAGCGTTCGACCACAAGTCACCTGAGTTAAGTGACGATGTTGTCGAAGATGGTATCACGCTACACCTGGATTGGGAACTGGGTCTCAAGTGAGGCTGCCGGAACAAACCTATAGGTGCTTGGGGACAAATTGTTAACTTGAGGGGTAGCTAGCCAGACAAGCACTAGCATATGCCCTACCAACAAGCTATGGTTTCCTCACGATGTTCACCGAAAGCTAAAGCTCGTTGTAGAATTCAAACCTAGGTCCTACGGATCGCAAGCCGACGTCACTACCACTGAGCCATCATGAATGCATTTACAGTTTTCTTGATTGTGATATTACCATTTCATAACTCTCAAGATGGTCACACGATGTTTCACTTCGTTTGACACCCCCTTCTGTCCCCATAAGGTGTATAAGTAAAGCCTAGAATATATTCTAATATAGAATTCAACTCCCTTCCAGTGCTGTTGGCGACCGCCGAGACCACTAAACAATGCTCGTGTACCTCTCTGAATTTTTCATGTTATTTAAATGTCACTCGACGCTAGAGCAACAGGCATACAAACTAATGAGTTATTAATAGGTTTTGTTATTTTATTAACTAGCCACTCTGATTTTATCTCTAAAAAGTTCGTTGCTCTTTCGATTAGTGAGAAGTTTGGATGTTTGTAAATAATCTTGCGCGTTATCTGTAGTCGTCTCATTATAATTTATTGATGATATTTTTCATCATCATCAGCCCGTATCAGTCCACTGCTGGACATAGGCCTCTCCCAAGGTACACCACTGAGCCCGGTCTTCGGCTCTTCTCATCCAACTACTGCCAGCCACTCGGCGCAAATCGTCGCTCCACCTTGTCGCAGGGCGTCCTACGCTACGTTTGCCAAGTCGCGGTCTCCACTCAAGAACACGTCTACCCCATCGGTTGTCGGTTCTGCGGCTTATATGACCAGCCCACTGCCACTTCAGCTTGCTAATTCTGTGGGCTATGTCGGTGACTTTAGTTCTCTGACGGATCACCTCATTTCTGATTCGATCCCTCAGAGAAACCCCAAGCATAGCCCTTTCCATAGCTCGCTGAGCAACTTTAAATCGGTGGACTAGTCGTGCCGTGAGTGTCCATGACTCAGCTCCGTATGTCATGATGATATTTTTGTCGTACTTTAATTTAATTATACCACTTTAGGTGTGTGTGTATGTGTGTTGATATGAGCTACTTTTACTTGAGTCTTTCCTGTATCGACAGAAACCAAAAAGCTATGTTTAAAATTCAATGTTTAATTCAATGTCAAGTTACGCTCTTCAGAGCGTTTTGTACATCCCTCTACACGTGCAGCCTGTGGGCTGACTATACTAAAAGGAGATACAGTGACCTCCGCGTCCTCTATAACAATGCATTTAGGACATTGTTGGGGTTGCCCCGATTCTGCAGTGCCTCAGGTATGTTCGCGGACGCACACGTTGCCTGTTTTCACGCGACCATGCGTTCGCGGGCCGCGTCCTTGGTGCGCAGAGTTCGGGCCAGCTCCAACACTGTCCTAAAAATGATTGCAGTCAGGCTGGACTGTGCCTACCTCCGGCATTGCTGCGAGAGACATGTGTCAGTGCCAATGCCGGAGAGGAGGTACTAGTAGTTTTGTAGTTTTGATTTTATTATTTTGTTTTTGTGTTTTATGAATTTTAAATTGTAAATATGGATTTTAATTATCTGAAAATAAATGAATTTATTATTTTATTAATGTTTGAAATTTTGTTACCTCCTCGTCTACTTCGGCTCAATGTAGCCTGTAGCACAACCAATCACTTCTACTTATTCATTGTTTTCTTCAACTTATGTAGGTGCAAGTCTTAGTACGAACACTATAAATATTCCCGACGTAAAAAGTACCCTTTGTCTGCTTTTGTTTTTACTCCAAAGTCCAATCTATCCCTGCACCAAATTTTGAAAACCGTTTAGTGGTTTCAGTAACAAACATTACTAACTAAGTTTAACGTGGCATTAGTAACTGACCCAACTTTTAGACGGGTTGGTAGTTCCTACGAGTAGGTACATATGTAATTATATACATTTTACATATATCAGGTTATCGGGTCTCGCAAGTGTTAACAGTACATATAAAATATTAACTAACGACCTGTATCGAATGGCCATCTATCAACCCCTAAATCAAACCGTTGACATCCGCCCTGATAGTCACCCCTCACCACCATAAGCGGGTCGATTATTAATATTGCTAGGGGCTGATTACTAACCTACTTTTAAATAGCCATTCAGTTTTCAGGTACCTAATTAATAATACAGGGTGGAAAATAGTGGCTGCTGTCATCAGCGGCCTAAAGGTTTAGGACACCTCTGATAGATGTCCTAAAGTGTCCTAAAGATTAGGTAAACGGCTTGATAAACTTCTCTTATTATGAATGTGAGACGTAAAAGAAGGTGGATGTAAATAATTAAGAGATTTTGTCACAAAACTCGTGCAAAATTCGCTATTTTTTCCGTGACAGTTTTTATTAGGTACGTAGTAACTAGTACATAATAAGTATAATTTGGGAGTCTTCAAGTCAAGCGTATAATTGTTAATGTTTGTTCTTGTCCTTGTATTGTGCGATATTGATAAGTCAGATGTAAAACATTTCATTTAATTTTTTTTTCTGGTGTGAATAGGTGTCTTCCAGACAAGCATGCTCCGTCATCGAACTTGTCATCACTTACTACCAGGTGAGACCGGGGTCAAATGCTTGTAAAAAATAATAATAACAGATTTCAGAAAGGTAAATACATCGCAACGATATAGGAGATTGATCTCAAATTCCATATCAAACAAACCGTCATCAATCCGATCCGACGAGCGACACGGTAGGAATGATTGGTCTGTAACAAGTTTTCGTAGTCTACCATTAACTGATAGCTAACTCGCATAGTGCACACGTATCCTGTTTCCTAAACCTATTACCATTGATCCTGCAGTGGGCGAGCCAACACAGCGTGCCAGTACCTGAATGTTAACCTTATTGGGATTCAGGCACGACGTCGACCAAATAGAGTTAGTCCCGTATCGCAGCTAGATCAGCAGTGAATGTCGGAGGCGGGTTCAGGCGAGTTAACGAAAGAACTTAATATGACAAGGGACTGAAAGCTGTCTTTGCAAAAAAGGAATTAGCTGTAAGAGTGTTTCTACAGGTAAGTATTTACCAGTCTCGTCTCATGATAAGTAATGATGAGGTCGATGATGGGGCAGGCTTGTCTAGAACATAATTATGTTCTTACCTATTCAATCTTGATTTTAAGGTTCCCAAATTTAGCAAAGCGCTTTGTACGGATCAGAGGAATGTCAACCATGCATAGTGCCCCTAGTACAAGTTCTGAAAAATATAAGTTTTCGCAAACGTCAAAGTTTACTACCGCCAACGGTCAAAGTGGCAACACGTACTACCTAAATTAAAAAAAAAACACACATTTTTAGCAAATAAAGTTTCTATTTCTATTAAAACTGGAATTGATAAATTTAATATGAAGTTTAATTTTTCACTTATTCCAGTGATCCAATTTTCCTAGAATAATTTCATAGATATTTTAGTAAGATCTTAAAGGAGCATCGTCCGTACACGCCTTTTACTATCAAAGGAAAAATTATGTTGTGGAAATGCCTACGCAAAATTATCCCAGTAAAATTACATTTTTGCCTTTGGCTACGGGTAACTCTTCATTTTTATCTTAAGGACTCTCATTTATATGGGCTTGGTTTTAAGTGCTCCTTTGATATTAAGTCTCATTTTTTTTTCTTCAGCGTACAATTTTACTCCCACGCGAAAACCTGGGACACGTCTAAAATCTTTGTGGCAACAAGCAACAACCCTTTTTTCGTACTAATTACATTATTTAAAGAGAAAGAGATAATGGTTTTTGTTCCAGGAACGAAACGAGATGGATATTATTGTGCTATATTTTTCAAAGTTGATCATTTTGCCCGCAGTCAATCGGGGCTTTTACTATTTACACGTATAGACATCATTAAATTGTGATATGTTTCTTATTTCTAGCAAGAATCACACATATTGTAAACACGATGGGAAGACATTTTGTCGGGAAAATCAAATTCAACAATGCGTCCTCGGTTTTCAGTCTGAAATCCCTAAGGCATGTAACCGACACCCACCATTCCGCAAGAGATCGCAAATCGGAAACCTACCCCTTCGCAATCCATTTGAACACATCAAAAATTTCTTCTCACCCTCGTGTAGACAAGGACGACAGCAACTGTCTCCTTCCAGCTTATTTCACGCGCTGTAATAATTCAGGTCGGTTTCTTGAGGCACATCCACGACTCTACAGCTCAAATTGTATTTTGTTCTTTTCCCGAATCGCGAAGACAGCATATAACATATAACGTATTGTATTAAGTATACGTGGTACACGCTAGTACGTTACAACGAACATAATAACATATTGTTGCTGCGAGGCATCCGTTTCTCAAGTTTCTTTGGGATTGCGGGATTTTCTTTCCCAAGCGTCTTTACCGATTTAATCTTGGAATCGTTTCGTCCTTCATCAGATAATTGAATAATTTTCTTCAGATCCAATCTCAGATACTTACTAATTTAGCTCTTTTGAACGTTAATTATACGTTCAACCAGATTAGAAGCATTAATAGCTGACGATAGGACGATGAGGGATTCAGTTAGGTAGGTAGGTATGTAAAGTAATTCACTAGCCGACAAATTTTAATTATCGTCCTTATCGCCTAGTTAAGTTCGTTTAGGCCTTCTAATCTTGGAGTACGGGTGGTAGTGTGCCACGCTAGTCCTGTGCAGGTTGGTGTTTCTGTTTACAAACGTCACATGGCCTTGAATTTGCGTGCACCAAAAGTTAATGCTGGGTTCGATCTTCTTGATAAAGTTACCCTACTATTTATAAATGTGAAAGTGTTTTTTTCACGAAGCAACGGATCGGCGAGTGCTCTTGCATAGAGATAATTTATTCACTATGCAGTCGCAGCTTGAAGCAGTCGATCCTGATTGTTTCAAGCGGTGCGTGTATGGCCAGCCAAAGAGTGACATAAGCTGCTTAGTATCACCACCGCTGTTGCAGCTAGTTATTAATCCTTTCTCAATTTCAACGTCTGGTACGGTTTTGAGAGTACAATTTATGAGTGCAATATTTCGACTAATTATTCGAGATAATTGTACTGAAACGAACACCGCTAGACCGTGGCCTGTTCGCGGATGTGAGCTCATTGGATTGTGTTATCTCGGAGTGTCTGCTGTCTGTGCTATGAGGCTATCGAACGATATTCAATTAAACTACTGAAATAACAATAAATTGTAACTAACATAACCAATAATAGGTAACATATACGTGCAATCAACTTCAATCATGTCTATAGGTACATTTATTGGAGCGTTTGAACTAAGTAAAGGTCTAAAGATAGTTCAAAAGATCCTTGATGTCCGGCAACGTGCCCAAAATGCCGAAGGCAAACAAATATAACACGCCTATGTACAAAGAACTTGTAATAATGAATAGCCAAATAGAACTATGCTGACAGTGTTTTGAGCGGAGCAATCGGACTTGAATAGAGTATTATGCCGAGACTGTATGACCCGACATAAGTACTCGTCAACAGCCACTTATATTTTGTCGCACCGTTTTACATTTTAAAAAACGCTAGAAAATCACTCATAGTAGAGTTTTACCTAATGTGTTGTCTTTATCTATTTTAGGAGTCAGTGTTGTTTTTTTAGAGGGACTACCTGCTGTTGGTCTTTTACAACTTCACCGGACTGCAGATTGTATTTTACGCAAAACATGAAATAAGTAGATACATTTCGTTGGTTTTTAAAATAAATTCAGCTGTCAACTCTCGTATTAGTAGCACTAAATATTCAAACGTATCCCAAATGAGCCTCAGTTAACACGCAGAGACAATATACTATAGCACATCTAAAAATAATAAATAAATAATAATAAATCGCCATCTAGTCTATTATTCGTCGCCACATACCACAGCGGAGCACAATGCACATCTGACCTTCCCAGCACGCGCCATGAATACAAATCAATCATTACATTCATTACACAAATCCTATTACGTTTTATTACAAAAAGCCTGGGAGATAATTCATTTTTTATTAAAATTTAGATTTATCTGGCATATGCTATGTGATGCGTAAATTGAAGCGTAAATATTTTGTTTTCTGGTTTTATTTTTGCTTCTTGCGTAACGCTAGCGGACTGTGTTTACCATTTACATCTCGATATTACGAAACTGGTGACTAATTGACAATGTTTTGTTATGTTTGATGTTGTTCGAATCCACCTACCTAATTCAAATTCAAAGTTATTTAGTAGGATACATGTGATCACATTTAGAATTTTGTTCTATAAATGTGGGGTCGAGATTGGATTCAAACTCTGTGTTGGCGCGCTAGCGTTCGGCCACCATAACTTTCACCATCCATAGCTAGTATTCGTAAAATTCGTAAAATCCTTCCATACGATACATACGTGATTTGTTTTCTCAATCACATAACGTTTTAAATGAACAGGTCAACCGCTGAATCAAATTGAGCTCAATTTTCAGGCACGCATGACTCAGTTAGTGACGTCACTAGTGCGCGGCGTTAATTCGTGAATAGCGGGCCAGAGCCACGATATAAAATAGCATTTCCGAATCACGTTAAATAACGTTAATTGGACTTGATTAAAAACCGTCAAACACATATGGCTAATTCAATTTTACCGTTATTATTTAACTAAGTAGGTGAGATTTTTAAGAGGGCGTGGAGGACCAAACAACCTATGAGACATAGCGAAAATGCTATTTGTACGGACGGATCTATGCTATGTATAAGTTTAGAAGCTATTGTGCACTGAAAAAGAAAGCGCAAGTATTTGTTTTGTGTCTTTGTGTTGTGGATCCCCGATCCGTAGTTTCTGATGCCCTACATACAGGAAATCCTAGAGATCGGAGCTATGTGTGTGACTGTTTCGGCATTATTTTGGACCTTAGAAGCTGTCCTGCGATGTACATATTTCTTTTGTTATGTGATTATGAACCCATTCTGTGTTACACGAATGACGGAAAGCAATTATCATATATGCGCTCTAGCGAACATCATGATAGCCTTATCGCAACTTACCTATACCATAGGTACTATCGTAAAATACCTACTTTATGGAGCACGCAAATGGGTATTGTGCTGTGCTAGTGATGTTTGCGAGTTTATTAGCTCCAACTCTATGTTTATTGTGTAACTAATCGGTTTTGATATCGATTCTTGATTCAAAGTAGCTTCAAAGTAGATTCCAAGTAGCTTTAAAGTAGCGTCTAGGAGTTCTGGCGTGCTTGCCGCTAAGGTCATGTTTAATTGATTATTTATGTTGTTGTTTACAGATTAATTTATTAGTATACCTACCTACTTACAGCTGGGATTGTTTATATAAAGGTTTAAAAGGCACACGTAGTAACAGCTTAAATTAATCACTTTGGAATTTGCATCAGTAATGTCTGTTGTTTAATTGTTTTCTCACTTTTCCACATAAATTAATTCTCGTACGACTATATTCTTTGTTATTTCTTAGATACTGTCTTTAAAATAGAATTATCCTTCTTTTGAGAACCGAATTAGATGATTCTTGTTTTATATAATAGCATATTTTCAGGGAAATCACATATATATTTTAGGGAACTTCTGGGGATCAACTACAATGAACTCGTCAACGATAAACAGCATATCCGTTGCACTTGTAGGTATAGCATTATCGATGTCAGTTTATTGAAGACCTATCCGTATATTGAGAACATTTTTATGATCCCATCACAAGGTTTACCAATTATTTCTTTCCTATGAAAAAGCATAACGTTAATGAATTCACAACAAGCAAGTTTTACTCGCGTTTTATCCAGACCGATACCATATCTGTCTACAACTACAGTGATATTAATTCACCCGGCCATCTGCTGTCTGTGTGTTTGTTTAATTAAGTGAATCACCGCCTCCGAGATAACAATGGACAAATCCAATTCCCGAGTAATTACTTATCTCGGAGAGAGCATGTGAAGATAATGACAATGTTCATTCATACGGAGCAGGGCACGCAACAACGTAACAAGATTACGATAACGGTGCTAGCCATAATGTAGCCTAGGTACTAAGTATATAAAATATTTAATATACTACGGATAATATAGTGATTTGATTTGAATGTACCAGAGATGGCGCGACGACCCAAAGTGAATCTTGGTCTACGATAACAAAAGACGCCACTTCAGTCGGTTCTCCACCTGGAACTCGCACAAGTCATACGTTTTCAAAATGAAAACCCGAATTAGCAGATAATCTAAGAAGCGAAACGAATTCGCTGAAAATGCATAGCGTTCCCCGCGAACACTAATAAATTAAACTGTGGAGTAAACAGCTATAAAGTCACACAGTTAACTAGCATTTGCGGTACCAGCACCAGGGCTATTACGAAAATGTTGTTCAGCGAATTCGGCGAAAACGGCTGCAAACAATTATATAATAAGGTCATCTCTAAAATTTGTCATGAAGGCTCCGCACATTCCAAGGATAATGCTCAGAGGTTTATAGCCATTTCGTCGGCGGTGAAGTCATGGCTGACATCATATCGTATTAAAATAAATACACCGGCTATAATATACCGGCTGACATTGTTTTCCTTTTATCGATGTAGCAGCTAAACGCGAAAACACGATGGACATGTTTTCAAATACCATAGTTCTGATATTTTGAAGAATTTGCGATGGTATTCACATGTGGCGTAATATTTATCTACGCTCACGTGTTCGCATTATCAGCAGGTTATCTGTACAAGTGAATCTCTTTCCAAGAATAGCGATCCTGTAATACGTACCAGAAATAGAAATTCGTATCCAGAATATTAAATTACAAAAGGCCGCCCCATTTTCATCAAAATAGAAAAAAGTAGCGAAAAAATGACTTAAACGCTCGGTATTAAACGTAAGCCCGAAACGAAACTGTTCCAGACGATTCAAGTTTTAGTCCAAAACAAAGAAACTCCGAGTTTTCCCTAAGAACCTTTGCCTTAGTAGGTAACAAACAACAAATTGTTTTTGGAGGATCCGGTCGCCAAATTAGTCCCCCCACCTAATTTGGCAAAATGAAGATTGGAAGAGAAAAGTTCTGAAAGCTTTCTCCTGTTAAAAACCCAAACTTTTTAAATTTAATTTCCATTCTCGAGAAGCTTTTTACTTTCTGGCCTCCGCCCGAAGCATCATATCTCAAAGACTCCGAAGGTTAGATATCTACTGCCGACGGCTCCGCCACAAAAAAGTCTACCGGAATCCCAACTAAACGAAATTAATTAGGTTGGCGTCGTATTACACGACGAAAAACTGTCAACTTAGGAGAGTTCCGAGTAAAAGAAGAGCAAAAATACTGCAGAAAGCGTGAAATAATGAAGACCATAATTTACGAGATTGCTGTAAGCCGATATGATGAAGAATTTCATTATTGCGCGAGAAAGCCTATTTTTACTCCAAGGAGAATGTCATATATGACGCAGTTCCGTGGTGGAAGAAAGTTTTGTCTAGGTACTGCCTAAGCAGGGCAATGAAGACAGCAATTAACCCTTGCGAATACTGAACTTAACGAATTCGTTACTTTCGTGGAACTTGTGCGAAAGAACGTATAAGTATCTGCAGAAAGTATCGGTGCAATCATTAAAAGTTTATTTCAAGTTTCCCATCGATCATGTTAAAGCCCAGTTAGGCCTTGACATGGAGCCAATTGTTTGCTTTTACTTTCGTCGCAACTTTGCCGTTTGAAAAGAAAATTATTTAACGGCAATCTTTTGTTTCCTTTAAATGCCTTTCAAATACTTTTAGTTTGTCAAAGGCTTTGTAGTTTTTCTTTTGCAATTTCTGCAGAGTTTCCAATATCGGTTTTTCACTAAGCAAATATAATCCCAACCATTAGCTCCTTTGTTTTTCCTAGCTGTTACAGCCCCATGAAATATTTAGGAATATAAATTTCCACAACATACTCAAAGGTCTCTCGATGAGACGAAAAACAAAAGTTCGCGGAGTAAAGGTATTATTGAGTGCGGCGTTTATCTTATCTGTTATCAGTTCAATATTATGATCGAAACAGCCGCATACGGACAGGTGCCGAGTTATTGTATTGCTCTGCGAAAATAATAATAGGGAAGAAGCCACGCCGCACTCGGAGGCGATGACTGCTAATGTGATAATTGCAGCGGAATTGGCTAACTACGCCGTCGGCAATCAGCAGATTACACACGGTAGTGGTGCAAACCGATCAGATGGTCAAGGTTGCACGCTGACGTAAGCGGGTAACGGCAATCACGAATCGCTTGTTACGGTATGCGGAAAACCATACCCTAACACGCATAAAAATATAACTCGAATCCCTCTGCAGACATCAATAAAAATATAACATCGGCAATGTTTTGATGGCAATGTTTTGGTGCGGTGGGCCGCCGTGTCATCTGTCAGTGTACACAACACGGCTGCTCGCTCGATCGCCGCAGGCCGCAGATGTTCAGACTTTACAAATTACGCAAGCGACGAGCCCCACTCCACGGCGAGCTCGGTGCGGCAGTGCTGGTACGACGCACCTCGCCATTATCTGCGGGACCTTGGGCCGCAGCGGCGCGATCCTAGCGCTTACCTTTTTAATCTGGAAGTGGTCGGGACGCAGCGTCTCCTGGATCTCCTGCTCGGTCCCGCGCGGCGGCGCCTGCACCGAGCTGCGGAACCCGTCCAGCACCCCCTTGAAAGTGAACTTCTTCATCGCGATACACCGAGTCGCGGGTCCTTTGTCCGAGGGCCGCTCGCGCCGGCCGCGGCTACATCACAGCCGTCCGCGGCGGACAGCGAGCCGGTTTTGGCGGAAAGAAGGTCGCTCGCTCCCGCGTTTCGCGCGTCGCTACTGCGCAGGGCAGCCCGGGCCGCCGCCGACGCCGACACGCGCCCGCCACGCCGACGATCGACGAAAACTAGGCGAGGCACCGCCTTCGGAATGTACGGCAATGCGGCTCCGCGAGGGATCGATAGCGATGCCCGAGCACAGGCGCACTGGCTCACTGGCGTCGCGCTGTCAGCGAGGCCGCCGCACACTGCCTGCCGCGGCCGGAAAGAGTGCAGCGCGGCTGATCGATCTGCCCACCCGAGCTCAGGAAAGAGATAAACGCATATTGCGCATGACGGTAATGAAAGCGTGTAGTAGGCACGTCTTGCGGAAGAAAATTTCACAGCTGATAACCGAGCCGCAGTGCTACCAGATGAAGTTTTTCAAATCTCCCAATGAGAGAGATAAATAGTTTTCCCTAAAAGATACCTTATGTTTTTCCCCATATATATCTGAAAACTATTTAAATGGCTATATAAATATATATAATTATGTATTTACTTTTACATTGTACCTATAGTATTTCATTTTGTGGTTAGGTATAGTAAATTAATTTCACTGTTATAAACGTTTTCCACTACCACGACGTTATCGTTTTGGTTATTAGCGTCAATACCTTTATCTTCAAATTTAGGTACACTTAATGTAAAATTCGCTCAAATCTAATACAGCCTAAATTTTTTTGACTATACCGTACTTTAATTAATCTAATGATGTGATCTATTGTGCTGGCAATTCATTGACAAATACCATTGGTCCCTTTCTGTTCCCTTATTAAAATATTTTTCCCCAAAGTTGCAAAATAAAACCTAATCTGGAGACCCTGATGAGTGTGAGTGAGTAAGCAATGCCACGAATAGCGATTGTTACGATCCATCGGTAGGGCGGCGCTACTAGTAACATACTTTTGAAGTTTGTTGACGCTAAGATGTTTTCATTCCAAACTGTCAACAATGTCAAATTTAATATTTGCTGACTGACTTTTATTCTATTTATTATGGAGTCAGTGTAGATTGTAGTGTATTTACCAGTATCAAGTATTAAATATTTTTGCGGGCGCTTTGGCAATTTTTCGAGTGGCAAGAAATGTGTCCGGCTGTCATATACTGTCGTCTTCAATCTTCAAATGTCATGCGTCATCTGACAGCGAATGTTCTCCCCCACGCCACGCCCACGAGGGCTCGAAAACAACGATGATCGAGGGTAGGCAGATCGGGGGTTTGCCTTTATCTTATTAATCTTATTATACTCTTTGACTTTATGGAAGGCAGGCAAGTCGATCTCTAGAGGGATTACATTTTGTATAGTCAAGGTGATCAGACTGCACTGCACAGGAGAGATTCAATTTCCATCTTTGTTTACTCTTTGGAGGGCATTGTCGTTTCGTTGGTGAAGCTTAGAATTGTGTAGCGATGGTAGATAGGTTTGCGGATTGCAGTTGGGTTGTTGTACGGGACAAGTGATTTCTTTATTCTTCTCGCCTGATGACATCACGCATCCTGACACTAATGTGAGGTTTCAGACACTTCTGATATTTATTGCACATCAATCACTGTTAGTGTCTATAAATATAAATAACAAACTCAGAGAGTATCAAATATTAAAATAATGATGATGATGATGGGACAACAAGCCGGATCAAAGAGGATAGTCCTCTTTGTGTTTAAGTAAAGTAGTGGCACTTTACTTATACCTTACACGGACTATTTGAAGTAACTAGAAAATAAACTTTTAACAACTTTATTAAAATTTTCTACACTCGTAGCACATAAAACACTTAGCCCGAAGAAACAAAATTTACATGTTGACAGTTCAATTGCCGCCAAAATGTTTTTTTTTTTGCTGTCGTTTGTATGTTTTACGAATTGTCAATGTCGGTGGACCATGGAACTAGGAAAGAATAATAACAGTTGACTGACATTGCTTACTGGTTTTTTGAATTGTTTCAAATCTGGTTTTTCTTCGGGTGATAATGCTAATTTGTGATAATAAAGTTGTATATAGTGACTTTTTAGTTGCTCCAAAAACCCTTGTAAAGTGAAATAGAAATAGAAATAGAAACTTTATTTGCCAAAAATGTGAGTGAAACAGTTAGTAACAACGACATAAATATATAGATCTGACACATTTTACCAATGAAATGGCATGCAAAATTAAAAATCTTAACTAAGTAAAACTAGTTTATCAGGCACACATGCAAATTTAAATTTTTCAATTAGTAGTTAGGTAGTCATTTAGGGAGTAAAAACTGTGAACCATTAGCCAGGCTCTTATTAATCCTCTATTTTTCTGTTGTTGTGGTGAAAAAATTAGATATCTATCTTTCTAAAAGGGCAAGTCCCCTTTGGTCCAGCAGTTTCAATAACTCATTCATAACATCATTATTATAATTATATCATTATTTATAATTAATAAGAATCATTTATATGTATCTGTTGCTTGACAATACAAATTGTGTGAAGCTTGTGCGCAGCCATAAAGTAGAAAAAAAGTGTCAGCTGACTTTGACGTGAGCCAGAATGTGTCAGACTGACAGAGTGGCAGCTGACAGTGCACTTGCACCACAACCACAACACCACTGAATCTGGTGCCGATTGCCGAAAAATTTATAAAATTTACTTGACTGAAATTAACTAATAACATGTCTTTTAAAATAGTAGTGAGAAGCTTCAAAACATTAAGTTATGTCGGGAGCTACAAGAAAATCAGAGATAAACCTTTCAAGTAAGTGTGCTTACGCTAGTACTTCTAAGTTACCAATTTTTTTTTTGCCAGCTGATTATACATTCTTTTAATACCTAACAAATTTTTTAGTGACTTTGAAACTAAAGGGCAAATAATAATGTTCATTTCATCATGCTTCTCTTCATAATCTTGGTTATATGTACGTATTTCTAAAGATTCTCAGATAACGCCTTCAAGTAGATAATATACAGTTTCAACTGTTCTGTAGTCATGCTAAAGACATGCTAGAGTACGTGAATATAATCGCTATCACAAACTCAATAATATGTGGCCGTATTTTGCCTCATTATTTTGTTATATGTTAACTCAAAAAACATAACAACTTACATCAAAATACTACATTCGCTTCATACCTATTCCCTAACTTCTGTGGTTGTGTCACCCTTAGAGACATTACTGTGAGGTCAAAAGAGACCTCAAATGTTAGGGAAACACTATATTACTATCCCCAAAATAATATGTACCTATGTAAATTTGACATATTGTAATAATTGAATCGAATTTATTTATTATTATTATTAATTTGTTTGTCTGTGTTATATTATGACTTAAATTAAAGATTTTATTTTATATTATTATTAATTATTATTGCCTATGTGTTTGTTATTTGATTGAATTTTTATTATTTATTTAATGTTTTTTTTTTTTGTAATATTGTGTTTTGGCATATGCTGTATAGCAATATTGCATTTTTCCTATGAATAAATGAATATATCATAGATAAAAAACACTACAACAACAGCTGTAACATAATTGTTTTCTTTATTCTGTTATCTGTATCCATATTAGTTTTGTACTATCCATCTGCTTATGACTTGTCTCAAAGAGATTATCCGAGCGCTATAACCACCCCTTGTAATACCAGAAAGTTTTGAAATTGTTTTAAAGTTCTATGTATAGTTGAAAAAAAGAGTTAATCACAATTACAACTCTATCGAATGTTAACATAATATAATAACTTCTAGATTATACTGTGCAGCAATACTGGGTGCAGGATACACAGCCTACACACAACTCAATAAGAACAAAGTGGAGATGAAGGAAATTCTCCAGCTCCGGAACTACATGGCGGAACCCATCACACCTGTAAAGGAGCTTGAAAAGAACAAGGACGACATGAAGGCACAGATGGAGATGCTCATCATGAGGATACAGGCCGAGTTCTGCAGGGCTCTCGAGGAAGAAGAAGATGAGGTAATAATTATGAATATTGGATGGAAATAACAATAAGTTACTGGTACATAACCTATTTACATAATTAGGAGTGTATTATTGGCATCTGATGTCAAAAGCACTTTCATTTCATCATCATCAGCTTATTATGTTCCCGCTGCTGGAACTCTGGCCTTCTCTCAGAGAGAGTCTGGGCCGTAATGTACCACGCTGGCCCAGTGCGGGTTGGTAGATGTTGGTAGATGTTGCATGCCCTTGAATGTTGCAGTTCTTGGGCATGCCAGTTTCATAACGATGTTTTCCTTCACCGTTTTTGGAAAAAAATACAAATTATATATCTCCATTTCATTATGGTTGTAGTGGTAGGACAATTTTACAGAGTGAAGTTATTTAAGTACCAAGCAGTGGTGTAAAAGCACTATGATGTCCCGGACATTAACATTGTACATCAATGGACCCGGATTAAAGGGTAATGGTTCAAGGCATAAAGAGACTTAACATCTAATATCTCTGGTAAGAAAGGTTCTCGAGTGGCGACCACGAACCGGAAGACGTTCTGTAGGTAGGCCCCCCACTAGGTGGACCGACGACATTGTAAGAGTCGCAGGGAGCCGATGGATGCAAATGGCTAATAGCCGTTTATGGTGGCGTTCAAAGGGGGAGGCCTATGTTCAGCAGTGGACTTCTTCTGGCTGATGATGATGATGATGATGATCTCTGGTAATGAGTGCAATGTATTGCCGCTCAGGTTTCAAAATTCTAGGTAGTGATGCAGGAATACAGAGCAGAAGTACATACAGCTCTCCATTGCTCTGAGCAAACGTGATGCTTACTATGAGGCAAGCAACTTGTTTGTTTAATCTATTTGCATCTGATGTCTTTACAATACAAACGATGTACTTGTAAATTACAAGTAGGTATCAGTGCAATGTGATTCAGTGTGCGAATGGGTTTGTTATGACTATGTAAAACAAACAGATTCTCAGTACTGCTTGTATGTTGTTACATGGTGGACAGTGTCTGGTAGATGGGTAATGTCTGCAATTGATGCTCTATTGTTCTGATGAGTAATTATTATGTTCATTAGCGAGTAAGTTCTTATTAAGAATCTGTCGCCAAGCACCTATCGGTGTGTTCCGGCAGCCTCACTTGAGAGTCAGTTCCCAGTCCAGGTGTAGCGTGGTGCCATCTTCGACCACATCATCACTTAACATCAGGTGACTTGTGGTCAAACGCTACCCTGTAAATAGTAAAAAAGTAGGTACAGTCAGCGAAAAAAATAGCTACGCATGCTCGATTTTCCAAATCGTTGACTGTACACTACACTTAACACATCCCACCAATAAACGTGAAAGTTTGTGAGTATGGATGGATGGATGTTTGTTACTCTTTCACGCAAAAACTACTGAACGGATCTGAATGAAATTTGGAATGGAGATAGCTTATACCCTGGATTAACACATAGGCTACTTTTTATCCCGGAAAAAGGTTCCTGCGGGATAATGGGAAGACAACTAATAGAATTATATCTATTACTTGGATAAGACCACCCATTGTAACACTAGTTCTGAGATATTTTCTGTTTTTGTGGTAAAACAATAAAGCGTTATATATCTATGCTTTCTTAAGAATCACTTATCGATCCTGATCCGTTATCCGCGGTTTTGGATCGATATGTCATGTCATAATTCCAGGCGATAAACGCTTATACCACATCAAAATGAAAAAACTTTAAAACCATAGCAAAATCTAACTGTTTTGTGCTCTAACAAACAGACAAGGTACCCATGTATGTGATTTAAATTCAGTATTAAGCTTAAGGCTCTAGGAATTCAATATCGTAGAATACTATTGTTTAATCTATTATCTTATCAATAACTCTATCGTCCATGTAAATAACAATGGGTGTTGGTGTAGTATTAAAGTGATAAACTCGGACACCGTTTGACCGATCACCATGAGTGTGGGCACATATTTGTAGTTTTGAAGGAGGTTTTTATCAAATCAAATCATGTATTTGCTTTAAATACAAATACTAACCACTTTGTTGTAACTCTCCACTAGGTGGCGCTGCAGCGCGTCTACAATTTATCCTACTGATATTATAAACGTGAAAGTTTGTGAGTATGGATGTTTTTTACTCTTTCACGCAAAAACTACTGAACGTCTTTGAGTGAAATTTGGAATGGAGATAGCTTATACCCTGATTTAAAACATAGGCTACTTTTAATCCCAGACTAGCTGCGCCCCGCGGTTTCACCCGCGTCCTCCGTTATCCCGTAGGAACCTTTTCCGGGATAAAAAGTATCTTAATGTCCGTTTCCTGGTCCTAAACTACCTCCCCATCAATTTTCAGCCAAATCGGTTCAGCCGTTCTTGAGTTATAAATAGTGCAACTAACACAACTTTCTTTTATATATATAAGATAAAGGTTCCTGTGGGATAACGAGAAGGCGCGGGTGAAACCGCAGGGCGCGGCTACTACATCCGTACAGTATACATGCTTACAAACATTCACGTTTGTTATATTAGTAGGAAGTAGGATTGTATTGTTATGTAGACATGTTAATTTGTTGTAGGCATGGGAAGATGAGAAAACAGTGGATGAATTCGATTTTGACAATGACGTTTTCCTAAAGTGGCCGGTATGAATTGCTTTAATTATCCTTGCACCTTAAAAATGACTTTTTTTCTATTCTAAATGACTGAGAGTACAGTCAACGACAAAAGTCACTGAACAATCACACTTTTTTCTACTATCCTCATCATCTTAGACACCAACTTTTGACCTCATTATCGCCTAAAATCAGGTGTGTTATGTTGTGGTCAAAATGATACCATGTAAAATGTAAAAAAAAACAATATTAATTACTGATTTGAAACACATTTGGAAAATCGAGAACGATCAGCTACTTTTGTCGCTGACTGTACCTAGATTTCTATAACATTTGCTTTTTTCTCACTGTGTCTAATACGCTATTTGTTTCCTATTCATAAGTTAACTTATTTAAGTTTCTACCACAGAAGATATGTACCTAATGCTGTCTACATGTATATACTTTTTCCTCTTGTTTTCGTTTATAGTGCAGCATACACATTTCTCACACCCTCGTTTGCTGACAACTATACGTTAAGGTTTCCCTTCTTTTTCACACTCAAATCCAATACCTAATCCCCAAATCACTAAACACCAAAACCAGGATCCTTTTTGGATTCGGTAAGGGTTTTTAGCATTGGTTTCGCGGACCATTTCGGTTGCTACTAGGAACCATCAGTACTCCGCGGACCTCCGGTTAAGAACCACTGATTAAGCACTAATGTTATAAACGTGAAAGTTTGTGCGTATGGATGGCTGGATGGATGGATGTCTGTTACTCTTTCACGCAAAAACTACTTAACGGATCTGAATGAAATTTGGAATGGAGATAGCTTATACCCTGGCTACTTTTTATCCCGGATAAAGGTTCCTGCGGGATAACGGGAGGACGCGGGTGAAGCCGCGGATCGCAACTAGTAGTTTATACTTGCATATTGCACTTGTGCGAAGTCAGAGCTACCAAACATTTCAGGAAGCAAAATTCAAAGTGGACCGCTGGTTGCGCAAGGAGGGAGGCGGCGGCATCACATGCGTGCTGCAAGACGGACGCGTGTTCGAGAAGGCGGGCGTCAACATATCCGTCGTGTCGGGGACGTTGCCGGCGGGGGCCGTGGCGCAGATGAGGAGCAGGTTTGTTTGCCAGCTCCATTTTGTAAGACGGCCCAAGTTTTAAAGCAGTTGAAACAATGTATCGTACAGGCATCTGCTATTTACACTTGCATGTTCACTGTTCAGTCTAGATGTATACTGAGACGGTGCTAAAGTTTCTTGTTTGGTAGTCTGCAAGCCTGCAGCGATTTCCTAGGACAATAATTTTCAAAAGTATTCGACATCATCAAGTGCTGGGTTCACCATCATCATCAGCCCATTTCAGTCCACTGCTGGACATAGGCCTCTCCCAAAGCACGCCCTGAGCCCGATCTTCGGCTCCTCTTATGAAACCGCTGCCAGCCATTTTTGCGTATGTCGGCGCTCCACCTGATGATGATGATGATGACTTTCTCTGAGAGTACGTTCTCTGTGCCCCAGCAGTGGGAACGTAATAAATTACAGTTACTGTTTCTTTATGCAACTGAGTGACGAGGCGAGTCTCTCGTCTGACTATCGTCATACTTTCCCATTATGTGGCTTTCCCAGTTCAGTGGCCATCCTGAATTTTGAACTTCATGGCTTGCACTGCGCTCGGCACCCTGAGATAAATGCAAATTCTCTCTATGTCCTGTATTTACCTATTCTACATTACAATGTAACATTTCACCTTCCAGAGGCAAGCATCTAGAGAACGCGACGCTGCCCTTCTTCGCGGCAGGCGTGAGCGCGGTGATTCACCCGCGGAACCCCATGGTGCCCACCATACACTTCAACTACCGGTACTTCGAGATCACAGACAAAGATGGTGAGATGATTGCTGCATTCTTATTTTAACACCAACACTGAAATTAAAAGGTCATTCTTAATTACTCCCGCCCACTTCCTTGCCCTACTACCTAAAATTATTAGAATATAGTTGCGCCCCGCGGTTTCACCCGCGTCTTCCTGTTATCCCGCAGGAACCCTTTTCCGGGATAAAAAGTAACCTATGTGTTAATCCAAGGTATAAGGTATCTCCTTTCCAAATTTCATTCAGATCCGTTCAGTAGTTTTTGCGTGAAAGAGTAACAAACATCCATCCATCCATCCATACTCACAAACTTTCACGTTTTTAAATTAGTAGGCTTCTATAAAAAAAGAAAAACTGCAAAGTAACTTTAGTTTCGGTTGTTGCCAGTATTTTTCTTCGCACTTTTGAGTGGTAGCATTTTTTAAATACATACGAAGCCCGTTTTTCCCAGGTGTCAAATGGTGGTTCGGCGGCGGCACCGACCTGACGCCGTACTACCTGAACGAGTCGGACGCGGTGCACTTCCACCTGACACTCAAGCACGCCTGCGACGCGCACGACACTTCCTACTACTCCAAGTAAGTAGTAGTGCGCCGGGTGAGAGAGACAAAAAATATTGAAATGTCATCTTTTTTATAACATTACTTAACATTACTGTTTGCGCCCCGCGGTTTCACCTGTGTCTTCCCGCTGTCCCGCAGAAACCTTTTTCCGGGATAAAAAGTAGCCTATGTGTTAATCCAGGGTATATGCTGAGATAGCATTCCAAATTTCAACAAAACCGGTTTAGTATTTACGGTGATACGTGGTAACAAACATGTACAAACACACACAAACTTTCGCATTTATAAAATTATTAGCGAGCGATGGTGGCCGGATGGTAACCGCATGCGCTTTACAACGCGCCGACGCCGAGTTCGATAAACATCGTGAGGAAAATGTCCAAGAAACATTCAAGAGCATGCTATATCTACCAACCCGCACTGGGCCAGCGTGGTAAATTACAGCCCATACTCTCTCTCTCTCTCTCTCTCTCTCTCTCTCTCTCTCTCTCTCTCTCTCTCTCTCTCTCTCTCTCTGAGAGAAGGCGAGATTCCCAGCAGTGGGAACGTGAAAGGTTGATGTAACTCTATCCTCTATAGATTTAAGAAATGGTGCGACGACTACTTCTCGATCCCGCACCGCGGCGAGCGGCGCGGCATCGGCGGCATCTTCTTCGACGACGTGGACGAGCCCGACCAGCAGTCGGCCTTCGCCTTCGTCACCTCCTGCGCCGAGGCCGTCATCCCCAGCTACCTACCCCTAGGTAAGCGACACTTATTCGTCGTCATTATCAGCCTCAGTAATTGAATGTACACAAAAATCACCGTCGCAAACCGGCCGCAACTCCGCACAATGAAATCAAAATCAATAGTTTTTTATTCAATAAGATACATTGTGATCACTTTAAAACGTCAAACTTAAAACTAGCTACGCCTGTTCCAACCCCTTACGCCGGCAAGAAACGCCCGGCAGGTAATTTTTTGGGCGCGATCACATTGTCAATTTTATTCTTATTGCTGGTTAGTCAACCAGCGTTGGTCTTCCGTTAGAACCATTTGGTGATGCGACGTCGCTAAGAGGCACCACTTGCCGCCAGTGCCTAACCAAACATCGAGAGTAACAGAAAAAGAAATAAAAAAATGCAACCATCAAAATAACAAGAAATAAAAAATGCACATAAAACTGCTTGTACGTGTTGGTGATCTTGGATGCCCTTTTTTTTCTTCTCTTGGGTATAATCTATATCCCATTCCATTTTTTTTTCTTTGCAATCTTTACTGGCGTGAAGAATTAACAAACAGACACAAACCTTCACATTCATAATATCAGTGTGCTAATTTTAGTGTAACGTTCATATTTCCAGTAAAAAAGCACAAGGACGACGCGTACGGCTACCACGAGAGACAATGGCAGCTGCTGCGGCGCGGCCGCTACGTGGAGTTCAACCTCATGTACGACCGCGGGACCAAGTTCGGCCTCCACACGCCCGAGGCGCGCTACGAGTCCATACTGATGTCGCTACCACTCAATGCTGTAAGTACGATAGGCTTGTGTCCACTTATAATGACAAATTGCTTGGTCTATAGTTTCTAATTATAAATGAAGAGCTGTAGATAGGAAAAAATCAGTCTATCTTCTCTTCTATCTATAATAATATATAATATATAGAATCAATGTCCTGGCTGACTGATATTAATGCACAGCCGAAACCGCTAGTACCGCAGTATCTAGAAATTTAGAGGGTATGTTTTTCTTGATGCGTAGGGGTGTACTTACTAGATTTTTTGAAATTCAACCCCTGAGGGGGTAAAAATTGGAGACTGTAGCCCACGCGGGTGAAACCGCAGGGAACAGCTAGTTTTTCATAAAAGTTAAAACATATTAATATTTTTAGAAAAATAATATTATATTAAATTGAGTCACGTGACAGCCAACACCAATCAGAAAGACTAACGTAACAACCCACCGGGGCACCATACAGTGCTTTTCGGCTAATCGCAACCTTTGGGACTTACTCAATTTGCAGGTATCTAATAAGATACAAAAAAAATTATGTCAAGAAATGACTCCGCTTAGATAACTTAATCAGATCACAAAAAAATATGGCTCTAATAAACTGTTATGATGTTTCAGAAATGGGAATACATGAACATTCCCAAGGAGAATTCGGAAGAACATAAGTTAACGAAAGTCCTGAAGGAACCTCGAGACTGGCTTCAAATTGAAAAACCAAATGCCTCAGCCGCCTAGACGTCGCGCTGCGGTACCTACTACCTTTTAATACCAACATGAAATATTTCGCTACCCTATGGTTAGTGAATTAATTAGGTAGAATTTTAGTTAATGGTTGACATAGGTCTTCGGTTGGTGCAAAGCATTTTACAGTAGATAAATCGTTATAAAGTTTTTATTTTCAGATATGTGTATATGTGTACTTATTAATAAATGTTTTTAAACATGTTATTTTTGGTTTATTTTATTTGTTTTGGACAGGTTAGATTTTTTTATTTTCAGGTGGAACAAATAATTACCACATTTTGTATCAAACTTTGTTTACAATGCTGTCATGTTGTTGTTTGACGTACTAAGTAAAATTAAAATAGAAAAATCAAAAATAATGCTCCTCGACCTCGCCTCGGTGTATGCGTATGAGTACTGTATGCATATTTGCAAAGTATTGGAAACTGCTATGGTTAGAGGTGGGCGTTTAAACGAAAAGCGGTTTAAAAACGCCGCAAATTAAAAATAAGCACATAAGCGGGCTTATTAAAATAAGCAGACTCCGTTTAAACGTTGACGGTTTTTTTTCCAAAGTCCAAACAAATGCAAACCTTATTCCAATACGGATACAACTGAAAATCGTCGCTCTTCAAAATAAGCGCATAAGCGGGGCGCGGGCTGATGAAAATAAGCCGACTCCGTTTAAACGTAGACGACTTTTTTCCAAAGTCCAAACAAATGCAAACCTTATTCCGATAGGTATACATTTCAAAATAAAACCTGATTGTTATAAGAGTAAGACTCAAAATAAATATTTATAATTGGTTTGGATTCACATTATTTCAACCTTATTTCTATGCACTTAAGGCGCAATATTAATTGAATTAGATGTCATATTACGCGGCTAAATTACGTTCTGCTTATTTACGTAATATTTGTGGGAGACTGGCAACGCCTTGTGTTTGGTTGGTTAGTGTTTTACAACCAAACCGAAATGTTCCTCCGAAACCCAGTGATTAATGAATTGATAATTCATTTCAGACAGTGGCCTGATAAGTACGAAGGGAAGTTCATTAATTCATAAATATTGTTACTTTGTAGTCTAAAGTATTTATTTAGTAAGATAGAAGATAAAAAATATTAAAAATAAAATATAAAAAAACTATTCCAAATTACAACATAATAATAACAAATTTCTTTAAGCTACTAACAACACTAGCAAAGCCACGAATCATTAAACGCTTTTTTCAACTCTCGGCGTTTGTCACTAGTCGCTAGTCGCTATTAAACATGTCTCCATTGTTTCCGTTTAAATACAACAAAAAGCAAAAAAGCAGCTTAATAATATAAGCGGAACGCTTTAAGCGTATTGTCAATTTTAAGCAGTTCGTCACATCTTTAGCTATGGTAGTTTTGCTTAATGTGACGTGGCAATACATAAACTAACTGTCATATAAATAATGCTGTCAGTGTCATGTAATTCTTTCCTTCCTTTGACTTTGACTCTGATTCATTTCATTATTTTGATATTTTCATTTGTCTGTGTCATTTCGGGGTTGACGATTCGGGCGACGGTTTTGCTCTGTGGTTGTATGTATTGCAATGTTGTGAACGTGAATTTCTGAAATAATTTATTGTTACACATATCTGTTTACATGACGAACTTTATTGCTTTCCACTGAAACCTGCGCGTCACCGTCCTCGTAACTTATTATCCTGTTGTGGAACGATCAGTATTAGATTCAACATGGTAGAGAAATAAATTATGTGGCCCGCGTAACGGAGGCTTCGTTTCCTACATTCCTTTTGCCATAAATGTAACGTAACGTTTGCTTCCTGTGTGATGTTATTGCGGATCGGCGGTGAAGATGCCTTTCAAGCTGAAGTTAAAGAAGACGCGGCAATACAACGTCGCGTCTAAGAGCTTGTTCGTGATCAGCGTCGAATTACTGGACGGCGGTGGTGCGGACTGCACGCTCTCAGTGGAGAGCTCCGGACAGGAGTGCCTGGACAACGTGTGCCAGCGGCAGGCGATCAATCAGTCTGATTTCTTCGGACTGCGCTATATCAGCCGCAGTCAACAGCCACGATGGGTGCAACTCGACCGACCTATGAAACGGCAGTTGGACAAGCATGCCTCTTCCCATCAGCTGTACTTACGTGTCATGTACTATATCATATCAGGGACGAGTTTAATCACAGATGAGGTGACACGGTACCACTACTTTCTCCAATTAAAAAATGACTTGATAGAAGGTCGCATAATATGTGATTTCCAGCAAGCTGTAGTGCTTGCCTCTTACAGTCGTCAGGCAGAGTATGGGAACCACGATCGGGAGAGGCATACGGTGGAATATCTGAAGAATTTATTGACGTTTCCAAAGCAAATGCTTGACGGTGGTCAGATCGTAGACGGAAGTACTTTAGCGGAGACTGGAAGGCTGGAATGGTTGACGGAGAATGTTATTCAGCATCACATGGCTCTGCATAACATGTCGCAGGTAAGATATATCTTTAAATCTAGTCTCTTTTGAGTGAATAGGAAAGTTATTCAATAGGTTTGAAAATGTTTTGAAAGTCTCAGACACCATTATCAGAGATTGCTTTCTTATCATTATTGTGTGTTTAATCCACTGTTTTTAATTTCCTTGATATATGTAATAGGTATTAACAGTTATAAATAGACTGATAAGTAAGGTCTGTCATTTACCTTTGACTTAATAAATAAAAATATACCTACTTTTGTGCAAAAATTCTATTTGTAAATTACAAACTGTGAGACGCAATCATGCCAACACAAGAGGACACATTTGTGAACCATAAAGTCTTCCGATTGTGGATGCAAACATGCATTCTTTTTATTTATTTACTTTTAGGAAGACCAACAGCTTATACATATTTGAAAAATAACTATTAGGAAACGGAGATTATAGGTCCTCACGGATAATAACAAGATATACATATAAAAAATAACAGTGAACAACATAGTGGTAAACCTTATACATAAATAAAGAGTTAATCTATCTATCTATCTATAAACATAAACTCAGAAAAAACAAACATATAAATAAAATATTCAAAACAAAATGTACAAAAAACAAAACAAAATGTATGAACACAAAACGAAACAATAATACATTTTTAATTTAGATGGTAAGATTGCAATAAGATTAGGATAGATTAGGATTGATTATATTAGGTTGTATGAAGATAGACGAGAATGACATTGTTACAAAAGAATGCAGGCTAAATAAATTAAGAAAGGATGTAGTTTTGCCCCTCTAGCTGTGCCCCTCTAGTTTTCGAGATTTTGTGATGTCATTAGTGGAATTTTGTTTTTAATTAAATGTAACAATCAATTTTTCCAACGAAGCGTAGCCTTAAATAACTTGAGTACTGTTCTTCAACTTAACCATGACATTGTTATTTCAATTTGAATGAAACTATTTTGTAAACACCTATTGTTACCCGAGTGTTATAATTAAGTTTCACAACTTATTAACGAGTGTGGAGCATGCAATATGTCTCAATCATCATAAACAATCAAAAGACTTTTCCGCTTCAAAACTGCTTGAATGAAATTACAATAAAATTAAATTTTATGCCAGACTACTTTGTGTGCGAGTCAGGAACCGAACTTTGTGCGAATGTGGTATGAATGTTAACTATGTTACTACTGATTTGATTACTGTATTTTTGTCACACCATATAATGCATAGAAGTTTAAGTTCACATTCAAAATTACATTTTATTGTTCGGAAATCGTATACAATAATAATATCTACTATTTATGCAAATCTGTTGCCAAGCACCTGTTGGTGTGTTCTGGAAGCCTCACTTGAGAGCCAGTTCCCAATCCAGTTGGAGTGTGACACCACCATCGACCACATCGTCATTTGTAGACAAACACTACCCTGTTAGTATGAAAAAATTATATAAATTAGTGTGGGTAGTCAAAGGTGGTGCCATGTTACACCTGGACCGGAAACTGGCTCTCAATTCAGCCTACCGATTAACACCGGTAGGTGCTTGGCAACAGATCCTTAACTAGAGAGTGATATGAGTAACTAGCCAGGTGAGCACTAGAGAATATCCAACCACCAAGTTATGATTTCATAACAACGCTTTCCTTTGAATTGGTTATGTAGACGTGTAATTGCTACTATGTATAACTAAATGCATACACTAGAAAGGTGATGAAACATTAAAATAGCTCAATTTACATGTTATCACTTAGGTAATCGTCAGTGTTGTATCAAGTAGATAACAATATTAGTTAATATATTACAGAACACGCCCTGCGTGATACTGCCTCACGCACTTTATCTTAGTAAACAGACTTGCCTTAAAAACAGCAAGAAATATTTTCGTTGGAATGTAGATACATATTTTGCAATTTATCTACAATACACAGTGACTAGCCAACAACGCGCGTCTTACTATACGCTTGTCCTTTGTATAATGAAGTAAATAATAACTGCTGATGTAATCACGATATCACCATCTTCTTCTTGCCCTGGTCCCATTTATTTGTGGTCGGCGCAGCATGTATTCTTCTTCCACTCTCCCCTATCAGCCATCATCGCTTCATTCACTCCCCTTTCATTCATATCAACCCTCACACAATCCATCCATCTTTTTTTTGTAATATGACTATCATCCCTCCTCATAACATGTCCATACCAAGCCAAACAATTCCCTTTCAACTTATCTGTCACTGATGCTACTTTCATACTTCCTCTAATATACTCATTCCTTATTTTTATCCATTCTCGTCACTCCACACATCCATCTCAACCGACCCTCCCACCCACCATGACATCAAAAATAAGCAAAGCAAAGACCCCCACGCCCCCCTCAGCGCTTACGTAATACTTGAATGGCCCCCTGGCAATATTTCCCTTTTCAGGCGCAAGCGGAAGAAGGTTTCATCACGACATGTCAGCAGCTGCGCGGCTACGGGCAGGAGATGTTCTCGGCGAGGGACCAGGCTAACCAGAGCGACGTCACTATCGCCATCTCGCTCACCGGCATCAGGGTGCTCACTGAAACTAGCGATACTCCTCATTTTTATAGGTGAGATTTTTATGAGAGGACTCTTCGGCTTCCTTGAAGCTGTCTAGATTGGGAAAAGAGGCAATCAAGGAATACCCAAAATACATGACCCATTTAAAAAAAGAAATACCAATTTTTCACTCTTTGATGACCACCCGTAGTGTATGTCCCCCTTTCCCCCTCTAACTTTCACGTAGTAATTCGTTAATATAGTTTTTAATCATATTTTGCAACATTCCGGCATATTGTTGCCTCAGTGTTATCCCCGGTCGGTGAGTTTAAAAGCGCTAAACGCTGCGCGCCTTTTATGACTGCAGCTCTACAGCTAGTAAAAACGCGATATTTCCCTAGAGGATATTCACTACGTGAAGAAAACCTAAACCCCCTCCCAAATATGCGACATAAACGGCCATATCTTTTGATCGCGTTCACTTACACGTTTGATTTTTCAAAGCTGAAAGAGACTGAGTTTTTTATACAAATTCCAATTTGATACCTCAACGCGGTCCTGAGAAAAATGGTCTTGACAGACGGACGGACAGTAAAACCTTTTGAGGTAAACAACCCTAAAAACAAGGCCAAATTGTGAGAAGTCAATCTCCGCAGATGGATGGACATAACGAACGTGATAAACCACAAGCGGTCGTTCAGCATCGAGTGCCACTCGCAGACGGAGTCCGCCATGTTCACGCTGGCGAGCCCCGAGGACGGCAAGTACGTGTGGCGCATGTGCGTGCTGCAGCACACGTTCTACATGCGGCACCAGGCGGCGCTGAGCACGGACCACGCGCCCACCCTGCATGTCACCGCCTTCAAGGTAAGAACAGCCCCAGATCTACGATTTTATTCGAACCGGGGCAGAAACTTGATAGTAGGAATAAGAATAAGAATCATTTATTTGCAACAAATTATACAAAATACAAAGCAAAACAATATGCAATAAGTAATAGCTACAAAAGATGTATTCTAGTGTATTGTAGTGACGCCCCTATCTCCAGCGTTTCAGCTAAATTACTTTAAAAAACGTTGATATGTAAGAAAAAGGCTTTCGTATGCTAGGCGCTTTGTGGAGCTAGTTCTTTATTTTTAATCATAGGTACTATATTTACAATTTTGGCGCCCCCGCTGCCGCCTGGGGCGGGTGCCCCTGTTTGCCCCCCTCTAGATCCGGGTCTGGGTAAGAACAAACTCTACTAGACTTTCCTTTGACTAAAACCGCGAAAAATGGACCGATTATTAATTCCTAGCGTTAGTCTCGAATCAAGTCAAGAATCTGTCGCCAAGCACATATCGGTGTGTTTCGAACGTCTCACTTGAGAGCCAGTTCCCATTCCAGGTGTAGCATGGCGCCATCTTCGACTACTAAGGGATGGTGTAGCTTTCTGACAGCGAAAGTATTATCGAAATTGGATCAGCCGTTTCTAAGATTATCCTTAACGGCCGGTTTCTATAACCTATCTATCCACGGAGATATATCACTAGAGATAGAAATTTGACACAATCTCCATAGAAGTAATTATAGTAGTTATTAAAACTGGCCAAATCAAAATCAAAATCAAAATCAAAAATATGTTTATTCAATAGGATACATTGTGATCACTTTAAAACGTCAACTTAAAAAGGCCGTAAGGAAGCTTGGCCATATCTTGGTGGTAGAGACTAGGGTATTTTCTTAAGCTCGCCTGCATGGCTAGCCAACTCTGTAAGAAATAAAAAAAGATGTAATAGTTCACACCTATTTTCAGGTACCAGTTTAATGATCATTACAAATCATTTCTTGCCATTTACCATCTGTACAACCTGAGAACTTTTCCCCACGAGTCATGTCGTGCGGATAATGGTTGCCTACAATTAGTTCGATATCGGATGGAAAGTAGGTAACGTTTTCCGCTAATGACGTCAGTTCGTGTGATCGCGGGATCATTATGCTACGTCATATATTGGTACGTTCATTTGAATACTAGTTGCGCCCCGCGGTTTCACCCGCGTCTTCCCGTTACACGCAGGAACTATTTTTCGGGTTAAAAAGTATCCTAGGTATGTGTTAATCCAGGGCATAAGCTCTATCTCCATTTCAAATTTTACTCAAATCCGTTCGGTAGTTTTTTCGTGAAAGACCAACAAACATACATAACATACATACATACTCACAAACTTTCGCGTTTATAATATTAGTAGGATTTGACTTGAAATTTGGTTATCGACAAGTCTTGGATTTCGCTTAGGATTGAAATGAAGCAAAGTCAAAAGTATCAGAGAAATTACTTACATACACGATACGGACGTTATTTCCTAAACGCCACTACTAGAAGTTACTAGGTACGGTACAGTCAGCGACAAAAGTATCTGAAAAATTGCAAATTTTCCGATTTTCTTTATCATCTTAAACACCGACCTTCGACCGAATCATCAGTTAACATCAGGTGTGTTGCGTTGTAGTCAAACGTTACCTTGTAAGTTGTAACCTAAAAACAAACACTACTGTAGTCCGGTTCTAATTCACTCGGAAAGATTCCGTGTCGGATTCGACGTCACTTTCGCTTCACGGAAACGTTTTCCGAGAGCAAATTGGTTTCGGAAACTTTTCCGCGATTGAACAGCTGGTTTGTCAAGTTAAATATCAGTTTCCGAATTCAGATTAATAAATCGCGTCTAAAAAAAATGTCGTGGAAACTTCCGAATCCGTGGTCGGAAGTGTTTCCGTGTGAATTAGAATCGCGCTGCTGATCAAATACGCCTTTGGGAAATCGAGTATGATCACCTACTTTTAGCGCTGACTGTACTGTAACCAAACCATTCGAGCTTGTCGAAATAACACGGACGCGAATTAAATCATACGAACGAATACATTAGTAAGTATATAATCAGTAGTCGTATCTTGAATGGCGATCTGCGTTCACGCGTGCGCGTGCGCAAGTGTGAAGTAAGAGCTCGTTTACACGTTGCAAGTGAGAGTGCAAGTGTCAAAGCGCCAGGCTGTAAGGACATACAGGCAGTAAAAAATTAGAAAGCGTCTCATTCTCTTCCGGTTGTCTACTTTAATTTAGAAGCGATGACAGCTCAGTGGTAGTCCGTAGGTCGTGAGCTCGAATCTTAAAGCGACCAATCTGTCGCCGAGCACTTATCGGTGTGTCTCACTTGAGAGTTGAGAGCCAGTCTGTCCAGCTAGTTCTAACTTTGACGTCATCACACGTGTGTTCTACTGAATAAATAAATGTATTTTAAATTTGAACACAAATTATCTCTCTCTTTCTTTCTTTGTATGCCTCTGTCTTTTATAGAAAGAATCATCTGAGTCCTAAATGTAGACACTGAACGAAAAAATGGCCCAAACAACAAAAATGTGAAAATCAAAAAGTTATTTACATCAAATCGTTCATCCTTCTAAATCTTCAAAGCCAGGGTGGCCTATTTTAGTTTTAAGGGATACTAATAGATAGAATTTAATTTTATCCTAAAAATAATTGGTATTAATCATAAAAAGCTCCTATCATAACTGTTTATTGGGTCTGTAGTGCGATTCTATTTCATTCGGAAAGATTCCGTGTCGGATTCGACGTCACTTTCGCTTCACGGAAACGTTTTCCGAGAGCAAATTGGTGTCGGCAACTTTTCCGTGACTGAACAGTTGGTTTGTCAAATTAAAAGTCTCCGAATTCAGATTAGTAAATCGCGTCTAAAAAATTCTCGCTGAAACTTTTCCGAATCTGTGGTCGGAAGGGTTTCCGAGTGAATTAGAATCGCACTGCTGGCTAGGTCATTCTTCCACTCAAATTATACTGGTCTAGTTATGCATGTGTAAACGCGCCCTAAGTGTTGCGCTTATCGTTCGATCTAAGTTATAGGAAACCGTGCCGCTAGCGTTTCACTACTACTCTTACCAAGATCCGGTCAATTGATTAATTACCGATTATATAACTATTTATTTGCTTTTCTGGTAATTTTAGCATAAACTAGATGCGTCCCGCTGTTTTCCTGCTATCCAGCAGGAACCTTTTCTCGGGATAAAAGTAGCCTATGTGTTCTTTTTATCCCGGAAAAAGGTTCCTGCGGGATAACGGAAAGACACGGGTGAAAGCGCGGGACGTAACTAGTTTATAATACTAGCTTCGCCTTGGATGGACTATACTTTATCTTGATAAAAAGTATCCTATATCCTTCTCCAGGATTTGAACTATATCCACACCAAAATTCATCAAAATCCAACCAGTAGTTTTTGTGTAACATACAACCATACATCCATACTCACAAATTTTCACGTTAATATTAGTAGGAAGTTGAGTTAGAATAAATTTGTGTGATACATTTCTAAATACGCGTGACTACTTGTGCATTTAATTAATGTTGTTGTTTGTTGTTGAACGAGCAGCACAACGCTGAGTTGAGGCCGGTTTGCAACATTTTCTTTTTATTCTTCCTTATTCTACATATTAATGTATTTGTTTTGTATAATTTGTTGCAAATAAATAATTCTTATTTTTATTCTTATTTAGATTTTTTATTAAAAAAACACTCAGTTTTTTGAGAAACCGTATTTTTTTTAAATTCAGTATTAGCTGCGCTTTGCGGTTTCTCCCGCGTCTTCCCGATATCCCGCAGGAGCCTTTTCTCGGGATAAAAAGTAGCCTATGTGTTAATCCAGAGTATAAGCTATTTCCATTCCAAATTTCACTCAAATCCGTTCAGTAGTTTTTGCGGGAAAGAGCAACAAAAATACATACTCAATAAATGCCTTTGATTGATTGATTGATGTTACTACGTACTCAAACTTTCGCGTTTATGATATAAGTAGGATGTATTTGAGTTTGACTACATCATAGTTGAACAAACGGTTCTATCTCATAAGATCCATTCATTAGTTCCATTATGGATTTACTACAGGTAACGTCAGGTCACTCGTAACTAACATTTATACTGATGTTACAATCATCCGGCCGCTTACCATCAGGAGCACGGCCTGTCGGAGAGTCGCGAGGAGCTGGAGCAGGAGGCGTCCACCATCGGGCGCAGCCAGCCGCTGTCGGCCGCGCACCGCGCGCACTCCACCTCCTGCCTGGAGCTGCAGCACGACCACCCGGCCCGGAACAGGTACGGGAACTGACCTGCGCCTCTAGCCAACATGCATTCTGCAATCGTTGACGCTAATACAAAACAAGAAAAAAGTATTGCTTTGACATATTTCTGAACACGTGACTTAGCGTTGAAATATGTCAAACCAATACTTTTTTCTTGTTTTCTATTAGCGTCAACGATTGCAGAATGCATCTTGGCTACGGGCCCTGGTGACCTACTAGGCTCCATAAAGTCAGCAAATTCTTCTAATGTCAATGTGTTTGTGTATCTACCTATACTTATTTTTGAAATCCAAGACTTGACGACGACCACTTACGCTCGAAGTTAACAATCGATCCTGATCCGTTATCCGCGGTTTTGGATCGATATGTCATGTCATAATACATCATTTTAGTAGTAAAGCTACAAAGGTTGTCTGGTAGAAATAGCTCTAAGCGATAAGACCGCCCATTGTAACACTAGCTCTAAGATCTCTCCTTTTATGTTGTTCTATTTTTCTGTTGTTGTAATGAAACAATAAGGCGTTATCTATCTATCTAAAGCTTGACATAAGTCAATCAAAACTCCAAAACCGCGGATAACGGATCAGGATCCATTATTAATTTCGGGTGTTAGATGACAAAAAAAATATATAGTTTAAAAAACTAAAAAAAACACTTTAAAAACGCACTCAAAAATATAAAATAATTAAATTGACTTGTATTAGTTACGATATAATGGTTAATTCAACAAGTGTGGAGCGCTTTTTGGTTGTGTAATTTTAGTAAAAGAAGCCCTCCACACTTTTTGAATTAACCATTATATCGTAACTAATACAAGTCAATTTAATTATTTTATATTTTTGAGTGCGTTTTTAAAGTGTTTTTTTTAGTTTTTTAAACTATATATTTTTATTTTTTTACTTTTTAGTCTTTTGTTACCAAGTCCAATCTATCGGACTCATCAAAAGGAATCATATGAGCCCAAACTCGAGGGGTTTACTAGTAGACACTGCAGAGATCCCCAACCCACCTTCCGGCTGCATCATCAGACCCTCGTCACCAAGTTCAATCTATTGGACTCATCAAGACGAATCATATAAGCCCAAACACGAGGGGTTTACTAGTAGCCACTGCAGAGATCCTCTACCCACCTTCCAGTTGCTTCATCAGACCCTCGTCACCAAGTCCAATCTATTGTACTCATCATGACGATTCATATGAGCCCAAACACGAGGGGTTTACTAGTAGCCAGCGCAGAGATGCCCTACCCACCTTCCGGATGCATCATCAGATCAGGTCGATGATACCAAATTATTGCATTGTCATCGAGATTACATACACATACAAAGTTTCAAGTCGATACGACAATTAGAAGTAGGTGAAAATTGACTTCTAAGATTTGATTACATTGTTAGTTAGTTAGTTAGTTAGTTAGTTAGTTAGTTACAAGTCAAGCTAATAAAAGTGTTTTAAAAAGCTTGTGATTGTAGCGAACTTGCTCCAATTCAATAAATACCTACATATTATTAATGCGAAAGTTACTCTGTCTGTTACGTTTTCACGCCGAAAATACTGACCTATTTAATTAATTTTTTTTTTTTTTTTTTTTCTATTGTTATATATTGTGAGCTAGCTTATATTCGAATGCATGTTGTGTTCGTATCGAGTAGGTCAGACAGCCGCCATGTCACTCATATTTAATTCGTTCAAATGTATCTAGTTGTTACGGCCAGTTTACGAACCTATCAATAAAAAAAAAAAAAAAAAAATTGGTACAGAGATAGTCTAGAGTCTAGAGTCTAGACTATCTCTGTACCAAATTTCAATTTCAAAAGTAGCCTATGCCCTATAAGGACATAGGTCACTTTTTATCGCGATAAACTGTAGCCCAAGCGGGTGAAACCGCGCGAAACAGCTAGTTAAAAAAAATCAAAATTGTCAATGTGGTCGTGCCGTAAAATTTACCTACCGGGCGTTTCTTGCCAGTTCTTTAGTCGCGGGCGCAAGGAACAGGCGTTGCAAGTTTCAAATTTACGAAACAAATATTTTTGAGTTTGAGTTTATTGAAATCGAACGCACTTGAATGCTCTTCCAGCGTGTCCAGAGCCCTCCTCCCGCAGTACCGTCCGGCGCCGGACTACGAGACCGCCGTCCAGCAGAAGTACCAGCAACAGCGGGCGGAGGCGCAGCTTCGGTACCAGGAGCCGCAGCTGCGGTACCAGGAGCCGCAGCACGGCTCGCACCCCGACGTGCACCGCCTGCACTTCCCCGACGTCACGCGCCACACCCTGCAGGCCGCCGCCACGGACGACTACCCCTACGGGCTCAAGTACATGGCCCCCAACTACCCCTTCGCCGTCAACCCCAACGTGCAATCGGACCTCAACCAGCTCCACTACGTCAACGTCTACAAACCCCCCCCGCCTTACCCCTCCAACGGTCTCGCCTCCAACTCGACCCCCGATCTGGCGGTGGCGAGTCAAGCCCTGAACTACCACAGGGGGTATATCAACTCCCACGTGTCCGGCTCCAGCCCGGATCTAGTCTCGACGAGGACCGCCTTGAACAGGCAGTATTTGGGGTACATCAGTAATCATATGAATTATCCTGGGGCTAATATGATGCCGGGCGCGCACGGGACGTTTACGAATCTCCCGTCGGTGCTGGACCCGAAGCCGCACATCATTATAGATCCTCATCACATATCTGACAGCATACAGAAGGTGTACGATGAGAGAGGGAACATTATGTACTCCATGCCGATGCACAGGATACCTTACCAGCGACATCTGGTGCTGCCGCAGACGCAGCCGATTAAGATGAACGATACGCAGGAGCCGATTTACGAGAACGTGCCGCTGCCGTGGCAGAACGACGGGAAAATAACCATGAGGAACCGAGCTCAGAGCCTGACCACCACCGACGAGATCGCGCGGCTTAACGAGAGAAACAGCAGCCACCCCACGATCAACAACTACGGGCACGCGGCCAAGCAAACGCTCAACGTGCCGGGCTACCCGCCCGTCGCGACTGACAGTTCGGACGGGCACTACGTCAACGCGCAGATAATAAAAGGCGTGCGAGAATCCAGCGTGCCCAAAGAGCTGAACGTCTCGAGCCGTTCCATAAACAAACCTGACGAGTTCGAGAACGTGGCTCTCGCAGTGGACAGGATGTCGCTGCACGACGACAAAGATTGCAGCGACGACACTCCCTACCAGAGCCTGTCCACCCACAAGGTGTCCAATAACAACACGATAAGCAAATCGACCGATAACGTGACATCGATCAGCGTTCCGGATATTCGTTCGAACGCGTTGGACCACTCGAACATGTCGCAGAGTACGACCGACAGCGCTATATCGAGTTGCGTGATCAACTCGACCTACAGCATCGCTGCGGACGAATCTAAGAACATCAGCAGTAAGGAGAAGAAGCGGAGGCGCTGGGGCATGTTCATGGGGCGGGCGGCGAAGACTAGTGATGTGAAAAGTGCGACGCTGGGGCGGGACAAGGGGAAGGTGGTCGCCCAGCCGGCCAACAAGCACAGGTGGTCGACGGGACTGCCCAAGTTTCAGCCGCTGCCACCCAGTATTACCAAAGAAACTATGGTAAGAAATTCAGTATTAACCGTTATTAGCGTGTAGCCTTCAGAATCCAATTGCTTAGCGATGCCGCAGAGTAAAAAACATACCTAAGTTCTTAATTCTTTAAGTTTTAGCTGAAAATCACATTAAAATCCGTCCAATAGATGCAGAGTCAACAATGAAACAGGCCATTTTGATGACACACCTATCCATCTCATTTATGTTTACCTCCTTATCTGTCTACTTTATTACATTTAAAAACTTTTATCACATATTGAAATGGGGTAATTACTAATTGATTAATTTCCAATAAATACCACATGTTTGTTTTGATCCCTTTATCAGCATGTAGGTAATGTTTATCAACAAGCGCTGCAGTGTGTCGATTACAGCTGACTTATGCATGACTCATATCAATTGTGAGTATATGTCTTATTATATAGGTGCAAAAGGATCAGGCTGCAAAAACAATTAATGAAAAAGCGTATCTTGTGTCTACGCAATAAGGTGCAATTCCGCTCACATAACGCTGCGTGCTTAAAATGGCACGCCTCTTTTTCTTTATGTATTAAAGAATTGTATTATACTGCATAAGCCCCAGGCTCCTCCCTTCCTTTACATTATCTTGATACAAACTCGTACTGGGCGAGCGTGGTAGATTACGGCCCCATACTTTCTCAGCAGTGGGAAAGTGATAGGCCGATGATAATGATGCAGACTTTCTAAAAAATCAGTTTGGTATGAAAAGAAGGCAAGCCAACAAATTTGAATATAAAAATAACTTGTAAAAGAAATCAAAAATTTGGCATGCAGGTAGATGTTATGACATAGGCATCCGCTAAGAAAGGATTTTGATACCCCAAAGGGGATAAAATAGGGGATGGAAGTTTGTATGAAACTTTGTCAATTTTAAACCAATCGGGCTGAGGCTTTGCATGCATAAAGCTGTAGCCCACGCGGGTGACACCGCGGGGAACAGCTAGTCATTTATATGCCAGAACGCATGTAGAGAGATCTTAAATATTAGTTGTAGACACACTGTATTCGATCTGCAAGCAGACATGCAAATCATTTTGCCAAAAAAATATTTCAAAATATATTTTGTTACATCTTTCAACGACATTTCCCCGCAGTGCCAAATCCTTGAACGCAAGATGTCGGACGAAGCCCTCGCGTTCGCGTTCGAACAGATCCCGAAGGGGCGCGAGTCGGGGGGCGAAGTCCGAACCGCGCTACTGCCGCAGTACAGCGCCGCGCACGGCTACAGCACGGAACAGCTGCCCTACGAGGACAACAGGGTCAAGCTGCAGCCCAGCGCTTCCAACCCGCACGGGTACATCAACGCCTCCCACATCACTGTGAGTACCTCGCACGTTACTGCCTCGCATGTCACTGTCACTGCCTCACATGTCACTGTCACTGTGGGTACCTCGCATGTTGCTGTTAGTACCTCGTACGTCGCTGTCACTGCCTCACATATCACTGTCACTGCCTCACATGTTACTGTCACTATCTCGCATATAGTAAGTACGTGTTACTGTTATTACCTTGTATGTCACTGCACTGAGCTTAGTAGGGCATTTTCGAGAGGTCGTCTGGCCAGCTGTAGCAATCACCCTTAAACTAAGTATCTGTCTCCAAGCACCTACCTGAAAATACTCTACGACATTGTGGAGATCATGCTTGTACCAGGCGCGCTACTGACGCTAGCCCTTTACCCGCAGATGACGGTGGGCAGCACGCAGCGGTTCTACGTGGTGGCCGCGGTTGGCGGCGGGGGCGGCGGCGCGGGCGGCGGGGGCGGGGAGCAGGCGGCGCGGGTGTGGCACTGCGCCTGGCAGGTGGGCGCGCGCCTGCTGGCCGCCGTGGCGGGGGCGGCGCGCCCGCACTACCTGCCCAGGGACAACAGCACGCAGCACCACGGGGACGTGAGTTACATGTACTGCGGCGTCCCCTCCCAGCTGGCGGTGTCGGCGGGCGCGTCGTCCCCGACGCGGTGGGGCGGTTGTATACTGCACGTGACCCCGTCCTGTCCCCACAGCTGGCGGTGTCGGCGGGCGCGTCGTCCCCGACGCGGTGGGGCGGCTGTATACTGCACGTGACCCCGTCCTGTCCCCACAGCTGGCGGTGTCGGCGGGCGCGTCGTCCCCGACGCGGTGGGGCGGCTGTATACTGCACGTGACCCCGTCCTGTCCCCACAGCTGGCGGTGTCGGCGGGCGCGTGGTCCCCGACGCGGTGGGGCGGCTGTATACTGCACGTGACCCCGTCCTGTCCCCACAGCTGGCGGTGTCGGCGGGCGCGTCGTCCCCGACGCGGTGGGGCGGCTGTATACTGCACGTGACCCCGTCCTGTCCCCACAGCTGGCGGTGTCGGCGGGCGCGTCGTCCCCGACGCGGTGGGGCGGCTGTATACTGCACGTGACCCCGTCCTGTCCCCACAGCTGGCGGTGTCGGCGGGCGCGTGGTCCCCGACGCGGTGGGGCGGCTGTATACTGCACGTGACCCCGTCCTGTCCCCACAGCTGGCGGTGTCGGCGGGCGCGTGGTCCCCGACGCGGTGGGGCGGCTGTATACTGCACGTGACCCCGTCCTGTCCCCACAGCTGGCGGTGTCGGCGGGCGCGTCGTCCCCGACGCGGTGGGGCGGCTGTATACTGCACGTGACCCCGTCCTGTCCCCACAGCTGGCGGTGTCGGCGGGCGCGTGGTCCCCGACGCGGTGGGGCGGCTGTATACTGCACGTGACCCCGTCCTGTCCCCACAGCTGGCGGTGTCGGCGGGCGCGTGGTCCCCGACGCGGTGGGGCGGCTGTATACTGCACGTGACCCCGTCCTGTCCCCACAGCTGGCGGTGTCGGCGGGCGCGTCGTCCCCGACGCGGTGGGGCGGCTGTATACTGCACGTGACCCCGTCCTGTCCCCACAGCTGGCGGTGTCGGCGGGCGCGTCGTCCCCGACGCGGTGGGGCGGCTGTATACTGCACGTGACCCCGTCCTGTCCCCACAGCTGGCGGTGTCGGCGGGCGCGTGGTCCCCGACGCGGTGGGGCGGCTGTATACTGCACGTGACCCCGTCCTGTCCCCACAGCTGGCGGTGTCGGCGGGCGCGTCGTCCCCGACGCGGTGGGGCGGCTGTATACTGCACGTGACCCCGTCCTGTCCCCACAGCTGGCGGTGTCGGCGGGCGCGTGGTCCCCGACGCGGTGGGGCGGCTGTATACTGCACGTGACCCCGTCCTGTCCCCACAGCTGGCGGTGTCGGCGGGCGCGTCGTCCCCGACGCGGTGGGGCGGCTGTATACTGCACGTGACCCCGTCCTGTCCCCACAGCTGGCGGTGTCGGCGGGCGCGTCGTCCCCGACGCGGTGGGGCGGCTGTATACTGCACGTGACCCCGTCCTGTCCCCACAGCTGGCGGTGTCGGCGGGCGCGTGGTCCCCGACGCGGTGGGGCGGCTGTATACTGCACGTGACCCCGTCCTGTCCCCACAGCTGGCGGTGTCGGCGGGCGCGTCGTCCCCGACGCGGTGGGGCGGCTGTATACTGCACGTGACCCCGTCCTGTCCCCACAGCTGGCGGTGTCGGCGGGCGCGTCGTCCCCGACGCGGTGGGGCGGCTGTATACTGCACGTGATCCCGTCCTGTCCCCACAGCTGGCGGTGTCGGCGGGCGCGTGGTCCCCGACGCGGTGGGGCGGCTGTATACTGCACGTGACCCCGTCCTGTCCCCACAGCTGGCGGTGTCGGCGGGCGCGTCGTCCCCGACGCGGTGGGGCGGCTGTATACTGCACGTGACCCCGTCCTGTCCCCACAGCTGGCGGTGTCGGCGGGCGCGTGGTCCCCGACGCGGTGGGGCGGCTGTATACTGCACGTGACCCCGTCCTGTCCCCACAGCTGGCGGTGTCGGCGGGCGCGTCGTCCCCGACGCGGTGGGGCGGCTGTATACTGCACGTGACCCCGTCCTGTCCCCACAGCTGGCGGTGTCGGCGGGCGCGTCGTCCCCGACGCGGTGGGGCGGCTGTATACTGCACGTGACCCCGTCCTGTCCCCACAGCTGGCGGTGTCGGCGGGCGCGTCGTCCCCGACGCGGTGGGGCGGCTGTATACTGCACGTGACCCCGTCCTGTCCCCACAGCTGGCGGTGTCGGCGGGCGCGTCGTCCCCGACGCGGTGGGGCGGCTGTATACTGCACGTGACCCCGTCCTGTCCCCACAGCTGGCGGTGTCGGCGGGCGCGTCGTCCCCGACGCGGTGGGGCGGCTGTATACTGCACGTGACCCCGTCCTGTCCCCACAGCTGGCGGTGTCGGCGGGCGCGTGGTCCCCGACGCGGTGGGGCGGCTGTATACTGCACGTGACCCCGTCCTGTCCCCACAGCTGGCGGTGTCGGCGGGCGCGTCGTCCCCGACGCGGTGGGGCGGCTGTATACTGCACGTGACCCCGTCCTGTCCCCACAGCTGGCGGTGTCGGCGGGCGCGTCGTCCCCGACGCGGTGGGGCGGCTGTATACTGCACGTGACCCCGTCCTGTCCCCACAGCTGGCGGTGTCGGCGGGCGCGTGGTCCCCGACGCGGTGGGGCGGCTGTATACTGCACGTGACCCCGTCCTGTCCCCACAGCTGGCGGTGTCGGCGGGCGCGTGGTCCCCGACGCGGTGGGGCGGCTGTATACTGCACGTGACCCCGTCCTGTCCCCACAGCTGGCGGTGTCGGCGGGCGCGTGGTCCCCGACGCGGTGGGGCGGCTGTATACTGCACGTGACCCCGTCCTGTCCCCACAGCTGGCGGTGTCGGCGGGCGCGTGGTCCCCGACGCGGTGGGGCGGCTGTATACTGCACGTGACCCCGTCCTGTCCCCACAGCTGGCGGTGTCGGCGGGCGCGTGGTCCCCGACGCGGTGGGGCGGCTGTATACTGCACGTGACCCCGTCCTGTCCCCACAGCTGGCGGTGTCGGCGGGCGCGTGGTCCCCGACGCGGTGGGGCGGCTGTATACTGCACGTGACCCCGTCCTGTCCCCACAGCTGGCGGTGTCGGCGGGCGCGTGGTCCCCGACGCGGTGGGGCGGCTGTATACTGCACGTGACCCCGTCCTGTCCCCACAGCTGGCGGTGTCGGCGGGCGCGTCGTCCCCGACGCGGTGGGGCGGCTGTATACTGCACGTGACCCCGTCCTGTCCCCACAGCTGGCGGTGTCGGCGGGCGCGTGGTCCCCGACGCGGTGGGGCGGCTGTATACTGCACGTGACCCCGTCCTGTCCCCACAGCTGGCGGTGTCGGCGGGCGCGTGGTCCCCGACGCGGTGGGGCGGCTGTATACTGCACGTGACCCCGTCCTGTCCCCACAGCTGGCGGTGTCGGCGGGCGCGTCGTCCCCGACGCGGTGGGGCGGCTGTATACTGCACGTGACCCCGTCCTGTCCCCACAGCTGGCGGTGTCGGCGGGCGCGTCGTCCCCGACGCGGTGGGGCGGCTGTATACTGCACGTGACCCCGTCCTGTCCCCACAGCTGGCGGTGTCGGCGGGCGCGTCGTCCCCGACGCGGTGGGGCGGCTGTATACTGCACGTGACCCCGTCCTGTCCCCACAGCTGGCGGTGTCGGCGGGCGCGTGGTCCCCGACGCGGTGGGGCGGCTGTATACTGCACGTGACCCCGTCCTGTCCCCACAGCTGGCGGTGTCGGCGGGCGCGTGGTCCCCGACGCGGTGGGGCGGCTGTATACTGCACGTGACCCCGTCCTGTCCCCACAGCTGGCGGTGTCGGCGGGCGCGTGGTCCCCGACGCGGTGGGGCGGCTGTATACTGCACGTGACCCCGTCCTGTCCCCACAGCTGGCGGTGTCGGCGGGCGCGTGGTCCCCGACGCGGTGGGGCGGCTGCGTGCGCGTGCGGGTGTCGCGGCGCGGCGCGGCGCGCACGCTGTGGCACCTGCACTACGCGCGCTGGCCGGCGCACCACACGCTGCCGGACGACGTGGGGAGCTTCCTGGGTCAGTACACAACGGGACGAGAGCAGCCCATATGTATCTGTAGACTAAGCTGACTCTATTTCAAATTTCGCTCAATAGGGTATTACATCCATTTTTGAAAAGTGTCTCAATTAGATTTCATAGTTCTAGTGAACCGCTGAAAAATTCACAAAATTTTTATTCAATCGTTATGTGCCATAAAATTTTGCATTTTCGAATGTCGCGCGCAATTTGACGAAAACGCTAGTCGCAGTAGACGCCATATTGCTCTGTGGTCATGACGTCAGTCGGCTGTGTAAACAAATGCAGTGACGTTTTGTACGTTTACGTTAGTTGTTTAAAACTCGAGAACGGCAGAACCGATTGGGTGTGACTCTTATTGGCGATACCAAGTTCGCCGGGTCAGCTAGTGGTGAACAAATGACGTGTCCAGACTTCCTGTCGGAGCTGAACAGCCTGCGGCTGGCGTGCGAGGCGGAGGCGTCGGCCACGTCGCCGCTGGCCGCCAACGCGCCGCTCGCCTTCTGCTGCGGCGCCGGCGCCGGCCGCTCCGGCACCGCGCTCGCCGCCGACCTGCTGCACGACATGCTCGACAACAACCAGGTACACACACTCCACAACACTACTGCTGCACGACATGCTCGACAACAACCAGGTACACACACTCCACAACACTACTGCTGCACGACATGCTCGACAACAACCAGGTACTCACACTCCACAACACTACTGCTGCACGACATGCTCGACAACAACCAGGTACACACACTCCACAACACTACTGCTGCACGACATGCTCGACAACAACCAGGTACACACACTCCACAACACTACTGCTGCACGACATGCTCGACAACAACCAGGTACACACACTCCACAACACTACTGCTGCACGACATGCTCGACAACAACCAGGTACACACACTCCACAACACTACTGCTGCACGACATGCTCGACAACAACCAGGTACACACACTCCACAACACTACTGCTGCACGACATGCTCGACAACAACCAGGTACGGGCCGCACACTCGACAACACTATATAAGTATTTATTTCTCTATATAATTATGTATATCGTTGTCTAGTACCCATAACACAAGTTTCGAGCTTAATTTGGGGATAGGTCAATTTGTGTGCCATTGTTCCCGATATTTATTTATATACTAGCTGTTCCCTGCGGTTTCACCCGCGTGGGCTACAGGTTATCGCGATAAAAAGTATCCTATGTCCATCCCCGGAGCTCAAATTATCTCTATACCAAATTTCATTTAAATCGGTTCAGTAGTTTAGGCGCGAAAGCGTATATATTCCGTATACTCCAAAATTATTCCCGCACTTCGGTGCCCCCTCACCGCGTTACCTGCTGTAGGTATCCATTATCCTATTTTAATTCTAAGATATATTTTTTTCTGATCACGCGTTTGAATCGTGCTGTTAAAGGTCTTCCTGGTCCGCGACCGCACTTTACCTATTTCATAGATTCTCCCTCACCTCGCCGCGTTTCCCGCTGCGCTGGGGTGCGGCGGGTTTATTTTTCTACTACTACTTACATTTTTAAACTCGTGATATCTTTCGAATGGAATGTCCGAATTGAATGATTCAAAAAGTTTTATAAAGGTATTGAAGCAGTTTTGAATAAGAAGTAATTTATTTTGATAAGGATTAATACCAAGATACAAATAAAAAGCCTTTTCTAGAGGCAGCATTAAAAATTAATTTTTTTATATAAATTATCACTTATTGCGGCATAACTATAATAGTTAGACATATGCTCTCGCGGACTTTTTTGTAGATCTTAATGAGACCTACAAACCCGTAATACATTTTTTTGTTCTAGTGTCAATAGTTTTTGCAGCGCACGCAAAAATAGGTTTTCGATTTCACACCTTGGGTTGCAAAATAGCAATTTTCTTACGGATCCCTAATTTTTTTGGAAATAAAATATAGCCTATAGCCTTCCTCGATAAATGGGTTATCTAACACTGAAAGAATTTTTCAAATCGGATCAGTAGTTTCTGAGATTAGCGCGTTCAAACAAACAAACAAACAAACAAACTCTGCAGCTTTATAATATTACTAGCTGTTCCTCGCGGTTTCACCCGCGTGGGCTACAGTTTATCGCGTTAAAAAGTATCCTATGTCCCTTCCCCGGGGCTCAAATTATCTCTATACCAAATTTCATTTAAATCGATTCAGTAGTTTAGGCGCGATAGCGTATATATTCCGTATACTCCAAAATTATTCCCGCACTTCGGTGCCCCCTCAACGCGCTGTAGGTACCCATTATCCTATTTTAATTTTAAGTTAATTTTTCTTGGACCGCACGTTTGAACCGCGCAGTTAAAGGTCTTTCTGGTCCGCGACCGTACTTTACCTATTTCATAGATTCTCCCGGTGCCCTCACCTCATCGCGTTTCCCGCTGCGCTGCGGTGCGGCGGTTTTATTTTTCTACTACACTTACATTTTTAAACTCGTGATATCTTTCGAATGGAATGTCCGAATTGAATGATTCAAAAAGTTATATAAAGGCATTGAAGCAGTTTTGAATAAGAAGTAATTTATTTTGATAAGGATTAATACCAAGATACATATAAAGAGCCTTTTCTAGCGGCGGCATTAAAAATTATTTTTTTTAAATAAAAGATCACTTATTGTGGCATAACTATAATAGTTAGACATATGCTCTCGCGGACTTTTTTGTAGATCTAACTGAGACCTACAAACTCGTAATACATTATTTTGTTCTAATGTCAATAGTTTTTGCAGCGCACGCAAAAATAGGTTTTCGATTTCACACCTTGGGTTGCAAAATAGCAATTTTCTTACGGATCCCTAAATTTTTTGGAAATAAAATATAGCCTATAGCCTTCCTCGATAAATGGACCATCCAACACTGAAAGAATTTTTCAAATCGAACCAGTAGTTCCCGAGATTAGCGCGTTCAAACAAACAAACAAACAAACAAACAAACAAACAAACAAACAAACTCTGCAGCTTTATAATATTAGTATAGATATATAGTATAGATTTATTATTCTGTAACGCAACTCTTCAGCTTCTATTTTTTATTTGGCTTCTGCGGCGTAACCACAAAACATGAAGAAGATGAAAGAAAGATGTCAAAAGTATTTTTAGCGGAAACAAAAAGGGATGTGTAAATACTAAAAAAATATAGTTTTGCTTTACATATATAGTTTAAAAAACTAAAAAAACACTTTAAAAACGCACTCAAAAATATAAAATAATTAAATTGACTTATATTAGTTACGATATAATGGTTAATTCAAAAAGTGTGGAGCGCTTTTTGGTTGTGTGTACTTTTATTTACCCAGTCGGTTCAGGGGTCATATTCAGCAGTGGACTTCTTCCGGCTGATGATGATGATGACAATACAGTTCATTGTTCATTTCACTTGCCCACCTAGGCGTCGAAATCGACGAACTTTTCCTTACAAACCCCACGTCACCCCCTCAGGAGCTGGACATCCCCCGCACGGTGAGCCTGCTGCACCAGCAGCGCGCGAACCTCATCCAGAACGTGCACCAGTACAAGTTCCTGCATCAGCTGCTGCTGCACTACCTCAAGCACACGAGGCTCATATAACCTTACAACTGGAGGTTGGACACGGTACAGTCAACGACAAAAGTAGCTCAACATTAACACAATTTCCGATTACCGGCATCATCATAAACACCACCACATTTATCACTTAAAATCAGTAAGGGTACAAGTTTTCGATAAAAGTTTTCGTAAACGTCGACGTTTACCACCGCCGACTTGTCAAAGTGGCAACTCGATCTGCTTAAATTCAAAAAGTGACCCAATAACATTGTTGGAATATGATTATAACGATTTAAAATAACCCGTATTAACGATTTCAGTTCCTCCCAGTCTCGGTAAGATTTGCTGAAAAAAATATGTATGGGTGGAAACGAAAACTTTTATAGTTTTTGTAAACTATCAAAACCTGTACTAGGGGTACAGGTGTTTTATGTTGTGGTCAGAGTGCTACCTTGTAAACTGTAAAAAAAACTTTTGTTGCTGACTGTACATACGTCCTTGCTTTACACACGGTGTAACGTAATACCCCTATAAGGCCGGGGGATGTTTATTCCGACCAAACATGTATACACACACTTTTACGTGTGCAAAGGTTGAATACATCGTATTGTAAATTCCCATACGAAAGTAAAAAAAAAATTATTTGCAACAACCCTAAGTACAAGGCCGCACTACGGTTAAGCGCACGTAAATAGGGTTATTTATCTAATATCAATGACCGTAACAGTAAAAAAAAATAACCAACCATGCTGGCCCAGTATGGGTTATAGATATCGCATGTCCTTGAATGTTAAAGACCTAATTTTACACATTTGGTCTATGTATATTTAATAACTAGCTGTTCCCCGCGGTTTCACCCGCGTGGGCTACAGGTTGTCGCGAAATCCTTTCTTAGCATCTACCTGCATCCCAAATTTCAGTCCGATCCGTCCAGTGGCTTGGGCTGTGCGTTGATAGACCAATCTGTCCGTCACCTTTGAATTATATATAAATAGATAATAAGTCAAAATAAACTAAATGTGATAGAAGAAAGATATGAAAATTGGTATGTTGACTGATCTTTAACAGCTTATAGATCAAGATATTTAGTCTCCCTCTTGTAAGCATAGAAAAATAACTAATCAAATAGAGTTTAAAATTAACATGTTGTATGGAAGAGGACGTTAGCATTAATTAACCAACGCTCGTTTTCAATTTGCAAGTATGATCTAAAAAACGATTACGACTTTGCTAAGCGTAATTAACGTATTCATTAATAAAATAAATAAATCGAGAACTATTCTCTCACGCTGGTCGCTTGTAGACAAGTTAAACCTAGAGCTGAATTTGATGTGTGACAGACAGCCTTGTAAAATTCGGCCACGACTTTGTTTAATGACGTCTTACCCTAACAGTATAGTTGAGTCTAAACTAACCTAAAATTAATAAAACCCCCGACAATAATTATGTAGCTCAAGTCATCTTTTTTAAATATAAAAAAAAATTAAATCGAAATTTTTTTTTTTTTACTTTTTACAGGGTAGCGTTTGACCACAAGTCACCTGATGTTAAGTGACGATGTGGTCTAAGATGGCGCCACGCTACACCTGGACTGGGAACTGGCTCTCAAGTGAGGCTGCCGGAACACACCGATAGGTGCTTGGCGAAAGATTCTTAACAAGAGGGTGGTAGCTAGCCAGGCGAGTACTAGAAAATACCCTACCACCAAGCTATGGTTTCATCACGATGTTTTCCTTCACCGAAAGCTCAAGCTCATTGTAGGATTCGAACCCACGTCCTACGGATCGCAAGCTGACGTCACGTTAATTTGTTTGGGACCAACGATCCCACAGACGGACGCAGAAACACACGTTAAAATTATAACACACCTCTGTTTTCGTCGGGGGTTAAAAATAAATGCATTTCTAAAACAAATGACCTGAATAATTTTTTATCAATAACAGTAGCGTGCGAGTTATGAAATCAACTTGTCAAAAGATCTATGAATAGTAATTTTGAGATTTGTGTTTGACTGAAAAGATGTAATCTACCCGTCTAGTGATTGTATATTATGTATTTAAATTGTATTTTTTTTATATAATAATGTATTATATATAATTAGATGTTTGAAAATTTTGATTGTATTTTAACAATTAATGAATGAATTTTTAATTTTTTTGTATTGAAAATGCATGGAAAAGTATTATTAGCAATGTTAAGGGGCAGTGCTCTGTACACTTGCGCTTAAGCTGTAACCATCATGTATTATAAATAATTGTAAATTATGATTGTTTTCAAAGTGTATTTTTAGTGTTTGTAAGTGATAATGATGTGCCTTATTTCGGAGATTACCCTCGATCTGATATACTTTGAGATATCTTGTGCCTTCGTAGTTTAGTGATAGTTTATACAAACTAAGGCCATTTGTACCCGAGGCTAGCTGTACGTACTTCACCCTCGCGTGCGAGTGGCGTGCTCATGTTTATTTTTAACTTATAAAGTTAATATTGTCGGTGTCATGAAAATGTTAATGTTAAAGTCCGCTCAGTGTAAATCGGGTGCATTAATTGTGTTCATTTTTACGTATTTTGTACCTATCTAGTCTTATGGCAGCTCCAATTGAAGATGTTATTTTTAAGCTGTATATTCGTTTTCTGCACAAACATATTAACGCACTTTGTATTTATGATTTTACAGTTTTATTTTTAACTTAAGTTTGATACTAAAAGTTTGTAATGCAATTATTGTTTTTTTTTTATTTGAAGTTGTTTTCAGTATTTTGTCTGTTGTAAGTTGTAATTGAATTCAACTGCAATGCGTGTAAGCTTTGAAGCCTAAATTTGAGTGGAGTGATCCTGTTGTCTCGCGATGTACTGACAATAAAGTCTAATACAATAACTTATGTTCTTTTATTTTTCCTTCTTTACTGTATAAAGATAAAAAGTCAATTCAATGAATCAGTTTGAAATTATACTTATAGTAAATTTAGTAAATGGCAATCCTTCAAGATAGGTGAAAAAAGAGTTTCTTAAGGTTCTGCAACAACCCTAATGTTACAAAAATGCAAATGCCATAGGCGGACGGTGACCGCTTACCATCGAGCGGGCGGCCTGCTTGTTTGCCACCTGTTACAATAAAAAAAGACTGCAATGTTCCTGTAGTTTTCTCTTACTACATGTTGCTTAGCAACTTCTCCCACAATCTGACTGTTGAGTAAATAAAACAGAAGAGTAGTCTATCAATTATATTCAGTAAAAAAATTACATATTAACCTAACTAAATTTATTTACTAGGGTGGGTAGTAAGGCCTCGGCGGCGGCCCCGGGGGCGGCGGACCCCGGCCAGGGAGCGGAGGAAAGGCGTAATTAGGAGGCGGGACATTAACGGGAGGCAATCTCGAAGGAGGTCCGGGAGGTGGTTCCGAGTACACTATAGGGGGTGGAGGCCCACTCATGGGCAACCTCGGCGGTGGAGGAATATTTGGAGGCGGCGCTGAGTACACTGACTGATAAGACATGCTGGGGTATGCCGGGTAGCCGTATCTCATAGGCTCCAGCTTAGGAGGCTCTGCCTTAATGTCAGCGCCGTTCTTTATAGGTGTGATGATAGATTTAGAGACGACAGGGGCGACAGGCGATACGGAAGCGGGCGGTGTAACTGACAGAGGCTTCTTCTCGTTTTTTGAAGCCTTCGGAGTGGACGGGTTGGGGGGCGAGTCGGTGCCTGAGGAATGCGGCTGTGGGGAGTAGAGATCTAGCACCTGGGGACAAACAATTTAGTGTCATTGCGGGTATAAAATTAAATGTTAGGCAATGAGCATTGTCAAAAATTAACTTCTGCCATTTCCTGAGACAAAACTAGGGAGACAGTGGGATATAATAAAAGTTGTAAACTAGGCAAAGATTTTTTTAAGTTTTCCTGCAGAGATATAGTATATTTAAAAAAAAACCTTGATTATGATAGTCTCTGCGAATAGCGAAAATTTCAACAAAATTTGTTCAGTCGATTTGATGTGAAAGTAAGCCAAACACTATGAGATGTGTAGATGTGGATTGCAACTTCTCGCCTAAGTATTCACACAGAAACTGCATTTTCCTACATAAAAAGTAGTCTTATGTAACTCTCTGGCCCATAAACTATATCTATGTCAAAAATCAAGTCTATCTGTTTGGTCCATTGCTGAACCAACAAACACTTTAGCATTTATTTAAGTGTGAGAATATTAGGGATCAATTTCAATAGCCATATCATCCTCTGCAAGATTGATCTTCAAAAGGAATTAATATGCAGATAATACGCGCACCATCTAAATCAAACACTGCGCACCACTTCCTGGCTTCTAGAGTGGTGCACAACTGGAATAGACTACCAGAAGACGTTGTGTCGGCTCCTTCAGTGAATTCCCTTATAAAACCGACTGGACAAGTGGTTGCGAACAAACAATGCTTCTTTGCTACAGAATTGACTTTTCTCTGCACTTTTGGACATTGCTATAATTCAACACAGCATGACATAGGCACATCAGCCTCAGGCTGCTCGCCTATTACCAAATATATAAATAAAGATTGTGAAGTAATAAATTATGAAGAAAAAAAAATACCTGATGACAAATATCCTCCAAAAGCTCCATAGTGACATCTTCAACGAACATGTCCCACCATGCTGTATGCTTCGGTGCCCGGCCGTTCCAGTCCACAACCTCGAACTTGCTCAGCTTCCCTGCGAGGAACATGAGCGCCACTGCTATCACTTCCGGCTCCCATTGTAGGCATAGCGTTGTGCATAAACTGCGGGGAAACATTATTGTTATCAGGACATTAAAATAATAAAGAAAACAGACGAGAGAGATCATAATGATATTTTTTCCATTTGTGGCACATAATACGGTCTTGATACTATAATACTTGATCGTCTGCAGCAAGATCCGCTCCAAAGTCATCACTTCTTCCTTATTTTCAGGATCTAGTTGCTTCTACATGACCATAAACTAATGTAAACATTTAGTATGTCTTCAAAATTAATCACTGGACCTTTCGTAAAGAATAAATTTATAGTTTTTTAAGCCCTAACAATCATTGCTAAGATCACTCTCGTTTCAACTTTAAAACAAAAAATTTTTTACTTAAATCGGTTCTTAAATTCAGGAAAGCCACAATGTCACAGACACAAATGTTAAACTTAAAACACCCCTCTGTTTACATATATGGGGTTAAAAATAAATTGCTTTCCATCACAAATTTATTATTTAGCAAACAAGTGAAAATTGAAGGATGAAACATTCAAAATGTATACATTTAATGTATACTAAATTCATGTTACACATAGTATACCATAAACATAATTAACTACTCACCTTTAAACCACAAGAACTTATCGAAATTCAAATTATGAAGTCACATAAAAGTTGAACAATCATTTTACAGATTTTACATTAATTAATCATAATATATGGAATAAGTACAGACCTGTCGTTAACAAATGTCCAGGCCATTTGCACCATCTTTTGTAACTTAGCCTTGTCTCCCTTCAGGCATTTAGCATACTTCAGCAGGTACCCATACGGGTGCTCCACCTGCAGGTCAAACTTGATCGTCTGCAGCAAGATCCGCTCCAAAGTCATCACTTCTTCCTTAGGATCCTCACCGAAAGACGCAAATTTCTGCTCCGTGAGTAAAGACTTAGCCACTTTTATTATATCTTTACACTTTTTTGGCGTCTCCTCCACTTTCCCCGCCAAAAACAGGCAGCAGCAGGCAGTTATATACCTCGGGAATGTTCTGAACGAGTGGAACATGTAGAAACGATGGAAATAAACAACTCCAGTGGCAACAGTATTATAACCTAGATCCATCTTCGAGCCTGTGTCAATGATAAATCTTGCTCCCTCCTTCCTGTAGCGATTTTCTGTGTCGTTGTGGATTCCATCGCGGAACGACGGCGTGTTCTGCAAGTCCTTTTTGTCGTAGTACCAATAAGGCATTTTTGGAAGATAGCTATTACGAAAATATTGTCAATAGACCGTCACAAAACATCCACCACCATTGAAATGTTAATGTTACTTGACAACTAAGGAAAGAAAACCCTACCGATAGCGAGTGTGTTCAATTTACAGGCAAGAACTAACACAAAAACGAACAACTTCATTTGGCAAGATATACGCTTGCAAAGGTTTGACATTAATGCATGAGTTGCCATTTGCCAAGCTTAAAAAAATAATCCCTACTATTAAAATTGTGACTTAATGCCATCTAGTGTCAAATAGCAAATGATAAAGGGGTTATCTTGAAGTTTTTGAACTCCTACAAAAATCCGGAATTCCGGACACCATGGCTGTCATTCACATGCATGGTACAAAAAGCGTTTTATAAAACGACGACGTTTTAGGCATTTTGCTTTAAAACTTAGTAGGTAATGGGTGCAAAGTATAGTATATTATTAGTGGCTTTATTAGACAAATTAATACACGGTCTTAATTATTAATAAGAACAACTAAAATAAACAAATTAATCGCATTTTCAACCGGCGACATTCATTAAATTAAAATTATTATGATGTAGGTACATAATGATGTACATAATCTAAAGAAATCTATGGCGATTAGGTACCTACCGCAAAAACTGTAATCTTATCAATGGACAAGTGTATAATTTAAGAACTGTGATTGTATTCCTATTTCTTTTTATCACGAAAATCACAACCCGAATATATCGAAGTAAATAAAAATTGAAAATACATATTCATCTAACAAATAATCAAAAGTAAATTATTTGGTTTTAATTATGTAATTTGTGAACATAAAAAACTTTAAGTTTTAACTTTCACACGTTTTCTTTTTCTTAACGATGATTTCTTCATCTGCAACTAGTACTATATTGTATGATTTTGAAAATAAATGAAAGAAATGTTAGGAATCAATGCCCATCCCTAGTTTATAAGTAGTTTTATAGTCTATGGTAATATATGATAGAGGTAAGGAAAAATGGTGTCGGGAATTGGTTGGTTATAATAAAACGAAGTTAATGAAAAATAGAAAAGGATGTTTAATTGAAGAAACGGACCCAATAGTGGTAGCAGAGCGTGGTTGTGAGATATTTGAAGAGGAGAAACATGATGGCGAGTTCCAGAGAAAGATTTCCAGTGGCGCAGTTCGCCGGCGAAAATTTTAGCACGTGGTCATTTCGAATAAAAAGCATATTAAAAGAAAATGGAGTCCTGCTTGCAGTGGAAAATGAACATTTCAGTAGTGATGAAGGAAATGCCAGCAGCGAATCGAGGGCGCAGGCTATCATCATCGCCGGGGTGGCGGATAGTCACATCCAATATATAAAAAAAGAATCTGCCTTCGCAATGTTTGCAAGCTTAGAAAATTCCTTTAGGAAAAAAGGCATTCAAAGTAAACTTTTCATACGTCGAAAATTGTCCGACACAAAATATTTAGAGTGTCAGTCTTTGTCACAACATCTTACGAAATTAGAGGAAATGTTTTCTGAGCTAAGGGAAGCCGATACAGAAATAACAGAAGAAGAAAAAGTAAATTACTTATTGTTGTCCATGCCGCAGTCATATGATGGAATTGTCACCGCACTGGAGACAGTGACAGATTTTGTGAAGTCAAGGTTATTGGGAGAAGAAGAGAAGAAGAAGAAGCATTTGGTAAAAGAAAACTTTCAAAATACTAACGCATTTTTATGTTACAACTGTGGAAAATCTGGACATAAAAAGTTCCAGTGTCGACAAGGTCGGCCCAACAATCAAAGTTATGGCAGAGGATACAATAACAGCTATGGACAGGGGCAAAGTTATACACAAAGACGTGGATTTAGTCAAGGAGCAGTAAACCAAGGACAAGGATACAGGCAGGGAGCAGTAATGAATCAAGGACATGATCGTGGGCACTCGCAGGGAGTAAGCAGAGGTTTCAATCAAGGAAGAGGAGGCAGTTGCTACAACAACAGGCAAGGTCAAGGGAGAGAGCGTCAGGTATACAGTGCAGATCAGTGCGAGTTAAATAGCAATGCGTTTCATAGTGAAAATGAGTTCAGCGAAGTGAATAACTGTTATAATGACAATAAAGAATATATTGTGTTTTGTATAGACTCTGGGTGTTCAGACCATTTAGTTAATAACAAGGATATTTTTATGGACTATATAGAGCTAAAAAACCCAAAAAATATAGCAGCAGCTAAAAATGGAGTAATGTTACAGGCTGTAGGGATTGGTAATATTAAAGCTAAATGTTTTGTAGGTAAAAAGGAAACTACATGTACCTTAAAAAATGTGTATTATGTTCCAGAGCTCAGAAAAAACTTATTGTCGGTTTCTAAAATGGAATCTAGTGGTCTGGTGGTGTCATTTTCTAGAGGAAAGGTAAGAGTATATAATAAAGATAATTTAAATATGATAGGTAGTAGTGATGGCAATTTGTACACAATAGAATTTGAAATAGAACAGCAAAATTGTAATTTCTCTGCGACCAGTGATAGTAATAACATAGTAAATTTATGGCACAGGCGTTTTGGTCACTTAGGTATGAAAAATATTAGCATATTGGCACAGAATAATTTAGTTGATGGATTAAGTGATTTGAGAAACATTAAAATTGAACACACATTATGTGAACCATGTCTTTTAAGCAAAATGACAAGACAACCTTTTAATAAGCAAGGATATAGAGCAAATAAACCGTTAGAACTTGTACACACAGATGTTTGTGGGCCAATTACCCCTTCAGGGAGAGAGGATAATAAATACTTTTTGACATTTATAGACGACTACACACATTTTGTAATTGTATATTTAATAAAAAATAAGTCAGAGGTTTTTGAAAAATTTAAAGATTATTACTATTATGCAACAAATCATTTTAATACAGGCTTACAAAAATTACAGTCTGACAACGGTGGGGAGTACATTTCAAATGAGTTTAGAAGTTTTTGTGCACGGGAAGGTATACAAATGCGTCATACTGTACCTTATAATCCCGAAATGAATGGAGTAGCAGAACGGATGAACCGTACTTTGATGGAAAAAGCCAAAACAGTTTTATTGGAGTCAGGTTTGAGTAAAGAATTTTGGGGAGATGCCGTATTGTATTCAGCGTATGTCACAAACAGAAGTCCATCATCAGGAAGAGAAGTTACAGCCAGTGAAATGTGGATGGGTAGGAAACCAAACGTTACTAATATGAGAGTGTTTGGTTGTACTGCATATAATCATGTACCTAAAGAACTACGAAGGAAATTAGATAACACAGGAAAAAAGATGATAATGATTGGATATACAATATCAGGATATAAACTATTTGATATGGAAACAAACAAAGTTGTTAATGCAAGGAATGTGATATTTGATGAAAGTATTAAAGAAGAAAAAACAGTATACCTACCTACAGAAAGAATAGAAAATGATAAACAACTCGAACAGGAAACTTATGAAGAAAGAAAGCAAGATGACGAAAGAAAGCGACATGAAGAAAGAAAACGACATGAAAAACAAGATGAGGAAAGAATACTAGAAGAAAAAGAAATACAAGAAAAGAAGAATAGAAATAATCAAGAACAAAACCAGAGAGAAATAATTTCACTAAGAGAACAACGACAAGAAAGTGCTAGAAGTGCACGAGCTAGAAGAAGAATTCAGCAACCAGTTTGGCAAAAAGACTATGTAATCAACCTTAATGAAGAAGATGATGAAGCATTATACGCACTACTTTCAGCTAATCAAGAGGATATACCACGAAGCTTTCAGGAAATAGAAGAAAGGAGAGATAAACAGGTTTGGAAGGATGCAATTAAAGAAGAGTTTAGAGTCTTAGAAGAGAGTGAAACATGGAAAATAGTACCAACACCAGAAAGAGAAAAGTTATTAGATAGTAAGTGGGTTTTCACAAAGAAAAATATAGGAGAACAAGAAATATATAAAGCGAGATTAGTAGTACGTGGATTTCAACAAAAAGAACATATCGAAGATATTTACTCACCAGTTTTGAAGTTACAAACGCTAAGAGTGTTATTGTCAGTAGCAGCATGTAAAGAATATAAAATACATCAAATGGATGTTAAGGGAGCATTTTTATATGGAGATATAAAAGAAGATGTTTATTTAAAACCTCCAGAGGGACTAAACTTACAGGAAGGAAAAGTTTTGAAGTTAACAAAATCATTATATGGCTTGAAGAAATCACCAAAGTACTGGTATGAGAAGTTCAATGAAACTATAACTGGATATGGATTTAAACGATCAGAAAATGACTATTGCTTATATATTATGGGAGATATTTACTTAACTTTGTATGTGGATGATCTTTTAATAATGGGAAATAACATCAATAGTATAGAAAAGTTAAAAGGTTTTCTTGCTACTCAATTTAGAATGAAAGACATGGGCTCTAACAACTTAAACTATTTAGGAATTTCAATTGAAATACAGCCAGGACAAATATTAATAAATCAATCTAAATACTTAGAGAGTATACTTGTAAAATATCAAATGGAAAATTGTAAAGGAATTGACACACCTATGGATGTAAACTTTAAATATGATGAAAATTCAATGATTGATTTGAGCTATGAACTGCAATGTAGATCTTTGATAGGGTCATTGATGTATGCAACTGTTGGCTCAAGGCCTGATTTAGCTACGGCAGTATGTTATTTAAGTAGATTTCAGTCAAAACCAAGTGAAAATTTATGGAGAGCTTTGAAAAGAGTATTGAGATATGTAAAACAAACAGTCAACTATACTTTAATTTATACTAAGAATGATTGTAATACTATAACACCTTTAATTGGTTATGCAGATGCCGATTGGGCAAGAGATAATGATAGAAAATCAACAAGCGGATATTTATTTAAATTATTCAATAATACTATTGTTTGGCGGTCTAAAAAGCAAACCACTGTAGCGCTTAGTACTACAGAAGCAGAACTAGTTTCTTTATGTGAATCAGTAGTAGAAGCATTATTCATTGTTAAACTATTATCCGATTTAAATATTAAGTTAAAAAATGTTATTGTTCATGAGGACAATCAAAGTGCGATGAAAACTGTAAATAATCCTGATCAAAAGAGATTAAAACATATGGATATAAAATATAACTTTGTAAAACAGAAAGTAGAGGAAGGTTTGATAATTGTAAAATATATTAATACTAAATTTCAACTAGCAGATATATTAACTAAGCCGTTGCCTAAAAAAGATTTTTGTAAATTTGTATGTGCATTAGGTTTAGAGATGTGCATTGAGGGAGAGTGTTAGGAATCAATGCCCATCCCTAGTTTATAAGTAGTTTTATAGTCTATGGTAATATATGATAGAGGTAAGGAAAAATGGTGTCGGGAATTGGTTGGTTATAATAAAACGAAGTTAATGAAAAATAGAAAAGGATGTTTAATTGAAGAAACGGACCCAATAAGAAAGTAATTTTTCAAGTAACATAATTATTATGTAGATATTTTGTACTACATTATGAAATGCCACAAATACATAATAGGTCACCACCCCGTCCATTCATTGTGACAAAGGCCACACCTTATCTCACTTGCTAATGTTGCGTCAAGTAAATACACATGCGTTACGTTACGTCTTAATTACAATAATAATAAACGTCAGTAACAAAATGGCGCTCAAGACGAGAGCTAGCTTCTTTCGACATATCAACTTGCGGCAGACTGTTAGAGTAAGTTAACGTGATAAAATTAAGTTAGATCTAAGTTACACTGTAAAAATAAAAATGTTGTGTTGTTACTAATTTGTTTAAAATGACGAAATGGTTATAAACTGTAATCAGACCATGTTGTTTATAAAATGATATGACAAGTTTTTCATATTGCCAAACATACTCGTAGAAAATTAATCCGTATTGATTTGAAAATAAGATTCAAAAGTAAACTCAAATAATCTTAGCAGTGATTTGAAGATAGGCGAATAGCGAAATCGTTTCTTTGAAAAGGGGCGTTTAAATCAACATTGAATATTTCAGACAAATTAGGTATTACTAATTATTGTTTTCGTCAAAGTTTTCTGTTTTATTTTTAAAACACTTTTATTTCAGCTTTTATCTACTCACACAAAACCTGAAGCGACTCAAAATGGGAAGCCAGCAGAGTTCCCGGGAGCTCGAGCTCCCTACGTAACAACAATGAAATTCCTAAACGAGAACAGCTATGACCCTATCCCTATTTACCGAGTGATGGACAATAACGGCGAAATTATCGACAAAAGGGAAGAACCGAATATCGATAACGATACTTTGGTACACATGTATAAAACAATGCTGCAGCTAAGTCAAATGGATAAAGTTTTGTATGAGTCGCAAAGGTGAGCATAGATATATTTCAATTTTAATGTAGGCCAATATAATGTACATAAAGCAGTAGATGAAAAAGAAGGTGCGTACAGAAGTTTAATTTCAAATAAAAGACAAACTACCCTCCTTAAATTATCCGAAGCGGCACTTCGTAAAGCTTCTTTTTCTCAATATTCTCAAGGTGATGTAAAAATCTGTCACCTGATTTCAGGCAAGGCCGCATATCTTTCTACATGACCAATTATGGCGAAGAGGGCATCCACGTAGGCAGCGCAGCCGCGTTGTCCCCAGCCGATTTGGTGTTCGCGCAGTACCGGGAGGTTGGGGTGTTCCTGTTCCGGGGGGTCACGGTCACGGAGCTAGTCAATCAGTGCTACGGGAACCACGAGGACCCGGGGAAAGGCAGACAGATGCCAGTGCATTACGGGAATAAGCATAAAAATCTGGTTACTATATCCAGCCCACTGTGTAAGTTTCATATAAGATATGCTAAAATCCTACTATGTGAAAGTTTGTGAGGATGGATGGATGTTTGTTACTCTTTCACGCAAAAACTACTGAACGGGATTGAGTGATATTTGGAATAGACACGCCTATATCCTGTATTACAATAAGGCTACTTTTTATCCCAGAAAAAGGTTCCTGGGGCATAACGGGAAGACGCGGGTGGAACCAAGGGGCACAGTTAGCATAATATAGGTACATGAACTTCCCTTCTCTGAAATCGCTTATAGAAATCTATACTTAATATTATAAAGCTGCAGAGTTTGTTTGTTTGAACGCGCTAATCTCAGGAACTACTGGTCCGATTTGAAAAATTATTTCAGTGTCGGATAGTCCATTTATCGAGGAAGGCTATAGGCTATATTTTATTTCCAAAAAAATTAGGGATCCGTAAGAAAATTGCTATTTTGCAACCCAAGGTGTGAAATCGAAAATCTGTTTTTGCCTGCGCTGCAAAAACTATGGACACTAGAACAAAACAATGTATTACCGGTTTGTAGGTCCCATTAAGATCTACAAAAAAATCCGCGAGAGCATATGTCTAACTATTATAGTTATGTCGCAATAAGTGATCTTTTATTTTAAAAATTTAATTTTTAATGCCGCCGCTAGAAAAGGCTCTTTATTTGTATTAATCCTTATCAAAATAAATTACTTTTTAATCAAAACTGCTTCAATACCTCTATAAAACTTTTTGAATCATTCAATTCGGACATTCGATTCGAAAGATATCACGAGTTTAAAAATGTAAGTAGTAGTAGAAAAATAAACCCGCTGCACGGCAGCGCTGCGGGGAACGCGGTGAGGTGAGGGGCCGATGGCGGGAGAATCTTTGAAATAGGTAAAGTGCGGTCGCGGACCAGGAAGATCTTTAACTGCGCGGTTTAAACGTGCGGTCCAAGAAAAATTAACGGGTACCTACAGCAGGTGACGCGGTGATCCCCTCACCGAAGTGCGGGAATAATTTTTGAGTATACGGAATTTATACGCTTTCGCGCCTAAACTCCTGAACCGATTTAAATGAAATTTGGTATAGAGATAATTTGAGCCCCGGGGAAGGACATAGGATACTTTTTATCGCGATAAACTGTAGCCCACGCGGGTGAAACCGCAGGGAACAGCTGGTTAGTTAATATTGGTGTAGACAAGGTGGCCTTGGGACTTATTTATCAAGGGTATGTCAGTAACGGATCACACGATAGGCGATATTTGGGACTCCTTTTTAATATTTTTCTTATCTAACAATGTATTTCCTCAGCGACCCAAATGCCACAAGCTGTGGGTGCGGCGTACGCGTTCAAGCGGATCCCTAACAACGAGCGCTGCGTCATCTGCTACTTCGGCGACGGAGCAGCATCAGAGGGAGACGCCCACGCTGCGTTCAACTTCGCAGCTACCCTTGACTGCCCTGTTATCATGTTCTGGTAAGTTGGCCATAGACTTTACTAACTGTTATGTTACCAGTGCCATAATAAATAATTTTAATGGGCCTTTTAAACTTCTTATATACCTACACCAAGCACCAACTTCCAATAAATCTATTTTAGCAATACAAAACCTTAACTCTTCCAGTCGAAACAACGGCTACGCCATCTCCACGCCAACGTCGGAGCAGTACCGCGGGGACGGCATCGCAGCCCGAGGGCCAGCTCTGGGGCTCCACACGGTGCGTGTGGACGGCACTGACGCCCTGGCGGTCTACAACGCGGTGGCGAAGGCAAGGGAGCTGGCTGTTGGGAGCAATAAGCCGGTGCTCATTGAGGCTTTGTCTTACAGGTACTTCTAAAAAAGGCATCGCCCCTTTGAACGCCACAATGAACGGCTATTAGCAATTTATTTCCATCGGCTCCTCGCTCCTATTCCTACATAAGTATTTATAAACGTCATCAAGTAAAATTTGCTCTTCAGAGTCGGACATCACTCCACATCCGATGACAGCAGTGCTTACAGAGCTGTGGAAGAAATCCAGAAATGGACTCAAGATGAGAGCCCTTTACAGAAGTTCAAACTTTATTTGGAGCATAAAGGTAAAATATAAGCATAATTAATACCATAACTTGTGAGAGAAGCGTCGACAATGCAGCAGGAAATGTGTATTCGCCACCCCGTCGCTCGCTTCGCTGTCTGTTTGAAAAGACCTACAGGGCGCCAACTGCCAAAGATATCCATATATCCATTTGTAATAATATTATGCATTTTTCTAGGTTTGTGGAACGATGACAATGATAAGGCTTGGCAGAAGGAATCGAGAGATATTGTGGTAAAGTCGATGCAAGAAGCCGAAAAAAAGAAACGTCCCCATTGGAAAGAAATGCTGGAAGACGTTTACTACGACATGCCTCCCAGGATTCAGTACGTATCCAACATCATTTCAACGTCAACTTTATACCTATTTAGTTTTTACGTAAAGTAATTTAGTGTTTTTTTTGCAGGAAACAAATGAAGGAGATGGAGGAGCATTTAAAGAAATATCCAGAACATTATCCGCTTAACCAACACCTAAGCGACTAGTGCAATTGTTATTTTTTATTTCACAAAATGCCTAGTGAATAGTGTTTTGCAATAAATTGTTTTGATCGTTACATAATTCTCCTTATTTTATTAATAGAAATAAATTGCACTTAAGTGCACATACCGTTCCATTTCACTTATGCAACAACATAAACTGCTGCATTTTACTGTCAAAATGGCGTTGATGGACGATCAAAAAACTCAAACTCAACTGTCAGCTGACAGCTGACTCGGCTACTCAGTAAGTCAGTACTCAGTTCAGTAGTACTCAGCTGTCTAAACCTTACATTCTCTTTGCAGCTGTCAGGTCATCCAAAAAGTGTATGTTGTGTACGTATTTTGATTTTTAATTAAAAGAGAACAATATTAAACAGGACTTGCATTTGCTCGACTTTTATCAAAATGTCTGTCATTTCACGAACAGATGTTACTTCTGTGAAAGTACACAAAAACCTTGTACTAGCAGGTAAGATTTTTTAGGTTAATTTATTGAACTATTTATTAGCCGATGAAGCTCTGTAATTACACTTCTTTCATCTTCTTCCAGGAATCGGGAACACAGTACAAATCTTTGAAAAGGTTTCCAATAAGTTGTTGCAAAGATTGCTATGCTTGAATGGGCAGAAAATCTATGGATTTGTGCCTTCTAAAAGTGGTAAGAAAATACTAGTTTTTGGTGGAAAACAGTTCACTGTAATGACTTCCTCGGCAGGAGACAGTGATGTAGATGTATTCACAAGGTTGTTCGAACCGGTGGTGTGTGATGATTGGTTACATTCTGGTGTCTGGACTGATGAAGACAATGTGGCGCTCTTGACCGCCCATAATGTTGTGCAGGTAAATTAAACTATGCATATAATCAAGTAATATTTCTCATGTTCTCTAGGCAGTTTTACTTCATCATCGTAATCTCACTAGAAATATAATAAAATACAATCTAAGCTTAATCAGTACATTTGTATTATAAGTCCAAAAATTCCTTTACATCTACACTCCCTCTACACGTCACAATAGCTGAACGAATTTAAATAAAATTTGAAATGGAGATTGCTTATACCCTGAGCCATAGGATATTTAATGCTCTAAAATAAAGAATACTGTATTCTCTTGTAGTGTAATTTTCTTACATTATGTCATTACTAATTCATTTCACATTAACAGATTACAAGTGAAGTATAACCTAGATAATTTATTTTATTTAGTACTAGGCGAGCAGCTTGAGGCTGATGTCCAATAATACTTGCCTTTGCTTATTTTTTAGTTTTGGGACACCACAAATCAGACCCTCACATCGCAGCATTGCAGTAAAGATAACTCCATCCTGTACAGTGGGCTTCTATTGCCATTGGGTCAGAAACTCTTGGTCATGGCTGGCACTGTCTTCTCTGAGGTGATAGTGTATATCTGTGGAGACAAAGTGCCTCTGCATCGCTTGGAAGGACATAAGGTATGTACTGTTTTATTATGCAAATAAAATAACTGTTAAGTATTATAGCAAGTTTTGTGCTATCCTGATAATTTGATGTGGGCGAAGTTAACAGCAAATCTTTAAAATAATAAATCCAGCCCTACAGAAATGTTTTAGTCAGTACAATCAAATCAAAATATATTTATTTCTCCTCACAATTAGAAAATTACACAAGTAGGTACAAGCAAGATTGACAAGATGATATCTAACTGTATGAGGAGCTGGTGCCTGAAATAGGTTTTGAAAAACCTGTCTTACAGGTCACCAGGTCACCCCCCGCTGGTAGAAATCAAAATGCTTACAAAAGATGATTATTACATTAATTGAATGTACGGCGCAGAATACTGATAAAAATATATATAATTAGAAAAAAGAAACAAATAAAAAAACATAACGAAGTATGAAACGTTCAAGTCAGAGGGTTAGTATTATGTGTGTAGTTTAGTATTATGCCTATGGCAATAGAATAATACTCATTTTACAAGGTAGCGTCTGACAACAGCCTGGACTGACTCTCAAGTGAGGCTTCCAAAACACTCCATTAGGTCCTGGTGACAGATTTGTAACTTGAGGAATACTCTACTTGATGATACAATATTTTAAAAATGTTATACTGTGGTTACAGGGCGTAATTTTCTCAATATCATGTGACCTGCAAAAAGGGATAATAGTCACCACATCAGATGACAGATCAATAAGGATTTGGGGACCAAAAGTCACATCCGACCATCAGTGTGACACAATCCAATACTGGGAAAGCATTGACATAGTTTGTAAGCACACGCTGTACGGACACACAGCAAGGGTCATGAGAAGCTGCATCGGTAATGATAAAATCATATCGGTGGGTGAAGATTCCGCAATATGCTTCTGGAATCACGACGGTAGCTTGGCTAAGAAAATCGTAAGTCATCAGAACGGGTGCATATGGTCCGTGGATATTGATGACAGCATTTTAGTCACCGGAGGTGGCGACTGTGCAGTCCTATCACATCCTCTTACTTTAGCTACGGACTATAGTGAAAGCAAAACTCTTAATCTTGACATCAAAACACCAAAGAAAGTTGTTTTCACAGCGAGAAGAAACATAGTCGTTGTAAGTGAAAATAATGAACTCATTTATTACAATGTGGAAGAATGCAATAAAACAGTTTACAAGCTAAATCATGAATCTAAAAATAAATTAGTAAGTGTATCCACTTGCAAACAAATGGTGGCCGTAGCAGATATGCATGGGAAACTAGATGTTTTTGCCGAAAACTGTAAAGATACAGCTTGTCTTATTAATATCATTGATACAACACTGTCATTGAGCAAGGTACTGTCGATGCAGTGGGCAGGGAATAGACATTTAGTTTTATGCTTAGAAAATGGGGCTATAAGAATCTTAGCCTCCAAAGATTCCAGCTCAGAAACATATACAGATTTTCTTCTACCAGTTTGTAAAGAAAGATGGTTGACAGCCTCTGCTGTACATAATACGAAAAACATCTTCGTGCTTGGAGACAGATGTGGCAACGTTCATGTTTATGTGAAAGGACAAAGAAACCCTATTAAGTCTTTCAGCAAAGTGCATGGAAGGTACGGACCCACTTCTATTACAATCAGAAATAACGAAATAATTACGACGGGAAGAGATGGCACCGTACAATATTTTAATATAGATGAGGGCAAAGTGAAGCATATGAGCAAAAAAGACATGGAGTTTAAATGGATCGAAAAGTTTTTAGACAAAGAAGAAAACATAGTCAGTGGATTTCAAGAGAGAGTTTTCGTAGTCTACAATATCAAAACTAACTCAAAGTTACTAGAAGTGCCGTGCGGTGGAGGACATCGATCGTGGGACGCCATCAGATACTTTGAAAAAGTCAACGATGATTATGAAGAATTCATCAAACTGGTTTATTTGAAAACTTGTAATATCATACTGGTAACATTTCAGCTGAATAAGATTATTTCCAAGAACATCGTAAATGGATCGCACTCAAAAGAAATCAACTGCCTAAAAACCTATCAGAGTGAGGACAAATCTGTAACCTTCTATATTTCTGGTGGAGAAGACACTACATTAAGAATATCTTCGGTTGATAATGAATCGGTGTTTGAGAACCAAGCGATATTTAAGCAAATATCTAGTATAAGAACATTGAAGATATGCTCTCTAGATGCAAATAGCTTCTTGCTTATATTCGCCGGAGGCAGAGCACAAATATGCATCAACATTATAACTGTCAATCAACTAAACAATAAAATAAACGTAAAATCACAAGAATTGATTGATTACATGATAAAAGGAACAGATAAGATGAGGAAAGGCAATCAAAGTTGGAGAAACTGCTCCGTTGATTTTGATCCGGAGACTCGAATCATGGATGTAGACTATATCAAAATAGAGGATGGTAAATACAGAATTTTTGCTGGTTGTTCCGATACCTTACTCAGAGTTTTTACCCTCTGCCATGATGCAGATGGTGCTACTTTCGAGCTGATTAAAGAACTAAAATACCATAAGACATGCATTTTGAAAACTACTTCTATACAATTCATGAATAAAAATATTCTTGCAACTTGCTCAACTAGAAGCGAAGTTGCCTTTTGGGATGTCACAGATGTAGCTCAAGAAAATACTGAACCGTTTTTCGTTACGAAAACGAATAAATCAGGAATCAACAGTTTCATTTTCAAAGTGGTATCAAATGATAGATTACTGATAGGAACTGCAGGAGACGATAATGCTATGCACTTGGTATTACTAGAAGCTTCTAACCAGGCCGACTTGAGCTCTCTGAAAGTGCTAGACTCGAAGATCTTTGACAGATATCACAGTTCGGAAATAACTGGTTTGTGTTTGTTAGATAACTTCATTTTATCATCGGCAATAGATCAGAGGATAACTCTTTTTGATTGGAGAGTGAACGCTGATGGAATTGAATGCAGATTTTTATCACAGATCTATAGTGATGTATCTGATATACAAGGGATGGATCTTATCACTCGCTCAAGGTAAGTAACTCGGAACAAACTAATCTCTTCATCATGAACTACTTTTAACTAGTGATGCCCCGCTGTTTTACCCGCGTGAAGAGTTGCAAAGGAGTACGGATGTTGTTAATACTCTTTCACGCAAAAACTGAACGGGTTTGAGTGAAATTTGGAATGGAGATAGTTTACCCCCTTGTTTGGGTGTTTATACCCTTGATTACTTTTTATCCTGGAAAATGGTTCCTGCGGGATAACGGGAAGACGCGGGTGAAACTGCGCGGCGCAGCTAATACTACCCGAAACGGCTTGCCCGATATTTATAATTTTTCGTTTACATTTGGTGGGTCTGAGATCAAGTCGTAGGCTATTTTTTGTACCCCTAGGTGATAAGGGTAGCCCTCCAGAGTTTTTTTTTTATTGCTATAAATAAAGCTAGTCCTACTAATATTAAAAACGCGAAAGTTTGTGAGTATGTATGTATGTTTGTTTGATGCTATTTCACGCAAAAACTGCTGAACGGATTTGAGTGAAATTTGGATAGCTTATACACTGGATTAACACATAGGCTACTTTTTATCTCGGAAAAAGGTTCCTGCGGGAAAACGGGGCGACGCGGGTGAATCCGCTGGGCCCATTTAGTATAAGTATAATAATGTTATTTTTGTCGTTGCAGCTCTTCAATCACAGTGTGTGTATTCGGTAAAGGTATGGAAGTGATCGCAATACCGACTCCGAGCCCGTAGCTGTATCTAAATGTGCCGCATCCTCAGATATGTGTGAAGATGACGATATATGTTCAGAGAGCGGTAAGTGGTAGATAGATCGATAGATTAACTCTTTATTAACTATTAATTTGAATTTTGTATTTTATTAACTATTTAATTTTATTGGCACAATACAAGGAAAATTAAAACTTAATAGTAAATGGCACAACGGGTGGTCTTATCGCTCAGAGCAATCTCTTTCAGACAACCCAAAAACAAAGGAATAGTACGAAACTGTATGGACGGTAGTTTTTTTTTTTTTTTTTTTACTATTTACAGGGTAGCGTTTGACCACAAGTCACCTGATGTTAAATGACGATGTGGTCGAAGATGACGCCACGCTACACCTGGACTGGGAACTGACTCTCAAATGAGGCTGCCGGAACACACCAATAGGTGCTTGGCGACAGATTCAGAGTATACAATAAAACATTAATAGAAATAAATAAAATAACAGATACATACTAAATATACCTACATAAATAATCATTTACATAAAATACACAAAACAACAATAAATTTGTAATACATATCGAATTATAAAATATCTATATAACAATATATGGTATATTCTTTGAAAAAAGATGAATTGTTTAACGGAACAAATACATATTCGACAACGCGGTAGCCGAGTTGGTAGTGTCCCTGCCTGAGAAGCTAGCAGTCCCGGGTTCGAATTGAGTCTTGGATATTTCTATCTAGATATAAGTATTGATTTCTCTATATAAGTATGTACATCGTTGTCAAGCACACAAGTTTCGAGCTTAATTTGGGGCTAGGTCTATTTGTGTGCAATAATTTTCCCGGACATTTATTTACATAGGCCCTTGTTTGTCAATGTACAAATATCTGTCCCGCTGCGCGAATCGAACCCGCGATCTTAAGCTTCGCAGTCGGGTTTTCGCTCATTTTATTATCTGTCGACTTACATCATTGCCGTCCTTCAAAACAAGATTTGGTCAAAGTTTTTTTTTACATACTTATGTTAATTGGATATTCTACGTGACATGAATATTTTATGCATTTTGTGTCTGGGTGTTGTGGATCCTTTCTGATACCCTAGATACAGGAAATCCTAGCTAGGGATCAGAGCCTATGTATGTGATTGTGTGGGCATTATAATTTACTAGCGTTTCCCCGCGGTTCCACCCGCGTGGGCTACAGTTTATCGCGATAAAAAGTAGCCCATGTCCTTTATCAGCCTCTAGACTATATCTGTACCAAATTTCATTTAAATCGGGTCAGTATTAGTTTGAGTGAAATATATAATTGAGATAGGTTATACTCACTCACTTATATAATATTTGTTTATGTGTTGTGTACATCATGCGATAGGCAGGTGTCATAATATTTTTATCTCGAGTTCGAGAAAAGAGGCGCCTTATCTCGTGGTAGCTGTCAATGCAATCTCGCTCGAGTGTCCTCTATATCTTGGAGGATAGAGAGTAAGGAAAAATCGAATTTCTGCCACTGGGGTCAATTGTCAAGGTTAAATATATACCAGAGCAAAAACATGATTGAGCATTAAAAATTTATTCATTAAAATAACTCAAAAATAGGCTCTGTTCAAAATTACGTTTTATTCTATGGCCTGAATCGATTTTTGCTCTCGAGTGTAATGTAGAGTTCCTGTACTATTATGTATTGAATGATAAAATTATCTAATCGTATATTTGTAGTATGCACTAATCTATACTAATACTAGTTGCGCCCCGCGTTATCCCGCAGGAACCTATTTCCGGGATAAAAAGTAGCCTATGTGTTAATCCAGTGTATAAGCTATCTCCATTCCAAATGCCATCAAAATCGGTTAAGTAGTTACGGTGATACGTGGTAACAAACAAACAAACAAACAAACAAACAAAACAAAACAAACAAACAAACAAACATTCACACACACACACACACACACACACACACAAACTTTCGCATTTATAAATCGGTAATACGGGTTATCTGGAGGAGGCCTTCACCCGAGAGGGGTCCATATCCAAAAATAGCAAAACTAACTCATACTAACATTTAGACAATAAGTAAATAACTAACCAAACACTAACATGCAAACACCACATTTGATATGTAAATAAGGATATGGAAATAAAGGCTATTATTATTATTATTATTATTAATACGGGCTATATTAGATTGTTTTATGCGTATTCCAACAAAGTTTTCGAGTTACTTTTTAAAACACTTTTATTAGCTTGACTTGTAACTAACTAACTAACAATGTAATCAAATCTTAGAAGTCAATTTTCACCTACTTCTGATTGTCGTATCGACTTGAAACTTTGTATGTGTATGTAATCTCGGTGAAAATGCAATAATTTGGTATCATCGACCTGATCTGATGATGCAGCCGGAAGGTGGGTAGGCGATCTCTGCAGTGGCTTCTAGTAAACCCCTCGTGTTTGGACTCATATGAATCGTCGTGATGAGTACAATAGATTGGACTTGGTGACGAGGGCCTGATGATGCAACCGGAAGGTGGGTAGGGGATCTCTGCAGTGGCTACTAGTAAACCCCTCGTGTTTGGGCTCATATGATTCGTCTTGATGAGTCAAATAGATTGGACTTGGTAACAAAAGACTAAAAAATAATGAAATAAGTTACTGGGTAAATAAAAGTACACACAACCAAAAAGCGCTCCACACTTTTTGAATTAACCATTATATCGTAACTAATACAAGTTAATTTAATTATTTTATATTTTTCAGTGCGTTTTTAAAGTGTTTTTTTTAGTTTTTTAAATTATATTTATGCAGTACGAGTTGCTGCTTTAGACAAGATGGCGGTAGTAAACTTTGACGTTTACGAAAACTTTTATAGTTTTCAATACTTGTACTAGAGGCACAGATACAGATGTTATTTGCGATCTACCTGCCGCAATGTGAGACAGCTGGCAAGTCATGATCGCCGAGCCCCGATTAGATTAGATAGCTTATAACTACCGGTATATAACACTGACTAGAATGGTATTTGTGCTGGTTGTTGTGCGCTGTTTGGCTGGTTTATTTTTCCCCACTTGTTTTCTTACATGAACCAGTAAGTATTGAAGTGTTGTGCTGAAAATCATCGCCTCTTCAGGCGTTAAAAGTCTATTTTAACAGTTTATAGTAGTGAACCTGCTCCAATTCAATCAAGTAGTAATAAATTCTTCTGAATGTGTTAGCTGCCATAAAAATACCTGCCGGCCGTTTCTTGCCTGTTATTTTGCCGGCGTAAGGAGGTTGGAACAAGCGTAGCTAGTTTTAAGTTTGGCGTTTTATAGTGATCACAAATGTTGTATCCGACTAAATCAATATGTTTTTTGTGCTTGTGTAAATTTTGGGTTATTTTCAGTAAAAACAAATCCTTTGATAGTCATGTTTTTTTATATTTAGGCCAAAGCGGTTGGTATAATATCTGGGTTTAAATTGATACTGACAAATTATGTCACACGATGAAGCGTAGTGAATAGTAGGACTTTGCAATGCAGCGGGTAAGTTACGCTTACCATCACGCGAGCGATATTTTCAACACACGACGACATCACTTAACCCATGTGGTAGTGTTGCCGAACTATCGATGGTTTCTATCTGAAAAGCCATACTATCGATAGGCCTATCGATAGTATCGATAGTGCTGCGATTGGTTGGCTATTGATAGATTATTATCGATTAATTATCGACCGGCAACGCTACCTTGTGGTCGAACGCGGGTAGCGGAAGTAGAAAAAACTTCACTCGATTTCACTACAGAATTTGATCTAGGTACCTACTTTAAAAATAAGTTCCCATTTTCCATTGACGTATAAATATAATTTTCGCAGAAACTCGTATTTACCGTCACATAAAGATGGTACTTAGCATTAATTAATTAATCATCTTTCCGTCGCTGACTACACCAAACTATTCAGAGAGGAAAACGAGTTGCGTATAACTATGCGGGATTTTCTTAAATGTTGTTCTATTGCAAATAAAATAAATCAGAGAAACACGCATATATATAATTCTATAGTAATAAATAAAATTGAAGCATCTGTATGAAATTTTAAATTAAGAGCTTTTCACTAAATGAAAAGTTAAAAAGAAAGTGAAAGTTGTATAATGGTGTCGATTCGGCTTTGCATTCTCTGAAACTAAACTAAATTTGGCAGGTCTAATAGTATTGCTGTCTTTTTCTAACCACTGAAGTAAAAGAAGGACAGCATTACTCTTAGACCTGTCAAACTTAGTTTAGTTTTAGAGAATGCAAAACCGAATCGACACCAATATGGTACTTACATCATAAAACAATTTTTATTTTTTCCGTCTGTGTGTCTGTTCCGGCTAATCTCTGAAACGGCTAGAATGATTTTGACGGGACTTTCACCCGCAGATAGCTAATGCTATAAGCAGTAACATAGGCTACTTTTAGTATCGAACCTGGGGACGGTCACAGCATACTTTTTATCGCTATAAATTGAGCGAGTAAAACCGCGCGGAACAGCTAGTTCTTAATAATACGGTAAACCCACACATCGACGTCATCAAACCACGCCATAGTTTCGGCAGTAGTCGGTAGGACAGTAATTATTTCCCTATTATAACATGAGACCAGGCCCGACGGCGGGCGGCCTTGACTGGTGTCTTTCGGTTATGTACATCGCTTAATTCATACGTCTAGTCATCAGCAGATCGTTGTGTCGATCAGTATTACTTTGTTTATAGTGTTCGAAATAGTTGTGTGAAAATGTGCATCGCTTTCGGGCTTTTTTTAGAATATTTCCCTTTTCAGATATTTCGAGGTCGAAAGGTTGGTGAACCCTATGCTTGTGTCAATAACCTTCTTTGCATATTAGTATAAAATAAAATCGCTTCCGCTGTCTGTTCGCTTATATGTTTAAACCAAATTTTATTCAAATCAGTTCAGCCGTTTGAGCGCGACATACATACATCTCACTCACTCATCTTTATCTTCTTTATCTTTACATAGTAAAAATGAAGTCGCTCCCGCGGTCTGGTCGCTTAGACCTTTTAAAATATTCAACGGATTTTAATGCAATCTTCAGCAATAGATAGAGTGTTTCAAGAGGAAGGTTTATATGTGTAATACATACATATAACAGTACAGAAAAGCCGAAAAATTCAAAGATTTGTAAAATACTGCCCCATGTTAGTATCTACATTGCACCCGTGCGCAGTCGGGGCGGGTCGCTAGTAAATTTTAAAAGGTGATAAATTCCCAATACTATCTGCGTTCTCGTGCTCTATATTTAAATCCTCCCGCAGTAGCGTATAAATAGCAGTTTCCTTGAACTCAACTAGCTGAAACACTTGCCCGAGGTGTCATAATATTTAACTACTTGACATATGTAGTCTTACCACCATATTAAATTTCCCCTCCAGTCAGAACTTACCTGGAGAAGTAAAAAAAAGAAAATGAAAATCAATAGTTTTGGATTCAATAGGAATTTGAAACGTCAAACTTAAAACTAGCTAGGCCTGTTCCAACGCCGGCAAAAGAACAAGGGAGCTCTCAAGTGTAGCTGCCGGAACACACCGATAGGTGCTTAGCGACAGAATCTTAACTTGAGGCTGGTAGCTAGCCAGGCAAGCACTAGAAAACGCCCTACCACCAAGCTATGGTTTCATCGCGATGTTTTCCTTCACCGACAGCTCAAGCTCATTGTAGAATTCGTACCCACGTCCTACGGATCGCAAGTCGACGTCGCTACCACTGAGCCATCGTCGCTATAAATCCTACTAATATTATTAACGTGAAAGTTTGTGAGTATAGATGGCTGGATGGATGTTTGTTTGTTTGTTACTCTTTCACGGAAAACTACTGATCGGATCTGAATGAAATTTGGAATAGAGATAGCTTAGACCCTGGATTAACACATAGGCAACTTTTCATCGCGGAAAAAGGTTCCTGCGGGATAATGGGAAGACGCGGGTGTGTTAATACTATGTAGTGATTGTATTCCATGTCCCCCGGTAGATGGCGCCTGTGGTGGAAGCGGTGACGGCGCCCGTGTGGCTGGGCGAGGGCCCGCACTGGGACAGCCGCGAGCAGGCGCTCTACTTCGTCAGCATCTTCGACAAGAGCATCCACCGGTACGATCCCACAACTGGGAAGTGCACTAGCGCCCAGCTAGGTTCGTATTCATTGCTATTATCGTAGGGATACCTATAAATTATATCACATTTGCTAAGACGGTCAGAAGGCAAAAAACCGTTGTATTAAGAGATAAATAGAGACGAATCCTTTCACATATTTGCTAAAAAATATAGTATAAAACATATGTTCAATATAATTAAACGTAGTTTATCAAAAATCGCAAAAATCCGGCAGCGCCTGTAATGCAAAATAAGTAGTCTTTTTTATACTATTTATAGGGTAGCGTTTGACCACAAGTCACCTGATGTTAAGTGAAGATGCGGTCGAAGATGACGCCACGCTACACCTGGACTGGGAACTGGCTCTCAAGTGAGGCTGCCGGAACACACAGATAGGTGCTTGGCGACAGATTCTTAACAAGAGGGTGGTAGCTAGCCAGGCGAGTACTAGAAAATACCCTTCCACCAAGCTATGCTTTCATCACGATGTTTTCCTTCACCGAAAGCTCAAGCTCATTGTAGGATTCGAACCCACGTCCTACGGATCGCAAGCCGACGTCACTACCACTGAGCCATCATCGCTATAAAAGTCCTCCTACCTAATGACTACTATTGACTATTGCTCCTCCTGGAAATATCCTGGATTTACTTCTTCAACGCTTAATTCGTGCCTGTACCACTTTCCAGACGGTATGCCGACGTTCATAATCCCGGTGGAAGGTAAGCCGGGGCACTTCGCGGTGGGGCTGAACCGGGCGGTGCTGGAGGTGCGGTGGGACGGCGCGGAGGACGGAGCCCGCGTGCTGCGCACCGTCGCCGAGGTGGACCCCGACAACCCCAAGAACAGGTTCAACGACGCCAAGGCGGACCCCAAGGGGAGGCTGTTTGCTGGTGACATATTACTTTACTTTGTGATTTACTAGAATCGCTTCATCATCATACTTTGGGCTTATAACTACAATCTCGTAACTTCTTGGTCTCAAAATACCTAAATTGCTGAATGCCTAATTATTTTCTTGAATTTCAAATTAGTTTAGTCTCATAAAAACTTGAAAACACTTTCATGGCTAAAGTCATATTAAGTTATATGAGTTATTTTAATATTTTGTCATTTCTGTCATTCGGTCAAAGTCATAATGAATTTCGTTCATTTTGATGTTTTAAAGTGATATCACATGTCTATGTCTCTTATAAATCAAAATCAATTGCTGTTCGCTAGTCTCGCTAAAACTCAAAAACGGCTGGACAGATTTAGCTAATTTTGATCTTGAATATTTGTTCAGAGAAAAAGGTGACTTTTATTGGCGATACGAAGTTCGCCGGGTCAGCAATTGCTAAATGAATATTTTATGATTTGATGATGATGAATTTTTCGTAAACTCTGCAGGCACGATGGGCTACGAATACGAACCGGGCAAGTTCCACCTGAAGAAGGGTTCCCTGTACCGAATAGACCCCGACGGCACCACCCACCGGCTGGTCTCTGGTGTAGACATCTCCAACGGGCTCTGTTGGGACGTGAAGGAGAAGGCGTTCTACTTCGCGGACTCCTTCGAGTACACCATCAGGAGATACGACTACGATATCGAGACCGGCGACATTTGTGAGTGTGCACTCATTTATAATATCGCAATATATAATACAAGCTGTACCCTGCGTGGGCTACAGCTTTAGGCAAAGTCTCAGCCCGATCGGTTTAAATTTGACAAAGTTTCATACAAACTTTCATCCCTTATTTTATACCCTTGGGTAGCTGATCACACTAGATTTCCTAAATGTGTTTTAGATCAGTAATGCGTGGTTTATTTACATTTTACAAGGTAGGGCTCTGATCACAATTTATCACATCTGATTTTAAGTTTTTATTTTTATTTTTTTTTATTCACGATAGGCAAGCATTTGACCACAGTTTCACCTGGTGGTAAGTGAAGACGTGGCCGACGATGGAGCATGCTTGTCTAGAAGATACCTATTCACTCTTGACTTGAAGACTCCCAAATTGTACTTATCGGGAAACAATGACGCTGGCAAGGCGTCCCACTCTTTTGCTGTTCGCATTATAAATGAAGAAGCGAAACGCTTGTGTGGGTTGGGGGAGTATCAACCATGTACGGATGCCGCGTCGCCGTACGTCTTGTTGTCCGATGGTGGAAGGGGGATGGCGGAATAAGGTTATGGAGTTCTAAGGCACACTCACCGAAATGTAACCTTTAGAAGACGGATAGGCTTGCAACTTTGCGGCGATGCTCAAGGGTCTGAAGTCTAGTGATGATGTGGTCAAAGGTTGGGGTTTAAGGTAATGCCGGTGATCGGAAATTGTGTTATTGTGCCACTTTTGTCTTTGACTGTACTGAGCGTGAAACATTGTAACGTTGCAGCCAACCCGCGCACCGTGTTCGCATATGCGGAGCACGGGCTGCCCGGCATCGTGGACGGGATGACCATCGACACCGACGGCAACCTGTGGGTCGCCAACTTCGACGGCCAACAGGTACTATCATATACATTTTTTTTAAATTTGCTAACGTTATAGAGCCTAGTATAATCTCTTTTTGAGAGAAGGCCAGCGTCCCAGCAGTGGGAAATTAAGTAAAGGCTGATGATGATGATGATAATGATGTTGGAGTCGGACAGCGTTACTTTCGCATTTGTAATATTAGTAGAGATTTTACACCCCTTCAAACTATTTTTGACCTTTAGAAGGGAAATAAATATATGTATCAACATATCTATCTATATGTTATAGGTACATATAAGAATCAAAGTCCTGACTGACTGATATCAACGTACAACCTAAACCGATGATCGTAGAAGCAAAAAATTTGGAGGGTGTGTTTGTTTTGCATAGGGGTGTACGAAGAAAGGATTTTTTAAATTCAACCCCCTAGGGGGTAAAAATGGGAAAATAGCCCACGCAGGTGAAACCGCGGGGAACAGCTAGAGTTGATGGTAAATCTCATTTCCAGCTGCTGAAGATTGACCCTCGAAGCGGCAAGCTGCTGCAGCAGGTGGCCACCCCCGCGCTGCAGACCACCTCGGCGACGTGGGGGGGCGCGCGCCTCGACACGCTGTACGTCACCTCCGCGGCCATGAACCGCGGCCAGGAGCAGCGGCCTCCCGCCGGGGCCACCTTCCGCGTCACGGGGCTGGCGGCCAGGGGGCACGACAATGTTAGCGTTAGATTGGATTAAATATTATATTATACTAAATTTGTTGTTTTATTTATTTACTTCCCCGCGGTTTCACCCGCGTGGGGTACAGTTTATCGCGATAAAAAGTATCCTATGTCCTTCCCCAGGGTTCAAACTAACTCTGTACCAAATTTAATCTAGAGGCATTTTTACTTATACTGTGTCTTTTGTAGAAAAAAAAGTGTATTATCTTTACCTGATACTATGTGGAGGTGAGAAATCGTAGTGTTGCCAATGTGGAATGACAGAGAAATCATACATGATGGATGCAGAAATCAAAATACAGTGTAAACTCTATATAGCGACACTGAAGGGACTGTGCATTTTATGGCGTTATAGAGAGTTGTCGTTAAATGGAGAGAAGAAACATCAGAATTAGAAAAAGATAAAGTTTATTTCCGACTGTTGTTAGTAGTTATGTGCATAAAAAAGAATGTTATTTGGACGCTATTGCGTATAGTCTGTTATTTTTGTCTGAAGTCTTTTGCTGCACCAGTAATTTTGTTGTATTTTTTTACTTATTTTATTCATATTTAGCAATATTGAGGCATCTTGGTTATAAAGGAAGTATTTTTCCAATAATTTAGCTGCTTCCAGAGCTTCTTTAATGCTGATTTTCTTTTATTAGCCATGTTTACAGTTTGAAAGTTTGTGAGCAACTAAGAATATGATAAGGTATAGATAATACATGACTCCTACTTATGAGTCATGGTCAACAACAGTCTACACGTACAAGCAATCCCAATTTGTAAACAAAAGAACGAATTTCTTAGAAAGTTCGGTATGCATGATGCCGACAGTCGAGTTTATTGCGGGCTAGGATAATAAAGCGACAATAGATCGTACACAGCTGCGCAGTTTTTACTAATTTTAGCAACTTAAAAGGTACTTTTTATTACTCAATTGTTGTCGTTATTGAGAGTGGGTGTAATGCTATGTAGAGTGAAACATTGTATGAAAGACAAGCTAAACCAACCAAAGCCAATTGATTTCGACGCTTTAGGGAGTTTGTCGTTAAATAGAGTGACGTTACATGGAGTTTACACTGTACATGAGTGAATAATTAGATTTATGAATAAAATAGCACTAGGTAGTAAATATACTCTAGTATAATATACAGCAATGTTTTCATTATAAAAATACGTAAGTAAGTAATAAGAGTCCAAATTGGCTATGAAAAAATAATAAACCTTTCAAAAATTAAAGCTTAACGTTAACATTGGGGTGTCCCTTGACCCCCAGACCAGTGACCATGAAGGTGGCCCCGCACGGAGGCGGCTGCTCCCCGCCGATGTCCATGCTGGCCGACGTCACGAACAGCACGTCGAGCTCGGGCCCCCCGAACGTGACCGAGGTCACTTGCTTCGCCGGAATGGGCACCTTCTCGAGCAGCTTCCCGGTTCTCGGGTCCACCTTGATGACGCAGGAGCCTTCAAAGACGGCAATCCAGAGGTTGCCGTCGGTGTCGATGGTGGTGCCATCTGGCATGCCTTCGTTGATGTTGTTTTTGCGGAGGTCGAACACGAAGGTTGGGTTGGCTGAAACATTTTTTTTCACCGTTTTTGAACGATGGCAAATCCGCACATAACTTATTAAGTCAAAGTTGTAGGGCCGAGAGGATTCGAACTCGGTGTCGGCGCCTTGTAAGTCGCACGTGTTACCGTTCGGCCACCATCGCTCTTAACAGTATTAGCTCTCTTAACATAATTATATGTAATTATATATACTCACAAATGTTGCCTGTCTCAACGTCATAGTCGTATCTCCGAACCTTAACTTCCAGCGAGTCAGTGTAGTAGAAGGCCCGCTCCGTCAGGTCCCACGCGAGCCCGTTGGAGATGCCCACCTCGTCCGCCACTCGCTCGAACTTGTACCCTTTGTCTGTATCGAGACGGTACAGCGAGCCCTTCCCCCTTTCGAACGAGCCTGGGGGATCTTCGCGGCCCATTGTTCCTTTAGAAATTTGGTGGTTAGGTCTGGTCAAAATAAAGGACAAAACGCGTCGACACAAATCATCTCATTGCTAAGTGACAATGTGGTCGAGGCGTCACGCTACGCCTGGATTTAGAACTGGCTCTCAAGTGGTGCTGCCGGAACACACCGATGGGTGCCGGGCGACAGATTCTTTACTCGAGGATGGTAACTAGCCAGGCAAACACTAGAAAATATGACCAAGCTATGGTTTTACCTCGTATTTTCCTTTACCGAAAGCTCGCGCTCATTGTAGGATTCGAACCCACGTCCTATATGGATCACAAGTCAATGTCACTACAACTGAATCATCATCGCTTTTAATTGAATGTTGAAAAAAATTAAGATATAGAACCTTGGAAAAGACTCCTTGTTCCACGTCATGTGTTGTAAACTCTTATCCAATTGAATGATGGCGCTCACTCACCGGCGAACAGCCTGCCCCTGGGGTCCGCCTTCCCGTCGTTGAGCCTGTTCCGCGGCTCGTGCGCGTCCACCCGCGCCAGCTCGCGCAGCACGCGCGCCGCGCCGCCCTCCGCGCCGTCCCACTGCACGACCAGGAACTTCAACTCCGCGCCCACCACGAACTGGTCCGCCGCGCCCTCCACCGGGACTATGAACCCGGGCCGACCCTCTACGCGTAAACGTATGTTTTAGGCGGTTCTGCCAACTTCAAGGTCTTGAGGATATCTCCTTTCGAGAATGGAGAGGACATCGGTGTTTCGTTAATGTAACTCGACACAGTTAAAGCGGTAAGACTTCTGTTAAATATTAATGTGGTTACCTTTATTAATGAATTTTGTTAGTATTGATAAATACCTAGTGTAGTCTTGGTGTGTTCCCCCGTGGCGGGCACGTACTTGTGGATGCTCCTCTCATGGATGCTGACGAAGAACAGCGCCTGCTGCTGCTGGTCCCAGTGCGGGCCCTCGCCCAGCACCACGGGCGCCGTCACCTTCTGCACCTTGTACGACATCTGGGAGGTGTGGCGTCTTTTTATATAGTCCTTAAGTTAGCTGTTGGGATTGGCGCATGCTAAACTGACCTTTGTAATAACGCTATGGAGAAACAGTAAATTGTTTTATTTTATTATTTATGTCTAGGGAACCGCCCCTGCTTCGCACGGGTAGGTAGATAGTTATAGAAAGATAAATCACAATTTTAGTAGGAATATCTAATGAAACCAAAATTTAAAATAATATTAGTAATAATGAGGATGATAGGTACATAATGTAACTTTCTTGTCAGAGATTTTCTTGAGTTTATCGTTTACAAACAATAAAAATTAAATCGTTCTCTTTAAAATATAAGTAATTTAGATTTTAAAATATAGGTATGTACGTTTTTTTTTATAAAGAAACAAATATTAACATCGGTCATTTATTAGGAACAATTTGCATGTCATTTCTTAGAATAAATACCTACATAATTTATTAATGTATTAGATTTGAAATTAGTCGTACCTAAGTAAATTTAGCCTGCTATATAAGGAGCAATAATTATCTTAGTACTTACCTTAGCGATGATTTTCTGAAGTTGAATAGGTACTCACTAACGAATTAATTTGGTGCAATCAATAAGAGAACAAAATAATAATATAAGAGATGTATGCTTGCTTGAATCCAATGAACGAATGAAGGCCACACTGTAGTATCTCGATAGCTACTGTCAAGAGCTTTTATCAATTAATAATTGACAATATTTAATTTATTTTATTGATTGTTTCATAAATGAAATGAAATGAAATGAAATGAAATGAAAATGAAATGATATTTATTCACTGAAAATAGAGTAAAATAGAGTACATGTTGGTCTTACTTATGATATTGTCCTATAATCTATTTTGCCATATGCTGGCATGTGAAATTAAAAAAAATATAATTATAACACGTTTCAATCGAAAGATAAAATTACTAAATTATGAAAATAAAAATAATAGACAATAAAAATTAATAGATACAATAGCTAGATACAATGGAATTATAAATGTCAATATCAAATTCAAACTGGTTCAATAATATATCTAATAATAAATTTAATATTTTTAATTATTTTAAGAAGTCATTCAAACAGTAAAAGGCTTTGTCCAGTAGCCACAATTTTAATTTATGGCGAAACTTCCCAAATGGGAGTTCTCTGATTGAAGACGGTATTTTGTTATACACAACAACACACATTGCATAACAGTTTTTTTGAAATAGAGTAGTTTTCGGTACTAGGCTGAGAACAAGCCTTTCTCTATTTCTTGTATTTCGTAGAAACACATCTTTTGCTTGAACAAACAAGTCAGGATGGCTTCGCACAAATGTACCAACCTCAAAAATGTACATGCTGTGCAAAGTCAAAATTTCTAGGTCTTTAAAAAAAGGCTTACAAGATACATATGGAGGTGCACCTATGATTGCACGCACACATCTTTTTTGCAACAAGAATGCTCTGTGTACGTCCGTGGAATTCCCCCAAAGTAGCAAACCATAACGTAACACAGAGCTTACATAGCCATGATATGCTAAAAGAGCAGTTTGTCGTGTTGAGGTTGTCCTTAGTCTATGTAGTACATACACAAACCTATTTACTTTTTTACAAACATTATCTACTTGACACTTCCAATCACAAAATTTGTCAACAGTTATTCCTAAGAATGTAGTGTTAGTAACTTCATTTAACTTGGTGTTGTTATGTAAAACATCTCTGGTGATTACCTTTGAACCTTTGGTCTGAAATTGAATGTAATTAGTTTTTGCCAAATTTACCATTAAATTATTATCATCTAACCATTGAACAACAGATTTAATTGTATTATTTATTTCAATGTCATAGTTGTTTGTATTATTACATGTCAAAATTACGGAAATGTCATTTGCAAATAGTGTACATTTGTAATTAGTAATGTCAGGCAGGTCATTTATATACAACAAAAAGAGCAGGGGCCCTAAAACACTCCCTTGTGGGACTCCAAATCTATTTATGTGATATGGTGATTTGTCATGATTTATGGCGTCATTTTTAGCCAGACTAGATATTTCAACACATTGTTCACGGTTTGATAAGTAAGTAGTTATCCACTGAAGAGCAGGCCCTCGTACTCCATAGTTGTCTAATTTGTCTAGTAGTAACGGATGAGACACATAGTCAAACGCCTTAGACATATCAAAAAACATAACCATAGTTGGTATCTTTTTATCTACGTTTAAAAGAACATTATATATTAATTTAAATGCAGCAAGAGTTGTTGATTTCCCTCTTTGAAATCCATTCTGTTCTTCTTTGATTACATTAAATTTGTTTAAAAATGATGTCAACCTTTTATGCATAGCCTTCTCAAAAATTTTTGACATAACTGGAATTAATGTTATTGGCCTATAATTATTCATGTCCATTTTGTCACCCTTTTTAAAAAGCGGTTTTATTATTGATTTTTTCAAAGCATCTGGAAACATTCCATTTTCAAATGATAGATTAATTAGATGTGTTAACACCGGTACTATTTCATGCACACTTCTCTTCAACATATCTGTCCTTATTTCATCAAACCCAACCGAGTTTGTATTTCTCAAAGACCTGACTATATTTTGAACCTCTATAAAACTTAGCGGATTTAAAAACATACTACTATTTAGGCGAGTTTTATTAGTATTTTTACATTGTTTATTGCTTTCATTTGTAAGTCCAATAAGAAATGTATTAAACTCTTTTGCGATGTCTTGCGGTGCACTTAAAACTCTATCTCCTACTTTAATGTTATCAATAAAATTATTCTGCATGCAACTTTCTGTATCTCTATTTATAACTTTCCAAGCAGCTTTACACGTGTTTTGAGATTTAGAAATATAATTAAAATTACATATTTGTTGTGACTTAGATATACAACGACGTAAAATTTTTGAATAACTTTCATATGTCTTCTTACTTGATGTTGTTTTCTGCTTATAAAACTTGTAACGTAAAGTCCTTTTTGTTTGGCAACTACGTCTTAAACCCTTTGTAATCCATTTAAGATCTCGTTTTTTTTGCTTAACCTTATATCTTAATTTTGGAAAACACAAATCATAGAACAAACAAAAATCTTCATGGAAACTGTTAAATGCCTTATTCAGATCATTACAAAGATAAACATCATTAAAGCTCAAACGTTTCAAACATTCGCAAAATTTAACTACATTTTCAAAACTATAATCTCGTTTACTAATATAATATATAGTTGACGGTAGTAAATTCTTTTTAATAGGTATGCTTATCATTTGAGCAGTGTCATGGTCAGAAAGCCCTAGTTTCAATAATAATAAATAATAAATAATACATTTATTTTTCCTTACAAAGGTACAATGTAAAAGATTAAATAAGAACAATATAATATAAATATTATAATGTTGAGTACCCGTTATGCAAGGAACTGGTGCCTGCAGTAGGCATAATAGCCTGTGTCACAGGTCACCAGGCCCCACTCCACGGATCTGACATAACACTTAAAACTAGCATGCAAAAAGTAAACATAACAAAAAAATTAAATTCTAAACAAAAATAATTTTGTATGTGGGTAGGTAAATAAATGTTAAAGAAGATTCATTTCACAGGTGTCGTGCGGAGTATAAGTGGATGTGTGTGTGAGTGTAGTGCGGTGTATGTGTGAATATGTTGCGGTGCATGTGTGAATATATGTATGCTTGAGTGAGAGTAAGTTGACGAGTCGATTGTAAGGTGTGGATGTGTGAGAAGTGCATTCGTGGTGAATAGCATTGTTCATGTTGTAAACGGGTGAGCACCTCGCGGTAGATAATTGGATAAATGTGTGCGTGAACCAAACATTTTTGTAGGTTTATAGTCAAGGAGAGGGATAGGCCAATTAACTAAGGTGCAATAAGAGTGAAGTAACTCGAGGTAGAAAGTTGTAGTGAAACTAAGATAGTATACTGTTATATTAACAAAATAAGGTTAAAAGAAATAAAATTAGAATAGTTAAATATTTAGGTAGGTAATAGTTGCTGGTTAGAATCCATAACTACAGATTGAACGTAGCTAGCTCTGTCAGTCTGTCTGTCTGGTTTATAGGGTTTTGTTTTTTAGGTTTTCTTACTCAGAGGATAAAAGGGTAAAAACGCGACATTATTGCCAAGACTCTCTGTCCGTCCGTTTGTCACCAGGCTGTATCTCATGCACCGTGATAGTTAGATAGTTGAATTTTTCAATTCAGTTGGTTGTAATTTCTTTACATAGTACGAGTATTTCCTATTATTCACTATAACGACAAATACTAGAGAGATAGAAAAGAAAAAAAAAAAAAAAAAAAAAAAAAAAAAAAAAAAAGTAAAATAAAGTAATTACGCAGGAATAGTTAGTAAGTTTTCAGTGTCATTGTAATTAAGATTTTTCAAAAAGGCGGTAACGGTTTTTTTACAATTGTGCTTGGTTTGAGGGAAAATTGACAGTTTTTTATTGAGGCAGTTGTAAAGATAAGGACCCAGAAAACAAAAGAAATTATGCGATAGACTCGTATGTAACTGTTGTGATCTACATACAGTGCCCTTTCGGCGCTTATCCTTCACCAGGTCAGGGTCATATATAGTGAGGGAGTGTTGCTTAAGGACAGTGCGCAAAACGAATGATTGTCGTACCGTTAGGACGTCCCACAATTTATATAAATCTGACGTAGGGAAACGGAAAGGAAGACAAGCACTTACTTTTAAAATAGTTCGCTGGGCTCTTTCTAACTCAATAAGGTGAGTTTTGGCGGCTCCTCCCCAGGAGGTTATACAATATTCCACTATAGATTGACAGAGGGCACCAAAGATTTGCCTGATTGTAAAATGGTCAGCTACAGGTCTCAACGCTTTAAAAATATAGATGAGTTTCCTAAGCCGGGAGACCAGTGTTGTAATATGGGGTTTGAAGGTGAGAGATTGGTCAATAATTATGCCTAGGTATTTTATTTTATCAGTTTTGGTGAGAAAAGAGCACGAGCAACTGCTAAAATCGTTACAAGTATGAGCAGTTATATTATAGTCATTTGGTGGAAGGAAGTTTGATCGCATAGCAAACGCAATAAGTTTAGTTTTGGAGACATTTAAAGTAAGTACATTATTATGTAACCAATAGGAGACACTATTAAAGCCTTTTTGAGCCGAGGAGAAGACGTCTTTCCAACTAATACCACTAAACAGAAGCGCTGTATCGTCAGCGAAAGAGAGTATCCTACCCTCATCCAAGTGAAGGCGACAGAGGCCATCTATATAAATGAGAAACAACGTGGGACCGACCACACTGCCCTGCGGAACGCCATAATATTTCACTCGAGCCATTTTTGACGTTACTTATAATGTGGTCAATACATGAATCTAATCTAGTAGGTTCATTTATATGTAAATTTAAATTATAGGTATTTAATAAGTCGACAAATTTTTGAACTACTGCATTGGGTTTTAATGTATTTATATTTATGTCACCTACTAAAACTAATGTCTTCTTACAATTATTTAATAATTTAAATAACAAAGTGTCTAAATATTTAAAAAACATGTCAATATTTGAACTAGGTGTCCGGTAGACACATATCAGTAGTAACTTCTGGTTAAGAATTTCAACACCACAACATTCAAATACACCGTTACATGCATAATTCTTTAAGTTACTCATATCCTTATATTTTATACCCTTTTTAATACATACGCAAACACCACCTCTAGATTTTTCTCTGCAATAAATAGATCCTAACTCATACCCACTTATATTAATATTTTGCTCACAGCCATGCTTAATAAAAGTTTCTGAAAAACACAAAAAATCTGGTAGTTTATCAATCGATTGTAGTTCAGTTAGTGATATTTCGAGTGCGTCCGTTTTAGAAAGTAGTCCAGCAATATTTTGATGTAGGATTCTGAAAACAGCTCGCTTATTAGGAACGAAAAAATGTTTTTGGCGAGTTCTCATTACTGTGTTTATTTATTTTTTGGAAATAAAAAGGGATGGTTCCTTTTTTTGAATTGTTTGCCACTGCAACAGTCACTTGTGTGTCTGATTTATCGGTGATCCCCCCTCAGATCCCATCTGCGAAGAGAAGTAGTATGGAATAGTACCCCGACGCGGTTTCATTTCTAGCTCTATGTTTATGTTTCTGGATAAGTCCAAGGTAGACTCTGACTGCACGTGCACATTCGTCAAACATCTATAAATATGTGAATTTCTCAGCCTTTTATTAACATTTTTAGAATAATCAATTGGATGGTCAATGGAAGTCATTGGCTGTAATTCCTTTACACATTTGTCTAATATATTTTTACACATAGTCAAGTACATTTCATTTTGTTCAGTTTGATCTCTAGTCAAATTTAATAATACATACAATTTTTTGGTCAGGATATCATTATTTACATTTTCCAATCTTTTGCTAGCTAAATTTACAAAATTACATGTCGAATATTGAGCACAAATCATTTGAAGTGAGTTATTAAGTAATTTCTCATTTAAATGTCGGTTTTTTCTTACACTTAATACTAAAACATGGCGGCCATGTAAAGATTTTAATGCTGCAGAAAGCTCCGTCATAACTTTTGTTGGGTTTGAGTCATGTTCTCCAACGGAAAGTACCATCCTGTCCTCTTCGGTCATATCAAAAATACTACAAGTTTTCAAAATTTCCTCCGTTGTTGCTCCTGGCTTCACAAAGGCAGTAATTTCAAAGCCCGTGCTTAGATCACCCATTTCTGAGTCAAAAAGCCTACTGGAAAGTCCTAGACACTGTGTGCCACCGATGACGATGATACGTTTTTTACGAATGTTGGAACGTATCTCTGTGGATCTGTTTTCTTCTTCGTGACACCTACTTGTGTCATCATCGATATTATATGTTACTGCTTGTTCTAAACATTTCCTTGGCATAATTGGCTCATCTGGAGTATTTAATAAGTAATCGCGTTGATGGTCGCTTTCGGTACAGTCGGGGGCAGTCGAATTAATTAATGTAATTTCTTCTGCTTGTGGGTCCATATTATATACAGAGGTTGAAAATCGGGAGTTGTCAGTCAGCAATATTTTTGAGTTTCTCCGGCTAGACAAAACGTTATTCCGTAAGCTTTGCTTTGGACTTCTGCATATTTCTTTTAGTGATACAATTTGTTGGTTCTTTTGTGTAATAATATTTTCCAGTTGATTTTTTTCTAGTACTAAATTATCTATTTCATTATTAGCACTCTGTAGTTGTAATGTGAGATGCAAGTTTTCTTGCTTTAGACTTTCTATTACATCAATATCAGTTCCTCCTGTTGATAAGTCTAAGTATCCTAAACTTCTCATATGTAGTTCTGAATCAACCGATTGTAAAGATAAATTTTGTACAGAGTCATTGGAATTATTTTTAAATAATTTCTTTCGTCTCGTAGTGACATTATCAGCTTCTTTCAGACTGTGATCCATGGTGAAAAAATCGTAAAAAAAAAAATGTTTTTGCACGAAAAAAATGTTTTTGTTGTCTGGATTCGAACTCTGTCCTCGGCTGGCGGCCGTTGGTCCGGTAGAGAACGTGAGCGCACGAGCCACACGATTGATAAACGGTGCGGTTAAATTATGGACTTGACTTGACAATATACGTTAGAAAATCGGTCGAATAAAATAATGAATACGTTTGGAGGTAGTCACAGTCCAAAAGTGATTTTAGAAATAATGTTATTGTAAGTCTTCATAATCAACGATCGTTTTGGATATTATTTCCCAATTGCACTGAATTTCCGAGTTTGTTTGTTACTCACGGTTGATATATTCCAATGTTCGGAAGATTTTGTAGGTCTTGCTAATAATATTTGCATATAGTTTACATGTTCTTGCGTGTGTAGGAATTCATGTTCATATTTAGTTTTTGCCGCCTTATGTGAACGAATTCTTTGGATAACACTCACACGCGTTATTTGACTTCTTAAACACGGTTTACACACGTTTGTTGCTATAATTTACTAAGTTTTCTATTTTTAAAATTAAATCGTCACAGAGCCAATGTTTACTTAGTGAGCGCCACCTGGCCACCTGGCTGGCCTTGACTTACGTATAAAAACTACTAAAATAATTAGTAAAATTAGTGGTGCTTAATAAATATAAATAATTTGACCTCGAATATTTTCCATTTATTATTAGAAATAAGAACGTCGTGTATGATTTGATAGCTATGAATAACATAGTCATTGCTACAAGGGTTCCGTAAATATACTATACTGTTCAAACGGTACTTTTGTGGCATAGCCGGTAATCTGTCTCTGTGTGTGACTGGTTTGTAGTTTTTACATGAAATAAGACAGGCTCTTGTAATATAAATAAACACATTATGCGATTAAGAAAATCACAATGACTCCACAGTCAGGTTATGACTCAGCTATTTTAACCACCAAATCTAGACGTATAATCAGAGATAGTAAACTAATTAATAGATTTAATGTCGGTGTATAATGCAGATACTAAGTAGGTATATAAAATAGTTAAAATCAACTAACATTTTCCACATATTAAATAGGAATAACTAATATTATTTAATAGGATTAGGATTTTTATTGGCTTCACTTGTAACGAACTAGGTGTATCTATGGAATAAAATCTTAGAAGTCAATTTTAACCTACTTCTAAAATTGTCGTATCGAAATGAAACTTTGTACTAAATATAATTATGTAATTATGCAATATTTCAGTATCATTTATCTGATCTGATAACAGAGCCGGGAGGCGGATAGTAGAACTCTTCAGGGTCTCTAGGAAACCCCTCGAGCTTGGGCTCATTTGATTCGTTTTGACGAGTCCAATAGATTGGGCTTGGGTACGAGGATCTGCTGATGAAGGCTTTATTCCACACTTTTTTAATTTATCATTATATCGTAACTAATACAAATCAATTTAATTATTATTGCGCTATAGAAGTGTGTATTTTTGTTGTTTTAAACTATTCATTGTTTAATTATGCTAGGTTTAATAAATTCGAACGCGGCATACCTACTATCTGCAGGAAAGGAAAAGTTGAAAAAAGACTTGCACTAAATACATGACTTTTATATTTATTTGTCATACAAGAATATAATAGCAACATCGAAATCTCAATAAATACATTACAAATTCAACTATAATATTTTCATAATATTTAACGTTATTAATAAACACGTACAAATACAGTCTGTGATACAGACCTAAAAGTTTATCAAATTACCTTATTATTTCAGTCTAGGATGTCTTTTGACGTTTTGCGATTACATTTCATAATATCATAATACAATTACTAAATACATAGTTTAAAGCTTAAAGTTAACATTGGGGTGTCCCTTGACCCCCAGACCAGTGACCATGAAGGTGGCCCCGCACGGCGGCGGCTGCTCCCCGCCGATGTCCATGCTGGCCGACGTCACGAACAGCACGTCGAGCTCGGGCCCCCCGAACGTGACCGAGGTCACTTGCTTCGCCGGAATGGGCACCTTCTCGAGCAGCTTCCCGGTTCTCGGGTCCACCTTGATGACGCAGGAGCCTTCAAAGACGGCTATCCAGAGGTTCCCGTCGGTGTCGATGGTGGTGCCATCTGGGAAGCCCTCGATGTTGTTCTTGCGGAGGTCGAATACGAAGGTTGGGTTGGCTGAAATAGCAATTACAACATATCATTAGAACTTCTGCAAATGCTGCTGAAATTAATGTAATTATTCTGCTTTCGTATGAGTCATCAGCTAAATCCAGTGTCGGAGTTTTCAGACCGCCCAAAGACTTCCGACATGGCTTTACGACTGATATAGCTGGAGTCGGAACTACTGATCCAATGTTGAATATTGTTTCACAGTTAGAAAGTTAGCTTCACTCTCTCTAAGATCAGTGCCGGATTAACCACGTACCAAGAGTAGGTAGCAATTGCTACGGGCCCCGCGCGAAAGAGGCCCCCGCATATGTAAACCCACTCATCTCTGCTTAAGCGTAATTTTTTGAGTAAAACTTAGGTATAAGACGTGGTAAATTATGTCACAAAAACGTGAAACGTTACAACTTTTCAACTTTAAGACAATCCAAGTCAGACACTGGGTAACCGACTATTTTCTTGGCTTTTTTACCACTTTATACTTAGGAATAAAAACCCATAGTAAATCAAGGGCTCTGAAAGAATTTGCTACGGGCCAGGCGCTTTCTTAATCCGGCACTGCCTAAGGTACTACTATCCCTACCACCTTTGTACAGTATCGTTTGCTTTAGATAGATCTGAATCTGACTTTCTCTTCAATGAAAGATATTTATATCCGCAGGGAATCTCCAAGTGAGGCACAGAATCAATTACTATAGATAACAAAGTAAACAGCACTCACAAATATTCCCCGTCTCCACATCGTAGTCATATCTCCTGATCTTGGTCTGCGGAGAGTCTGTGTAGTAGAAGGCGCGCTCCGCCAGGTCCCACGCGAGCCCGTTGGAGACGCCCACCTTTTCAACGATGCGCTCCGCCTTCCCGCCCTTGGCGGAATCGATGCGGTACAGAGAGCCCTTCTCTTCTCTGATCTTGCCTGGTGGGTCTTCGTAACCCATGGTACCTGGAACAGATACAATAAAAATCCTACTAATATTATAAACGTTAAAGTTTGCGAGTATGGATGGATGTTTGTTACTCTTTCACGCAAAAACTACTAAACGGATTTAAGTGAAATTAGGAATGGAGATAGATTATAACCTGGAATAACACATAGGCTACTTTTTATCCCGGCAAAAGGTTCTTGCGGGATAACGGGAAGACGCGGGTGAAACCGCGGGGCGCAACTTGTTATCTATATGGGTAAGCCACAGAACCGACAACCGTTGCGATAGACATGCTCTTGAGTGGAGACCGCGACAAGCTTAGTCTGATTTTAGAATATTTTAGAATGACGCTCAAGCATTGATCAATACTTAAGCACAGACTTGACACTGTCGGTTCATAAAAATATGTCAAATTTCAAATTTTCAAATTTCAAAACTTTTTTATTTAATAGGATACATTGTGATCACTTTAAAACGTCAACTTAAAACTAGCTACGCCTGTTCCAACCTCCTTACGCCGGCAAAAGAACAGGCAAGAAACGCCCGGCAGGTAAATTTTTTGGCGCGATCACATTGACAATTTTATTCTTATTAATAATTGATTGAATTGGAGCAAGTTCACTAAAATCCCAAGCTTTTTCTTCGTCATCTAATAGTCCGATATTTTTTAATTAGCTTTACTAATAAGAAGATTTCTCTTGTTTGGTTGTACACATTGGGATATGGGAACATGAATATTAACGAGTTGCGGGATCACAACCAAAGCAGACCAGACCCCACAAGCAGCACCCGTTCACGAGTTGACGCATGTGCCAGCCATCGCTCTCACTTAATCACTTCTCAAGCATCACTGATCGACACTTAAGCGTCATCTAGAATACGGGCCTTAGTGTCGAACGAATTTCCGACTAAATGGAGCAACGACTTGCGCCGAGTGGCTGGCAGTAGTCGGATAAGATGTGCTGAAAACCGGGCTCAGTGGCATACTTTTGGAGAGGCCTATGTCCAGCAGTGAACTGACACAGAAAAATGAAAAGGATAAACGCGCCGCCAAACGATTATTTCCATAACATTCCGATTAGCTCTGGTTTAGAACACCTCACTGATACACGCACACTCCTGTACGAAGTGTGTGTGACCAAGAAGTTCATGTACAGTCCTCTGTACCTGAACTTCTTGGTCGCTCTACTCACCGGCGAACAGCCTGCCCCTGGGGTCCGCCTTCCCGTCGTTGAGCCTGTTCCGCGGCTCGTGCGCGTCCACCCGCGCCAGCTCGCGCAGCACGCGCGCCGCGCCGCCCTCCGCGCCGTCCCACTGCACGACCAGGAACTTCAACTCCGCGCCCACCACGAACTGGTCCGCCGCGCCCTCCACCGGGACTATGAACCCGGGCCGACCCTCTACGCGTAAACGTATGTTTTAGGCGGTTCTGCCAACTTCAAGGTCTTGAGGATATCTCCTTTCGAGAATGGAGAGGACAGCGGTGTTTCGTTAATGTAACTCGACTCAGTTTAAGCCGGTAAAACTTCTGTTAAATTATATCCTGCCACCTATATCCATTTGGGGACTAATCTACGCTAATATATAAAGAGGAAAGGTTTAATCGTTTGTTTGTAAGTAAAACTAAAAAATATTGTACCGATCTTGATGAAATTTGGTATAGAGTGCTATAAAACCTTGCTTCATTTTAAATATCAATCGCTAAATATGCCGAAACGTGCGACATAAACAGCAATCTTGATCGCGTCGACTAACATCTTTAATTTTTTTCACAGCTGAAAGAAACCGTAGAGTTGAATATTTGCCGCTTTCTTCAGAAAAAAAATTGTCAGACATACGGACAAGGACAATAAAGTGATCTTATAAGGGTTCCGTTTTTGCTCTTGAGGTATGGAACCCTAAAAAATAAATAAAAATTGTGGATACCTCATTGTGGATTATAAATATTACAAGCATATACATACCTAGTGTAGTCTTGGTGTGTTCCCCCGTGGCGGGCACGTACTTGTGGATGCTCCTCTCGTGGATGCTGACGAAGAACAGCGCCTGCTGCTGCTGGTCCCAGTGCGGGCCCTCGCCCAGCACCACGGGCGCCGTCACCTTCTGCACCTTGTACGACATCTGGGAGGTGTGACCAATGTGAAATTCAGTCAGCTAACAATTTGCTGGTTTTTATTCCTATTTTCCTAAGGTACACAAAATTTGCGGTGATCTGGTACAGTCAGTTACAAAAGTCGCTAAACAATAACAGATTTTCCGATCACCTTCATCATCTCAAACACCAACCTTTGAGCACATCATCACCGCACATCAGGCGGGTCGTATTGTGGTCAAACACTACCTTTTTAGTTTTGAGAATAACCCAAACATTACTGATGTAAAACACATTTGAAAAATCGAGAACGACCAGTTACTTTTGTCGCTGACTGTGCACATTGAGACACTTGTGTTCAGCTACTTTTGTTGCTGACTGCACCTGAACAGACCGAAAGGAGAGATATCACAAAAAAAGTGTTTTAAAAACAAACAAAAGATTACATAAGTAGATGCCTACTAGAAGATAAACCATTTTAAAACACTTTTTTTAGCTACATCTTTTAACTTTTTTATAATATTATATGTATATTCTAAAACTAGTTGTACCCCGCAGTTTCCCGTTATCCCTCAGAAACCATTTTCCAGGATAAAAAGCCTATGTGTTAATCAAGGGTATAAGCTATCTCCATTCCAAATTTCATCAAAATCGGTTTAGTAGTTACGGTGATACGTGGTAACAAACTTTCGCATCTATAATATTAGTAAGACAAGCACGTACTTTAAGTAAATATATACTTAAAATAGCATGATCAGTTCACTAAATGAATGATCTTGACCAGGTTAATTAGGTACCTATGCCTCGATCCTAGCAACTATAAAATTAAACTAAAAAAATAACAAAAGTACCATATAACTAACAACATATACCTATATGAACTCGCGTTAATCGTGAGCGTATTTATGGATAAACACTCAATTTTAACTAAATAAACAACGTACCTTACCCCACGGAAGACTGTCAGCAAGTGAATTATTGCAGAAGCGATATCATTTTATACCTAGGTAGTTGCTATACACACTTATTTATTGTTTCTGATGATTTGAGTACAAACACAGTATTGATAGAGGCCGATAAACAGCCTAGATGACTCCAAGGTCAGAGGAAATAATCTAACCTTTCACAATGGCACTTTTGTATTGAATGGGAAACTTATGAGACTTGTGTTTAGAAAATATTTTACTTACGTTTAGCTGCACATATGATGTAGAAGCACAATTACTTGTTGTCATAACATGATTCAAAACTACAAATAATTACATCTATTTAGTAAAGTACTTAAAACTCTGCTTAGTATAAAAAAAAAATGTACAAAGTTACCTTTTTATATTGATTTTGTAAAGAAACAAGTCTAGAAACTGGAGATGTAAAATTTAGAGGTTATGTTTATTCTTGTATGGGTTACTTACAATACTAGCTGTCAACTTGCGCCTGCTACCACAAACGACTTATGTATTTATCTACGGCGCCATCGCCGCCGCCGGCTACTTACTGCCAGCCCACTTTATACCCTAACAACGTATGTCGGTAAATGAAACACAATTGGAAAATCAGTTGACATTTATTTGATGAATTTGGAAAAATTATACACAAATATTATCCCAAAGACGGCTAACCCAAACTTTGAGAACTGTACAACCGTAAACACATCTACTACCTGTATTCACAACACATTGTTATAACCGATATGACGAGACTGAAGAGAATTTTGTTCTTTGGCAGTTACTAAATGTATCATTTATATACTCAATGATTTGACTGCCGTTACTAAACACCGATACACGTATACATTGGCACAACACGTTACACACTACTATGGAACAAAAAATACATATAACTACGCCCCCTGCGCTTATCTGACACATAGTAACCGAGGGTAATACTTCAATTAAATTAACCGCTAAGCTATTGTTACATAAAATATCAATTAAACGTAAATTTTTATCTCCTAATGATTTTAAACTAATACTGAGAAAATAACAAATATGACTTCACACGTACAATTACACACCCATAGACACTTAGACACATTTTTTTCTAACAATGCTTTCTCTAAACAAGTAATAAATCGTACGTACGATTACATATACATATGATATGGGATCGCACGAATAAATGCAGGAAATGTAAAGAATTGATCACAAAAACCGTGGGCGGCAACAATAGGTACATACTAAAACGAAATAATATTAATGTTTGTAACTTAAAAGACAACAGTTGTATCGCACGCGTGTTTAGACGGCTCCGTAGAGATGTCCATTCCCACTACAAATCTTTCCGAGATTACATACAAGTCACAGCCAACGGTTCTTAAACACTCCAAAAATATCATCTCTAATTTCGAGTCGTAATTTGTTTTTGCCACAAATGTATTCTATTCGACGTAATGCAGTTGTTACTTATGTAAATTATTACAAATTTTCATTGAGAAACCTTAGTATTTATCAGTGCCTAGCCTCTGTTACAAAATAAATGCGTATTTACTTAAGATATGATACAGGATAAGACAATGTGTGCCTTGTTAGGAATACATAACTCCTGTATGTAAGTAACCTACAACTGTGAAACGAGCGCTAAGCTAAACAAACTAGATTACGGCGATGCTACGAGGTTCTCCCGCCGCGACAAATCACTCGTACTACACAAATTCAGATTTCAGCAATTCTTTAGGTTTTTGTTGGACTTAGATCGTAAGAGAAGGCCGTCGTGTAGTTTGCACGAGAGGTTCGACGCTGGCGGCATTTTTCGTTATGAGATTAAAATATAATATAGGTACATACAAAAATATAACTACCCCAAGCACCTAGGTTTAATCTAAACATCAGTTTTACAGTGAGATCAAAATATGATACTTTACAGTAAACATTTCATGTATACGTAATACTTTGCAACGTGCTTTAAAAAAGGAGATTCAAAACACCTGCGCCTGCTTCGTAAGCGTGAGATCCGCGGATAAAAAATAAACGTACCTAATGCGAGCGGAACCGAGACTAAACTAAACTAACTAGCCGAGCATCACGACTTACAACACGTGCTGTGACGTCACTGCACGGCCCAGCCGTCATTGTGTTTTACCTAAATGGAAACTTAGCTTGCGACGCAAATTATAATATTAAATTGGCTTACAATTTACAGGTTATCTTACATATTAGGGAATGGTTTGTACCTAACGCCTACACAAAATGCTGAACCGTACAAATATTCTGAAACCCTGTCCTATCCTACCTAATGGTTCTGCAGCACCAATGAACACTTAACGGGTAAAATTTACAAATCAAGTACCTATTTTTTTTGTTAATTTTGAAAATCAGTCACTTTCAATCACAGGTTGATGCGCAATTCAAAAGGAAAATGTTTTTTTTTCTCTTTACCAAAAATGTTTTACAAAATGTGTGGCTAAACCGTTCGATCATTCCATCCAATTTCTTTCTTTCATTCTACAACCTCAAGATAGATAGGTTAAGTACAAATTACAACATAAAATTTACATTTTCCGAGAATAGAATTGTCAATTACATATATATAAATATACATAGTTGTAAATAAATAACAATGCGCCGCGCTGCGAGCGAGCCCCGTCGCATTAGATGCACAAATCAAACTCCCGGTAATGGTCCCGAAACCAACAATAACTTCCTTTGAGGATTCGCGAGTAAATTTCAAAAAGAGCGTGTGCAGAAACTAAATAATCTTCGAAAATGCTACATAGAATATTTATAAATAAAACAAAGTACAGCTAAATAATTGACTCGTGTTTCTTTTCGTATAATTGAATAGGGCTTGCGCGCAGCACGGCTACAAAAAACTGCTCCATCGTAACTACCACCACATTTGGTTACGGAATTTTGCGGCGAATTTATGGCAGTAATAATGTAATTAATTGTTTTCCATTCGTTAATCGTTTGTCTGTTTGTCCGGGCGCTACCCGGTCGGTAACACCCTGTCGTCAATACTGTTGACAACCGGGAAAATAACGTTGCGTTCGTTCAAACTGTTGACAAACGGGAAAATAGTTTTGTTCGTTCAGGGTTGTTGCGAATATCAGCATCAGCTTGATTAATGCTAATTTATCTTAAACTACGTATACATGACCGACCGCAAAGACGGGATTATTGGGTTGTCTCGTTCTTTTGCGAAATTCGACCAATCAGAAATCGTACATTCATAACGTATTGTTCCTTACTTTCTACACATATTATTATCTAAACTATAATTACTTACCAGTTAATATAATACATACTTACTTTTAATTTTTTATTACTATATTAATTAAAATCAGCATCGGCGTCAGCTGATGTGACCAACGTTTGAATCAGCAACAACCCTGATTCAGTGTTTACAAACGCAATTTTTTATTACTCGATCGTATACATTAACGGCCACTTTCAATAACCGATCTATCCACGTCTTTACTTCTATGGAGCTTGTGTCAAATTTCTATCTCCAGTAGGGCAAACCGCGGATAGATTATAACGGCCGATAGTCGTTTACATGTTCCAGGGTAGCGTTTGACCGCAAGCCACCTGATGTTAAGTGACGAGACACGCTACGCCTAAAACTTCTACACCAAGTACAAGAGTCCTGATGTAGTGCAATATAGCGATTGGGAAATAAAAAGTTGCATTCGCCAACTTTGACCGAACGAATTCTATTTTCCCTATCGTCAACGGTTTGAATGAACCGAATTTCTTTTCCCGATGGTCAACAGTTTCGGCGAGTTAAGGTATTGTATTGTTCGTGACGGAGAACTAAAGTCAAACCCGGCCAAATGTGATGTGTAGCTCGTCGGATCGGAATACAAATATTTCGTATATATATATATAAATACATATGTATATGTAAGTAGTTATAATTATCAAGTCACCTTACAAACGGCCGGTGGGAAGGCAAAGTCCTTCGAGATTCTAGGTGACCGTCGCCTGAGATTTGCCGTTGTACAGTTCAGGCGTCGTAGCCTAGTTATTATTACTCAGGTGTGCTTGAAGCAAATCTCGGACGGAGCTTCAGTTTTCACATAAAGCGGCTCTTTACGTTCATTTATTATATTGTTGTATAGAAGTTTACTTTTGAGCACGAATAGAACGGACGCAAGAACTGCTAAAGCTCGAGTTTATGTGAAAACTTAGTTTTACAATCTGAACTTGGGTTAGAAGTTCAAATCGTACATTATTTTATCTCCAATTTTGAGTATGAAGATAAAACAACTTTCTTTTGATAGCTTAGTTTTATTCCTATAACTGGAATAAAATTAAACTGTAATTGACACTGCAGTACATTGACGTAGCAGAACTTGATCATTGTCATTGTAAAAACTGAGATACTGACTTATTGAGCAGTTGAACACTCCGCACAGTGTCATCTCCGGTACAGTGGCCGGCAAACAAGTTGAGCTAAAAACCTTGGCTGCGCAGAAACGATGTTTAGATCTGTCAGGTGGATCGAAGGGTGCGCAGGTGTAATTGTTTAATCAGCTTCCCGCGCCATGTTCACGTCACGTTAGCATCCAACTACGAACTCGAACAGAAATCCATATGCGCGAACTGTCCCCTTCCGCGTTACTTTTGGCTCAACTTGTTTGCCGGGTACTGTATCGCCGTCGGCCACGATATCGGTAACGATACAGTGTGGAAGCGTTTACTTATAAACGTGTAAGATTACTAGTTCACCGATATCGTTACTGGCTAACAAGTTATCTCAGTTTCTTGCTACGCTTCAAGTCCTAGGATGAGGTGAAGATGACTCCACTTACAAATTTGTTTGGTCGTGATTCGCATTGACCGTTTCACTATTGCTACACGCATCTATAAAAGAAATGAAAACATTTCGAGTGCCAGATTTCATTTTGATACTTACTGTTATTGTCACAAATTAACGAGTTAGGAATAAAATTTTGAACGAAATCAGCGTATATCGAATTACAATTAAAGATTCAAGATTTAGTCAAAAGAAAAATTACTGTAAAATTTTATATACACATGTAGCAATGGTTTTTATGTTATATGCTTTAAAATGGCACAGATGATGCTTCTCGCTCTATTTATTATTTAGGTTTTCTTCACAAAGAAATATTTTAAGCGGCAAGACTTTGTGCATAAGAAACTAGCTCTTCATGAAATGAAGGACATGCAAAAAAATGTAGCGAGTTACCTTTACAAATGTTGATTAGGAGCGTAGATAGATCGGGAGATGCCTCAGATAATATTGTGATATTTGTATATCCCAGACATACTATGTAAATTATTTTGTAATATCTATTGTGCACTTTTTTTGAGACAATGACGTAACATTTAAAACATGAGCCTCTTGTAGACAGTACTTTGTGCATATTTATAGACATGTCTGGGATGGGTTGAAAATAGTCAATTAGATGATGGTTTATGTTTCAAGACAGGCTGACAGTTTTAAGAAACTCATTACACTTTTTGAATGTCCTTATGTGCTTTTACACGTTGAAATGTGCGAGCGAGACGGCAAACTTCAGCGACAAACGCTCTTGGAACGGTCAGCGACAAAATCAGCTGATCATATTCGACTTTTCAAAAGCGTAATAGATCAGTAATGTTTTTTTGACAACTTACCAGGTAGCGTTTGACCATAACACAACACACCTGGGCTGCGTTCAGGAACATTCCAAGTAGGGTAAGATTTATCCTAACGCTTTCAGAATGACTGGAAACTGGAAATCTGACGCACTCTAACGTCACCTAAGACCGTTCAGAAACTCGGGAAAGTTTTCAGAAACGTTCCATGTAGGGTGAAATTTGTCCAAACTCGTACAGAACACAGATTAGATAGAAGGTTCAGGTTACCTGACATTAGCTTACCCTCACCCGAGTGTAATTTCTGAACGCAGCCCAGATGTTAACTGATGATTCGGTCGAAGGTTAAGTGTCTAACTCCCGAAATTAATAATAATCGATTCTGATCCGTTATCCGCAGTTTTAGACCGACATATTACTACTAAAATGACATACTATGACACGACATATCGATCCAAAACCGCGGACAACGGATCAGGATCGATTATTGATTTCGGGCGTTAGATGACAAAGAAAATTTGGTAAATATGTTACTGTCCAGCGAGTTCTGTCGTTGACTGACGATTGTTACGGCGCCGTGGGTGTTAGCCGCTAGCCCGGAGCGGCGGGGGTTCACTTGTGGTCCTGGTGCAGCGGCATGTGCAGCGGCGGGTGCGGCGGGTACATGGGGTGCGGGTAGTACGGCTGCACGTACTCGCCGCCCTCCTCGTAGTTCACGTAGCCCATCCCGCCCATCATGCCCATCATGCCTGCGGACAAACATTACATAGATTGAGAAGACGATTTCAAGATTGAGCTGAAAGTTGGGGCTAATTACAACCGTTTGTAATTAATCAATTATGATAAAAATATATATATGTGCCTCTAGAAAACAAAGTGCAATCCCTCCTTCCCTATTGATGTTATAAATGCGAAAGCAACTTGAAAAAAAAGATCTTCCGAAATACCATTTTCCTTTTGAGTCAAAAGGGACTTGTGATTCGGAAGGTAAAATAATAAAGGAATCGGTCTCGGTGGGTAAGAAGAAGGAAAGTCAGAATTTTTTTCTCAGTGTGTCTGTCTCACTTTCACGCCTAAACTAATGTACCAATTTAAATGAAATTTGAACAGGACATACCTAAGGAAGGACATAGGATACTAGCAGCTCACGCGGTTGAAACCGCAAGGAACAGCTAGTTTTTTTTGTAAAGTTGCGACCAATCTTCTCCTGATCTTTAAATAGCAATGACTTGTAAGTACAGGTAGCAGCAAAAGTAGCTGACCATATTCGATTTTCCAAAATGTTTTCTAAATCATTAAAGTTTGATTTGGGGTGAAACCAAACGAGCGTAATTTTGTGAGTATAAATTTCGGTAGCATAAATTCTGCTGCATTCTTTTTCATACAAAAAGATAGTTGTGCCACACGACGACGTAAAATGAGTTGAAAATTCAGTTGAACGTAAAATGAGCGACCGCAAATACGCGACTCGCGACTCACGACTCACAAAGTTACGCTCGTTTGTAACATCAACATAATATTAAGTAATACAATGCCAAGAGACCGTTTGTTGCGCACCCAATTCATTAAAGCTAACAAAAAACTTGAAATACGACATCATAGAAGAAGGTTATCTAATAACAATGACTAATTGCTTGGAGCTATTTCTAGCAGACAACTACAGTGAAGGTCAAGGTGTACAATATAGGACATTTTAATGGGAACTGGTGGAATAGTCGTTAAAAACTGTCACCTTCGACCACATCGTCGCTTAACAACAGATGATTGCAGGTGAAAAATAACTTTAATCTGGGGAATCCGAATTTTATATTTTCAAAGATTCAAAGAATTTATTGCATGCCATAATGTACAATAGTTAGTCATAACATAATATAATTAAGATCAATTATGGACCCTGTTGGGCACAACATTTTTTACTTTGTATTAATTAATTTTCTGTCAACTAATTAAGTTATTGGAAACGACCGTTAATTAATAGAAAAGAGATAATTTCCATTGCTTAACGTAATTTTAATTTTTTTTTTCAATTTCATTTTGTAGCATAATTTCAGAGATGCGCGATTGCAACCCCCAGTGGAAAGCCTACCTGTCTCACACGTCAAGTTCGTGTATTCATATTCATTTATTTTGCTTTAATATACATCGGAGAACAGGTCTTAATGATATCAAAATGCAGAGTACATTATACCCGATAAGGGCGTAGCAAAAATATTTAGTAATGTTAGTATCAAATTTAATGGCATGCAGTTTATATACAGTCAAGAATATGCAATTTACAGTCAAAAGAAAAATAATTAATAATATGCATGTCAAATTGTTAATAACTGATGCACTATGATTTGTATAGAAGTAATAATAACGTAACATACACAAATAATAATAATAAAATTGAATTATGTCATCATTCCAAAATATTCATTCATGTCATAAAAAACACAGTCTATCAGCCAATTCTTTAAGGTCTGTTTAAACATTTTACAAGGTAGATCCTGCATATTCTTTGGCAGATGGTAGACACTTACCGGGATCGTTGGAGTCGAGCGGGTAGTACTGCACGGGGTAGACGGGCGGCGGGTACGGCATGTACGGCACCGGCACCAGCGGCGCCTCCACCACGCACTCGCCCTCGGCGCCCGGCGGCCCGTACCCCGCGCCCGGGGCTCGCGGCTCGTGCGAGCTGCGGCTGGGGACCAACACCCTACATTGTTACCATTCATTCGAAACGATGATTCGACTGAAAGCTCAAGCTTGCTGGATTAAGGTCAGGGTCAATACTTCAGAAGAATTCTCAAAAGGCATCAAAGAAAATCGCATAGTGACTTTCTTTTATAATAAAGTCAAAAGTCAATATTTATTTATTCAATAGGATACATTGTGATCACTTTAAAACGTCAAACTTAAAACTAGCTACGCCTGTTCCAACCTCCTTACGCCGGCAAAAGAACAGGCAAGAAACGCCCGGCAGGTAATTTTTTTGGCGCGATCACATTGACAATTTTATTCTTATTTATTGATTGAATTGGAGCAAGTTCACTAAAATCCCAAGCTTTTTTTGTCATCTAATGGTCCGATATTTCTTAATTAGGTTTACTAATAAGATTTCTCTTGTTTGGTTGTACACATTGGGATATGGGAACATGAATATCAATGAGTTGCGGGATCACAACCAAAGCAGACCAGACACCACAAGCAGCACCCGTTCACGAGTTGACGTGAATACGTTTCGCACGTACGTGCGTATACGAACCAATCATAAAGAGCGCTGTTATCGGTAACTAGACGCCTATTAAAAGCACAATGCTTTTTATATTCGAAACATTCAGGTCAATGTATGTCTAATTGTCTATGATATTGATAAGCGACCTTCTGGCTCGAATCTCGAATCACTGAGCTATCGTTGGCTTTAGGAAGAAGTATGTTTAAGGCCGATTTCAATAACCGATCTATCCACGGCTTGTCCCAGTGATAGAAATGTGACATTACTTCTATGAGGCTTATGTCAAATTTCTACCACTAGTAGGGCAAACCGTGGATAGATCGGTTATTGAAACCGGCCGTAAAACATGCACGGAATGGAACGGGAAACGTACCGGTTGTTGGGACCACCCTTGTTGGCCATGTTGTTGTTGGGTCCTTTGTTCACGTTGTGGTTGGGGTTCTGGGTTCCGTCCTGGTTACCTCGTTTATTAAACCTGATTGAAACAAAACTATATGTGAATACATAAAATGAAATTGATATAGTTATTTCTGGCATACACAATATCGTGAAAATCTAAATATATATAACTCAGAGGTGACAGTGATCTATCGACGCACAGCCCAAACCACTAGACGGATTGGGCTGAAATTTGGCATGCAGGTAGATGTTATGACGTAGGCATCTGCTAAGAAAGGATTTTGATTCATTCTACCCCCAAGGGAATAAAATAGGGGATGAAAGTTTGTATTAAACTTTGTCAATTTTTAATTGATCGAGCTGAGACTTTGCATGCATAAAGCAAAAAAATGCATGTAGCCGACGCGGGTGAAACCGCGGGGAACAGCTAGTTAACTTCTAAGATTTGATTACATTGTTAGTTAGAGTTAGTTACAAGTGAAGTTAACAAAAGTGTTTTAAAAACAAACACGACAGTACAACATGCGTGATGTCAGATATAGGCACATGAAGTGGATGTGCTCTTAGGATACTAGCGACCCGCGCCGGGTTTGACAATGGGAGGTTTTCAGACTACTAAAAAACCGTTGTTCCCATATAGATAAGTCTAAGTAACCAAAAACATTAATAATGTAAGAAATTGAAATGTCATTAGCCTATTAAGTTCCCACTGGGACTCTGGCCTTCTCTCAGACAGAGAGTATCGATCGTAATCTACCACGCGGGCCCAGTGCGGGTAGGTGGATGTCGCATGCCCTTGAATGTTTTGGGTCTTGACCATGCCGGTTTCCTCACCATGTGTTCGGCCAACATAGCTCCATTTAAACGTCTACCGACTGAAAAAGAGTCACAGTGTCGTGCCATGAGTCGGATTTCGGTTGTTCGTATGAAGATTAATTTTACTGAGCTACTGGTTGCTCGCTAAAAATTATAGGATTTTCGAGAATAAGTCAAATAGGTAAGCGAAATATACAAGAACCCTGTGTGTCCAGGTCGAAAAATAAATACAACTATTCACTTATTTTTTAGTAGTTTATATTGCGGGCATTCGAAACGGAAGTAAGAACGAACGAGTCAAGCTGTGGTTGCGTTACTTGCGTTGATTGTCACGAGTGTGTGAGCGTGACCTACGACTTCCTTGTGTTGACAGCGGTTCCACTTTCTTGGTCAGTTCTGCTATTTGGTCTAAAACTGATCCCGGCGAAAACGAGGTAGCGGCAACATGTGGTTTCGATGAGGCGATGTCCATCACTGCATCGGTCAAATCAGCCAGGCTATTTAAGTCGGAGCGCGGCTGCGATGCTATGGCTGTCTGTACGTGGTTGGCCAGACGGCTACTCCAAATAGTCTTGAGGAACTCTTCGGGCACTTCTGACCCAGCCAAATGACGTAAGTGACGTAACAGTTGTGATGGTCGTCTGTCACCTAATTTTTTGTGGGCGAGTAGTTGTTTCACTTCCTTTTCCCTCGATTGTGAAAGGCGTTTAATGAGCTCCGCTTTCAAGGTATCGTAGCTTGAGCCTGTAGGTGGCGCGACTATTATGTCTTTTACTTCTGCTGCATATCGGCGGTCAAGTTGCGAAATGATGTAATAAAATTTAGTAATATCGTCTGTGACTCTTGCTCGCAAAAAATGTCCTTCCACTTGGGCGAACCAAACCGCGGGCTCATCCGGCCAAAACGGCGGCAGTCGGACCCCAACTCTAAACACATCGGTTGCATCCAAGTAAGCCCGCTGTGATTCTGTTAGTGGAATGTCGTCCGGTTTCGACATGATATTATTTGATTGTTTCTACTTGCGTTTATCCAAGTGAGTAAGTGGGAAGTATCCAGTTTAGCGGGGTCACCAAATGTGGAGTTCAAGTACGAAAATAAACACAACTATTTCACTTATTTTTAGTCAATTATACAGGCATAATTCTCTACGGAGGCGAGAGTCGCACTGCCGACGGCCGCTAGCCGTCGCCCGCCTGTTGCGGCACGCCACAACCCCTACTAATCGTATAGGTAAGCAAAATGTACAAGAATGTATGTATGAAGACGCTTTTACTTTTATCCGCAGTTACAGAGTTATCAAAGGACCTTGCGCTAGCTCCAGGTGGAGGACTGGCAGTAGGTGGCGCAGGACAGACCGAAGTGGCGTCTTTTGTTACCCCACACAAAACTGCGAATTCGCATCGCAACGCAAATATCTGCGAGCTCTCACGAATGCACCACAAGAATTTCCGATCTGGATCGCATCGCATCGCAGATTTGTGGTATGGTCACCTGAACCAACGCTTTGCCGCACGTATAGTATCGCAGCAATTCGCATCAAAATCAAAATCAAAATCAAAATCAAAAATATGTTTATTCAATAGGATACATTGTGATCACTTTAAAACGTCAACTTAAAACTAGCTACGCCTGTTCCAACCTCCTTACGCCGGCAAAAGAACAGGCAAGAAACGCCCGGCAGGTAATTTTTTTGGCGCGATCACATTGACAATTTTATTCTTATTACTAATTGATTGAATTGGAGCAAGTTCACTAAAATCCCAAGCTTTTTTTTTTGTCATCTAATAGTCCGATATTTTTTATTTAGCTTTACTAATAATAAGATTTCTCTTGTTTGGTTGTACACATTGGGATATGGGAACATGAATATTAACGAGTTGCGGGATCACAACCAAAGCAGACCAGACCCCACAAGCAGCACCCGTTCACGAGTTGACGCATGTGCCAGCCATCGCTCTCCTCGACCATATGAGAGGGAAGAGGGCGACATCGCAAGTTCCTGCGGCTTCGTATCGCAACGCAACGCAGTTTTGTGTGGGAGCCCCTTGTGTCGCTGCGCCACCTCAGTTAGTGGACAGTTATCGTGTCCCGCGGTACACACCTGGGGCCGAGTAGAGAACGCTGCCCGTTGCCCTTGCCCTGCAGTCCCTGCTTGTCTTGCATCTGCTGCTTCTGCTTGTTCATGTCATTTCCACGGCCCCCATCATTTAAGGACATATGCTGCATATCCTGTCAATATCAACATAAAGCATTATTTATACAGATAGTAAGATCACAGTATACACCGAAACGCTAATTACCTTGCTATATAATTCACTAGTTATCTATCTAATTACCTTCCTATATAATTAGCTAGTTATCTGGCTATTCAATCAATCAATCAAAATACATATATTTATTACCTTCCTATATAAATCTCTAGTTATCTGGACTAATTACCTTTTTATACAATACACTAGTAATCTGGGTATGATGTCATTAAATCTTGACTTTGGTGTCATAAGGTCGGTTGAGCGTTATTACGACTTTTCAGAAGAGTGAAAAGAAAAATGCTAAAGAAATCGGATTGTAATTACATGACTATCAGAGATATCGATTTAGTTGTTTTTGTAACATTTGTCTGTTAACTATACGTATCTACAATATGCCGTATAGTAATTTAAATTATCTGTGGCATAAAGAAGCAAATCAATATTATGCTTTCAGATCTTTTTATAATCTGTTCATAATTTCATATCAGACATTATGGTACCATTATCTTAACAACGAATAGAGACAGAAATACCGTTGTCAGCTTAGCAGAAAGAGAGCGAAATACTCTATGTAAAAAAGTGACTTTACTCAGACGCAGACACGGAGAAAAAAGACCTTCCGAAATACAGAGAAGGAATTTCCTTCCCTTTCGACTCAGAAGGAAAATAAGGTAACTAAAATAAGGTAAGGAAGGAAAGGGTTACATTTTGGAAGGGATCTGTTTCGGAAAGTAAGACTCAGTAGGAAAGTCAGGAACTTTTGCTCAGTGCATATCCGACCTTATGACACTGCAGTCGAGATATATGTCAATATGTTGGAAGTCGTTCATGAAATTACTAAAGCATTGACAACGCCTTATATGTAGGCATGTCACCTAATAAGGTAGCATTTGTCAAGCTTGCGCTTTCGTCAAGAATCGCTTGTGGGACTGGGGCCTAAAATATGCGGGTACCAGTTAAGATAAATCTGCTAAGCGGTGAGTAGCAAGCCTGTAAATAATTAATTATAGAGAGATGATAAGAGCGACCTACACTACAGTGACGCACGTGGGGCAAGTCCACATTGAACCAGGTACGTCACCTAATTGTTTTAACTGTATAGCCAATCGAACTAAGAACTGATAAGCTTATAAAATTTGGTATGGCAGTAGTATGTACTTCCCTGAACAAGCGAGCTAGCAGTTCTAAGGGCCTAGATAAAAAACTTTCCTGCCGGGCGTTTCTTGCCTGTTCTTTTGCCGGCGTAAGGAGGTTGGAACAGGCGTAGCTAGTTTTAAGTTTGTCGTTTTAAAGTGATCACAATGTATCCTATTGAATAAAGTACTATTGACTATTGAACAGCTAGTTGACTATATATCGACTAGATGTGTGCCCTCTGAGGCTACTCCTGTGTCTCACCTGGGTTATATCGCGCGGCGAATAGTGTCTCGGGGGCGGGGGCCCGTAGGCCGCCCACATGCAGTCTACACCGAGATTGTAGTAATATCGAAGCGTAGGGATATCTGCATAACAAGCAAGCATTTGTAAAGCACTGCCAAGAGTGGGTAATATCGCCCTTGTCGAATATCAAATCGAAACTATATATTGGTATCGAATTGCCGGCGATAGCGCGTCGATCAGCGCGTGGCGGTCAGTAGCAAGCTTATAAACAATATCTTTTAAGGTGAATTTTTAAGATAGGTTTTGTTGTTGGTGGCCAAAATACTACGGATAAAAGCAAAGGTTGACATTTCTACAACAAGGTGTCAAGATCAAGATCAAGATCTCATTGGAAGGAAAGATCCCATAGGAAGGTTTTCGAATATTAAAAAAAAATGTTTGTCTATATTTTACAATTTTTTTTCTCCAAACCATCTCAAAAAATCCCCTATATTATGTTATATACCGCTTGTGTTGTCGGAGTGGATAGGCGACGCATTGCGTGATAGGCGAATACATATAGTAAAAACTTAAAAGGTATAAAGCCTAAATATCAGCGTATTGTTCAAAGGGCATTTAAAATATAAACATCATCGATGTGAATGTGGCGCTCGTACAACCTGTAGGTCATTGCACACAAACTGGCCTAGCCCCAAAAAAAGCTCCAAACTTGTGTTATAGATACTTACCGAGATTCGAACCCGGGACTGCTAGCAATAAGAGGTACAGGCGACTTGTGGTCAAAAACTACCCTGTAAGCCTAAAAAAAGAAAAGTTGTGAGCTCACCACTCATCGGTAGATCGGACCCATTAGGCTGAACGCTTTTATAGGCGTGGGGGTTGACAAGGTGCGGTGGAGGCAGGACCGGCGGCGGCATGGGCGGCGGGACCCACAGCACGCCGCCGCCCATCTGCTTGCCGGCGCCGTAGTACGGCGCGTAGCCCACGGGGTTGATGGCGCCACCTGGGGGATACTCTGCGGGTCATGTCGCGACCTGCTCCTGAAGCCTTCTGGGGACCGCACCCGGCATCGTACGCAACCGGACAACTTTTCAGTGTCAGAAATTAATCGGCTTTATTATGCCGCAAAAAATGTAATTAATCATTATATTATGTCCATAAAATAAATAAATAAATATCTGGGACAATTGCACACAAACTGACCTAGCCCCAAATTAAGCTCGAAACTTGTGTTATGGGTACTAGACAACGATATACATACTTATATAGAGAAATAAATACTTATATAGACAGAAATATCCAAGACTCAGGTACAAATATTCGTGCTCATCACACATATATTTGCCCTTACCGGGATTCGAACCCGGGACCGCTAGCTTCGCAAGCAGGGACACTACCAACTCGGTTACCGCGTCAAATAATATAATCATTGGTATAGATTCGGTTTTGCATTCTTTCTTCTGTTTTGTTTTTTTCTTTCATTGTTGAATATTTGGTACTGTTGGTGCCTCTTCGCGACGTCGCGTCACCAAACGGTTCCAACGGAAGACCAGCGCTGGTTGTCTAACCAGCATTTTGCTGAGTTGGGGCCGATTTGCGACACTGACATTCTTGTGTACCAATTACTGTAATATTTTTTTTCTTTTTCTATTTTTATGTTTTTTTTTTTCATGTACCTTGAGTGTTATTGTTGCAAATAAACGAAATTCTATTCTATTCTAAAACTAAACTAAGTTTGACAGGTCTAAAAGTAATGCTGTCCTTTTTTACTTCTGTGGTTAGAAAAAGACGGCAATATTATTAGACCTGTCAAACTAAGTTTAGTTTTAATGCAAAACCGAATCGACACCATTATATTATGTACATCAAATAATGTTTTAAACATACAGGGCCTCCCACGGCTGTGCCACGTGGAGGGAAAGTACCTTGAATATTGTAGATGGAACATTTTACTCAGAGAAGACATTATTTTATTTAAAAAAACAATTTAAACTAGATTCATAAATTTTTAATAATTGAACCAGGAATCGAACCCGCTACACGAGAAAAAAATACCCTGTAGCTTTATCATACCGATCAAAACGCTTCATCATAAGGACTATTTTTTGCTAAATAACATAGTGTCAGAAATAAAAGGAAGACCATGAATTTGACTGGTGATTTGGTCCAGTTCTGATAAAATCATCCGTGGGAAAACAGATGTCGGTTTGTTCTGTTCGAATTTTGTATTTTTAACCCCCGACGCAAAAAGAGGGGTGTTATCTTTTAGTGAGTAATAGTTACCTCCATAGGTTGCGATAGCGGAGGCGGTAGCGGGCGTCGAGGCGCGAGCGGCGGGTGACGGCACGCCGTGCGCCATGTTGTTGTCGTTGCCCTGAACCTGCACACACTACACACGTTACATCACCATCATCACCATCATCATCAGCTTAACACGTTTCTACTGCTGGGACCCAGACCACGCAGTACTAGGAACAAAGATAAAATTGCTGTACCCACTACTAGGCTCCATAAAGTCAGCAACTCCTTCAAAGGTCAATGTGTATTGTTTACGTTTTTTCAACAAAATCCCAAGTGAAATTCAAGACTTGTTGATAGCTAAAATTCAAATACATAATATGGACTTGAAATTTAGCTTATTTTACAACAAGATTAAAATATCAGATTATTTAGATGACAAGAAAAGCTTGGGATTGTAGTGAACATACTCCAATTCAATCAATTAGTAGAAATAAGTACAAAATTATAAAGTTGTTCTTTTGCCGGTCTAAGGAAGTTGGAACAGGCGTAGCCGTAGCTGATTTTAAGTTTGACGTTTAATGCCCGAAATAAATTATCGATCCTGATCCGTTTTCCGCGGTTTTGGATCGATATGTCATGGGCGTTAAAGAGTAGGTATCCTGCTAAATAACCTCACAAAGGTGCTTTTTTCCTTTGGTAAGACACAAAACCCTAAATACGTTTGACCATCTGTTAAGGTATAGTTGCTAAGCTTATTTACCTGGTTGTGGTGGTTATTTTCTGGAGGTGGGGGCGGCGGCCCACCGTTGGGCGCGGTGTGCGCTAATTCATGGGGCGGGGCGCCCGCAGGTGGCCTGCAGTCCACCATTTGTACTTCAACCTGCAACGGAAACGACGGGTTCAAAATGTGGCTGCGTGAGGGTTGCCGCTACGATATTAGGTTAATATTCATTACAGTAATTACTGACAGATTTGTATTGCGTTTAATTATAAAATAATCATATAGATAACAATTGAACAGGTTTCAACTGCAAGATCGTTTTGTCCACCAAAACAAGTAATTTTTAAAATTATTTTGCCCACAGATTACAACAAAAGTTGGTTTAACAAGTGTATAATTTAGAACTCAAAACTATTTTTACACCAATCTGTCAGTAAATATTTTTTTAAAACTCACTCGAGTACTCATTAGAACTACAATACTTAATTTTCAGCAAATATTTGATATTGCTACATAAATACTTACCTACCTACTTACTAACCCCAAATACACCAGAACACGGTATTGCTACATAAAAACACAAGCTACTTGAATGTAATCCTCTATAGCTACGATATGGTACTGCGAGTTCACAACTTTACAATATAAGCATCGTCAATTGTGGTCGAAATATAGGACACAAGACCAGGGGGGACAAGCTTTATCTTGGTGAACAAGGTTAGGTTTATTCAAAAGATTATTCCGGTATAAAAAAAAAATTGTTGATATGTTGAAGAGAGTGAGTGAGTGAGTGAGTGACTGGGAAATTGGATGTGCAAAGGTTAATAAAAGTCAAAACACTAGATGTATTTATTTGCAAACAAAAACAAACCACAATTGAAATGCTCATAACCAAGACCCAAAACCATCCCTCGCTACTCCTAAACCTAGCTAGCTACAAAACTAACAGGCATTGGTTCAAAGTTAATAAAGTCCAGGTGGTGGTACGACGACAGATCGACGTTGCTCTTTGTCTCCGTATCGTCTCCGTTCATCTCATTCCAAGATATCTTTGGAGACGGTTTCTGCAGAGAATTTTCCATGGACTTCTCATCGACTTTGCTCTTGCGCATCTTGCCCAGCCCCTGTTTTCTGGTGATGCCGCCTGGATAGCGTGAACGAAGATCAGTGGGTGATAGAAAACGCGTGCTGGACAGTTACGAGCATAATAGAAAACAAGTGCAGTGAAATTGCATGGCAAGGTGAAGGTTTGCAAATGACTGGCATAGCGAATAAAATTGTTAGACTAGGTGTTTGAAATTAATACAGTTATCTAATTCGCGGTAAGAGAAGTGAATATACTTAGGGAACTTGCACTCAACAAAAACAAAATGAAAGTGAGTAGCACCTATTTGCTGCAACATTTGGCTAAGGGTCAGGATCTGAGAGTGAGCGCGGGAGTATCTGTATGGCGGAGCCCAGGGCCGCGCTTCATTCACCGGCAGAGGTTCCAGCTGCTCGAAATTGACTATCCGCTTCTCTCCCAGCTCTTCAATGAACACCAGACACGGCCCGCCGTCCGGGCGCATCTCTTGAATGTGGCAGTGGTATGGGACAGACTGGTCCACTTGCAGTTTGCACAAGCACTTAACTCCGACTTGCAATGTTGTCCCATCCGAATACCTAGCTCCATACCTGAGCTCTGCAACACCATATAATCGTTTTAGCACTGGAATTAGGCTGAATAATTATTAGAAGAAACGTTTAGTACCTCGTCGCATTTCACTCCAAACATCAAACTCAATGTTTCTGTATATATCGGGGTCCAAAGCTTTGGCTACTTTGTAAGGGAACGGAGTGATTCCGTTGTCGAGCAGATCCTTAGCGCTGTTCACGTTTAAGCAGTTCATGCAGACATTTTCCAGCTGAATAAGGCTGCGGTTGAACACGAATATGCTCAGAGATTCTTTCAACAGGCTAGCCCTTTCAAGATCATCCGTGTGATGCTTGCATTTCAATGCGACCGCATTGTTGTTGCTCTCTTTAGTATCAGTAGTCTCGATGAAGATCTTGGCTCTCTCCTTCTGTTTCTTGCGCCGTTCTACATTCTCCGACATGAAGTACTCGATGTGGTTGCCAGGCGCCTTATCATGGAGCATTTTGTCGACAGCGTACGACAAATCTTTGAGTTGGTACACACCATCGTACAATATTTCATACACCAGTGCTATAAGTACAGTTATGTAAAAAAAATTAAGTTATTTGCAAGAGGTGCGTGTAGCTTTAAATAACAAAATAGCAATGGAAAATCGCCGATACTAATGAATAAAACTTGGTCCGAACTTTCGCTTTTCTAACGCAACTCAAAAACTACGAGGTCTAAAATTGGTTTTAAAACAAGGCGCTGCACCAACCCCTTTAAAACGCCCCTCCAATCACACAGATCGCCACGCCCGATAGGTCAAAGTTCATTTGAGGCACGGCTCAATCAATAACTCGTCGGCGACAGTGCAAACTGCCCTATCTCAACTTTTGCTGAATGGTCAGGTGAAACAAAAATGCACTTTTCTTGTCAGATCGTTTAGTTTCTGACATATAAATCAACTAAGTAATTAAAACAAACGTCATTGAAATATATTTTTAAGACATATAGGAACACTAGTGATCAAAAATACTATTAAACTCTTTGTGTTTTTTTTCTCTTTGTTTGTTCTTTTTATTTTACTCTTTTTTTAACTCTTGCTTTTACTGAAAATCAGCTTAAATCGATTGAATCAAAATCCTTTTCATAGTCCACAAACACTAGACATAATATTTTTTTATTTTTCTAACAAGAAAAGGTTATTTAAAACGCCTTCTGTCAAGTCTCTCAACCTATTCTAAATTATATTTATAGTTTCGAGAGAACTAGGTACTTAAAATATCGATAGTTTAGAGGGTGCTAATTATATCTTTGTTATTTATTGACTTAGAAAGAAATTACTTTGTAACAACTTAGATTAGCTTTAGAAATAGTACTGTACATTTAACTCATTTCCGATATTTTATGAGATATGTCACTTTGCAGCGAAACCGACGAATTATTGACAACCCACTAGTAATGAGCGGGCCAGTGTCACATAGATGACTTGGTGTATTTCGTACAACCTGGCAATTCCCAAAAAAATGACAATTTGTATTTTGATTGTTCCTTTGAGCGTTTTCCTAAACCGCCCCAGCCATTTTCGAATTTTTGGGAAACTAACGTACGGCAATTGATTTTTTGATAGAAGATATTAATTCTTTTTGGATCTATAGTAGAATCACATTTATGTTATCCCTACTAATATTATAAACGCGAAAGTAACTCTGTCTGTCTTTCATACCTAAAATACTGAACCGATTTAAATGAAATTTGGTAAGGAGTTAGTTTGAACACTGAGGAAGGACATAGGATACTTTTTATCGCGATAAACTGTAGCCCACGCGGGTGAAACCGCGGGCAACAGCTAGTAACATAAAATTTATCAATGAGAATGTTTGCGAATGAGCGTGTATTTTTGTTACTCCTTCACGCCGAAATGGCTCAATGGATTTCAGTGAAATTTGTAATGGAGATAGCTTATACCATTTAATAACACATAAGCTACCCCTACATAACCCCTAACCAATTAACACTTAAGCTACCCTTTCTATCAGAGATAAGGATTCTTATGAGATTATGCAACCGTGGAGTGCATCTAGTATAGGGACTAAAATGTAAAGATAACATTTTTAAATAACTACCCCAATAGTGTAGTGGTTGGGCAGTTGAGTTAATGACATATTTAGAAGATGAATTCCCACCGAACAGCAAATATTTGCATTAATAAAAATGCAAATATTTTTTGTTGGACTATTAGACCATGTAGTTCCTGATTATTTTAGATACAATAGCCACTAGCTAATACAAAGAAGAAAGAAACCCCAGGTGGGAATAGGGATGGTTATGTTGGTGTTGGTTCACTTTGTTTCTCTATTAGATTGCAGGGTTCAGCTAGGCTCTGATGATAAGCATACTGTACGCCTGGCAATAACAAAATGTGATCCGCCCCTGAGACAAAATAGGTTTCGACCTTTAGACCTTGACATCAAAGAAGCTAGACTAAAAGAGACCGTCCATTTCCAAGAAAGCATAGGTATTAGACAAGGTAAATATTAGAAATTCCGAAAAATAATAAAATTTACTTACACTGACAAAAAGATGATGTGTTTATAAACTCTTTAGTGTAAACTACATCAAAATGCTTGGTGTCGGACGAATAGAACAAATAGATTGTGTTCCCGTAACCATTGCATATCTTTGTTTGTGGGCCTTTGTTTGCTTCGAAAATAACAAAATCACGTCTGGAAGGCAGGGTAGGTGGCTTTTTATACAAATAAATGGCATTATAAAAATTAACATACAACTTGGAAATTAAATTTTAACTGTTTATCCTTTAGTTATGGAATTACAGTCAAAACCGTTTATGGCGACATCGTTTAGAACAACATACCGGTTAAATCGACCAAAATCAAAGGTCCTGGCTAAATGCTATATGACCGCCTTATCAAAAACATTGGTATTTATGACATTGTTTACTACGACATACCGCATTAAGCGACCACATTTGGTTAATATTTTCGGAGAATTATATCTGTAGAATGACCGGCTCAGGTGTATTGTAATCAATGGATAACAGTATCCACATCTGGCACAGTATAATGGTCAATGGCTATTATCGTAAAAGTAAACAAAGTTTAGGGTCTTTTGTAATTCTTAGAAACAAAGCACGTGCATGCCGTCGCCTCAAGGCCCCTGTCATATCTCTTAAGTCAGTTTGTTACTTATCTTTACACAAGACGCACCAATACATATTGTTGAGATAACTGTGAAAATTCTAACATGTCGCAAACAAAAAGAAAACAAATCAATATCGAAGAAAAATCGCGTATTATTTCAAAGCTAGAGAAAGGAATTCCAAACAATGACCTGAATATACATATGTATTATTTTTCCTACTAATACCTGTCACCGGTTGTTACAACTAACAGTTTTTACGACTAAATATGAGTAGTCCCTTCGATGTCGTTATAACAGATTTTGACAGTATTTGTAAAAGAGGGTAATCAATAAATCTTCTTACCTATACAAGTGGCTCATAGCTGATATCTCAACTAGTCCACCGCATTCAGACGGATTGGACATCTCTTTCAGATAATTCTCAAATGGGCAAGTCAAGGACTATAAATAACATAAAAACTTATTAGGTAGGAATCGATAATTGGGTAAGAACTAGCAAACAAAGTGAAATAATGCCTACCCCTTCGAAAAGATGTCTTTTTGTAGCCATAAAATGAACGCACTCCAGGCGAACCTTGTGATAGTACCGCTGCGTGTTGTAAACATTTTCAGACACAGCTCGAAACAGGCAACTCGCGTCCCTAGCTGTATGTTTACGGAAAAATCCCATTTCATCGAGCCACCTATCGGGCTCCGATATACGCTTGTGGATTTTCCACGGCCCGCGACAGCGGATCGGAGATGACATTGTACTGCAGCTAACAATCTGCAGGTAAACAAAAACAAATGACGCCCCTCACCCGCGGTTCGCCAAATTTTGTCTATCAGAAAACATTTCGCACTCAAAATTATATCTATTCACATCACAATCGTTGTAGGTATTCAAAAAACCATATCGTAGCTATATTGGCAAATGCAAATGGTTGTTTTGTTGTCTACGATTACAACACGTGCATATTATGTTGAAAATGTGCGTAAGGCGCTGGATCATAATTTAAACACTTACCAAAATGGTGTTTCCCAACTGTTAGCATCAGTGTTGAGCTTTGTGCAGAAATGCGAAATTATATTTCGAGAAAATTAGGAAAATTGCACGTTGCACGTGCCAAAGGCAAACCGTCTAAGCCGGCGGCGGGAAGGGAAGTAAATTCTTTGACCATAGAGTAAAGTAACTGTAATTGACACTTTAATCATAGATGAAATGTACACAAGGGCAAATTAGCCATCCTACTCTCACACGAGGAAGTATATATTTTGTTGTCTCTTTTTCGCGTTCAGTAATGCTTGTAATCTGAAGTTTAATGGAACGCTTCTACACCTAAAAGGTGTAAACCATAGACAATGTATCGACACTATAAAGGGGATGAAAACAAATACAGTAAAACACTTTATTGATTTATTGAATTTTATTGCCATAGGCTAAAATATGCATGAGTCATGTTAAGATGAAAGGCCAGCTGCACAGCACCAAGACCTCAAAAATAGGTACCTATGTTAAAATCTGTAGCTGTCGCACGCAACATACGCTTGTTATAGCGTGATGTGAATTATTGTGATCTTCTTCTTCTATTTAAGAGCCAAGCTCTTGTCGGTGGAGTATTTTCCACGCCGTTCTGTTTTCGGCCATCCTTTTGAAAGAAAGGATTGACGTCATGTCGTACCAAGAGGTACGACATGACGTCAATCCTTTCTTTAACTTGATCTATATATGTTCTTCTCGGTCTACCTCTCCCTCTCTTCCCTTCTACTTTTCCTTCTAATATGGTTTTTATATATTCGTCATGCCGTACCAAGTGGCCAAACATCTTTCCTCTTCTTATCTCTACTGTTGTTAATATCTCTCTTTTTTCTCCTACTAAGTCCAATACTTCTTGGTTGGTTTTTCTTTCTTTCCAGCTGATCATGTGATGACAAATGACAATGCATGTCGGAGACGAACAAAAAAAAAAACCTTACATTCTCTTTGGAGACGAAGATGAAACGATGAAATGTGGGCCGCGGTCGGGCGTGGTTTCTGAAATCTTTTTTGTTTATTAAATTGGACATCGGTTTCAATTGTATCACCCTGTACTTGATGGATAGAGGGTAATATTTGGTATCAATGAATAACTACCTATTTAGTTATTGACGCCTTACAGAAACATGTTGTGTGATGACCTATTAGGTAGGTCCTTCGCTTAGAAGGTATTGTAATGGTATGTTTTTAATAGTTATGCACCTATATACCTTCACCTTCTTATACCGAGTAAATAATTTAAACATAGGTGGGTCTAGCTATCACATTTTAAAGAATTTGACAGTGCTATCCATATCTTACAATTCAATTCTCTGAATTTTTGTTTTCTTTATCATATTATAATATATACCAAGCCAAGCCTCAGTGTCCTCAAAATAGTGAGCGACGTTTACACTTTACTGTTGCCTGAGTACCATGCATGTGTATTATCTGTTTTGTAATAAAAGTTTGGCATATTATTTTGAATCAATGAGGGTGTTCAAATTACTGAGTTTTTGGAGGGTTCCAATTTCTATTACATTACATATTATATTTAATTGTTATAAAATAAATATTATTCTTGAATACGTATTACGTATATATATATTATATAGTAGGTATTCTATAGTATATAAAAATAATTTCTGGCTTCAATGAAGGAAGATTTATATGAGACTACTTTTGTATGTAAGAAACGTTCGTCGCCTTTCGTCTTAAGTTACCTTCGGAAGTTCGGGGTATTTCGTAAAACACTATTTTCGTTACTTTAACCTTGAAATGATAGTGATTAATAAGCTGGTAAAATAAAACTATTTTATATTATAACTAGGACTAGGATTCATCTTTTCTTATTTTATTTTCTGCAGAAAATGACTAAAATGAGATACTGGGAGCAAGCGGTCTAGCGTCTGGAGGTGGTATATTATATAGTCTACTTAATCGTCTTAATCTATGGTCTGGAGTCTGGACTGGGCTGGGGTACCATGTGGCATGTTTGCAAAATTTGTTTAATTTAAGGGTAAACATTTTTTTCGTGTCTTATTTTGTGTAGACGTAAAACCTACCTGGTAAGATGTAGGTAATAGGTAAAGATTATCATTAATCCTACTAAATATTAATATGTAGCATGAGAGTAGTTTTCCAAAATGCTCGGTCAGAATTCTTTATTGCCCTCCCTTTAAATTTTGGATTATTCCCTCACCCTCGCAACATATCAGTGACAATAGCTATTTATTTTTCAAGGAAATTAAATCTCATAAATAATAATAATGTGAAACTTAGATTCGATCGTAGGAAATAGTGAAATAGTGTGCACTTTTCGAACGGAAATGTTTAATTTTTATTATTGGTCACATAATGGTGTCAATTCGGTTTTGCAATCTCTAAAACTAAACTGATTTTGACAGGTCTAACAGTATTGCTGTCTTATTTTACTTCAGTGGTTAGAAACTAAGTTTGACAGGTCTAACAGTATTGCTGTCTTTTTTTTACTTCAGTGGTTAGAAAAAGACAGCAATACTATTAGACCTGTCAAACTTAGTTTAGTCTTAGAGAATGCAAAACCAAATCGACCCCAATTTATGTTACTCATATCCTCACCATTTCTCACATTCAATTCTGAAATCCCTAACTACCTGCTCTTTTGAAAAACTTCTAATTACCTAGAACCTACTGGTTAAGAGATTTAGCATAGATTACTCTTTTGCCAGCCAAGAGTGTTGTAAAATTATATCAAATGAAATAAAAAGGCAGGAATATTTTTATCAATCTATATTTATAAAAAAGCACCGTCTGTCAAACATACAAAATTCCGGTAAAAATAGTTTATTGGCATCGATAGCATATTATAAAAATGGAAAAATGTTTGATTATAGGTAGGTATTATTGTTGTAAACAGCATTACAAAAATTACTATTGCTTATTACTAAAAGGTGTAATAATATCTTAACACAAACTATTGCTTTTTTAAAAATCAGACCAAAATTTTAACCTTTAATGGTTGAGCAAGTAATATTAATACAGTTATACAGTACTACTTTTTCGATGATACATTTCTAATACAATATAATAAAAAAGAACAAATACTTAAAGAAAAATTAAGTTCAAATCAGACTCGGTAACTACACTCCTAATTTACTGTATTGATATTGACCAGACTGGGCATCGGTTATTTTGCCGATGCATACATTTCTTACCAATTTATCCCAACAAAATAAAAAAAAACCTAAATCACAAGATCTAATGTTATGCAGCAGAATGCAGCGTGGTTCTATATTAAAAAAACAGTACTGGACATTAATACTCAAGTACTCACATCGTTATAAATTAAATTAATAAAATGCTCATAAAATACGCTTAAATATACATCATACCGTTAAAAAGTGACATAGAAAATTTCGTTCCTATAAAACTAATGATAAGGACCGTTCGCGTCCAGCTAGCCTTCCTAAGATAGGTTATTGATGAGAGTGGTTGTAACGCTGGCCGGCCTATGCTTAACTTACATCGAGGTTAGAATACGGCGATACTAGCGAGATATAGTTGCGAGTGGTGCTCAGGCCGTCTTCTCTTGCTCGATCACGTCCTTGGTGGGCAGCGGGTTCTTCTCGCAGGTCTCGGTGTGCTTCAGCTTGGTTGGGTCGAAGTTCTCGATGCCGTTCAAGAATTTGTTCTTCTCCTTCTCGGCTTCGATAGCTGTACGAGAAAATTGTATTAATTTTATTGCAGTCGATTCGAGGAAAGAATAATGACGGGATGTAAGGGACACCAGTCTTTTAGAAGGTTAGTAAGGAAGTAGGTGATAATTATTTTTTAAATATAAAATTGTGAATAAGTAGTAGAACTACGGCAAAAAAGTAGTTATTCCGTCACACCATTACATGGCATGTTTACAATGCAAACATGTTTATACTGTAGCAAGCCCTAGCTAGTCTATGGCAAAATTACTTGGGAATTCTTACGGGATCTTCATCTGATGAATAATTGTGATGAATCATCACAATTATTCACAGCCTTTGACAATCAGGGATAGAGTAGCTTTCCAACCGTGAAATAATTTTCAAAATCAAATCAATATATCCGGAGATCGCCTCTTACACCGAAATTCACACACAAACTTTACTTCTGTATATTTTATGGTACATATAGATATGTAAAACCTGAGTAACACAATCTTACATTAAAAAACCTTAAGCAGGGCTACAAAGCAGTACAACAAACCTTCAATGGGCGGCAAGGAGTTCTTTTCTTCCGTTGTTGCGTGCTTCATTTGGGTCTTGTCGAAATGCTCGACGCCGTCCAGCAAGTTTTGGTGGGCCTTCTCCGCTGCTACAACTATTGCAAAGCAAAACCGTGCACGGCATAACATTACGATAACAAGCATGGATGTTTCCAGCAAAAACTTATAAATTAGGGCAAAATAAATTCATGCTACGTAATTTACTTTAACTCGTACATAGAAAGAAAGCGTGTCAAGACCGCAGACTGACAAAATAACTCGATAAGTTAATCGGGAGGTCGTTAAAACCGAATACAAAAACAATAAGTGTGAGTTTTTATCGCACGCGAGAACTGGGTAATGCCGTCTAGAAAGTAAAACAACAATTATTACGTAGAGCTTATCGGCAGACAAATGCGTGCGACATAAAAATGCATTAAGGTAGGTACAAGATAAATAATAGCTCATGCATATTATTATATTCATCAGAGTGCTGGTACTAATATGAATACGCATACCATCTTTGTCAGGAAGAGGGTTCTTTTCCTGTGTTTCTGTGTGCTTCAGCCTAGTAGCATCGAATTGTTCAATGCCATCGAACAGGGATTTTTGAGTCTTTTCAGCGGCAACATCTGTGGAACAGGAAAACAAATAAACATCTACGCGACTCCAGTTTGTGACACACACAACCAAAACGGCTAAACAAACATGCTCTTTATTATTTTAGTGCGATAAAATAACAACTTAGTTAGCCTGCAGTCACGTTTGTACAAAAGTGCAGTGAGCCTATTCGTTATCTGTTTCTATTAATCCCCATCCCTAGGCAGTCCCGGATCTACGATTTTTCCGAACCGGGCAGAAACTTGATAGTTGCGCCACTCTCTCCAGTGTTTGAGATAAATTACTTAAAAAAACATATTGGCATTTTTCCGTGAATTGGACAATGAGAACCCTATAATAAATTTTAGCTAGGCGCTTAGTAGAGCAAGTTTTTAAATTTTTAATCTAACTATATTATAATTTTCGTGCCCCCTGAAACTGACACCCGGAGCGTGTGCCCAGTTTGCCCTTGAATCCGGTGCTTCGGTCCCGAAGTTATAGAATGGATACAGTGATGTTATGAGGAAAATGAGAGTCAAAGCAGCCACACAGAGTACGCATTGCAGCAACATGAATGTTATCGCGTACTGCTCCACACAATACCTAGTACCTAGCGCGTTCGGTAGTACATTTTTTTCCACGGTCTCCGTTTTCCTGAGAGAGGATGCCTGAAATTGTTCTACACCTTGTAGCAGAGCGTTGTGTTGCTTCTCTTGCGCTACATCTGATAACAATTTATATTTTCTTTAAATGTTTTAAGTGACTTACCAATAACAAGAAATTTTATACTACAAAGAAAAATCGGTCTTAACAGAAATTAATACACTTCTTGCCCGTGGTACAGTTAACATGGGTATAAAATTTTTTTTTTTTTTTTTACTATTTACGTTTGACCACAAGTCACCTGATGTTAAGTGACGATGTGGTCGAAGGTATAAAAATGACATCATTGTTATTTCTGACTGATTTTGAAGAGATTTGAGGGTTCGATATAAAAACGTAGCTTCTTAGCGTCATCCTATCACCTGTGTCAACTGATAATCTATAATTAAATATGACAATTATATACCCTGCAACAGGTGCCTAAAAATTACAATAAAAAGAAACATATTATTGTAGATACTGTTGTGCATTTTCTAAAACTAAACTAAGATTGAAAGTTCTTTTTCTTAATTTCATGGTCAGAAAAAGGATAGTAGGTATCACTTTAGGACCCGTCAAATTACCAATATTATTATTTTATTTTTCTGAATATAATTGAGCTCTATACTCTCGTCAACATCTGTCAGTTATCCCATAGAGCAAATAACAACAGCACCGTACCTTCAGCCGAAGGCAGTATGATCTTCTCATTGGTGTCTACGTCACGCAGGCAGCTGGTGTTGAACCCTTCCAGCTGGCTCTTCAGATCGACCGCCACCTTCGGCAGGTCCTTCAGGGCGGGGGTATCGCTGACGGAGCAGGCCATTGTTTAGAGATCTGGAATAAGGAGAAAATAATCATAAGTTACGTGTAATATAAGTCTGTTTTTTTACCAAAAAACAGACTTCTGATTCCCGTCGCTTTCTCTGGGATGTCATCTTGATACCACCCTTCGGATATTTCCTTTTCAACAGTAAAAAAGAATCGACAAAATCGGTTCATAAACGACGAAGATTAAGTAAGTAAGTAATAAGTAAGTATTAAGAAACCTCCTTTTAAAGTCGGTTAAAAACTAGGATGTATTTTGTGATTTCACCGTTCTTAATTAACGAACTAAGATTTACTCTATAACACTATAGCGACCAATCTGGAAGCTTTTCCCGGGTAGACAAAGATTATGACAACCTTAAGTTCTTCAGTAATAATTAGTGTTTTTTTTTAATTTTTTCGAGGAAATGTAGCCCTTGTCTCTGTAGTCTACATAATATTTGCAAAACTTCAACAAAGAAGATCCATGCGCATTGGCATGAAAGAATTGCAATTATAAACAACGTTTCACTTTTATCCAGTAGTAGAGATTGAACTAAAGACAGCTTTTGTAATCAACTAACATTAGTGAACAAGCGTGTCTTTAACTGACTCATCGAACTGAGTAACAGTCTAACAGTGGCGTCCCTATTCCACTCCCACACCCCCGCATGCCGAAGATACTTCGCATGCCACTCACTTTCCAACTAATCTCTCCGTTGATTGTCCCGTAATCGTGTAGGCATTAGGCTGCTCAACAGACGCCAGACATTACACGAGCAAATAGACCGTAACCACATTAACCAACCAACTTCTAACCAGTAATCCACTCCCATCGAAGCATCGAAACAAAGAGGCTTGCAGTTTTACATAGGCTGTTGAACTTTGGCGTACTTAAACCGTTGGTTGTTTGTGTCTGTTTAAGTTGTGAATTAATTGGTTCTATAAGATAACGACGAAGACTGAAAGGGAATGGGGTTAACATTGTAATTTTGTTTCCTACTTTATTAATCCGGTGATAAGTGCGTGAAGCCTAATTATCTGTTTCTCATAAGGACATTTAAAGTTGCTCTAATAAAGCAATCGTCTAGATTTCTAGAACGTTCCTGCAATAATATTATGCACACAAAATCTGACTGTCTCTGTGAAGTATGTGGAGACCAAATTTTTATAAATTACTAGCTGCGCCCCGCGGTTTCACCCGCGTGGACCACACTTAATCGCGATAAAAAAATAATATAAAAATAGATGTTGGCCTATTCTCAGACCTACCCGATATGCATACAAAATTTCATACAAATCGGTCCAGCCGCTTCAGAGGAGTAAGGTAACTAACATTGTGACACGAGAATTTTATATATACGATAAGATATAACATTGTACGTATATTTTATTGTGCTATATTATATTGTACAAAGATTTGATTTTTCCTGTGTTTTAAATATAAAAAATGCAGAAATTATATGATATTACTTTCATCTTTCATGCGAGTATAAAGGCCACAAAACCCACAAAGCCAATGAAGCTCACAAACCCAGGTACATCCTATCATAAAATAACTGTTTTTTCAACAAGCAGTGCTCGTATGAACAATCAGTTGTGGGAGAAACGTAACTGTTCTTTATTATTATTCTGACTCACAACGCATGTCACAGTAGTTTTGTTTGAGAGTATGTCAATCTGTTTGACCTAATCTAAAATAAGTATAGGAAACTCGAAAAAAATGCAATGATGGCTTATACGCTTTTACTTCTACTTTAAATTACAAATGAAATTGTTTTAATTATTTAATTGTTGAGTGCGGGGGTAAATTATTTTATAACTTGGCAACATTTATTTACGATAATTTTTAAAAAAAGGATCATAGACAATCCCGCCCGCTATCAATTCAACTGCAGCCAGCCAGTACCAGACCACGTGCGCATTCAGAATATTAAATTCAAGGCATTGTTGTCGGCTCTTCGATGTGTGTACAAAATAATAGGTAGACATCCTGCCTGTCGGAAGGGAAACAACCTTTTGTTTCACGAAGGATGTAAGCGTCAACCAACACCCACCCAAACATTGTGGAGGAAGAGGGTAGATTCAATAAAATTACTTTTTATTCTTTCCTTGCTAGATAACTATGATCCATCATCTATCAGTGACGAATGAGAGCTTCATTACCCACGTAATAAATAAATACATACATATTTTTTACAATAATTATATTACTCTAAAAAAACGAATTCTAGTTCAATTTTTTTAAGTAATTGGGGTTCTTTAAACCTACAAGGTAGTTTTTGACCTCAACACAACAACACATGAGAGATGATATTACAACCAAGATATAGATTTACCTTGTTCTGTGTAATCAAATCATCGTGAACCAGAAATGTCAGTTTAATTAAATTATAGCGCAGCTGGGCATAACATTGATTGACACGAAAATAACAAATCGACGAAGTAAATAAGGAGTACCTACTTATACCTATCTACTTATATATATATATGTATACAATTACCAAGTAAATAAGTAGGTACTAGGCCATTCCGAGATTATGTGCAGGACATCATCTAACCTTCTCACTCCAGCAAAAGGACAGGGCCCCTAGCCAAGATGCATTCTGCAATCGTTGACGCTAGTAGAAAACAAGAAAAAAGTATTGGTTTGACATATTTCAACGCTAAGTCACGTGGTCAGAAATATGTCAAACCAATACATTTTTCTTATTTTCTACTAGCGTCAACGATTGCAGAATGCATCTTGGCTAGAGGCGCAGGCGAGAAAAGCCCGACAGGTCATTTTTTGGGCGCAATCACATTATTATCTCAAGCTTTAAAAACAAACAATAATTATGCAGCCTACGAAGAACAGAATTCTATGTTAATTAGTTCATTATGTATGTAATGAGATAAATACCTACTGAAATGTGCGCTCGAGTCATGTAGAATACGTGACTTTGAACATAATAGGACCCAACACACGTACGGAAGGCTATCTCGAACAGCGCGTACCTACGTCAAGCCACGTCTCTCATTGTATTCCTATTTACTGCATTATATCTACCTGCTAGCTAATCTATCTCCTATTGATAGGTAATTATCTAATGCCCGAAATTAATAATCGATCTGATCCGTTATCCGTGGCTTTCGATCGATATGTGTAATATTTCATTTTAATACTAAGGCTTGACACATTACTACTAAAATAACATATCGATCCAAAACCGCGGATAACGGATCAGGATCGATTATTAATTTCGGCCGTGGGCTGCCAGCCAGCAGCTACCCGTCCGGGTTTCCAGGATTTATCCTAGTTTGGGGGGGATCTCAAAAACCGTCCGGGTGAAATCCGGACGATTCACGCCTTCCGCCGCGTGTCAATTTGTTTTTGCTCTTTCTCACGAGGGATATTTCATAATATATGAAAAAACAATGTTTTTTTTTTTGTTTCCAGGCAAAAAAAAACATGATTCGGACCATATCTCCGCGGTTTTTAAAGTTTTTGTTTTAGCGTGTTTTTGGGTTTGGCCTGATGTCGGCAATTTTAGGTGTTCCAGTTCCAGGCTCAGGAGTGTTGCCAGTGTAATACATAGTTGTTAATTTGTTAGAATATAACTTTATGATAAACATAGTGTGGCTCGGCCGTAATAGAGAGAGACCCGTCACACGTTAGCATAATGATGAACTCTACTGTGGAGGCTTGTTAGCTTCGACAATAATACTATCCGAGCATAATATTTACACAATTATAACGTCAACGTCGGTATTGTCACACGTTATTGAGGAATTCTCTTTGTTATCGGAAATTCGGAACGTTGCAGGTGACGGCAGAGCTACTAATTAATCGAGAAATTAGTACTTTTTTTAAAACTTTTTGTGTGCCGAAATGTGCCATTCCTTCATCCTTTTAGTACAATCATACTATCATCCGTGATAATGATCAGTTTGAGTCATGGTTTTTAATCCACAAAAGTATTACAGCTTGTTCCAGCCAGTGATTTAGCGCCAAATTAAAGCCGTTCGAAATACCCAGCAGAAGTATGTGCAACAGAATAGTGTGGTGAATATTGTATTAATTTCGCGGTTTTATTACGTAGGTTGTTGCTAATCTGTGGTATTCGTTCACGTATCCAGTTGCCGGCGGCAGACACACTCGACTCGGCTTGCTAAACAGAGCATAAGCTCAAAAGGCAACGAAAAATCACTAAATTAAACACCCCAGTCTCCGCTGGAGTGTCGAGAAATTAATGAGCCAATTATTTTTTTAACAGACGGGTGGTTTTTATTCTGTAGACATATAATAAGCAGAGGAAGGTTAATTTATTATTAAGGGTAGGGCAAATTTAACCAATTTGTGAAAATAATGATACAATCAATGAAAATCGGATACAATGTCGAAATTCGAAACGCAGATTTTTAATTTTTAATCAAGACATTTGTCACACTTGGTGCAAATAAAACACGAAGTGGTCATGTGCAAACTGTATTTATTACGTATGGTAACAAATGATGTGAACCGAAAGTTCCTACTATGGCGCCACCAGTCACTTATTTAGTAGAATATCGTGAACCAAACGCTTGCGCGATGCAGGATTTCTGACGGGCGACGCTAGCGCCATCTAGTCTTGATCGGCAGAACTAAATTTCAAACAACTTATATGATAACAATTTAGACATACCGCCCACCAAGGACATCTGTTAATGTCCTTACTACAAACATGACCGCCCACCGTGAGGTGAGGGCTTAACCTTGTTACACGCAGGCAACAAAACTAAACAATATTCTCAATAAACCAAACAATCATGGGAAATTATCCCGTTTCAAAACTTAAAGCTAAAAGCTATAACAATTCTAATTAGTAACAGGTAAGATGCACAACTTTGATGTAGGTCTCTTAATTAATGAGCCGTTGCATTTGAGAGTCACGACTCGCGTGACTTGATCATCACCAGGGTGCTTAGCTACGATTCTTCCCAATAACCATCTAGAAGGAGGCAATCCGTCCTCTTTTACTAAAACTACATCACCTAAATTGGGTTCAGGAACGTATTTGGTCCATTTGTGCCGTTGCAGCAAATGGCTCAAATATTCTCCCGACCATCTTCTCCAAAAGTCCTGCACCATACGTTGCGTCACTTGCCATCGTCTCAATGTCCCTATGTTGGAATTTTCATAATTGCGTTCAGGCACCGTTATAATAGGTTCCCCAATTAAAAAATGACCTGGAGTCAAGGGAGTAGGATCATCAGGACTATCCGACATCATTGATAGCGGCCTTGAATTCAGGCACGCTTCGACTTGCGCAAGGACTGTTGTGATTTCCTCGAAGGTGAGAGTCGAACTTCCTATGACACGCCTTAAATGGTGTTTTGTAGACTTCACCCCGGACTCCCATAGACCTCCAAAATTCGGGGCATGGGGCGGAATGAAATGCCACGAAGTGCCATTGTTTCCTAACCATTCTCTGATCTCTTCAGCTACCGAAGACTGCTCTACTGCGACCAAATGACGGAGTTCCTTTGCTGCTCCGACAAAATTGGTACCGTTGTCGCTCCACACCTCATGTACGTGTCCTCGACGAGCGACAAACCTCTTAAAACCTGCAATGAATCCTTGGGATGATAAGTCGCTAATAGCCTCCAAGTGAATTGCCTTGGAAACCATACAGACGAATACACAAATGTATCCCTTATAGGACTGATGTCCTCGACCTTTGGATGCTCTAATGCTGATTGGACCGGCGAAATCAACACCACTGTTTCGAAACGGTCTAGCTGGTGTGACTCTGCAAGACGGTAGTTGACCCATTAGTTGGGTTTGAGTTGCTGCCGAATACCGTTTGCAGGTAACACATTTGCGTACGTGAGCCTTTACCAGATTTTTGGCTGAAATTATCCAAAACTTGGTACGCAAATGGCTCAACATCAAAGTTGGACCTCCATGTAGGGTCTTTTTATGCGCTTCACCGATGACGAGTTGGGTGAAGTGACTAGTATGTGGTAAGATGATTGGATGTTTGGAGTCTTCTTCCAACTCTGCTCTATCAATTCTACCACTTACACGTAAAATCCCATCACCATCTATTACTGGGCAAAGAGATTTCAACTTGCTTCTTGTCTTTACATATCCTGTTTTCTTAATATCCTTGATTTCTTCTCTAAATTCTTGATTTTGTACATATTTTATACATACTTTCATTGCTTCTTCTATTTCTTCCTTTTGTAAATATGCTTCATACCTTTTCTTTCCATGATCTTGTTTCTTCCATTTCATAACTCTTCTGCAATAAGCAATAACTCTCACTAGCCTTTGCAATGTTGAAAACTTTGTCCATATGGGATCTTCTTGTGCGTTCTCAGTGACAACATGGGTTTTAACTGCTCTTTTCTCCATGCTTGTGGCAATCGACTTGGGTCTTGAATAATCGATTGTCTCATTTTTCAGCCACGTTGGTCCCTGAGCCCACAAAACATTACCTGCTAATTCTTGCGGAGTTACTCCCCTCGAGGCTATATCAGCTGGATTGTGAGAAGACTGGACATGAGCCCAGTGTGTATTGTCAAAAAGAGTTAGAATTGTTGAAACTCGATTCCCAACAAAAGTAGTCCAGCGGCTTGGATGGCCACTTAACCACGCCAAGACGACTGTTGAGTCTGTCCATAGACGAACATTGCTCTGTGGAATCTTCATGACTTCAGCTACTTCAGTGATCAATTCAGATAACAACGCCGCTCCCATCAACTCTAACCGAGGAATAGATTGCTGTTTTACAGGTGCTACCTTCGTGCGTGACGTGATTAAACTAACCTGGATATCTCTCTGGACGTCTACAACACGAAGATATACGACTGCCGAGTAAGCTGCTAGTGACGCGTCGCTGAAACCATGAAGCTCCACAGCCACGTCGTCTGATTTCATGTTTACCCATCTAGGTACACAGAACCTACTCGTCTCTATCAAATTATCACGGTAAGTTTGCCATTCTGTCATTAATTCCGGTGTTAACTCCTCATCCCAACCTAGTCCTGAAAGCCAAAGCTTTTGAATGAATATTTTTGAAGTGACAACACAAGGTGCTGCCCAACCCAGCGGATCAAATAGGCGAGAAATATCCGAGATGACTCTTCTTTTCGTGATCGGAGTTTGCTGCGGCGGAAGATTTACAGCGTATTTGAACACATCGAACTCACGATCCCAAGAAATTCCTAGAATTTTCATCACCTCATCCGTTTTAATATCTTTACTTCCCTTTTCCTGATCCTTTTTAAACTTCCTGTCCCTACCTTCCTCTGAAATTTTCCCATTTAACTCTTTACAGCTACTCACCCATTTCTGTAACTGGAATCCACCTTTGGTAAGTATTTCTGTCATTTCCTTACGTATCTTCATTCCTTCTTGTACTGTCTGACAACCTGTCATCAGATCATCTACGTAAAAATCTTCTTTTATTTTTTCAGATACTTCGGGACACCGTGCTCCTTCGTCGACTGCGATTTGCTGTAGAGTCTTCACTGCGAGGTGAGGTGCTGATGCTGTACCAAACGTAACTCTGAGTAACTTATATTCTTCTATTTCAGATTCGGGGTTGCTGCGCCATACTACTCTCTGAAAATCAACATCTTCAGAAGCCACCTTCACCTGTCTGTACATTTTTACAATGTCAGCACAAAGACTTATGGGGTGCATTCTCCACCTCATAATGATGTGACGTAGCGGCAATTGCAACGTGGGACCCACCATCAGATCATCATTGAGAGACACTCTGTTCAACCCTTTCATCGAAGCATCGAAAACTATCCGAACCTTAGTCGTCGATTTGTCTTCGCGTACGACAGCGTGATGTGGTAAGTAAACCGCTAAAGATGTTTTAGGATCATTATCTGGTACGCGTTCGACATGTCCAAGGTCGATGTATTCTTGAAATACTTCGGCATAGCGTATCGCAAGATCTCTATTCTTCTTAAACCGGGATTCAAGAAGCAGAAACCGTTTGATCGCGAGGTCTCTACTGTTACCGTACTGGCATTGTGGATCATCATCACGGAAAGGAAGCTTCACTTCGTATCGACCGTCTGCATCTCTGCGAGTGGTTTGATCATAAATCCTTTCACATTGTAATTCTTCGTCTGAAAGAATCTTCTTTTTTGTTCCAGGGATGACGGACTCTATCTCCCAAAATTGTTTCAGGAGTGCGTTGTCATCAGTTTGATTCGTAGCACTCAAGACAACATGATGACAACTGACTGTTTTGCTGGTTGAATTAATCTTCCCAGATAAAATCCAACCGAATGCTGTGTTTTGGGCTATTGGTAAGCCCGGTGGACCTTGAATCAGCCCTTCTCTTAAAACCTGGCCATAAATTTCAGCACCAAGCAAAACGTCAATCTTGTTTGGCGTGTGAAATTCGGGATCTGCTAACCTGATAGCGTTCAGCTCTGGCCAGTTGCACTGCATAATTTTCTCCGATGGCAAGAGTGATGTTATGTTACCTAACACGTACGCATGAACTTGGAGCCTGAACTTAGAGTCTAGGGGTGAGTGAACAGTCAATGTGACTGTGTAATCTGAAGCTAAAGTGCCTTTCTCACCACCTACGCCTGAAATAACCGACCTAGCCGGCGTCTTTCTGAGTCCAAGTAATTGCACTGCTGATTCAGTTATGAATGATGCCTGGGATCCTTGATCCAATAACACTCTCAGCAGCTGTGAGGAGCCTTGTCTTGTCAGTGCTTTGACAAGTGCTGTGGCCAATAAAACTTGCGTACCTACTGACTCTGTGGAGAAATGAGATGTAACATTTGATGTTGATGGTTCACCGTTTGATAACGCTGCCTGAACAGTAGAAACTGCTGATTTTACATCAACCGTTGTATTATTACAAGCGGTTGTGCCTGAGACAGAGTTAGGGTGAAGCAACGAATGGTGCTTTCGCTTACATATGCGACACGATGAGTTTGAGCGACAATATTTAACTGAGTGGTTTGACCCCAAACAGTTGAAACACATACCCTTAGTTTGAATGAATGAGTGACGCGAATCGGGACTCTCCTTTGCAAAAAGTTTACAGTTCATAATTTTATGATTTTCGTTACAAAATTGACAAGGGTTACTGACATTAACATTGCTGTCAGTATTAACAACATGATGAGCCCTTGGTTTATTGTTTACATAAACATTTGGTTTCGGCTTGCTGGACTTAGTATCTAAAAATTCTAGTGCTCGAAATCTGGCTTCTAGAAAATCTCTGAATTGGCAGAGCGTGGGCAGTTCATCTAAAGTGCTGATCTGCGTTTCCCATTGCTTGCGTGACTCGGGATCTAATTTTGCGCTAATTAAATAAATTACTATGATGTCCCATGAACTCACATCAATTCCGATATTTTTAAGGCCATTGAGACACTCCATAGTTGTGTCTAACAAGCATTTGATAGCATTTGAAGTTTCTGATACATTTGTTTGACTTAACAGACGCCTTAATAAGCAATTTGACAAAAATCTTTTATTATCATACCTGCCCTTAAGCATTGACCAACATTCCTTATAGTTAGATGATGTGACAGGAATGTGGCGGACAAGTTGTTCGGCCTCGCCTGTCAACAAGCCTTTCAAATAGTGCATACGCTGCACATCATCCAAAGAATCATTTTTGTCGATTAACGAATCGAACAAATCTTTAAAAGTTGGCCATTCCGCGTACTGGCCTGAAAATAATGGAATACTTATTTTTGGCAGTTTGATGGTATCATTTTTAGTGGATTTGACTTGACCTACTGGACCACTTTGCCCTGGTACAGAACGCAAACTTTCCAACGCATCTTTCAATTCACTTTTATAAACAATGTACAACTCTTCAGTTATTTCATAGAAATCATCCGTAAAGTACCTATCTTTTTCTTGCGCATCTGTCGCTGTTTTAATGATGGTATCATTCGTAGCAATAAAACCACTCCACAAGTTTTCAAGTGATTCTAATCTTGTTTCTATATAGGAACGAGTGATTCGATCTTTAGGCGATTTCTTTAAATTTACTCTAGCCTTTTCAATTAGACATCTCTTATGATGTTGCAACTTGTACAAAGCTTCCATTATTATGAATTAAACAACAAATTTTAAAAGTTGAAATTTTTCTAAGTCTCAAAAATTGCCAAAAATTTTACAAGTGTTTGAAAGTTCACAAAAATTTAAAAATCGGGCATAGGTTCCCCGTCTCAACCACTTTTCTTAACTAACATGCACAAATTATTCTAAGTCCTAGCTATACAATTAATAAACAACTAAATGCAAATTTTCTAAGTCCTGACTACAATTAAACTCTATATTAAATTATTGTCTCTACTAAATTCACTTGACTCTATATTCTTGAATGGACTGTATAATTTAAATGTACTCACAGTTATATCGCACTTTACCACTTCACTCCACGGTATTCTTCGACGAATTTGTTCCGGCTCTCGCAGCGCCCCCTGGCGCCGTTCACTGGTACCGATTGACTTCACGAAGCAGGATCCAACACGCAGCGCCCTCTCGCGCCGGCCACGGGTAACAGACTCCCAACTTGACTACTTCCGCAAAAGTAGTGATGACACACTCTCTGGTACCAGAGTGCTGGGCGCTTCAGTGGAATCCCCACAGATTACTACGCCACCGTAGAACGATTCGTCGACTAGTCTTTTTTTGACTAGTGCATCCGAGCTCGTAGGACCATGTCACACTTGGTGCAAATAAAACACGAAGTGGTCATGTGCAAACTGTATTTATTACGTATGGTAACAAATGATGTGAACCGAAAGTTCCTACTATGGCGCCACCAGTCACTTATTTAGTAGAATATCGTGAACCAAACGCTTGCGCGATGCAGGATTTCTGACGGGCGACGCTAGCGCCATCTAGTCTTGATCGGCAGAACTAAATTTCAAACAACTTATATGATAACAATTTAGACAACATTTTTATTTATATTTATATATTTTTTTGTGTAAATTCTTAAGATCTATATAGCTATAAATGATGGCATTTTCATACAACGCTTAAATTATGGACTAAGTATGCGTCAGAATTCATATCAAATAAATTAAATTCGTCATTACAAAACGAAGAAAGGGTGAGGTGACCGAGGTGGAGTGGTTCATCGCGTATTATTGTCAAGAGGATGTGACTCATGCGAATCATGCATTTCTAACATAAAAAAACAATGGCAATCAGATTACTTATGTCTCCAGCCCCTTGCGTTTAACGCTGACAATAGACGATCACATCCATAAAGGTTTTAAAGAGAGTTTTGTCATCGCAGCGTTTATAAATCCGTCATAGCGCCCGCGTCGTGTGTTTGACCATCTGTTGGGTCCAAATAAAATCCGAGTCCTATTCTAGATTAAAGCAACATTAACGGTGCTTGGCATGACATGGCGCCTTTCCAAATCCTTATAAGGTAAAGAACTGGATAAGAACGAGTTTTTGTACGAATACGATCGTCACGTAACTCGATGTCGTCGCTCGTAAAAAATGTGCCGCATGCGCACCATATGGTTCGTGTTTACTAAATGTCATGAGAAATTACAGATCTTTGTCACCGAAATACAAGATAATTTTAACGATTTATGTTACATGTGGAAGAGTTTTAAATGAATTTTGTGCTTGTAATTCATGTTTCATAGTTCAATTATTGTATCGTTAAACTCGAGTTTCAATTGAAGATGAGCAGAGCCCATACTCTATAGAGCAAGGTGGGAAAATGAACATTCAACAATGTCACACTGTTAGGAGATGACATCTGCTGTTAATTGTTATGCAAAACAACGCGAATCAATTGAGCAAGACCGAGCAGAAGAGCCATAAAAATTTAGCGAGCGAAAAATAATGGCGGAGAATCAATACTACCGCGAATGGTCTGACGCGGTTTTGGAGGGGAGCGTACACTGAACCGAATGACTCATTTTGATGCCCCGTGCGGGCAAACAGACGCCGTAGAAAGTTATAAGTTATTAAAATTTAACCGTAAGCACATCTCAGGCGCACATACCGTTTATTACAGACAGCGACGGTAACCAATAAACTACGAAACTTAAAAATAATGCAAGTGTGCAGAACTACAGTAAAGATGTTCAAACTGTAGTTAATTAGCCATAAGTCTAGCGTGGTAGATTACGTGACGCGGCTAAATAAAAAGTGATCACGGAAGAGTGGCCAGACATGACACGACACAAGTTCATTGAACACGAAATTGTATCAGACAGGATCGATAACGGAACAGACGCGGCGAGGGGCAGAGGGTAGCCGCCGGAGATATTTCCACTGAGTAACTTTATAGGAACCGGATGGGAGAACCTTTGTAGAGAGTGAAGACAACGGAATAGCTAATAAGACAAGGGCTCGACAACATCACGACGGCAAGTGAAGCTTTACAACAAGAATGATTTATGTGAGAGGATTTAGCTCATTTAAGTTGTCAAACAAAGGAATGTTTACTACAGAAATATACTGGATGGAAGCCGGCGAAGGATACTAAGCAGAACTTAATTAATTCTAACTTTCAGACAGCAATTTCTAAGAGGACGGATCACGGAAACATAACTTTTCCATCAGAAATTTCGTAACAATGGGTGACTAATAATACTAATGACTGTTATACGAGTATGACAAGCGGCATCGTTCTGATCGCGATAAAAGCTGAAGCTGACTCAGAATACAAAAGAAATTGTTATCGTAACCTTTATTCTTGATTGAACCCAAGTGGTCAACGCGCGTCAATAGGAAAATCGTCGCATGCCCGCGGTGGTCACACAAGATTGGATGTCAAATAAGGATTACGAAGATACGTTTAGATGTCGCGAAGCCACAAGGGGAGTGCGGCCGTGACCTTGCAGCTATTTATACGCAGCATTCCAGCCACTGAGCTAGGCTAGGCCTGACATCTGTGCTCTAACGCAAGCCGCCGACCTTGCCGCTAGGACGCCCATACATGGCGCTTCATGCATCGAGCATGACTTTATGCCATGAAAGGTTACGGACAAGATGGAAAATAGGTCGAATAGATTCGTTTCTCGATTACCTACCGATCATGATCGCTTATCGTTGTATTCAAAGTAAGTAATTGAAGACTATTAAGAATGTTTGGTTTCTTTACCTGCAGTGACTCAGTTTTGTTTGCCTGGGTGCTGCGTGGTTTCGAATTACGGTTCTACGTCAATAACACATAATGACACTAACTTTACTGTTCTAACAGATATTTTGGTGCTACATAAAGTGGAGCGATAGAATCAGTATTTACGGAAATGGGATTGTAAACAAAAACGGCTGGGTAATGTGCAAATATTGACAGGTATATAGTATTCGTACAGTTAGCAAGCAAAAACCGTGCGTTTAGGAGCGGCCAATGTTAGAGAGAGATAAAAAATTGCAGGGCTTTAGATAAAGTACGATTACGGACAGATATCTTCACCGTGGGCCGTGGCCACATCTCTCTGTAAGGGAAAATCCTCACACTATGTCGAAACAAGATAGTAAGCAAGTTGCTAATCTATTTTTATCTACCAATGTGGAAAAACATTGATTCTTTTATCAATTTGTAATGCACTGAGACATGTTTCGATAATGAACCTATAGAACAAAGAAGTTTATCGGTGAATAATCGCACTAAATGACGCCACGTTGTCGTCGTTCATAATAACAAGAACTGATTGTTACGCCTTCTTTGGATAGAGAATATGGCTATCAATTTAATGCTTCAAGCGAGAGGTCAAGAACCTAATAATTAGCATATAAATGTAATAATCTAATCTAATATCGATCTTGAACAAACAAATATGTACCTATATCAAATCCAAAACCGCATATCCGATCTGATGTCCGCAGAGACACAAGAAGGTTCTTACAATTTACCCGTCAGAAATTACTTTAGGCTCGGACTTCTGCGAATCAAATTTGCAAAAGGTCGCCGTCACGAGAGGGTTTTGAACCCTATTCTAAATTGATTACTCGAAGAATTCCGGGAAAAACGAACTGGAAGACTGCACATTACAATTCTATTTTCCACTATGCATCATTGAGTGTAAACGCCAACGCGGACGCGTCGTTCGTTAGCGCTCGTTGCTACAAATATTACACAGAACTACTGGAATGTATTCCAGAGCAGGCACGAAATTGACCTATTGGGCGTGAACGACATTTCCTGACATTCCGAATATTTGCTTATTGGCCATTGGCGATCATAAGATTTCCAGAGATAAGCTATATCGGAAAGGCCAATAACTTTGGAAGGGACGTGATCGAACAAGGTGATAAAACTGATTAAGCAATAAAAAGTTCCAAGAGGAAAACACCAAATGTGATGATACAATATCGTATCTCAATGTTTTCATTCCATTTAGTAGATTTGGCTGCTGCAACCAAAAGTTTTGGCTATTATCCAGTGTAGTTGGCTCTTCCATGTGTCAAAAATTTTGGAACATAGCTACACATATTCCGTTCGATATTTTGTGTCAGTCATAAAGATCCTACAGCGAACAGTAACGAAGTAGTAGGTGCATAGTACATACAGTAACTGGCGGCAAACGAAGAAATATTGCTTTCGCCTTGATTCGCGAAAATTGGACTATCCATCTTAGTACGTTCCAGACCGGTTTAAATTGAAATCACATTCCTGAAGCTCATCACTCTTCCGACTTGAAAAATAAGGACTGTTTTATACATATGCCTCGGTAAATACCGATCTATTCGAGCTGCTTCGGTTGTTTTGTTTGAGAATGTTTATTTTTGCATATTTGACTTGTGTAACAGGTTATTTCTATCCAGATAGTTTTAAAAGATGTTATCTTTCGATCGTTGCACTTGTTTACGAAACGATTTTCCGACTATTCTAGATCCGAATCTGAATTCTCAATGAACACAATACCTTGATCAAATCTTAATCCATTACCTAGTCTTGTAACTGGAATAAATTTTTCTCGTTCACTGCTAGTGGTTATGTATGCGGTTTAGTGGGATTGGGAATACTGTCTAACTTCAAACGGTAGCTCTAGATCCGCCATTTTGCGACTCCTACCGTTGATTACCCGCAGCATTGAAAACAGTTGGTCCGTGCGGCCGTGCGACCATTGTTTCAGGCCCGCAGACAGGTCTGTCTGACTCAGCGTGCATCCTGGCCGCGTTTGTATTCAAGGTGTACCTACTGTGCGTACACCGTGCACGTAATAACGAGTATAAAACCAGTTATCGTATTATATCCAGTCATACTCGTAAAATTCTGCGGCATTGATGTCGCGGTCGAGGCACTTTATGCAATCGAGCGCTGTAGTACTTCTGGATAAAGCGTTTCGTCATTGCGCCATGAATAAGGTGGAATCATTTCAGGATAATGTTCATTAAACTTGATAATATACTTATTACCTAAGTATCTACGATGGTGAAATCTCGGCTTGTCTTGTGTCCGACGCAAAATCAACACTTTCGCTGGAAATGTTCGAGCTTACTATAATTTCTGGCGAGCAACTGTTTTATTTTCGCCTTCAGATATTATGGTAGGTGAAGTATTATTTTTAAATTTAATTTGCATCAGACTGAAAGCTGTACTTTCCAAAGGAAACTGTGATGTTTAATAGTAAACTCGTGAAGGTAATAAAGTCGGAATGGCTATCATAATCTCTAGTTTTTACTCCCCTAATCAACGGAGACCGCGGTGAGTTTCTAGCTATATTAGTTGGTATTCCAACACTTCCAAGTGCGCGCTCAACTTTCCAATATTTATTGAGTTGTTACTCGTTACCGCGCTTGTGCAACTTTTCTTCTTTACCTCTTACAGAGTAGCGTTTGACTTCAAGTCATCTGTACCCCTAGTACAGGTTTTGATAGTTTACAAAAACTATAAAAGTTTTCGTTACCATCCATACATATTTTTTTCAGCGAATCTTACCGAGACTTGGAGGAACTGAAATCGTTAATACGGGTTATTTTAAATCGTTATAATGATATTCCAACAATGTTATACTCGTAGAGTTACTTTTTTAATTTAAGCAGATCGAGTTGCCACTTTGACAAGTCGGCGGTGGTAAACGTCAACGTTTACCAAAACTTTAATCGTTTTCAAAACTTGTACTAGGGGTACTGATGTGTAGTCGAAGGTCGAAGGGATGAAGTCGAAGGGTACTAACTACTGGTGTAGCGTGACACCAGTCACGCTACACCAGTAGTTAGTACCTAGACCTACTGTTAGTAAATGTAAATACCTATCACCCATCCGCTTGTTTATTGCAATTTTGGCTCCCCCTCTTTTTATTAATTTATTAGTCAGATCTATTACCGGACAATTTAATAGGTACATACTAGCAGGAGCGATGGTGGCCGAACGGTTAAGCGTGCGACTTACAAGACGCCGACACCGAGTTCGAATCCTCTCGGCCCCGCACCTATGACTCAATAAGTTATGTGCGGATTTGCCATCGCTCAAAACGGTGAAGGAAAACATCGTGAGGAAACCGGCATGTCCAAGAACTGCAACATTCAAGGGCATGCGACATCTACCAACCCGCACTGGGCCAGCGTGGTAGATTACAGCCCATACTCTCTCGCTGAGAGAAGGCCGGAGTCCCAGCAGTGGGAACGTGAAAGGCTGATAATGATGATAATGATACTAGCAGGTACTAGTTACGATTTTGACTAAACTCTAAACTCCTTGACTTATGGAAAGGTAGTTTTAAAAATTGATCTAGTTACGACTACTGCAGTTTTGGGCATCAAATGTACTTATCGTTCCATAAATTATGACATTGGTATTGGTAACGGTACATTTTGGTAGGTTAAATTCATATTTTAAGAAATGATCATTTCAGGTCTTAAACTGAATAACAATAAGTGATGCTGGTCAATGCTAGGCCACAGGGTTCTACAAAGTACAAAAATAATTATTATCAGCTTATCATGAATCGTCTTTACTTGGGATTAATCACAAAACTTTCAAAGAATTGGCTCATCTAATCCAGAGATATAATTCGACCTCAATAACATTTATAAACAATAATCCTTATCGTTAATGAAGATAAGTCAGCATCATTTACAAAACAATACAAAAACCTTATCGCAATTTACGTTTGGAGAAAGATTTACACTCCATAAAAGTCACGTTTTCTCTCAAAATCAAAAGGCAGGCGGCGTTATAGCTACAAAACAAATGAGTGGCATTAATTTATCCCTTTCCGTCTGCGCCCCAACCCTCGCTTAGGGCGCCGGAGGGTGGAGACACCCTCTCGCATTAACGTGGGGAGCACTTGAGCTCGTTTGTGGAACTCCGGATACGAGTTATATTTACTTGGAGATGTCATTTACCATGATGACGGGGACAAATTTCGTGGTGCTAGAGGTGATTCAAGCAAATTAAGCCGAAGATCGGGCTCAGTGCTGTGTTTAGGGAGAGGCCTATGTCCAGCAGTGGACTGAAATAGGCTGATTATGATGATGATGATAACTTGACTAATTCAACAGGGTCTAATATAAATCCAGCATTCACCTTTTTGGCCTTTTTGTAACACCGAAATCCCCTTATCTGTTTGGGTATATTTTTCGGTAATCGAGGGTAGGAACTTATGGCGCGATATTTCAAAAACATTGATGGAAAAGTGTGTTAACATGAAATAATAAGTGAACTATGATATACGTATGTAGTAATAAATTTATTATGTTTTTAATTTATTCACGAAGTTCTTAATGAATTAAATGAAAATCAGCAAAGCTAAGCAACCAGACAGAAGCCAGTGTCGCGGTGTCAACGAACTCGTCTAACGAATAACGATAGAACGTAACATCAAAAAGATACGTCTTAGATTTTATGGAGCGTCAAGTTGGCCGCTCAGGCAATTAAGACATTTTCAAGTGTGGACTGGAACATTGCACGGATGGCTGCGAACAACGCAGTGGAGAGCATTAGCATAGGTGCCAGTCTGTTATTTTTGTACAATCTCATCTCCACCACAAAAAATAACCTAAATGTCCAGTTAATCTAATAGGTAAATCTGTATAATGTAAATGTACTCATTATTATGATGTATGTCTAATTCATTCCATTAATCCAATAAAATATTCTAAATCACATAAAAAACATTACAATATACACATTATTCTAATTCTAACCCTCACGTTTCGAATAGGTATCGTAGAAGATACTCTATTTTTTTATTTTTGTAACTGCTCATCTCCAATTCTCCACATGAGTTTGTAGGTATCATGCTAATTAAAGAAATAATCTAAATGTCTAGCAAATCTAATAAATCTGTACAATGTAAATGCGCTCATTATTATGATGTATGTCTAATCCATTCCATTATGGAAATGGAATCCAATAAAGTATTCTAAACCACATAAAAACATTAGAATATACATTATTCTGCCCCTCACGTCTCGAATATCGTACGAACGAACTTTTATATTATGTTTTATGTTATACAGACTTCCCTCGCCCCTTTATTGATCTGAAAACCGACAAGGGGTAGGTAGTTAGGACTATTAAGTCTAAATACCATATATCTAGTCTAGCTGTAATCAGTTTTGCCTGCTTTTGTCAAAAAGTAACACTTGCTAATTTATATGGCAGATAACGATAACGTATTCATTATTTTAAGTTCAAGCTGTTATTTTAATTTTTACATGTGTGGGTTATTTATTAGTTTTATTTGTAATGCCGTTATTTTTGTGCCTCAAAACAGTAACTCATTGCTGAATTTGTCAGCTTAGCGCTTGAAGTCACACATATTATTAGCTAATAATATGGTATGAGATATGGAATGAGTAATTATAACTTAGCATTCCACCACTTTTTATTAAATCGAAGGGTTGAGCGTAGAAAGCGATAAGTATAGCAACTATAAATGTAAGTATGTATAATATGCATGTATCTGATATCGATCGGAGCTGTGAGTAACAACTCAATAAATTTCTTCACCGCCAATGTGTCATCCGTTGTACAATCAGAATCGGGTATTGATTCGATTAATTTCCCGGCAGACAGAGTTAGGTATTTAGGGGTGCGGAGCGCGCTTGGTCTCCGGCCAATCGATTCGGGGATTCGGGAAGTGGTACTCTCGTGCTACTCTCCTGTTCTCGCAACAGCCTAGTTGTATCCTTCTCGCTCTGATACACAACCTCTGGCCTGTCTGAGCAGATTTCATTACATGGTACATGCCGGTGTATGCAATGTGGTACTCCACGGTACATAAGCATTGCGACACTGCATGTTTCGGCACATGGTACCAAAGGTAACCGCCATGACGAGGGTTTACAATGAAACTTAATACTTAATTACTTATCATAGTTAATATTACTTTACAGGTATTCACAGTGTCTCTTTAAACTGAAGTAATACAACTCATTATACTGTTTTAAACTACCACGAGAATTAGGTTTTGAAACGGGATAAAACCAAATATTTATATGGTTACTATCTCGTTTCATAACCTAATTCAAATAAAACTCATTTTATCTAATTATAAGGACAAGTAATTTCCAGCGCAACGTAATGATTCACTTTACATTTATATACTTGCGTACCACCATTCTGCACAAATAAGTCAACAGGAAAACGTAACCAGAAATGAAAGACGTTGATTTACGAGTACCATCCAATTAAAATATTAAGCTGCATTCATTTTTTATCTTAATTAAATTTCAGAAATTCGCGTGTCTGATCTGAATCTGAAAACACTCAAAGTTAAGGCGATCACGTATGTATTCAAAAGCGATATAACATATAACGAGTATTTTTTAATAGTTACGTCGATAACTTGATGAGTGCGATGCTAATTACAGATTTCGTGAGTAACGCCGTACGCTACGCTATGATGCGTGAAAGCGGCGAAAGTCAGCATGACAATAAACGAACCGGTTCAGTTAACTCTTTTGTTGAATTGAGCTTGTGTGCTTTTGTGTAATCATTTGTGGATCTAGCTGTATTATACAGGCACTCACCATTTAGTTTTAATAACTTAATTATATTTCTTGGTTCTTTTGAAAGTTAATACTGTTAATAGTAATAATTGAACAGAGCGTTGTTTTTAAGCTTTGTTTCAGATCACGCTTAGAGCAAAACCAAAACGTAAATAATAAAAACAGGCTTCCTCGATGAGATTAGAAATTATCTATCAAAGATAACATAAAGCTTGCTCATGTGAAACGTTGAAACGTATCTTATAAAACGTTATAAACCGTTTATAATACAAAACAAGGAGCGGTCAGGCTGCGTCAACCATGTGTTGTGTTGTTAGTCAGATATCTATTTATAGTGCCCGGCTGATACAAAACTTAAGAGTTCGTTAACATTAACACCACATCAGTGCCCTTCGTTAAGTTGCCTTCAAGGGCTTATGGTTTATCCTTGTTGCTAACAGACTTTGACTTTTGTAACGTACTAAATTTTGAAGATATGCGACTATGCGTCCTACTGCACCATAACATTACAACAAGAAAAATATCATTCTTGAAAATAAAGGTTCCATTCATATTTGACATCTACTGAGATGGCACAGCGACTTAGTGAGTCTTGGCCTCCGATAATAAAATACGCAACTTAGGTATATCCTGCGCCATCTCCTGCCAGTTCTTCACCTGGAACTCGTCAATTTCCTTGGTGACTGAACTTAAGCATTGTCTAAAGTTTTACTATTATGTCCCCATAGGTTCTGAGTCCCGTTTGAGTAATAGTAAATGGTCACGTTACCTATGATTACTATTCATTGTCTATGTTTGTTTACGGCAAAATCTGAAAGTTAAAAATTGAGATTTTCGTCTACTCCAATGTTCGGACGCAAGTTGAACGACTCCGCATCGTTAGCGCAACCAAGTAATTGTATTTATTAACATAATTATATCGCACAGTGATTAACGAACCATGCCAAAACGGTAGTTCAGTTTTTGTCTGCTTTTTTCGAAGTTTAGAAAATTAAATGATTAGCGCTTGCCGAAAACTTCCTCGCGTTCAAAAATGCGGTAGGTTACTCATAAAGTATACTGGCTATTAGAACAGACTGATTTTAATATGTACACGGCATACAATTTTAGGCCACGTTTTTAAATAATTCTATAAGCGCTTCCTTGGATCTATCTACTGACGAAAAAAACTATGATTTGCATGGAGGAATTCACTAAATAGCAAGGTAGACCACAAACATATCCAGCCTATAAGCCTTTTTTACTTCTTACAGGTTAGCGTTTGACCGCAAGTCAGACAATGTGCACGAAGGTGTCAAAACACTACTACACTACGGTCTAGGAACGACCGGGACCTTAGCAAGTATATATAATAAAATTGCACCTATTTTCTTTGTTACCTTTGGATTTATTCATTTGTTTTTTCCACGAATGAAGTTATGTCTATGTCCAAAATAAAATAGGCATAGATTGGTGGCTTAACCAAATCCAGACCCGGTTTACTGATTCAGAAAAAGCTGTGAAAAAAGTTGTTTAGTTACTTCTTTTTACAGAACATGTGGGTTCCAATTTCAATAAAAATAAACTTGGAGAAATTGGACCAATTAGTTTGACCGCATTCCGGAATTCCGTATTTTACACCGAATTACTCTTACTCAAATGGAAATTACGTTCTATGTCTATTACTAACATTGCGTCCGGTGCGACGTGAGACCACGTTCAAAATCAAAAATAAATCAACATTGTGGGTAGTCATAGGCGAAGAGGAAAAATATAATTCATTTATCACACGTACTTACATACTTGCGTTCTACATTATAAAAATATCACGTCCTTATACTCGTGTGCCTACCGAATACCGATACGGCCTATGTACCTACATAATATTATAGTGCCGGCATCGAATTAGCGGATGTCAAGTGCATAAACCGGCATAAAAAGGAAGCGCCCAGCCGCCCACCGGCAGAAATGAACAACAAAACTGCACATTGCATTACAAACAAACAGCCAAGTAGGTGAACCTCCTAACTGTTTATGCAAAAAAAGAAACGCGGCAAGTCATACATAATACATCAGCGCACACCCTCATTTTCCAACAGAACTTTCAACTACGAGTTACTCTCATCAGATCCAAAAAATATTACCGATCGATAATCCCATAAATGCATCTATCTATGTGCCGGTTCCAGAGGGAGACAATAAAATTACCACGTCTAATTCACCGGAACCGTATTAGCACAAACCGATCGAATCATTTTTCATTCGTGTTCTTTATGTTGATGAGTAGAAAGAAGGTTGACTCACCAAGTGTTGTGTTGACGTAAAGGTGAATACGTAGCCGTGCACTGTGTATCAACGTTCGAAGGCGACTGGAACGACGAGTCCGTCCGAGTCTCCGAGAGCGAGTGAGTGAACGGGTGGAGGCGGACGAGCGCCAATGCGCGATACGGGGGTGGCGGTTTGCAGTGCGGTACAGCAGCGGAATAATAATTAATAATAATACTGATTCATAGGGCGACACTGTGATTAAAATTGTAGGAAATAGAATATTTGATGACGTCACTTTAATAATTAGGACAACGCATCTCGATTTCTGGGCAAAACGAGACAAGTTTTAGTCGGTATTAGAACGACTAAAACTTGGTTAGGTCGAAGCTTTCGAAAGATAGGAATGTTGTTTCTCACAAAAGGATTATTTCTATAATTTAGGGGTTAATAATTAGCTGTACGGCTGTACCAGTTACCAGAGTCAGTTTTAATTATTCTGTCCAGACGGAACACTTGAGGAATCATTAATTCCTTGCCGTCCTTTACCATGTCAGAGGAATTTTATTCGACTTATGGACCAGGTTAAAGTCCAGCAGGCGACAGAGAGGGTACCTCAAACAGATCTAGGAGTAACAAATACGCTAAAAATGTCGCTAAAATAATAGTCAGAACAATTTTTTGAAAACTATAGTTGTAAATAATCAATAACCCTGGTTGAACAAAGCTTTCATTGTTTTTTTTACGAAACATTCATTCATATAATTGTTCACATTAACGTACACGTCAATGAATGTTCAATAAATAAAATAATAACTGCTTCTTTACCTCACTGCGAGCTAGTGATTCATCTGTTTTTTTGAAAGAAAGTGGAAGGCGATGATAAAGTACGACCTTTTCCCCTGTTACTTTTCACAACACTGACTAACGGGGTAAACAAAAAAAAATATATTTAAAATAGAAAAAACATTTAAATTTTTGCAAATCCTCAGTGTTAGATCGTTGGTAAAAACCACGATTAATCCAGCTATAGAGACGTCGCTCTTGCAAGTCAAAGAAGTTGTTAACTTACAAAGTCATTAGTAACTTATTAGCTGTACCCGGTGGTTTCACCCGCGTGGGCTAGTTTTTCGCGATAAAAAATAGTATTGTCCTATTTTAGGCTCCTCCAGAGACTATGTTTGTACCAAATTTCATTAAAATCGGTTCAGTAGTTTAGGCGTAAAAAACAGTCAGAGTTACTGTCGCATTTATAATATACCTAGGGATAGTATAAAGTCGCAAGTAGCTTGGCTTGAACGTCCACGGACGCCATCTGTCGAAACTAGCTTACAATAAAATATCGATCATGGTTACACAGATGGCGCGACGTGACCCAGACTACACCAGACCATTCTTCAGCTTATTTCACACTAGAGAAATTAAATCTTATACATAAAAATCAATTGCTGTTCGTTAGTCTCGCTAAAACTCGAGCAAACCTGGACCGATTTGGCTAATTTTGATCTTGAAATGTTTTAAAAAAAAAAAAAATTGGCGATACGAAGTTCGCCGGGTCAGCTAGTAACTTATAAATAAATTAACAAAACTTAACTATTTTCTCTGATATTTCACTAACCTAAATAATTAGGATTCAGAAAAAGAAGGACACGGTAACAGCTTACCATCAGGGCTGTCTGCTCGTTTGCATGAAACTTAATTACATAAAAAAGTACCTACACTGTTCCAAACAATTTTGAACTAAGCAGTTAAGATTCTTAGAGATATTTTTTGTTTTAAATCAGTATATTTTGCTATGACTATAATTCTAGAGGGAAAAAGTGATAGAAATCGTACGTATACAAATTCTATCAGTTCAATGAAATAAAAAACCAAGTATGCTGAAAAGAAAAAAGTTTATTATTAATAATCTTTTTTTTTTGTTTCTTTTTAAAATCGATTACTTTTTTTCGATCTCTTATTTTTATCTTTCTCTTTTTTTTAACTGTCAGTATGTGCTATAACTACTTACAAATGATAATAATGTATGTAAATGGAGGAATTATGTATTGAATGGCGTTGATATAATTTATTTTAAAATACCTAGAGCAAAAAAAAATATAAACCTCTTATAAAACAAGAAAACAACAGATAGATCCTCTGGGCGGTAGGCAGAGTGGTGGGCTACATTAATAATAAATTAATTATTTAATAAATCAAGCGTATCAAGAAACGATAATAGCATATAAGCGGAATCACTAGAATATTTCTCCGTTGTTCAAGTACTTAACCTATTCAAATATTATATTATAATAAGAAAAATGATACCGAGTGTGAGGTGGTTGACAACCCTATAATGATGGATGATATATTAGATAAAATACCTTACGACATAATGGTCAAGGCGCAAAAGTTTAGGCACCATCTTATACTCTCATAACTGAAGACCTCACTATATAATAGTCAGTATAAAGGCTTTGCTGTAGTTAAATATGATTTTATCATTAATTTTATCGGGAGAAACAAAACGAAATTGTACGACGGCCGCGTGTATTTGACGACCATCAGATTCACAAACATTCGGAAACGTCTATTCTTTACACCTACCACGGTAGCGTTTGACCACAAGCCTGATTTTAAATGACGAGGCGGTCGAAGGTGGCGCCACGCTACGCTTGGACTCGCTCTCAAGTGAGGTTTCCGGAATACACCGATAGATGCTTGGCGACAGAATCTGAGTGTGGTAGCTAGCCAGGCGAGCACTAGAAAATGCCCTACCACCAAACTATGATTTCATCATAATGTTTTTCTTTTACCGAAAGCTCAAATCAGTTCGAATCGGTGCTGAAAATGACTTTCCGAACGTTGTGAATATGGATGCAGGTCGCGATGTCTGTACATCTACACCCTGCGCGCGCCAACCCTAACTATTATATCCTATATCTATCACAATACCTAAATCTATTTTTAAATCACGCAACTTCAAACTCCAGAATCACTGACTTCTCTATATTAAAGAATTATTATCAGCCTAATGCATTCCCGCTGCCGGGATACAGGCCTGATAAAAGAATATCTTACAAAAAAATTGGTTGTCTGTAAAGACGATAGTTGAACGTGACAACGTCGATTGGCCGATTGTGCTTCTTTGTCGCTCGTTACGCGCTCTCGCTTGCACTTCAAGCCTTACATGGAACGCCGCAAGAGTAACGCCGCATGAGTCATGTTTTTTCGTGCGTGCAGCCGGCTCTATCGAATTACTATAAGACGTTGTCACGTCAAAAATAAAAATGGCGACCACAAAAAAAAACAGGTTGCAATGTAAAACTAAATGTTTCACATATATAAAACTAATGGGAGGACAATGTACAAACGATCAACTCATTTATCGCATTGTCCCGGATTTACCATGTCATATTTGACACATTGAACCGTCACAAACTGCGGCAAACCACAGAATTTGACAGAATATATGCAAGGAAGGATGAGCTTGACGCTTCAACAAATACTGGCCAAAACCTCTTGACCGTAAAATCTTGGAATCATGAACGTTTTCTCTAAATAAATCTTTGCAAGAGTATGATTACAAGAAGCTCCTAAGCCCTGTTTGCCGGCAAATTTATAAAACACATTCTCCATTTTTGTCGCAAACTACCTTTCCTAAAGAAAATATATTAATTTACTCTCTTCGGTGGAAAACGTCTATATGTACAATGTTATTTACATAGTGTGCACAATATATAAACGCGCCTCTTTTTAACTTAACCTTTATGTATATTACAAAACTACGCGTAATACCTACTTAATATTTAATCCCGGCTCCATTCTTTGACATTTCGTAGGACGGTATTGTAATCCTATTTGATTGGATATGAAATATAGCCCTTTTTCATCTCCTCAATACGTGTGCTTCTCTCATGGGATCTTTACCTTTCAAAGTGTCCACATGTTGTACAATATAGACATATTTTTGAGTGACCATTGGATAAACTATAAGATTAACAAATAGTCCAAAAAAGTCATTAATTAAGGTAACAAACAAATCAATTTTTTAACCCTATAAAGAGGTGTGATCAAGTTACGAAATAAAGATTTTCATCTAGCTGCAATAATGTTGTTCGCACTATCCTATTTATCGGACGTTTTTTTTTGATAAAATCTTATGAAGATTACAACATAACCTGTAGGTTTTAACTTGACATATTTTTATATGAACATAAGTTGTGTACCTCCTATTCACGATTAGGTTGAATCCGATTCTTAGTCAAAACGGCGAACACATTGTATGCCAGACTCCTTAGAAAAAACTTGAAACCTCTTTTTATCCCAATCTCAAGTTACAGAAATATCTAGTCTATAAAAATAAATATATTTTTAGTGCTGTACCACCCTGTTCCGGTAACCCCACCTGAGAGCCAGTTTCCAGTCCAGGTGTAGCGTGGCGCCATCTTCGGCCACATCGTCACTGAACATCAGGCGACTTGTGGTCAAACGCTACCCTGTATGTACCAAAAAATAAAGAAATCCTACATGACTACAGCCCTCAAAACGTTGCTAATCTTGCGTTTGCAAATGGGACACCTCTTGGTCTTGACCCAGACCTTGACGGCACACTTGTAGCAACAACATATATGCGCCAGCCTGCCGTGAACGAAAACCCCGGACTTGGGTTCAGATACGCACACCACGCACAGCTCTTTCGTCTCGATCTCCTTCAGAGTCTCCGCTATAACCTTCTTTGTAACCTTAACGTTTTCTATTGCAACAGACGGATCGCTCATGCACTTCGACAGCGGCTTTATATCGTTGTCCGAGTCGCTCGCGTCGGAATACTTGCTAAGTTTCGCGTTGGACGTTCTATCGAGTGATTCCGCGCGACGTTTCCTATCCCTACATGGTCTTACGTTGTCGTAATCCTGGGAGCCCTGGGACGTACCCTGGCTGCAGGTGTCTACTCCGGAGTCTTGGGAGAGGAAGCGCGGGGCCTGCGGTTGCTGGGGGTTATCTGGTGCGTCGGGGTCTATTCCCCTGGACCGCTTGTTCGGGACGTCCGATTCGGCGGTTCTCTCTCGCTTGTGCTTACGGCGCGGCCTCGGAGGGAAGAAGCTTTTGCGTACCTGGAAACGATTTGAGACTTTTGATAATTCTACTGTCGACGCCAACACTTTGTCGCTAAGTATTCATATTCACCTGGAACCACTGCTGGTTTTACTGTTGACGCCAACACTTTGTCGTTCAGTATTTTTACCTGGGATCTCTGCTGTCGTCGCCAAAACTTCGTCGCTAAACAGGCATATTTACCTGAACCCACTCCTGGTTCTACTGTCAACGCCAACACTTTGTCGTTCAGTATGTTTACCTGCGACCACTTCCTCTGCTGTCATCGCCAAAACTTTGTCGCTAAACAGGCATATTCACCTGGAACCACTCCTGGTTCTACTGTCGACGCCAACACTTTGTCGTTCAGTATTTTTACCTGCGACCACTTCCTCTGCTGTCGTCGCCAAAACTTCGTCGCTAAACAGGTATATTCACCTGGAACCACTCCTGGTTCTACTCTCGACGCAAACACAGTCGTTAAGTATTCATATTCACCTGGGACCAGTCTTTATTCTCCTGTCGTCTACAAAATTTTGTCGTTCAGTATTTTTACCTGGGTCCTCTGCTTTCATCGCCAAAACATCGTCGCTAAACAGGCATATTCACCTTGAAGCACTTCTGGCAGTAGCGGTAGTAGGGGCGGTCGTTGATGGCGCGACACTGCGCGCAGTTGCCGTAGTCATTGAAGTCGACCTCGCTGTCGCTCTGTGTATCGTCCGTGCGCTCAGAGTCAGCGAAAACGAGATCGCCGTCGTCGCCGACAGACACTTCGATGACCTTTGTCGTTATTATGTCGTTCTGGAACGAGAGATAATTACTAATTAGTTCTTATTTACATTCCCCAGAGCCTTAAGACAAGTCTTTCAGCAGTGTGTGCAGTTGCCAGTGATGACTTATCGAGTGGCATCGAAGAATACTGTACTCACATCGCTCTCCGCCGAGGTGTCTTCCTCATCCAGCGGCGCTTCGTCCTCGGGCTCCGTGACCGGCTCGTACTCCCCGTCGGAGGGCGCAGGCTCCGTGTCGCTGGTGTCCCGCGCGTAATCTACAACACACACACTTGAGCACGGGGGCTAGGTCGCGGCCCTGGGGGACCCCGGGTAGGAGGCACCGCTTGTGTTGATAGCTGCTCACTGCTCGTAATATGAAAGTCTTTTTGATGGAGTCTTTTTTTTTAGGTAGCTTCCTAAACATTTTTTCATATTGGTGTATAATTTTTTTCTCTTAACTTTTTCACCAATCTTTTTTTAATATTTTTGGTCATATCTATCAATTTCATATTACTTATTGTTTTTGATTTTTAGTAACTTTTTTCACACTGACTCTTTTAATCATCACAATTTTTTTTGTCTTCACTTTTTCATCATTTTGTCTTTCACAGTAGATTTCCTTGCTAATTTTTTTTTTCATGTTCAGTAATTTTTTTTCCACTGTTGTGACTTTTTATCTTTTTTTGTTTCATAATAAAGATAACTAATACTATTACATAAAGTAGGTACATGCTACACAGCTGATAATAAAAACCATATGCCAAATTGTTGTAATGTTGATAAGAATTTTAAGTTCAGTCAATTACACGATTTTGAACAAGAACCAACCATAAATTATATTAAGAAACACGGAAAATATTAGTAAACAAGTCGTCTATAAATATCATTTCACATAGCCATTGATTACTCGGAAATTATTACAGCAATTTGTCACAGTTGGTCCACAACACGCATGCTTTATGAATATGAAAAAATAACACAAAAACATTAGATATATAAAACACACTAATTAATAGATATTCCATGAATCAGCTACAGGTAATGACATAAAACTACAATACTACTACATAACTACAACAATAACAATTATACTACTACAAACAAACTCACAATTAAAATCAAATCAAATCAGACCTAAACTAACGAATATACACAAAAAATATCATAAAAAACGGTCAAGCCGTTTCGTATGAGTTAGGTTACTAACACAGTGACACGGGAATGAAAGTAGGTAGGGTAACCTATGGCCATCGCGAGATGGCTACATACATAATATATGATAATCCTATGTATATGCGCGCCTGCATTAAGGTTAGCGACCTAGCTTGTATGCAAAGTCGCAACCTATCCCTGACGTCACGCATTCCAACATTACAATAAAGTATTATTATTTAACCCTTTCATTATTTTATTATCCTTGTTAGCTTCCTTATATTTTGCACGGAGCTGAATGTTAAACTGTAATGCTACATAACATGTGTTGGCTTGTGAAATAAATGAACATCACTTATACGGAGTTACTGAAATGTATTCTGACAAGCCTTAAAAAACAGTTTAAAAAAACTTCAATAGATGGCGTTCACGATACCTGAACCGTACCACTTTACCAGCGTCCTTGTTTCCCGATAAGTATAATTTGGGAGCCTTCAAGTCAAGAGTGAATAGGTATCTTCTAGGTAAGCATGCTCCATCATCGACCTCGTCATCACTTACCATCAGGTGAGACTGGGGTCAAAGGCTTGCCCATTGATAATAATAAAAAAAATAATCGTGCAAGCATCCGAACCAAAACCATTGAAAAACTATCTTTTCATTTATGCAACCTGTCAGTTTTGTCTCTCTCCTCCAATTTTGTATTGTAAGTTTTTGTAAAACAGAAGAACCTTGGACCTTTTGCCGCGTTAAGAAATATGAAGGTGACAGTTGGTTGGCGGCAGACAACGTGGCAGATAGTCAATACATTTTTAATGGAACTGTGCTTTGAGCTTATAAAAAACCCAAGTGGTTGCTTAGGACCCTTTGCTTTATCATTAAACAAATGCGAAAAAGGCACATGTCTCGTCAGCGCCCTCTATCCACGGTTTTACAAAAACGTTTCTTCAGCTGTCAGTAAACCTTCCATCCAAAGTTTAGTAGAGGCCTAAGTCCAGTGGACTGACAACTGACAAAAGCGGTTAATAAAGATGACTTATTTAAAATTATGTAAATACTTATAAAATAACTGAGGCCAACAACTTTGCTATCGTTTCATTCTTTCATTGTTCTGTATATGACGACAATAAGAACAATCACGCACAAATCAGTTACAAAAAATATATAGTTTAAAAAACTAAAAGAAACACTTTAAAAACGCACTCAAAAATATAAAATAATTAAATTGACTTGTATTAGTTACGATATAATGGTTAATTCAAAAAGTGTGGAGCACTTTTTGGTTGTGTGTACTTTTATTTACCCAGTAAAAGAAGCGCTCCACACTTTTTGAATTAACCATTATATCGTAACTAATACAAGTCAATTTAATTATTTTATATTTTTGAGTGCGTTTTTAAAGTGTTTCTTTTAGTTTTTTAAACTATATATTTTTATTTTTTTACTTTTTAGTCTTTTGTTACCAAGTTCAATCTATTGGACTCATCAAGACGAATCATATGAGCCCAAACACGAGGGGTTTACTAGTAGCCACTGCAGAGATCCTCTACCCACCTTCCGGTTGCATCATCAGACCCTCGTCACCAAGTTCAATCTATTGGACTCATCAAGACGATTCATATGAGCCCAAACACGAGGGGTTTACTAGTAGCCACTGCAGAGATCCCCTACCCACCTTCCGGTTGCATCATCAGACCCTCGTCACCAACTCCAATCTATTGTACTCATCAAGACGATTCTTATGAGCCCAAACACGAGGGGTTTACTAGTAGCCAGCGCAGAGATGCCCTACCCACCTTCCGGCTGCATCATCAGATCAGGTGGATGATACCAAATTATTGCATTGTCACCGAGATTACATACACATACAAAGTTTCAAGTCGATACGACAATTAGAAGTAGGTGAAAATTGACTTCTAAGATTTGATTACATTGTTAGTTAGTTAGTTAGTTAGTTAGTTAGTTAGTTAGTTAGTTAGTTAGTTAGTTAGTTACAAGTCAAGCTAATAAAAGTGTTTTAAAAAAGTATTTACTTTAGGTACGTGCGGTCTTTTGTTATAACTTGAATACCTACTTCAATTTAACTTTGTTTCGCAATTAACGTTTCGGGTATCCGATGACTGGACTGATAGTTTCATGAAAATTGATGCAAGATTCCAAAGTACAGTCAGCGACAAAAGTCGCTAAACAATAACAGATTTTCTGATCATCTTAAACATTGACTTTTGACCGCATCATCACTTAACATCAGGTGTGTTGTGTTGTGGTCAAACCCTACCTTATTAATTGTAAGAAAATTGTAAGAAAAATCCAAACATTGCTGATATAAATACATTTAAAAAATCAAGTATGATCAGCTACTTTTGTCGCTGACTGTACAGTCATCAGTCAGTGATCGTTCTCGATTTTCCAAATGTGTTTCAAATCAGTAATTATTATTGTTTTTTTTACCATTTTACATGGTTTCATTTTGACCACAACATAACACACCTGATTTTAGGTGATGATGAGGTCAAAAATTGGTGTCTAAGATTAAGATGATGAGGATAATAGAAAAAAGTGTGACTGTTCAGCGACTTTTGTCGTTGACTGTACAAGGCTACTGCGCAGTGAAAGTATCAGCTGTTGACAGTGAAGCCACCAGCCTAAGATCTCAGGATACTGTGGTGAACCGACTACCATACGGAAGCCTGGCTGGCTCACCGTCTACTTGTAAGAAAAACCGGCAAAGTGCAAGTCGGACTCGTGCACGAAAGGTTCCGACGCATAATCTACAACAAACGGTAAAAAAATCATTGTTGTATGGGAGGAGCCCAATTAAATATTAATTTTTTTCTGTTTTTTAGTATTTGTTGTCATAGCGGCAACAGAAATACGTCATCTGTGAAAATTTCAACTGCCTATCACGGTTCATGAGATACATACAGCCTGGTGACAGACAGACAGCGGAGTCTTAGTTATAGGGTCCCGTTTTACCCTTCGGATACGGAACCCTAAAAAGGCGCCTTTTGTGATTATTTTTTTTAATGGAATTTATCTCAAACGCTGGAGAAGACAGGCGCCTTGATGGTAAGCGGTCACCGTTGCCTATGGCTATTTGCAACATCGGCGCCTCATAGGAATTTTTATCACTTATATAACAAAATGAGTGAAAATTAAAATGAAAGATGAGTGCGATTGTGACATGAGTAAAACAAAACTTCATAGCCAAGGTATCAGCCCCAGAAATAACAATTTAAACGGTATAAATATAATGTAACGCTAAATAAAGGAATGTCTTCAGTCCTTGAATCCACCTGAGGAATGTCCCTGGCTGGCCTGGAGCAGACCATCAGGGTCTGGTGTCATAGATCTGACAATACCATCAAGAATATATTATTACTTTCATATTACAGAATTAAGATTATTTATAAATGGGACATCCATGATCCAGTTTCCAATCCTGGGGTAGCGTGGAGCCAGCTTCGACCGCATCATCACTTAGGGGAGATCCACAAATTACGTGAGTTGTTTAAGGGGGAGGGGGGGTCGAGTCAAATCTCATCTAATCTTACGTTGGAGAGAGGGGGGGTCTCGGCAAATATCACGCAATTTTTTTTCTTATTGAAACAAAAAAAAACTATACTATTTTGACCCATTATCCAGATTCTAAAGCCGTCCCGGACAGAAAGTCGCCGTCGGGAATCGTAAGAAACTGTAGATTTCCGAAGAACCCGAAGATTCCCGACGGCGACTTTCTGTCCGGGACGACTTTACATGCTTAAGATTTAAGCATAACTGTAATACGATTAAGATCATTCACTAATTCATTCATACTTCGACGTTATACATTACTACTGACTGTCAAACTACCATATTTGTTTTATACCAAATAGTTCAATTTAATCAGAGTTTACGATACAGTGTAGCCCGTCCTTTGTTTTCGCGCCACTGTCAGCCGAACGCGCGGCTCGATGAACGAGAGCGTACGAGCTGAATGGCAGCGACACACGGACAGGTTCCAACCTGCTTTGCTTATTCTTGCAAATGTTTTACTCGACTCAGTATATGCTCTCACTAATTTAAAATGAGTTATCAAGATTTTTATAATGCATACGTCAAAAGATACGTCTATAAGACGAAAAAGTCCTGCCAGGACGAAGTGATAAAATTATGGAATACAGCGAAACAAAAATTCCCGAAGAAAGAAGAGTTAACACAACACATTCAGCATGAGATTGAACGTCTTCTTAGGGAAGCCACTGAGAGAAAAGTTCGGTCTACTTTAACATTTCTTCAAAAGGTAGGTTAAATATATTTTGTTAGGAAAATTCTTTTTTTATACAAACTTTATTGTTACAATTAATAGCATAAAAAAATATAATTAAAAAAAAATAAAGAACACGCTTTAAAAGCACATCAAATTAAAAAGTAAAAAATAATTCTTAAAATGAGTCAATAACAATAATAAACGAAAAATGCTAATATAATTGTGAAATAAATTTTAATGAAGATAAGTATAAACAACAAAAAATATATTTAATTGTAAAAAAAGTATGTTGGTTCCAATAGTCTCTCTTGAGACCACGCATGATTCACCATGGACTGAATTAGAGTAGATATTTTTTTTTAATCGCATTAGTTACGATTTAAGTATTCTATTGTTAAATTTTTATTACACTTATAACTCAGCAATATTGATTACTAGTCTTAACTAGTCGTAAATAAAAGTACGAAGCAAATTTTTTTTTTTTTTTTTACAATAACACTCCAACACGTTTACATATTTAAGAAACGCACATTTTGAAAAATCTCACGTGAGATTGGGGGATGGGGGAGGGGGTTGAATAAAATCTCACAACATCTCACCAGGGGGGGAGGGAGGGACAGAAAATTCAAAAAAACACCTCACGTAATTTGTGGATCTCCCCTTAACATCAGGAGTGGTGTAGGTCCTTGTAAGATGTAAAAATAATGTGCTGTAAAAAAATGTAGTCTTTCCAAGCTCCATACAAAAATGCTTGAAACTCTTTAATGGCCATGGGAAGCAAGACCATCATATACTTTACTTTTAATGAGACAATGAAATGTATTCCCCAAAGAAATGCTTAACCTTCTTGCTTTCTGAAAACAGCTATATCAATGCATAGGTTGATAAACTGACATAGACACATGCATAGCATACATACAAAAAAAACAATTTAAATGCAAAAATGAATATCGAAATCTGCTCAGCAGTTGATAATAAAATCTTACAGATAACTTCTACTGTTTACTGTGTATTTCATGGAGAAGAAAATGTAAAATTTTAACCAAAAAATTGAATTTTAATTTATTAATATTAAAAAAGAACAAGTCCAAAAATTTAGGAAGTCGTGATGTCATAGGATGTTATGTAATTATTATGTACTTTGATAATTCGGGTAAGTCCCGGAAGAACAATAGGACCTTTATTGTATGTAGTTACAAGACTAGCAAATTTCCAAAAACAGATGAATGGTTTCTGTGTTCTTTTTTTGTTAATTCTATTAGGTAATCAGGGTATTCCCCACATCCAGCTTTTTGTTTCTATGACGTATGCCATATTCTATCTATGTATCTTCAAGTGTTAAAATTAAAAAAAAACTTGAAAAAATAAATTATGGCTGATATATTTATTTCAAAGCATACTATAGAGCATATAAAAAGCTTTGAAATATACCAATTACATCCCTAATTTTTTTTTGAAAAAACAAAGCTAAAAAAACTACAATAATACTAGTGTACTATTAGTACTATTACATAATTAATATACAACACTAATAGTGATGACCGTTGTCACTAAGTAATGACATTAATATTCTAATTGAATATTTAAATTCCAATAAATTCAATAACATGTAAATAAATATCAGATAAAAATAATTTGTACCTACATAAAAACAGAATATGAGTAGGTATATGTAAAAGAAAATAAAATTGATTTGAGACAGAAACCAAGATACATTTTAAACAAATGCAATGTCGCTCATTTTACCAATAATAATATGTACCAAAACTAAAAAAAAAATATATAGGTGTCAAGTGATAAAACTGTATAAACATAAATGATAATGAACAGTGCCTATGTGAGATCTCACGCATTTGTAAAGTGGTGGCACACTTGGTGCAAGCTGACAGGTCTGTACAAGTTCGCTCCTGACAGGGTGAATGACACACTGTTTACAAAATGCATTGGTCATTTTGCACTTATGAAATAGATGTTTGTGTTGGAATTTAGACTTGACTAAACTTGAACAAATAGGAATGGAATTGTCTATGGAGGTTTAGAAAAAATTAGAAGATTATGATATGTACAGATAAGATAAAAATACCGGCGTTTTTGTCCTCTGTCCACAGTACCGCCGAATTATTTAATAAAATTGTTGCTGCCTCAATTGGCAATGTCCCAGTGCGGTATTTGGTCGAGGCCAGCGACGCCTGGAGCATGGCTTGCCCGAGCGAGATTCGTCCGAAAAAGCCATCAATTCAAAGGCAATGGGACGAGCCTCTTTGCAAAATCGTGCAAAATGAATTAATCTCAGGATCCAGCAACTTTGCGGAGAGAGCTCGTCTCCTTGCCTCGGGGCAGCACGAATCTGGGTACTGGCTCCGTGCTGTCCCTTCGGCCAATATCGGGACGTTATTGGACAACATGACGTTCTCATTGGCTGTAGCGCTCCGCCTAGGAGCGCTCACCAATGGGAACCATCGTTGTCCATGTGGGTCCGAGGTTGATTGTCAGGGCCACCACGGGCTTTCTTGTCGTCGTAGCGCAGGTCGTAGCTCACGCCACGCCTCCATCAATGACATTATCCGTCGGGCCCTTGCCACCGTCAACGTGCCGGCTATTCTAGAGCCGAACGGTATCGCACGTGACGATGGTAAGAGGCCCGATGGTATGTCATTGATCCCGTGGAGTCGTGGGCGGCCTTTGATCTGGGATGCGACGTGCGCTGACACTCTGGCGCCCTCCCATCTACAGGCAACTAGTAGGGCGCCAGGTACGGCGGCAGAAACTGCTGAAAACCTCAAACGGAGGAAGTATGCATCTCTTGGAGATGGCTATATTTTTGCTCCGTTTGGGGTTGAAACTCTTGGTCCGTGGGGTCCTGCCGCTCTTATGCTTTTTAAAGAACTCTCCAAGCGCCTCGTTGACGCCACGGGTGACCAAAGGGCTGGCGCTTACCTCGGTCAACGAATCAGCCTAGCCATTCAAAGAGGTAATGTCGCCAGTCTCTTGGGCACTCTACCTGTAGGCAGCGACTTAAATCAGGTTTTTTATTTGTAGATGTTTAGTTTTATATAGATAGTTTAGCTTTAGTATTTAGTTTAATTTTTTATCCAATTGTATATATTTGATTTGTTGTATATTTAAGTACTTTAATAAAGATAAAAATTGTTATTAAAATTAGGACAATACGTTGACATATATTATGTACAGATAATAAATACAATAGGGAAGACAGTATGACTAAAATAATAATAGGTACTATACAAAAAAAAAACTACTAAACACAAAATTAAATAAATTGTCTATAAAATCTCATTACATAAATAAAAAAATAGATTCAAAATACATATGTACTGCAATTATTTTCTACAAAGAAAATGTTGATTCTATAGTTAATATTGGCCCGTGTAATATTATTGTACAAAAAATGTAATACTCAGCTGATTTCGATATGAATGTATATTTTTACACACACTATAAAATAAAATATATTCTTACACAACATACAAACACATTTTATCAATTTTTTTCATATTGCATGCAAAGTTACAATGGAAAATTCATACCTGTCTCTCGATCTTGTATGCTAAGGATTGTCTCCGTAGAACAGCGCCTGCTCCATGAATGATCTATAATTGTAATTAATGATAATAATAAATATCAGGGACATTGGAAAATTGTGTTATGGGTAGACAACGATATACATAAAATAAATATGTACTTATATAGATAGAAATATCCAAGACTCGGGTACAAATATTTGTGCTCATCACACATACATTTGCCCCTTTTTTTAAATTTGTAATTTATCATCATCAGCCTATTTACCTTCCCACTGCTGGGACACAGGCCTTTTCTCAGAGAGCGAGTATGGATGGGCCTTAATTCACGGGCTCTGCGAGGGTCAGCAGAAAGTCTAGCGGCCAGGGTTTCAGACCACTCAAAAAGCCTCCAACACAAGACTAAAAACTGCTATCATAAAACAACAACATTAGTTCATTCACTATCTCAAGGAACTTTTAATTTACTTTCTATGGAGCATAGCTAGCCCATACTTACTAGCAGTATTTTAGTTCTATGCAGTGAGGTCAAAGACGCAAGGTGAAAATTTAAATATTATGCTTTGGAAGTTCATAATGCGGTAAAGCTAGAATTTTATTACAAACAAACAGGCAGGTGAAATTAAAACTAAATTAACCTTTTGAAGGTAGGTAAATGTTTTAAAAATTATGTGCAGCCTAAAATTATATATTTAGAATTAAAATTTCTTTAATTGTAATCTACAAGGCTTGAGAAAGAAACCAACACTATTATATTGAAGCAAAATCAATTTATGAATACGCTAGTTTGAAAACTCAAAATTCGCGCCCATTTTCGGAGTCAATAAAACAGCTGGACTCAGCTGATATTCTAAATTGTTTTTTTTTGTAATAATGACCTAAAATGGAATATACTTTTGTTGTTGCCTCCGGGTTCGGATTCTGAGGAATTTGTGGTCGCTTTCAAAAAAACTTCTTACATAACCTCTGACGCACCCACCAATTTTATTGAATGCATTTTTTGTTTGGCCAATGCTGGTCACATGAATGTTGATTGTTGTTCGCCTTCAAACTTCCACTTCCAGTTTCGACGCAATAGTGTACATACGCTCTTCTTTTACTACAAGACGTGACGTTGTAACGTATTATAGTAGATATGTACATCTACAGTAGGTAAATTCATGAATTGAATGATTGGATATCAAGTACTAATATCAACAATCACGCAGCCTCCCAAGTCCGTTTTTTCACTTCACAACACAATACAAGGAACACATACCTGATGAGTTAAGAGATATTGCCGTTGTGTTCATAATCGATGCTCCAACCGATACTTAAATTGGCATAGGCCAAATATTGTTCTTCTGGTATTTATCTATTTAGTTTGATTGATTTGATTTGATTGGCAACTTGACGACGCGACGACGGATGACCAGTGACCACAGACTCTGTGCCACAGCATGACAGCAGAGTGAGTAGAGTACTGGAACTGGAGGGGACGGGTGAGGGCGTAGCGTAGTTCATTCATGTAGATGAGAATGACGTTGACTATGACGCGTAGGCAGCAGTGTGACCATAATATTTAAGTCAAAATAGAAATTCTACTACGCCAACTCAAAAATAAATCTACCAAATCTTGCCAATGTGAAACAAATCAAGAAAATTAATATAAATTAATTAACACATGCAAAAGGAATTACTATATCTTATATTATAAGGTTTTTTATTTTTATTTAATTTAATTAATGCAAAAAGAACATCCAATATTGTTTATAGTCCTTTCGCTGATTTTGGGTCCAAGTGAAGAGGGGAGCATACGAGATTATAAATTAGAATAGCTACTTTTTGATTACGAATCACAGAAGAGGAGAAATGGAGAATACATTGTATAAATATTAGCAGTAAAAATATGTAGAATTACCTAGGACTAAATAGTAGTTTACAACAATAGTGGTACGTTTTATTTTTGATAAACTGGTAACCCGTTGTAAATGTTCATTCATTAAATTCAATCAAGCCGTTCATTTCCTTTTCCATGTGGCATGGTGTCGGCGTAAGGTGAGCTTAGAATTTTTGTGGACTTTTTTATAATTACTGCGCAATAACTCGGAAACTTGTAGTTTTATCGTTCTAGTTTGTGATTAGAAACTTCGTTATTGGTATTTATACTCCAAATGCTCAGACTCGTGTAAAATTTGTGATAACAGCACGTGGATGTTCTGTCCGTTTCAAAGGTGATAGTGAAGAAGAGATGGAAGAGGACCCAAGTTCCCTGAAGATCCAGCAATAGTTACATGCCCTTTTATTTCCGTAAACCAGTCGAATTAAACATTGTCGTAGCCAAAACAAACCTTACGGTTGTGTTAAGAGGTTATGTGTCAAACATAGGAGAGCAAATTGGTTTGATAGTGTCAATTTTGTTGTAGTTGCCGACTAAGCAACCACAATGCCGCAGAACGAATACATAGAACGTCATCGTAAACTTTACGGTAGGAGGCTTGACTATGAAGAGCGCAAACGCAAACGTGAGGCGCGTGAACCTCACAAGCGCGCGGAGAAAGCGCAAAAACTGCGCGGCATCAAGGCAAAGATTTACAACAAGGAGCGCCGCAATGAAAAGATTCAGATGAAAAAGAAGATCAAAGCTCACGAAGAGAGAAATGTCAAACAAAACACTGAGAAAGTCGCCGAAGGCGCTCTGCCTGTCTACCTACTCGACAGAGATGTCCAGTCCCGGGCTAAGGTACTATCCAACATGATCAAACAGAAGCGCAAAGAAAAGGCTGGCAAATGGGATGTTCCAATACCTAAAGTACGAGCGCAGGCAGACGCGGAGGTCTTCAAAGTGTTGAAGTCTGGGAAAACGAAGAGGAAAGCATGGAAGCGTATGGTTACAAAAGTCACGTTTGTAGGAGAGAACTTTACACGTAAGCCGCCTAAGTTTGAGAGGTTCATCAGGCCGATGGCCCTGCGTTTTAAGAAGGTGCACGTCACACATCCCGAACTAAAAGCTACGTTCTGCTTGCCGATCATTGGTGTCAAGAAGAACCCCAGTTCACAGATGTACACTAGCCTGGGGGTGATTACGAAGGGTACTGTGATAGAAGTTAACATCTCGGAGCTTGGTCTGGTCACGCAGGCGGGCAAGGTTGTGTGGGGCAAATACGCTCAGGTGACCAACAATCCTGAGAACGACGGCTGCATCAATGCTGTACTTTTAGTTTAATCGATGTCTTTGTTGTTTGTTTATTGAATGAATAAACTCTTTTACTGGAAATTTGATTTGATTATCTTATTTTATTGAAATATACCTAATTTTAACCTCTTTCGTTTCTTCAAAAAAAACAGGGAAACATCGTGATGAAACCATAGCTTGGTGGTAGGGTATTTTCTAGTACTCGTCTGGCTAGCTACCACCCTCTTGTTAAGAATCTGTCGCCAAGCACCTATCGGTGTGTTCCGGCAGCCTCACTTGAGAGCCAGTTCCCAGTCCAGGTGTAACGTGGCGCCATCTTCGACCACATCGTCACTTTACATCAGGTGACTTGTGGTCAAACGCTACCCTGTAAATAGTAAAAATAAATAAAATTCTAAGGATTTTTAAGTAGGTATACATAATTCATGATTTATAATTTGTCATATTATAGGTTTGATGATTGTATAGGAAATAATGCATCAAGTAAAATTAATGTGTTATAGGATACAGAAATGAGTTTGTTTGTAGGTTATAATGTAGGCATAGAAGTACTTTTAAGTAGTCGAAACAACTTTTTTGTTCAGTCATGAAGAATTTGTAACGTTAAATTTCTTTTTTTTGGCACTACTGTCTTCTACAAAAGACAAAACTTACTCTAACCTATATCTATGTCTTATTAGAATACCGATATTGGTGAAATCTGTAAAAATGTTTTGAATGGACTATTTGTATAATTTCTCCCCTCAGATAAAACAACACACCAGTATTCTGCCCCCGTTATTATAATTACAGTAAGTCATAAAAATTTAACATTATTAAAATGGTATATCTTAATGATTATAGCAGATAACTTGGATATTGTAACGGACATCAAAAGTTGAATTTGCGTAGATTAAAAAGAAAAAAAATTCCAAGTAGGACTTGATTTACAGATCACAGTACTGTAAAAAAGTCATAACACCAGTAAAACGACTTACTGTAACTATAACAACGGGGGCAGTATTCTACAATGATGTTCAAGCAACAATCACTACTTAAGTACAGATTTGTGTCTGATATTTCCATACAAATATGTCACTCAATCACTACTCAGTCTACACTCAGTCCATCTGAGCTCACGTTAATGCAATCATATACTTACAAAGTTTATTTATTTCCAGGTAAGCCAAGATGCAGATTTTCGTCAAAACCCTAACGGGTAAGACCATCACTCTTGAGGTCGAGCCCTCCGATACTATCGAGAATGTGAAAGCCAAGATCCAGGATAAGGAGGGGATCCCTCCGGATCAGCAGAGGTAAGAAATGTGACATTTACATCCATTGGTTTCTTGTTTTTAAGTACAAAGGGATGGACCTTGGGTCCTTTGCTCGAAAGCGTCTAAACTAAAAAGGTCCAAATGGCGAAAGGAGGGCTAATCACATGCCAGTCGCCGCTTGGTTGCGTGTGTGTGACATGGTCAGTCAGAGCTGCACAAGCTAATAAATGATTGCAAGCAAAATTGTGCTGTATGTTATTGACATGTGACATGTTTTAGTTTAATGTTATACACGAGACCTCGTTTATAGGTTAACTCAGTACTCCGCCACTTTTCTCGTCCTGTTAGTGTCAAATTACATATATATTTATTTAGATCACTTTAAAATGTTAAACTTCGAACTAGCTACACCTGTTCCAAGTTCCGACTTTCTTACGCCGGCAAAAGAACAGGCAAGAAACACTTGACAGGTAAATTTTAAGGCGCAATCACATTTTCAATTTTATTCTTATTACTAAAATTGATTGACTACTGTACAAATACAAATACAAATACAAATTATTTATTAGTAACACCAATGTTACAAGTCAGTCACTGTCAGTGTTGTTGTACTGTCCATCCCTTTGTAGTCTTTGTATATTAACGTTTCCCCGCGACTTAAAAGTTGACCTTTTGGGAACAGCCACAAGAATGCCTGACTACAAAATTCTCACTCCCTCCAGGTTAATCTTCGCCGGCAAACAGCTGGAGGATGGCCGCACCCTCTCAGACTACAACATCCAGAAGGAGTCCACACTCCACCTGGTGTTGAGGCTGCGCGGTGGCGCCAAGAAACGCAAGAAGAAGAATTACTCCACTCCCAAGAAGATCAAGCACAAGAAGAAGAAGGTCAAGCTAGCAGTGCTCCGATTCTACAAGGTGAGAATATTAACATTTAGGTGATCTTCAGTAGGCCTCGAGAGTCTTTTGATCATAGTAAGGAATAGTCGATTGTTTGGCAATCAAGAATGTTTTCAAATCATTTCTTCATTGTTTTTTCGTAAAAAAATGTATGGGAAAGGTTTTCGTTTCTAGTACTTGTACCTTAACGGCCGGTTCTAATAAACTATCCACGGTTTGACATAAATTTGACATTACTTCTAAAGAGCTTATGTCAAATTTCCATCTCCAATAGGGCAAATCGTGGATAGATCGGTTATTGAAACGCGACATATATGGCCCATTGAGTTTCGATCCCTACATAAAATAGGATTGATTGGCATGCTGTTTTATTGCTGACTACATTTTTTCTAAAATCAGTGAATGCAGCTTGGAATATCGCAAAAAGTTGCGGATAGTCTCCTAGGAACGTTTTCCTGTAACTATAACAGCTATGGTACCTGCCCTTACTATCACGTCTCAAAAATCCACTAAACAGAAATTACAGATAGTAGTAAGGTGTATAACCATACTGTTACATAATGCAATTTTATAGCGATGATGGCTCTGTGGTAGTGACGTCGGCTTGCGATCCGTAGGACGTGGGTTCGAATCCTACAATGAGCTTGAGCTTTCGGTGAAGGAAAACATCGTGATGAAACCATAGCTTGGTGGTAGGGTATTTTCTAGTATTCGCCTGGCTAGCTACCACCCTCTTGTTAAGAATCTGTCGCCAAGCACCTATCGGTGTGTTCCGGCAGCCTCACTTGAGAGCCAGTTCCCAGTCCAGGTGTAGCGTGGCGCCATCTTCGACCACATCGTCACTTAACATCAGGTGACTTGTGGTCAAACGCTACCCTGTAAATAGTAAAAAAAAAAAAAAAAAAAAAATGCAGGATAAACTCATCCTACCCGCTTCGTGTTCCAACATATGGCCAGGATCAAACCAGTTAATTTTAATATTATCGTATCCCCATCGCGTAACAAGCAAGTTCGACGGCATTCCTAACGAATTCCTCGCGCACGTCGACACGTTTACTACAAGTTGTGCTAAGATGAGGAAAAAGTCGAGAATTCTCACGCGAACAAAAAGGCGAACCTTTCAGAGAAATCTTCAGAGCCCACGTTGTAAACATCATGTCCGGACCGGCGGCTCTCGCGCGCCTTTGTTTGTTTGACTCATGGGACCATATTTTGAGATTTGCCTGCCTGCCTGATTAACCATATTTTTTTTAATTCTGACGGCTATGTTGTACCATCCATTGTGTTAACTTTTACTATCGTTAAAACTCCAATCAAGCAAAATTTTTTTGAGTTTGTAGCAATGGCTAAAATGACGAAGGTCCATTTAATTTTTTTTTATTTTGCGATTTCACAAGGAATTCAAAACCTATAGGGGTACATACAGCACATGTAAACGTCTGAAAACCGTAAAAACGTAGTTTAATAATAAAAAAAATAAGCTTGTATGGAAGCCTCGGTGCGCCTGTTTTTTTTAGGATTATGGGAACAGTGCGACACTTAGTTTCAAAGCGGGACTGTCCTGCTCAAAGTGTGGTCACGATGTGTATGACTCACGTCACGCTCGGCTCGTCACTTGAATGGAAGTGAAGTGGAAGCAAGTCTGTGCAGGCTTCCCGAGCTGACTCATTTACATATAGATGTTTTGATAATCACATTTCCAGTTGTCATGATTTGTTATGCAATGATTTTTTTTTAATTTTAAGCTTGATTTTTATGGCGTGTTGCAATAATAAACATTTATAGACACTAAATACGCTTAAATTTTCGAATATTTTAAGGCTACTTTGAATTAGAACCAACTTAGCTTGCATGGAGTAGTTATTTTTTTAATGCAAGCTTTTAATGTCCCATTTACTCCTATTAATATAAGTTTTGGTAGATTACGGCCCATAATCTCTCCCTGAGAGAAGGCCAGAGTCCCAGCTGTGGGAACGTAATAGGCGGCTGATGACGATGATGATGAGTGGTTGTCCATTAGCTCCTCTGACCACTGACCACCGACATGTGACGTTTGCAGGTGGACGAGAACGGCAAGATCCACCGCTTGCGGCGCGAGTGCACCGGCGAGCAGTGCGGCGCCGGCGTCTTCATGGCGGTGATGGAGGACCGCCACTACTGCGGCAAATGCCACAGCACCATGGTCTTCAAGGACGATGACAAATAGACTACACTACGCTACCTAGCCTTAAGTCCAACGCTCGGACTGCTGTGTATGATGGATTTGAATAAATCTTGACACAGTGTCAGAGTCTTTGTTAGTTTTATTTTTTTTTTCATTCCTGTAGGTCTTGTTTAGGTCTAAGATGTAGTTTTAGTCAGTTTCTAGGTTATATGGTATTTGTGGAGTTGCCATACCACAATTTTGTCAATCTCGCGTAGTAGACCAATCAAGGTAAATTGCTATTAGACGGTACAGAATTTGACAATTTAAAGGTATTGGTAATCTTCATACTAATTTATTACCTTATTTTTTAGACCGTGTAGCGTTTGACAACAAGTCCTTTGATGAAGCGTCAGTGGCGCCTTGCTACATCTATCATATCCAGAACAGTTCCAGTAGTCGACGTGCTAATTTCCTATCACTGACTTAGCGATTCCTAAAAAAAATAACGCTGATCCATGTTGCAAGGCAAACCTCGAGACTTGTCAGAAAGTGACACATATTTTTTTGGTAAATTCTTAAAAGCAGCTGTATATGTACAGTACAGAATTTAGACAAGTTTGAAAAAAGATTTAAATTGCTTATCGTAGGTAAATATCGACGCAATGCATATCTTTGCTGAGGTAGGGTCGGTAAGGTCACCATAAGTTGGCAAGCACGTTCAGTGCAAAAAGTACGCTTAGCTCTCACGTGTTGAAAAAAACACTACAATTTACAAACAACATTACAATTTATGTTTTGGAGAACTCTACTTAATTTTATCAGAAGCACATTCAAGTAATATCGTAGGTAGTGTATTTTCTCTATTTAACTGTATTTTTGTGTTTTAGACCAACAGGGACTGCATCAGGTAAACGCCGGAGCAAGAAGCGCCAAAAAAACTTAATCTTATAACTCTAAAACCCTAGGTCAAGTCCGTAATTCAAAATGTTCATTAACCGATCTATCCACGGTTTGACATAAATTTGACATTACTTCTACGGAGCTTATGTCAAATTTCCATCTCCAGTAGGGAAAACCGTGGATAGATCGGTTATTGAGACGCGACATTAATGGTCAAGTCGCGACACGAAAATCTGCATCGGCCATCGGCAACGATCAATGCTGATGCTATCGTTGCAAATAATGCTGTAGTTCAATTGGTGATGCTGACATTGCAACAACATGGTTCTTATATAGTCACAAGGTAAGTTGGCAGCAACATCTAAGTGGATTTTATAGTACATGTCGTATTGATGGTTAATAAACTATTCAAGCGATTAATTTTCGAATTTTTATTTTCTAAACTACTGTCCCTATACCTACTGTCCTCATCTGTGGTAGTTCTATTTATATATTTTAAACATTGATTACTTTAGAGGACATTCACTGTGTAGTTGTAATTATGTATGTCCTATTGGTTCAACTGATTGAACTTAGTGGAATAGATCATTTCCTCAGACTAAGAATACTTCCGTTACTATCTGATATTAGGTTGGATGCTCACTTATTTTTTATATTCGGTTTTAAAAGAGCACTTTTGCCTCAAAATTTCAGCATATTCGTCACGCTTCTCATGTATATAGGTATAGCACTAGCTGCGCTTCGCGTATTATCGTTATCCCACAGAAACCTTTTCCGGGATAAAAAGTAGCCTATGTTTTAAACCAAGCTGGGTGTAAGCCTTCTCCATTTCATCAAAATCCGTTCATCATCGCGTTTTCTTCTCACCCCTAGAGGGGGGTGGGGAAAGGGGATCAGGGCAAAGCCCTCTGCCCCTGGCTCTTCTACGCCCATAGACTTATGGGCGTGTCTTTTGTGGGAGTGGTTTCACTAGGGGTGGTTTCACTAAAATCCGTTCATTAGTTTTTGCGTAAAAGAGTAACAACAAACATCCATACTCAAACTTTCACGTTTATAATATTAGTAGGATGCTATGTCGTCCAAGGGAATCCGCTTATTGGACCCTGCTTAATTATAGATCTATATTTTAGCAAATAGGTTCGTAGGGGAGGTAACAAATAAAACCAAGAAACTCATTAAAATATTTTATTCAATACTGAGAAATAGAATTGTCTAACTTATCGTATTGCTTCAATTAATTTTACTTTTTACCTATTTGTGCATTGTCCTTGAACATTTCAGGCAAGGTACTACTTTTATTTACGAAATGCACTCGGGGGGGGGGGGGGGGGGGGGGCAAACACGATGTCCTTGCATCGTTCAGAAGCGATGTGAAGGAAGGTAAGCATACAATTATAAAAGCAGTCTGCATGGCAATTACTGACAAAGTAGTAGATGATATTTAACTTTGGCCCAAACACTTATGCAGAGTTTTATAACATCAAGAATGATTCTGACAGGCAGGGGGTCATGTGTTATATCACACGAATTTCACGATTTGGAGCCCTTCCCAGTCGGTCACATTTATATGACCCCTCCCCTGATGTGACGTCACATATTTGGCAATTTCAAATTTAAACCTGCACTTAGTAATATTATTTTGTTTAGTTACTTTTACGTGACGTCACGAAGCTTATGACTCGTCCCCCCATGTCACACTATTGACCCCCTACTTAACGTACTTTTTAAAACATTTATTTTGTAGATTTTACTTTTGCCTCAATAAATTAGTTTTATGTATCAAAAAATGGCGCATGGATACTCCTGTCGTGTTGGCCTTTATCTTCTACTAGGAATCAAGGATATAACGTTCTCTCGTAATATCTTTACCTATAATTTTGTTACGAATATCTTCAGATCATTATTCATATTCATTTATACATTTTGGAATGGACTGAAACTGCTATATATCTATCTATACATTCTTAAAAATTACGTATTTTTAAAAGAAAAAGTATAGCTCTATTAGTAAAACCTGACCAAAACATGCTACCAGTGGTTATAGAATAACCTAGATTCGTTTAAATCTAAGTGGAATCGATCACAGGACGAATGAAATTTTTGTTTTATTCATTTTTCATTAGAACTTGGTTGAAGCGTGACGCATCGGGCGAGTGGCTTGTTCGTTTTGTCACTCGGTCACAGGAATCATTATCAACTCGTTTATAAATACTGGTGACCGGCTAAACTAGAAAATGGAAAGAACCACTCTGAGCGCAGGCTCTTGCAAGCGTCTTAGGCTTCATGGAGACTGAATAGAACCGACTCGCACAAGTATGTACTCGCCTTGTCTACACTTAGCTCGTCTTATTCTCGCATCGCGGCGAGTCCGGCGACACTCAGGGTAGATTTAAGATCACGGCTGTACGGTTTACTGAAACTGCTAGTCAGTGAGAATGCTTCGACGAGCAGAGATCCTACCAGAACCTCTGTGTGACGCTTACCATCAGCTAAGTGACCACTTCAATTCGCAGAAACGTTTCTTGCAAAACAGTGTGAAAAATTCGGTTTTGATCAGGCTTTACATGAATTCATTTTAGAACATCCATCGTTTACAATAAGTCATAAAATTAACTCCAAAAACATCTCTAATAGAAAGAAAAAATACAACGAAATCATTCGACATTATTTCAAGTAATTGACACACGGATGTACATTAAATTGCAAAATAAAACGACAACTAAAAGAAACGCAATTTACTACAAAACTAAAGCACCACAAACTGAATGAACTGAATGTTTAAGCAAAAGAGATCACACTTCTACAACTATCCTATTGTAATTATTACTTAATTATCCGAAGTACGTTTATTTAAATTCATTTATCTTAAATAATACTCTTTTATAAACATACACGTATTAACGACACCATAATAGTATTATAATCATAATATAATTCATTTATATAATAAAATCTTAAATAAACTTGTATATATTTAGATAGAATATACACCTTAAGACCCACAGACAGCTTACAATATAATGCCTGGCAGGAATATGACACGCAAGGAAAAACAAAATCATGTACAAATTTCGTATTTAGAACAAAAGTACTTTGGTCCTTATTGAAATGAGCTCGGTTGTGTCCAGTTCACAGAACTAGACGGTGAATTTGGGCTATTCCCGGTGTGCCATATGTTCTGCAAGGCAGTGTTATTATTATACTCGTTTATTATTTAAAATACAACATTTGGCGATTGTCTACGTACCTACATAATTCACCTAAGTCTAGCATTTACGCGAAAATGCACAAATAATGGAACCTTATATACCAAGGCGCTAATTCATTTTTGGTAAAACGCTGCAAAATTTTGACAGAATACATAACACGTTTATTTTTAACCGAAATATTTGATTAACATTCTAAACAGGTTACATTTCAATATTCAAAAGTATAAATTGATAGACAATACGAACTATATATTCTAAGGAACTTTAAGCGCAGGTAGCATTGGATAGTTCCTAAAAAACTCGAAAGGGTTCCCTAGTTTTAGAGTGCTTTTAAAATTAGGCATAGTTCATGAATAAAGAAACACTGCGGTAGTAAGCGTCGATCGACTACGCAACGACAAAACTTTAGTCGTATTGAATATTATGCAAGAATGAAGAAATTAACTCCATTCCTATTGAAAATTGACGTTTTCTAACCGCTGAAGAAGCATAGTTCTAAAATCATTAATAGATGCCGTTGTTGAGACATGTTTATTTAATTCACATTTGTTCAATGAAAAAAAAAAGATCCGAGCCAGCCAAAACACGCTTCCTTTTTACAAAACAGCAAAGCGCAAGATCAGTAAAAAAAAGATTTGTCTATCAAGTATCAGCCACGTATTTTGACACCATCCAACTGATCAACTGTCACTTTGAGTTTTTTGGAGGCAAAAAGTAAGTTTCTGTTTTTACAAAAACCTTACAATGCATGGGTGGAGGAAAAACTAGAATGACAGATTGGATAAATCATAAATGACATTAAAGTTTTCTTTGGGTGCTTCTGCAAAATTCATATTCGTGTATCGTCAACACCATCTACCGGATTTTTAAGAACTTATATTTTTGCCTGTCAGAAAACTTTCGCGCGTTTGTCGCAGCGAGTCTTGCTATCACTTGAAAACTTCAAACTTTCCGGTTCTCGAATAGTAGGAAATTAAAATGTCTTCGAAGCTAAAACGCGTACTCTTCTAAACTAAATAAGGAAACCGCCGTCTACAGTAAGTACGTTTTGAACGTAACTAGCGTGATGTGATACAGTTATTGAGTCTGATAATCTTATTTACGTTTTGAGATGCTGCTTAAAATAATTTTACTTATAAACTGGCAACACCACTTGTGACTCAATGGTATTTTATTTCAACAACTTTGGTAAGTATAGTTTCCGTGTTATATGAGGTCAGATAAGCTAATGTATCACTATATGTGATTGTTATTATTATTGTAAAATATAACCGCGAAATAAAACAAATCCTCCCAGACGCTACAGATTTTAGTTATGGCCAAAAAGTTGCGTCAAAACAAAACTATCAGACAAAATAAAGGTGGTAAAAACTAAACATAACTGGAAAGGGCAACGAAACGCTAAGCGATTACGTCATAATATTACATTCACTATAGGAATAATAAAATTATTTTGTTATTTTTATCACAGTGGGGATCTGTGAGGTTTTCATTTACTGAGATTTTTTTATATAAAACTGAAAAAGATATGGCATTTCAAAGAAGAGAAACTATGCGTTTATGCATGATATCTAGCGAATTTTTCAGATGCTGACAAATGTGCGTTCAGCTTTTTTATTTCTGTAAACTTTTGAAAGTCATTTCTACTCTTTGAAAATGCCAATATCTTTTGTAATACATTTTTTGCAAATAAATAGGGTCTAAGTACGTAATATTACAATTTAAGTGAGGCACAACGTATATCGTATCAATTTGTTGGTCACTCCGCCATCGCAACGGATAGGTTGCCAAGGGACTATGTATTTTACATTGGGTAAATATATTACAATAACCATTCGTTAAATATTCTCGTGAAAACCTCGTAACAGATTATATGATAAATATATTTAAAATAATAATAATGATAATGTATTGCACTTGAATATTTTCTCAGTAAACTGATAGTATAAACAAATTCATACAACAATAATACAGGAACATGTGACACAATTTAATGTAAACTTGGTTCTTACTCCAGAGAATTAATATTTATACAAAAAATGTGGTGAATCAATTTTCAGTTCACATGTAAAAAAATCATATTTTCATGTTTGCATAAATAGTTTTCCGCATTGAAATAGTACGAAAAGCAAACGACTCGATATTTATTTAATTCCACAGCTAGATTCTACCGGAAACACTTCACTTCTGGCTGAATCAAGTTAGAAACCTTTTAGCGAGTTTAATTTTCTTCGAAGTTACGGCTGAAAATGTACGACAGAAATAGCCGCACACGACTTTTTTAGAAAAATTGAGCGTGGTCAGTTTATTTTGTATTTGAAGGTAGTCTAACGACAAAATATTCAAATGCAATCTCAACTCAGCTAACGATCATTATTAATAACCTATCTATCGACGGTTTGCCCTACTAGAGATTGAAATTTGACACGAGCTCCATAGAAGTAATGTTAAAAATCTATCTGTGGTAGGACAAACTGGTTAGATAGGTTTATTATTATAGTCAGCTAAGCTAACACGTACCGCCCGCGGTTCATAGCTCGTTCTTCTGCGGCTGCCCCTCGCGCTGCGCTTGCTCCAGCGACGGTTTTATAGTTTCTAGTAACTTTGATAGTGCTTGCTCTGTCTGAAATTATAACATTTGTAACGGTTAATAATTGAGCTCGAGATTTTGGTGAAGGAAAGCATCGTGATGAAACCGTAACTCTGATGCTAGGCGACGGAGCCTAGCATCTATGGTGGCTTAAAGAATAAAAAGCGAATACTGCGACTAGTCTGCAACATGATTGACAGAGATGTATCTAGGTGTGAGGGGCGCGAGTGTACCTGCGCGAGGTGCGCGACGGTGTCCCGCAGCGCGTCGCGCCACCGCGCCAGCTGGTCCCGGCGCCGCTATGTATCTAGGTGTGAGGGGCGCGAGTGTACCTGCGCGAGGTGCGCGACGGTGTCCCGCAGCGCGTCGCGCCACCGCGCCAGCTGGTCCCGGCGCCGCTATGTATCTAGGTGTGAGGGGCGCGAGTGTACCTGCGCGAGGTGCGCGACGGTGTCCCGCAGCGCGTCGCGCCACCGCGCCAGCTGGTCCCGGCGCCGCTATGTATCTAGGTGTGAGGGGCGCGAGTGTACCTGCGCGAGGTGCGCGACGGTGTCCCGCAGCGCGTCGCGCCACCGCGCCAGCTGGTCCCGGCGCCGCTATGTATCTAGGTGTGAGGGGCGCGAGTGTACCTGCGCGAGGTGCGCGACGGTGTCCCGCAGCGCGTCGCGCCACCGCGCCAGCTGGTCCCGGCGCCGCTATGTATCTAGGTGTGAGGGGCGCGAGTGTACCTGCGCGAGGTGCGCGACGGTGTCCCGCAGCGCGTCGCGCCACCGCGCCAGCTGGTCCCGGCGCCGCTATGTATCTAGGTGTGAGGGGCGCGAGTGTACCTGCGCGAGGTGCGCGACGGTGTCCCGCAGCGCGTCGCGCCACCGCGCCAGCTGGTCCCGGCGCCGCTATGTATCTAGGTGTGAGGGGCGCGAGTGTACCTGCGCGAGGTGCGCGACGGTGTCCCGCAGCGCGTCGCGCCACCGCGCCAGCTGGTCCCGGCGCCGCTATGTATCTAGGTGTGAGGGGCGCGAGTGTACCTGCGCGAGGTGCGCGACGGTGTCCCGCAGCGCGTCGCGCCACCGCGCCAGCTGGTCCCGGTGCCGCGCGCTGTGCCTCTCCAGCAGCCGCGACCACTCCGCCGTCTGCGCAGACTGGATCGAGCTCAGTCTACGGACCAGAGTTAGCAATGCCTCAGCTACTGAATGAAGGTTATAACGAACAACAAATGAGAGAAGTTCATGGAAGAGGATTTAAAAATCTTTCCTCACGCCTATTCAGACCGATAGATGGCGTAAAAAACGCGGAAAAAGGTGGCGTCAAAACCTGACGCCCCCTAAAGCCCGGTAGACCCACCTGTTGTGCAGCTGGTCGAGGCCGGCGGCCCGCTCGGCGGAGTAGAGGCGGCAGTAGAGCAGCGCGTTGAGCGCCAGCAGCGCCAGCACGGCGGCCAGCAGCCAGCGCGCGGCACGTCCGCCGCGCGCGGCCGCCGCGCCGGCACTGAGCCGCGGCGCCGCGCCCGCCTCCGCCGAGGACGCTGCGGGGGCACGCGCGGAACTAATGAGGGTTTGCGACGCTGCGCTGAACGCACTGTACTTGCGGAGCCGGAGACTAGACAGAAAATGCGGTGTGGCTGCGTCGGCACACCGCCGGGTGGTTCCCGTCAATACGTTCCGAGTCGTGGTTTCGTTGAGCGTATGATATGTATATTACGTTGCTAGCTGACGCGGCAAACATTATTCTGGCATATAAATTACTAGTTGGGCGCCGCGTCTTCCTGTTATCCCCGGAACCTTTTTCCGGGATAAAAGCCTATGTGTTAATCCAGGGTATAAGCTAGCTCCATTCCAAATTTCATCAAAATCGGTTTAGTAGTTACGGTGATACGTGGTAACAAGCATTCACACACACACAAACTTTCACATTTATAGGATTTCTGAATAGGGACACCCTAAGCGGTATAAAATATACATTACGACCTATTCTCATTCATAAAAATTTCAAAAAACTCGATCACCCGTTTTTGGAGGAATGCGACCACAAACACCGTGACACGAGATTTTTATATATACTTTTTTTTTAATTATCTCCAACTATGGAAGCAAATTCAAAGCAGCTACATTATGTTTTCAATAATAAAGAAACAATAAAAAAGAAACCTCATAACAAGAATTTCAATCGAAAGACCTTTACCCGAAGTGTGAAAACCTTTTATACTCTTTTTACTCTATATCAGGCTCAAGGAAAAGGTGGAACACGCCAGATTTAGATAAACAGACTCCCGTGGTTAACAATTACATTAACCAACCAGTACATAAAGTTATAAACCGTCCCTTACCGGTAAGCCTCCGATGCCGGCGCGACTTCCTGGCCGTCGGGACCGTGGTATCCGCCTCCGCGCTCAGCTTCGCCTCCAGTAGTCTGCCGAACTCTTCCAGTCCGTTCATCGAGTTCTTCTCAAGGAATGCTGTGGATAAACGTAACACTGAACAACCTTTATTGACTTTATTGACAATCTTTATGGTCGAGGAGAGCGATGGCTGGCACATTTTTTTTTTTTTAATACCTTGCGCCTTGTGTCGGGGCTACGAGCACGCTTTGGAACTCTTCCGCGGCCCCGACGGCGATGGCCCTCTAATGGGTCCGACCTCAGTAGGGTGTTTACCACCCCGGACTTCACGAAGGCGCGCTGATGTGCGCGCGCCACCTCGGGACCTATGACGTCATCGGCGACGAATCTCCCCAGGTCCGTCGCCTAGGCCCCAGTTATGGAGGACGAAGATGGATGCTCAAACGAAAACGTCAAATTTAAAACTAGCTACGCCTGTTCCAACCTCCTTACGCCGGCAAAAGAACAGGCAAGAAACGCCCGGCAGGTAATTTTTTTTGGCGTGATCACATTGACAATTTTATTCTCATTACTAATTGATTGAATTGGAGCAAGTTCACTAAAATCCCAAGCTTTTTTTTGTCATCTGATATTTGTTAATTAGTTTTACTAATAAGATTTCTCTTGTTTGGTTGTACACATTGGGATATGGGAACATGAATATTGACTAAAGAAATCGATTTCTTAATCCAAAGAATCGTTTCTTCGACTCAGTCGATGTGATGATATGACTACGTTTACTTTTTATTGTGATTTAATTATTGTTTATTTTAAATTCTTTTAAACTAAATATTTGTATGCTATATTTTATGATAGCAAAAAACATGTATAATGGACAATTTTATGCCTAAGACCTGCTATTTATTTTGATTGTATTGCACCATGTTTTTACGCAAATAAACACTTTTGATTCGATGAGATCGCCCCCGCACTCACTCTTGATGGCCATGGGCCAGATGGTCTTGTTGTACTTGACGTGCGCGTAGAGCTGCAGGCGCGTGTGGCGGCGCGCGGCGCGCTGCAGGCAGTAGTGCGCGCACACGCTGAAGTGGTCGGCGTAGGGGATGTACACTCACTCTTGATGGCCATGGGCCAGATGGTCTTGTTGTACTTGACGTGCGCGTAGAGCTGCAGGCGCGTGTGGCGGCGCGCGGCGCGCTGCAGGCAGTAGTGCGCGCACACGCTGAAGTGGTCGGCGTAGGGGATGTACACTCACTCTTGATGGCCATGGGCCAGATGGTCTTGTTGTACTTGACGTGCGCGTAGAGCTGCAGGCGCGTGTGGCGGCGCGCGGCGCGCTGCAGGCAGTAGTGCGCGCACACGCTGAAGTGGTCGGCGTAGGGGATGTACACTCACTCTTGATGGCCATGGGCCAGATGGTCTTGTTGTACTTGACGTGCGCGTAGAGCTGCAGGCGCGTGTGGCGGCGCGCGGCGCGCTGCAGGCAGTAGTGCGCGCACACGCTGAAGTGGTCGGCGTAGGGGATGTACACTCACTCTTGATGGCCATGGGCCAGATGGTCTTGTTGTACTTGACGTGCGCGTAGAGCTGCAGGCGCGTGTGGCGGCGCGCGGCGCGCTGCAGGCAGTAGTGCGCGCACACGCTGAAGTGGTCGGCGTAGGGGATGTACACTCACTCTTGATGGCCATGGGCCAGATGGTCTTGTTGTACTTGACGTGCGCGTAGAGCTGCAGGCGCGTGTGGCGGCGCGCGGCGCGCTGCAGGCAGTAGTGCGCGCACACGCTGAAGTGGTCGGCGTAGGGGATGTACACTCACTCTTGATGGCCATGGGCCAGATGGTCTTGTTGTACTTGACGTGCGCGTAGAGCTGCAGGCGCGTGTGGCGGCGCGCGGCGCGCTGCAGGCAGTAGTGCGCGCACACGCTGAAGTGGTCGGCGTAGGGGATGTACACTCACTCTTGATGGCCATGGGCCAGATGGTCTTGTTGTACTTGACGTGCGCGTAGAGCTGCAGGCGCGTGTGGCGGCGCGCGGCGCGCTGCAGGCAGTAGTGCGCGCACACGCTGAAGTGGTCGGCGTAGGGGATGTACACTCACTCTTGATGGCCATGGGCCAGATGGTCTTGTTGTACTTGACGTGCGCGTAGAGCTGCAGGCGCGTGTGGCGGCGCGCGGCGCGCTGCAGGCAGTAGTGCGCGCACACGCTGAAGTGGTCGGCGTAGGGGATGTACACTCACTCTTGATGGCCATGGGCCAGATGGTCTTGTTGTACTTGACGTGCGCGTAGAGCTGCAGGCGCGTGTGGCGGCGCGCGGCGCGCTGCAGGCAGTAGTGCGCGCACACGCTGAAGTGGTCGGCGTAGGGGATGTACACTCACTCTTGATGGCCATGGGCCAGATGGTCTTGTTGTACTTGACGTGCGCGTAGAGCTGCAGGCGCGTGTGGCGGCGCGCGGCGCGCTGCAGGCAGTAGTGCGCGCACACGCTGAAGTGGTCGGCGTAGGGGATGTACACTCACTCTTGATGGCCATGGGCCAGATGGTCTTGTTGTACTTGACGTGCGCGTAGAGCTGCAGGCGCGTGTGGCGGCGCGCGGCGCGCTGCAGGCAGTAGTGCGCGCACACGCTGAAGTGGTCGGCGTAGGGGATGTACACTCACTCTTGATGGCCATGGGCCAGATGGTCTTGTTGTACTTGACGTGCGCGTAGAGCTGCAGGCGCGTGTGGCGGCGCGCGGCGCGCTGCAGGCAGTAGTGCGCGCACACGCTGAAGTGGTCGGCGTAGGGGATGCCCGCGTTGTCGCTCGTGCAGTCGATGGAGTACAGCACGCCCGGCGTCGAGCACTTGTTCATCACCTGCCGCCGGGTTGGGGTGCTTACATACGCTTTACTTAGTAAACGTGACAAGAAAAAAAAAGTGTGTGCGCTTAACCTTTACGCGCGATTGAAGTAAAACTTCTTTGGCGTTGACGGCATATATCACTGAAATGTTTAAACACTAACTTAATTAATAAATATCATATTATAATTTCATTATTTTTATTATTCGTGTGCTTTACAAAGATTATTCCAATGTTATATTAATATTAAATTATTCATTCGAAACAGGTACTTGATTAAAAAAAAGCTCGCGCAGCTAAGCGTTACTTCCGTCAGAATAAAAATCTGAGTTACTCCCTAGTCGCGCCTAGAGAAGTTTTACTTCAAAAATCTTTCAATTTCGTGGTGAGTGACCAAAAGTCATCAACCCCTAGTACAGGTTTTGATAGCTTGCAAAAATTATAATTTGAAACAAAAAAAACCTTCTTTCCGTGGTCTACTTAACATGGTACAACCCTTGGGAGATCTCCCTTCCAACAAAAAATAATCATCAAAATCGGTTTATAAACAACGAAGTTATCCGCGAACACACATAAAAATACACATAAGAGCGATGGTTGCCGAACGTGCGACTTGCAAGGCGCCGACACCGAGTTCGAATCCTCTCGGCCCCGCACCTATGACTCGATAAATTATGTACGAATTTGCCATCGCTCAAAACGGTGAAGGTAAACATCCTGAGAAAACCGGCATGTCCAAGAACTGCAACATTCAAGGGCATGCAACATCTACCAACCCGCACTGGGCCAGCGTGGTAGATTACAGACCTTACTCTTTCTCTGAAGAAGAGAAGACCAGAGTCCCAGCAGTGGGAACGTGAAAGGCTCATGATGAATGACACATAATAAAAATATATAGAGTCGAATTGAGAAACCACCTCCTTCTTTGAAGTCGGTTAGTAAAAGTTTTCGTTTCCTTCTAAACATTGTTTTCAGCGCGCCTTACCGAAACTTGGAAGATCCTAAAATCGGTAACACGGATTATTTTAAATCATTTTATTCGTATTCCAACAAAGTTTCCGAGTTACTTTTTGAATTTCGGCAGTACGAGTTGCCACTTCGACAAGCAGGCGGTAGTAAACATTTACGTTTACGAAAACTTTAATAGTTTTCAAAACTTGTACTTAGGGGTGGTGATATTAAGTGACAATGTAGTCGAAGGTGGCGCCACGCTACACCTGGAGCGGTGAACTGTAAACGTACCTGCGTCTCCGTTATGTGCACCTCCTTGGGCCCGATGGGTCCAGACGTCGTGAGCCCCAGCTTGTAGTTAATCTGCCGACACTTCAGCCCGTTTTGCACTTGCCACTGCGACTGGGGAATATAAATAAATGATTTTTATAGCAACAAATGTAGTAAGCAACAAGCAACTTTGCAAGCAGAAAAACACCGACTTCAAAGGTTTCGCATGGATGCCATTACAGAACTGGACCAAATTGAATGGGACCGCACGAGAAGCACCTTTCAATTAAATGCAATCAAAAAATTGGTACACCCAGTCAAAATTTCTGAAAGAACAAACATTAAAAAAGAATAAACTCCTTTTTTGAAGTCAGTTGTAAAAGTGCTCAACACCCAAGAGGTTGCGCCCTACACCTAACCATCCGAATTCAATTCAAATTGGTGTTTCCTTGTTTAGAATCAAATATGGATGTAATGAACAAGCACTCAAGATTTCAGATATTAAAAAAAAACATAGGAGATTGTGAGGATAGATGGAAGTTTGTTGCTCTTTCACGCAAAAACTACTGAACGGATTTGAGTGAAATTTGGGATAGAAATAGGTTATACCTTACATTAACACATAGGCATACTTTTTATACCGTAATAAGGTTTAATAACGGGAAATCGCGGGGTGCAACTAGTTATCCATTTTTCGATATAATCCAAACGTAGTACATAATCTAAGATTGCCTATATCAAAATGTTTGTTTTGCGCAAAGCGAGGATACCTGCACAACGTCCGAGGTGTTCCTAGCGGCGAGCAGCTCCACGTTGAACTGTGAGTTGGTGAAGATCATCGTGAACATCTGGTCGATGTTGAACGCGAACTGCTGCTGCAGAATCAGCTTGCCGTCGTGGGGGTTCGTGCACTTCTCCGACTCACCACCGCTGGAACAAACTCATCATCAGCCATCAGCCTACTCGTTCCCACTGCTGGGACAAGGGCCTTCTCTCAGAGAGTGAGTGCGAGAGCGCTTGACGTTGTCACACATAACTGTATGAAAAAAAACTGGTAGATAACGCCTGGCAACATTCCAAAATAAAAAAAAGTACTGTTGTAAATGCTCACTTGTGTTTGTTGTCAGGCTCGCTATCACTGGTGTCGGACATGTCTGTAGGGAGTGTGTCGGCCGCCTCTTCTCTGTACGCACCATCACCGTTGGTCACTGCGAACAAACGGTTCACGGTCATTCACTGTGGACCAACGAATTCACGGTGAATCACTATGTGGATCAACGAGTTTACGGTCATTCCCAGTTCCCAGTCCAGGTGTAGCGTGCCGCCATCTTCGACCACATCGTTACTTAACATCAGATGACTTGTGGTCAAACGCTATCCTGTATTAAAAAAAATATTCACTGTTTGGACCAACGAGTTCACGGCCAATCACTGTGGACCAAAGAGTTCACGGTCAACTACTGTGAACTAACAAATTAAATTTCATAATAAAGTAGTAAAAACAATGCAATAACAACATCTGTTACGGTCATAACCTTGACCGCGTGCGAGACAGACAAACAGACTGTTCACTAAAATACAAATCGTCGGCTAACAAACAACACCGCACAAGTCAAAATTTTGTGGTATTGACATTTTAATGCCATTAGATGCAGTTTTGACGTGCGCTTCTATGAATCTGTCAGTTCCGGGCATTTTTACTTAATAGAAGCCGTTAACTAAAATTCGTAACACAAACAAGTTAATAATTTACGTAAAACACATACAAGTAAAACAGTTTTTTCTGAAAAGTTGCAAAATTTGTCTTGCGCGGTGTTGTTAGCTAGCCGCCGAATTTGGAAAATCCAGTATGACCAGCTACTTTTGACTGTACGTGCCAATAACCGTTCCACGGTTTGACATAAATTTGTCATTACTTATATGGAGCTTATGTCAAATTTCCATCTTCAGTAGGGAAAACCGCGGATAGATCGGTTTATTGAAACGCGACATTAGACATACCCGAGTTGGCAGTACTAAAGCCCCATACCTGGCAACTCACCGAGCGGCGGGGAGGAGTCCCGGCCCTGCGACGGAGGCCGGGGGCTCCGGTGCTCGTCGCGCTGGTCGCCGCCGCCCGCTTCCATGCACGACGCCGAGTCCACCAGGTCCTGCCGGTGAGGAACAGCAAGTTAAAGCCCTGTAGGCCGACCATGAAACGTGGTCCCGAATTACTTTGAAGACCCATGTGGCGTGAATGGCGAAAAGCCGACTGCGAAGCGTGAGATCGCGGGACTCGTTGGTCCCGTTACAGGACAAACATTTAAGCATTGAGAACAAAAGGCGCAAGTATTTCGTATTTGTTCTGTGTCTGGGTGATGTAGATCCCCGATCTGCGTAGTATCTGATACCCTATGCAGGGAATCCTACTAACGACCGGTTTCAATAACCGATCTATCCGCGGTTTGACATAAATTTGACATTACTTCTATGGAGCTTATGTCAAATTTCCATCTTTAGTAGGACAAATCGTGGATAGATCGGTTATTGAAACCGGCCGTAAGGGGTCAGAGCCTATGTATGAGATTGTGTGGGCCTTATTATTATAATTTTTTTATACTATCATGGCGATTAACATAATTTTGTTATTGTTACTCTTTACAGGTTAGCGTTTGACCACAAGTCACATAGTCACTTAACATCAGGTGACTTGTGGTTTTTTTCGTTTCGGCCCGCATTCTAAGGTGTGAGATTTTCATAAAATCCTTTCTTAGTGCAGCCCCGCACTACCATTTCACGTCTGGTTTAGTCTGTCAGTCAGTCAGCGAAATGACAGTTTCATAGATTACACTATTTATTGTTATCATTATTCTTAAGTATTACTCATATTCTCACTTTAAATCTTACGTTCACACTTTATCGTCCGTATATTTTTAATAACTATCACCACATTTAATCAATAAAAATTAAGAAAAGAAAAGAAAAAGAAGAGGAGAAGGCCACACATGCCATGGCCATGTTCTGGGACACATCCCAGCAGTAGGAACGTAATAGGCTGATAATTATGATGACATTAAATCACATACGCTGACCTCAAAGCTTACAGTAGCTTCACTTTAACATTTTTCGGGCACTCCATCGAACCCACCAACTACCTACAAATCTACTCGCTAGAACTTACGTTTTTCTTGTGTTTCTCCACGACTCTGACCATTTTGCCCATTGCACTACACGCACTCGCTCGGCTATAGCGAAACTACGTAACGTTTTATCTCTTGATATCTCTGTTCCTACCTAAACCCAAGTAGCGTTGCAGATAACGCGCACGTAATGATTATTATTTATTGTGTTTTAAATTCACGTGAAATCGTTAAATAACGTTAAATGAGTAGTTGTATTCGAAGACAATCGTAACTGAATAAATATTATCGTTCAAACGCGCGATGTGTCGCGTATCTTATCATCTCCATCTCGAGACAACAACGACAAGTCATAACATGTTTAACACTGCTGTTCCCTGCGGATTCACCCGCGCCGTCTGGAGATTCCCTTTAGATTTTGTGTTGATGGATGGAAGGGAAGAGGAAGACCATAGAAAGGTTGGAAGGATTGTGTAAGGATCGATATGAATGAAAGGGGAGTGAATGAAGCGATGACGGCTGATAGGGGAGAGTGGAAGAAGAATACATGCTACGCCGACCACAAATAGATGGACTATGTGCGCATGTGTTCGGCTCTTCTCATCCAACTAGTGGCAGCCACTCGGCGCAAGTCCTCGCTCCACCTTGTCCTACACTACGTTTGCCAAGGCGCGGTCTCCGCTCAAGAACACGTCTACCCTAACGGCTATCGGATCTGCGGGTTATTTGACCAGCCCACTGCCACTTCAGCTTGCTAATTCTTTAAGCTATGTCGGTGACCTTAGTTCTCTGACGGATTACCTCTTCGATGCCTCATTGAATTTTCAAGCTCGCTGAACAAAAAGTAACAAAGGAATGTAAGCCGGTATACATACATAGAGGATTACCTCGGAGGCGATGTCGATGGGCAGCGAGGCGTCGTCCACAGCGTCCTTGGAGTACTCCTCGTCGTCAGAGTTGAAGCCCAGCTCCTCGCCGTAGCAGCTGTGCACCTGCGCCGGGATATCATCACGAGATGAGAACATTTTTATTTCTTGCTCCTATCAGGGTAGTCATTGACCACAAGTTGCTTGATGTAAAGTGACGATGTGGTCGAAGGTAGCGTCACGTTACCCCTGGATTAGGAACAAGCGCTCAAGTGACGCTGCCGGATCGCACCGGTAGGTTATACTAAATTTAGTTTTTGTTGAGGCGAGCACTATTAAATACCCTAACACCATGGCTATGGTTTCATCACGATGTTTACCTTCACCGAAAGCTCAAGCTCATTGTAGGATTCGAACCCACGTCCTACGGATCGCAAGCCGACGTCACTACCATTGAGCCATCAATGCTTTAAAACATCTTAGAGCGCGTCGTTTTTAGAGGTCAAATCTGTCTACTTGATTATGTGGGCGTTATTAATTATTAATACCCCCAACAAGTTCAAATGGGATGGTAAAAAACATAGATAATGCATACCAGATTAACCTACTTACTTAAAATATACAAAATAATAATTTACTTGTACTAAAACTGACAGCTTCCTACCTGTTCCCACAAACAATGATGGCCAACGTTCAACAAATTCAAGTATTCACAATTTAAACATAAATAAAGTAACGCTTTTTCAAGTGTACACTGAGAAAAATAGAGACCAGATGTATTGCTTCAAGCTGTCCATACAACAATGAAGCGAACCTCAGCCGCATCGGACAGGTATCTCTCAGTATTTCCCCAGGCGCAGTGATGCCACTTTTCAGGGCTAGATTTAGCCATATTTCTGCTGGTTTAGCCCCTATACCCAAATCTAGACCAAAATTAACATGGAAGTTAACTGAATTTATTGAATATTTTCCTGTGTGTGTGTTCCTTAATAACGGTGGTTTATAAAAACTGTTTAGTGTTAGAAAACTTACATGACATTTACTCTGCTTAAAAAAGCATGACTATTCTGATTTTTAAACAAGGTGCATTTGATCATTTTGTCATGAAACAATACAGGCAAAATTCTGTATTTTACTTGTAAATCTACACAGTTATTATATTTCAACATCAAGTACTTTCTTGTTTCAATTAGTAGGTACTTCTTTTCATTACTTGTCAATTTAGCCCGTTCTCTCATTTTTGAACAAATCGAGCGTTTTTCTTGATACCGGGTTGGCAACACTGGCCAGGCGGTGCCATACGCCGTACGCTGATCTATATGACGGCCTTGATCCAGCTACGCATATATTTACGGCGAGTGCGGTGTTAGGAACTTAGAAACCAAACGCTAATCGACACAAATTGTTTCTCCGCTGCATTCTGAAATCCGAACCTCTGTGTGTTTTTTTTAACTGACTTCAAAAAGGAGGATGTTCTTCAATACAACTATATTTTTTTTCAATATTTGTTACCTCAGAACTTTCCGACTGGGTGAACCGAATTTGATGATTCTTTTTTATTTGAACGCTCGTCCTTCCCGTTTGGTCCAGTTTTGACAATGGCATCCCATGAGAAAACCTTTGTAGTCGGGTTTTTTGCTCCAAAAGTGGCTTGTTTATGTCATAGAGTGGCAATTAGGCAGACAGCCCGCCTGATGGTTAGCGGTCACCGTCGCGTATGGACATTTGCAACACTAGGGGCGTTGCTGAAACGGAAGAGCTCTTTTGACGCCCATCTTGTATAGCCTAGATTTGCTTTAAGGCGTAATTCATAAGTTGTTAGAATAATGTTTAAAACAACACTTTTGGGAACAAAACTGCGACGTCCATATATTCTCGTATAATCTTCGCCTAGAAGAATTCAATTCTATTCTACTGCGCATTTCAACTCTATTCACGTGAATAGAATTTCCAATTCAACAACCAACGCGCACTAGCTTTTGAAACGTCCTGTTTTTTTTCCACTCCCTGTAAATATGTATCACACTGTAATATATGGATGTCATGCGCATGTTTTGCGCAAAATGTGTCACGATACACATACGACTTGGTGGTACATTTTTATTCTACCAAAATAAGAAAATGTTTTTCGTAGCAGTTTAGAAAAATCATTTCATGGTAAAATATTACAGTCCTCTTCTATGTACGGAAATAGGAAAAAACAACACGAGTTTTAGAAGCGTCCTCTTAATTCGCATTAAAAAAAAATTGGTCCATAATCTTGCCGCTAGGGCGCTGTATTTTGATGGATTATGATGAAATTTGAATGGAGATTGCATTAACACGTAGGCTAATTATTTTTCCCGGAAATAGGCTCCTGCGGGATAATACGAAGACGCGGGCGAAACCGCGGCTGCAGTTATGTGTTAATCCAGGGTTTAAGCTATCTCCATTCCAAATTTAATCGAAATCGGTTTAGTATTTACGGTGATACGTGGTAACAAACATTCAGTCACACACAAACTTTCGCATTTATAATACTAATTGCACCCCGTGGTTTCAACCTCGTCTTCCTGCTATCCCGAAGGAACCTTTTTCCGGGATAAAAAGTCACACACAAACTTTCGCATTTATAATATTAGTAGGATCATACCGGAACCAAATAAAATTATTGTCTATTGAACCCTTCGTGCGCGAGCCCGACTTGCACTTGCCCGGTTTATTTGCAGTTTTTAGCCATTGCCGTCTGGTTATAGAAGCGCGAGACTCGCACTACCATCTAGCAGTGCCACTAGTAGATAATAGACAATATATAATAAACTAGTATGTGCCACTAGTAGACAATAGACAATATATAAACTAGTAGTGCCACTAGTAGATAAAAGACAATATATAAACTAGTAGTGCCACTAGTAGACAATAGACAATATATAAACTAGTAGTGCTACTAGTATACAATGGTGTCGATTCGGTTTTGCATTCTCTAAAACTAAGCTAAGTTGGACAGGTCTAATAGTATTGCTGTCTTTTTCTAACCACAGAAGTAAAAAAAAGGACAGCATTACTATAGACCCGTCAAACTTAGTTTAGTTTTAGAGAATGCAAAACCGAATCGACACCAATATAAAAACTAGTAGTGCCACTAGTAGACAATAGACATTAAATATATAAACTCACCCACTGCCAGATCTCCTGGCTGGTCATGGGCGAGTCCATGAGCGCGTTCTGCCAGATCCGGAACAGCATCAGGTACGCCTTGTCGCGCCCCGAGAACGACGTCAGGAAGTTCTTCTCGCCGTCTGCGCACACTAGGATCGCGTTCGGTATTACCTGCGGAAAGGAAATAACCATCATTATTATCATCATCATTAGCCTGTAACGTCATAATATCCTACTCTTATTATAGGTGCGAATGTAACTCTGTCTGTCTGTCTTTGACGCCTAAACTACCGAACCGATTTAAATGAAATTTGGCACAGACAAAGTCTAAGGACATAGGCTACTTTTTATCGCGATAAACTGTAGCCCAGGCGATTGAAACCACGGGGAACAGCTAGTGTCAAATATATATGTCGGAAACGGGTTCGAGATTTGAAATGGATTTGACGTAATCGGAACGCCAGTGCCACCTAGTGGCGCTCGACAGAGTCTTGATGGCATTACTCGACAGGAGAAACTACACAGTTTGCTTGCGGCGGTCGAGGAAGCATCTTGGAACTGTCCCGCGTTCCGTATTACCTAGTGATTGTGGAATATTCTAGATGAACCTACATTGTTGAATCGTCAAGAATACAGTGTCAGTTTAATTTGTAATGGCCTTCTATTATTGCAACCAACACCTCCCTCAGAACGCCCACGTGAAACCTGCATACCATGGCAGATAGTAACGGAGTAAATCCAATAGTAAGGAAGGAAATAGACCCGGATTCGTCATCAGAAGTGGGATCAGTGTTGGTTCAATAGCAAAATGAGAACGCGGACAGTGATGGCTCGCCAACGCAGCCATGTTTAAAGAACATACGCATCAAGGCCCTGCAAGCACCGAATCACGATGCATCACAGCAGATTTGTGTCTCGCCGAAAACCCAGGAACGGCGGTCAATTTGTTGTGGCGGTTAGTAAAGCGTTAAAAGGAGCGGCGTCGACGTGGCTATTGCAAATAACATGGAGCGAGTTGAAGATGAGCGATTTATGGTCGCCGAGGATATGCACGATGCAAGATATCGTGTTGCCAAGCCAACAGCAAGAGAAGCTGACCTCTTTGCTACGCCGGGCGTGTGAAAAAATATGACGGTGTCTCGATGGCGACAAGAAAAACACGGCTGTCAGATACTTTTTGTTTTGCAAATTGAGGCAGTAAGATGGAATATCTTAACAATAGTGATAAACCACACGCACAGAGTACTTTGTATACCACACGAAAGAGAAGCGGTGGTTGCTACGAATTCCCTGCATGATGACGTCACTCACTATGCATTAAAAGGATGCGAACGAAGAACAAATCGTAGTATCAACTTTGTTCGCCTACATATTGCAAATTGATACGAGGTTACAACGGCTTGCATTTACGACCAACATTATTTCGAGAGACAGATTGCAACAAGAGCTTCATGAATTTTCACATCTAAAATGCAAGATAAGAAAGCCAGTCACAAGCGATTGAAGTGCGTAAGCCTATGGATAAAGAAGGACGACCTGCAACGCTTACAACATCGAGCCAAGCAGCCCAGCAGCCGGCACCGATGCCTCTGGTATGCTGCATGCGAGAAGCTGGGACTCATCGCGGTGCGGCGTATGAGCGGCGGCGCGGGCATGGCGACGACGGCGCGCGGCGAGCGACGCGTGCATGGATGTTTGTGTCGGACAAACACCTACGTGAACTTTAGATCATAACGGTGAGCTGTATTGTCTTTCTTACGATGATGATGATGACGATGATGATGACGATGATGATGATGACGATGATGATGATGATGATGGTGATTGTTATACGTTGAAAGATTTAAATTCTAACCGTACCTACAAATATGCTCACGATAGATTACGTAGGATGCCAGTAGGTTATGTACCAGTCGAAATTGACGATATTAATTGTAATGATTTGTAAGCCGGAACTCGAGTAGGTGCTCTATCGGCCGTACTGAAGTCGACCGGACCCAGTTGCTATTACGTAGTCGTAGCCCGGTAGAAATCGGTGTCTCTTGAGGAAACTCAAGTAGTCCGTGGGTGCGCGGTGCGCGTTTAGCTCTGGCGGAAGGTCGTGGTCTGTTGAGACCGTAGTGTGTAGTCAGTGGGTGATGCACACGGTGATCCACACGGTTGGTGGATGCACGTATGAGAGAGCAATTGCGATTGCTGGTCGGCTAGGAGAGCCGTGGCGTTAGAGGGATTTACTCGTGAGGTTCCAGAGGCTTGGTAGTTAATTGTGATGCTTGTTGAAGCGACGGTGGTACATGGCTCTGGTTGATCCTTTTCGTTAATTTGTCAGAAATGTAAACAGATTGAACCCAGAAGTAACTTGAATTTTGAGATTTAACTTTGAAGCTTAAAAGCGATAAAGATTTTGATTTTCAAATGCAGAGCTGAATAGTGTAGAGCCCCAATGTGGTCAGAATTGGCCGAGTCGGACGTGTTCTTTCGTTTGAATGTTTGGTTACAGATTAACACACGAGGACGTGTGTCACGCAGGATGGCCGTGTCGGAAACGGGTTCGAGATTTGAAATGGATTTGACGTAATCGGAACGCCAGTGCCACCTAGTGGCGCTCGACAGAGTCTTGATGGCATTACTCGACAGGAGAAACTACACAGTTTGCTTGCGGCGGTCGAGGAAGCATCTTGGAACTGTCCCGCGTTCCGTATTACCTAGTGATTGTGGAATATTCTAGATGAACCTACATTGTTGAATCGTCAAGAATACAGTGTCAGTTTAATTTGTAATGGCCTTCTATTATTGCAACCAACACCTCCCTCAGAACGCCCACGTGAAACCTGCATACCATGGCAGATAGTAACGGAGTAAATCCAATAGTAAGGAAGGAAATAGACCCGGATTCGTCATATATATTTAGTAGAATACATTTCGGGTGCGATCACAATTATTATTGATTGAATTAGAGCCAGTTCATTACAATCGCAAGCTTTTCTGTCTTCTATATAGTCTGATATTTTATAATAAGCTTTACCAATGAGCTTTCATTTTATATGGACTTGATATTTCATCATCATCAGCCTTTTACGTTCTCCCACTGCTGGGACTCTGGTCTTCTCTCTAGTAAAATGAGAATAAAACTGTAAATATTATGATCGCACTCAAAAAATTACCTGCCGAGCGTTTCTTGCCTGTTCTTTTGCCTGCGTATGGAGGTTGGAACAGGCCTGTAGCTAGTCTTAAGTTTGACGTTTTAGAGTGATCATAAATGTATCCTATTAAATAAATAAAATTGACTTTGACTTTGATTAAAAAGGATTGGAAGGAAACGAAAACTTTGATAGTTTTCTGTAAACTATCAAAACCTGTACTAGGTGGTTTGTCCGCAGTAGGCTCACCAGCGCCGTCTTCTCCTTGGTGATGGCGGTGACGTCCTTCCACCGCAGCGTCATGTTGGTCTCCCAGCCGAAGATGTTCGCGTAGAAGCACATGTAGTTCTGCGACGCGTACAGCCGCCCGTGCGCCAGGATATCCTTCTGCAGCGCGCACGAGTAGTCTGCAGTACATTACAAAATCTATATATATACTAGCTGACCCGGCAAACGTTGTTTTGCCATATAAATAAAATGGCTATTAAAAAATAAGGGTTGATCGTAGAAGGGTGAAAATTGAGGATTGTATGTATTTTTGTATGTTGTATCATAAAAAAATAGAAATTAAAAATTTTGTCGAAAAAATAAAAAAAAAATTTAGGGGTGGACTACCCCTAACATTTAGGGGGATGAAAAATAGATGTTGGCCGATTCTCATAGATACCGGATAAGCACAAAAAATTTCATCAAAATCGGTCAAGCCGTTTCGGAGGAGTATGGCAACGAAAACTGTGACACGAGAATTTTATATATTAGATTAGATAAATCAATTGCTATTTGTTAGTCTCGCTAAAACTCGAGAACGACTGTACCAATTTGTCTAATTTTGGTCTTGAAATGTTCGTGGAGGTCTAACGAAGGTCTAAAAGGTGAGAAAAATTAGAATAATTGCCGGGAAAACCCTAAAAACAGCACTTTTCTCTTTCCCATATAAACGTTTTCTAAATAAAATGTAGAGTCAATTTGAACTTTATTGCTATTTAATAAGGTTGATTGATTTTTTGGTTTTTCGATGGAGGCAGTACGAAGTCTGCCGGGTCAGCTAGTTACATATAAAAAAGACGGGTTTCACTCCGGGAGTGCCGGCAGAAGTGAATACTGTAAGCGCCCTGCGGCGCTTAAACGGAACCAGGAGCTGGCATACATTTTCGCCACGCGGTAGAAAGAGAGGGGGACTACGCTCGGGTCGCCCTCTTCCCTCTCATATGGTCGAGGAGAGCGATGGCTGGCACATGCGTCAACTCGTGAACGGGTGCTGCTTGTGGGGTCTGGTCTGCTTTGGTTGTGATCCCGCAACTCTTTAATATTCATGTTCCCATATCCCAATGTGTACAACCAAACAAGAGAAATCTTATTAGTAAAGCTAATTAAAAAATATCGGACCATTAGATGACAAAAAAAGCTTGGGATTTTAGTGAACTTGCTCCAATTCAATCAATTAGTAATAAGAAAAAATTGTCAATGTGATCGCGCCAAAAAAATTACCTGCCGGGCGTTTCTTGCCTGTTCTTTTGCCGGCGTAAGGAGGTTGGAACAGGCGTAGCTAGTTTTAAGTTTGACGTTTTAAAGTGATCACAATGTATCCTATTGAATAAATAAAAATTGACTTTTGACTTTTGCGTCCTCTCGTACGCCGCGCCGGCGGTCTACTCTACCTCTGTCTTACCGATCAGGTCACGTGTCCTGACGTGAAATTAACATTTTGTATCCATACCAAAAAAATCCCAACGCCGCTAAAGAAGTTTTCATTTCAAATATAAAATCAATTTATTGCCACTATACGTCTTATTTCAGAAAGGTACGTAAATATTATTGACTGTGCCCGCAGTTTCACCCGCATCTTCCCGGTATCTCTTAGGAAACTTTTTCCGGGATAAAAAGTAGGCTATGTTTTAATCCAGGGTGTAAGCTATCTACATTCCATATTTCATACAGATCCGGTTCAGTAGTTTTTGCGTAAACGAGTAACAAACATCCATAAATCCATGCTTAAAAACTTTCCCCTTTAAAGATTTCATTTTCTTTCTCAGAAAGTATGCTTGAAGTGACCTTATCCGGGGATGGGTTTATAGCGATGATGTCTCAGTGGTCTCACATCGGCTAACACAGAGTTACCTCGCGTGAAAGACCTAGGTAACTTCCATCCCTTGTGTAACAATGTACAATTTGACTCTCACCGACAATAAGCCGCTCATCGTCCGGCAAGTCCTTGAAGAGGCGCTTGAAGTCGTCGGACTTGCTCTTGTAGGTGGGGTAGAGCGAGTTGTACCAGCTCTTCTTCTTGGCGCGGCCGGCGCCGCCGCCGCCCACCACGCTGCCGTCGCCGGGCTTGCTGCCCGCCGGACCCTGGAACTGCAACCAAGTGTTTTTTCATTACTTACAGGGTAGCGTTTGACCACAAGTCACCTGATGCTAAGTAAATGATACAAACAAAGTGAAAGAAAATTAAGTAACAATATGTAATACAAATATTATTGTTATATCACGACGACGACGACGACGACGACGACGACGACGACGACGACGACGTTGTTGTTCTTATGTGACGATGTGGTGGATGGTGGCATCACACTACACATAATTCAATTTTTTATAGCTTTACAAAGCCTTAAAAAAAAGTTGTCCGGTCGCCTATATTGACTAGCTGATGTAGTTGAAAGTGATGCTTCACTATGTATGGGAACTGATTCTCAAGTATGGCTGACAGATCGGTGCTTGGTAACAATCTTCACTTGAGGAGGGGTGGTGGCATCCCAAGGAAGGAATAGGAGATGAGTCCGACTCTATCAATCAATCAATCAAGGCATATATTGACACAATTAAATTAACAAAGTAGTTATGAAGCCTCACTCACCTTAGGGTTGTCGGAGCGCGGCGAGGCGGTAGGCAACTCATTGCTAGACACGGACACGTTGTCGCCGGCCGCGTTGCCTGCGAGAGACTCGCTGCTCTGTAACAACCACGAGTCTATAAGATTTCCATTGCAGAAATCCTATAGATTCGTCTTATGTAAAAACAGACAAGACAAGACACGTCGTCTCCTCGATACATGAACGTTAATAGCTGCGCCCCACGATTTTCCCTGCTATCACAAATTTTTCCGGGATTAAAAGTAGCCTATATATTAATCTAGAGCAGTGTTTCCCAATTAGTGGTACGCGTACCCCCAGGGGTACGTGAAGTTGCATCAAGGGGTACCTGCCGCTATCAGTAAAAACAAGAACAATGTCCAAAATATAATTTTACTAGCTGTGCCCCGCGGTGTTACCCGCGGTTTAAGTGGCCTATCTGTTAATCCAGGGTGTCAACTACCTGTTTACCAAATTTCATCAAAATTGGTCCAGGCGTTTGAGCGTGAAGAAGTAACCAACATACACACACACACTCACAAATTTTCGCATTTATAATATTAGTATGATTGCTACAATAAGGGGTACGCAGGTATGAGTTTTTTTTGAAGTGGTACGCAGCAAAAACTAATTGGGAACCACTGATCTAGAGTATAACCTATATTCATTCCAAATTTCACTCAAATACTGTGTGTATTTTGATTATTTTTCTTGTATACCACCATCCATATAGTTTTGTACTATTCCTCATCTTTTGGATTGTCTGGAAGAGATCGCTCTGAGCGATAGGATCGCCCTATGTGACATTTACCATTAAGTTTTATTGTTGTTCTAGTTTTTAAATTCATCTGTATTGTAGTGTAGTGCAACAAAGCCGCACGGGAAGTGCTTTGATGATGACGGAAGTCCCATAACGGGCGCTAAATTGTGGCGCGGCTATAGAGAGACAGATTCCACATCATTAATCTAGAGCAGGAGTCACCAATTAGTTTCGCTCAGGGTCCAATTTAACAAATGAAATGACAATCGCGGTCCATACAACATTTTATAGAAAAATAATATTTATTAAACAAATCTAATTACAGAAATAACAAAGGTATTTTTTACACACCAATGAGAAAAAATACATTTTTGTTGCGGACTACCTGTCTGAAGTTTGGGTGTAAAATTGGTGCAAGCTATTGACAAGTTGCTGAGTTCTCGCGGTCCGCACAAAATGGGTCGGCGGTCCGGATGCGGACTGCGGTCCGCCATTTGGCGACCCCTGATCTAGAGTCTAGACCAGTAATTACATTCGTTCAGATACCGTTAGTCACAAAAATAGCCAGCGCATTGCAACACGGTGCGTTATTAATCAGAGACCTTGAGCAAGCTCAGTAAAGCGGCACAAGTACCTAAATCTGACTAGCCAAAACTCGAGCTGTACTGAAATATCTCTGCAAGAATATTTTTATCGATCACTAGCGACCCGCCCCGGTTTCGCAGGGGCTGGAAAAAGTTGAGAGTGATGGTGGCTGAACGGTACCGCTTGCAACTTATAAGGCGCCGACACCGAGTTCGAATCCTCTCGGCCTAAGTTATGTGCGGATTTATCATCGCTCAAAACGATGAAGGAATATAATGAAATTGTAATGAATATACTACTTTAGAAAAAATATGCGGGGTACTTAATAATGGGACACTTTTAAATTTAATCACGGAAAAATACTTCGCTCCCTCAGAAAGTCGGCAGAAAGTACTATTTATTACCAACACTAGTTGCGCCCCGCGGTTTCACCCGCGGGTTCCCGTTATATGTGTTAATCCAGGAAATAAGCTATATCCTTTCCAAATTTCATTCAGATCCGTTCAGTAGTTTTTGCGTGAAAGAGTAACAAACATCCATCCATCCATCCATTCATCCATACTCACAAACGTTCACGTTTATAATATTAGTAGGATCTAAAGGTATGGTATGAGTGAAGACTGACAGTGAGCATGGGAACTCTTTGGTAAGCCAGCTCAAAGAAACACGTGTTTCGGCTCACATCTCTAATGACGTGAGCGAGTAAGATAAATACTCTTTAGTTACAAGTAACAATAAAAAAAATGTTTGCGAGTTACTTAACATTCAAACTAGGTAGAGATTAGACAGCGGCAAGAGGGGAAATGCCTGACAAGTAGATGAAGGTCACTGTTAAGGCTCGCACACATTAGGGCGGCTCGCATCACAACCATGCCAACCATTTCATACACTAGGGATAATTTGCACATGATATTTCGGATCTGGATACGCACATGGATATACGACTAAAATTATATCGGTTTCGGATACGGTTACGGACATGTAATTATTTCGGATAATCCGTTAGTTTCGGATATTTTCAGTTACGGATATTAGATTGAAGTAAAATATAAACACAAATAGTTTGTAATAATTTTTGGTATTCGAGGTGTTCCTCTGGACCTTGTAACCTCATACCTTAGTGATAGGATTCAGAGAGTTGACGTGAACGGGAAGCGATCCTCGGGGTCAGTAGTCACAATGGGAGTTCCGCAGGGTTCAATACTCGGACCTTTTCTGTTTTTAGTTTACATCAATGATTTGCCCAGCCTTGTTAGTGACAATCACGAAATAGTATTGTTTGCTGATGATACGTCACTTTTATTTAAGTTAAAGCGACAACATAACATTTCTGACGACGTGAACAATGCTCTCTCCAAAGTTACAGACTGGTTTGATGCGAACAATTTGATGTTAAATGGAAAAAAGACAAAATGCTTGAGATTTGTGCTGCCCAATGTTAAAGAAGTACCAACAAATGTAAAAATTAAGGACGAAGAATTGGACCTTGTCAAGACTACAGTATTCTTAGGCATAACTTTAGATCACAAATTGCAATGGGGTCCACATATTGTCAGTCTATCGAGCAGACTTAGCTCTGCAGCATATGCTGTAAAGAAGATCCGTCACCTTACTGACGTTGATACAGCCAGACTAGTCTATTTCAGCTATTTTCACAGCATTATGTCCTATGGAATATTGCTGTGGGGAAACGCTGCTGATATTAACACCATATTTGTATTGCAGAAGAGAGCTGTTCGTGCGATTTATAACATGGGCCCCAGAGAATCTTTAAGAATTAAGTTTAAAGAAACCAAAATAATGACAGTTATTTGTCAATATATTTATGAAAATGTAATGTACATACGGAAAAATTTAAATAGCTTCAAAAAGAGAAGTGATTATCACAATTTTAATACTAGAAACAAAGATAAAATTGCTGTACCCACCACTAGGCTCCATAAAGTTAGCAACTCGTTCAAAGGTCAATGTGTACGCTTTTTCAACAAAATCCCAAGTGAAATTCAAGACTTGTCTATAACAAAATTTCAAATTCGTATAAAGAGAAATCTCATTAGTAAAGCTTATTATAAAATATCGGACTATCTAGATGACAAACAAGCTTGGGATTGTAGTTAATCTATCTATCTTTCTTTCTATCTATCTATTCTCCCTATTTCCCCTATTCTAACCATTTTCGGTAAACAGCCAAAACAGTCATGCTCACGAAAGTGACTTTGCTTGCAGCGGCGTCATGTGTCGGGTCGCCCTCTTCCCTCTCATATGGTCGAGGAGAGCGATGGCTGGCACATGCGTCAACTCGTGAACGGGTGCTGCTTGTGGGGTCTGGTCTGCTTTGGCTGTGATCCCGCAACTCGTTAATATTCATGTTCCCATATCCCAATGTGTACAACCAAACAAGAGAAATCTTCTTATTAGTAAAGCTAAATAAAAAATATCGGACTATTAGATGACAAAAAAAAAAGCTTGGGATTTTAGTGAACTTGCTCCAATTCAATCAATTAGTAATAAGAATAAAATTGTCAATGTGATCGCGCCAAAAAAATTACCTGCCGGGCGTTTCTTGCCTGTTCTTTTGCCGGCGTAAGGAGGTTGGAACAGGCGTAGCTAGTTTTAAGTTGACGTTTTAAAGTGATCACAATGTATCCTATTGAATAAACATATTTTTGATTTTGATTTGATTTGATTTTGATTTTTATCTAGTCTCGGTTTTCTTTTCTTTTTTCTCTTTAAAAGCATTCTATGAACGACAGAGAAGCATGTTGTTGCGGTGCGGCCCGCCCGCAGTGTGCGCGAGGGTTTATTGGAAGTTACATAAATATATAAACTAGTTCACTAATTTGAAACTGTAACAAATATGTGTTTTATATAAGAACAGCTGTTCAAATACGTCATATCACTCACACTACCCGCAAAAGAACGTCAAGAAAGTATGCAAAAAATCACCGCTATAAACAAGACTTTTGGTAGGTAATTTAGGCCCTCCGCACACTGCGCACACGGCGTCGTAGCGTAAGCGTATCATGAGACGTGCGTAGTTCGAGAGCAATACGAGAACTTCTTGTTTAAAGAAGTACGCAGATGAAGCGGTGTCGCAGAGAAGCGTAGAGTAGAAGATTTTCATTTTGCTCTGCAGTAGTACGATTCTAATTCGCTCGGAAAGTTTCCGTGTCGGATTCGACGTCACATTTGATCCACGGAAACGTTTTCCGAGAGCAAATAGGTAGCGGAAACTTTTCCGTGGTTGAGCAGCTGGTTTGTCAAATTAAATATCAGTTTCCAAACTCAGATTAATGAATCGTGTCCAAAAAATCTGAAGGAATTCTTTCCGAATCCGTGGTCGGAAGAGTTTCCGTGTGAATTAGAATCGCACTGCAGTTCTCGTACTCGTTGCGTTTTTACAATACGCTTACGACTCGTGTGCGGACGGCCTTATTAATTCGGCCGTATTGTAGCGGCAAACACGAATTAATCATTACTAATCCCTTATTTATGACAGAATTTTCAGTTTTATTTATTTGCTATACAATAAATAGAAGGATTACAGCTTGATTAATAGTTAGAAGTTAGTCTCAAGATAAAATTATGAGTGGTGTCTTTTTGGATTATGAATTGATGGAGGCAACTGTTACATCTAATTATAAAAGTTAGGCATCATACCCATTTCTTTTTTTAGTTAACAGAGTAGCAAATAAGCAGACCTCCCCGTCTGGGACTATACAAGAGAGTCACTCGAGTGTTTACACGGAGAAAAAAGACCCTCCGAAATACCGTTTTCCTTCTGAGTCAAAAGGGAAGGATTTGTTATTCAGAAGGAAATCTAAAGTAAAAAAAGGAAGGAATCGGTCTTGGAAGGTAAAGACTCAGAAGGAAAGTAGAGTTTTTTCTCAGTGTATGTGTGTTTATTCTTAACACTGAAACAACTAAACGGATTTGAAGGATGGAGATAGCTTATTCTCTGAATTAACACATTATACCTTTATCCCTTAAAAAAGTTCCCACGGATGTAACCATGTGGGCGCAGCAAGTTTATTTAAAAATAGTGATCTTATTGAAAATAATTTAGTACAAAAATTGTTTAAACTTAAACAACTACAAATTATTATTAATTAAAACTTTACCCAATATGATACGATAATGGGGCGCCATGTTTCACGGTGCCCCAGGGCGGCACTAAGGGTAAACCCTGCCTTTTTGCTAAATGGCGATATGTATAATGTAATGAACAGGGTACTTACGCTTACCTTGTCATTTTCTGCGGCCTCGGCGACCGTTTCTGAGATTCGAAGAGAAGGGGATGGCGAACGGGATATGCTCCTGGAATGTAAAAAAGTGACAATAAGCGGCCTTATTTCCTGAAGCAATCTCTTCAAGACAACCCTTGGTTGAAGTAGCATTCAGAAAACACGTAGGTACCTAATGGTAATTTCGTGGTAGCAATGAAAGCTGTTTAATTTTTGAGAAATTACGGTTCGGATGGACTTCTTATACGTATAACTATAACTAAATTTCAAGTCCATATGGAGCGTGAATCTTGATCTTATTAGTAAAGCTCATTTATTATTTTTCATTTTTTTATTTTATTATTTTTCATACTTGCTCCAATTAAACCGCCGGATGTTTCTTGCCTAATCTTACGCCGATGTAAGCACGTTACAAACTGATCCCACGCTGTACTCTACATCTACTAATGTTATAAACGTGAAAGTTTGTGAGTATGGATGGATGGTTGTTACTCTTTCACGCTAAAACTACTGAACGAATCTGAATGAAATTTGGAATGGAGATAGCTTATACCCTGCATTAACACATAGGCTACTTTTATCCCGGAAAAAGGGGATAACGGGGAGACGCGGGAGAAACCGCGGGCGCAACTATTAAATAAATAATTTTGAATTGGACTCATTTTAGTCATTTTGCATTTTAGGTGTAGGTACAGTTAGCCATTTTGCTATCACAGCACAGTCCTATAGCGTTTTGGGCGATATGCTCATAAGGGAAGGACGAGTACTTTCCCCGTATACATATTACTTATTACATATTACAGAATAGTAATTCTTCTTCTTCTTTTTCTTCCTTCCCATGTCCCATTATTTGAGGTCGGGTCTCCTCACTTGTTTGCGCCAGGTTGTCCTATCCTGGGTTGTCGGTATTACAGAATAGTAATTAACGTACTTAATAATGCAATCACGTACATAATAACATGCACAGTCTCGAAGACAATGAGATAGCACCCGAACTGAGCAAACAGCACTGTTATTATGACTTATATTTATGTAGGTACAGTATCATTTTTGATAAACTATTACCCCACAAATAATGGGTAATAAATGTTACTATGGATGTATTTACACTACCTAGTCATTGTGGGTGCGCTGCCGTGATAAACAATGAATCTGAAATCAGCTCCATACAAAAACGCAAGCGAGCTGACTAATGCCGTTAGTTCGTATGCGCCAAAAAAGGGGTTTTTTCGTTTAAAATGAAAACTATCGTTAATTTTATAACACTAAATCTGTAGTTCTTTGAAGAATGTGTATATATACCATACAAAAAAAAATAATTCAACTCTTAAATCGGTTTTGTATGCCTGTAAAATGAAAATCTATTTTTTTTTCGATCATTGTTTGTCTGCTATGAAAGTTAACCAATCGTGTTATCCTTCCGACAATTTGATATCAAAAACATGATCTTTAATGCACATAAATATTAGCTCTGTATGTTTTGTAATTGCTGAGAAAAAAAGGAAATCCCTGCAGCCAATATTGCCAATTCCTCGTCTTAATATATATTTAAATATTGACGACCGATGTGGCGCAATGGGCGGATAGCCGACTGTGAAGCGTAAGGTCGCGGGTTCGATTCCCGCTACAGGACAAATATTTGCGCATTGAAAAAAAAAGCGCAAGTTTTGTTCTGTGTCTGGGTGTTGTGGATCCCCGATCCTCGTAGTTTCTGATACCCTAGATACAGGGACACCTAGTTAGGGGTCAGAGCCTATGTATGTTGTTGTAGCTGTTTATATGAAGTATTTTACATCAATATTTCAGTTCCGGAAATTATAAATTATTCTTTTAGCCTCAATACTAAGCAAGGTCTAAGTTAAAATCTTAAAGATTCGAGATAACCTTGAGATTGGCTAATTAAAGATTTAAGTTTCTTTATAAAAAGTTACGATTTTTTCAACATCTTTATAGTTTGGTGTTTCATCAGATCTTCGGTGTTGCTTAGCCAATGGACCAGGCTTGTTTAACATGCTGCAATTTGGAGATAGCATGCGACAACTTTGACAATCAATATCATAAACAAACAAACAAACCGTTACGTCACGAGTAAAAGTAAAAAGAAATTATTTGATATTATATTTCTATTTTCAAATTTCTATTAAATCGGTTCAGTAGTTTAGGCGTGAAAGCGAGACAAACAGACAGACAGAGTCACTTTCGCATTTATAATATTAGCAGGGAAAGTAGGAATAATATTTAAAATCAAACTCCCTACAAGAACTGATTCCATAGGCACCATAATAACAACCGAGGTTGTATACAAACTTTATCACTTAGCAATTAAAAACAAACACACACGGACACTCGTGTGTTTGTTATACGACACACATACACGCACAGAACGCACTAGGTACACTTACGCGTTATCAATTGTCATTGCGCCCTTATTCCACGTTCTAGTGATAAGAGCATTGCGGGGCCGAAAATACGGGCACAGAATAACCAATCTATATAAATAAATAAATAAAAATAAATAATGCCCGCACAATCACATACATAGGCTCTGACCCCTAACTAGGTTTTCCCTGTATTTAGGGTATCAGAAACTACGAGGATCGGGGATCCACAACACCCAGACACAGAACAAATACTTGCGCTTACAAATACAAATACATATATATATATATATATATATAAAAATCGCTAAAACTCGAGAACGGCTGTATGAAAAGAGTAACAAACATCCATACTCACAAACTTTCACGTTTATAATATTAGTAGTTTTACTATTATTTTTTTTAACCTATACTGTCCCACTGCTGGGCAATTTTTTTCCAGAAAAAAAAAAAGAAAAATGGGGATTACTATTATTAACAAATTTTCCGATTAACTACATCATCTTAAATACTAACCTTTCACCACATTATCAATGAACGTCATGTGTATTGTGGTCAAAAGCTACCGTATAATTTGTACAAAAATCCCAAACATTACTTATCTAAAACACATTTGGAACATCGAGTATGTTCAGCTGCTTTTGTTGCTGACTGTACAAGAAACGTCGGTAGCTTGTAACGGTTCCGCGCCTACGGTTATAAAGTTTCAACATTAATGGACAGTGGCATTCACTGAAAACTCTTTATTTCTCGACTGCTCGAGTATTTTCGGCAGAGTCGGATCATTTAGTTATAAGATTACGAATACGTAATTTTTACTCCAAGTATCACCTCTTGTAGACTAAAGTTTATCGCGATAAAAAGTATCCTATGTCCTACCCCCAGATTCAAACTGCATCTCCATTCTCCATACTAAATTTCACCAAGAACAAGGTTTACTGCTGGACAGCTGCACGCCAAAAAACGTAATAGGGTAGAGACCGTTAGAGAGACATGAAGTTACTTTCGCATCTTTAATATTAGTATGGATTTTACAAGATAACGTTTGACCATAATTATCATCATCAGCTTATTAAGGATAGGCCTCCACTCCGATAGAGAAAATGGGGTATAACCTACCACGTTGGCTCAGTGCCGGTTTCCTCACTATTTTCCTTCACATTGTTTGCTGTAAATCTAAATATATATTACTCAAAAGTGACTGACTGACTGACTGACATAGTGATCTATCAACGCACAGCCCAAACCACTGGACGGATCGGGGTCAAATTTGGCATGCAGGTAGATGTTATGACGTAGGCATCCGCTAAGAAAGGATTTTGATTAATTCTACCCCCAAGGGGATGAAATACGGGATGAAAGTTTGTATGAAACTTTGTCAATTTTAAACCGATTTGCATGCATAAAGCTGTGTAGCCCACGCGGGTGAAACCGCGGGGAACAGCTAGTATAATTATAAGACCTTGTTTCGCTGCGTAAATTGAACCCACACCCTTTTGTACCAACTACTGTACTACTCAGATCGATCTAATCTTATCTTCGAAGATAATAAATAAAAACGGAACAATAAAGTTTTCCCTTAGTGACCTAGATGCGGCCCTGCCTAGACCTACGTCATTGCTTTGTTGCAACAATAAACAACAAGACAAACAACCAAGATAGGTATTTACTTACCGAGCATTTTAGTTTACTTATCTATTAAAATAAACTAGTAGCGCCCCGCGATTTCACCCGCGTGTTCCCGTTATCCCGCGGGAACCTTTTTCCGCGATAAAAAAAATAGCCTATGTGTTAATCCAGGGTATAAGCTATCTCCATTCCACATTTCATTCAGATCCGTTCAGTAGTTTTTGCGTGAAAGAGTAACAAACATCCATCCATACTCACAAACTTCACGTTTAAATATTAGTAGGAATATCATATGTCTTTGTCTATCTATTCATATGAATGCCAACGAGAAAAAGACAGCAATACTATTAGACCTGTCAAACTTAGTTTAGTTTTAGAGAATGCAAAACCGAATCGACACCAGTGCCTGTTCTTTCAACCAATTAAAATAATTGCAATTAAAACATTCCTGCCTACCTAACTAATTAGTTTCACTGAATTTTACATTCGTAGAGCAACTGACTGTACCAACCTTTTTAAAGCGGTGATGACCGGCTTGCGATCCTTAGGTCGGGTCGGTGAAGGAAAACATTATGATGAAACCATAGCTTGGTGGTAGGGCATTGTCTAGTGCTCGCCTGGTTAGCTACCACCTGGTAAGCTAAGAATCTGTCACCAAGCACCTATCGGTGTGTTCCGGCAGCAACACTTGAGAGCCAGTTTCCAATACAACAAGAGTCTATGTTTCCCGAACGCTATAAATTAGAAATGTTCAAGGCATGAGGCAATAGAAATTTTTATTATGTTTGAATTTCCATATTTTTATTATTAATCACGCGTCGCTTGACTAGGTAGGTGTTGGAATTTGAAAATTTGCGCTAGTGAAAACTCTACTAAACAGGTGACAAACCAGGTTGGCGGATGGGCTATTAGTAGCCAGCCCTAGTTGTAGAGTTGCTCAGCCTGCCTGAAGGCCTTCGACATAGTCTAAATATACTAAGACAACAACCGGGAACGACAACGGCTTAACGTGCCCTCCGAAGCACGAAAGCGCTCAGTCAATTGATTTGTATGCTGAAAGCTGATCACGGTATGTTCCTATTTGCCCTTCTAATGGTCTATAATAAAAATTATTATTATTATTTATGTTAGTTAAGACCTATAATCACCTGTGAATCACAAGTAAATGATCTAATTTCATATTTCTGTGAATACCACTAGACTTAGTGGTCACCCATCCAATTAATGACCGCAGAGAATGTTGCTTAACCTAGTTGATCAGTTAAGAGCACTAGGCAAGCTCCAATAAAAAACCCACAATAACTTACCTCAAAATAAACGCTTTCTCCGTAGTCCCTAGTTGGGTATAATGCACTCTCAAAGCACCAACCTCCATATCGTCACAGTACCCACTACGAAATGAACCGATACACTACAATTTAGATAAGCTGATAAAATTAATCAATATATTATTAATTCCACTACGTACACTTATCATTACTAATACTGAATGAATTCGACTAAAGTTCAGAACAAAGACTACGGTACGAATTCAAGATTCTTTGTATTAAATTGGTACTGAGTGATTACTAATTAACGTGTTAGGTAATTACACATTTGATACGTTTTTATTAACAGTGATATTGCGGTTTATAAAACTTTATCCTTTACCTCGTGTATTTATGCAGTGAGAAAGTGTTTTTACGCAATAGTAGAATAACTACAGTGTTACATTGGTGCTTTACGATTGGATTTAGACTTTCTTTGGGTCTAAGGTTGATTTCTACAACTAAACCGATCGGGCTCAGACTTTGCACGCATAAAGCTGTAACCCACGCGGGTGAAACCGCGGGGAACAGCTAGTAAACAATAAAACTAAACATCTATCTTACCAGTATTTGCAGATGTATTTCTTACGCCACCAGAAATGTGGATATACCATAAGATAAACTGACCTGTTCTCTTGTAAGATCTGATTGCTGTGGTGCGTGATGACTCCGGAGAATGTGAGGGCTTGGCTGATGCTCTGACCGATGGCATCTTGAGATGATATTACGAGGTTCTCCACTGATTTTCTCCTGCAAAATATGAGAAGATAGTAGTATAGGGTTCGTCCCTACTAATAATATAAATACGATAGTAACTCTGTCTGTCCGTTCTTGTTTTCACGCCAAAACTACTGAAGCAATTTAAATGAAACATGGTACGGCGATAGTTTGGACCCTGGCAAAAGTCACTTTTAAACGCGATAAATTGTAGCCCACTAGGAACAGCTATTACATTAAAACTCATGTCTATCCAAAAGTTGCCTGGTAGAAATAGCTCTAAGCGACAAGACTGCCGACTGTATCACTAGCTCTATTATAGCATGTTCTATTTTGGACAAACAATTTGTCTAGTTAGATGATTGATGTAGCATAAAGGGTGAATAGCCAACTGCAAAGCTTATTATTAATATCAGACTATTGAGATGACAAAAAAAAGCTTGGGATTTTAGTGAACTTGCTCCAATTCAATCAATTAGTAATAAGAATAAAATTGTCAATGTGATCGCCCCTGTTCTTTTGCCAACGTAAGGAGGTTGGAACAGGCGTAGCTAGTTTTAAGTTTGACGTTTTAAAGTGATCACAATGTATCCTATTGAATAAATAACTGTTGACTGTTGAAAAGCATGAGACAGGCAGGTTCATTTCCCATGACAGAAAAAAAAAAATTGAATTTAAAAAAAGTGCAAGTGTTTGTTCTGTGTATTACATATATGTTGTGGATCTCTGATCCACATAGTATCCGATACCCTAGATACAGGAAATCAGAGTTAGGGGTCAGAGCTATAATATGTGATTGTGTGGGTATCGTTAATAATGTTATCATCACTTAACCTCAGGTGACTATTGTGCTCGAACACAAAAATAATTAGATTTGCTGTCGAAGCCACATTCACATAGCTCTTCTAATATAACAACTTAAATCACATTTGGTTCACAAATTAGAATTACCTATACAACAACAATTTATGTGAGAATAGCTTTTTAAATGCTAGCATACATTATTTATAGACTTGTTTTGTTATGTTTTGTTTCTTTATAATATCAATATCTCATCTGTTATTCATTTCTTTAGAAGTGGTTTTTTAAGGTGTTCTTGAAGCCGTGGTAAAGGTAACTAGTTTTGTTTTAAGTTTGGAATAAAACTAAAAGAACTAGATATTTTTTATCACAGTCAAGCTAAATTATTTTAATTTAATATAACAACAAAATATTCTAATTATGCTAATTATTATTTTTTTATTTCTTTTCTACCAATTCCTATTGCAATTTGCATTTTAACGAAAACCAGTAATTTTAAAATAGGATAGAAATGTTTCGGTGAAACAGCTAAAATTATTGAAATTGTAAATTAGCAATGTATTTTCACTGTGGATTTGGTAAGTGAAGTCGTTGGAACTGACCAAATAGTGAGGGAACCATTCTGAAGTGCTGAATTCTATGATACAGAGATCATTGACCTCTCACCAGAAACCAGTTCTGTCGCTGTTTACATAAGCGTTACAGCGCGGCTGTAGCACAAAACAAACAAGACGAGCGGCGCAACATCCAGAAACTAACACAAATACGTGTTCTTTCTATAATTAGGAGAAATGCGTCAACTAAACTTACATCGATAGCGCAATGTTGCGACTGTCCAGCTCCGAAGAAGTCATGGTTACACTGGTTTTTAGTTCACTTTGGGTCTGCAACTCGCAAGCTACCATTAGCAGCTGCGTTTTTTGCTTTCATCATCTAAATAACGACGGACTTTTTTGTTCAGAAACACGATTCACGAATGACGAAACTGAACCGTCTGTCTTTTTTTTTTTTTTTTTTTTTTTTGTTATGGCGTCACACGATTAGTGTATTTGCCAGTGTCAAGTATTATACAATATAATATTTCAAACTCAAAGAGTTGAATCAAGTTTCAATGATGGTGAGGAGATGATGGGATGAGGATAGTGTTTAAGTAAAGTAGTGGCGCTTTACTTAAACTTTACACGGACTTTTTTGGAGCAACTCGAAAAGTCAATTTCACAACTTTATTTCAATTTCCCACACTCGTACACATTAACGAACACATAATGGTTAATAATCCACCAATATTACACATTATCACTCGAAGAAACACAAGTATAGGAAATAAAAACAAAATTTTCACATTGACAATTCGATTGCCGCCAAAAAAGTCCACCGTCTGTCTGTGTGATTGTGAATTTCGATGACTTCGAATCGAAGCAAAGTTCGGACCTTTCTTCGATTCGATGAATGACGGTATTGACGGTGACGGTGGTCGAGTCTGGCAGTGACAGTGACAGCTGAGCTGATGTTTTGACACACCGCAAGGCTCCTGCCAGCTGCTGCCAGAGATTGAAAATCAGTGTGACCAGTGTGACTATTGAAAAAACACGCTAGCTGAAACTCGGCCACCAGCTTACTGTCTCTTATTCCAAAGTCCACATGGTTTGCTCTCTTTTTTTAGCAAACGATTCAATTTCAAATAAAGGCCAACGTCTGAGATCCACTCTGAGATTTTTATATTTCTAGTCTCTGGTCTCTGTACAGTCTGTGGAGAAAAAAAAATCTTGAACCTTCAAAGTTCAATGCTTCAATCCTTTGCTTCACTCATTCATTCATTCATATGATGGCAAGGCACACGTGAATTTATTTTGAAAATGAGAAACGAGTTAATTTTTATAAAAAAATAATTAACTGAAGCTAAAACGATGGCGGACGAAACTGCCTTCGATAAGAAAAAGGCCCATCGTGCTAAGCAAGCGGGTAGAAAAGCAGAGAAAAAGAAAAACAAAAATAAATTGGACCAGTCTAACCTAAGTGCTCGGCAGAGAAATCCGAAGGCTTTTGCTATTCAATCAGCTGTTCGTGCTGAGAGACAATTCCGTCGGCGCGAGGATGTGATTTCAAAGAAGCAGCACATCCCACAAGTTGACAAAACTCCTTTGGAGCCGCCACCTATAGTGGTTGCAATAGTTGGCCCGCCACAGGTCGGAAAGACCACGCTGATCAACAACCTCATCAGAAGCTTCATCAAAACTAACGTGACGAGCACCAACGGGCCTATCACTATAGTCACGTCCAAAAAGCGGCGCATTACCTTGATAGAATGCAACAATGATGTCAACTCTATGATAGACATCGCAAAATGCGCCGATCTGGTGTTACTTCTCTGCGACGCGAGTTTTGGCTTCGAAATGGAGATATTCGAGTTCCTGAACATCTGCCAAGTGCACGGCATGCCGAAAATCATGGGTGTGTTGACTCATTTAGACATGATAAAGAATGCTAAAACACTGAAAGTTACCAAGAAGACTTTGAAAGTCAGGTTCTGGACCGAGGTGTACTCGGGAGCCAAGTTGTTCTACCTGTCCGGTATAGTGCATGGGGAATATTTAAGAAATGAGATCAAGAACCTGGCTAGGTTTATATCTGTGATGAAGTTCAGACCGCTGAGCTGGCGGATGACCCACGCTTATATATTAGCGGACAGGTTGGAAGATATTACTAATCAGGAGCTGATACGGAAGAATGTGAAGGTGAACAGAGATGTGGTGTTGTACGGCTACGTTAGGGGCGTGCCGTTGATGAAGGAATCTGTAGTTCATATTGCAGGTAACAATTAAGTCATTTATATTTATTGTTGTAATAGCTCTGATAGAAAATCGTGTTAACCTTTGAGAACTTAGGTTAATTTTAGTGAAATGATTGTAAGGGTATATAAATAAACACTATAACGCAGAGACAAAGTTATGGTGACTGCCGGTTTGATTGGGACAAATATCTGTCCATTGAAACAGAAAGCGCAAGTATTTTTCTCATGTCCGGATGGTATTGATCCTGAGTGGGTTTTTTGCATAGAAAATAATTCTATCACTTGTTTGTTTTAATCATTGAAACAAGTACCTAAGATAAAAAATTCCAATATGATTTTTTACAGGTGTTGGTGACATGAAGATCAGTGAACTCTCCTACTTACCTGACCCTTGCCCGTTACCAAGCAAAGAAAAAAAGAGGCATCTTATGGAAAGAGAACGACAAATTTATGCTCCATTCTCAGGAGTGGGAGGCATTGTGTACGACAAAGACGCTGTGTACATCGATCTCCATGGATCTCACTCACACAAGAAGGAAGATGAGGAAACCAATGAGAAGAAGGCATTGCTTAAAAACGTTGCTGAAACAACGGAAACAGTAGATGAGCAAATGCAAGAGTCCGGGTTCAAACTGTTCAGTGGTGGTGCAGTCATATACCCAGATATGGTGAAAGATGATGAATATTTACAACAGAATAAAACAAAAGAAGTAAGTTCAGATTCCGAATCAGGTGGAGAAGAAAGTGAATCGGAAAATGACAGTGGAATAGATGAAAATGAGAAAGATAAAAAAGAGACGCTGCCGTGGGATAACAATTCTGATATAGAAGATGAAGATGATACAGCAGGTAATACCAGCTGTGGTGAGAACGAACCCGAAAAAGATGGAGATGAATCGAAATCTGATGAAGAATTGGACCATGACGAAAACTTCAGCTCAAAATGGAAAGAAAAACTAGGAGAAAAGGCTACTGAAGCTTATTTTGAAAGACAGAGTACATCCAAAAACATAATGAAATTAGTTTACGGAGAGTTTGAGATCGGTAATAAAACTAAGAAGCTAAAAGAAGATTCCGATAATGAGAGTGATGAGGAAGAAATTGGAGGTTTGTTCAAGAAAGTCACTGACACACAGAAGAAAAAGCACAAGGAAAAGGATAGGCTTGATCTTGACGAATGCACATTCTTCTATTCCCTCGACAAACCTAACATAAGAGATTGGACAAGTGACAGCAATAAGCAATACCTGATCAACAGCTTTGTCACTGGTAAACGATCAGCTGATGAGGATGCTTCAGAACTGCTAAAATTAGACGATGCCAGTGATGGTGATGAAGAGTTATATGGAGACTTTGAAGACTTCGAGACAGGAGAGAAGCATAAAGCAGAAGAAATGCAAGAGTCTCAACAGCAAGCAGGCACAAAACGTAAAGGTGAACTCACTAAAGCTGAAATACTTGATAAGAAAATGAAGTTAAAAGCTAAATTTGACTCTGAATACGACAATCCAGATGATCATAGAATAAAAGGTGATCACTCATACTATGAAAACTTAAAAGCAGAGGCTCTGAAACAATCGGAGTTGAACAAGTCTGTTTTCGAAAACTTAGATCAAGGTTTGAGAATTGAAGTCGAGGGTTTCAGGCCAGGATTGTATGTCAGAATGTTATTCAAAAACATGTCATCGGAGTTTGTTACCAACTTCGACTCTAGTTACCCAATCCTTATAGGAGCTCTCAATATGTCAGAACAAAACATTGGATTTGTGTCGTGTAAAGTGAAGAAGCACAGGTGGTATAAAAAGATATTGAAAACTAATGATCCACTGATTATATCTTTGGGATGGAGGAGATTCCAAACCCTACCAATCTATTCTAAAATAGAAGACGACTTCAAGTGTAGGTATCTGAAATACACTCCTCAGCACGTCACCTGCAATATGCACTTCTATGGGCCCATAACCCCACAAAACACTGGGTTTTTAGCACTACAGAGTGTAAACAACAACCCAAGTGAAGTGAAGCACGTAGGATTCAGAATAGCGGCGACCGGTAGCGTGAACGAAATCAACAAATCCACACAAATTGTCAAAAAACTAAAACTTGTTGGAACACCTTTGAAAATCTACAAAAAAACAGCTTTCATCAAAGACATGTTCACAACCACGCTGGAGGTTGCGAAATTCGAAGGCGCCAAAATAAAAACTGTTTCAGGAATCAGGGGTCAGATCAAGAAAGCTTTGAATAAGCCAGAAGGTGCTTTCCGTGCTACATTTGAGGATAAGATTCTTATGAGCGACATAATATTTTGTCGGACGTGGTTCAAGGTAGACGTGACGAAGTTCTACGCGCCAGTAGTCAACCTTCTACTACCGCCGGGATCCAAGAACGCTTGGCAAGGAATGAAGACTAAAGGTCAGTTGAAACGGGAGCGCAATATCAAGAGTGATGCCAACAAAGACTCTATGTACACTGAAGTGAACAGAGGTATTAAAGTGTTCAAGCCTCTAACGATTCCCAAGCAGCTGCAGAAAGGTCTTCCATACAGATTTAAGCCTAAAGAAAAGACCACGACACCGTCAGGTAAACCTAAGAAAGATAAAATGAAAGATAGAATAGCAGTTATCAAGAGTCCCTATGAACAAAAGGTGAGCCATGTCATGAAGATGTTGCAGACTAACTACGATAAAAAGAAGGACGTCCAGAAGGAAGCCACAGCGGAAAGATTGAAGAAGCATAAGAAAGTGCAAGAAATAGAGGAGTGGAAGAAGTTGAAACGACAGAAAGAGTTGAAGAAAAAGATTTGTAGGCAGATAAGTAAAATGGGAAATAAAAAGAAACCTCAGATGTAATTACTTATGTTTTTTATTTTATTTTGATCACCAGATAGAGATATTGAGTAAAATATTTTGATATGAGAAACAGCACAGTAACTAACATTTACAGACAAAATTATTACGACAGTCGATATAGAGGTAACAGCTGTTGATGAAACTCTTGTGGAGTACTGCCATGTATATTTAACTAGTTGCTCCTCGCGGTTTCACCCGCGTCTTCTCGTTGTCCCGCAGGTACCTTTTTCCGGGATAAAAAGTAACCGATGTGTTAATCCAGGGTATAAGCTGCCTCCGTTCCAAATTTCATTCAGATCCGTTCAGTAGTTTTTGCGTGAAAAAGTGACAAATATCTTCAATAGAAAATTAAAAAATGTACGAGGATGACATCCTTAATTTTTAGATTTTTATTTTATTTTATTTAATAACTAAACTCATGACTCTCAAGCAGCTTGATTTTGACAAAAAAAAAGCAAAAGTATTCGATTTATAATAGAATATATTAAATACTAGCTGCGCCCTGCGGTTTCACCCGCGTCTTCCCGTTATCCCGCAGGAACTTTTCTGGGATAATAAGTAGCTTATGTGTTAATCCTGGGTATAAGGTATCTCCATTCCAAATTTCATTCAAAATCGGTGTAGTAGTTATGGTAATACGTAGTAACAAACATTCACACACACACAAACTTTCGCATTTATAATATTAGTAGGAATATTTATCATTTGTATTCAGATTCGGCCATTGATGCCTTCGTGAATAACTCGTCTATAATGTTACTAATAGTTTTTGATCGAAACAGTGTGTTACGATAGGTGATTTGGAACTTAAAACAAGCTTGCCCTGCATCCTATGATTCGAGCAGGAGATAAAGATAAAAATAAAACAAACATAATATATCGTGTAAATTGTATTTACCTCTTATCATAGTGCATAACGTATGTCGTCATTGCACGTCTGATAAATATTTTTACAAAGGTTACACAGTAATTCAGATAACATTGGTCAAAATAATCAGTGTCTAGGTTAACAATTTTGACTCGGACATTACAACCGTGCCCTTGCATGCTAGTATTAGTCGAGGGGCGAAGCGATATAAACAGGGAAAGCATGGAATGTTACGCAGCGGTCCCGACGCGACACCGATGCTTCATACTCCTATAAGAAGCTACGCGATACATAATGCAAAATTATATACATTCGAAATTTCTCTAATCTATTTTACCTTAACCCTTATCGTGAAGGTAACTTTACTCTTTGGTAGCGAGCCACTGGGACTTACGTGGAAAAATATCTTTTACTTTTGTTCTCGATTATAACTCTGCGTTGGAATGTGATACAAAATTATTCTATTATTGTTCGTTTCGCGTCTGCTCCGCTCTCTTGGCACTTGTGGAGGTTACATTACTGGATAACTAGTACTTCGCACTCGGCTAGCTTGTGGACTGTTTGTTTGTTGGAACAGACTCGACTTGGATCGGACGAATAGCTTCTATCTACACTAGAGGTGGTTAGAGGCAACTGTAGATGTCGCCTGGGTCGCCGTACCCTTCAAGTTCGCTTCGCAGGCGACGCTGTACGCTGGCCTGCTTGACAATAACAGAGGCCGCACGGCGGTCGAGGGAAACGTCTACACGACACCCCTCCCTTTTATATAATCCGTAGCTACATCGAAAAGCTATACACTAACAAATAACTAAATAACCAACTCGTTATCAATTATCATACTTGCATTTTATAAAACCTTTATGTAATAGCACTATATTTATAATATATATTTGAATAATGAAACGAATGATGTGTACGAATGATATTGAGACGTTGAGTAAACGCTCTCGACATTAACGCTTATTACATAGTATTTATAAGGACCAATTTCGTTCGAATTGGTAAAACGCGATCGCTGACTAGCCGGCGTAATAAAATCTATATAAATATGTATAGTACTGGATATACACTATGTAGCTCAAGATATTACATTACGAAACCAAACGGAACTTTAATGTGGATTGCGATATAATACATTCCAACGATTTGTATCGGACAATTTTAACGAACCTTACAACTGAACACAATTCAAGTTATGCACCACTGCACAATTTCATAATAGACATGATACCATACATAGTTATTTTTTTAATAGCCACACACAATTTGTTGAAGATCGAAATACGCTTAGTCCATTTCGTTTAATTTTTAGACGTTAAAACGATCTACTATGTAACTCGGAACACGTCGTACGAGACGGCACCGAGTGGCCACACTTGTACTCCTCTAAACATTATAATACTGTTACATATATCTCTATACAAACTCGCACTTGTCCACCGGAACTCGCGCCTTTACGCTTAAAACAAATTGTGATTCCAAACAACCAGACATGATTATTGAGGTATTATTTGTCCGTAACCAATTTATTCATTAAATACAGTTTCGTTTAGTAATAACTTAATAAATATTAAGTTCCTAGTTAATAAATAAATTTAAAACAATTATGTAAATATAAAATAACCATCTAATAGTTTGAACACATCCTAGCTAAATATTGCTAATATTATAAACTTACGCTCGATAGAAACGCTATTGATATAGAAAACATATATTTACAATATATTGGCTAACGATAAAGATTTCACGAAATTATATTCAAAACTTTAGCTATACAATCGTGAGTTTATATTTCATTATCTATTGCGTTCAAAAACGTGTGATATGCAAACATTTCCGACAAGATTTTTCTAATTCATTCGCTATTTAAAACGCAGTGTGCGTGACAATAACGCCTATTCAACAATTTGCTACTATAGGGGAAACCTCGCATATCACAAGTGCATAGCAAATCAAATTACAAAGCCCGGACTACACACACCCGATTCCGCAATTTTCGTTCGAAATCGCTTAAAATCGGATGCGTGTTTTCGGCTCCATTTGAAAGTTGTCACAAAGGCGACGATTAAAACTATCTTGTATACGCTTAACAAAAATATACCTAGCTACGTCTGTTTATGTTTGCTGTTACATTGTAATATTAATAAAATACATGATTACAAAACGATCGGCAACAACAACGCTGTACCTAAGACTAGTTGCGGCGCTCTCGCGTCAGAAGTTAGTCAGCAACGAGAAGCATTCTATATCAGTCAGTACGATTAGTAGTGACGAACTAAACATCGGAGAGGCACACATTTATCTATATAAAGCTATATATACACACCTCAGCGAGGCACTTGGTAGACAGGACCGGATATGGCTCGACTACCAACAAAATTACATAGAAAATTAAAAATTGCCTCTTTAATTCTGTTTTTAGTCGAGTTGTATCCAATTTAATACTCATTAGGCAGACATACCTAATGATAATATAGTAATAAGGAACCAGTGGTCATTTGCTTTATGCCGAGCACGCAACCGAACGGAAGCGAGTGAAGACTAGCGAATGGGAATCGTCGATATTCGCTCGCCTTCGTGTCCGAACCGAACGAAGAATGGAGGTGTTCGCATATGATTATTTACTGACATTCATTAACTTTGTTTCTTTCGATATTTTTTGTCAATTTAATGTTTGTTTTCTTAATTTATTTAATGCATGAAACATTATTTTTTAATAAGTGGTGGAAATCGTTTTTGTCACAATAAAACATTTTATGATTAAATTTATGATCGGAGGTCGCCGTTAGCGATGCGAGCATTCGTTCGCCCGTAACACCGCGAGCGCTCATTCGCTATGATTCCTTTTACCGATACGTGGCAGAGCACGGCCGAATGCGAACGAAGGCGTTCGCTGGTTTTCATTAAAAAATATCTTGACGTTCGTGTACGCTCGGTAGTCTTCGCTTGCTTTCGTTTGGTTACTACGTACCCGGCACTATATTATCTACCGAGGCAAATGACTTTCTCTCTTATCGTAACTCTAATCTCTTTGTGGCGCCATCTACAAATATTTTCGTGAACCATAAATTATATCACATGGTTATAATTATTTATTTCATTACAGAAGTGAAAATAAAATCAAGCGCGAATAACTTTTAAAACATTTGTAGGTTGCGTCATAGGACCTAAATGATTAGTTTGTAACTAATATTTGGCATCAGAGTACAACAATGCGCTGTGACCGCATCGTGGTTTTAAAATAATGAAAAGAACTGGGCCCGTAGCCAAGATGCATTCTGCAATCGTTGAGGCTAATAGAAAACAAGAAAAATGTATTGGTTTGACATATTTCGGACCACGTGACTTAGCGTTGAAATATGTCAAACCAATACTTTTTTCTTGTTTTCTACTAGCGTCAACGATTGCAGAATGCATCTTGGCTACGGGCCCAGCTGAGAAAGGTTGGAAGTATTGAGAAGAGAGTTGTGGAAAATTGGTGTTTAATTAAATTCGTTTACGTTATAGGTTATCCAAAACCACGACGTGCTCACGCCTTTACCATTATTATTAAATTGTAACTGATCAATATCTTTACATTAAAATGTTTTCGACAAAACTGGAATCGACTAGACGTCACTTAACACAAATCTATGGTTTTGTTGCTAATATTGTCTGATTGAAACTTCTAGTCGGATTTTGATGCGGTCAACTTAAAAACTGAGGTGCTGAGTCATTTTGATAACGCGTCAAAATCGCGTGAGCAATGGCATTATTTATTTTTCTCGTAATAATACCGGATTACATATAATTATTTAAGTACATAACCTACCGTATCAGAGCACTTTGTAACTTACAATATGAAGCATTATTTCTCTACGTTAATATTCATTAATATACACAGGTAGGTAATGAAAAAGTTTATTATCAACAACGCTTTTTTGTTACTTCTATTTTTTTGGATATGGCAACATTCTAAAACGAAAAATGGCGGTACTTCCTGACTTATCATCTACAATAATAAAAGTATAATAAACAAAACGTATTTGTTCCGTGTGTTTTTGTTATTATGAAATATTTTCCGCCAATAAGGACGTTTCATTCTGATTGGTTTCATCACAATTTTTGCCTTCACCGAATGCTCAAGCAAGGATTCGAACCGACGACCTACGGGTCGCAAGCCGACGTCACTATCACTGAGTCATCATTGCTATAAAACCTTTTATAGGTAACCTAACTACATAAACAATATCATTGTCAATCGATCATGGTGGAACATTAAAAATGTTCATTCAATTTAACTTTATTCGTTCTTTTACTTCGTTTGTTGTTCATAACATAAATCCCACCGTGTTTCGTTCAAGAATGTTGCTTTATCCAAACCGATTCAGTGGGCAATTCATAACCATTACATTCTCACTAGAAACCAGCACTAACTTTATGAGGCCTCGTTTACCTTAGTCGATACAACACACTTCTTACATTTATGTCGTCACAAACACAAAACTTGTCTGATTTTACTACCGAAAAGTACGGAAATGCTTTTAGTATGGGAGATTTAAATTAAATGATATATTTCACTAAAAGCAGAGTCTTCATTCATTTTATTTAAAATAGCCTGGTACTAAAGAAGTCTATGTAACATTCTTGTCAAAATCCATCTATGAGCATTTTTGGACTTAGAAATGGTTGATAGATTTTTAAACTGTTTTGTTATCTGTCTACTTTACATATGTTGAACTTTTGAATCTAAACACCCTTCAATTATGAGTTTTTTTTTGTGTATCAAATTATATCAATATAAAAATTGTTTTTGTTTATTTTTTGTAGTTTATAATTTTATACCAATCAATTTAAATTCAGATACCATATTAATATATTTAAAATGCTTTCCTTTGTTTGTACAACATTTTGATAACGTGTAATAGACCATTTTAGTGACAGGCTAGCCTAAATGTGCTTTCACGTAAATCATTCATGACGTCACTCCCATCCGTCAAATCCTGAACATGAGAACAAAAACCCCAAAAACTTAACATCATTTTGTCGTTCCGCATCGACTAAAGAAAATGTGACTTACCTAACGGAAAATGGCAACTACACTTTACACCCATAAAACGGCAGTCAGTGGAAACGTGAGAACACTTTGTACCATAAACTAATAATTAATACACCTAGCACGTAGTGTTAACATGACTATACATTCACTAACCCATTGCAGTAGCTGGTTTCCCTTCACCTTTCAATTCATCGAGGTATCGTTTTGTGGACGCGCGGTTCGACAAAAACTTATTCGTTCATTAACTGGAAAGATTATATTTTGAGACCGTTTGAGCGAGAAAGGGCATAAGAACTTATGATCTATTTGATATAGAACACGATAGAAAATGTTTCAGGGAAGACAAGTTTTTATATTGAAAGGTATATTATTGACTATTATTTACCGGAGAAAGCCATTTATATTTTATTCTTTGAACAGAAAATCATCAACCAACCATCGCTCTACCGATCGACAACAGTTACTTTTATCAACCGGATGCGCTAACGATCATCGTAAAACATTTGAATGGCAACCGCCACAGCTTCCTTAACGGTAACTGCACGTAACTAAAACTTTAAAACATTTTTCCGACAAAAATTTTACGACAGTCAACAGCGATAACGGTGAACGACAAAAAGCGCTGAACATCACACATTATCGATTATGATCAGCAACTTTTGTCGCTCACTGAACCTACAGATGATAAAACTAGACAGATGATAATACACTTTGAACGAACGAAAAGGCATCACGTGACCGCGCGTCCACAGACGCAGAACCGCGAACGAACGCTGTAAGACGCGAAGGCAGTAAGTGTGCGCCCCCCGCCGCCCGCGGGTCGGCCGTCACACCTTGTAGTGCGCGCGGGCGGGCGCGGGGGCGCGGGCGGGCGCGGGGGCGCGGGCCTAGTTCATGGTGTGGTGTCAGGACGGCGCCGCGAGGTCCAGCCGCGCCGCGCGCTCCGTGCCGCTCGACAGGAGGTTGCTGAACTCCATCTCCAGGATCTGTCGGGCCTGCCGGACGGAACACCGTCAATGTCACTGTCAACTTTTTTTTTTACTATTTACAGTGTAGCATCATTATCAGCCTTTCACGTTCCCACTGCTGGGACCCTGGTATTCTCTGGGAGAGAGTATATGGGCTGTAATTACGCTGGCCCAGGGTTATTGATGTCGCATGCTCTTGAAAGTTGCAGTTCTTGGGCATGCCGGTTTCCTCACGATGTTTTCCTTCACCGTTTTGACGTTTTAAAGTGATCACGCGCCATGCTGTTGGAGTGGAAGGTCTCGTCCACCGTACCTGCGTGTTCTGCGTGGGTATCTGCAGCGCGAGCGCCATGCTGTTGGAGTGGAAGGTCTCGTCCACCGTACCTGCGTGTTCTGCGTGGGTATCTGCAGCGCGAGCGCCATGCTGTTGGAGTGGAAGGTCTCGTCCACCGTACCTGCGTGTTCTGCGTGGGTATCTGCAGCACGAGCGCCATGCTGTTGGAGTGGAAGGTCTCGTCCACCGTACCTGCGTGTTCTGCGTGGGTATCTGCAGCGCGAGCGCCATGCTGTTGGAGTGGAAGGTCTCGTCCACCGTACCTGCGTGTTCTGCGTGGGTATCTGCAGCGCGAGCGCCATGCTGTTGGAGTCGAAGGTCTCGTCCACCGTACCTGCGTGTTCTGCGTGGGTATCTGCAGCGCGAGCGCCATGCTGTTGGAGTCGAAGGTCTCGTCCACCGTACCTGCGTGTTCTGCGTGGGTATCTGCAGCGCGAGCGCCATGCTGTTGGAGTGGAAGGTCTCGTCCACCGTACCTGCGTGTTCTGCGTGGGTATCTGCAGCGCGAGCGCCATGCTGTTGGAGTCGAAGGTCTCGTCCACCGTACCTGCGTGTTCTGCGTGGGTATCTGCAGCGCGAGCGCCATGCTGTTGGAGTCGAAGGTCTCGTCCACCGTACCTGCGTGTTCTGCGTGGGTATCTGCAGCGCGAGCGCCATGCTGTTGGAGTGGAAGGTCTCGTCCACCGTACCTGCGTGTTCTGCGTGGGTATCTGCAGCGCGAGCGCCATGCTGTTGGAGTCGAAGGTCTCGTCCACCGTACCTGCGTGTTCTGCGTGGGTATCTGCAGCGCGAGCGCCATGCTGTTGGAGTGGAAGGTCTCGTCCACCGTACCTGCGTGTTCTGCGTGGGTATCTGCAGCGCGAGCGCCATGCTGTTGGAGTGGAAGGTCTCGTCCACCGTACCTGCGTGTTCTGCGTGGGTATCTGCAGCGCGAGCGCCATGCTGTTGGAGTCGAAGGTCTCGTCCACCGTACCTGCGTGTTCTGCGTGGGTATCTGCAGCGCGAGCGCCATGCTGTTGGAGTCGAAGGTCTCGTCCAGCGCCACTAGCGCGCCGTGCACGCCACTTTCGCTCAAGTTGTTCGCGTACTCCTAAGAGATACAACACGTGATATACTCAAAAGCTAGAACTATTGTATTGACTCATTGATTGACTCTGTAACGCTGACATTACATAAAAAGGACAACATTTTGAAAATTACAAACGTTTACAGCAGAGGTTCCCAAATCTATTTTATCTACTGCCCACTTTGAGAATAAATTATTGTTTAGCGCTCCCATTAAGCCTCTATACAACGCCCCCATTAAGCCTCTATACAACGCCCCCATTTTATTTCTGGGTCTCTTACCGCCCGCCCCCCTTTAGGCCCAGCGCCCACAAGGGGGCGTTATTGCCCACTTTGGGAAAGGCTGGTTTAGAGTAATATGAATGAACCAGTTGCCCCCGCGGTTTTACCCGCGTCTCCCCGTTATCCCGCAGGAATCTTTTTCCTAGATAAAAAGTAGCCTATGCGTTAATCCAGGGTATAAGCTATCTCTATTCCAAATTTCATTCAGATCCGTTCAGTAGTTTTTGCGTGAAAGAGTAACAAACATCCGTCCATCCATCCATACTCACAAACTTTCACTTTTATAATTACTAGCTGCGTCTCGCGGTTTCATCCGCGCGGACTTCAGTTTATCGCAACAAAAAACTTCTTGTACTGCACACAGCAGCAGTGTTCGCACCATCGCATAGTTTAATAGTTTATGTATAATTTTACTGTTTATTTTGTGTGTGCTTCTTTCTTTTGTTATTGTGTGCAGTTTGGCCTAATAAAGTATCTCTCTCTCTCTCTCTCTCTCTCTTGGCTGAGAATCTTCTCCTAACAATAATAAACACAAAAAAATAATTAGTGAAATCGGTCCAGCCGTTCACGCATGATGCCGTGACCAAGGGAAAAAGGGATTCATCTTCTAAATATATATAACTCAAAGGTGACTGACTAACATAGTGATCTATCAACGCACAGCCCAAACCACTCGACGGGTCGAGCTTAAATTTGGCATGCAGGTAGATGTTAGTAGGCATCTGCTAAAAAATGATTTTGATTAATTCTACCCCCAAAGGGATAAAATAGGAGATGAAAATTTGTATGAAACTTTGTCAATTTTAAACCGATCGGGCTGAGACTTTGCATGCATAAAGCTGTAGCCCACGCGGGTGACACCGCGGGGAACAGCTAGTTTTTATATATAAGAAGAAGACTAGCTGATCCGGCGAACTTCGTATCGCCAATAAAAGTCACCTTTTAAACCTTCCCTGAACTTCCACAAATATTTCAAAACCAAAATTAGCCAAATCGGTTCAGCCGTTCTCGAGTTTTAGCGAGACTAACAAACAGCAATTGATTTTTATATATAAAGACTAGCTGCGCCCCGCGGTTTCACCCGCGTGGACCATACTTAATCGCGATAAAAAAATAATATATAAAAATAGATTTTGGCCGAATCTCAGACCTACCCGATATACATACAAAATTTTATACAAATCGATCCAGCCGTTTCAGAGGAGTAAGGTAACTAACATTGTGACACGAGAATTTTACATATAAGATAATTATATAAGAAGATCAGGGCCCGTAGCCAAGATGCATTCTGCAATCGTTGACGCTAGTAGAAAACAAGAAAAAAGTATTGGTTTGACATATTTCAACGCTAAGTCACGTGGTCAGAAATATGTCAAACCAATACTTTTTTCTTGTTTTCTATTAGCGTCAACGATTGCAGAATGCATCTTGGCTAGAGGCGCAGAGATATAGTAGAATAGCTGCGACATTAGTCCGTACCTTGAGCCCGATGGAGGCGAGCCAGCGCTGCAGCCGCTCGTTGGTCCACACCAGCACGTCCCTGGCGCCCAGCTCGGCGCCGCGCCGCCGCTCCTCCAGCGCGCGCACGCTGTACCCCACGCGCTTCAGGCACGCCACGCCGAAGTGCAGCGACGTCCTGCCGCGCAACGTGTCTTGTACAAGCCGCTCGCGTCACACGGCACAGTGCCAAACAAGCCGACACATAACATTTCCCTCTTCTTATAAGAAAAGACCTTCCGAAATACCGTTTTCCTTCCGAGTCAAAAAGGAAGGACTTGTGATTCAGAAGGAAAACTAATACAAAATAAGGAAGGAAACGGTCTTGGAAGGTAAAGACTCAGAAGGAAAGGCAGATTTTTTTTCTCAGTGTATCTATCTCTATAGAATGAGGAAACCCATTCGGTATCCGAAATGGAAGTAGGTTTCTAATGTTAAATTTCTATTTACAAAATATTCCGCAAGGTTTCGCAAGTGTGTGGGAGAAAAAAGCGCATAAATCGAGTGTTTACTCGTGACGAATGTACTATACTAAAAACACAGAAAACTTGTCCCGTGTAAACTAGGCCCGTTTAGATGAAGAGAGTATTGCGTCTCGAACATGCGAGGATATACAAAACTCTCCTCGTGTAAACTTAATGTATGATTTTCGTTTGTGGAAGGGCAATTATCTTCAATCTTCAGATTAACCCAGCGGGCTGTGAGATTTGGGAGCAATCGGATCAAAAGCATTTAATTTTTTTTTGTGGCAATAATCTGTAATATTTTTCCTACAAATTAATACAAAAACCGCCTCCATCCACCCACCAAAATTCATCTCGCTATAGATAACTTGTAGCACACATGCAAAGCCGGGGCGGGTCGCTAAAAAACACTATAAAAGGCATAGAAGCGATCGTTTTTATTAGGTACCTAACCTACATGAGAAAAATAAACTCACCTGTGAAAACTATCAACCATTTTAAGTTGCGTCCTAAGGTCTCTCTTCGTTAGATGCTCCAACATTCTCGCATCCACCAAACATTCCATAAACGTCGTCCTATATTGAGGTAAACCTGAAAAATTAGAATAACAACATCAGTTTTTAAAAGAACCGACATATAGATGTCATACTATCGTAAACAGTAAACGTGCATCCGTCATGCTCAGGAATATATTTTCTTTGATAATTGATAATATTTTATACATGTGTGAAAACTGTCGTATGCCCACATAACGGTAGCCAAAATACTGAAGATATGACATATATTTCGACTTGTTTAGTTAGGTTACATAGCGAGGCCCGCCACACGTTCCCTATGTTATCTAGCGAGGGCAGCCACACGTTCCCTATGTTCCCTAGTAAGGTTACCTAGCGAGGGCAGCCACACGTTCCCTAGTTAGGTTACCTAGCGAGGGCAGCCACACGTTCCCTATGTTCCCTAGTAAGGTTACCTAGCGAGGGCAGCCACACGTTCCCTATGTTCCCTAGTTAGGTTACCTAGCGAGGGCAGCCACACGTTCCCTATGTTCCCTAGTTAGGTTACCTAGCGAGGGCAGCCACACGTTCCCTATGTTCCCTAGTTAGGTTACCTAGCGAGGGCAGCCACACGTTCCCTATCCACTCGTGGTTCATGTCCCCGAAGGCGAGCGCGGCGCAGGCGGTGCCGCGCGGCGCCGACGGAGACGTGAGGGAGACCATCTCCTGGATGGCCAGCCGCAGCTTCAGTCGGTGGAGGGGGTTGCTTATTCCTGGAAGATTATAGAAAGATTATACTGATGTTAGAGTACAATATTGTGAAGAGAAGTTTTTTTTTTCATTGTAATAGTTGCAGGGAGCTGATGGATGCAAATAGCTAAAGATGGAGAAACCGCTGGCGTAACTAGTAGATCATAGATGGTCAATGTAGCATTGTAACATAGCAGAGTAAACCTGTTTTGAGGAGACTGGTGCCTGAAGTAGGTAGGATGATGACATAGGTATGATGGTATGGTGTCTGTGTTATAATTGGCAATAAATTGTTATTGTTATTATTTATTTCTAAATAACTTGAAAACGTTTTCAATTGACAAATGCTACTGCAGCATAAATGACTTCCTCAATGACGACTTCTCGAAATGACTAAAATGGATCGGTCCGCTCCTAGATTGCTATACCCTATTCGGGTCCATATGTTCTCTAATCTTAACCTCTAAGATGTCATGCAACAAATGATTGAAATTGAAATAGTTTATTTTTCTTCGAGTAGATTGGTCGGGTTGGCTCACCGATCTCGCGCTGTATCTCCTGGTCGGACAGCGCCGACATGATGGCCCCCGACTTGACGTTGGCGCGGCAGGCCGCCACGTACCAGGCCGGCATGCCGACCCACAGCTCGAGCCAGGCCACCACGGTGGGCCCGTTCCACAGCGCGAAGGGCGTGCCGGCGCGCATCGCCTCGCCCAGCAGCTCGTGCCGGTAGTCGCGCTCGCGGGGGACCACCGAGCTGCGGGCAGAGCTACCTTCTTACACGACGGGTGAATGGCACCTATTTAGGCACTAGATCACGGTTTCCCAACCATTTTTTTGAGGCTCCCCGTACTATTAATAATATTTTTATTAAAGGGTTGAGAGTAGGTACTAATGAGACACTTGAGATTGCATGTTCTATACCAGTTGGTTGGTTCTAGATTCGGTTTTTGCCAGAGCTATTCATCAGGTCGCTATTGCCACCTTAGGGGTATAAAAAAAGAAAAAGAAAATGCAAACGCTTTCCGCTTCCTTGACATCTATCTATGCCCCCCTTGGGACGCGTGCCCCCCTGGTCGGGAACTCCTGCACTAGATGGTTCGGTGAGGGGCCACAAGTTCGAGTGCCTTCAATTGAAGGGTACAGGGAGAAACGTGCTATGTTATTTGATTAATTAAAATTACCAAAGGTATTAAAAACTAAAAAGACCAAGGCCAGACTAAAAGAAATGGCAATTTCTTGTTATTGATTCCTAGTGACATGGTATTTTACTTTTTCATTTTTCTCTTTGTCGGTGACTTATTGTTTTTTTTCTGATTTGTTTTGTTATTATGTGATTTGTACAGTACAAAGCGACATATTCGCATGTGCCAAAAAGTTCTTTAAATAAGACGTTAAAAACACTAGACAGGCACTGACTTGGTTTTAGTCCTCGCGTACTCCTGCAGCGGGTTGTTGTCCGGCTGCTGATCGTCCGCCAGCGACGACAGCCCCAGGGAAGACGTGGACGACAGCGACCGCGACGCTTGCCCTTGCTGCATCTGTGGGAACGACGACCAACCATTGACCTCAGTGACTAGAATGGATCGGTGCGCTCCTACATTGCTGTACCCCATTCGGGTCCATATGTTCATTAATTGTAACCACGAAGATCTCATGTACTTGTACTAACATAGGAATGCAATAAACAGTTGAACGGAATTGAAAAAGCGCGACGTCAATTTTCTGAAAAAAAAAAAATTAGGCGGTATTGTCGTTATTCTTTTGGCCTCATCAAAAAGGCAAATTTAATAGAAGGTGCTTTTTGACGGCAATTGAATAAAATTGTCGACATGAAAATTATAATTTAATTGCTAAAACTTGTGTTTCTTTGGCTGTCATGGTAATGGGTTATTAACCATTATGCATTTGTTAATGTGTACGAGTGTAGGAAATTGAAATAAAGTTGTAATAAAAATATATAGTTTAAAAAACTAAAAAAACACTTTAAAAACGCACTGAAAAATATAAAATAATTAAATCGACTTGTATTAGTTACGATATAATGGTTAATTAAAAAAGTGTGGAGCGCTTTTTGGTTGTGTGTACTTTTATTTACACAGTAAAAGAAGCGCTCCACACTTTTTTAATTAACCATTATATCGTAACTAATACAAGTCGATTTAATTATTTTATATTTTTCAGTGCGTTTTTAAAGTGTTTTTTTAGTTTTTTAAACTATATATTTTTATTTTTTTACTTTTTAGTCTTTTGTTACCAAGTCCAATCTATTTGACTCATCAAGACGAATCATATGAGCCCAAACACGAGAGGTTTACTAGTAGCCACTGCAGAGATCCCCTACCCACCTTCCGGTTGCATCATCAGACCCTCGTCACCAAGTTCAATCTAGTGGACTCATCAAGCCGAATCATATGAGTCCAAACACGAGGGGATTACTAGTAGCCACTGCAGAGATCCCCTACCCACCTTCCGGTTGCATCATCAGACCCTCGTCACCAAGTTCAATCTATTGGACTCATCAAGACGAATCATATGAGCCCAAACACGAGGGGTTTACTAGTAGCCACTGCAGAGATGCCCTACCCACCTTCCGGTTGCATCATCAGACCCTCGTCACCAAGTTCAATATATTGGGCTCACCAAGACGAATCATATGAGCCCAAACACGAGGGGTTTACTAGTAGCCACTACAGAGATGCCCTATCCACCTTCCGGCTGCATCATCAGATCAGGTCGATGATACCAAATTATTGCATTGTCACCGAGATTACATACACATACAAAGTTTCAAGTCGATATGACAATTAGAAGTAGGTGAAAATTGACTTCTAAGATTTGATTACATTGTTAGTTAGTTAGTTAGTTAGTTAGTTAGTTAGTTACAAGTCAAGCTAATAAAAGTGTTTTAAAAAGTGACTTTTCTTTGTTGCTTTAAAAAATCCCGTATGAAGTTCATGTAAAGTGCCACTACTTTACTTCAACACAAAAGGGATTATCGAGTATCTAAAGAGGGGCGTTGTTTGCACCTACTTTTGGCGACGCCCTCAGCTGTGCGACTTGAAATTACTAGACTAGTTGTCTCAAAGGTAACTCACCGGCATCCCAGCCTTCTCTTTCTTGCTAAAGAACCGCCCCAGCGAGCTCTTGATGCCCCTTTTCTTCTGCTGGTGCATGGAGGCTATAGAGATGGCAGAGGCGGCGGCACCCACGCTCCGCGGCAGCCCGGGCGAGGCGCCCCCGCCCCACGTCGTCGCCGACATCGTCGCGCCAAGCGACTCTTGACTTGAGCTACAGATGTGAGGGGAGAGGTTCAAAATGACGTACTTTGGAAATTACGTAAGAGTTGATAAAACTAGAACAGGGGTGGCAAACCTTTGTTAAACTACGTGCCATTTTTTTCTAGAATTTTAGAATTTTTTTTTATAAGGCCATGAGGTGTAGCCAAAGAATCTTAACTTCATTTTTAATGCAATAAAAAAGGACTATCAGCTGAAAACTCATTACTTGCAGCAAAATATCTGTTGCTGTTCTAGCTCTAGCAACGATAGCCGATAGCACAAAAAACTCTGTTGTTATGATTTTTAATGTAGACAAAAGAATAAAATGATTCAATTTCTAAAGAAAATCGTGCCTGAAATGTTTTGTCACGTGTTATCAATGGCACGCGTACCAATGGTTCGCCATCGCTGAGGAGCGTTATGATGGATGGTATGTTCAGCCCTTTTTTGCCTTTAATGAGCATAGTAAATGAGTCTATGTTTGACTTGCTCCAGGTGGAAAAAATACTTTTTTCTTATCTGCGTCTAATGACGTGCTTTATCGATTTGATATTAAAACTAACTTTAAAAAATGATTTAGATGTAACGAAAATAACTAGTGGCTGCGATGTATTGATAAATTCATGAAAAGGGAATAGTAATCAAATGGAGTATTTTAATTACTAGCAAATGTTCTTCTGAAATCCTAGCTTTTTATCTAAAATGGAATTACTAAAATACTTAGCCCATTAGCTCACTTTTTTTGCTACACACTACTATATGGGAAACACACAAAACAAAAGAAATAACAACATACCAGAATGTGTATAAAAGTTTAAATCTGACCGAAAACAAAACTCAAAAACCATTAGTAATTCCATTTTATTAAACAAATATAAATGCAACGATATTCGTGTGCGAGATGCTAAACCGTAGGCCAACCATGAAACGTAAATCCGAAGTTTCGGTCCGAAATTTCGGACGTCCGATTCGTACCATGAAACATCAAACATTCTAAAATCGGTTCCGAAGATACCATTTGACGTTTTATTCACCCTAACCTCTACCATGTAGTGTCCGAAAAAACGGACCAATGACACTTTTTCGGAAAGACAGTTTCATGGTGGGGCCTACGGTTCTCTAATTAATTTACTTGATATTATTGTACAACTTTTACACAATGCACATCAATTAACGTTACAAAACTCCACCATACAGTGTTAATACCTACTAATATGATAAATTCGATAGTCTGTCTGTGTCACTTTCACGCCTAAACTACAGAACCGATTTAAATGAAATTTGGTACAGCGATAGTCTAAAGCCTGAGAAAGGACATAGGCTACTTTTTATCGCGATAAACTGTAGCCCACGCGGGTGAAACCGCGCGGAACAGCTAGTTTCAAATATAACTCGCAGACTTGACTAAACACGGATGGTGGAAGAGATAGCTGTCCACAATTCTGTACAAGTTAGACTTGAAGCACAGCCTGTGAGGTGCGTAGTTGATCAAGGTGTCGGGGCAGTCGCACCACACGTTTCCTAGGTTCATCTCCGAGAGATATGGCTTGGGTACGTGTCCTAGGGTAGGTCTTAGACTAGTTCTGGCTGGACACCTGTGAATGGGGATCCTCGCGAGGCTGCCTGACATCATTGAAGTCCTGAGCGGCGTGGAAAGAAACAGGAGAAATAAACATATTGTGTTGTCATGTATAGGTAAACAATAAATAATAGGTACAGAATAAATATCTATATAATAGAATATCCAGTGGCGGTCATAATGGTAGCGTACATAATTACATTTACGGACTCAAGATTGGTGCGTACTTGAACACAATTTGCTTTTTTTATTGGTATCAGTTTTTGCAGTATCAGACGACTGGGCGGACCATCCAATAGTTATACAGCATAGCGCCGTGCGGGCCAATCGACATACGGTGCGTGGACCAATAGCAACATGGCAAAGTGCTGCGTGAACCAATAGCAACAAAGCGATGTATGGCTATGAATATAGTTCAGACGTCAAGTAGAAACATGCGCAGTCGCGCTATCTTGTTTCTAATTATTTAGCTATACCAATAGTACATGAAACAATTATTGTCTTGTATAAGTATTTGCCTAAATACTTAATAGAAAGATAAATCCTACTGATATTATAAACGTGAAAGTTTGTGAGTATGGATGTATGGTTGTTTGTTACTCTTTCACGCAAACACTACAGAACGGATTTGAGTGAAATTTGGAATGGAAATAGCTTATACTCTAGATTAACACATATTATTTTCCCGGAAAAGGGTTCCTGCGGGATAACGGGAAGACGCGGGTGAAACCGCGGGGCGCAGTTGGTCTGTAATGATTATATATATAACTCACGAATCGTAAGGCGTCTGGTAGTGCGTCCGGAGCCGGTCGCGCTCCGCGTGTATGGCGCGCGCCGCCCTCTCCAGCCGCAGCGACCGCGCCGTGAGCGGGGACTCCGCCCCCTCGCCGCCCGACGGGGCCGAGGGGGCGCCCTCGTCGCACAGTTGCATCTGAGGAATGTTACCTACTTAGTGGAGCATGTGTTGTAAGGAAAAAATTTTAAATTGTAATCGCGTCCAAAAAATGAACTGCCAGGCGTTTCTTTCCCTTTCTATTTCCTATGTAAGGGAATAGTTTTAAGTTTGACACTTTAATATGTATTGTTAGGTGAATAAATGAAAACTAATATTCACCATAGATTAATATATTACTTGACCACTAGGTATTTGCTATTTTAATAAATCAATGCGCTCCTTGGCGCACACGTCTCTCGCGCGGGGTGCGGTCGCGCAGCCTGGCCCCCGGCGGGCCTCTCCTGGCTGGACCGACTCGCCTTGCCGACTCAGCATTGCTAACACGGCCATACTGACCACAGCTTCGTCCTCGAAGCTATATCTGTAACATGTAACTACAGGAGAGGGGATTACAGTCCTCACTCTGTATACCTGACGCGTAACGTCAATAACTTGTAAATGACCAGCCACACAGTTCCTTCTGTGTGTCACTCTAATGAGTGCTACCGTTGGGCTTTGTGCCCAAAGTTCTACCATTGGGCTCGTAACCTAAAAACACCGCCATTGAGCCTGTCACTCAAAACACCACCATTGAACTTGTAGCTCAAAACACCACCATTGAACTTGTAGCTCAAAACACCACCATTGAACTTGTAGCTCAAAACACCACCATTGAGCTTGTAGCTCAAAACACCACCATTGAGCTTGTAGCTCAAAACACCACCATTGAGCTTGTAGCTCAAAACACCACCATTGAGCTTGTAGCTCAAAACACCGCCATTGAGCTTGTAGCTCAAACTACTGCCTTTGAGCTTGTAGCTCAAACTACTGCCTTTGAGCTTGTAGCTCAAACTACTCTGCCTTTGAGCTTGTAGCTCAAACTACTGCCTTTGAGATCTATGCCCAACACTTGAAAACGATGTCTGCCTGACTTTAGCCAGAAATTTACTCAGCCGGCCAACTCCTCGTATCACCATACGTGACCATTACTCCACGAGTACTGCCATTGGGTCTCTTTCCCAACATTCAAAACCATCGTTTCTGTACTTCACCACTTACTTAACCTTTTAGCATATCACCAGCTTTGTATTGAACTGTTTCATCTGCCACTTTTGTTCTCATCCAAAAGCTCTCGTGCATCTGCACGCGTGACTCTCAGGTCCTGCCTCTCACCTGCCTGCGTGAGATTGTTCACTAAAAATGCTTCACGCAACGCCGTAGACTTATAGCCAAATTACAACTCTTTAGAGTTCTGCCTGTGACTTTATTCACAAAATTATTGAGCGCCTGCTGTGGCGCAGCCAGAGATTAACTCTACTTTTCTTCATGTTCGTCTCTTTCGGTGGCGTTCATAGACGCTCTACCTGCCCACAAATAAATGTGTTAACAAATATGTCATACCCTTCAACGCCTTTATAACACCTTTTGTGCTCGTTTCAGCCAATGCCTCCATAAAGCAGTATTATTCAAACCATTTTGTACAACAATAACATACTGTTACTCTTCGTTTTGTCGTTCGTTGTTTTATAAACAAACATAAACCACATAAAATGAAGTATCACTCTTGTTAAGGCGTGAAGCCGCCCTGTGTTTCCGCCAGGATCACCTTATCCTTTATGGTATTTAAAACAACTCCGGACATACTATGTCACAACTTTTCTTATTCAAAGGAATCAATACTTATTCCGAATGGCAACCAGTATCTCGTCAACACCTCGATGACTACTTTCATCACGCATAGTTCTCAACACAGCTCGTCTAGCATTCTGTGACCCATTTGGATCCAGCCGGCGTTTCATATAAACGTCCTTTTTTAATTCCATAATCATTGCATATTATTATTTTATCTCTGTCTCCTTCAGAGTTTATTTATTTATTCTGAAATACTAATAGCTCTTGTTAATTCTTCATCAGCCATCTGACACTCAATCAAACTCTCAGCTGCTGTAAATCCACAAGTCAGACAAACAGAGTTATGACTCCAATAGTCAACATGAGCCACTTTTTTAACTCTAGAATACTCAATATCAAACTAGAATTCTTGCATATAAATCCACCAACGAGCCACTCGTGGTTTTATCTCCTTTTTTTCTGTCATAGTAGCTCTTACTCCTACAATCTGTCACCAATTTAAAATGAACTCCATTCAACCACACTCAGAAATGCTCGAGTGCTTGTACACCCATCAGTTTCTAAATCATATAAATGGTATCTCAAGTCATCGTTATTGATGTCCGCTGACTACACAGCCAGGTACATTTTTCCATCATAATATTGTAGTTGTCTTTGAATGTCTACCAATTTATCAGTGCATAAGTTCACGGGTTATAGTTTCTTAAAACATTCTTCCGTAGTGCCCATAACGATGGCAATGTTTACACTTTACGACGGGGACATTGTTTACGTTAGGATTGGAGTTAAAGGTCTCGTACCCTTTCGATGGTATGGATGGTTTCATCCGTGGTACCCAGTTTCGATCGACATTCAAACTGTTTATGGCCAGGTTTACCGCACTTGAAACAAGAGTCCTTTGTTTCTTCTAAGCGACGCGGGCGAGATTTGTTTTTGTTCCAACGCTTAGTATGAGACAACGCGTAATCAGTAAGTTTGGGAAGTTGTGACTTTTCATGACCTGCGCTTAATGACCTTCTTGACATCTGTATTACCATCGCCTGCATGGTTTCACAACTTTCTAGCACCACGCTAATATTTTTGTCAACAATGCCACCCAGCATTATATCCATTTTCTGTCTTTCTGTGAGCTGCACTCCTAAGCGCTTAATTTTCGCGGACATGCGACCAGCATATAACACCAAAGATTTTGCATGCGTACTTTTAAAATTGATAATATCTTCCATAGTGCTGAAAAAATTGGCCTCTCTTGGATAAGACATAAAGATGTCTTCTTTAAATTGACGCCATGTCCTTTTAGTAGGCAACCAAAGATTATACCAAGCTCTACCCTCACCTTCTAATGCCTGAGTTGCGCGATACAATTTCTTTCTCTCACTCCACTCGCAAGCAATCGCAATGTCCTCGATCTGTTGTAGCCACTCCTTGACGTAACTGCCATCCTTACACGGATCGAATCCCGGAACTGAACCCAGTTCCGGCGTCAGCGATCTTCTCCGATACACCTTTCTAGGAGGAGTACACCTCGACTCCACTGACACTGAACGTTCGCTACTACGAGATGATCGCGACATTGTCCATAAACTTTAATTGTTTTTCACAACCACTTTTATAGTGCACATAAATCAATTGTTTTTGGATAGTATCCCACCGCTGTGTTAGGTGAATAAATGAAAACTAATATTCACCATAGATTAATATATTACTTGACCACTAGGTATTTGCTATTTTAATAAATCAATGCGCTCCTTGGCGCACACGTCTCTCGCGCGGGGTGCGGTCGCGCAGCCTGGCCCCCGGCGGGCCTCTCCTGGCTGGACCGACTCGCCTTGCCGACTCAGCATTGCTAACAGTATCTTAGTAAATGACCATACTTTGAAATTTGAAAATGAATAAGAATCATTTTTTGCAACAAATTATACAAAAATACATATTTATATAATATAATTATTAATTTGACTGTTAGCTGATTACTGGAGACTCACAAAAATACATATTATATAATATAATTATTAATTTGACTGTTAGCTGATTACTGGAGACTCACTAACTTGTTATGCCTTTGTTTTTTTTAATTGAGATCCCAAGTTTTACTACGATTTACATGAGTACAAATTATACTCGTATATCTCGAATAAAAATCCGATTATATTAGAAATATCTATTTAAACCTCTTATTCAACTACTTATCTCACAAATTTACACTACGATAGATAGTCACAGTAAAAAAGCTTACGTGCTAAAACAAATTTCATAAAATGAACTAGTGTATGATCAATTCACATAATCACATAATTATATCAAGCGTAGGGACGAAATACTTTCAGAACAGATTGCATTGTGCTTTTGTACATTTGCAAGCTGCGTTTTTATGTTTCTTAGGGATTTACAATTTTGGTGTTTATATTAAGCTTGGCCTATTCTACTGAGCGTCAAGCAGCGTGGAGTGTGGAGGTCAGCCGGGGTGACGGAGGGGTCCAGCAAAATAATATTTACTTATCATAATTCCTACTTATTATATATTACACATTTGTTTTTTTTTACTACTTACAGGGTAGCGTTAGACCACAAATCACCTGATGTTAAGTGACATGCGGTCGAAGATGGCGCCACGCTACACCTGGACTGGGGAGTGCCTTAAAGTGAGACTGCCAGAACACACCGATAGGTGAAATTTACAAGTTATAGTAGATTGGAGCTATTCAGTACAATTGTAAATTACGATAACATGCACAATTACATCAATGTTTATTTTGATAAATTAAGTAAATACATAAAACTTAAAGTAAGTAGGTATTTAACAAGGTACATTGGTAGATACAAGCTAGGTTTTTTGCTATGACGCCGTTCGGCGTTTAAGGGCAACGTTTAAAAATATGTGAGTGCCAAGCCACACTCCCAACTTTAATTATGATAAATATATACATAAAGGTATGTAGTAGGTATATACGTTTTATATAAAAAGCCATTCGTTGGTGCAGCAGCTGGCGGGATACGAGCACAATACGGATTGTAGGCAGGTAGCACACTCAGTGCAGTGGTAATTAACTATAGGTTTTATAGAACAGTAGTTAAGTTCAATCACTAAACTATAGAGAAACAAACGAGTTAAAAAAAATTGAACTCGTTAGTATAGAAAAGTTGCTCGTATTAGTAACTTACTCAGGGTCGGATTTAGAGTAGGTTAACCGGGGCTAAACAAGAGAGGGCCCCGCCACAGTAGGAATTTCTAAGTAAAATTTACTAACTAATATCGAATAATATGCAAATCTAGTATTATTATTGATGAAAACATTTGATTTTTCTCGTAATTAATTTATTGAATCACTTGGAACAAACCTATCTAATCTATCTACATGAATAAAAATGTCAAGCTAAATGTGCTGCCAAGCTCGAGAAAGGATGACAAAAAAAAATTGAAAGTCAAAATTCAGGAAAATAAGTTAAAATGCCTTTTTTCCGTGTGATTTTTGTGAACTTTCATTTGGTATACTTTTTATTTCTATAAACTAGTTTGAAAATAATTAGGGGCCCCACTCCATTATTGCCTAAGGACCTCCATACCCATTAATCCGGGCTTGAACTTACTACTGTTCTATATTAATCAAGTACAATCCAATACAAAAGTACTGCAAGCTTATAAAGTAAAGTTGTCCGTACATAGAGACCGACCTGACTGGCAGGCAGGCTCTCGGAGGCGGGCGGGCGGTAGTGCGCGTGCGCGGGGGACATCGACGCCGGCGCCTGCGCACCCACATCGCACCCAGTTAGTATCACTCACGGTTACAATATGCTACATGGTTTTGTTGCGTTCACTAGGGGACAAATGCTGCGGGGCATGTGTCACATATCACAAAATATGAAACCATGTGATCAAGGGACTGTTGAGTGACGTCACTGTTAATTTAGCTGCATCATTTCCTTAATTCATTAGCGTACTTTTTGACGTAGCTCCAATTTAATTAATTAGTTAATTAAGACTAACTGTCATTATGTTCCCTAGTGAATACGCAGCTTAAAAATGGGTTACAATTCGGTGACTGATGGTGAGACAAGTGTACAGGTGAAATGAATTAGTAATTATTCGGCTAATCCGTATTTACAATAATTAACTTTATCCCATTATCCTTAGATCGTTATTTAAATATAATACAATACCACTGCGTCCCTGACTGACAATGACCGCACAGCCTTAACCATAAATGCTATAGCTTCCCCGTGAAAATATATATTTTTCCATACAAACTTAACACACCATTTGACCCACTTAAGCCCGGTTTTTTTATTTCTAACTATATCTCAACAGCAACTAGTTTTAATTTTTTTAAGAATAAAAAATCTGAAAAATTATTTAGCACACATTATGTCCCCCTCTGCCCCTGAACGAAATCCTGGATCCGCGCCTGAGTCAGTATGTTCAGTAGGTATCTTTAGACAATTGACAGGTGTAAACTAGATATTATTTGTTTTTGAATAACTATATAAATTATGACAATTAACAAACAATAATTGACAATTATTCTATAGAAAAGAACAGCTGTATTTACCGTGTGGTATTTGTGTATGGGCGCGAGGTGCGGACGCGATGGCGAGGCTGCGAGCGGCGGGGACTCGCCGCGCCGGGACACCAGGTTCATGTGCTCGTAGCTACCCACCTGGACAACAACGCACACTATACACCGGGTAACACACTGTACACCGGGTAACACATTATACACCGGGTAAATTTAATTTAGATTAAGTATGTAACTGGAACATAATATGATATCTGGGTTATAGTGGCAATAGTCTTTTTTTTTATTAAATTTGATTTACACGGAGATAAATACCTTCCGAAATACAGAAGGAATTTCGTTCCCGAGTCAAAACTCGGACGGAAAAATAAAGTAAAATATGAAAGGAAAAGGTTGCATTTTGGAAGGATGGTCTTGAAAAGTCAGACTCAGAAGGAAAGTTAGGATTTTTTTCTCAGTGCACTGATATAAAAACGATTTCCACCAATTAAATTTATCACACATATTTTAAAAGTAAACTCAACGTACAACTTAAGATTTTAACATTAGTAAAAATGATACAAAATTTGAAAAAAAATACATGCAAAAGAAACAGATCTTAGGGCCGCTTTTTTATCTGTAGTCAAAATTAACTTCAGTATAAAACAAAAGTTTTTAACTATAGTTTCGGACTTTTTTGGCGGCAATTGAGTTGTCAACGTGAAAATTTTGTTTTTATTTCCAAAACTTGTGTTTCTTCGAGTGATAATGTGTAGTAATATTGGTGGATTATTAACCATTATGTGTTCGTTAATGTGTACGAGTGTGGGAAATTGAAATAAAGTTGTGAAAGTGACTTTTCAAGTTGCTCCAAAAAAGTCCGTGTAAAGTTTAAGTAAAGCACCACTACTTTACTTAAACACTATCCTCATCCCATCATCTCATCATCATCATCACCATCATCATTTAAACTTGATTCAACTCTCTGAGTTTGAAATCTTTTATACATGACACTGGCAAATACACCAATCGTGTGACGCCATAACAAAACAAAAAAAAAAACTATAGTTTCCTCCATCGGGCTCAAGGTACGGACAAATGTCGCAGCTATTCTACTATATCTCTGCGCCTCTAGCCAAGATGCATTCTGCAATCGTTGACGCTAATAGAAAACAAGAAAAAAGTATTAGTTTGACATATTTCAACGCTAATAGTTTACTTTGATTGCTACAGATCATATTTTTCTAAAAACCGGCCCTTATTGTTTTTTCTTTGGACTGCAACATTCAAGGGCATGCGACATCTACGAACCCGCACTGGGCCCACGTGGTAGATTACAGCCCATACTCTCTCTCTGAGAGAAGGCCAGAGTCCCAGCAGTGGGAACGTGAAAGGCTGATAATGATTGTCAATGATAGTTTAAAATGCAGCGCTCCAACCGTAATGACGACAGTTCAGGTGCAGCTACATAACAGTGAATGATAGTTAGTCAATTAGATGACGACAGTTCAGGTGCAGCTACATAACAGTGAATGATAGTTAGTCAATTAGATGACGACAGTTCAGGTGCAGCTACATAACAGTGAATGATAGTTAGTCAATTAGATGACGACAGTTCAGGTGCAGCTACATAACAGTGAATGATAGTTAGTCAATTAGATGACGACAGTTCAGGTGCGTCTACATAACAGTGAATGATAGTTAGTCAATTAGATGACGACAGTTCAGGTGCAGCTACATAAAAGTGAATGATAGTTAGTCAGTTAGTATAGTTACATTCCAAGTAGGTACCCTGGACTCGAGCTCCTCGGCCCTTGCCTCCGTGGACTGCTTCTCCTCCTGGATGAGGCGGATCTCCGTGTTGATGGCGTCCAGCTGCTCCTGCAGCATCAGCGCCAGCGCGGCCGCGTCCGTGTGCCCGCCCTCCACGCCGCCGTCTGACTCGTCGTTCTGGAATGGGACGTGGTATTGTGGAGGAAACGATATTTGAGGATGGTTCTTTTTTTAGGTCACCGACATAGCTATCAGAATTTGCAAGTTGAAGCGGCAATGGGCGGCCACATCGCTCGTAGAACCGATAACCGATGGGGAAGAAAGGTGGCAACCACGAACCGGAAGACGCTCTGTTGGTAGGCCCCCCGACTAGGTGGACCGACGACATTGTAAGAGTCGCAGGGTGCCGATGGATGCAAAGGGCTAATAGCCGTTCATGGTGGCGTTCAAAGGGAGAGGCCTACGTGCAGCAGTGGACTTCTTCCGGCTGATGATGATGATTGCGTCCCGCGGTTACACTCGCTGTCTGAACCCTTTTCCAGGATAATAAGTAGCCTATGTGTCAATGCAGGATATAAGCTATTTCTATTCCAAATTTTGCTCGAATCCGTTCAGCACTTTTTGAAGCGATCGATAACATACCTCGGCGTCGCTGGAGACATCGAACTGCTGCTGCACGTTCGCTAACACGTGCGCCTGCTGCAGCTTCTCCCACGAGCCGTCCAGCTGGAATGGACATTGGAGTTAGCAGGGGCGTAGATAAGATTGTGAGCGCCTAGGGCAAGATTAGAACTATGCGCTCAGGAAGAAGGCAGAATAAGAAGAGAAACAATAGTAAAATCGTTCTTTTTACAATAGACACTAGTCTATTGCTGACAGAGTTTGTAGAGTTCCGTACCTCAAAAGGAAAAACGGAACCCTTTTGGGATCACTTTGTTGTCCGTCTGTTTGTCTATATCTGTCAAGACCTTTTTCTCAAGAACGCTTTGAGGTATAAAGTTGAAATTTATATCAAATACTTGGGTCTACGGTCGTTTTCAGCGTTCAAAAAATTAAACTTGTTAGTCAACGCGTTCAAAATATATGACCGTTTATATCGCATATTTTGCGATTTCACAATGGAATTCATAACCTACTTCTCGTTGACCCAGACTCTAGACTATCTACAGTCATGACGTCATAGTATGAAGCAAGTTCTTACAGCACGTGTAAAGGAAAAAAAAATCTGAAAACATGTGCTTTAATAACAAATAAAATCAAGCTTGTACGGAGTCCAACCCACACTTTGCCAGTTTATTCGTTTTTACGGTTAAAAACAAAAGTCGCTGAACAATAACAAATATGTTACATTTAACTCGTCATCTTAAACACCGAAAAATGACCGAATCATCGTTTAACATCAGATGTGTTGTGTTGTGGTCAAACGCTACCTTGTAAGTTGTAAAAAAATACCAAAACATAACTGTACTGTACCCCTAGTACAAGTTTTGAAAACGATAAAAGTTTTCGTAAACGTCGACGTTTACCACCGCCGACTTGTCAAATTGGCAACTCGATCTGCTTAAATTCAAAAAGTAACTCAATAACATTGTTGGAATATGATTATAACGATTTAAAATAACCCGTACCTATTAACGGTTTCAGTTCCTCCAAGTCTCGGTAAGATTTATAGTTTTTGTAAACTATCAAAACCTGTACTAGGGGTACTGATCTAAAGTACATTTGGAAAATCGGGTATGATCAGCTTCTTTTGTCGCTGACTGTACCTTGGCCTGGAAGAGTCCCGGCGGCGGCTGCTGCGGCGCGCCGGGAGACAGCGACCTCGTGAGAGCGTCCGTTTGTTGGATGTTGAACGCTATCTCTTGCTCCAGCATTTGCCGCTTCAACTGGAAGTTAAATGAAGATATATTACGAAATCTTATTAGTAAAGGTCAACTTAGATGACAAAATGCTCCAATTCAATAAATCTTTACTAATATATGACAGTAAAATATTTGATTGATTAAATGACTTCCTCAATGATGACTTCTCGAAATGACTAAAATGGATCGGTCCGCTCCTAGATTGCTATACCCTATTCGGGTCCATATGTTCGCTAACCTTAACCTCTAAGATCTCATGTATACTAACATATGAATGCAATAAATGATTGAAATTGAAATTAACTTAAAAACAATTGAACCGATCTTGGAAATTTAGTATGGAGATGGAACCCTGGGGATAGACATACGATACTTTTTACTGCGGGTAAAACCGCGGGGAACAGCTATAGTTAACCTGTTCCGTCTCCATCCGCCACTTGGCCAGCTCCTTGAGGATCTCCTGCTTCTCCGCCAGCAGCTCGTCCGCGTACTTCCTCGTCTTCTCGAGCTCCTGTGTCAGCGCATTCTTCTCGTCTAGCGCGTGCATGCGCTCTTTGAGGTGCACTTGCAACCTGCAACCACGACAATGCTGGCTAAACTTAACTTTCAAGATATTATTATTGGGAAAATTAAAGGAATCTTGTCCAAAAACCACAACGTTCAAGGCATGTGACACCTACCAACCTGCACTCTATACCTTAATATCAGGTATAGAAACTTTTTAACAAAATCAAGGTCATACGCCACCTAGCGTGAAAAAAAGTTAGCTTTCCTCCCAGCATACCTGTCGTTAGACTCGGACAGCAGCTTGTCGACCGTCGCCGACAGCCTAGTGTTGTGTTCCTCATTCATCCGAAGACGTTGGTTCAGCCTCATGAGCTCGGCGTTCTTCTCTTCCACGCTGGCTTCAAGTCTTTGGATGCGGTCTTCTGCGGAGCCGTGCCGTTCCTGCGCCTGGAAACAATGGAAACCAGCCTCAAGATGGGAACCAAATGCTTTTCATTTGTGTTTCTGGGACCTCAAGTCACATGCTGTTAAGTGACGATGTGGTCGAAAGTGGCAGCACGCTACGCCTGGCTATCGATGAATGAAACCATAGCTTGGTGACAGGTTATTTTCTTGTGCTCTCCTGGTTAGCTACCATCATGAAGTTAAAAATCTGTCGGTAAGCACCTATCGGTGTGTTCCAGCAGCATCACTTGAGAGCCAGTTCTCATTTCAGGTGTAGCGTGGCGCCATTTTCGACCACATCGTCACTCAACATCAGGTGACTTGTGGTCAAACGATAACCCTGTAAGAAGTATAACAAAAACATATAATAAATTTTACCTATAAGGCAAACGTGTTGTTACTGTTGGGCCACCACCAAAATAAGTAGCAATAAGTACCTACCTAATTTTTTATTATAAACCTACAGATTTCAAAGACATCCTTTCCCGAGTCCTCGTAATATGTTAATGGACTACGACTACTAAAAGTGAATTCTACAAGTGTTTAGTAGATAGAAATTTCGATATCTAGTGTAATTACAATGAGAAGCATTAAGCGTGAACACAAAAGTATTAATCAAATAACCTTGTTAGTAACAATTTGTTCATCACATCTGTAAGTAAACAAGATAATAACAAAAACTCACGGCCGTTTAACGAAGAAATTACCAGATTAAGCTGAAATTTATTTAAAACAATTTTTCCTTTTTCCTGTAACTGTACTAGAAAAATAACTGAAAATACTACGCCGTCGGAGCCACTACCCTGCCTCGAGCTCGTCCTCACCTGACTGAGCGCCTCCATCCTCGCCTTGAGCTGCTCCTCCATCTCCGGCAGCGAGGACATCTGCGCCAGCTTCTGCGAGGACAGCTCCAGCTTCTCCTCGATGGCGGAAGTCTTTTCCTCTTGCAGCTGCGGACATGGGTATTTACATGTGCCTCTTGCGTGGTTGTGACGATGTGGGTAGCTCACTCGTTTGTTACGCGAGAATGCATGACAAGTAAAAAAAAAAAAATCAGCCATGAGCATAAAAATGGGCATGAGATTTTTCTTTTTTATATTTAGAAGAGTAAACAAGTATGTTTATAAAAAAAAAACTTATTTATGGTACAGATGGTAAAAACAACAAGCTGTGTCCAGCGGTTTCACTCCCATGGACTAAATTTTATCATTTTTTTTTCTTTTTATTATTTTATCATTTACTTTTTTTAGTTGGTTATAATTACGTTTTTTTTATATTTGGTTGAGAGTGAGATTCTACCGAGTGGTCAACTAAAATGTAGAAGTGTAATGTTAACCAAACAAGAAATCCGGCAATGACATGGCTGTTAGTTTTACAAAATAACACACGACAACAAAACATGATTAGATACACAAATCAATTTCTATGAAACCTCTTTTACCTCGTTAAGTTAATCACACAAGCTCCCACAAAATACTGTTATAGGCAGTTAGTTATCTGTTATTACTTACAATTAGAGTCTAAAAGTACCTAATAAAGTTAATAATAAAATACAAAACGTACCTACTTCACGCAGAAATGAGGCTAGTAGCAAATCTTTTTGATTTTTACTCTTTTTACCTTTTCGCAATGATACGGAATTTTAGAAAACATTGAGGAACCCTTTAAGCTAGGATCCCTTTTACATAATAATGGCTGATACTAATACATATTATAAATATTACATATTTTACTGATACTACTTACTACAATGAGTGGAAAAAAATCCACCAATGGGATCGCTTTATTGTCTTACAACCAACAAATACAGCGCTCTCATAGGCGCAGCTTATGGGTTGATTTTTAGCTCTGTTATTTCGCTACTTGCTACGCCTAAGCTTTCTACTGACAGCCATTCAAAGAGTTTGTAGCTTACTTAAGTCAACCTCATTGCAGCAAGTTACTTTTTATTTCGAATTCCCAACCTTTTTGCAACCAGTTACTTTTTATTTCGAGGCACCAACCTCATTGCAACCAGTTACTTTTTATTTCTAGGCTTCAACCTCCTTGCAGCCAAATACTTTTCATTTTGAATCTCCAACCTCATTGCATCCAGTTACTTTTAAACCAAAACATCGGAGACGCAAGGAGTTCGTATGCAATACCTTGAGCTGCGCCTGTTTGTGTTGCAACTCTTGCTCCAGTTTTTCATTGAGGTCGTGCAGTGAGGTGGACTCCCGCTGCGCGTTCAGGTACCGCTTTTCGAGGGTCGCTATCCGTTCCTCCTGGAAGCAAAAATGTTACTGTTTCATCACATTTGAAGAGCTGGAAATGTGGCTAAAGTTATGCTGATGTCATGATGTATGACGCCAAAGCTCATCAGAATTACCAGAATATAACACTTATTTTGGATGACATATCGTCAAACGCTACCTACCATAAAAGTGTACCTTAATTTGACATAACATCTGTCAACTTAACTTTTTATAGCGACGATGGCTCAGTGGCTTGCGATCCGTAGGACGTAGGTTCGAATCCTACAATGAGCTTGAAGGTTGAAATAGTATGTTCCAGAGCCATGATGGTTTTGTAAAAGTTGGCCGTTGGCCTCCAGCTACTTCTGTGGCTGACGTGCAGTGTTCTCGATTCCCTACCTGGTCTTCCTTCTGAGCGACATTCTCCCTTAGGTCCCGCTGCAGCTTGGCGCACTCCTCCTGCTTCTTGGCCAGCTCCTTCTCCCCCTTCGCGAGACGGTCCTCGAGCTCGGACATCTTGTTGTTCAGCTCCGCCACGCGCCGCTGCCACGAGCTCAGTTCTGCTGACTGGAATCACAAGTAGGCGAGTTAAATAAAGAATTTATAGGTTTACAAGATTAAAACATAGCTAACATCATCATAATCAGCCCACTTCAGTCCACTGCTGGACATAGGCCTCTGTTAGAGCACGCCACTGAGCCCGATCTTCGGCTCTGCTCATCCAACTGCTGCCAGCCATTTTGCGTATGTCATCGCTCCACCTAGCCGGAGGGCGTCCTACACCACGTTTGCCGAGACGCGGTCTCCACTCGAGAACACGTTTAACTAACATAACTAAATCAAAATTGGTTTATCAGTTTAGAAGCTACGATACCACAGACAAATACGCTAAAATAATGACATTCGTCTGTTGCGTCGGGGTACTCCAAATCTGTGGTCGGGGGTTAAAAATAGGGTTGTGGATCGTTACTTAACATCAGGTGACATGTGATCAAACGCTATTAAAAAAAAAGGAAAAATAAAACGTAAATTGGTCCTTTGTAGAAAATGGATTCTAAATATTATAAAGAAGAAGTTTGTGAGTTTGAGATAATCACTGGAACTATTGATCCGATTTTGAAATAAAATACTTTTTCTTCCTAGTATATAAAATTAACCTTAAAATACAAATGAATATCTTAAAGTATTCGTATTATTTACCTTCTTACCTTTAGTTCTAAGATTACAGTTAAGATATTAGTGTCCATCTACCATGACCGTCGACGACATACATAATGATGTGTTTAGTGTAAGTGTTAGTGAATGTTACCTACAAGGGTTGCTAGTGCCAAACTAAATTAAACTAATGCATTCTATTCTAAACACCCATTAACGTACAAAGAAATGGACGACGGGTTCTGCGCTCAAAAGCGTCTAAACAAAAAGAGGTCTAATCAAATAGTTTGGTCGCACCGCGTGTTTGTGACACGGTTAGTCAAAGCTGCTAAATTGTTGCAAGCAAAAATATGCTTACATTATTGACATAATATGGCATCAATTAAAATGTTTTAGTTTGTAATGTTATGCATGAAACGTCGTTTATAGGTTAACTTAGTACACACTCACACAGCCATTTTTCTCGTCACGTTTGCTTTAAACCCGATGTCCATCCTTTCATACGCTAATGCATATTTACCACATGCTTCTACCAACTTAGGTACCTACTTTGTTTAATGCGTAGATTACGTTTAATTTATTAATAATAGCTCTATATTTCATTGGGTGACGTCACAGACTATCGGCGATTTGACAACCATTTTATATTTTTCTGGGTAGCTTTTGACCACAAGTCACTTGATGTTAAGCAACGATGCGGTCCAATGTGGCGCCACACTTGTTTGGGAACTAGCGGAGAAGGCCTAACCACCAAGCTATGTTAAATGAAATTTCAAACTTAATAATCACCAAAGATAACCTGTGAAATCACCCTTTCGTCAATACTTTTTACTTTAAATAAATACCTACTTATTTATTGCAATGTTATATTTTACAAGCAGGTTACAATGACAAGCTATATGTTACAATAATAATAATTGTTGTAACCATAATAAATTGTTAGGCGAGATATGTAATAATCTTATTGGATATAATGAGCATGTTAGTGACCTTTACATGTATGTACATTTTGGATGCAATAACGTATGCCGAGATAATCGTGCAATGCATTCAGAACTTTCACTTCTTGAGGCTAGCATCACCAGTTATCGTATCATGAAGGAAAAGATTTCTATGGCTTTGACAAATTAAAAAGATCTAAGTATATCATTGCTTTACTTTTTAATTGTTACTTTTTATTTTGTACGTGTTATTGTTATTGATGCAAATAAACGTAGGTATATTCTATTCTACTAGATGAACCGCAATACCGTACAGAACTACTTAAGTATCCTAATTTTCTTTTTTCGTTTATCCCAGTATCAAAACCTCAAGAAAAAAATCAAATTGGTCAAGCCATTTTCAAGTTTTTGCGAGACAATAAGATCGATGTACATATTAGGAGGTATCAAAGTCAATTGTACTTTATTCAATAGGATACATTGTGATCACTTTAAAACGTCAAACTTAAAACTAGCTACGCCTGTTCCAACCTACTTACGCCGGCAAAAGAACAGGCAAGAAACGCCCGGCAGGTAGAGTTTGTGAGTTTTAAAGTAGGAAGTTCAAAGTAGTTTAAAGTAGTTTTATTCTCTAAAATAGCTCCCACTTCTAAATTAGCTACCTATATTGCCCTGAAAAGTTTATAAAATAACAGAAACGTTTCTTTTCAAGCAGAATCATATTATTCCTGCCATAGAAACCGTTTCAATTCACAATACATAACTGGCTACATACATGTGTAATGCGCAGGCTTGGGCTTGAGGATACATAGTTGCGTATGCGCTGGTATGCGTTGGTATGCGCAGGTATGCTACGAACTCTAACCTGCTTGGCGACAGTATTGTGAAGATCTGTGATTTTGCGGCTGCTTTCCGACTCGCCATTTAAGTTAGATTGTTCCTGTGCCCACCATCAAACAAAAATAAATTAAGTGAACAGAACAACACTAGTGTCGCTTGAAATATGGTTTTACTCAAAGTCAAACATGTGTGTTTACACCAAGAAGGTTGTACGCGCCTGTGCAAGCCATTTATTATTATGTATGTATGTATGTTCAAAATAATGTAAAGATACTACAATGCACACCCAGTTCTGTGGATCAATAAAAAAAAGTTTATTTTGATTAGTATTTAGTTTATTTTATGATCACTTTAAAACGTCAAACTTAAAACTAGGTAAGCCTGTTACAAGCCCATTACGCAGGCAAGAACTTTTCTTTTCTGCACTGTCTAATATTTTTATAATAAGCATTATTTTAGTTTTCGTATTTGAGTAAAACCACATTTCAGCCTAGACATATTTATTTTTAACTAGTTTTTAATTTAAAATATCTGAACTAACTTGAATGTTAGAATTGTATAATGAAGTTTTAAAATAAACTGAAATAAATAAATAGACAGTTATTTTACTAAATTATTTATGTTACTTGTCTCTAATATCTACTTTATTTAGTTACAAATAAGGTCTAAGTTAGTTCAGTTATTTCGTCACATCCCTACGTAGCACACACACCATTCATGAAGCATCTAAAGGAGTTTTCACAATTGAACATCTAGGGACTTCGATTAGTGTTGTTGTTTGACTGTGTAGTGTGTAGGCAGCTTACACTCTTTGTAAAGGTGCAACCATTATTCCTTTGACTGATGACTAGTCATTTGTGCGTTAAGAAGTAAAGCAAAAGTGATTAAAAAAGAATAGATTTATTTTTCATTATTCGTTTTTTTTTTGTGATGATCAGAATTTTAATGGAAACACAATGGTCACATTGATACAGGCCCGGATGACGAGGAAGAGGGTCAATCAATAGGTGCAAATGCCTCATCCCTCGACTTTCGGACCGAATCACTTCATATTGACCAATATCAAAATTTTGAAGTCTTCATGAGGACATTGACCTCCACTAAACGAAATCTTGAACCCGCCCTGATAATGAGAACGCCGATCCACAATCGGAAGGGCTATTTCAATAGTGCCCTTTGAATACAACAAGCCTGATTAAACAAAAGAAATGCAATACGATGAAAGCGCCTCGGCCATTTTCTTAATGCCGAATTGTACAAATATGCAATCAATGCTCGGCCGTCCCGAGCCTCGTCACTTCAAAAGGACGTGCGGTTCAAGTATTTGGAAGTATATAGACTTGTACATAATATGTATAGACCATTTAATGTTGTACCTGCTCTAGATTAAATACCGCGTTCGTATATCCGAAGATAGACGACATTATAGAGATGGGCGATATTGATATCGGTAGCTTAATATCGATACTACGATATTATCGACTGCAAAATGTCGATGTCTTTTAACACTTTAAATACGTACCTACCTAATTTTAACCTATCTAACGTGAGAAGTAATTAGTGAATCAATAGGGGGCGAGTAATTGATTAAAAATTACTAGGTTATTGTTATTTTTACTCTCAGTAATGAGAAAAGTATCCCATTTCATAATATATCCAGCGTTTTATTTGACCTCAGTTAACGTACATAAATATTCTGAGTGTATTTCACTATTTAATAGTTAGCAATGTTCGTATTTGTTTGTAAAATCTATTGTGAACAAACATATATCTGGAAATATCGATATTCCAATAATGTCGATAAATATCTCTCCTCCCTACACGAAAATTGTCGAGACGTATGGTAAGACTTTGATCGTAATAATACTGTATCCAGTTATTATGATCAAATCGGTCAGTATTTATATTAGCGACGATTTTCAAAACCAGCCTTGATGGCCCTCTTTCGCACTTTTATTCACTTTTGCTTCCAACATCTACCCACACTAAAGTCTTTGTGTCATTGTTGCCATATCCTAGTTACCTTAGGTGGCTGTTCGCCGTTCTGCTCCGGCGAACCAGTCTGTATGGTTCCGTTCTCTTTGGGTTTGTCTCCGTCCTGACCGCTGGACGCTTTTATTTGTTGTAACTGGAAAGAAACTTGATTGAGATCAATGAACTTCTGGATTAAAAATTATACTGCTGCATTGATTGAGACTGCGTTATTATTGATGGTAGCCGAACACGTGCGACTTACAAGACGCCTATACCGAGTTCGAATCCTCTCGGCCCCGCACCTATGACTTAATAAGTTATGTGCGGATTTGCCATCGCTCAGGAAAACATCGCGAGGAAACCGGCATGTCCAAGAACTGCAATATTCAAGGGCATGCGACATCTACCAACCCGCACTGGGGCTGCGTGGTAGATTACAGCCCTTACTCTCTCTCTGAGAGAAGGCCAGCAGTGTAAACGTAAAAAAGGTTGATTAATGGTTCACTGAATGCAATGCACTGCAGTGCCACATAGGAGTATCAAAGCTTTGGGTGGCACTGCACTTGGCATTGAAGCAACTTACTTCTTCTTTGGTTAATGCTAATTCTTCTTCTAATGCTGTGTTCCTTTCTAACGCGACTCGTAACCTTTCCCGGACCTGGAAGACCAAAAGTGGCATCGTTACCCTCAAGTTAAGGAATTAACATTTTATGTGCTACAAAAAACATAATAGTGGTAATATAAAAAAAATATTGTTGCAAACCGGCCTCAACTCAGCTGGTCGTTTGACCAACGCTGGTTTTCCACATTCCATATTTCGCCAAACCCCGCTATAGGGGTCCCACACAAAACTACGGATTCGCATCGCATCGCAAATATTTGCGAGCTCGCACGAAAGCACCACAAGAACTTCCGATCTGATTCGCATCATTCTAGATATCTCTAAGAAAGAGGAGGTCTCACCTTCTCGTCCAGCGCTTTGTGGTGCTCGAAGAGGCTCTTCAGCGCCTTCAGCACCTCCACCTCCGAGGAGACTCCGGACTGCGCGGCCGCCTGCCGCTTCACCACCGTCATGCGCAGCGACCGCTCGTGCCTGGACACCAGGCATTCTAGGTGCTCTAGTAGTAACTGGAAAGTTTACATGGACACCAGTTAGGAAGGAAAGTTTAAAGGTACATTAGTTAGGAACCATATAAAAGGATTACGCGAACGAACAGCGGGGTAAGGTTGGTGTGGATCCCGTTCTAAAGACAAGCTTTATGGGTGTGCGTCAGTGATTCATTGTCATCATCAGCCTTTTACGTCCCCACTGTTGGGGTTACTAGTCTTCTCTCAGAGAGATTATGGGCCGAGATCATTCTATTTAAAATAAGTGTAATAGAGTGGCAGACGGCCCGCCTGATGGTAAGCGGTCAACGTCGCCTATGGACATTTGCAAAACCAGGGGCGTTTTGATGCGTTGTCGACTCTTAAGAACTCTTATCACACCCATCTTAAAAGACTGAAGTTCGTTCCACATTTTGCAAGTATCTATCGAATAGTGGGATTTCCAAGGCTCGAACTACTTTTGAAACGGGATATTTTCCATGTACCGTGTATTTGTTTGAGTTCTCGATATTTCAGCACTGTTGCAAGCGCCATGATCGCGAAATTAGATATCCCGTTTCGAAACCATATTCAAAAGATAAATGTTACTCCATTCCGACAGCCTTTGATTTAGCGCTTTGCGACTAGATTTAACTAGTTGTTGAAAAGGGTATCTCAGCATAATTTTACAGCTGAGAGCCGAGGTTGACCGAAGAAGTCATGGACTCAACGTTTACAAAACTCATAGAAGGCAATCAGCTGCATTTATCGGACGGCAGTCTAGACGCTACCATCTTGAATAATTCACAGTGCTCAGCACACGAAAGGCTGCTGGTGTGAAAGTGCGGATATAAATCTAGTATCCGCTTCGTATATGTTAGTATTCTAGACAGGGTTACCTTCAAGGGTTTTTACTTATGTAACTGAGTGACTAGATTTAAAAGTAATTGAAAGAAGAAATCAATGAACACAGTCATTGTATTTACTTAAACAGTAATTAATATGGGTAGCTGACGCTTGTGCCGCATTCACCGCTCGACTGACGGTAAGCTTCATACTTGGCCATAACAGTTCAGTACCATCGAGAATTATGAATTTCAACAGTTTAAAAACCTGCGCGGTATCACTGAGATATTATAAAACTTCTTATGACCTGTAATTTCACTGGAAACTTTGCTGAAAAGTGTGGTACATCTGGTTACATTCCCAATGCGACCTCTGAGAGTACAAGGTAAGGTGGTGGCCCTTTCTCTGACTACACATGGCTACAGAATTACAGTCCTAATCGCTTTAATTTTGAAAGTCGTATGATTGAAGAACTGTCAATATTCAAGTGTAAAAGGGCAAAGGGGCAATATTTCACAATAAGGAAAAAGCTTAGGAATACAAGCAATATCGGATCGCTTAATTTTTTCCTCAGCTTATCTTTTGGCTTCCACACTTCTCGTACTTAAAGCGGTTCTTGATATCCCCACATCCTCTCACTTATATAAATGCGAAAGTGTGTTTGTTGGTTTGTCCTTATTTCGCGCCGCTATAATTCAACGGATTGACGTGAGTTTTTTACTATTACAGGGTAGCGTTTGACCACAAGTCACCTGATGTTAAGTGTGATGCGGTCGAAGGTGGTGTCACGCTACACCTGGTGCTTGGCCATGCGGGTACTAGAAAATACCCAACCACCAAGCTATAGTTTCATCACGACGTTTTCCTACACCGAAAGCTCATGCTCATTGTAGGTTTCGAACCTAAGTCCTACGGATCGCAAGCCGACAACAATTACCGACTTTTCTTCTGAGTCTTACCTTTCAATACCGCTTCCTTCCAAAATGTAACGTTTTCCTTCCTTATTTTACTTTAGTTTTCCTTCTAAATCAAAAGAGAAGATAAAACCTTCTGATTCCTTCTGTATTTCGGAAGATTTTTTCTCCGTGCACGTGGGGAAAACCGCGGGGCATAGCTATCAAACCTATAATGCTAAAACATACTGCTGCCGGTAGTTAGGTATCAAATATTCATTACCAACTCTGATACAAGCGTGACATGATTGGAGCATAAAGTTTTCACCGCGAAGCCTGAGTGACTAGTGGCCTGGTCCATGACGCAGTGCATGAGTGCTCTGCATATTGCAAACACACTCAGCATGGATAGCCATTAATCTTGACTATCAGGCTTGCAACGCAGTTAGTCAGTTCGACAAATGTGCTATAAAATGAATATAACCGCACAAATGCTAAACTATTTTTTTACATGTATGTCTAACAAGCACAGTACTTTTGATCGTAAACGGTAACCTTCGCCTATACACATTTGCAACACTCCATCTTGAAAGCTGCATTTAGTACTACGTGTAGAGGGAGAGTTCGGTCCACATTTTGCAAGTCTCGTCTCTGATTTCGTACGAGCTAGTGGCCAACTCTAGTGTCGTCGGTATCATGGTTTTACAACTAACATAGCCGGGGCCGACATCTTACATGCCCTCCGAAGCACGGAAGAGCTCTGTTGAAAAAACCACTAACGCGGTCGCAAGTATGTATGTGGGACTAACTGAAATACATACAACATGTTTGATTGTTAGAATTTATGATGAAGTAAAGAAGTGGGGCTGCCGGAGCACACTGATTGGTGCTTGGCGACAGATTTCACAGATACAAATGAATGACTTGCCACCCAGCTGATGTTAGGTTAGCCAGTGACAACGCGCATAACAATGCATTACCTCGCAGGTCACGTCTACCTAGGGCATGCTCCACGTGCCACTGCAGATATTCCGATAAACCACACCACTTGCTGAGACTAGACAAACATTTTTAAAGTTTGTAACTATATAGTTTCAGCGTTCCAAACTTACTAAAAGCTAGACCTTCATGCTAAAACTAGTTGGATTTACTGCGACCATGCGGTTCCCAGGAGGCTCTTATTTATGTAGGTATACGAATCCAATTTAACTTAGAACCGGAGTTGGTAATACCAAAAGGTTTTAAGGTCAACTGCGTGATCTAGATTATAAGAGTGAGCTGTAGCTAAATGGAAATTGGGAATTGCCATGATTCGTAACTCTAGCTGCTTGGATCTATAAGAGAGTAGCATTGATACTCATTCAGTTTGTCAGTCAGTCTGCGAAACAGTCTGGGCGGGCTTTAAAAAACTACTCGAGCGGAACAGATTAGAGTCCTTCGACAAGGAGTTATAATTAGCATTCATTTTTATTGCTTTTTGGCCTGTAATTTCACTGTAATATTATAATACAATCCAAACGTAAGCCTGATAATAGAATAGATAATTGAAACTTTCTCTCCGTATTTTCTCATAGTTTATTCCCGAAAACTCCGAAAATGAAGAACAGGGATGAATGCGGAAGCGGCCATCTTTTGCCTGTCAGCTTTGCTACTTTGATTCAGACATAGACGTAAGTATTTCATATGTTCTTAAAAAAAGGATCCTTGCTTTTCTTTGAAATTTAGTTTACTATGGTATTAAAAATAAACACCACAAGCAAAAAACTCAAGACTCGAGAAAATAACATCGATATGTTTGGTTTCTTCTCAAACATAAGCTATTTTTGTAGCGGGAATATGCACTCAAATCTTTCTTTTTCCACCTTCGTCCAAGCATTATTGTCAAAGATATAAACAACAAGCACTTTGCTATTACTTAAAGAACAAGCGACGGAGGCATTGACAAATGAGAACGGAGGCGAACAAATGGATATTTCACCACTCAACATAAAGTGACTTGTGGTCAAACGCTCAAGGTAGTGTAAGAAATAAATTTCTTAGAGTGCTTTCTAATAAGCAAAATAAGAGCTTTTACAGCTGAAGAACTCAATTTGACGCTGTAGCTACACATTGAATTCAATTTTGAGTCCAAATTCAGCCATTTGACGACGCGGTAGCCGAGTTGGTAGTGTCCCTGCCTGCGAAGCTGACGGTCCCGGGTTCGAATCCCGGTAAGGGCAAATGATGTGTGTGTGATGAGCACGAATATTTGTACCTGAGTCTTGGATATTTCTATCTATATAAGCATTTATTTCTCTATATAAGTATGTATATCGTTGTCTAGTACCCATAACACAAGTTTCGAGCTTAATTTGGGGCTAGGTCAATTTGTGTGCAGATGTCCCCTGTATTTATTTATTTATTTATTTATTTTATAGAGCAAAACACAAGAGATTGAAAATATAGAATCGGTAGGTATACAAACATAAAGTCGTTAATCAGTAACTCATTCAAAACTTTAGGCCTTTCACCAACATCTGACGTTTAGCTAATGACTTTCACATTATACACATTTTAACTTTACGACAGGATCGATAACTGATATTAAACCACGGAATTGCGGTTTATATTTTAAGAATAAAGAATTACGAGCATAGCGTAGACCTCGAAGAAACCTACGTCATAAGTAAGTACTTACCCTTGTATTGTTTCTTTCCGCCTTGAGCTCCGATATCTCCTCCTCCCGCTCCAGGAGGTGTTCCCGCGCCTGGTTGAGCTCTTTTGTGAGGGTCGCGAATTCCTGTAGACAAACAAGAAATTACAGTTAGTCTTGATTTTCACAGTTACTAAAACACAATTGAACAATTGAAATAATCACAGACAATATAGGTGAGAACATTTTCGATCAAGTCAACTATCAAAAACAAAGAAACTAAATCTAAATCGGTTCATCTTTTTAGGAGCTTTACGCGACGCACAGATGTGTACCTACTAACTGACTAAATGAGATGGCACAACGACCCAAAGTGAGTCCGTGCCTCCGCTAATAAAGCCACTTCGGTCTGTGCACACACGTTAAAGCACTCAGCGATTTCACCCATCTGGACTACACTTTATCGAGATAAAAAAGTATCCTATGCCCTTCTCCAGAGTTTGAACTATCTATCTCCACGCCAAACACCAAAAATCGTTCTGTAGTTTTTGCATGAAAGAGAAAAGAACATCCGTCCATCCATCCATACACACAAACTTTCACACTAGCCGCGGCCAGCAGTTTCACCCGTATCTTTTCATTAAATTTCAGACACTTTTTCCGAAATAAAAAGTCTATGTGTCAATCCAGAGAATAAGCTATCTTCATTTCATATTTTACTCAAATCCTTCAGTCGTTTTTGCGTGAAAGAGTAACGAACATCCGTCCATCCATCCTCACAACTTTCACATTTAAGGATTACTGTGATTCTAAGCTTACCTACTATCAAATGTTTACCTACTATCATCACATAAAGACATAAAGCTAGCAATTATCCCCATTTAGCCCAATACCACAGGAAAACAAACACTTTCATTTCTATATCTACCCCAAACGTCACAGACATATCAGCAACAACATGTTCCCCGTAAAACAACATCGTGCCCCCGGCGTTACTCACAAACTTAAAGGAAACTAATGGAATTGAAACGAAAGGAAAACACACGCTTCGATCCTTTGAAACAACCTGCACAACGACGGCGTGGGGCCAAGCGCAAATTGGCGGACGGCGTCTTTTTACTAACCTATTCTGTCAGCCTCTTGGCTAGGCAGAAGCAAAGGCTTGAAAAAATCTCGATCACTGTAAGATTAATATACACAACAGCGTTTTTGGCGCCCGACACCTTTAAAAACGGCTTTAACGAAGGACTAGCGTTGCTCAAACGACCAGCACAACGCTGAGTTGACTCTGAGAAATGTATTGCGTCTACGTAATACAATGGATGAAATATCCTAATTCTATGTGTGTCTGTTTCTCTGGCATCGTATCTCAAATCGATTCGATTTTAATTTGGGTTTTTTTATGACTTGTTCGAGAGTGTTTTTAATAGCGCAGGGATTGTTGAGAGAATTTGTAAATTTAGCGCCGTTCCCCAAATTGCGCTGGACCTTATACTGCGCGCCTCGGCTGAAAAGATTCAGTCGGTCTAGACACAGGTGTTCTAAGCAGGTCTCAAAGCTAGATTGTTTCTGTTAGAATAAACTTTCACGTTGCCACACAGAATTTGAAATTGCCTGAAATTGTTGAGAAAATCTTAAACAAATACAAAATGATGTTTATCCATTGACAATATTTATCTTAGAGCATTTAGTTACGCGATGATGGGTTATTTATTTATGCTTTAGCACATAACATTGTACCTACAAGGACTTAATGCTAGAATACATTTTCTACCAGTCATCCCGGTGCAAGATAAATATTACGGGTAAAATAAAAGAAAATCGTTATTTGAGAAAAAATACGTAATCGGATCAGAAAAAAGAGAGAGGAACAGGCAAAAATCTGTCAATCTGACATATATAACGATGACATTGACATTATAAACATGTTACGTTCCATTCAGTTTTTGTTTACTTGCATTACAAAAGGGGAGGGGAGACAAGACAAACATGTCCGGCTTGCAACTTGTATCATAAAATACTTGACGCTGGCTGATAACCAAGCAAAACCATGAATAGTAATAAAAAAATACTAAAACAGTCATTTTAAAACTGTCCATCATCATCAACCATCCTTGCGATTCTCGCCAAAGCTATTATAAAATGTTAACATGTCAGGATTCCACAAACTTTTTGTTTCTTCCAAAGAATTTCAGCAAATATGTAACTATTTTAACTCCGAAGGCTCAGCGACCAAAAGTGTATCTTGGCCTCCGAAACGTGAGAGCGCCAACTCCTCTATCCTGAGCGATTTCAGCCCAGTTTACAGCAAGAAAATAAACGTTGAAAGAAAACGTAAAACAAAACGTCGCGCGCCGCCTTATTAACTATTCTGTATTAAAAATACAGCACATTTTATGTTGGGTACACTCAAGATAAAATGAAAAGAAAAACAGTTCTAAAGAGCCAAAACCCAGCGCCGCCCAGCGTATTTACCACGTTGATTAAGGCCACGTTGAGCAAACTTCACTCCAGCTCAGAGCAGCTCAACCTTGGCCTATTCCCACGTGTAGCTGCAAAGCGGCTGCTAAATCAGGTTATTTGTCTACCAGCTCTCAGCTCCATTGGTATGCATGAGAGAATGAAGGACGCAAGCTGAAGTTTTAAGAAGTGTGGAATAAAATGTGTCTTTGAGTTGCCATTAAGCACGATTAGTTTATAACCTTCAATCGGACTTTTTGGCGGAAATTGAACTGTCAACATGAACATTTTGTTTTTATTTCCAAATTTTGTTTTACGAGTGACAATTTGTGATGTTGGTGGATTATTAGCCAATAAGTGTGTGTTAATTGAAATAAAGTTGTAAAAGTGACTTTTCTAGTTGTTCCAAAAAAGTCCGTGTAAAGTTTAAGTAAAGTGCCACTACTTTACTTAAAACACAAAGGGGACTATCCTCTTTGTCCCGGCTTTAGCTGGGTCCCATAATGTCATCATCATTAACATGACTCTCTGAGTTTGATTACTTACCACTAGCAAATACACTAATCGTGTGACGCCATATCAAAACAAAAAAAACTTTCAATTACAGAGGTGTAAAGTTGGTACGTTTTACTAATATCTGGAAATGCTGATCCCATTTTGAAAATTATTTGGTACTTTTATTACTTGGTATTTGTTTCTCTTTTAATGTTATTCTAATCTAACTATTACATTCATGATTTCTATTAACTACGTGGAAACGCTCCGATCCAAACTCGTCAGTGTTTATATTTTTCTACAGCTCTGATTATCATGGTACCGCGTCGGTTTTCTAAAGTCCCACACAAATCCTTTGACATAAAACACAATGCATAAGCTTCGAGGTGACTTTTAGCTTTCCCGGCAAACAGTTTTGAGGCGTTGAAAACGTCCGGCGGCGGAACCATTTTGTAAAGATTACCTTTTGTTAGGGAAACTCTGTAATTTGCGTCCGAGAAATAGGAGTTTTAAATGGCCATCGGATTTTTTTTTAAATTGTTGCTTATTTGAGATCTTCCGTGTTCAATACCAATAAATCTTTTAATTAACTTTTAGGATAAAAGGTCTTCTTTAAGATTGCGATCTTTCTTTGTTGAAAGGTCGCTATTGTTGAACTATATCAAAATTCAAAAGCCGTTTTTTTAATTAGAAGGATCAATGAGGCCTGTTTAACGTTTCTGGTACAAATATGAATAATTACCGGAGAGTAATTACTATCGGATATCATTACAGATATATATCAAACCTTATAATGAGGACCAGTGTCGGTCGCGTCGCACACTAATTTGGCAGCCTCCGACCGACCGCGGTCGATGCGCGGACATGTTTTAATAATTCATTTATATGGCAACATTTTCGTAATTTTATTTTTGTAATCCGGACCTGTGCAATTCGGATATAGACTTTATGATGCTTTGTCTGTGTATTCGGGTGATATATTGATTTTAGCAGGTTTTTTTTTTACTTTTCAGTATTGACAGAATTGATGAAGGTTTTCTATTCTATTATTTTGCTTTTTTAATGTAGTGGAGTGGCTAACAAGTAAACGGCCTGAAGAATATAAAAGTAAACTGATTCGAATTGTGAAATAACTTCGTTCGTAATCATACACTGTCTATATCTCAGCTGTTATGTGTAATTCATAAAAAAGCTGCAGTACCATTTCAGAGTGATCCTGTTTACAAAATATGGCGCGTATAATATTGAGGTTCCGCGTCGCTAATATATTCCAATAAAGGAATATGACAGTACACGGAATACCTTTCTTCGCAACCACGTGGCGTTAGGTATCCGCAGACGTGACGCGCGAACATCTCCCCCCGCTTGATATCTGCCTAATTTATGAGTTCGAAGGACGACCGAAGGGCCGGTGATTTATTGGCCGTCTTTCCTGCCGTATTGGATATTCAGTGGTTTTTTGTCTTGGGGTGATGTACTGAAAAAATGGGATTGTTTTTTTTTTGGATAAATTGGACGACGCGTTCTTTACATTTACACTATACTTAAGTATGTGCAACTATTTTTTTATTTATTTAGTTGCATGACAAACAAGCAGACGGCCGGCCCTTAATTAACGCTGCCGTAACACACCGATAGGAGCTATAGTTTTCGAATGCAGTTTTCTTTTTTCTTTTTGTAGTGTTTGTATAATCTATAAATGATAGTACGGAGTTGCCTTGAGAGTTGAGCACACGGGAGGTGGGGTGGACAGTCACGCGCGAGCCGCTAGCGAGAGCGGATGTCTACTGCACTACTTAACTGGTGTGATACCAAGGCAACATTCAGCCATACCTGACATATGTAGTACATACACCAGGCATATCGTAGCGAGTACTACACTTTATCTTTCCAATTTTGCCGACAGACATGAAATAAGAAGATACCTACCTACAATACAATTCATAATCTCTCAAAACACTCGCACTTCCACGAAGTAATTCCAACCATTGTTACTTAATTACCGAACACGCGAGCTTGTAAAGCTTTCCACATTATTTCCAGTTCCATAACATAAGTAAATCTGTTTGTCCGGATGTCTGCACATTGTGCGCGTGCTTGTGTAGAGTTTAATAAAATTATACATTATGCAAGTCTCGCAAGGTTCACGGTTGTTTAACCTCTACCACAGACCTCTACTGGAGTTGGTGAATTTTACATTTAAACCTTAAGGACAAAGAGAGTTACTTTCGCTATTATATACGAAAGTTTCAGTCGATATGTATTGCAATCTTGGGAATTTACTATGATATTTAACTATCCTGAATATGTAGAGTGCAATCTTATGAAGCTGCGTGAAGATTTCCGCAGGATTTTTATCACAACACAAGGTTGAACAGTGAATTTTCAATATCAGATCACTAATTCTGAAGATTACTTTCTACATCCAAACTTTACTAACAATAGAACTTACTTTTTTTTAAAGTATCGTCATAGATTACTTAATAATAATTCAAAGGTATCGTTTGAAAATATCGCTCCAGTTGTCCCGAGTCCACAGTACCAGTTTGTTTTACGGGTAGCGCGTTTTATGTCCCCCAGGATCTTATTCAGAGTTTGTGCTCAAGATTTTAACAATTCAAGATATTTTTTATTGTTTGTCATCATAATTTTTCTGAGGTTGTAAATATGAAAATAAACATTTCACCTAAGTTAGGTAGTTTTTTTTATGTAACAAAGACGTGCCATACAAATAAATAATTGCAAGAGGTATTTGACAAAAACCTTTCATTTGATCAGCTTTATAATATATTTTTTTATTAATACATGTGTTGGTAATTTTCATTGTGGATTAATAATTTATCATACAAAGTCATGACAAAATAAAACTATTCGAAATAAATCCTACAATTTGATCTGATTTATGATTAAAACGAGTAGATAAGTCAGTTGTTTAACTCTCGACGCAAACAGATGGGTGTTGTATTGTTTATCTGAATAAGTGTATGAAACTTAGAAAAATACAAAAACTTAGCTTTTACTGGCATCTGGAAAAAAGGCACCACCAATAAATTATAACAACCATCCTTACAATCAATTTGAGGTGACCCCCGATAATTCGAAGATAATAAAGAGAAACGAGCACATAAAATATCCGTAAAATACCTACTGCGGACTTGGTTGGATTAGTGGTGGTACATCGAGACATTTATAGCTGTAATCGATTGTGCCAATTCATCTCCACTCGTGTTTCTATAAGATAGTAATTCCGGCACGGCGGGGCGTCTTTCTACCCTTCTGATGTAGGTTCTTTATTGTATGGTATAACTAACTATAATTATTAGGTTAGGGTATTGCGCATGAGCTTTCGGTGAAGGTAAACATCGTGATGAAGCTATAGCTTGGTGGTAGGGCATTCTTTACGGCTTTCTTTCTTTACCAACTTAGAAGTTTCGGCAACCTAATTTGAGGGCCAGTTGCCAATCCAGGCCAGGCCAGGTGGCACCATCTTCGACCACATGTAGGTACTGTGATCAAACGTTCCAGAGGTAAAAATAAAAGAATCAGAAGTAATAATGATCTTTATTAATTACCTACCTATTAACATAAATAACGAGAACTTAATTTTCAACTCGCGGAAAAAGAATAGGTTTCGTGTGCGGTATTATCATGTTCAAATTCAATACCAATTAAATTCTGTTAGAGGTGTACAGGATTCCACGTTTATGTCATTAATTTTGTATGTGAATGGTCTATACCATAAATCTTGCATTAAAAACAGACCGATACAAATAAATTTTAAACGAGACTCATAATCCGTAACTGCATGCTGTATAGGTAACTTACATCACTAGCAAGCTATGGCGGCCATACCCTGCTGCGCCCGACAGATTGACAGCAGTACTTAGTTTGGTATCTATCTATATTTACCCACCGTTTGTTTGTCCCCGTTACGATATCAAATGGACAAATATCTGGTGTTCCGGTTACCGAACAAATATTTAGCAGCGATTTTATTTATGCGAATATTTATCACGAAATTGGAATATGAAAAGGCTGAATTCACGCCATGTTCCGAAGTTGGTGATAACAGAACAAAAAAGTAAATGGTAAAAACACAGTTCTTGGTTCTATCAATCATATTATCAAAAAGTTGAAAGACGAACTTTTTTGGCGCCAATTGAACTGTCATATTGTGTGATATTGGTGGATTATTAACCATTATGTGTTCGTTAATGTGTACGAGTGTGGAGAATTGAAATAAAGTTATGAGAGTAACTTTCTAGTTGCTCCACTATCTTCTTTGACCCGGCTTGTTGCTATGTCCCATCATCTCATCATCATCATTATTAATACTTGATTCTCCTCTACGAGTTTGAAATTTTTAATATTTGACACTGGCAAATACACCAATCGTGTGACGCCAATACAAAAGAAAAAAAAATTAACAGACTAAGGTGTTATTTTTATTAGTGGTTTCGCACGAGTTAAGCTTTCAGCCCGAGTTAAGTAAAGAAAGTTAATATATAAACTACGAAGTTAGGAGCTAACTGCATCATTTTCCGTTTAAAATCACATTTACACTCACAATAAGAAAATACGACTTTAATACTCGTGTTGAACCACAAGCTTTCATTATTAACTCGCGTTGCCTTTCTAGAAAATATTTGAGCGGAAAAAGCGAGCGAAATAATAAAACTTGCTCTGCTTCGCTCGCGCTTACAAAGAGTTGAATTTAACCGCGCGCATTCAGAGCGTGTTTCAATTTCCTTCTTCGAATAAAACCTTCATAGTTTTCAATTAGCAGAGAAACCGAAACTGATTGCCACCGACGGCGACGGTCACCCGGCTCTATTTCCGGATAAAAAAATACAACATGGCACTCATGCACGAGCACTCACGCCTCTGAAAATAACAACGATTGGCTTTATATTTTTTTAGTTGAAGACGTTTTCTTCTGCTGCTTAGTTTGGTATAAAAATAAACACCTTTATTCCATTTTGATCTGCCAAGTTTGAACTGAACGAGACAAAATGGGACGCAATTAAACAACAAAGGACAAAGATTACATAATTAAATTGATTGAGTGTTATACATTTGTATTTTGGACGCGTCGCGTCTAAAACCTTTCTAAAAAGATTTTCTAATAGTTAACTCCGTTGAGTGTTACCTGCTGCCAATGAAATTTCGAATCCGAGGCATGATTAGTTTGGACGTACATCGCAAGATGGTTGAAACCTGTCATGCTGAACTATTTGCTAATGTAAAGCAAATAATAAGAGAGTATTGGCTATCAGATGGTAAAGTCAAAATCTACCTAACGATATAGCGACTTATAGAGAGTCCTTATTACGCGTCGCGTCTAAAACCTTCCCCAAAATATGTTCTAATAGTAAATTCCGTTGAGTGTACTGTATTTAAAATAGCAAGCGGCTGAAACTTTTAAATCTGATAATGGCGAGACCCTTTTACATGTGAGCGGAGAGGAGTTTAACTTCAAATTAGGAGATCCGTGATAGGCGCAGATTGCGGGGATCGGGCTTCCGAAACATTGGCGTTTTATATATATGTAGCTGATTGTAGCTACAGGAAAAGGTTCTCACCTTTATATGTGCTGTAAGGCTTTGCTTAATGCCAAATTTGATGATTATAGACCAAAAGGAAGTACTCTATAGATTTTGATTCCTTTGTCAAATCGCAGAATATGCGATAATATGCTGCTTACGGTCATAACTTACAAGTTTGATAAATTTTTTGAAAGAGTTCATAGACCCATGTTTTTGACATAAATTGCAACTTGATTCCACAACGCGTTCTTTAGGAAAATGGTCTTGACAGACCGACAGAAGGACAACAAAGTGAGGGTTCGTTTTTCTTTCTTTCTCTTCGTTTTTCCTTTTGAGGCTTGGAACCCTAAAAAGGAACTTTAGAGAACTGTAGTTCATAAACTGATTATCTTGCCTGTCTGAGAAAAGAGCTGAACTTAGGTAAGTATGTTATTTTAAAACAACTCTTTTGGTCTATCATAGACATTTATTGAAAATGAATTGGTAAGTTCACTCTTCGAGTCTTTCCTCATTTCGATACAATAATATTTCTTTTAAAAGCATCGCTGCTGAAGATAGAAATGAAAATAGAATGAAAAGGCAGTTTATTTTTACTGTCGACGTTTTCACCAAATAAACTTTGTTAGATATAACTAAGGGGCTGGCGTGAATAATATTTTGTGAATCGATCGATGGGCTAAAGAGAAGATCTTTTACTAAGGCCACTATTCTAGAATGATGCTCAAGCAATTAGCACAGATTAGAGTCTGTCATTATGATGAGCACGAATATTTGTACCTGAGTCTTGGATATTTCTATCTATATAAGTATGTATATCGTTGTCTAGTACCCATAACACAAGTTTCGAGCTTAATTTTTTTTTTGTAGAATATACAGCAACTTCTTCTTTGTTAGTGTCAATTGAAAGGACAGATCCAACGACGGTCCCGGATTTTTTTGGCGGCAATTGAGTTGTCAACGTGAAAATTTTGTTTTTATTTCCAAAACTTGTGTTTCTTCGAGTGATCATGTGTAATATTGGTGGATTATTAACCATTTTGTGTTCGTTAATGTGTACGAGTGTGGGAAATTGAAATAAAGTTGTGAGAGTGACTTTTCGAGTTGCTTCAAAAAAGTCCGTGTAAAGTTTACTTTTTTTTTTTTTTGTAATATAAGATAGAAGAAAACCAGGTCTTTTTTGGCGGCAATTGAACTGTCAACATGAAGATTTTGTTTTTATTTCCAAAACTTGTGTTTCTTCGAGTGATAATGTGTAATATTGGTGGATTATTAACCATTATGTGTTCGTTAACGTCTACGAGTGTGGGAAATTGAAATAAAGTTGTGAAAGTGACTTTTCTAGTTGCTCCAAAAAAGTCCGTGTAAAATTTATGTAAAGCGCCACTACTTTACTTAAACACTATCCTCATCCCTTCATCTCATCATCATCATCATCATTTAAACTTGATTCAACTCTCTGAGTTTGAAATATTTTATACTTGACACTGGCAAATACACTAATCGTGTGACTCCATAACAAAAAAAAAAAAACTAGTCGGCGTACGAAATGGAACTAGATCTCTAATATTAAATGTCGACTTACAAAATCTTTAGTAAGAATGGGTTTTATTTACTCCCCTTTTCAAGATAAGGCCATGTAGAGATTTTCTAGAGTGTAAAGTGTGTGCATACTCATCACAACATCACAACGTACTCACCTGTAGCAGTGCAGTGTGCACGCGACACGAGCACACGGCCCCGTTCCTGCGCGCGCACGGCGTGCCCAGCCACGCGCACGCGCCGCCGCGCTGCATCGCGCGCGACCATGCCGCGCCGCGCGCACTCCACGCGCACTTTACTTATATCACCTCCGTCACTATCAGTCCAGCGTCTTGAGTGTACTCATCACAATGTTAACAGTAGAGTCAATGAACTTTATGTTTTATTACTAGAAACGAAGGAACGTTCATCAGGACACTTTTTGTACTCTTTTCTCTTGTTTTGTTACGATATGTTATTGAATTTACTTTCACTCTCAGTTTTACTTCAATTGTTTTCTCGTATGAATAGTGCCGCTCCGGAGCGTCCACGCCTCACACCTCACAAATGTCAAAGGCACTAACTAGTCGATATACGAGTATCTCACTATAACGTAACACAAGTCTTTGGATATCGGTCTTTGCAGGTAAGACATATCAAAGTTAAATATCAGACATAACAATTTATTTAGATCGGCGACTTTGGCGTAGGCGCTGATATTAAGTTATCGATAAAAATTCGTCTAACGTGTTTACTTACGACGCGATTTTCGGATATCACTTTAAGATGCGATCTATTAGAAAATTTATGGACAATCGCAATAGTTTCCTAACCAAATCGGACGCTCTATATCGTTAGCAGATCTGCTATAGATCGAATTGAGTTTACATTCTCACGGCCTGCGATATCGTCAAATGTACGCGACTTGAGTCGCATGACGCATATGCAATTTTGCTCGAATTGCATCGCGTCATGAAACAAGTCCATCACTCATAAACCTATTCCACTAAAGTTGTATAAGCTACCACTTGAGAAGTACTAAGATAATGCGTTAATTTCTTGCGGAATAACATGAGAAACGAAACGACGTGTCATTGTTTGTAACGTTACCGCCACTTGCCACCACTTACCACCCCAAGTGGAGTTAGCAACGAGTTGCCCACTTGTAAGCGCCGGGTAAGTATTTAATCTCGTTTAAGAAATCGACGCTGGAAACGCTCCGGAGTTTTGATTGTAAAAGTCTTACTTCGAGTGAGATGTAACAATTAAATAAGTTAGTGAGACGCCTATTTTCAAAAGTATCATATTGTAAAATCGGCGAACGAACTTAGAGCGAAGAGTCTAGAGGCTCTCGCTTGATGGTTGACGCGGCATGTACATTGTCAGGAGGTTCCTCACTCTGCAGTCTTGAACTTCAAACCACCGCGGTGGTAGCTTGATTCCTGCCCTAATGAGCCTAATAAGGTTTATTTTATAATGTAACAGAAGCAACAGTTAAACAACTCTATAACAATAACGCCCACAACAATCACATACATTATCTGACTCCTAACTAGCATTCCTTGTATATAGAGTATCAGATACACTTTAAACAAAAAAAAATCGACTATAGGTTCAACTCGATTTCTCTGGGATGCCATCATCAGATCCTGGTTTCCTTATTTACCACCCCTTGGATATCTCCTTTCCAACAAAAAAATAATCATCAAAATCGGTTCTTATACGACGATTTACCTCCTTCTTTTTTTAGAAGTCTGTTAAATAACAAATACCCAGATATAGAACAAATACTTTACCTTTTTACCAAATCGTGTGCTCTACTTTAAAAGGCTTTTTTTATCATACACCAGCCCATGCCATTTCAGCTAGCTAATTCTATAAGCTATGGCGGTGACTAGGTGTCTAGTTCTCTATCGGATAACCTCATTTCTTCATACTGCTAAGTACACAAGAAGTCATATTTCGTCTCCAACGCACAAAATGGCAGAACCATGTCATTTTTGATAACAACACCGGCCATAAACCCCACACGAGCTCGAGATTTTATAAGCTCCGTTAGCTTATGAGCACAATGACAACTGTAAAGAGAAATGGACAGGAAAACCCTACGAAAACACGACGGAATAAAACGCCAAAGATATCCTCGATTTAATGATTCAGTGACCCGCCAATGTTTTGGTGGATAGATGTACTCTGTCAAGAAATGATGGGATTCTCCCTGCGACGCCCCTTTGCTCCCCGTAAAAGGGCGTCCCAGGGAGAATACGCTTTTTTAACATAGGGCACCCCAATTCCCTATGCAATTGGTTATGCATGAAATGTGCAGAAAAGTCTGGAGAAAGACAATTTGCACGTTAAAAAACTTTGTTTATAAGCTTCCTTAAAATTCACCGCCATTGAAATATTTGGCTAACGTTAGCTAAACGAAGTCTGGATGGCACATGCAGGCTGTCATATAGACTCACATTTCAGAATATTCAGATCCATCAATTAAGAATCTATCTATTTCGCTATTTCAGAAAGGTTAAGTTTGTGAATTTGAATGTACATAGGAAATAATCTCAGGTTACACTGATCCGATTTGAAAAATTATGCCATTGTTAGAAAGCTTGATTATCCCCGAGTGTCATACGCCCGAAATTAATTATCGATCCTGATCCGTTATCCGCGGTTTTGGATCGATATGTCAAGTCATAATATGTCATTTTAGTTGTGACATATTACTACTAAAATGACACATTGATCCAAAACCGCGGATAATGGATCAGGATCGATTATTAATTTCGCAGGCGACAGACGATGCGACGCGGGTAAGTAAAAGATCGGGGCACAGGCAAGTTTTCCGATCAGATTTCTCAAATCCGTATGATATTATGAATACTAAGGTGAGAATCACAAGTTTTTAATTACAAATACCAAGGGGATGATTTTCAATGACAATAGCCACACCAGAAATTCAGTGGCCTCAGGTTCTAGTGAAACCCCGCCAATTACAGTGTATGGTTCCCTGGGGACCAAAGGGACGGCCTCCGAAGAAAAAAATCGAAGCACAGCGCGGGATTATGAAGATATACGACGTCACTTCTTGTTGCCGTGATTATCGTATTTTTCTCTCAGGAAGATGGCGGGAAGAGTTAATGAAGTGGCGCTCGTTTCACTTTACTTTGTAGACCGTTTCAACGAGGCGAAGGGAACCAAGGACCACAGAGAAGCCTAAGCGAAAGAAAAACATGTATCTATACGGTTTTTCATTTTGTAAAACTAAACTAATTTTGACTGGTCTAACATTATTATCTCCAGTTTGGTTTTAGAAAAAGCATATCAGAATCCACCCCATGCACTAAGTCTGACTTGGTGGTCTTCAAACAATCACTCGTGTTTAGTAAAAAAGCATTTTGGACGCTTTTATAATATTTTTCCCAAAGGTTTGTTTAGTTGATTGCAAATTAAATTTAGTTTAGCTGTTCCGCTCTGTTTCACTCGCGGGGACTACACTACTATTGCGATAAAAACCATGCTTTGTCATTCCCCAGGGTTCAAACTATCCCCATACTATGATATTACCATCCCAATCTGTTTAACGGTTTAGTCATGACACACAAAATAAAATTAAAAAAACTTAGTGGGACAACATGTGATCACTTTTAAACTTCAAATTTAAAATTTGCTACGACTGTTCCAACGTCCTTACGCCGGCAAAAGAACAGGCGTTACTTTCGCATTTTACATTATTAGTATGGATCTTAATTTCAGTAGGTAGCTACTCTGCTGCATGGTCCAAACAGTTTTAATTCCGCACTTCGATTCCAGGTCACTTCCTAAAGCCAATATATCTTTCCAATCTTACAAACAGCTCCGTTCAATTGGCGCGGAATTCTTTCAAAAGCTGACCACAGAGAAGATAGAATCCTGCAGCTTTGAGGTTAAATCATTACAGCAGACAGAGGGGCCGATATCGCCTTTCCACCGAGCGAGCATCGGAGGAGTGTCGGTGACAGCGTGTGAAATGAAAAGGTTCGGAACAATCGAGCTCTCGGGATGCGGTATTGAGCGATATGGAATAAGTAATAGAATTATTTTGTCTGTGGCAGCATGATAATATGAAGCTTTAGTGAGCTAGTCATGTAGCCCAAGTAAGGTATAAAGTTTGACAGGTCAAGGACAGCGATACTTTTAGACCTGTCAAACTTAGTTTTTTTTTAAAAAATGTACAACAGAATTGACTTGATAAACAAAAAAAACTAAAATCTTGGTCTCTTTTACAGCTTGTAGGAGTAGTGTTTGGTATTAACCTGATGTTGAGTGACGATGTGGTGTGTGTGTGTAACAAACCAACAGGTGCTCTAGAGGATAATAGCTAGCCAAGCGAAGACTTGACAGAACCCTGTAACCTAGCTATGGTTTCCAAATTTATTTCTGTCCATCACGATGTTTTCCCCTACTGAAAGCATACTAATTGGTGATGAATTGTTTATTAGCTAGTTACGTCAGCCAGACGGTCAGGCGATGGCGTCTTTATCAACGCCTAGTGACGCCCACACACGCAGGCCACCTGCATAAATGCCGATACGGCAATTCTAAGTACTTTTAAGATGCATGTTAGTTTAAGCCAGTCTGTAACAAAGAGTCGTGTAAGAAAGTCGAAATTATAACTTTAATTAATAAAGTAATTTTTATTCTTTTTAAAAACTGTCTCCCCGTCCGTCGCAACTTGAGTGGCGCAGCCGGTAGGATATCCGTTAATATCCTGCTTCCGGATTGGTGTTGTAAGATCCAAAAATCGATCTAACGCGTCAAGAAAGTGGCAGTGTCGGATATCCACGAACCAAACAAATAACTCTCCCGCGACGTGCGTGCATACAAAGTTCAATCGCTGAACGGTTGTGTGCGCCTGACCCCAGCGAGACAGCGGCTCCAAAGCAGACTCACCGAAGGAGGATATGGGATCGAGCAGTGTGTGAGTAAACCTCTTCACTCCTGTTTTCACATTTCCCTATCTTTTCCGCATATTTTCCGAACCAAATTAGTCGGCCTTTTAATTGCGTCTATCTGATTTTGTTTGATAGTATCGTAGTATTCGTAATTAAAAGTGTTAGTTATTAAGTTTTGTGATTATCGCAATCGCTTTCGTGTTAATATATAATTAGTGTTGAAAAGTGAAGTTAGATTTAAGTCGATAAAATGGAACAAATAAAATTAATACCTAGCGAACTTTTATGTATAGTACCTAAATATGATGGAGATGAAAAATTACTTAACTTGTTCATCTCCAGATGTGAATATGTCATTCGAGCATTTCAAGTTGAAGGGAACGCGGCACAAAATTTATATGTGTTCCACTCAATCACTAGTAAGCTTACCGGTAGAGCTGCATCACTACTTAGTGATCACCACAATATGTCATCATGGCTGGAACTCAAAGAAATCCTCATTCAACATTGTGGTGACCCTCGCTCAGAAGAGTGCGTTGCAATTGAGCTTGAGGGCTTAAAAATAAAAGCAGGTGAATCATACATACAATTTTGCCAACGTATAAACAATGTGAGAAGTTCCTTATTCGCGAAGGTTAACAGAATTGACGATGAAGGCATTAAGGCGGCAAAAATGATAATTTATAACAACACTGCTATGAATGTATTTTTATATAACTTACCGGAAGAAATGATTCGTGTCGTACGTCTAAAGGGCTGTACCACTTTGGAAAGCGCCTTAAGCATTGTTACCGAGGAAGTGAATTTTATTGCTCAATATAATGCCAAAAATAACAAAACCAAACCATCGTCACTTCAACCAAGCGCGCAAAATTTTGTGAGACCAGTTCAATACACGATGCCGACTCAACAAAATTTTAAATTCGGCATTCCACAAGGTCAGAACAATACTGGGTTTAGACCGAATTTTATTCCACCTAATAGATTCGTACCTCCTCAAGGTTATCGTTTCGGAGCACAGCAGCCAAACTTTAATGTACCCCAACGAAACTTTAATGTACCGCAACGTAACTTTAACGCACCTCAACAAAACTTTAATCAGGGCCCGGTGCAAACATTACGCCCTCCGTTTCAACAGGGAGGTTATAAATTTGGCATCCCACAACAACAAGGTTATAGATTTGGTATTCCGAACCAACAACAGGTGAACCCGAATCAGTTTAAGTTCGGCATACAGCACCAACAGCCACCTAATAATGCAAGATTTGACACAGATGTTTCCATGCGCACGGCACCTGTCAGACAAAATATGCTTACTGACGAATTATTTTACGGTGAGGAACCGTCCTCTTGCCAGGAATACTATCCCGATTATAGTAATTACTATGAGGTACCACCAACTGATTCCGCCGAGACCGATTGTAACTATTTAGAAAATTTCGAGAATGTTACTAATGAGGAAGTTGTTGTTCCTGAGAATTTTCAGGCAGCGGCCTCCGACGAAACGGTGAAATAATAAACCTTAACTACTGTGACAGCATTTTAAAATTACCTCACATTGAAATCCCAGAGATCAAATCGAAATTTCTTATCGATACAGGCAGTAGCAGATCTTTTATTAGCCCTGCTAAAGCTGATCAGTTCTTTGGCGTATACAAACAGCACGAGCCCTTTACAGTCATCAGCACTCATGCTCAAAGTCTGCATGATGTAGTTATATGTATACCATTATTAAAGACTTTCAAAAGCACGCTCCAACACAAATTCTTTGTGTATGATGTAGACAGTAGATATGACGGACTGATAGGATCTGATTTGCTTACGAAATTGGCAGCTAACATTGATATGAGAAATCAGGTTTTGCAGACACCCAACGTGGACATACCTATTATATACAATCCGCCATATGAGATAACGCTGGAACCAAGAACCGAAACGCGCGTTAAGATACCAACCAACCTACAAAACGGTGATGCTATAGTAGAATTTACGGAGTTTAGTGAAGGAGTGCGTATGCCCACTGCACTTGTCAGATGTGAGAACTTCTTTGCGAAAACGGTATTACAGAATATATCTAACGAAAAAGCTACAATAACTTTTACGGAACCATTTGATGTGACAGTTTTCGAATGCGAGGAATGTGAGTTGAATGTAGTGACTGATAATTGTGAGGTTGATGAAATGTTGAAAGAGAATTTAACAAAATTAAGGTTAGAACACACGAATGAAGAAGAGCGCGAAAGTATTTCAAAACTTTGTTACGAATATCGAGACATATTTTATTGCGACAAAATCCCTCTCTCATTTACTAATCAGGTGAAACATGACATACGCACAGTTAACGAGAACCCAATATACGTTAAGCCGTATCGGCACCCCCATTCACAAAATGAAGAGATACAAAAACAGGTAGACAAACTCTTAAAAGATGACGTCATAAAAGAGTCCCACTCACCTTGGAGTGCGCCAGTCCACTTGGTACCTAAGAAATTAGATGCATCAGGTGAGAGGAAGTTTAGAATGGTCATAGATTACCGCCGTTTAAACGAAATCACCGTCGATGATAAGTACCCTTTGCCTAATATAACGGATCTTTTTGATCAATTAGGTAAATCGACATACTTTAGCACGATAGATCTTGCTTCCGGCTATCATCAAATTGAGGTAAACACCGCTGACAGACCCAAAACCGCGTTCACAACACAGGCAGGTCACTATGAATTTAAACGCATGCCCTTTGGTTTGAAGACAGCGCCTGCTACATTCCAACGAGCAATGGATAACGTATTGCGGGGCCTTCAGGGTATACATTGCATGGTATATCTTGACGATATAATCATTTATTCTTCTAGTCTCCAAGATCACATTTCCAAGTTACACAAAATTTTTGAACGACTTAGGGCAACAAATTTAAAAGTCACACTGGACAAAAGCGAGTTCCTTAGAAAGGAAGTCTTATATTTGGGCCACACTATCACCAAAGAAGGCCTTAGACCTAACAATGATAAAATACGAGCAGTATTAGACTTCCCCATACCACAAACAACCACGGAAATCAAGAGCTTTCTGGGTCTAGTTGGCTACTATAGGAAATTTATTAAAGATTTCGCAAAGATCACTCAACCACTTACATCCTGCTTGAAAAAGCGAAATAAGATTGAAATAACTAAAGAATATATAGATGCATTCGAAAGATGTAAAGAGCTCTTGACCAACGCTCCACTCTTGCAGTTCCCTGATTTTTCGCGGCCATTTGTCCTTACCACCGATGCGTCAAATTTTGCTGTAGGAGCAGTTCTATCACAGGGACCTATAGGGAGTGACAAGCCCGTGGCATTTGCAAGTAGAACCTTGAATGAGGCTGAGACAAGATATAGCACTATAGAGAAGGAAATGTTAGCAATCGTTTGGGCTGCGAAGCATTTTCGTCCCTATTTGTATGGGAAGAAGTTCACCATATACACTGACCATAGGCCATTAGCTTGGTTGAAAGGAATAGATGAACCCAATAGTAAGATCACGAGATGGAAGCTGCGTCTGGCAGAGTTTGATTTTGATGTGGTGTATAAGAACGGAAAGCAAAATAGTAATGCAGATGCATTATCCCGGATTAAGATTAATATGCTAGGTGGAGATGATGATGTGTCAATGAAGGTTAATTTGGATGAGAAGGAGCAGAGGCTTCAGCAGGAATTAAAAGAAGTAGTGAAGGATATAGAACGGATAGGTAGGAATAAAAAACAATCTGATGAACGTGAGCCATCTTTGCCTTCCACCGTGGTGTTATCTGATGATGATGATGATATTAAGAGCTTAGGACGTGACGGTCGAAAATCCCCAGGTGTTATTCCATCTGCAGGTAGCAGCACCATTACTGTAGACAGCAGCACAGAAACCGCATCTGAAATGTTAAACAGTGATACAGACACAGCTCATTCTGGGCAAGAATTAAATACAGAAGGTATACTTATCTTGCAGGAGGCTATAGACACTAAGCCAAATCAGGTACTTGTACACGCCTGGAACAAAAATAAATTAGCAATTAACAATATATCAAGACCGTCTCAAAAGATACTAGAAATTCAATTACCCACTGACAATCCGGATCTTGTCAAGAAATTTCTCCTTGAATATATAAAACCAAAGGTGAAAACATTCTTTTACTTTGAAAGCGAAGTCCACCGCAAACAATTTTCTAACATCACCGCATCACTTTTTAAAAGAGGTTCTGTTAAATTTTACGAATGTACCAAACGAATAGTTTATATAGAAGACGAAGAGGAACAACGGGCTATTATCAATAAGTATCACGTCGGGAAAAATAGTCATAGAGGTATCAAGGAAACAGTCATGCACCTTAAACGTACCTTTTTCTGGAGTAACATGGACCAGACGGTAGCTAGTATAATAAACGCTTGCGATATCTGCAAAAAGATGAAATACGACCGCAAACCTTTAAAACCCGAATTACAACTTTCGCAAACCCAAACAAAACCCTTCCAGGAAATCTTTATCGATACATTCACAATAGAAGGTAAAACATATCTAACTATAATTGATTCATTTAGCAAACTGGGCCAGGCCATTGAAATCAATAACCGGTCTACTCCCGAGGTTGTTAGAGCATTAATCAAGTATTTCTCTCTGTATGGCACTCCCAACAGAGTTAGTTCCGATCCTGGAACAGAGTTCAATAACACCTTGTTGAAAGAAATGCTGATGCTTTATAAAATTGACCACCATATTGGCACACCGCATAACCCGAATTCCATGGGCCTAATAGAAAGGTTCCACTCCACTATAATAGAGATATATAGAATAGCTAAGTACCAACACAAGATAACTGACGCTGCATCTGTTATGACATACGCAATTATGTCATACAACCATTCAATCCATTCCACCACAGGATTGACGCCATTTGAAATTGTGTTCGGGCATACCGAATCCCATAGTGCATTTATGGTGGAGTTTGATAAGCAGTACACCCAGCAGTTAGTTAAAGAACACGCTAAAAGAACCAAACATTTATACGAGTATTTAACAGATAGGACAACTCGTAAGAAGGAAGCTATAATAGAAAAACGCGGTGGCGAAACAAACTTTGACATAGATGTAGGGGACACGGTTTATGTAAAAGGAGTTAATACGAGGCGTAGTAAAGATAAACCGCGTTATCAAAAGGCCACGGTTACAGGAGCTATCCATAGAAACGTTGTACCTGTTTCCACAGCTAATCGAGATACTAAAGTTCCCATTAAAGACATTAAGCGTCCTCCGCAGGTTAACGCTTCTGGTGATCCTAGTGATCCGCAGCCAGGCCCTTCAACTGCAACCGATTGACAAGAACCCTGGCCTATTGCCGGTTCGAGAAGGACAGGCTCTCGTCAGCTACGATAAATGGACCGTCATCAAGATTTTAGATTTAAGATCGGTATACGATGAATTAGAATTAAATATAAATAGGTATGAATCACTTAGGAACTTTGCTAATAGGATCCCTGATCTTACTGAGGCCGAAACACAAACTAGTTTTATAATGAATGCAACTATAGAAAAGTATAAGCAGTTAATTCCTTTATCAAAGGTTAAACGTGGATTGTTAAATCCCCTAGGTACCTTTATAAAAACGATTACTGGCAATCTGGATAATGATGACGCATTGATGTATGAAAGGTTAATTAACACAATTAAAACTAAAGAGGAAGCTACGTCTCATAAAATGACTATTGTCTCCGAAATGATTGGTTCCTTTATTGACATTGCCAATTCTACTAAAGGCAACTTTGTTAAAATAGAAGATAGCATCCGAGAAATACAACTTTATTTGAAGCAGACAAAGTCTTACCAAAACGTTGTTAAACTGATTAACATGTACGATTTATTCTTCCACAATTTTCAAACACTTTACATTAAACTGAACGAAATTGAAACAGCAGTTGCATTTAGTAAAATCAAAGTGTTACACCAATCTATTGTTGATACAGATGAATTTTTGTTACTGTTACAAGATATAGAGAAACATTATAAATTACCATTTCCTGTCAATTTACAGAATGTTATTAAAATTGAACAATGTATAGAAATAAAGTGTTACATCAAACAAAATCAGATAAAGTTTATAATGCAAATTCCATTAGTTAGAGATGACTCGTATAGTTATTATAAATTGATTCCACTACCAGTTCTTGATAATGAAGGCCAGACTACTCTTATAGTTCCCAAATATCCCTATATCCTTGTGAAGGGGTTTAAAACTGAACCGCTTGCTCAGCCATGTCCGGAAATTGATGAAGACCTTTTCCTGTGTGTTGAAGAAGACATCATACTTCTGAAGAAAGACGACTGCGTCGCTGAGCTTCTGCAATTTTCTACAAACATCTCGAGCTGCCATCCTGTTCCTGTAGTCATAGATGATGTGAAGACTTATCCAGTACAAAAAAATCGCTGGATTATTTACTGCAAGGTAGAAACTCTAATAACCAAGCATTGTGAAAATGAAGTTACACAAGAATCCATTCTCGGAACTTACCTGATCACCATAACCAATGAATGCCAAGTAAATATCAAGGGAAGAACACTAAGAAAACTCCAAAGTACAGGCAATAACATAGTTGCCGATAAGCTGCCGATCATACAATTGCCAAAAATAGCTAACACATATAACCTGCCTACGGAACCAGTAAATCTCAATGGAATAAATTTAGCCGATATCCAGTTTCTGAATTACGTATTGCAGAAAAGTGGGAGTGACATTATTAGTAATAAGGACACTATTAGAGATAGTGTGAGTGTATCACATGGCTTTAGTATAGGAAACTTTGTCCTGTGGTTAATTGTAGTGTTAGTGTTAGTAGCCTTAATGTTTAAGTTTAAGGTCTGGAATGCATATTGTGTGAGGCACACTCGAGATTCTCCTGAGAATAATCTCGAACTTGAGGATGGAGGAGTTACGTCAGCCAGACGGTCAGGCGATGGCGTCTTTATCAACGCCTAGTGACGCCCACACACGCAGGCCACCTGCATAAATGCCGATACGGCAATTCTAAGTACTTTTAAGATGCATGTTAGTTTAAGCCAGTCTGTAACAAAGAGTCGTGTAAGAAAGTCGAAATTATAACTTTAATTAATAAAGTAATTTTTATTCTTTTTAAAAACTGTCTCCCCGTCCGTCGCAACTTGAGTAGCTTGATTGTTTATTGTTTGTTGTTAATGTTACTATCAAATACACCAACGAACTGTATGTATAGTTGCTATCAGCACAGTATCTAGTTACCTACTCCAAATAACTACTTAATGGTAATATCCCCTAAACTCAAAACACCTGTCTTATATTCCGAGTATTCTGCAACAACCACGAGTACATTTCAGCCGTGAATCAAACTGTTATACATTTAGTCTAGAACTCAAACAAATCTGAACTACACGGCTCCATTATGCATCGTCTGTCTGTCATTTCGGCGCATGCACTCGGGTGCTTGCATATGTATGTTGGGGTGAACTAAACTGCTGGCTGGGGATACGAATTCTATGTTTGCGTTCCCCGCGAATTGAATATTATAATGAAGAGCAACCATTGGAATATTGGATTTAAGGGTTTTGACAGCGTTTATTCGGTTTCCCGTTTAAAATTTATTTGAAAATTTGTGAAACAAGAGGTCATTGGACTCTAGTAGTGATAATTCTATAATGTATCGCCTGAATTTACTCTAAAAAGTGCACAGGGAAAACTAGAATAAATATTTCATTGTAAATTTAAGAGTAATAAAAGAGTAATAAGTAAAAAGCATGGAGAGAGAGAGAAAGTAGATTGGAGTTAGAGTTGTTTTTAAAGAGATATGACATTTAATATCTCATGAGCTGCCAGGTGTTTCTTGTCAGTCCTTTTGCCAGTTTAAGGAGGTTGGAACAAGCGTACCTAGTTTAGCTATAAGTCTGTGATAACATATTGGTAGATTACAGCCCATACTCTTTCTCTGAGAGAAGGCCAGAGTCCCAGCAGTGGGAACGTGAAAGGCTGATAATGATGATGATGAACATATTGTATCTTACAAATTTTGTTTTTGGCTGATGAGCTCACTTCTTATTTGTGCAGGATTTTGAACTGTTGAAATTCAAAATTCTGGGTGCCGCCATTACGAACAAACGGGATACATTGCTTAGGTACTTCACTTACCATCAGGCGAGTGACTTGACCGTCTCCTCACTCACTTGAATAATAAAATAATTGAATAAAAATAAATATTTTTTTTAAAGAGCTCACCATCGCCTCGTTGACACCACGGGTGACCAAAGGGCTGGCGCTTACCTCGGTCAACGAATCAGCCTAGCCATTCAAAGAGGTAATGTCGCCAGTCTCTTGGGCACTCTACCTGCAGGCAGCGACCTAAATCAGGTTTTTTATTTGTAGATGTTTAGTTTTATATATTGTATAGTTTTATAGTTTATTAGTTTCATGTATTTTATATTTTGTATAGAGCGATGGTGGCCGAACGGCTTGGCGTGCGACTTACAAGACGCCGACACCGAGTTCGAATCCTCTCGGCCTCGTACCTATGACTTAATAAGTTACATGCGGATTTGCTATCGCTCAAAACGGTGAAGGAAAACATCGTGAGGAAACCGGCATGCCCAAGAACTGCAACATGTGACATCTACCAACCCGCACTAGGCCAGCGTGGTAGATTATAACCCATACTCTCTCTCTGAGAGAAGGCCAGAGTCCCAGCAGTGGGAACGTGGAAGGCTGATAATGAGTTTTATATAGATAGTTTAGCTCTAGTATTTAGTTTAATTTTTTATCCAATTGTATACATTATGTTGTTTTGTTATATTATATCTAATAAAAAATTATTGAATAAAGGTTATTAAACTATCGCAATGTGTAACGACGATATCGTACCGTTGGATGGGAACCGTAAAGATGTATAATTTCTCTTATCCGTAGCAATAAACATTAAGCGAATCTGAGGGCTCCGTAGTACGAGGCAGGGCCCTCCAGAAATACATTATCCAGGCAATAACAGTAAACAGGAACTGGGATTGCGAGGGAATCAGGGAACAAAAAACTCAGACGTACCCTTGAATTATTAAGCTTTCTAAAGCTAATTGCTAAGGAGGATCCCTTTTGGGTCCGATTAAAAAGAAATTAAATTAAACGAAAGACGAAGCAAATCCAAAAAAATCCTGACGAAGTCACGAAGAATTTGCGCTCACTCCAGGTGGAGGACTGACGTGCGCGTCTTTTGTTATCGGAGGACAAGACTCACTTTGAGTCGTTGCGCCATATCAGTTAGTTAGTTTAGTTAACTTAAACTAGACACCTATTAAGTAAATTGTGACATTTTAATAGATACCTACCTACACTAATTCTAGAAACAGAGATACAGTAAATAATAAAAAAAAATATTGAACAATGTGCTAAAACGCGCGGTTTTGTCGTTCAAAGCGATTCCTTCCAGATAAAGATTTTTCTTTGTATCTTTCATCTTGGCTACCTGTTTAAAAAACAATAAGCTAATCTGCTAGGTGTGCCGAAGATGCGTCCAATGAGCCAACTTTCATTTTGTGTCTGCGAATCGGTCCACAGGACCCTGCATGCCATGTCTTTACCCACGACGGAACGGATACGGTATATGCGATTGGGGTGGGAGGATGTTTGTTTGTTAATCTTGAAAATCTAGATAAAATGGAAGAACAAAGGGGAAAGTTCTCTAGGATCGGCATTGGAAACTTTCCTAGTGTTGCGAATGTGTATGTGAGACGTTTACCGCTCACCATCGGGCCGTCTGCTTTTTGCCACACATTATGTGTGTGTAATTAATGTAATTAGCGAAGCCGTATCAAATAATTAAATTAAATAAATTATGTAAAAAAATAAAGACAAACATGCATGGCGATGACATCATTGATTACTGAATGTAAGCTAAATATATTTTCGTTGTGCTTCAACAACTACTATGCGTTATAAATGCGGCATTTTGCGTGTATTTCAGAAAATGCAAGCGTTTTTTCATGCAGAAACTGCTGTCTTCGTCAGCGCACATAATTACACGTGCGTGACCCACAGAGCACTTAGCTTTTCAGTTCCCAACGTAGAAAAAAGAAATGAAAAAAAAAACTACAAATTGTCATTTTCATTTTTGTGCATTCATCCAGTCAGATGACGCCAAAGGCGAATAAAGTTTCATAGCGAAAGTAATGAAATAGATTAAAAAATGTTACATAATATACGATTAACGAGAAATGTATTCACAAAAATGTATATGAGCAGCTCTGAGAGTAGCTAATTGAATACGAATGTGTGTGCGAGATGTAAACGTTTCCGACTAATTAGCTCACGTCAAAAGTTGGTTCATTAGAGCCCGGGCGTCGCACCGCACCGCGGCAGCTAGGGATGAACTCTTTTAACGAACTATCGATATTAATATGGATAGCTACATTATTGTATGTTATAGAGTGGCAAGTCACCGTCGCTTGTGGGCATTTGCAACAGTTTCTGACCCTTATGAACTCGTAATATCGATAGTCGATATTATCGTCTGTGAAATATTGTAGGTATACCTCGTTGTACAAAAACTAATATCGTATAATATTAAATATGTTTTAAAGATGTAAATATCGATAAATATCGCTCATCTCTATCCGGAGCCCCCTTCACCCGAAACAGGTTTAAACGTCACTGAACCCCGCCTATCTAAAATCAAAAGGCGGTTAACTAATTAATTAATTAGCATAAAATGGTGAAATTAAAAATTCAAAACTTGTTTTATTCAAGATACTTTGTGATCACTTTAAAACGTCAACTTAAAACTAGCTACGCCTATTTCAACCTCGTGACGCCGGCAAAAGAAGGTGTGTCTCATTCCCTAAATCCAATGACTATTCCGTTCAGTTCTCTCCTGGCCACCGGTGGTCTCTCCCCGTGACTGGTCGAAACTGTGGAGCTCTGCGTAATGAAGCCATTATGAATAATGTAATTTCCTCCAAATTTCTTATTGAGCACTTGCCCGACGATGAGTGTTCAGGATTCGAAGATTTATTTATAACTTGGAAGATTAATGGTATAGGAATCATTTTATCGTCATTATTTTGCTATAGTCTGACTTTTAAGTTAGTGGAAAATCAGTTTTACTTCTATCGAGGCGACACATCACATCATCACTATGAGACTGTAACGACCCCACTGCTGGGACGCGGGCTTTCTCTCAGAGAAATAGAGAGTATGGGCAGTAATCCACTACGCGAGCCCAGTGCGGATTGGTGGATAAGCTAGCCCAGTTTTGATTATCGTGGAAAATTACAATTTCTACGTAGATCACGCAGAGACGTTTAGTTAGAATAAATACTCGTACCTACGCGTATGCAAAGAAGACCTATGACGCCAAATAACAGCTTGAATAAAAGCCTTGAATATCTAATTGCTCACCATTTGATTGGCTGCGAAGCCAAAGAAAGCAAATGATTGGTTTAGCGACATAAAGCTATTTATTGCCTAGACATAATTAAGTGCATGACAGCAATGAAAGTATGTAAAAACTAGCTGTTCCCCGCAGTTTCACCCGCGTGGGCTACAAAATCGCGGTAAAAGGTATCCTACGTTCTTCCTCAGGATTCAAACTATCCCTGTACCAAATTTCATTTAAATCGGTTCAGTAGTTTAGGCGTGAAAGCGAGACAAAAAGATTGACAGAGTTACTTTCAAATTTATAATACACTGCGGTAACTACAATGACGTATCGACAATCTATGCATTCCTTCTTGATTTTTCTCACTGAACTGTTGAGAGACAGACCTCTGAGGTGTACAAAATAATTATTAGGCTTTTGTATTGGGACAAATCTTTTTTGAGAAGACGGTGATATAATAATAATAAGCAATAAATAATACACAATGTATTCAGAAGAGGAAGCTATATTAGGCTCAATAACAACTTTGCAAATTCAATTTCCAGATACAAGTTTTTGCGCGTAAGTTAGACAAACCGGTTTTCCGCTAGCAATGCTCCATTCGTTCAGAAAATTTATAGGGAAAAGTGGTAAAGTAAGCTCTAGGTCGACGTGTTAAGTGCTGTTATGTCTTAAAGATAGTTAAGCGAATTACTAGGGCAACCCTTCAGGTAGGTATTTGTTGAAAGGGTTGGGTCGACGTCATGCGCTTATTAGACGCGTATGGCGAGTTTGTGCCGATGTCTGATATAATTGTTTGTTTTGTAATTTGATAGGAGATTAATGTGGTAGGATATTTTGTTAAAATGTATAGTTATAATTGCTTCATGAAATACTTTTGAAAGAGACGCTTTTAGAGGTTTTTATTGATGTAAAAGTAAAATTTGAAAACTATGCGATATAATTATCTAAATAAAATCCGTAAGAACTGGAAAATAGCTCAACCGATTGGATTTCTTTTTTTCTCAATACTGGCACAGTTTATTATAAACCCAAAAAAAAAACTGAAAAACGAAAATATTAAATTCGGCAATTTTAGTGGCGGAGCTATCGTTTCGCCATGCACAATATTCATTACATACAATCAAATGAGTTTTAGATGGTACGAATTTCAGCGGGTTACCTAGTAAGCATATGTATATAACCATTAGTACCTATCAAATTTATGACACAAAATATGTAACAACTACCACACATTCAAATAAAATCAAAAACTGTGGCGCAACGACCCAAAGTGAGTCTTGGCCTCCGATAACAAAAGACGCCACTTCGCTCTGTCCTGCGCCACCTCCTGCCAGTCCACCACCTGGAGCTCGCGCAAATCTTTCGTGACACAAATCAAATTAAATCAAAAACATTTATTTAGTAGAGTACAACCTGTGATCAAACCTCCTTACATAGCTCCCTACCGATATACTACACCGTAGGTATTTTTGAAGTCTTCAAAGTAAAGATCTCTATCAAGGAAGCCTTGACAAAGCGATATAACCTCCCAAGGTGATACAACCTGGCGTCAACGCAGTGAGGGCATCTGAAGCACCTCGCTACCTGAAGTGCACTCAGTAGGATCGCGTTACAAGCAAAATGGATGGACGACTTGACAGCACTCGGTGCGGTGGGGCACTTGTTGTGAAGCTTTGTTCTTTCTAATGTTACATTAGTATGCCGGGAGAGATGGCATTGAGATGGGTGAGGAAGGGAATGAACAGTACCTAGGAATCAATTCCGAAACTCTGGAACAAGGTATGGCCCGTCGTGGGCGAATGTGGGTTTAGTTTTACTAATGACTTCACTTAAGGTAGATTTAGACCAAGTGAACGAATTCTCTGTCATTAGAGTGGGGACTCTCAAACTAGCTTAGTGTTAACGAAAATTTTTACTTATTTCGTTGTTCTATGTTTGTTCGCGGATGTTCTACGAATTAGAATTGAAGCAATGATGGCTCTGTAGGGAACAAAAAAAATAAATAAAAAAAACAAAAAAAATGAGAAAAATATAAGAAAAAAAATCTCAAAAAAAAAACGTCGGTTTGCGACCCGTAGCTTTCGCTGATGGAAAGCTTGGTGGTAGGGCAATTTCTAGTGCTCGATAGCTTCCACTCTCAAGTAAAGTATCGCCAAGTATCTATCTGTGTATTCCGTCACCCTCTCTTTAGAGCCAGTTCTACTGCCCTATCTGCTTTAGTGAAATATTTTGCCATACATACAAGTATAAATTTATTTTTCATACATTTTACTACCAAACTTTAGTATCGAAGGGTGTTTCCCGCCTACAACACACATCAAAACAATAAAAGGAATAACTTGTTCGTTTTGGCTTATCCTAATTGCAGCAACTTTCCCAGTTCCATAATAAAACTACTATACAGTATTCTGGGAACATATTTCCGGGCGAATTAGCGGCCCTTGGCACGCAATCCGGGACTCAGCCCTCCACACCCGGCTGTGATACCGTCGTTCACTAGTTTGATATCTATCCGGGTTTACCCGACTATCCGTGTTAATTGCAGCCCTTGTTCTTGCCGGGGAAACTGTTTATTTGTATCTACCTGTGCTTTACAACCTTTTCTATATGATATACTACTTAACTAATAGTACTTTTAGATAAGATAAAAACATTTTTATTTGCACAAAATCGGGTTATCTGAAGCGTAACAATTTTCCATCTATTTTGGCTTAATCTAGCTCTGTCAATGAAAAAGTGCCACATCGTCACTTTACATCTGCTGACTTGAGGTCAAACGCTAAACTGTAAGAAACAAAAATAAAAGATGTAAAATTTTATCATCCTCATCATCACCGACCTATTACGTTCCCACTGCTGGGACACATGCCTTTTCTCAGAGAGAGAGAGAGAGAGAGAGAGGGAGAGAGGTAGATTAATGTTTTCGTTCTCTATTTTGAGCGATGTAAAATCTGCAGATTGCTTAGTTACTTTTTAGTAAAATAGATGGGATTCAAACTTGGTATCGAAATATTGAGAAATTTAATGATATAACGACCTATGACATTTAATTACAAAAGTAAAGAAGTACCTATATCTCTACAAACATTATTCACGGCACTCGTGTTAAACAAACGAAAGCCCAAACTACAATCGTTTAGCTAAATCCGAAGCCTATTAAAAAATATTAAAATCTAATTCGAATTCGTAACCCGGATGCACCCGGATCGCTGGGCAAGGATCATCACGCAGTGGGTGCCTGAGGACGGGCGACGACGCCGAGGCAGGCCCCGAAAAAGATGGCGTGATGACCTTGACTCGTTTGAGGAGCGGTGGCCTGAGGTTGCGAGGGTTAGAGATGTCTGGAGGAAGGTGGGGGAGACCTTTGCCCAGCAGTGGGACAGTATAGGTTAATATAATAAAAAAAAAAAAAAATTCGAATTCTATTACGATGCCGCTAAAAAGCCCCTGAACGATAAAACTATTTCGACAACGGCAACAATCTTCCCGGAATTGGTAAAGCGACTTAATTAAAGAAAACCCAAACGAAATGCCTTGAAACGGGTGCTTGCACGAAAAGCTAAAGGGTTCAATGCCTGTGGTGAGGCACACGATTCTTTAGAAATGCGCATTTATGCCTCTAACTTCCATTCACGAGTTCTCAAAGTAACTTAACAATTTGCTACCAAGTTCTAGAGCACGTTTTGTGAGTTATTAAATTTTTCGTTTGTCTATTCCAAGTTTTGGATTGAAACGAAAGAAGGTGAAAGGCTGAATCTTCAATGATTCAGCCTTTCTCCACAGGCTTGCCAACTGTCTCGGATTTTCCGAGACGTTCCGCTTTTGGGGATCATTTGAGGCCCCCAAGTAGTTAGAATTTACCTAGTGGGACGCCTATTTTCCCGAAAAGTATTAAAAGAAAACAATGTTATTTTTTTATTAAAAGTGACATCTTACTTGAAATTAATTAAATTAACTAATAGTTCTTTTTAGTTTTGTGTAAAAGTAAATAAACGTGAGAATCTTCATGTTTTTATGGCGAAAGGATCAAGAGTAAAGCAAATTCGTTTATAATTCAGATATCAATATCAATTAAATTTTTGCCTGCTCTTTTCACGGTGTTTCTACAAGCCTTGTGCAATTAAAGACTTGCTGACACCAATTTACTAAACGAATCACTAAAATACACTGAATAAAGGAGGTTTTATATCAAAGAGGCTCTGCCAACGCGATGTAAATGTCGGCGGCATTTTCCACATCATTAGCGAGCTGTGGTCGTACAAATAAACCATTCACGAGAAAAATGAACCGGTGAAAAGGGAGAGAGATATAGGGGAATAACTGCAGTACACTAACTAGTACTGACATAAATTAATGGTTACCTTTTTAGAGTTCCGTACCTAAAAATGCAAAACGAAACCCAGGACCACTTTGTTGTCCGTCTCTCTATCAAGACCCTTTCCGGGGTCTTCCCTTTCTCTCAAGAGTGCGTTGAGGTATCCAGTTGAAATTTTTATCAAATATTTAGTTTTCGTTTTTTTTAGCTTTCACAGTCTCTTTCTACTGTGAAAAAAGCAAACTTATAAGTCAACGCGATCAAAACATCGCACATTTTCAAGTATTTTGTGATTTCACAAGGCATCCAAAACCTACAGCGTACTTCCTGTTGGCCTAGTCATGAAATTGGCATCAAGCAAATGTAAAACATACACGAATGTAAGACACTATCATGAACTTACTTGGAGATTTACTAGCGGCGCTTTTTACCTCTTTCTTAGTAGCTTGCGAGCTCTGTGAGCGAGAGCTTTCATACTGCCATTGCACTGTGGCTAAGACTAGCTATAGCAAGCATTTTAAATTAAATTAAACTTCGCCGCTTTCTCCGGCTCAGAGGGATGAAGGAAAATAGAGGAAATTCGAGTACGAGTTATTTAGGCGATGCGCCGTGGAGCCAGGAGCCAATATGTTGACATCGTGAAGACTCAACTTGAAATAGCGTTTGCAATTGAAAGGCAATCTCGATGGCGATGTATGGGGAACTTGTTGATAAGATTTCACAGACGTATGAGTCCGTGAAGTATAGATAATCCTTACTAACATTATAAATGCGAAAGTAACTCTGGTCTGTCTGTCTCGCTTTCACGCCTAAACTACTGGACCGATTTAAATGAAATTTGGTACGGAGATAGTTTGAATTTTGACGAAGGACATAGGTTACTTACTTTTTATTGCGATACACTGTAGCGGGTTAAACCACGGGATACAGCTAGTATGTTATATGCTAATATTATACACCGGCAAAATTTGGTTGTTTAATTGTTTGGGTGTAGCCTGTAATCTTCTACACTAATTATCTGATTCCGAAAACTCATTCACTAAATAGAAAGCTCCATTATCCTGACTGTCATAGTTTCAGTAAGAACCCATAGTTTAATATACCTACTTAGTATAGATAATTAATAACACCTATTTCATTATACCTACCACCTACACAATACTTGAACTAAAAGATGGTGCTATTGTTTTTAATGTTATAAAGCAGACGGCCCGCCTGGTGGTAAGCCGTCACCGCCGCCTATAGACATTTGCAACACTAGGGGCTGCGATGCGTTGCCGACCTTTCACAACCATCTTGAAGGGCTGTCTTAGTAAGATTCGATAAGCCAAAACAAAACATATACATGTCGCAGCGTTTGCACTATGGTGCCATCTATTGGAAACGTCAAGCAACCTGCTTGGGTGTGGTCGATGCCAGTGGCGACGTTTGACAATGACAGTTCAAACATAGTAGTGACGTTTGACAATTAAAAACGTAGAGGAGTCCTGACAGGGCGGGAAAACATTATTATTATTCGGGACTGAAAAGGGAGAGCGAGCGGTCGGGCAAATAACACCATGTGGTATTGAACACACCGCGTTTCCAATCTCGAGTCATCCGATTAATCCTAAAGTTAATTTGATGTTTGTTTACGATATCGAATAAACGATGAATTGTATCAAGTGTTGTGAGCATTATTCTGGATCACCATGTCCAACCACTCTCATAGCGAGTCTCCCGAGATACCTCCGCCATCTGAACTGGGTTCATCAAAATGAGGATCATCCCGTCATACATATATAGAACACGCCCAACGTTTAATATACGGAACGTAACAGACTTACGACAATTGGCAACACGGAATGTGACGTAATAACATTCATAACATGGAAATAAAATGATACGAAACTACGCACGCACGCAATGAATATACCATTTTTCGAACGATTACGTGAGTCTCGTAAATATACACTAAAATACAACTGAAAAGAACGCGAACTGCAGAAGAGTATCTTGTCTTTTGTTAGGTTTAATGATGTAGGTAAGTTTGTTTCATATAGCTATCGGAAATAATAAAAAAAATATTTAATAAGATACAAGATAAAAAAATATTTAGAATAAAATTAAAAATAAATCAAATACAGTACACAAAAAATTTGGTAAGCCTCCAGAAGACGGAAAGGTGCCCAAAATGCTGGCAACATTACCTCGTTGAATGGCCATGCTAATTTTTTGACCAAATATGAGCCAGCATTTTGGTCACCCGTCGCGTCAAATAGAAGCTTTATCGGAAATTGAATTTAAGACATTATCAAGATGAGTCCAAGCGGTTCATCAGAAGCCAGAAAAAAACAGGATTGGATTTATTTAAACACAAGAATATGTTTATTTAGTAGGATACATGTGGTCACTTTAAGACGTCAAACTTTAAAGTGTCTACTCGCTTTCTAACCTTTTTTCACCGGCAAGAAATGGTAGGCAGGACATTTATTTGTCTCGACTTTCTTACTGATTGAATTTGAGCAAGTTAATTACAGTCCCAAGCTTATTGTCATATAATAAATAATATTTTGTTTTATACAGAATTGAAATGTAACTATTAACAAATCACAAAATTTCTATTAAAATTTTGGAACAAAAAGACAAAATAATTAAAACATTTCGAGCTAAATAAAAGCTTGTATGAACTGAGACCACCGAAGTTGACCAACTGTGTTCTCTAGGCATTATTTGTCCAAAACTTGTGCTGCAACAGCTGTAGTCTGGGCCGTACCTAGGGGATAGCCGTGGGGGCTCCCTGGAGCGCAAACCTCAAAGGGACACGCGGACCCGCAGCCCATCAGGGTACGGATGGGGATCTGTCATCGCATAATCGAAAAATCGATTCTTTAAATTTAGATTAATCTTAGACTCTCGAATATATAAATTCTTTTTTTCTATTTCGGTTAAAATGCAACACCTACGTAACATTTAACAATTACTTGAGCGCACCAATCAGTGTGTTTCGGCAGAGACCTAGTACCCAATCCAAGGTGTAGCGTGGCACCATCTTAGAACACATCGTCACATAACATCAGATACTTTGTGATCAGATGCTACAATGTAGTTACTCCGAGAAAAAATTCCTTACTTTCCTACTGAGTCTTACTTTCCAAAACCAATTCCTTCCAAAATGTAACCTTTTCCTTCCTTAATTTCCCTTAGTTCTCCTTATTAGTCAAAAGGGAAGGAAATTCCTTCTGTATTTCAGAAGGTTTTTTCTCCGTATAATTGTTTTTTCTTTTCTTTCTAGTAAATATATTTAGTAGGGTGCAAAATTGAAATGTTGCCCTGGACGCTCACGCCCTAGCTACGACTCTGGCTGTAGTATCTACTTGCACCAACATAATGAGCATGTATGTATTGCACGTTCAAATTATGGCGTAGAATGAGCAAGTCGACTTGTGCGGTATACGGTAACCATTTTGTAGGCGATAACAAGCGAACTCGGATGTACAAGAAAGCGCTGTTTGTGAAACTTCTGCAAAGGCTAAACAGTTGCAGGCAGGGCCGTCTTAGGCCAAGGCCCTAGGGCACACAAACTCGGGGCCCTTTTAGAAAGCAAAGAGACTGAAAATCATCAGATTTATACCAAGTTATAGTTGAAATTTGATTGTAGGTACTTATTTGAACGATAGAAAGTCTGATGTCGACCGCAATTTGACGTTGAAGAAAATTTGTGCCGAGCAACCCCTGAGTATCTTTTTTTTCACGTAATAGAGCAAGTCACGCGCCGTGCGAGCGGTCACTGTCGCCTATGGACATTAACTGTAACACTAGGTGCGTCGCCGACCCAGAGGAACTCTTATCACACCTATCTTGAAGGACTGCATTTTGTAGCACTGCGGAAAGACCTGTAGATATATGTCATATCTGAGTATTTTGTAAATTTTACGTGAAACTAAACAAAAAATGAGATTAAAAACAGACTGGACAAGTGGTTGCGAACGAACAATGCTTCCTTGCTACAGAATTGACTTTTGTCTGCACTTTTGGACATTGCTATAATTCAACACAGCATGTATAGGCACATCAGCCTCAGGCTGCTCGCCTTTTACCAAATAAATAAATAATAATGTAGATAGGCACTGGGTTTCATCATTTTGGGGCCCCCCTATCACGCTGGGGCCCTGGGCTCGTGCCCTTATTGTAAAGTCGGTGGTTGGAGGGTAGGTAATGTTGTTGTTTTTCCCAAACTTTAAATTAAATGTGTCAGTCGGAGTTGGAGACTGCCATTGATCGAAGTTCCGAATCCGTTTTTGTATTTACGGGATTACGGGATGAAACTTCACTGGCGAAACAAGGTCGCGTGAGTTAGTGATTTTGGTTTTGTAATTGGATTAATAAAAAAAAGTGTTTTAAAAACATTTCTAGCCAATTTTAATATCACACCCAACAATTGGATCAGTAAACATATCTTAGTTAAAGTTAGAGGTTTCCAATTACAATTGAACCAAATGTATTTTACTTCATCTTCAGGGTAGCTTTTGACCAAAAGTCACCTGATTTTAAGTGACGATGGTCTAAGTCGGCACTATGCTACACCTGAATTGGAAACTAGCTTTCAAGTGAGGCTGTATTAGAAAATGTTCTACCACCACGCTATGGTTTCTTATAGCTTCATTCGTCACGCGCATTTGTAACAGGCGAATAACGGGTCACTAAAATACAAACAGGCGTCAGCTCAAGTCGCCGAATAATAACTGAACGAGACGGTTTCACTCGAGTTATGCAAAACGCTACACGAGACAACTCGTTATCTGTCCAACTCGAGTAAAATTACGCGGCTCATAATTTTGAAGTCCGTCGCTTGCCTAAATGCCTCCAGTAGGCTTGAGGGCAATATGTGAAAAAGGCAAGAACAGGAAGGCAAGTATAGGTGTGCGCGAAATGGAGACGGGATCAAGGTCAAGGTCGGGGTGAATACCTTGAGTGCCGAGTGCCCTCGCGGCTTGATTGAGCGTGTGTTAAGAAATAAGGTCTTCGTGATGAATTGCGGTTACAGCTTTACATAACGTTTGCTGTGACAATGGAAGTTTGGGACACAAAACAATACGCCCTCGTACATACCATAAAGCGTGAATAATTGAATAGAGCTCTATTCTTCACTAGCGACTCGTCCCGGTTTTACACGAATTGGCAAAAAGTCAATAAATAGAGATATGCCATCGCGGAGTTTTCTTTAGGATTTTAGAAGAACTACAATTCTTTAGAATATATTTTTTATGTTGGTGTATCTTTTTTCTCTTCTCTTTTTAATAAATTTATTTCTCGGCGACTTGGATGCACAATATTGTTTTTTCTACTTCATCCAGGCCTCAAAAAAGGTTGTGGCCTCTTGAAAACTGCCAAGTGCAAGTCGGACTACGGATTCGCTCACGATCAATACATGCATTCCAAATTTCCTACAATGGAGACGATTACAAAATGTAGTAACATAGACGATTTCTATGCTTTTTCATTGAACAAATATAAATAAAGAGTTCCTAAAGGTCGGCAACGCATCGGCAATTCCCCTGATGTTGCAAATGTCCATAGGCGACGGTGACAGCTTTTCATCAGCTTTCATCATTTTCATCGCTTTTTATAGCTTAAAACGAGGCAACACTATCGAATAAGATATATATTGCTGCTCGCGAAGTTCGATCTATCGATAGTTTTTTTATTTACGAGCAATAATACTTATCGATAGTGTTTCGATATAGACTATCGATTAATAATCGATACTCTGCTATCGTTCGGCAACGCTAGCGCTAGCTATCCACGGTCTTCCCATTAGGATTGTGGGCATAGTGGCCCAATGGTGGATCCGCGCTTGTCTCCTGACGTTCCACCATTACACCAGGTGAGTTAAGGCCATTTACGTGACTAAGTTAGCTAATTTACCTGTTAGCGATATGATAATTTGGACAATTTGTTTCGGAGATAAACCGCTGCGGAGTTTCCGGGGAATGTGGCTTTGTGAGAGATCTGGTTAATTCAAGTGCTTGAATATTCATAGCTTCGATACTATGAATAGGGTTGTAGGTTCAATTTTAGTAGGCAGTCTAAACACTTCACATCATACTGGATCATATTGGATCGTGTACGTTAATGTATTGGGTCTACTACGTTGAAGCTAAATATAATTAAAGTGTTTTTTGGTTACATAAAAGATTGATCTCGGTTTCTGGGAAAGAATAAACCCCAAAAATGATGAAAAAGGTTTAGTATAATTTAGTTTCCTTGATTTTCGAGTGCTAGAGTATAAAGAATGTTTTGATGAAAATTTCTATTAGACAGGGCAGCGGGAAGATAACTCATCTTCTTTGGTTAAATCTTAGATCATCCATCGATTCCAATTTATTTACCAAGATAATCCCAATTTACCAAGATTAACATAAATATTAAGCAGGTCCATGACCAGAATGAGTGAACGAGTTGGAGTAAGTGAACGGGATGTAATGGAAGCTATTGATTGTAATGGTGGAGTCATGGTCTCTGCCTTACTAACACGGTTTCACTCGCGTGGACTATACAGTCCAGTCCACGTGTAGCGTGGCGCCATCTTCGCCCACATCGTCACTTAACATCAGGTGATTTGTGGTCAAACGCTACCCTGTAAATAGTAAACAAACAGTTCATCGCGACTTTTTTTTTACATCCCAAAGATTAGAGTTTGAGCACATGTCACCAGATGTTAAGTGACGAGGTAGTGGAAGTTGGCGTCTCCCTACATCTAGACTAAAAACTGTCCCAAGAGTGAGCCTGTCAGAACACAAGAACAATGGCTTGGCGACAGATTCTAGACTTGAGGGTGGTAACTAGTCATGCGAGCACTAGAAAATAACCTGCCACCAAGCAATGGTTTCATCAGGACTACAGTTCATCGCAATAAAAAGTATTCTATGGCCTTTCCCGAAGACACAGAAGATATATAGGTAGCGCTACGCACCAATGGTTCAATTTATCTTTATTCTAAATATCATCAAGAGTGATTAGCGGTTTAGGCGTGAAAAGGTTTTTCAACAGCCAGACGAGCATTAGAATATTCCCCACTACGTTATGTTATGGTTCCCTCATGATTCAAGCTTATTTCAGAATTAAATCGACAGACTTACGGCTTTCAAACCGACGTCACTACATTTATCGTAGCTTCAAAACAATTTTGTGATATAAATATGTATGAGTGTAACCCGCATTAGGGCCGCGAAGACCCTGGGCGAGATCCTACGAGTAGTTCTTTATATATAAACACTAATAGTCACAACTGAGAACAACAGAGCGATGGTGGCCGAACGGTTTGGCGTGCGACTTACAAGACGCCGACACCGAGTTCCAATCCTCTCGGCCTCGTACCTATGACTTAATAAGTTATGTGCGGATATGCCATCGCTCAAAACGGTGAAGGAAAACATCGTGAGGAAACCGGCATGCCCAAGAACTGCAACATTTTCAAGGGCATGTGACATCTACCAGCCCGCACTGGGCCAGCGTGGTAGATTATAGCCCTCTCTCTCTCTGAGAGAAGGCCAGAGTCCCAGCAGTGGGAACGTGGAAGGCTGATAATGATGAGTCACAACTAATGCAGAGCTCTGGAGCATATACTCGTACTCGTATGTCGCTTTGACATTTCAACTGTAATCCCAATAGACAAGACTGTCCCTCAATCAATAGCTCCAATTTAGACCACCCCGCTCCAACGGGATTAGTTTCCGGTACTATAAATATCTGATACTGATAAACCGATTACAATTGAATCATTAATGATTGGATGAAGATGAACGAGTTATGTCTAAGGAGACCGCAGTCCAATCTCGAATTTTAATTGATTCTGTTAAAGTATTCAGTTGGGTACGCTTTTCATTACCATTCTAAAGGATCGCCGCCGTAATTACTATTGTTTTAATTGATACTAGTTGCGCCTCGCGGTTTCACCCGCGTCGTCCCGTTATCATGCAGGAACCTTTTTCCGGGATAAAAAGTAGCCTTGTTGTTGCCTATGAATGTTTTTTACCACGTATCATCGTAACTATTGAACCGATTTTGATGAGTTTTAGAATGGATATCTCTTATACACTTAGACTACTTTTTATCCCGGGAAAAGGTTCCTGCAAGATAACGGGACGACGCATGTGAAACCGCGGGGCGCACCTAGTGTGCCATAATCTACCACGCTGGCCCAGTACGCCCAGTGATGATTGGTAGATGTCGCTGGTCGCAAACCCTTGAATATTGGGGTCCTTGGACACGCCGGCTTGTACACGATGTTTTCGTGACGACGCGGTGGCCGAGTTGGTAGTGTCCCTGCCTGCGAAGCTAGCGGTCCCGGGTTCGAATCCCGGTAAGGGCAAATATATGTGTGATGAGCACGAATATTTGTTCCTGAGTCTTGGATATTTCTATCTATTTAAGTATTTATTTCTCAATATAAGTATATATATCGTTGCCTAGTACCCATAGCACAAGTTTCGAGCTTAATTTGGGGCTAGGTCAATTTGTGTGTAATGGTCCCCGATATTTATTTATTATTTATTCTTCACCGTTTTGAGCGATGGCATAGATAAGAATAAAGGTAAACAGACACCACTGAACTAAATCTTCTCATCAATGCTTTTAATAATCGCAATTAATACATTCATTCGGTCAATGTGAAATGACTGAAATTTAAATGAGATAATACAATGGTGGCGACGGATTTACAGCTTGCATGTCAGGAGGCAATGCGATTTAAGGCTTCGTTAATGGGCTACTCCATTAGTGGAAAGAGAGAGATAGGTAACAACTGGAGAGGCATGACGGAACGTGAAAGCTCGTGAGTGGCGGTAAAAAGTTAACAAAGACTTTTTAAACCGTTCATAAGTGTAGTGGTTTAAAAACAAATAAAAAACATCTTTAAAGGTTTTCTTATGTGTATTACACACGGGAAGCACCAGCTTTTATACGAGTTTAAAAAAGGATCATCAAAATCGGTTCACCCAGTCAAAAGTTTTGAGGACATGAAAAAAATACAGTCGAATTGAGAACCTCCTCCTTATTTGACGTCGGTTATAAATGTAAGTCAATAGTCAATTTTTCTTTATTCAATAGGATTGTGATCACTTTAAAACGTCAAACTTGAAACTAGCTACGCCTGTTCCAACTTCCTTACGCCGGTAAAAGAACAGGCAAGAAACGCCCGGCAAGTAATTTTTTTGGCGATTGTAACGTAAACGCTACAATTGTACACATCTTGTTAAGTTATTTAGGTCGGGTGACTGTTTCCAATCACCCAGGCGACTACCGGGCCGGTCCGAGGGCCCGGGCTCCGTAAAACCGCTGTAAAACATTAACCGAACATTTACGACGCCCCCACCGCTGCATAAAACACAATTACACGGATGAGGAGTGCGTACTAAACTGAGTAAACGTTTTTGATCGAACTACACGCCACTTACCATTTCTTTATCCATACTATACTTTAATATATATTATACTAGCTGTTTCCCGCGGTTTCACCCGCGTGGGCTACAGTTTGCCGCGATAAAAAGTTGCCTATGACCTTTCTCAGGCTCTACACTATCGCTGTACCAAATTTCATTCAAATCGGTTCAGTAGTTTAGGCGTGAAAGCTTAAAAGACAAACAGACAGAGTTACTTTCGCATTCAAAATATTAGTAGCGATTTTGACAACCGGAAGTTTTCTCAAAATTAAATATCTAGCTTTTATATTTAAAAGCTAAAGATATTTAATCGTAGTTATGTGTTAGATCTAAACCTACAAATTATAAATACTTTTTTTTTGTCTATTGTCTTTTTTCAGGTGCAATTTCAGCTACATTAAATGAAAAGCGTTTTTTTCCGTGCCTGGGTGATGATCCATTGTAGTTTTTGATACTTTTAGATATAGGGAACCTTAGTTAGGGAGTTAGAGAGCTATATATATGTGATTCTGAGGGCGTTATTAATAATATCATTACAACCCTCTTTTTCGCTACCAAAAGAGGCCATGTTAGCAAAACCAGATCCATTAAAAATGTTAAAATACAGACGTAATCCAAACCCTGTCATATAGAAACTTTATAATATATGTGCCTTAATATCAGTCAGTGCCTTTGATCCCCTACCGGGGCCTAAGTGGAAAAACAAGAAACATGCTCTCAAGGGCGTTATCAAAAAACGGTATACAATACCGGATTCGCAATAAAACGGCTCAGGAAGGGAGGGGGGACCTTTAACGAAATTAGTTTTTGGCAATGTCAGATTTACGACAGCTAATTTTTTTTGACGTCACTGTTGTCTTTTGATTTTGTAAATAACATAAAATGTATATTGTTTAAACCTAATGTCATGTGTGTTTATTAAAATATTTTCGTACCTAATAATGGTAAAGAAATATTATCCAAATTACACATCTAAGATCTTTATTTTTATGTTGTTTTATTTTCTGTTGTTGCTTGTAGTGAAACAATAAAAAGCGTTGTCTATTGAAAAAGTTTGTTGCTATTTAGTTAGTTTTTCAAAATAATACGAACTTTTGTTAAATGGTTTTTTGTTGATAATTGACTCTAATAAAAAAAAACTTTAACTTGTAGCTATTTTGCCATGTCTTTTCTATTAAAAGAAAATCCATAACCTGGCAACACGTTCGTATTACATTCCCGTATAAGCCCCATAAGTCCCATGGCACATCTGTTCGCCTGTTGCTAATCTGAAAGTCATCTCGAGCCTTTGACGCACGCCATAGACAAGATAGAATAATATCAAATTCAATACATCCCTAGCATACTCGGTATCGTCTTGAGAAAACAAAACCTTGCCAAACTTTACGTTTATCGAACGCATATTAAATTCTACAATGTAAATAGGCTTCATTAGCATTGTAATAACTTTACGAGCAATATCGAATGATATACGGAGCACTTATTGTTTATGAACACTTTTGTTAAATTCGGTTGAATCTATTAAATTCATTCACTTTTATCACCGAGTTACATCACTCATCACTATTTTAATCGTAAAAGAAATCACTAAAATCGGCACTGAGGATTCGGATTAAAAAAAAATCACAGCACTGGCCACTCATATGTAACTGTTTTCTTTTTCTTTTTTAGTGCATTCGATTTTAGAAAGGCAAGGTGTTGGCGCGCGATAGAGGCGGCCGGCCGGCGCGCTATTTCCGCCCATCTGACGTGCTTGACGCTTTGCGGAGCGGCGTGCTCCGCCGGCGTTTTGGATATGGCAATTAATTATTTAGCGCACATTTACAGATTGAAGTTGAGATGTGAATATAATCGTAGATAGATACTGTTTAAATATAACAATATCACACACTCGGCTACTTTCTAAAAATCAAATTATAATAAAGCTTTACAAATCAAGCTTTGCTGAAGCGCTCGCATTGTTTTTTTTTTTTGAAGCTGACAATATTTTTGTGTGATATACAGCACGTTTTTGAGACTTTTGGGCACGCCTAATTTGTTAAAAGCACTTACAGCTCAAATCGGAATGTGCCTACATACTGTAGTAGTCACAGAAAAGTTTTTAAGGTTAGGTTACAATACAATTGATTATTTTTTTTCATTTTATTCAATTTCAATTAATACATACGACAATGCCAATAATATAAAAAAAATAACATAACTCCACCGAATACGCGTCTATTCCTAACATTATACGCAAATAAAATTTATGCATTCTCGTATTTGAAAAGTATTCACATCGACGAATCCTCGACCAAGGAAACTGTGTTCAAAATGTCACATCTGCGTATCACTTAGTTTCGCGCCTCCAGCGCTAGTGGCCACATTATCAAGCATTTTGTGCGTGTGTCGGGGTAGTAGGAAGCCTCATCATTTCACATTTAGCGTCAGCTGTAACTTGTAAGGCCAGCTCGGTAATGGACGCATGTTAGTTAAAACTTACGATTTGTTTACAGTTCATGAACTAAAAACTAAGAAGGTATTTTTCATGGAGGCGGTAAAAGTTCGAAAGAGAGGTAAAGGTAGACTGAAAGGGACAGACATAACCCCTAGAACGATGAACGGTGACATGGTTCATAACCCAGTCCAAGAAAGGATTGTCATACTAAGAAATCAAAGAGATGGCTAACGAGCGAAACATGATGGAAAATGTTCCACCAACAAGAGCTCTGCACTTGAAACGAAAAAAAAAACCGCATATTGTCAACAGACGGACATATTGTCTTTCAAAGATAGGTATCTACATGGTCTCTACTAACTTTTACTCTGAGAGAATTTTTTTTTTAATATCTATCTTATTTTTTTTAAAACGTCAAACTTAAAATTAGCTACGCCTGTTCCAACCTCCTTACACCGGTAAAAGAAAAGGCAAGAAACGCCTCCTGGGCGCGATCACATTGATTTAGGACCTAATTGCAGTTAGGTTACATCTCAGTGACAAGTATGTATTTACTCAACAGTTATTTGAGACTTAATAAAAGCAAACAAAAGCCTCTCAATGAAAGAGAAAAATGTATTGGGAAAAGCCACCGTATACCTGTATCAATTATGATTGCGTTGCATTCACATGCCTGCCGGCTATCATATCGCGCGGACGTTAATACGACAGCCGCCTGACATATTCGATGTGAATTGACCGGCGGCGGGGACTGCTCGCAGGTAAGGGTGAAACCAAACGAGCGTAATTTTGCGAGTCGTGAGTCGCGAATTTTCGGTCGCTCATTTTACGTTCCAGTTGCCAGACGAACTTAATTTATTTATACAGCACTGAGCGTTGGTACAGGCTGTTCGTGTCGTCGAGAACGATGGATCCATTGAAAATATTCTGTTTTTACGAAGAGGAGGCCAGAAAAAGAAGCTGGGTAAACCCACTCAATAGTCAGGGGCTGATATGTGGACAGTTTAATTCTTTACCACGACCGAAATTCGGTCGAGTTTACGCGCATTGAGTCGGCAGATAACTCATTTTGCGTCGTCGTGTGGCACCAACTGCCTTTTTGTATGAAACCGAATGCCGCAGAATTTATGCTACCAAAATTCTGCGACTCACGACTCACAAAATTACGCTCGTTTGGTTTCACCCTAAACCTTTATAACTACGATTTTAAACTTACATATATACCTATGGTGGTCAAATTGTCAATCCTGCAACGAGCTTGAGCTTTAGGTGAAGGAAAACGTGATGAAATCATAGCTTGGTGGTAGGGCATTATCTAGTGCTCGCCTGGCTAGCTACCACACTCCAGAAACTGTCGCCCACTTGAGAGCCAGTTCCCAATTCAGGTGTAGTGAGGTGTTTTTAAATTTCAATTTAGGTTAACTTATTTATTTCTAAAACATCTAATTTATTTTTTTAAGTAAGTGGCTTTGTATGTGGTTTCACGCCTACTCTACTGAACCGATTTAAATGAAATTTGGTACAGAGATAGTTTGAACCCTGAGGAATGACACAGGATACTTTTTATCGCGATAGACTGTAGGCCACGCGGGGAACAGCTAAACTAATATAGATAATGCTATTTATGGCTACCCTAGGTGCAGTGCTCTACACTATATACTTCGAGGATGTGTAGGTAGCTATAACCCATATGAACAATGTTACATGCCTGGTAAGAAAGATATGTTGAATATATACTCGGAGCTCTACCTATTAAACATTATATAGATCTTCTATCACAACTTCCTACATAGGCATCTATAACAATAGATAACTAATTCTACTATTCTAGATGTACATCACAGCCGAATGCCTGCGTGCTCCGGTAACGCCTCTGAAGCCCATTCCACGCTATTGAACATTACACCTAGGGTTAGCAAACGAAGACTTTTAAAAATTTGCTTTTCAGAAGTCTGATTTGAAATGCAGATAAATCATATAGACCATCTAAATTTGATCGGTAGAGCCAGTGTTTGACGATGGACCTAGATTTTTATCTATTTGACTTTGACGATTGAATAGGTTGTCTCTTCTAGGCAAGCATGCTCCATCATCATCACTTACCATCTGCTTGTTTGCCACGTATCTTTTTAAAAAACGAATTTATGTCTTTGGTCAAGAATTACGGTTATTGAATGATAAAACAATTATTCCGAACAAGAAAACGTGACAAAAACAAGATCAGAATTATGGTATCTGACTATGAAAACTAGCAAATTGTCTGTAGGAAAAATACGTGTGGTTACCTAGTTACCTGTCTACGGTGGTCCACAACAAATTAAAGGTCCCGATAGCACTTTACACGGAGAAAAGCAACCTTCCGAAATACAGAAGGAATTTCCTTCCCTTTTGACTCAGAAGGAAAGCTAAGGTAAAATACAGAAGGTAACATTTTGGAAGGTAAGACTCAGAAGGAAAGTCAGGATTTTTTCTGAGTATAGGTTGACCAAAAGTTACCTGATGCTAAGTAACGATGTGGTCAAAGCTCGCGCCACGCTATACCTGGAATGAGATCTGGCTCTCAAGTGAGGTTAAATTGATTTCCTGTTTAAAAGCAGCCCTACGATTTGGAGCAGCTATTCCGGTCAGGGTCGGCCCAGAGCACCGGAGCAGGCGGTCGTGGGATGCATCCCGTCTACAGCACACCCCCGCTACCGATGCAATGTTGTCATTGTGACGTCATACGCTGATTGTGGTGACGTCATATTCTAGACTGCTTAATCAAAGCAAGCCGGATTTGTGCACGCGCTCGACAGGAACGACTTTGGATGGAAATTCTACATCTACAAGTGATTTATGTATTAAAAAAAGTTGAATGTTTTTTTCCCAATATCCTATTTACTTATGCAAATGATTGGCGTGACGAGCAGGTCGCTCGCCTGATGGTTAGCGTCACGCTTTCATAGAATTGAGCCTTGAGCCACCACCACTTGAGAGTCAGTTTCTAATCCAGGTATAGAGTGGCGCCACCTCGCCACATCGTCATTTAACCAGACGCCAGAGTAGCAAGTAAGAAAAAGAAAATCACCCAATTGTTCAAAATGTTGTGCAAGAAATGGCAGCAATGCACTGCGCCCGTCGCTCTGAGATATTAGATATTCTTTTATTACGATGATTCGATACTATTTCTTACTTTTGATGGACTATTTATTTATCTAGGAAGTCATCAACACCCAGACACACTTAATAAACAGGTTCAGTATTTTAATTGTTCATCATCATCCGCCGGAAGAAGTCCACATAAGCCAACTCCATTGAACGGACATTAGCCATTTGCAACTGCATTAGTTTTGTTGCTACGCCACAAACGGTTTGCAGTTGGCACGTTTAATATCTATGACTGTCAGAAAACTGTGCCACGCCATGCATGCAGGCGATAATGGAAAATCGTTGTTACAGAGTAAACGGTGGTCACTGAATAAAGCGCCATTAACCCCAAGGTGGAACGAACACTGAATTTTCTGAAAGGAACGGTAGTCATTCAGACTTTTAATATAGAAATCGAATATATCACAAATATCGGCTCGTAAAGGGCACGATTCTCGTCATTCATCTCGTTTTTTCATTCGACTTTGAAAGCATTTCTATTTTTCGGAACGTATTTTATCAACAGTGGACGTTATTTGGTGAGATTGTTTGAGATATATTTTATTTTTTGTAAGATCTATATTTTTGTTGGAATGTGTACATCAGCCAACATTGAGCTTTCGGTAAGGGAATATATTGATCGTAGGGCATTGTCTAGGCTCAGGCTAGCTACCACCTTGAAGTTACGAATATGGCGCCAAGCATCTATCTGTGTGTTCCGGCAACCTCACTTTTTAGCCAGTTTCCACACTGACAAAATTTCCAGAAAAATTTACCGATTCCGTCTTTATTTACCTTAGTTTTCCTTCTGAGTCAAAAGTCCTTCTTTCCAAGGAAAATATATTTCGGAAGGTGTTTTCTCCCCGTGTAGCGTGGCCCTATAAGATATTAAAATAAGGTCAAATCAAAAAACAATCTTTCGCATTTCTAATACGTACAGACTTCATCGTTATGTGGAATACAAATGAAGGGTCCACTGCAATAATGATGAATGAAAGTCCAATTTTTTTTAAATCTTAATTAGTAATACCATTCGGTCACATAACATTATATTTAGAAATCTTGTTAACAAACTTAGCAATATCGCTTGCAGTCTTATGATAAATATGTTATAAATATTTTGGCTACACGGCTAGAACGCTCAACGTCACAGGTGTTCACGACAATAATAACATTTTATAATCTTCGGGTCTGAGTTTTTTCACACCGTTCATAAATTTAAAACCCAATTATCTCAAAACTAAAGTTAAAGGACATTCATCATTATTGCAGTGGACCCTTCAAATGGTTTCGGTTAGAAATTGTAGCACTGGTTTTTTAACAATAAAAATATTTTTTATCTTATCTTTATCACTGAAGAAACATTAATTTAGCAAGATTCCCAAAAGCGATTGCGTGGGCGATTCTCATCTCTCGATCCAGTCTACATTACATTTTCGGTTACCCTGTTTCGGCTGTTTCAATCGTGTATTCGCGCAGATCGTTACGTGGCCTCTTTGGACCTGCGAGATGATTCCAATCATGCCGAATGCCGATCTTGTGTCGACGAAATTGCTCCGGCTATTATTATTCGGGTATGATTCGGGGTAATTGGGAGTCGTAATCTCTTGTTGGATATATGAAGGACTGACTGTTTTCTTGATACGAAATATGGGTAATGGGTATTTGCGCCTCATGGTTTCCTTGTCATGACGCGGAAAATTTTCCGGGATAACAAGTAGTGTAAAATTTTTCCGGAATAAAAAGTAGTATTAAAACTATCTTCATTCCAATTCAACGTAAAGTTTGCATTTATAATTTTAGTTTTAACAGACACGCGGATAACCATCTGTACTGTATCCAGCAAGCGATTTGCACAGTACAAGATGGGAGATAGCCTAGTGCATGCAAATAATGGGCGACCGTAATAGCTGTACCACGTAGTTGTATAATATAGAGCTAGTGTCGGCAGTTGCGAATAAAAACCTGATATTATTCGGTTGTCGATAGAATCGAATAAACAACGGGCGAACAGTGCGTTGAAAAAATTTGCGAAAACAGTTGTCTTGTTTAGGTGTTGTGAATTCCCATCGCATAGTTCCTAGATACAGGGAATCCTAGTTAGGGGTCATAGTTATCAATGTAATTCCCTCATTATCATAATCATTAGCCGGAAGAAGTCCACATAGGCCTCGAATATAATTTGTTTGGGCGTTATCCTACTTCCTACTAATATTACAAATGTATCACCGTAACTACAGAACCGATTTGGATGAAATTTGGAGTGGAGATAGCTTATACCCTGGATTAACACAAAGGCTACTTTTTATCCCGGAAAAAAGATGATACCGCGGGACGCAACTAGTTTTACTATATTTTACCTAGTTTTACTATATATATGTGTTTTTTCCTCAATCGAATACTTAATAGGTCGAATGCGGAGGCAAGCGCTTCGCGCGACCCTCCGCACCTCGAGGCTAGCCAAATGAACGAACAATCGATACGCCGATTGCGTGAATTCGATTATCAATGATAATTTATCATCCGACGAATTATTTGACAATCGATTAAGTGATTGGACAGTTATCGGTTTAATTTTATTCACAATCGCCCCTAGCTAGTGTGGACCATGTGTAGAGGTTGTAGGTGGCATACTTACTTAACTATAGCAATAAATTACGCTTATTGCAGCTGTTACCTGCTCTGTTCACTAACAACTTGTAAAATAGAGTTGAGTTGTTAGGAATGCCAGTGTGAGCTATTTTAGAAGCGATATTCCCAGAGATGCAACGTACAAAGTGGAACTTTAAAACAAACTCGAGGAATTTGCTTTGAATTCTACTTCCTATGAGATGTTGAAGTTATAAATGATGTCATGTCACATAGTCTGAAAAGCACGAGTAGAAAAGAGACAGTTTCTTGGAAACTAATTAAATCAGAATGTAAAAATACATACTGCAATATAATTTGATTTTACAGCGATGGTGGCTCAGTGGTAGTAACGTCATCTTGCGAGCCCAACAATGAGCTTGATCTTTCGGAGAAGGAAAACATCGTGATGAAACCATAGCATGGTGGTAGGGTATTTTCTAGTACTTGCCTGGCTAGCTACCACCATGTTAAGAATCTGTCGCCAAACACCTATCGGTGAGTTCCGGCAGCCTCACTTGAGAGCCAGTTCCCAGTCCAGGTGTAGCGTGGCGCCATCTTCGACCACATCGTCACTTAACATCAGGTGACTTGTGGTCAAACGCTACCCTGTAAATAGTAAAAAAAACCTATTCATTTCCGGAGACATGCACCACGCTGGAACCATGTTATAAAAAGAATACAGTCTTTTTTTACCCAACAACATTGTACCTATGTATGGTACAGAACTAAAACAATACAGTAAGTACTAGAAAATGCATTCATTAAAAAATGCCGTCATATTTTTTATCTAAAAGAGTTTGAAAAGGAGAGTATTATAGAACATGATATATATATAAAATCACATTTCCCGACTGAGCGCTATACATTAAAAACAAATTTTTACATGCATTGAAAGGATGCAATACAAAATAATAATTTAGTTATTATTTATATTTCGCGTATTTTCGCAATGTATAAACGCTTTCGTAGCCAACTTTGTTTTACGTCCGTTGAGATTTCCGAAAAAGGACGATCAAAACTTTATCAAAGCTTTGAGATGAGAACGGTTGGTTCAGTTATGTGCCGAAAAATTTAACAGAAAAAAATGATGCAATGAATTGTTACCAAACATTTAAAATCCGTAGTCGAATCCAATATGTCGCCAATGAAAAATCACAGTTTATCCCTACTAATATAAAATATGCGAAAGTAACTCTGTCTGTCACGCTTTCATACCTAAATTACTGAACCGATATGGATATAATTTGGTACAGAGATAGTCTAGGGCCAGAGAAAGGACATAGGCTACTTTTTATCGCAATAAATTGTAGCACACGCGGGTGAAACCGCGGGGAACAACTAGCTGCTGATAAGTCAATGGACTCTTTTAGCACGCAAGGGGGGTTACCTTACAACTTAAGCTGAAAGTCTAAACTAAAATCTAAGTGCTGCGGCGTACTTTAAAACTTAAGCGGATTTATGAATGGAGTTGTTTAAAAAACTTAGCAAGGCGTAATCTGTCCGCTGCAAGCCCAGACGGAATATAATTACAGCGAGCACGCGAACTTTGTAACGAGCTCTGTTACAAACCGACGCGACGACGCGAAGATTTATTGTTCTTTGAAAAATATAAATCGAAATCTCTTTAGCCGCTGTCAAAACTGGTTAAATTGTTAAGCGGGGGATGAATGGCGAGCTTTCCTACTTTAAAGTTACATTGTATCTCTTTACTGCGAGATGTCTGACCACGGAACTTTTTTTATCTTACATGGTATCGTTTGACCACAAGTCACCTGATGTTAAGTGACGAGGTGGTCAAAAGTGACGCTACGCTTCGTCTAGACACTCCAGACAGGGAACTTGCTCTCATGTGAGGTTGCCACACACACCGATAGGTGCTTAGCGACAGATTTTTAGCTAGCCAGGCGAGCACTAGAAAATGCCCTACTACCAAACTCTGGTTTAATCACGATGTTTTCCTTCACCGAAAGATTTATTTATTACTGGGACCAACAGCAAATACATGTTTATAAAACAACTAATAAAAAACAGGTAGCTAATTATAGGTCTTTTGCCGGCGTAAGGAGGTTGGAACAGGTGTAGCTAGTTTTAAGTTTGACGTTTTAAAGTGATCACAATGTATCCTATTGAATAAAGAAAAAATGACTTTTGACTTTTGAGGTCCTCACGGTAACAACGAAATACTTAAATCATAGAGAATGCACAGCATAGTGATGAATCAATCATATGTACCTAAGAATCAATAAAAATAAGAATCATAGGTTATGCTTGTATTGAGAAATTAGCACGTTGTAAGAGAAATAAACCAAATTGCTTCCATAGATAGAGTAGCCAACACTCTTCTTTTACAATTCTATAAGTCTTTGGTGAGGCGGTGCAGTGCGGTGGAGCTAAGAACTAATGTGCAGCACACACAGACTAATAAATTGTCTGGCCGGGTATTTAGTTCGATACTACTACGCTAGATGGCGCTGTGTCATGATGACCTGTGTTCAATGGCAACTTGTGTTAGGCCCCAAAAACATCTATGTATCTTTTACATATGAAAAATCTATAATCGCCGAAATGTATGTACGCGCATAACTTCAAAACGACTGCACCAAATTAGATAATATGTTTTTCGTTATTTTTAATTGTCAGTGCAAGGTAAGTATGATTTTTTTTTTTTGAAAAATCCGCCGGTAAATTGAGAAATTCAGATAAAACGGAGTATTGGGGTCAGGGTGTCTCCAGCGAAATGAAACTGCTTTTGACTCCTTTCCATATAATAATATGTGGACTGTATTTTTTATTAAAGGTTCAAATACAACACTTTGAAGCAGTAGACAATAGTACATACAAGATATCCAGGTGGGTCGACTCATCTATCCACAACACGGAGAGTAGCTTTTTTATGGGAATTTTGTGTACTTTAATGTAACATCCATTTAATTGCTATAAAATGAGGGTAAAACAAAACTGCCAATTAAAATTAACATCAAACACCCGCGGTTTCACTCGTGCCGAAGATTTCTGTAGAATTGGAATATAGCACTCACGTAGCGTTCTATTAGTAAATTTTCAGAATTGGATCAGTAGTTTCAGAGTTTAACTGTAACATCAAACTTTACCTCTTTTTAATGATTCCTTTAGTTTATTTACTAAATCATCTACATTCGTCACGTAAATCCTTAGATCCGTTGCTTACAACACGTTCTAGAAATCTAAAGTAGCGTAGGTAGGTATAACACAAAACACGTACAATGAAAGGCATAGGAATGAGCCGTGTTGACTTCGACGACTGTAATATATCGATGGTCATTGTTCATCTCGATAATAACAGAATTCAAACAGCGATGTTCAAAAATGAATCTGTTGAACAGTTTAAAATCTTGGTTACTTGTAGGTGCAATATTTGCAATTGTAATTTATTTATAAGATCATCACATATATTACATACAAAATAGTTTATTCGAGTAATACTAATAGCGTATTTGAAAAAATTATATGAAATATGGGTAGGTCAGTTGCTTGAACTAACTAAATATGCTCTAATGATCGTTAATGACCGGCAACGTGCCAAAAATGCTGCCTCACTGAACAACGTGACTTATTCTTTATCCAAAATGCACACCAGCATTAATTAGTACAATATTACAATGTTCAATAGAGTTAGTAAAGTTGTTCAATAAAGTCTTAGGGATATGAATGCTAGTGTTCTTAAACGAAAACTGAACACCATCTTGTTGGGCAAATGCTATTATAGCGTAGGCGAATTTTTTGCTGACAGTGCTTTTTGTGGTGAAATGTGACATTTCTGACATATGTAATCTCTTTTTGACCGTTTTATTTTTGACTATTTAATTTTTGTTATCTAATGACTATGACCTTTTATTGATTCTTGTTTATTTATTTCTTACTCAATGATTCATTCTTTTTCTTTAATGTGATATTGTCATTATTATTATTATTTTCTCTTTTTTATTTTTCTAGTTAATTTGATTTTGTAATTAGCGGCCATCCTACTCTATTTGTACGCCCATTTAGGCAAAACATGTTGTACCTATAATCCCTTTATTGAAGATCTGCATGCAATCTTGCTATGTAACACATGCACATGTTTACAAATAAAATATCTTTATCTTTATCTTAGAGTATTTATAAGTTAATAAAATAGAGAAGTATTTGTTTTTTTGTTATTTTGTTTCCAATAATAAGGCAAATATTTAACATTGATATTTTGCTGTTTGACGTAGCACATCGATATATAAGAGCGTCGTTCCTTTATGAACATCCCTACGTCGCGCATTTTTCAAGTGAGCAAGTTCAGAGTGCACCTTTCAGCTTTGATGCACTATTACGGTGCATTGCAAGACTGGCGATATATACTAGTCTACATGTACATACAGGCCTTTCTTCGGTTAAAAGCTGAATATAACAAAAGGGTTTCTCTAAATTTATTGCATTTATGTACATCTAGGTCAATGCTCTGTCTTGCCCACATTGTTTACATGTAGATCGTAATTATTATGCATCTGTACGTCTCACATAATGACCCAACTTGTGTATAGCAACATTTGTAATTCATCTAAAGTACCGTCACTTTTATAATAATAATGACAACAGAGCTTTAGCGAGTTTTTATTCATCTTCTATATCTTTCAGCTGTACTGGCAGTTTATTATTTAATTTTATTTTTTATGGTTATTGTGTGTGTGAGCCAACATGTATGCATTACTAATTAAGAAATTGGTACCACCTTTGACCACATCTCTCTATTTAAACCTCATGTTAGGAATTCATCGCCAAGCACCTATCGCAGTGTCCCAGCAGGCTTCGATGTTAATTAACTTACGAATCATCTACGAGGTGATGCAAACACCTAGGTAATCTAAGTCTTAGGTGCATTTTCTGGTTAAAATGAGTCTTGTAACTTATGACAGCTTCCTCCGATGACGCGCGCTGGGCGAAGTTTCCAAAACAAATAGCCAGCATAGACGAGCGATTGCACTGTTGATTTTGAACCGCGTAGTTTTCAGTTAGTGTTGAATCTAGTGGCTAGTTAGCTTGTTTTAGTTAGGGGGCGTCCATTTATTACGTGAGGTGTTCTAGGGGGGGGGGGGGGGGGGGATCAAGTTAAATATTTCCAAATCACACTTATATATTTTTTTGTTTTTTTTTTTATTCTTATTAATTCAACACGTTTAGAAGAATAGAAGTTTTGAAGAATCTCGCGTGAGATTAGGGGAGGGGGGAGAAGAAAATCTTACGATATCTCACCAAGAGGGGTAGGGAGGTCGAAAAATTCTCAAAAATGCCTCACGTAATTAATGGACGTTCCCTTAGTTAGATGTTATTTTTAAAACTTTTGTGTGTAGAAGAAAGGATTGACGTCGTACCAAGAGGTCAAAAATATGGCTGAGACAGGACGAGATGGAAAGTACTAAACAGATAGAAGCTTGGCTCTTAAAAAAAAGATGTGTGTATGTAACTCTCTCTGAGAGAAGGCCAGAGTCCCAGCAGTGGGAACGTAAAAGGCTGATGGTGATGTTTGTTGCCTTGTCGTGCCTAAACCACGGTTTCTTGATGAAATTTAGTATGGAGATAAATTGAACCATAAGAACATGGGATACATTTTATTACTATAAGTCCACGCGGGCTAACCCGCTGGGCGCAGCTAATTACTTATACAGCTTAAACTCCTAATTAGGATTCCCTGTATTTAGGCATCATAAACTATGTAGACAGTAAATCAACAGCACTCCGAACACAAAAAAATAATGAAGTTAATTAACACGTAGGTAATTACAATGAAATCTTAATTAAGCATCTAAATTACAAAGCAACGAGTCGTTTACATGTAATTAGTAAGTGCTTAATTTGATTGTGTTGACACAAAACTTGTTAACGAGTTGTTAAAGAGCAAGCGCAAGTGAAAGTAGTATTGTGAAGTGAAGAAATAATTTTCGAAAGTTCATTTCCTTAGGGTTTTTGATCCCTGGTAAATTTTAATATTAAAAGTGTATAAAAAATGACTAAATGGTTAACTTCTTCATACACTTTTGACAATACTTAAATTTGCAGATCAAAAAACCGGTTCTAGGGAATCAAATGCTCTGATAAATTTTGTACAGAAAATTGACAAATTTCCCCGGACAAAGACGCAGGGCGGCACGATTGCTAGTAACTCTACATAATATATTCCTTCGTATATGTAAACCAAAATCCATATTCGCGTGCACCAAATTCACGTTGAAGATATCAGATTAGACATCTCATCCCTGAACTTCATGTGACTACAAGAGGTATATCAGTAGTAGTTTCTGAAATATTGCCGAAGGAAAATATACAATAACAGCGGCCTGGATTGTATTGTTTCTACGATATTGTCCCAAATAGGGTATAGTTTAGGATATCGCAGCGAACGAAAAGAGATTTAGGCCAATAGCTGCAATATATTTTTATACTGAAGGTGGCTAAGTTTCACTTAGAATTTACATTCAGGACCTACAATATTTCAACAGTTGTATATCATATCATCAGTAGAAAAATCATTTGGTTCTACGCTTCTAAGATTTTTTAGAATCTGTGAATGTATGAGTCGACACTATGTTGGTGAGCTAATAAACACAATTTTTTCCTGTGAATTCCAAAACGGCAGAACTGATTCTGAATAAATTTTTGGCAACCATCACATTACCCCAGCGGCCCTGTGAAGTTTGGTAGCCATCTGATCAACAGGTTTTTTTTTACCTACAGATTATTACAAAACTAGATTTTTTCTATTTTATTACCTAAGTAAATTAAAACTGAGTAAAAATGTGTGTAGATAAATATTAATTCCCACGCGGGCGAGGCCGTAATGCAGGTTACCAGTTTACATAAAAATACAAGTTCAACTTATTATTCGTAAGCATAATCATCAAGTTGATGAACGCAACTTTCCAAGTAGCGGTCCATAACTTCGCCTTTAACATTTCTACGTGTAGTTTCTGAATAGCTCCCTATTGTTATCCTCCGGGATACGGTATCCGTAAACTTGCCCTAAATGGTATTATTGTGCGCATCAAAAGGCAAGTGAATGCCTAAATTGGGGCCTCTACTGAATAGGGCCCTAGAAATGTAAAAATTGGAGGCAATGCGGTATTTGAATAGAATTAGGTAATAAGAAGGCTACAGCGGTAGGCATATTATCCGTATTTTGCCAAAATTTCCACTTGTTATATCTAAAGTTGGCTGTGAGAGTTTCGCGAAACATATTTTGTAAATTCTAGTTGAAATCCCTGGTTGGCGGTAAAGATTTACTCTGGAAAATCATTCGCGATATTAAGCTCGTTAAGTTCTGGCAGCCTCACTTGAGAGCCAGTTCCCTATCCAGGTGTAGCATGACGCCACCTCCGACTACTTCGTCAGTTTACCATCGGCTGACTGGTGGTCACACGCTACCCTCTAAAAATGCAAAGTTAACCACTGGAAAGCTACCGGTAAAGGCTTAGGTAGTACAAAATAAAGCCAATCTCATCGATCACGACAATTCAGTGTTTTGCTTTAATAGCATGACCGTTGTGATCGCGATATGAAACAAAGTAATTTTATATCGGCCAACATGCGATGAAAAGTACGGCGCCAATTCAATTACGAGCTACTACTGGTTAATATTTATTAAAAAAGTAGCTGCACCTCGCGTCTTCCCGTTATCCCGTAGGAACCTTTTCCGGGATAAAAAGTACCCTATGTCCGTTTCTTGGTCCTAAGCTACCTCCCCACCAATTTTCAGCCAAATCGGTTCTGCGGTTCTTGAGATATAAATAGTGGAACTAAGACGACTTTCTTTTAATATACGTATTTTTGGGACCAGAAGTGGAAAATCAATACTCAAATAGATTTCACTATGTTCCGTTTATTTCTTACACTAGATTACACTTGATCACACTTTATGACAACACTCAACTTATACGAATCACTATTTCGACAACATAGCCCACTGAATCACAACCGCATTGGTCAAAAGTCGTAACAAGAATGAATCGCACTTCAGCCGTGGCTGCCATCTTGGTTTTTTACCAACCCACCGAGATGGCGCCACTAGTACGTCCGTAAAATCAAAATAAATACAGATTATTATTAAATCATGAAAATGGTATTAAAATATATATCTAGTAGTATAAATCATTATTATTATCTTACAAATATATATATATGCAGTAGTATACATAATTAACATTACCTTACAGCTCGGCCATCCTGCACGAAGCGAGTCCTCTCGCTTTAGACAAATTATATAACCAAAAAGAAAATATTCTATACATTGCTTCATTAATAATCAATTATTAATAACTAATTGTACCTACCTAATTAGATATAATTTGATTTTATTCACAATATTAAATATTTCGTGTATATTTTCTGAGAATAGATAAATAATTAACATCATTTTCATTACATATATGTACCTACAAGAAACTTATTAATATGTAAATGCATATAGTTTAAACTAGGTTAGTCATAATAACTAATACAACAACTTATGTAATCGTTTTCCTCTACGCTATCACAATCAGAAACTTCTTCACTTTCAAAATTTCTGTTGAACCTTAACCATGGTTGGATTTTATCAATAGCTACTACAGCTTCATATCGTCCGTTTTTGCGCGTAAGCGGTATGTCTTCTATTACTAACCTATCATGCGGGAGCACTTTCATTACGCGATAAGGTCCTTGGTATTTATTAATTAATTTCTGTGATTTACCGTCATGAGGTACCTGACGCTCGACTCTTACTAAATCACCTTCCTTATAAGTCCTACTAACGCTTGGACCGTGGGGACCGGGAGCGAAATCGATATATAATGATATATCAAAGCGACTGGTCGATGCTACCCGTGACCAAAATGCTAGTCGTTATCCTGCGCAACGAATAAGCATTGCCGTTCAACGCGGCAATGCGGCCAGCATTTTGGGAACGTTGCCAACTGGTAGTGGTTTATTAAATTAAGTAGTTTGTTTAGTTTGGTAGGTAGTTTTATTTTACATTTTAAGGTTTAGCTAAGTGTTTTTATTTTGATCTAAAATATAATATTAGTCCTACTGGGTTTCCTATGTTTATTATATCTTGCCGCGTCTTTAGATTGTTGCCGTGTTATGTTTTGTTTGGCTTCTTCCCGTATATTTTGAAGATTTTCAACGGGTACTCAGGTAAGAGTTTCGTTGATAAGAGAACTCATGATTCCATCAGCCCTACTAGTTATATTAAAGCCAAACAACAGTTCAGACGGGCTTTTGAGTAGTTTTATGCTATCAGCGTACGACATCCGATAAGGTCTTAAAACTACGGGTTCAGAGTTTTCTAATTCAATCACCATTTTATAAGCTTCGGTGTATCCCAAGTCCTTCAAACTATTCGAGAAGCATGAATTATATTCAGATAGCAACCTTTGAAGTTATATGTGCTTGTCAACCCCAAGATAAATAACAAAAATAAATATCGGGGACAATTGTACACAAATTGACCTAGCCCCAAATTAAGCTCGAAACTTGTGTTACGGGTACTAGACAACGATATACATACTTATATAGAGAAATAAATACTTATATAGATAGGAATATCCAAGACGCAGGTACAAATATTCGTGCTCATCACACATATATTTGCCCTTACCGGGATTCGAACCCGGGACCGCTAGCTTCGCAGGCAGGGACACTACCAACTCGGCTACCGCGTCGTCAAGATCATTATTAAAATTTAATTTATGATCAACTTCTTCTAAAAAAAACTACGCTACACGATTCCATGGCCTCATTAGGAACAGCATTATTACTACCGCTCATAACGTGAGATTTTGTGTCAGAACGAGTTAAAAGAGCGTTTTTTTTTTATGTGCAACACTTCAGTAGAAGTATTGTAGACTAAGAGAGCCCCACGACCTTCCTTGATTTCGTATTCACCAGGGCATACATAATATTCTTCACCTTCTGCGCCCCTAAGAGTCCCATTGACGGAGACGTTGCAACTAATCCGCGTATCTATGATAATTGGTACTACATGCATTGTTCTACTTGGCAGATCTACATATATCGGAACTAGCAATCAACTGGATCTTTTCCTCACAAACCCTTTGGAAAATTATCAGGACTTATCAGGAGTCTTAGTAATGCAAATGTCGGGTTTTTCTGTAAACGAATGGCCCAAAAGATTTGGATGAGAAAGTACATAATCATCGACAACAAACAAGTCTATAACTTATTCAAGCCCCTGTACTTCCACGGAAGCTGTCTCTACACCTAATGGTCGAACCAAACTGGCACCGATTCCTCTGAGCGTAGGCAAATTATCTCGTTATAAGATTTTGAGATCGAGAGCTTTTGCATGGGTAACTTTGATCGGTGAGTATTGGCTCCCAAGATCAATGTGACAAGTAATCGGGGATTTATTTATGCGAATTTCAGTGATGTACTTGTTATTAGAATTATCATCGGTTAATAGTTATGCTACTTGTTTCTCGTTGGTGTTTTTACCGGGTATGATCTTATCATTAGGTAACACCTTACGTCGAAAACAGTCTTTTGCCTCATGACCGAAGCGTTCGCAATTTGTGCACTTCACAATAGGCTTATTGCATTTGAAACTAGGGTGCCCTAATTCATTACAATTAAAACACCTTATGCTACCATTCCCTTGGCCCACATTTGGTGGCCCCGGTCGATTGCTAAGAAAGTATGGCTTACACTCTACTCTATTACGTGCCAACGTGTCATACGATTCTCTAGTTTGGGCTAATTTAACCGTCCTAAAGTACTTGAGCACCTGTTCTGGTTCCTTAAACTGTGCAGCTTGAGCCCCAACTTTAACAGCCCTATCTTCGACCCCGTACAGTAAACAGTCAACTGCCTGCTTGCCAAAAATTTTGCATCGATTCAATAGGTTTACCTTCGCATAATAATAGTGCTCTAAAGACTCTCCGTATTTAACCTTTTTAGAAAGCATTTCTGTAAGAAGTTCGGCATAATCCTCGCGGCAGGGAAATGACTCGATCAACTTTTTCTTCCACTCACTCCAGGTATGTAGAAGAGAAGGCAAACCCTGGTACCAGGTTTTAGCAACGCCACTTAACTTCGGCAATGAGTAATGAATGATTTCCTTCTCTTCCCAACCATATATTTCGGCACACTCTTCGACTTTAGTCAACCAAGTTAGAATAGTTTGTTCTTTGGACATAGGATCAAAATCTGGTATGACGTTAGTGTTAAAAGTAAGCTTGGGTTTATCCGAACTTCTTACTTGTGATAGTATGCCTAACACCTTATCTAAAATATTATTAGAGTCATCTAACTTACTACTATATCTCTTCTTACTTGGCGGGAAGCGTCGCTCCTTCGAAGAATCATCTGAAGAATTCCTGCGGCGCCTTTTCCCATTCCTTTTGCTTGTCGTTCTCCTCCTCCTCCTCCTCCTCTCGTATCCATCCTGCGAGCTACCAGAGTCACTTGATTCATGGTAATCCCTCCTGCTCCTTATCCTTTCGCCTTGCGGCGCATTCGTATATCCTTCATTTCCCAGATCACTTGGCCGCGTTCCTTGGGCCTTCCCGCAATCTGGGTCCCTAGACGCTCTTTCATAACTCAGATCACTTGGCCGCGTTCCTTGGGCCTTCCCGCAATCTGGGTCCCTAGACGCTCTTTCATAACTCAGATCACTTGGCCGCGTTCCTTGGGCCTTCCCGCAATCTGAGTTATCTTGAGCCGTTGTCAATCGGTCATGATCACTCGGCCCAGTTCCTGGGGCCTTCCCGCAACCATGACCTTCAGAATCAGAATATTCATTTATATCGTTTTCCATACTCCAGTTTGTCTGAAACTTTCAAAACTCAGCTTAGAATCTGTACACAAGATGAAGTACAACAGGGGTACCTGATTGGTGGGTGATTGAAATTATTCAAGAAAGGTAAACACTGCGTTTTTTTTTTGACATAACTTCGCGATGACCTCACTATCCCAATCCGAACATTTACCTATTCTACGATCCATTGCAGTCACATTATCTCTTATATTTTTATATTGTATAATGACTTTCACGGTGACCTTCACTATCCTCACTATAACCTAACCTGATACCTTAACTGGTACCTTAACTGTAACCTTAACTTTCACCTTAACTGTCACCTTAACTGTCACCTTAACTGTCACCTTAACTGTCACCTTAACTGTCACCTTAACTGTCACCTTAACTGTCACCTTAACTGTCACCTTAACTGCCACTTTAACTGTCACCTTAACTGTCACCTTAACCGTCACCTTAACTGTCACATTAACTGTCACCTTAACTGTCGCCTTAACTGTCACCTTAACTATCACCTTAACTGTCACCTAAGCTACGGCCCAATTCCATAATCTGAAGCAGCGTGGCCTTAATAGTAACTCTCCAACGCAATGTAAGAATTGTATTTTCTATTCAAATTCAAATTTAGATCAAAACATTTTTATTTAATAGGATACATCATATGATCACTTTTAAAACGTCAAACTTAAGACTAGATACGCCTGTTCCAACCTCCTTACGCCAGCAAAAAAAACAGGCAAGAAACGCCCGGCGGGTAATTTTTTTGGCGCGATCACATTTACAATTTTAATCTTACCACTAATTGATTGAATTGGAACAAGTTCACTACATACAATCCAATATTCATACAGATTATCTATTTCCAACGGTAACCTCAGCCTAGCAATGTTTATGAAAGTCTTATTTGCTTACCAGGGTAGCACTACTAGCATTTTGAATTTATATCGGTTACGAAATAGCCACCACTAAAAGAAACATTCAAATGTTTTTTTTTTCATGAGTGTACGTAACAGTTTCTTCAAATAGCAGAATCTTATTAACTTGATTTTATGTAGGGTATGTTTCGTAAAATTTTGTTCCAAACAACAAAAAAAAAAGAGTAATGAAAAAAAACAAAGAATCAGGAGGAATTTACTTACGTTTTCATGGACGTGGTGCGGGAAAGTACGTGGTTGTTTCCCGTCGATCCCACTTCTGACCTTTTGGGACCAGAAGTGGAAAATCAATACTCAAATAGATTTCACTATGTTCCGTTTATTTCTTACACTAGATTACACTTGATCACACTTTATGACAACACTCAACTTATACGAATCACTATTTCGACAACATAGCCCACTGAATCACAACCGCATTGGTCAAAAGTCGTAACAAGAATGAATCGCACTTCAGCCGTGGCTGCCATCTTGGTTTTTTACCAACCCACCGAGATGGCGCCACTAGTACGTCCGTAAAATCAAAATAAATACAGATTATTATTAAATCATGAAAATGGTATTAAAATATATATCTAGTAGTATAAATCATTATTATTATCTTACAAATATATATATATGCAGTAGTATACATAATTAACATTACCTTACAGTATGTTACTTAGAAATAAACGTTCTAATTTTCGCCCCAATTATATCTGTAGGAAATGTTTTAATTAAAAATTATAGCAGGTATACTCGTAATGCCTTTCGACAAATACATTCTTCCTGATGATAAACTGCGCTGTTATCTTAGATCTATTATATTACCCATAGCGGAAATCAATCACGCGGCCTCACGTTTCGCAATCGGCTGTTTTCCCATTGCGTCACATCCTAACCAGCCTTCGTGAGGTACACATCCTCTGTCGCCTGCGGAGTGAGTCTACAGAGTCTAGGTTCATATCTGGATCCACTCTATCGATACAGGTTAAGTTTTAACTCTAACCGGATGAACCCTAACCGAGTTACGGTAGTCTGGCGTCATCACGCCCTTCACCAGAGCGTGTAAAAGCTATATTAGTTAGTCTGATAACATCACGGATTAATATCATGAGCAGCTTTGGACGACGCGGTAGCCGAGTTGGTAGTGCCCCTGCCTGCAAAGCTAGAGGTCCTGGGTTCGAATCCCGGTAAGGGCAAATATATGTGTGATGAGCACGAATGTTTGTACCTGAGTCTTGGATATTTCTATCTATATAAGTATTTATTTCTCTATATAAGTATGTATATCGTTGTCTAGTACCCATAACACAAGTTTCGAGCTTAATTTGGGGCTAGGCCAATTTGTGTGAAATTGTCCCCGATATTTATTTTATTATTTATTTTTATTTTTATAGTTTTTAATCGTATGCATTTATTAACTCATTAGCTGCGCCCCGCGGATTCACCCGCGTCTTCCCGTTATCCCGCTGGAACCTTCCGGGATAAAAAGTAGCCTATGTGTAATCCGGGGTATAAGTTATATCCATTCCAAATAACAGTCAAATCCGTTCAGTAGTTTTTGCTTGAAAGAGTAACAAACATCCATTCTCACAAACTTTCACACGTCCCCAGTACCCGTCCGTCCGTTACTATTTCTAAGTTCTTTCTAAAATATTCTAGAGGTCAAAACAAAATTTTGTATCGGTAAATAATAAAGACTGAGTCACACAACTATAATAATTATAAGAATTGAGAATATACATAGTACTTAGCACAGAAACAACATAATTATGTATGAGAAGTTTATTTATACACAGAATGATGGATGAATGGGAGAATCTTGGGTGTTCAGGATTTTGTTAAGGATTGGAATCTTGAAGGATTTCATTGGGACACCAGCGCCGGGACAGGTAAGGGTCTGAAACAAGGGCAAAGGTACGTATATTTATAAACCTACATAAAATAATTCATCAGCGGTTCAGCACAGAATTGGCATAAATTAAAACAGTCCTCATCATCATCAGCAGGAAGAAATCCACTGCTGAACACAGGCCTCCCCCTTTGAACGCCCCCATGAACGGCTATTAGCCATTTGCACCCTTCGGCTCCCTGCGACTCTTACAATGTCGTCGGTCCACTTAGTAAGGGGCCTACCTACAAAGCAAAAATTAAAATAGTACAGTCAGCGAAAAAATCAGCTGATTACATTCAATTTCGGAAATGTCCACAACAAGGTCAGTTTGGTCAGAGTGACTGTGATAATTTGAAAACTGCACAACCAACCAAGAGAAATCTTATTAGTAAAGCTTATTATAAAATATCGGACTAGATCGGCGTAACGAGGTTAGAACAGGCATTTTAAAGGGATCACAATGTATCCTATTGAATAAAAAACCAATTGGATTTGACTTTTGCGCGTTTTCCGCGATTTTGTCGCTGACCGTACTGAGATAAATACTACGAACAACGTTCCTTTTAAAACGAAGTATCCCATTTCATTTGAGCTTTATTACAATTTCCAATATAAATATTGGCTTTACGAGATAATCGTGAGAGAGAATAAAAATAAATACGAGCTCTGGTGAGGGGAACTCTATAGTGGATTGGCGGACGTGTCTTCAGAGTGCTGTAACTTTCAGGGGGTAACTTTAATACCAACGGTATTACAAGTTATCACAAAAATATTCCCTCAGGATCAACTTTACATGGACCTAAATGTTTAAATAATGTTTTGTTTGCGCTTAAGGACTCCGTGATGTTCGGAAAGTTGTATTTCGTTGCCTATTAAAGCCAAGTTTGACATTGAACACGTGAAACTTAGGTGTCTGTTCGTTAAAGCCTGAAAAGCTAAAACTGAATGAATAGATAAAACCTGACTGGAATAAAAATACGGCAAAAACATTGTTTTGCAGACGATTTTTAGGAGTGTAAGATATTTTTAATCGCCGCGCCGATGGAAACAGAGGGGTTTTATAAGTTTAACATGTATCTTTCTGTGGCATCGTAACTCAGAAACAGAAAGAAGATGATTTTTGAGGAATTCTTTTTTATTTACGTTAATATGTAGATAATTATACTGTTTTAAACTACCATGGTCAAAAACATTAGAATTAGGTTTTATAACGGGATAATTACCATGTATTTGTTTTTGTTTGAGTTCTCGAAAAAAATACATACTCGAGTTAAATACATGGTAATTATCCCGTTATAAAACCTAATTCTAATGTAGATAATTTTTTTTATTATAAGAAGTTACAAAAAAATAAGATTAAAAATAAAACAAACGCGGTACACAAAAAATTTGGTAAGCCTCCAGAAGACGGTAAGGTGCCCAAAATGCTGGCAGCATTGCCTCGTTGAATGGCAATGCTAATTAATAATAATCATATTCTTTCAAGAACAATTATTTGATTAGACGCGTTTGAGACAATCTTTTCCTCTATTTTCACACGCGGAAGTAGGTATATATTACGCTAACCATTTAGGCCTGCATATTACGTGACCTCTTAAAACTATAGAGTTAAAGGCGGATTTTGCTGGACTTTTTGCGTTTAGAAATGAAATAAATGTATCTGAACCTAAGCTTCATTACATCGCGGCGGATACTGCAGCATTCCCCAGCGCCTGGCGTCAGTGAAATTTGAACCTTGTTACGTTTGGTCGAAACGTATTATTTTCTAAATAAAAAGTACTGACTTTTTGGACGTCAACTCAACACGTTTAAAGATGAAATTGCGTTACCTTCCTTGCAGTTCCTCCTTTCTTTGCTACGAGATTGCTGTTGTGTTACGTGAGCAATTTACCTGTAACAAAATAAACAATGAAATTAGTTTTAAAATAACTATGAAAATAATACAAGTTCGTTCTCAGATCACTATCTTCTAGGAATTTCGGAAATTAGCCTATAATTCTATGAATATTATATCAACCAATGAAACTTGGTTCAAGATGAACTAGTGATTTCGAATAATCATTTAACATTCATGAGATCTCCAGAGCCCATGTGCCCCATGTGTATAATCTCAACGATCGTCCTAGTCAAATTGTAGTCTTTATACGCATTACATTTCAGGATAATTTGATGATAATAACAATGCCCACACAATCACATACATAGCTCTGACCTTTAACCAGAATTCCCTGTTTTTTTTGTTTCAAAATTTGTATTATTCAATAGGATACATTGTGATCACTTTAAAACGTCAAACTTAACTAGCTACGCCTGTTCCAACCTCCTTACGCCGGCAAAAGAACAGGGAAGAAACGCCCGGCAGGTAATTTTTTTGGCGCGATCACATTGACAATTTTATTCTTATTATTAATTGATTGAATTGGAGCAAGTTCACTAAAATCCCAAGCTTTTTTGTCATTTATTAGACTGATATTTTTAAATTAGCTTTACTAATAAAATTTCTCTTGTTTGGTTGTGCACATTGGGATATGGAAACATGAATATTAACGGGTTACGGGATCACAACCAAAGCAGACCAGACACCACAAGCAGCACCCGTTCACGAGTTGACGCATGTGCCAGCCATCGCTCTCGTCGACCATATTAGAGGGAAGAGGTCGTCGGTCCACCTAGTGGGGAGCCTACCTACAGAACGTCTACCAGTTCGTGATCGGCCGAGAAACTTGCTTCCCCATCAAGCCCCTCGCTACTCCGCAAACCCGCAACGGTGTTGACAGTAGGCACTGGGGGTGGCTCTGTTTGCAATGAGGTCAGCAACCAAGTTGACAATGTGTGCAGAGGCTCTGTTCTCTTGTTCAATATAATTGAATAAGTTTGAACTAGTTGAAATATTAATTTCAAGTTTGCCGTCATATTACTATTGATGGAAGGCTGAACCACGATTACAATTTGCATGTGTTTATTTTAAACCAAATAATAAATTAGGGTAAAGTTGTAGCTAAGCATAACAGGAAACTCTGACAAGGGCTGGCTTAGCCTATCCGCACTGGGCTTGCTTGGTGGATTATGACCCATACTCTCTCGCTCTGAGAAAAGGTCTGTGTCTCAGTATCGGGAACGCAGTAGTCTGATGGTGATAATAATGAATAAGAGGTCAATGACAATGACAAGATGGCAATACAAAAACATGGGAAATGTACGACTAAGGGCCAGTTTTATAAATGTCCGTAGTTAAATGCCATGACCAATTTCGGTAAGTTAGATGTTATTGACAAATGTTAGTACGGAGAATTTGACAAAAAGTTTAAATTTACTGAAATTTGGTATGACGTTTAACTTAGGAACGTTTATAAAACCGGCGCTAAAACAATTCAACTGTCTAGGTAAATTTTCGAATCCATCGGCAACGCCCCTAATGTTGCAATTGTCCAAAAAGTCTAGTCACCCCGTACCATCAGTCGGCCATCTGTTTGTTTGCCAGTTTCGCCACTACATAAAACAAATGACGTATCACGAAATGTATGCCTTGATTTTGCGCTTCCCAAACTCCCACCATCTAGCAACACCAAACACACAACTGTAACGTTGTGTGTCTTCGCCGTGCCAAATCCGTGGCGCGTCAATAGATCACCCGCGTACAGATAAGGACCGCTCTACACACAGCGACTGAAACACGACACTGGCACTGGTGAGGCCACCCGATGTACTCAACACTACTCACTCGTCTTAAATACGTACTAATTGCACCCCGCGGTTTCACCCGCGTCTTCCCGTTATCCCGCAGGAACCCTTTTCCGGGATAAAAAAGTAGCCTATGTGTTAATCCATGGTATAAGCTATCTCCATTCCAAATTTCATTCAGATCCGTTGAGTAGTTTTTGCGTGAAAGAGTAACAAACATCCATCCATCCATCCATACTCACAAACTTTCACGTTTATAATATTAGTAGGATTCTGGGAGTTATCAGTGACGTATGTTAACCTGTGTCAAACACGTTTTGACAACGTCACACTTAGGAAGATAACGTGACGTAGGGATAATGTATTACAAATTACAATATTACAAGCCTTCACTTGAGGTTATGTTCTTACTATACCCTTTTGAACTACCATGTTCATTAACATTAGTATTAGGTACACTCTGGATCAACATATGGGCTACTTTTTATCCCGGGGAATGGTTCCTGCGGGATAACAGTGAAACCGCGGGGCGCAACTAGTAAATTATAATTATTATATTGTCTGCGACAGATACATGAACAGTGATAGTATTCTGGGTAAATACGAGTCATTGTTCTGTATGTTTCTATTGTGTTCATTTGATTTAAGAATTTCTTCCACTCTTTCCTGTCAGGAAGACCACTTGCCATAATTATTGATATTAATTCGATTCGTCAAGCCTCTCATTAGTGTTGAACGACAGATGTAGAACCTTCAAGATCGCGGCTCGAGTGCCAGTCATTAAACGGCCGCCTCCCCTCGGCCGAGATCAAGATAGATTAATGTAACTGTTAGCTTTACGGATTAGGGAGGGGACGCCGCGACTTACCGTCATAAAACTTGACCTGGGCTTTTTTACCTCTTTACTGAACACATTTTTAGGAGGCTTAATTTGAACCAATCCATACTAACACTATAAATGCGAATGTAACTCTATTTGTATGTTACCTTTTCACGACTAAACCAGTGAGCCAAAACCGATCTAGATTGAAAATTTGGTGTGGAGATACTTTGAACCCTTGAGAAGGATTCAGGATATTTTATCGCGATAATGTGTAGTGGGCTGGTCATATAAGCCGCAGAACCGATAACCGTTGGGTCAGACGTGTTCTTGAGTGGAGACCGCGACTTGGCAAACGTAGTGTGGGGCGTCCTGCGACAAGGTGGAGCGACGACTTGCGCCGAGTGGCTGGCAGTAGTTGGATGAGAAGAGAAGACTGGGCTCAGTGGCTTACTTTGGGGGAGGCCTATGTCCAGCAATAGACTGATACGGGCTAATGATGGTGAATGTGTGGTCCACGCGGGAGAAACCGCGGAGCGCAGCTAGTCAGCTATATTTGAGCTTTGAGTTATTTCGATACAGTTGCATGACGCCTTATCGCGGGATTATCGGTAGCGTGGCAGTAAAACCAACAACATTACACCACTTGTGTGATGATACTTGTAGCTCAGTGGTAGCGACTTCAGGTCGTAGAATCCTATAATGAACTTGAGCTTTAGGCGGAGGAGGACATGGTAATGAAACCTTAGCTTGTTGGTAGGGCACTTTTTAGCGCTCGCCTGACTATCAGTTATGAATCGGTCGCCAAACACATATCGTTTGTTCCTGCAGTCTCTCTTGTAGCGTGGCACCGTGGCGCTAAGATAATCTAACCTCTGCGCAGTACATTACTAAGTTCAACGAACATCTGTTAAATGACCCCGCCTCTGTGTCTGCAAGTACACAATAACACTAGCAATTACTTCGACAACAATGTTGCGAGATATCAAGTCTTGATGTAGACTGGTAATTATGAACATTGTTGCCTGATGTGGTGTGTCTCGCGCAACAAAAATACATCATTATCTTTTATTACGAATAGGCCTGCTTTTGACCGCAATCTCGCTTGATATTAAGCGATGATGCGGTCAACGGTAAAGCACGCATCATCATCGTCATCATCATCAGCCTGTATCAGTCCACTGATGGACATAGGCCTCTCGCAAGGGACGCCACTGGGCCCGTTCTTCGGTTCTTCTCATCCAACTACGGGCAGCCACTCGGTGCAAGTCGTCGCTCCACCTTGTCGCAGGGCATCCTATACACTACGTTTGCCAAGTCGCAGTCTCCACTCAAGAACACGTCTGCCCCAGCGGCTATCGGTTCTGAAGCTTATATGACCAGCCCACTGCCACTTCAGCTTGCTAATTCTGTGGGCTATATGTTGGTGACTTTAGTTCTCTGAAGAATTACTCCTGGTTTAATTTTATCTCCTTCCAGACGTTACTTAGGTATCTATGTAATAAAGAACGAGCATGAAGGCTTCGTTGTCAATATATCACGTGAATCGCGTGATGGATGGTGATCGAACATCGATAGCTGAACCGCGCGTTTTGTTTTCAGTAAACATTTGCTTCCTGAACGTTTAGGGTGAAACCAAACGAGCGTAATTTTGTGAGTCGTGAGTCACGTATTTTCGGTCACTCATTTTTCGTTCAACTGAATTTCTAGACGAACTTAATTTATTTATTCAGTATTGAGCGTTGGTACGGGCTGTTCGTGTCGTCGTGTCATTATAAATATTGTGTATTTACGAAGAGGAGGCCAGAAAAAGAAGCTGGGTAAACCCACTCAATAGTCAGAGGCTGATATGTGGACAGTTTCATTCTTTACCAAGACCGAAATTCGGTCGAGTTGACACGCATTGAGTCGGCAGACAACTCATTTTGCGTCGTCGTATGGCACCAACTGCCTTCTTGTATGAAACCGAATGCAGCAGAATTTATGCTACCAAAATGCTGCGACTCACGACTCACAAAATTACGCTCGTTTGGTTTCACCCTTAACGGCGAACTTATACAGATGCTTGTTTCATGGTTGAGGCGGTATTGGAAAGCAGTGAGGAAATAGATTCGTCATGTTCTTATTTACGGTAGACTAGCGTTTCACTTTTTACTAGCTGTGCCTCGCGGTTTCAGTTTTTTTTTCGTTTTTTTTCGGTGTTTGGCCTCTGATTCTTAAGTAGAGGGTGGCAGGCCAGGTGAGCAATAGAAAAATGCCCTATGATGTTTTCCATCACCGAAAGCTCAAGCTCCAGGTAGGTAGGATTAGAACCCACAATCTACGGATCGCAAAGCGAAAACACTACCACAGAGCTATCATCCAATGATTTTGTTATTTCTCTGTTGCTGTGCACTTTCTACATATGATGGTGGAGCACTAAAATGCGATTTCCAGAATTGCGGTCGTTCATTAGACCATTTAAAACAATACTTAACTAATACTGTAGGCACAGTACATCCCCCTTTATTTTATTTATTAAAATTGGGCTAGATAAGGCGTAAACATAATAAATTATTATCATCATTCGTTTTACTTTACTATTATCGAAAGCGCAAGCTCCTTGTTCATACAAGAGGTCGTGGGCTCTCCTACGGATCACAAGCCGACGATACGTTACGTAACGGCAGATGGTCGACTGGCTCATTTTTATCTTCCCAAATAGGATCCATCCAAATTGAACCAGGCACAAATTTTCTTGAATCTGTATTCTTCACACTTTCATCCAGTCGACGTCACAAGTCCTCACCTGCATGAACTGGCGGACACAGTCCGCCCCGTGGTCCCTCAGGAAGCTCCGCAGGGTGCGCACCCCCCGCGCCGACAGCCTGTAGCCGGTCCCGTTGGGGCCCCCCGAAAAGTACACCCCTGGCGCTTGACCCTCCACCATGGCGTCACATGGTAGGTCCAGCGGGAGGGTGTCGAACGACCGAGCTAACTATTTTGTTTATGGCAACACCAAGCGCGGAAGGAAAAAACTCTTTTGGTTATGGTCACACAAAAAAAAAATTATGTTTATGTATTTAAATTTAATTCTCTGATACGTAAGTGCATGGAATGCTTTTTGCTACAAATAAAAATATCTACTGTCTATTGTCTATTTTTGTAATATAAACGCGAAAGTAACTGTCTGTCTCGCTGTCACGCCTATACTACTGAACCACTTTAAAAGAAATTTGGTACAGAGATAGTCTAAGGCCTGAGAAAGGGCACTTTTTAACGCGATAAACTGTAGCCCACGCGGGGAACAGCTAGTATTTTTATTAATTTATTTCTCTGATACGTAAGTACATGAAATGCTTTTTGTTACAAATAAAAATCTCTTTTGTCTATTGTAAATAAGAAACAAATAAAATAAAATAAACAATTTATTGCCACCATAACACAGAGACTTATCCTAGATTCTAGTTACTTATCAAATTAATTATAGGGCAATAGGGCAGCTTCAGTATGTGCTGCATTCCCATAACAATTATTATGTGAGCGCAGCGCTGTGTATTGTGACATTAAGGAAAATATTATTATGGTATTTTTCTAACACTTTGACAACGACTGGAGATGTCAAAGGTTGTTATCGAATTATAGCACAACACAACCAACAAACTGACACTGGAATGTATGCCGATTGCCGAGTGTTAAGCTGATGTTTGTACCTATTATTTCGCTTCAGCATTTCTCTCGGCAGATAAGACAAATGGTTTTATTATTTTTTTCATTAAGGTACACAATCGTTTGCGAAGACAATTACATTTCAAAGGCGTGCAAAGAATCAAACAGTAGTAAGTAAATTGAAGGCGCCCTTCGCACCTTTGTTTAATTAAAACGTTAACTTTAGCGGTGAACTGAGATCCTTCAAACGGTTTATCTCCTACTAGTTGCGTGCCGCGGATTCACCCACGTCTTCCCGTTATCCCGTAGGAACCTTTTCCGGGATAAAAAGTATCCTATGTCCGTTCCCTGGTCCTAAGCTACCTCAAATATCAAATCATTTATTCATATGTTAGTACACATGAGCTCTTAGTGGTTACAATTAGTGAACATATGGACCCCGAATAGGGTACAGCAATGTAGGAGCGCACCGATTCATTCTAGTATCATGTACAGACAACTTGACTAAAAAATTGTTGTCAAAAAAATCCGAAGGAAGTCACCAATTTTCAGCCAAATCGGCTCAGTCGTTCTCGAGTTATAAATAGTGTAACTAACACGACTTTATTATATCATCATTGGCCTGCTTCTATCTACCAGAGATGATATTAAGTAGCGTCCGAAAAACATCTGCGCTCATGGCTAAGTAAGCCAATCCGGGATGCGGTCACACTTCCCACAAACATGTTGTTGCGACGGGAGGTGGCAGCTGGTTGGTATCGCGAAGGTGTCTTAATGCGCGTTTTTGGGCCAACACATTAAACCAGGCGTCGTCATGAATGGTCATTCCATCCGCAGTTAATTTCCTCCACCGATCGCGTTCCTCCTCTATATAAGAGAGAATACAGATTGACAGCTTTTACAATTTTCCTTCACACTTTTCCACTGAACTAAAAAATTCAAATACAACGTAAACTTCACACGTGAATTAAGCAACGACAAAGCGTAGCGCGCCCGTAGCCGTTATACGCGGTCGAGTTGCGCGTAGCCACTGCTACGACAGGAGCTACGAAAATATCGTAGCTCGACCGTAGAGCCGTAGCGCGGGGAAGGCCGCGCTCAACGTGACGTAACCGCGTAACTACGAATTTGGAAAGGATTTTTTTTTGTATCCCCCGACGAGATTATGGGAATACAAGATAATACAATAAGGTTTAACGGTATACTGCTTTCCATTCGAGACACAATATCGCCTGAGTAAGAAATCTGTAACATCATAAGCTTAATGTCGCAAAACAGAACGCGAGATATTTCAGAATGTTATATCTACATAATAGTTGAGCCCCGCGGTTTCACCCAGGAACCTTTTTTTCCGGGATAAAAAGTAGCCTATGTGTTAATCCAGGGTATAAGCTATCTCCCTACCAAATTTCATCAAATTCTACAACAAACATACATACATACTCACAAACTTTCACGTTTATAATATTAGTAGGATTATAAATACAGCAGTAAAGGAAGAAAAGTCTGTATATTGTAAAAAAATTTAATGTTTTTTTTTTTTTTTTACTATTTACAGGGTAGCGTTTTACCACAAGTCACCTGATGTTAAGTGACGATGTGGTCGAAGATGGCGCCACGCTACACCTGGACTGGGAACTGGCTCTCAAGTGAGGCTGCCGGAACACACCGATAGGTGCTTGGCGACAGATTCTTAACAAAAGGGTGGGAGCTAGCCAGGCGAGTACTAGAAAATACCCTACCACCAAGCTATGGTTTCATCACGATGTTTTTCCTTCACCGAAAGCTCAAGCTCATTGTAGGATTCGAACCCACGTCCTACGGATCGCAAGCCGACGTCACTACCACTGAGCCATCATCGCTATAAAATGATGGCTCAGTGTTAGTGACGTCGGCTTGCGATTCCATAGTTTATGTATTCGAATCCTACAATGAGCTTGGGCTTTCGGTGAAGGATAACATCGTGATGAAAACTATAGCTTGGTGGTAGGGTATTTTCTAGTACTCGCCTGGCTAGCTACCACCCTCATGTTAAAAATCTGTCGCCGAGCACCTATCGGTGTGTTCCGGCAGCGTCACTTGAGAGCCAGTTCCCAGTCCAGGTGTAGCGTGACGCCATCTTCGACCACATCGTCACTTAACATCAGGTGACTTGTGGTCAAACGCTGTATGGACAGAAAAAGTAATAAAAATGTAAGCAAACTAGAGTTGTAAACTACTTAGACAGATCAGTTAGAGTCAGACTTCAAACGAAGGACATAAAATGCACAGATCCCGGGAACAGTCGTCCCAGAGTTAGGACTTAGGAGATAAGACGGCGGGCTACAGCCTTTTACGAGTACTGGAGCGATATCGTAACTTCCAAGACTCGCAGACATTGCTGTAGACAAATGACTGTGCATGAATTTGCAAACAACAGCAGTTGAACGCGTCTGGGGTTTTATATGGAACAAGTAAAATTTTTAACAAAAAAAAAATATAACCGATGTCCCTTTCCCCTAGATTTCTCTGGGATACCATAATCAGATCATGGTACAGTCAACGACAGAAGTCGCTGAACAATAACAGATTTTCCGATTACCTTCAAGATCTTAAACACCAATCTTTGACCGCATCATCACTTGAAATCAGGTATGTTGTGTTGTGGTCAAATCGCTATCTTGCAAAATGTAATGAAAAACAATTTATTTATTTATTTATTGTTACATTATTTTAGACGGCGAAAGCCAGTTACCTAAATAATTTTAAACATTCAAAAATAAAAAATACACAAAAAAAAAACAACACAAACATACAAACATTACAAACAAACAATTACTGATTTAAAACACATTTGAAAAATCTAGTTATCAGCTACTTTTGTTCGACCTTGGGATATCTCCTTTCCAACAAAAAAAGAGTCATCAAAATCGGTTCATAAACGACGAAGTTATCCGCGAACAAACATAAGCAAGCATATGTACGGTCGAATGAGAAACCTCCACCTTTTTTGAAGTCGGTTAAAAGAATATAACAGTACATTTTTACTTTCTAATGTGCAGTTTGTTCACAGAATATACATGAAAGTTGATAGGCAAAAGGGAAGAGGGAGACCAAAGGAAAGATGAATGGATTGTGTAAGGATCGATATGAATGACGGGGGAGTGAATGAAGTGATGACGGCTGATAGGGGAGAGTAGAAGAAGAGTACATGCAGCGCCGACCACAAATAGAAGGGACCAGACACACAATTTTCTGATTTTGACAGCATTCATTGGAGCTTATTTTATAGTACAGACAAATCTTCATTGAAATCCTTGGCTAATTATTATACAGTAAATTACAACACCTTTTTCAGCGATTTTTGTACGTTTTCGTAACAATAACCGAACTTTAAGCTAAAAAAACAGTTTTTATTTAAGTGGGTAAGTGCAGTCTACAGCGTAAAAAAATATGCGAATACTTTTTGGGACACTGCCGTGTAGATTTTAAATTAAAACAGAACCGAATGCTCGAGTCATAATATATGACTCACACTTACTAAAATGCTGTCTGATACAGAATTGTACTTTAAATTCGGAGGCAGTGGATAAAGCTGATCGCACAGTTCTCGGCACTGTACGCGTCGCATTTTATAATTATTTTGCAGGATCGCATTTGACCACAGACTACATGATATTAAGTTACGATGTGTTCAAAAGCGGCGCCACGCTAAGCCTGTATTGGGAACTGACTACTTGTTGACTGATTCTAACTTGAGAGAGTAACTAACTATCCAGGCGAACAGTAGATGTACCAATGTTCAAGTTTTATTGTTTCATCATGATGTTTTCTTTTCCCAAAATCTAGCTCACTCAGTCAAAGGATCGCAAGTCAACGTCAATACAGCTGAGGCATCATCGCTTTTTTCTATCAAACCTATTCAATCTCGCAAACCTAAGCGCACCGTATGTGTTGCATTAAATTTTAAATTGTGGGAGGTCAGCGCCGCGTGCGGCAAGTACGGCGCGTACGATGCTGTCAAGTGTGCGATCACCATAATACAGTATAATTTGTGATAGTCGTTCAGCCTGCGCTGTTTCAACTGCCTGGCGCCCGTTAGTTTGAAGTCCAATAACTCTCCGTTTGAATAGTAATTTCCTAAGACAACTAATTCGTTTAAGCGATGGACTACATAATTAATGTTTGGAGAGGATTTACGGTAGTCAATTGTATTGTTACAGTTCAGTCCCGCCTAGAACTGCGTGGCATTGCACTGTGTTCGTCACCCTAATATATTGGATGTTAAATTTTTTATGACCTGTAATGTCACTGGAAACATTACTCAGAAACACAGTATGGTCTGGTAATTTTCCACGCAGTTTCTGCAAAAGAGTCCTACCACTAAAAGTCACTAATGGTGTTAAGGGTGTGGCTGAATATGGCCCAACGTTAAGCCTGGAGCAGAAACTATCAATTGAGGTTGTTTAAACACACCGATAGCGATATATAATGGCCCTACTAGCAAGCCATGGTTTCATTACCAATACTCAATTTTCGTTTTTTGCATTCATATGTTTGTATACATGAGATGTTATTGATTAAAATTTGCGAACAAATGGACACAATTAGGATACAGCAATGTAGGAGCGGACCGATTCATTCTAGTCATTTGGTAAAGTTATCATTGAGGAAATCATTTCGGCTGCAGCAGCATTTGTCGATTAAAACGTTTTACACTTCAACGTAAGCTCATTATAAGTGAAATTTTCAACCTTGGTGAAGTCAGAACATCGCTAGATTACTAAAGACCACTTACCACTTGACCTTTACCCTGAAAACGTCACATCACAATGCAGCCCTAATGTTAAAGACGCATTGAAAGGTGTTTTTCGAATCGGAGATGAAGAAGGTAAGTCGCGCGTTTTTCATTGATCTCCTTTCGCGCAATCAATCACAAGAAAATCCGGCACGTCGGTCGCCGGGGCGGATATAAAAATGGGCTTTTACGAGTATCAGATACGCTCGCTTATTGGAAATTCGTACAGCTTCATAAGCTAAGCTTGTGGCTTCGTTACAGTCATTTGGTCTTATTTAATTTCTCCTAGCTACTCATTGCATAATAAGAAGACGCGCGTACCGCCAACATCTCGAGGACACGACTTTTGAACCGGAATACTAATCCAAAGTTTATTTGATGTAATTCAATTCCAGAAAAGTAACCACAAAAGAGAAATACATCGTACTTACTAATGTTATAAATGTGTAAATTGTGTGCGAGTGTGTGTGAGTGTGTGCACGCGCGTTTGTTTGTATGTGTTTGTTACCACATAGCTCCGTAACGGCTGAACGGATTTTCATGAAATGTAATTTGGTATATTTATATAGTTTTTATAGGTTATGGAATTGGATATATACTACACTTTTTATATGAAAAATCTTGCAGCGCAACGGGAACACCTCGGCCCTCAGGTCAGTTGGTAAACCAGCGATGTGTTTACAATCAACGGCCTAAACGTTAAACATTGATCTCTCCCAGACAACTCAGCTAGTTATCAAGAAAAAAGGCACTGTCGCGGACGGATCTCACAAAGGAATCCAGCTCAAACCAAGGTAGGCGGTTATTTCAGATGATCAATGTAAAACCCGCAACAATATTGCCGCAGCTTCTTAATTAATTAAGGTGAAACGTACGTACGTTTCAGCGAAGAGCGGCGAGCTCTCTGGAAATTAATCTAACATCCGCATATAATTAAGTGGCTCCTGAAGCCTCTAATTACAACACAAAGGGCGCATACTATCTCCTGAGGCACAAAACGTACAATCTCGCTCGATCGCGCTCAGAAAATAAGGACTTCTTTGTGCTCCAAGTAATAACAGAACTACGGTGGAATGAAGGAGACAGTACCCAGGTTTATTTTATTATTTCAAGAATTTGTGGCCAAACCCAATTTTCAAACAGTTTGTCAGTAGAGCGATATTTTGTTGTGAAATCGATTAAGAAAATTTGAGAACTAGTGCACGTCTATCCCGGCAGCGTTTTCCAAGTTGCGTGAAGCTGAAACACTGTTTTACACAAACTGGCAATAAACAACGAGAAGAAATACGAGTGGAAAGAAACAGAAGAAATTAATTCCACGCGATTTGTTGAAGTGCATTGGGTTCCTTTTATTATTTTTGGTTGACCTTTTAGATTTTTCTATTTATTTTACTATAGCTCTTTAATATTTCCAAGACGATAATGATAAGTATCAAGACCCTCAGTATGAGTGCATACATCAAACCGAAATACAGCGCACTATCTCAAAAAAGGTTTGATTTACCTATTAGATACAAAAGTTGAAACTTATTTTACAAAACCAGCCAAGTGCAAGTCGGGCTCGCGCACGAAGGGTTCTGTATCATTATCTACAAAAACGACAAAAAAAAAAACACGTTTGTTGTGTGGGAGCCACCTTAAATATTTATCTTATTTTGTTTTGTAGTATTTGTTGTAATAGAGGCAACAGAAATACATCACCTGTGAAAATTTCAACTGGTTATGTAGATATCACGGTTCATGAGATACAGCATGATGACAGACAGACGGACGGACGGACAGCGGAGTCTTAGTAATAGGGTCCCGTTTTACCCTTTGGGTACAGAACTCTAAAAACTAAATTTGTACTGTTCACGAAATGTTTTTTTTTCTTTTGTTTGAAGTACGAATCACGAGCCTCGCTCCGCACAAGGCGGGTTTTTTCCCAAGTTCTCTACCCAAATTGATATACATCTAGCGAATGCTCAACCCGCCGTCACTTTAGGTATTCCAGCCGCGTGATGCTCAGGGGCGGCGTCTTTGACACCGCCGCCCGTGATCCAACTTACTTAGGGTTAGTTAAAAGGGTCAGCTCGCCGGCGGAATACCAGTTTTAATAGTGTTGCGAGCTTTGGGACTAAAGTTCTGTAGGCACAATGGCATACACAGATGAAAAAGAAAATAATAACAAACGCAATTAGGTTAGGTACAGTCAGCGACAAAAGTAGCTCGTAGTTAAATAAACAAATATAAATATCGGGGACCATTACACACAAATTGACCTAGCCACAAATTAAGCTCGAAACTTGTGTTATGTGTACTAGACAACGATATGCATACTTATATAGATAGAAATATCCCAATACAATGATGATGATGATCCCACCAGACTCAGGAACAAATATTCGTGCTCATCACACATACATTTTGCCCTTACCGGGATTTGAGCCCGGGACGCTAGCTTCATAGGCAAGATCATTACTAACTCGGCTACCGCTTCGTCAGTTGTATAGTCAGCGACAAAAGTCGGTGATAATACTCGATTTTCCAAATGCGTATATTAAGATCAGTAACGTTTGTTTTTTCCTTACAAGGTAGTGTTTGACCATAACACAACACGCATGATGTTAAATGATGATTCGGTCGAAGGTTGGTGATAAGGATGATAAAAGGAATCAGAAGATTTGTTTTTGTTTAGCGAATTTTGTTTTTGTCGTTGGTCGTGTCTCGATTTTCAAATCGAATTTAAATTAATCGCAAATTCTTCGTGACTTCGTCTATCCAGCGATACCTGGGACCGCAGACCGGGCGACGGCCACTCGGTCGTCCCATGTATTCTCGTTTGACCGCACGATCCTCTCCCATTCATTCAAGGTGGTGGATTTCGTACCTAGTATTTTTTTACTAATGTTAATGACAATGGCAGTTTAATAAAGTGTATTAAGCTAAGGTTTCATTATGATTGGCAACAGGCAACAGGGTATAAAAGAAAAAGATTCCTTCAGCGAAAGCTCAGGGTTTAACCCCATCGCCTATGAGTCGCAAGACGTCACTACCACTGAGCTATCACCGCTTCAAAACATTAGTCACCTAGACACCTGGTCACAGAGCTCCCCACAAAAACTCTGTAGAGGTTTCGCGACATATTTACGCCCCTGGGGCGCAATAAAATAATTTCGTGCGTGTATCCGACGCGACGCTCTCACGTTTTACGATTTCCTTATCTACCAGCCACTGTCATGTAGCCATCATTTTTCTTAAGAGCATTATCGTTTTAAGAGAGCTTTACTGCTGTGGGACTATTCTGTCAGGCTACAGACAAATACATATGATTTGTATACCTTATCTTCGCGACATTTTTATGTAGATATCTTCAACCTTCTTTTACGTAGCTTCTCTGTGACTTTTTAATAAAGTTTCAGACAAAATAAAAAGGTGTGTGTCTCCAGTTTCATTAAAATACTAGAGACGCCTCGCGTTTTTGGGCACCCACACAAAACTGCAGTTCTAGTGGTGCATTTGTGTAAGCTCGCAGACATTTGCGATGCGATGCGAATTCGCAGTTTTGTGTGGGGAGCCCTTTGTCAACGGGAAAGTAAAGTCGTTTGTCATTTTTCCATACAAACTTTAACACACTATTTGACTCCCTTAGGCGGTGCATTTTCAGAAATCCTTTCTTAGCAAAGCACGTAGTACCTAATACGAACGCTAAATATCAGCTTAGGTCCTGTAAAGGAGATTTCGTGACTCATCAGTAATTGGTATTTTGTTGATTGCTATATTTTCATCACCATTAACATTGTATTCAAGACCCAATATCGGATGGACCTCTACGACACGCGTGTCACGCGACACCTAACCGGCGACCATACACAACAATTTATTTTTATGTGCATCGATAACCAATAAACCCGGAGCCCATCGCGCCTTGTTTACTGTTCAAACAGGGGCTCCCGACAAATGTTCAGCTGTTTATGTTTACGCCAGAAACAACTAAGTTCGATGGGATCAAAAGTTTTGAGGTATTCTTGAGTGTTTTTGTTAGAACAGTTTTTTGGTCGGGTTTTTTGTGTATAACTTTAACAATTAACATAAAACAAATATCTGATATTCATTACAAGTTAGCTTTAGTCCACAAGCCCCCTGATCGAATCTGTGACGAGGTTAACGAAGGTGGCGCCACGCCACGCCTGTACGGGGAACTGCCTTTCAAGTGAACAAACGGAACACACCGATAGGTGCTCGGCGACAGATTCTTAGTTTTAAAAGTGGCAACTGATTACAGCAATACACAGTAACGGTAAGGTACATTCGAATTTGCCGCCAATGCGGCCCTTCTGGAATTATGTGTTCCAATTCCTTCCTTGGGCCTCCAATAGTTAAGGAGTCCGGACCTCAACTGAAACACACCACGGAGTTTGCAACATAAAAAAGAAGCAAACAAAGTTTTTATTACTAGGCAATGAATTCCAATTCAGAACGCAAACACTCGCGGCAATCAAGTTTCAGTAGAATAGGAAGAAAACATTTGAAGAAATGCAAAAAGGAAGGTCAAGAGACGGATTATCGGAGGCGACCCAATTTGTCAGCGCCGCTAGCTCCCGAGACTCGATAGACGCGATTTTATACGAAACATGGCACAAGTTAGAAGAAAGGTTGAGACAACTTTGTACTAAACAAAAGTTATTAGAGTTACCACTTGAAGGTCAAACAGAAATTGGTTTCCTCTACCAATGTGATCTTTTTTTATTGAAACATAAATTGATTTTGTTCTACATCTTACAGAACGTGATAATGTTGTTGGAAGTGGTGCCACGCTACGCCTGGATTGGATACTGTATTTCAAGTGAGAATGCTAAAATACATAATAGGTGCTTGGCGACAGACTTAACTTGAGATTTTGGTAGGCAATAGGGCGAGCACTAATGTGCTTCCTACCTTTAACACAAAGCTACGGTATCATCACGATATCTTCCTTCACCAAAAGCTCAAGACCAATGCACCAGTCCAGCCCAAATCTTGCGATTTATAGGGAAAGCCGTCACTACCACTGAGCCATCTGAACAAGTGAATGAAGCTATGAAGCTTCATTGACTCGTTCTGATTGGATCACCATGCTGGTAGGATCTCTTCTACCCTCGACACTTCTTACAAGGTAACGTTAACAACGTTTGACCACAAATCATCTGATCTTAAGTGACAATGTAGTATAAGGTGGCAACGCGTTACACAGGGTCTTTGAGAATTGGTTCTCAGCTGGAACTGACCATACAGATGAGAGTTATGCTTTAGAAGAACAGTCCCTCTGCTGTGACTTGTCCCACATCTTCCGCAGGCATTTCTAATTGAATCGCTCGCCGTGCCGCTCTGAGGCAGTCGCTTCGATTGGACCTTTGCAATGGTGCCACCTCTTTGGATCCTCTGTTCTATACTGCTCTTGATGTAAAGGTTACGGTCCAAATGATTACTTTTTTACAGTAGGAATATGCGATCTGAACTAGCAATAATTTTCGTTCTATGGGACGAACATTTATTGATTGCTAAAAACAAGCGAAAGTAGATGTTCCATAACACCAGTGTTGTGGATCCCCGATCCATATTGTTTCTGGTACTCTAGATAGTTTAGATACAGGGAATCTTAGTTAGCGGTCAAATAGCTGTTTTTCATTGTGGGCATCATTATTATTTACCCAACAAATGGATGACCTCGATAATTGATACATTTGGAATGCATATTTATTACAGTCAGCAGTCTATAGTTTATTGCGATAATAGGATGTTATGTCCTTCCCTGGGTTTGCTCAAGATCGAGAAGGTAAGAACTGATGAACAGACAGACAAGACTGACTGACTTGAGTTATTTTCGCATTATTGTGGATTATGTTAGGCAAACCGAAACATTAATCGATTCAAACACTTTGCAATCTAGAGAACGATGTAAAAAGAGAGGATAAGAACAGAGGGACGTGATTCTGCCCAAGCGCCGCAGATGGGCGAAATTGGTCACGTAGAGATATTGGAAAGGCGATCATTAGGTCCGTCATTTGGAACCTTTTGCCTGTGAGGTATGAATTTCACGGTAACGGTAGTGACGCTTTTTTATTCCTCTCACGTTCATAAAGATTGTAGAACGGTAACTGTCAGCCTAATACTTAAAGTCAACCCTGTGATGGATCAAGCCACTCTTTTGTGTGATTGCTTTAGGCGGGATGACGAAAATGAAATTTATAACAACCTCGCTTTGAGATTTCCCGAGAAATCCATCTTTGTCACACTCCCAGGAAGTTTCTCGCGGAATAAATGATTAAGACACTCGCAGAAATTGCGTCTTGCTTTGTGAAGTTCGGAGTGACTTTTTTAATAAAACTAAGTCACGACGGCTCGGGTAAAGTGGTTGGGCCGAAATAGGATTCACAAAGATTAAGTCTGAGTTCTAACCACTTATTTAGGTGTCCATTAGGAGAGGTCTATAGTTCCAGTAATGAGATATCACTCTAGAGTCTAGAGTCAAAACTTTTTTATCTAGAGAAAAAAAATATATCAAATTCAATGCATTTTTGATAAACTTTTTTTTTTTGGTCGCAATTTTGACAACCATATTCCAAAGTGAGGATGAATGTTCGAAAAAATATAATAACAAAAGATTATTTCAAATTAATTCAGTGAATTGAGTATAAAATTCTGACAGCAAAGAAAAAGCCCAAATACTTTCACCGAAATATGATGCGAAAGGAACGAATACTCAACAGAACAAATGCAGCAAATCAAATAGCCACGAAAAAATCGGTGCTTGCTAAAACATACATATCCCATTCAACTTTCTGACATATCATCTGTCATCAGCCAAGTAAGTGGCCCGGTCGCAGTTTCTTTCTACTGGCCGAGTCATCGATCAAACTGATAGACGGACAGCTATTGGCTCAAGTCTCCGATAGCCGATTAAGATGCCCGACTGATATGTTGAGGACAAATGAGGCGAGAGCGAAGACTAGGCGGGATGACGGCCGAAACTGCTTACAGTGCATGTCTCCTAACTGCTACGTTAATCATGGCAAGGCAACATATAACTCAGCGACTTGATTCCACGCGTCATACAACAAAAATGTATGCACATTTGCCAATTTTACTATGAATTTGTTTAATATTCCAATAATCGCAAAATAGACTAGAACGCTAGAAATATGCGATGTGGTTTTTTCCTTCTCGTAATTTTAAAACTAGTATTATGTTTGTTGTATTACTTCCTCAGTCTACATAAAAGGAAATATTATTAGGCCAACCTCACCTTGGATCGCTTAAAACGATCATGACCTCTACCATGATCTAATCGCGGCGTCATCAAGGGTTCGGGCGACATCCGCTCGCGCCCACGGCCCGCACCCAACTGACGGCGTTTCCACAACACAAACGTACCGCTCAAGCGAACATTCTAAATTTAAATCGGGAATGAATGAACTCTACGTGCGTGTGCGCTGGTAGAAAGACTCTCCTGACCGCCAGGCGATCTGCCAAAATTAAACTAACAGCCGATATTGTTTTTATATGATATTTTCTTTTCGTTTCGCTGTTATTTTTTTCATCTGACAGATCTAGGTTAGAAACCGGCGTGAGATCGTTAGCTAAACGATGTGTGACAAGCTAAGCTATTAACCAATTTGTTCTTAAACGAATTGTCGTTTTATTGGATAGTAGTCACGGCTAAATCAATCGGTACATGAGGTCTAGGCTTGGAGTTTTTATGGAGAATTGAATCAGCGATGAGGTGATCCGACAGAGAACTAAGGTCACCGACGTAGCCCACAGAATCACTCAGCTGAAGTGGCAATAGGTCGGTCATATAAGTCACAGAACCGACAACCTGAGGTAGACGTGTTCTTGAGTGGAGACTACGACTTGGCAAACGTAGTGCAGGACGCCCTCCGACTAGTTGCAGCGATGACTAGCGCTCAGTCATCGCTGCAGTAGTTGAATGAGAAGAGACGAAGACCGGGCTCAATGGCGTACTTTGGGAGAGGCCTATGTCTAGCAGTGAACTGACACAGGCTGATGATGATATAAAACATTCTTAGCACAGCTTCCAGCTACAGCAAGTTGATTATAATGATAGCTCTAACATCATCACGTTTTGATAATTCAATTGATGATATAATTATACTTACCTACTTGCCAAAATGAAGAACAGAACCCAAACCCGCTTCAATTTCACTTTAACGTACCTGAAACAATTTAAGAAAAAGTTTAATTATGATATATGTTAACTGCGTAAGTTTATAACAAAAACATCGTGACGAAACCGGCATGTCCAAGAACCGCAACATTCAAGGGCATGCGACATCTACCAACTCGCACAGGGACAGCGTGGTAGATTAAGGCCCATATATACTCTCTCTCTGAGAGAAGCCCAGAGTCTTAGCGGTTGGAACGTAATACGCTGATGATGATCACAAATGATACCCAGCCTAGTACTTATCATCACTTAACTTCTTCAGATAGCAGATAGTCAACCGTTAAAGCCTACAATAAACATGTTTGACAGCCACAAAGTCCCTTCATTACTGTCCTAGTGTGTAACTTGCAAAATATGGAACGAGTTCCCTCCGCAAGTCTTTCCGGAGTGCTACAAATTGCAGTCCTTCAAGATGGATGTGAAAAGAGGTCTTAAAGGTCGGCAACGCATCGGCAATGGTCGGGTGTGGCAAATGTCCATAGGTGACGGTCACCGCTTTCCATCAGACGGGCCGTCTGCTTGTTTGCCACTCTATGTCATAAAAAAAACTAATTGCAAGTTCCAATCTTGAACTAGACCAAGTCTAAGAACGCAATAGCTCATGCACTTCGGCGAGACCTCAACGGGTTCACTCGCTGCGTTACCAAACCCTAATTAGTTCCTTTGAGCGATGTCCCGGGATACAGACCGGGAAGTCACGTGTAGCCGTTAATTAACGCTTTATAACGACGCAGCGGCGTCAGGAAGTTAACGGTTTCACGACCTCCTCTATGCTGGGAAGTTGACACGTCAGAAATGAAGTTTTACACGTATTTAGATACCTACTCTATAGTTTTGGCTAGAGAACCGGGCGGTGTGATTTTGGTAAGTGGACTTTTTGATACTGAACTTTGTAAGTCCAGGAGAAACTGGACAAAGCCATTATTATTAAGAAGTTATGTGGGGACCACTAATATTTTAAGTGAAAGTATTTTTTTTTTATTGAAAATAGTTATGCGTTTAACCGCAATCCCGCCTGTTGCCATGCGGAGATGCAAGTAATTGTCTGTCTCGCTTTCACGTGTAAACTACTAAAGCGATTTAAATGAAATTTGGTACAGATATAGTCTAGAGCCTGAGAAAGGACATAGGCTACTTTTTAGCGCGATAAACTGTAGCCCACGCGGGTGAAATCGCGAGGAACCGCTTGTGTAGAAATAAATTCGAGAAAAGCTTGAAGTAAAATTTATTTATCAAGTCATATTTTAAGTTTTTTTTTTTTACTTATTACGATGTGGTCGAAGAGGGCGCCACGCTACACCTGAACTGGAAACTGGCTCTCAAGTGACGCTGCCGGAACACACTGATAGGTGCTTGGCGACAGATTCTTAACATGAGGGTGGTAGCTAGCCAGGCGAACACTAGAAAATGCCCTACCACCAAGCTATGGTTACATCACGATGTTTTCCTTCACCGAAAGCTCAAGCTCATTGTAGGATTCGAACCCACGTCCCACGGATCGCAAGTCGACGTCACTACCACTGAGCCATCATCGCTATACTCTATCTATCTCTTTCGTACCAAAACTGTCTCAGAGATAGAATGATTCACTGATCCTCCTTAAAACTTGACAGACAGTCCAATCCTTTTCAAATCTCATTTCGAACTAGCATTCTTTTCATTACATGTATCTTTGAACCTTTTTAACCCAAACGTGAAGAGAACGGAAACCTTCGAAAAATCTTATACCAACCAAGCATTTATTTTTCTAATTACGAAAAAAGGATGAGTGAAATATTTCTTTTTGCGTTTAGGGCCTGTTGAATTAATTACCAGACTTGTTTGGGTGTAGTTTTCAAGTTATAACAATATATTATGTAGGTACCTAAGCTTTCTAATGTGAAAGAATTTTCAAAATTACACGGAGAAAAAAGACCTTCCGAAATACCGTTTTCCTTCTGAGTCAAAAGGGAAAGGATTTGTGATTCAGAAGGTAAAATAAGGAAGGAGTCGGTCTAGGTGGGTAAGACTCCAAAAGAAAGTCAGAATATTTTTCTCGATGTAGATCAGTAGTTACAGAGATTAGTTGCAACATCCAACAAACATTTCCTCTTTATAAGATTACTATAAATATAAATAAAACTTATAAAATTCTGTAGGCAAAGATTTTGACCACCAGAAGTTTTTTCATAACCGTTATAAAGATAAAGATGTTTTATTTGTGAACATGTGCTGTTACATAACAAGTTTGCATGCAGATGTTAAATATAATATATAAAAAAGCATCAAAAGCATCTTTTCAGTACACCTACTAGAAGCCTACATTACTTTTGTGCATTACATCAACGGTAATCAAACCGTTTAGCCAGCATAAAGCGTTTCAAGCAGTCAGTCGTCTTACGTTTCAGAATACAAAAAAAAAATAGGTAAACAAATTTTACCACTTTATAATATTAGTATAAAAGTTTATCTATTTAGGTATAATCCGCTCATTACGCCCGAACACGAATGTTAATAAATAATGTTCTATATGTATACAATATAGAGCACGCTGCATGATGGACTCGTAAACCCGTCAGATGCTCATGATCTTCAGACCAATCTCCATTGTAGGTACAGTCAGCGACAAAAGTAGCTGATCGTTCTCGATTTTCCAAATGTGTTTCAAATCAGTAATTATTATTGTCTATTTTTACATTTTACATGGTATCATTTTGACCACGAGATAACACTACTGATTTTAGGTGATGATGAGGTAAAAAATTGGTGTCTAAGATGATGAGGATAATAGAAAACAGAGTGATTGTTCAGCGACTTTTGTCGTTGACTGTACGAGAAACAAGTGCTCTTTGAACGGGAGTTTTTAATGTTATTAGTGTTATTACGGAACAGTTTGTTATAGAAATGGGGATCTTCTTTGATGTTACGGGCAGTACATAACGTGCTGTTATACTAGCGACTTGCCTCGCAGCTTCGGTTGCGTGGATGTTCCTTTTTCTCCGTACAAACTTTATGGATAAAAAAACCGTTTATATTTTACACGTTTCATCAAAATCGGTCCAGCCGTTTAGGAATCTATAGCAAACATACACACACAGATAGGTAAGTAAATTTGAGAACCATTTTTTTGTTTGTTTTAGAATCACACTGTTATTTACCAATATTATAGGAAGGAAAAAAAAACTCTCCCTAGTAACTTAAAGTTTCTAAATTATCTTAAAAGCATATATTAACCTTCAATGATATTTTTTAAATAACGATTAGTATCTATATTTTAGGTTTATAGAAATAATTCCCAATAAGTCAAAATTATATTGAAGCTTCGTTTTGGCGTTACCGTACAGCTAACGCCATCTATGCGAGGGTGGTGGAACTAAAAAGTTCGCTGGGCAGGCTGTAGCTTCATCCCCAACTGAAAATACAAACCTTTGTGAACCTTTGTAGCTCACACATGTTCACGTAGTTCATGCTTATTCCGCTAGGGGCGCTGTTTTTGTATCTCGTAAGGTCTAAAAAATACTTGAAAGATTAAGTGCCTATATTGTATAAATTACAAGTGAAGCTAATAAAAGTGTTTTTATAAACAAACTAGCTGACCCGGCGAACTTCGTATCGCCAATAAAAGTCACATTTTAAACCTTCCCTGAACAACCACAAACGTTTCAAGATCAAAATTATCCAAATCGGTCTAGCCATTCTCGAGTCTTAGTGAGACTAACGAACAGCAATTGATTTTTTTATTTATGACAAGTATCATCAAATGTACTCGCAAAAAACAAAGATTAAGTTTGAAGGCTCCGATTTCGTACTGCCTCAATCGAAAAATCAAAAAATCAATCAACTTTATTAAATAGCAATAAAGTTCAAATTGACTCTACATTTTATTTAGAAAACGTTTATATGGGAAAAAGGAAAACGCTGTTTTTAGGATTTTTCCGGCAATTATTCTAATTTTTCTCACCTTTTAAACCTTTCTTAGACCTCCACGAACATTTCAAGACCAAAATTAGCCTAATCGATCCAGCCGTTCTCGAGTTTTAGCGAGACTAACAAATAGCAATTGATTTTTATATATATATAGATAGAAAATAGATTTTTCGGTTATTTCACAACTGAAAAACGAATATGGAAATCTCGTGCGAGTTCAAGGGTTATGTTTCCTATTTTTAAGAGTGATTCAATCAATCTTTATCTATCTATTATTTGAAATATATTTCTTTGATAATATAAACAGGCTATATGATATAAACAGGCTATATAATAGACAATTTTCAGATCATAATAAATAGAAAGGGAATGCGTGGGAAACTTGTTTAAATTGACGTTTATGGTGTAATTTTATTATGAAAGCACGAATGTATGGGAGGGTTTCGTAGTTGCTAGTTTATGAAGGAAATTAACTACTAAATCATATAAAAATTGTATTTTCCGTTTGACCTGAAAAATTAAATGATTAAAATAGGCCTAAGTCAAAATAATTAAAATAAGTATATGTATACATACTATCGAAAATCTAACTTTGTCATACTAGTAGGTACATTAAATATATATAATATATATATTAGAAAAAGTATTACATATTTTCATATCCCTCTCCTTTTAAATTCTCAAACGCCATATTCGAAATCCATCAAGTTCTTTAAGCTAAAGAGTATGACAAGAAGGAAACATACACTCGAAACACACTATCCTCTTCTGAGGCAATCTGGTAAAAAAACTAAAAATCACACTAAGCCCTTTTCACAAACCACAGGCCTCACGCCTATTGGCCGAATTTTCAAAAACAACCGCTTGCCGTATAATAGTACCGGCAACGATTAACCCGGTACACAATATCCGTTGTCCGGAACGTAACCGGATTAAGCCGCTTTTAGCCGGACGCAATGTGTAGCGCTCCTTATGGAGACGGCTAACTCACAGAGTGCCGTCTTGCATTGTAATTGAGATACCGTTTGTGAATATATCAAGAGGACGCCGTGATAAACAATGAATCTGTAATCAGCTCCATACAAAAACGCAAGCGAGCTGACTAATGCCGTAAGGTCGTATGCGTCAAAAAAAAAAGGTATTTTTCGTTTAAAATGAAAACTATCGTTAATTTTATAGGACTAAACCTGTAGTTCTTTGAAGAATTTGTATATATATCATACAAAAAAAAAACTCTTAAATCGGTGTTGTATGCCTGTAAAAGGAAAATCTTGTTTTTTAGAGGGCAGTTTTCGTTCATTGTTTCTCTGCTATATATGAAAGTTAACCAATTGTATTATCCTTCCGACAATATGATGTCAAAAACATGATCTTTAATGTACATAAATATTAGCTCCGTATGTTTTGTAATTGCTGAGAAAAAAGGATCCAATATATCAATATAAATATCCCTGCAGCCAATATTGCCAATTCCTCGTCTTAAGTAGGTATTAGCGGACTACAGTTTATAGCGATAAAAAGTATCCTATGTCCTTCGTTAGGAGTCAAAATATCTCCATACCAAATGTCATCAAGATCGGTTCAATAGTTCTTCGTCCGGAACTAACAAACAATCCAATCTATTGTCTTATATATTATGTATATATTAGCACTAGCTGTTCCGAGGTTAATCGTAAAGTATCCTATGAGCAAAAGTAGCCTATGTTACCTCTTATAACATTAGCTATCTGCTAGTGAAGGTCGCGTCAAAATCAGTCCAGCCGTTTCAGAGATTAGCCGTAACAGAGACAAAAAATTTAAAAATTGTTTTTTTGGTTTCCGTATGTAGGTACTTTAACATGCATTCAGTGAAAAAAGCTATTAATTTAAATAACAAACAGACTCATCAATTTTATTTATTTGTATTGTATACTGTATAGCACGGCAAAAGAACCGAATAGGTATACTCGTAGCTATTACACCGAGTACCTACGTAGGTACACCATAAAGCGAAACATACACCCCCACGAGCCAATCTCCAACAGCAGCATCATAGCGGTTCATTATGCAGCAAAAAAATTGCAACGGCATCCGTAGACAAACAAACTGAACAAGCTTAACTGTGTCTATGTCCACAAATTAGGCGTAAAGCCGGTTGTCGTGGGACCGGCGGCGCGCCAGCAACCTCGCCACTACGGGGGGTACGAGTCGCTACGACTTTTGACGTTGGACGCAGTGACGGAGAAAGGGTTCATTCAACGCATTTTCAGTGGACGTTATACGCTGCGATAAAAATACCTTATTTTTTTTGTTTAAATTTTCATTTTTTTAGGGACTTAACGACTACCGGCCAGTTACAATAACACGTTTCCATCCACGGTTTGTTTTACTAGATCCTTTATCCCTTACTTATTATAAATGCGAAAGTAACTCTGTCTGTCTGTCTGTTACTCTTTCACGCCTAAACTACTGAACCAATTTAAATGAAACTTGGTACGGAGATAGTTTGAATCCTGAGGAAGGACATAGGATACTTTTTATCGCGATAAACTGTAGCCCACGCGGGTGAAACCGCGGGGAACTGTTAGTATAGAATATTGGCGTAAGCTACATATAGAAGTAATGTAAAATTTCTATCTCTATGTAAGACAAACCGTGGATAGATAGGTTATTGAAATTGGCAGTTCGTTAGATCACTAAAAAGTGGTTTTGTTGAAATCTGCAATCAATGTTTACCTTGAGGCAAAGTAAGTGAATAATATCTGGGAGTAACGAAAGCGTTAAACAAACCGCAAAAATAAATAATCAAGGCAGTATTTTGAAGAAATAGCCCAAAAGGCCCTCTGGGTATGATATCTTAATACTCTGCTGCTGTATTAATAAGTCTTTGTTATTTATACATCAGGAGAAAAATGGTCGCAACTTTAATAAAAGTGGGCACTATTCACATTCTCTCTCTCTCTCTCTTCTAAAAATATTGTAAGAAACCTATTTTTAACAAGGTTTTTACAAAGAAAAAAGGTTTAGGTTTATTAACCCCTATTTTTAAAGCCTGATGCAAAAAGAGGGGTGTTAATAAGTTTGTCGTCGATGTCTGTACGTCTGTGGCATCGTAGCTTTCAAACGGATGGGCCGGTTCCCTTGCGGTGTTTCTTAGCAATGTTTGATGAAAATCGGTCCAATGTTCCGGGGGTTTTTAAAATTTTGTGCTTGTTTTTGTAATCTGCGCCTAAAGGATTGAACGTTTTCTCTTATAACAACAATAATCACTTTACCCACCGCGATTCACAGCGAATCTAGGCATAATGCTAACCCCTGGCAGGGGTCCAATAAATTAATACAACGCTGGAAAGAATATCGCGAAGAGAACCGAGACTGTTGGCCCTCCGACTGCAGATATCGTTAAATGGTTAGAAATATCGAGCCAACGCGACGCTGCAATATTATGCTGTACCTACTAGTTCGTTATGCAACCTATTATAGAGGTCGATTTGTTGCGCAGTAGCCATGGGTAACAACTATATCTTCAGATATATATCCGAACGCAGCAAGTGTCCTTCATTCCCTTTAAAAAAAATTAACATATCCCATATCCGAGACCGAGGTCCCATATTCAACTCCGGAATGGAACACTCGAAGAGGTCGCCTTTAATTAGCGAGTGTGACATATCGTAACTCATACAAGGCAATTTAATTATCTTATATATTTTAGTGTATTTGTTAGTTTTTTTAAACCAATTAATATCTTTCCATATAACATAATCGTTCCGCGGATATATTTTCACTCCGTGGATATGTTTGGAAGCCGAAGTTATCTATCTCGAATACATTCTTGCAATACACAGCTACAGCGCCTTCACTCCCGGATATGTTAAGCGGATCTGGATATATGCTAAGCGGACACATATCTTTGCTCGGAGTGGGATATATACATATCCAATCCGGGACTGCACCACATCGCATATTTTCAAACACCATAACGATGTGTGAAATAAACTAAGTCTTTTATAAAGCAAACAGTAGAAGTTAAATAAACTAATCAGTTTCCAACGCTTGCAAACCATTCGTATGTGGGTGCGACGACTACTTACTTACTTTCATGGAATTAAGTAAAAATAGCAGACTGTGTGGGCGAGATGTATACATCTTTTAACTAATCTTCGTGAGGCAATGACCTTTACAAAGATCAGAGTCCAACGGGCATATATATAATATATTATGTAATAAATAAACAGACAATAGAATAGTAGCTATTAAAGGTATGTAGAAGTAGCGAGCGAACCGAAGGCGTAGAAAACGCGTGAGCGAGAATCTGTGGGGGAAATAAATAAACGAAATCAGCACGCTTCGTTCTAACATTAAAGACTTCGTATACATATTATAAGTCAGTAAAAATAGAATTTAACCTCGCACAAAATTTCAGATTTAATTTTTAAGGTTTAGGGTCCCTTTAGCGAGCATAAAATCACAAAAATACTGACAAATCCAGGTGGAGATTCAAGCGCATTCTTAGAGTTTTTGGCCGATATCTCGAAAACTATGCACTTTAGGGCAAAAGTTGTTCAGACCATTATTGTAGAGAATACAATTTCGCGTCATTTATTTTTTGTAAACTTTTTTGTAAAACTCACCGTTCACGATTTACGGCCATTTAATAACGGAACTGGTAAACCATGCGTGTCTAAAATTTCGAATAAAAAATTTAAAAAAACATCGACTATCATTGCTATGAACACTCTAGGTACCTACTACGTTAAAATTAGCAATGTGGTTTATTCGGCCGTCCCTAACCCAGTCGGTTCTCACTAATCTGGAGTTCCGGCGACGCGCACCGACAGTACATTAGTTACGACGCACGGTCAGAGCGCGAGCTCGCGCCGCCACACCATCGCGTGTACGATGTCGACAGATGTACGAGGAAGTCATCAAATACGGGAAACAGGATTCTGCAGCTTCCACTGTCTTTAGAAACCGCTTGATGCAGGCACGGTCTTACTTTGTAACGTCGCGGTGTGAAAATTTGCGGGCTGTAGGTATGGCTCGACTATGGAAAATTACTACATACTCAACATGATCACTCTAAAATGTCAAACTTAAAACGAGCTACGCCTATTCCAGAACAGGTACGAAGCACCCAGCAGGTAATTTTTTCGGTACAACGGTATTTTCAGATTTATTTTCATTGAATTTTTTATTTTTTATTGATTGACTTGGAGCAAGTTCGCGCTACAATCCCAGACTTTTTGTCATCTAAATAGTCTGATATTTTATAACAAGCTTTACTTATAAGATTTCGTATTATATGGACTTGACATTTAGCTATCGACAAGTTTCGGATTTCACTTGGGATTTTATTGAAAGAAGTGCTTGGCGACAGATTCTTAACAGATGGCAAGTTGAGCACTAGAAAATGTCCTACCATCAAGCTACAGTTTCATCACGATTTTGTCCATCACAGATCATCAGGTGCCAATTTTTCACGTTGCAATCACATCAGTGTAAAAACTCTTGTGAGATTCCACATTAGTTATTTACGCCGTAGGGCCACTGAGTGGAGAGCGGCCCGAGCGCTAAGCCCGAGGTAAATGCGTTTAAATATCAGGCTCCCACCTCGAGTGAGGCATTATGGCTAATGGACTTTTAGGGCTACTTACAATCTGTCAGAGTCGACGAGCGTTTAGACTCTAAACTTTAGACACACTTGAGGCTCCCAGTTTTTGGTTAGAGGAAAGAAAAGCGATCTTGCATCGCCATCATCAGCATTAACGATCCCACTGCTGGGACTCTGGCCTTTTCTCAGTGAGAGAGAGTATGGGCTGTCAGACTACTTAGCTTCGTGGCATAGCTGATGTCATTGTCCTCGATCATTACAAAAATCTTTATAAAAATGATAATAACACCATCGCTTTAGATCATTCCAGTATAGAATACACTTTGCCTGCCAATAATTCTCCAAAGAACACGACGATTACAGGCAACGGAACTGCTAGCAGTTTATAAAAGAACCCATGACATAATTCTTAACGCCGCGCCACAAAAAAGTCCACCATGCGACACGTTAACACGTCACAGATAGAAGCGGTTCGCCTTGACAAGGTCGGCGCCGTACTATTATTTAAACTGTGATAGGCGCACGCGCCGATCGGTATCTTCTTTAGTTTCGTAGTTTATTGTATGAAAAACACCCTCGCATATCCCGTCTCCGTTCCGTCGTGGATAAAAATAAAGTTTAAAAGCTTCGATGGCGAGAAACGCCATAACGAATGTTCATAACGAAGCTTGCTAAATTTCAAATCCATATAAAATGAATCTAACTAGTAAAGTTTATTATAAAAAATCCTGGGATTGTAGTGAACTTGAATAAATTAGTAATTGGAATAAAATTCTAAATGGATTCGCGCCTAAAAAATTACCTGAGGAGTACGCAATAGGCTGATGGTGATGATGATTCCACGACCTCTCACGACTCTGCTTTTGGCCCATCAATAACTTATGAGTTTGACATATACCTGTTCTAATCTCTGCCCCTGATTTGGCACTACCTTCGACCACATCATCGCTTAAAATCAATGGTCAAACGCTACAACATTATTCTTGTCCGAAGTCACAACCAGTCCTAAGTCTAATCTTAACAAAAGTGTTCTGCCAGTAAACCAGCTTAGTAAAAGTGATGGTCTACCATCTGTACAGTACGAACCATTAAGATTTATCAATAGAATGCGGTTCGCCTTGACAAGGTCGAGTCGTGCGCGCCAACCGGTCTCTAATGACGGTAGGTGACAATCTAATGTTCATTCATTGCTTGTGGGAATCGAGTGTTATGTGGCAGCCCTAGCTATTCAGATGACTGGCTGATTCTTTTATGCGATATAATGAGCTGTAATTGAGGCAAATTACGCTGTTTGAAGTGTTCGGGCTTCTCTGGTTACTATTTGCTGTGACTATGCGCTGTCAAATAGTTTTTCCATAATCACCACTCGTAGTAGGCGTCATAGTGATCGTATTAATTGATATTGACATGCGTGCAGGAAAATGCTGCTGGCTACGACGTGGATTTATTTGTCACTCCCACAGCACCCGCGTGGGTACGACTATCTCTATGCAAAACCAAGTCAATCAATTGCTTCGTGAATGAAGAACAAACTGACAAACCAAAACACACACTTTCACTCTTATGTACGAGTAAGTTACATTCATCATCATCAGCCAATTTCAATGCTGAACGTAGGCCTCCCCTGATGAACGCTACCATTAACGGCTGTTAGCCATTTGCATCCATCAGCTTCCCCTCGACTTTCACGATGTCAGTGAAGGCGGCTACCTACAGAACGTCTTCCGGCTCGTGGTCGCCACTCGAGAACCTTTCTTCCTCCCATCGGTTATCGGTTCATCGAGTGATGTGGCCTGCCCAGTGCCCATTGCTTCTTCGTCTTGCAAATTCTGAGAGCCATGTCGTTGATTTTGGTTCTTCGGCCAATGCCATTGCTAGTATTTTTAATTCAATTTGTGAGAAAACTCGACGGAATATTACAAATTGGAATAGTAATTATCGAATTGACTACTAATGTATTTGGAATGTCGCCAATATTATGTTTCTCTTGAACTTTATAAATGTGGGCGTTACGTACTATAGAGAGCTGGTTCAGAATGCCGACATATATCTCAATGTCATCTCCGTCGAAATATGTCCGGAATCTAGATCAAGATACATGACCAAGCGAGACTGGTCGTAATACGCACAGGTACGGGTTCACAAGTAGCGGTGACGAAGCATAAATTTCCCGTGACTGGGCCACGTGCCGACAATCTATCACGGGTCTTTGAGGGACCATTACTAAACGAATGATGACGGGTGGCGAGACGTTCGCGTCGTCGGCATTTTATTGCCGACACTTTTGGGCCAAGTTTCAGATATAAGTCTATGCGTGAACTGACGCTTCTAGTGTGTTAAAATTCGATACTTACGCTCCAATTAGTATTCAAAGAATGTTGTTCTCGAGCACCATACCATAATCATCTCTGTGACCATATCGTCACCACTTTTTATCGCAGTCCGTGTTGAGCAGGTTTTTTTAACTAATCTATTGTCTTAGAAAAATGGATAGAAAAATTCATTGCTCAATACTATTCCTTCATGTATATAGTAATTTATTGCTTTAAAATTCCTGTGTGAATCTTCACACGGGTGAAATCCCGTGGGTCACAGACTCGCCCGAAATTAATAATCGATCCTGATCCGTTATCCGCGGTTTTGGATCAATATGTCATGTCATAATAGTAGTAATCTGTCGAACCCTAGTACTAAAATGACATATTATATTATAACATGACGTATCGACCCAAAACCGCGGATAACAGATCGGATCGATTATTAATTTCGGGCATTAGTCAGTTATAACAACTGGTAAGGTTACTCTCTCTCTGAGAGAAGGCCGGAGTCCCAGCAGTGGGAACGTGAAAGGCTGATAATGATGAAGGTTACAATTGCTTTCGTCCAACTTTTGGATGAGGACCTTTACAAGGAAATTGCATGCAAATGGTATTAAGTTACATGTATGGAGCTCGGTATCAATACATTCAACTCGATTTAACAGTTCTGTATACATGGTAATACACACGGGTATACTAATACAGAAGTATTAACACCTCTCAGTGTCAATCGAATTGTTTGTATCCCATTGACACAGATGTGAGCGTACGAATAAGACCCAAATGCGAACAGCCAGCAATGGAACGACAAAACGCGATTCAGCCTTGAATAGGTATGCCGGTGAATCGCACGATTGTCTATTATCACGGCAAGACTAAAAAGGTCTTTGACTTTTGCCTTTGCGAACGTAGGCAGTAGGTACCTACAGTTTCTTTCGCGTCCTAATCCATACCAATATCATAAATGTGAAAGTAACTATGTTTGTTTGTTACCTTTTCACGACTAAACCACTGAACCGATAATGAAGAATGCAATGATAGAAAAAAATCCTGACTTTCCTACTGAGTCTTACTTTCCAAAACCGATTCCTTCCAATATGTAACCTTTTCCTTCCTCATTTGACCTTAGTTTTCCTTCTGAGTTAAAAGGGAAGTAAATTCCTTCTGTATTTCGGAAGAACTTTTTTTCTCCGTGTGGAGATAGTGTGAACAATGGGAAAGGATATAGAATACGTTTTATCGCGATTACTTTAGAAAACTGCTGGGAACAGATAGTTTCCTTGCACGAATATATTAAGGTTTCGCTCGTTTACACTATCGCTTGTCCACGGTTCGTGACTGCAGCAACTTTGAATACCGAGACGTTTCAGCTAATTAGGAGTTGCATTGGCCGTGACCACGAAGACCTTGACTGACTGGCCTGCTTTTGACTAAGTCTAAAGAAGTAATGTAGAGAGAAAAGAACTGACGTTTTCGGACTGAAAATCTTGATGATTTCATCATTATACCGATGAAGTAGATGATGAGCGGGTTAATTTAAAGTATTAACAATATACTGTTTGAGATACATATGTGGCAGAACGAGGACTCATGTTAGATCTTATGCAGTTTTGCTTTAGGTACTAAAGCCTAGTCCTAAAGTTTATGACTTTTAAGAAAATCCATAGTGGGAGGACGACAATGTAAGAGTCGCAGGGAGCCTAAATGGCTAATAGCCGTTCATGGTGGCGTTCAAAGGGGGGAGGCCTATGTTCAGCAGTGGACTTCTTCCGGCTGATGATGATGATGATGATGATAGTGAAGGAAAAATAAATTCTATTTTGTATTATACTAACACAATCGTGGACACTAACTGGTGTAAAATAGAGAGCTGAAATAGTGTTCATGATATAGATGGGCGACTGAAGAAAATTCAGACCATTACAGAAATCAATAATAAATAATCTACCAATTTTATTACCATTATGGAGTTTTATTCTACTTAATGGAAGACCTAGAAACATGATATTTAGAATGTACACATAGATAGCGCGATATGCACTACAACATTTGAAATAAAAAAATGCTATTTCAAACGTGGACAAGACGCGCGGCAGGTCGATAGTTGTAAATAACATTTCAAAGTGATTTTAATCAAAATTAGCTTGAACCAACGAAAACCATTCATGGGACTGAATATTTTACAGGAAAACGATATTTTGTCACGCTCCAGGCACTAAAAGGTCCTTTTAGGGTTCATAAAATAGGATCTCGCTAATTCAAGCGAGCCATAACTTTGATAAACGTGACACTCTTCCTGTAATAAACACTTAAATGTTATGAATTTAGCTGGTGTAATTATAAGTAATTTATGAGATACACAAAATAGTAATAATGGAACGCTCACACAATCACATACATAGCTCTGACCTCTCGGATTCTCTGTATCTCAGGAGAAAAATTGCGCTTTTATTCAATTCTTCTCTGCAGTCACTACTTGGATGAATGACCCTGACCACTCAAACTCAAACTCAAAACTTTTTTATTTAATAGGATACATTGTGATCACTTTAAAACGTCAACTTAAAACTAGCTACGCCTGTTCCAACCTCCTTACGCCGGCAAAAGAACAGGCAAGAAACGCCCGGCAGGTAATTTTTTTGGCGCGATCACATTAACAATTTTATTCTTATTACTAATTGATTGAATTGGAGCAAATTCACTAAAATCCCAAGCTTTTTTTTGTCATCTAACTAACATCTAACACTGGTATTTACAACCGAGCGCTAACGTGTTTCAGAGGGTACGTTATATATAGCCGCCGGTGCCGGTTGTCGTCTTAGCGCCGGTTTTATAAACGTCAGACCAAATTTGGGTAAATTGGAACTTTATTTCAAAGTTTCCGTATATTTTTTTTTTTTTTTTTTTACTATTTACAGGGTAGCGTTTGACCACAAGTCGCCTGATGTTAAGTGACGATGCGGTCGAAGATGGCGTCACGCTACACCTGGACTGGGAACTGGCTCTCAAGTGAGGCTGCCGGAACACACCGATAGGTGTTTGGCGACAGATTCTTAACAAGAGGGTGGTAGCTAGCCAGGCGAGTACTAGAAAATACCCTACCACCAAGCTATGGTTTCATCACGATGTTTTCCTTCACCGAAAGCTCAAGCTCATTGCAGGATTCGAACCCACGTCCTACGGATCGCAAGCCGACGTCACTACCACTGAGCCATCATCGCTATAAATGTATATACTAAAATTTGACAATAAGATCCAACCTACTGAAATTTGGTATGACATTTAACTTACGGACGTTCATACAACAGCGCCTCTAGCCAAGATGCATTTTGCAATCGTTGACGCTAGTAGAAAACAAGAAAAAAAGTATTGGTTTGACATATTTCTGACCACGTGATTAAGCGTTGAAATATGTCAAACCAATACTTTTTTCTTGTTCTGGCCCTTAGAATATCAGTCGTTAGACAATGTTGGAGGCCTTGGCTGTAAAATCCGACCCTAGGGCTGGCCACCGGCAAGCTGCACTGGGCCCGCCTCTCCGAGAGAAGACCTGTGTCCCAGCAGTGGGAACGTAATAGGCCGATAATGATGACGTATTTACATTAGCTGTTATTTAATCAAGGCCCTAAAACTAAAGTGGAATAAAAATATCTGGTACCTTTATGCCATTTTACCAAATAATGCGATCCTTCTAACATTATAAACGCGAAAGTTTGTATGTGCGGATGTTTGTTACTCTTTCACGCAAAAACTACAGAACGGATTTTGATGAAATCTGGTATGGAGATAGCTTATATCCTGGATTAACACTTACGCTACTTTTTATGCCGGAAAAGGTTCCTGCGGGATAACGGGAAGACGCGGGGCGCAGCTAGTACTTGTGTGTATAAACCTGATACAAAACACCTGCAGAATACATTTGGGAGGTAGCGCTGAGCGTCCACTTTAATATTACAGCGCTCCCGGTTTTGTGTAAACTGCCCCTTTTCCCCTAAAACGAGCACTGGGACCTGAAAATTTGGCGCAAGTTATCGACGACCCCAAACGCTTTGGAGGGCCGATTCTAATAGTTTCAAATGAGTTATATACGTACTTTACGCGAATTGTAAAGAAGGATTAAATACAGTAAGGGCCGGTTTTATAAACGTCCGTTAGTTAAACGTCAGACCTAAATTTGAAATTTATGACAAATTTTCCGTACTTACTACTAAAATTTGACAATAGGATCAAACTTAGCGAAATATGGTATGACATTTAACTTATGGACTTTAATATAAGCAGCCCTAAAAGGCTTTTTATTCGCAAGTCGTTGAAAACAAACGATATCGACATTGAATTGGTAGTATTGGTACATACAAGGGGTAAATTTTTTCGATGAACTTAACGAATTTTTGTTCTGGCAACAGACTGTATAGAAAAATAAATTGCAGTTCATTAATTTCACTACAGCTCAAAAACAGCTTAACTGATTTGAACTTTTATTGTTGTTGTTTTTTTTTTTCATAAAGGTATAGGTAGCAAAATAAGAGGGAAACGCAAATGAAGAATGAAAGCAGCGAACAAGCTATTGATTGATTCATTATGTACACTAAAAAAGAATTCCTGACTATTGAGTCTTACCTTTCAAAACCGATTCTTTCCAAAATATAACCTTTGCCTTCCTTATTTTACCTTAGATTTCCTTCCGAGTCAAACGGAAAGGAAATTCCTTCTGTATTTCGGGAGGTGTTTTTTCTCCGTGTAGACACATCAAAGTCACAGACTTGCCGCTAAAGTATTTCATCGCGTTAGTGCCACGCCGTTATAACTTGGGCCTTACATTTCAGCCCCTCTAAGTTTAATTACGCTACAAAACAGAAAATACAGGCGTTTTGTGGCAATAAACCAATTTACGTATTTTTTCAACTTCGCGACTTCGAAAATTTATTGTTCCGTTTCTTTTACCCTAACTTTGTAATATTAGAATGAAAAGAAAACATAGAAAATTGAAACGTTTGATGTTTGTTCGTCAAACGCAGATAAACTCGGTTCTCAATTTTCGTATTATTTTATCTTGCCGAGCAATATTGTCTCGTCACATCCACATAAAACAAAGGACTCTAGCGAGACGGAAACAAGATAAATCTTTTGGTCGATTGCTTCTTGAGAGAATAATGACTGCGCCGATCCGATCAGGGAAAACGGAGTGAATTAACGACAAAGAAACGTACGACATGCCCAATTAATTGGAAAATATTGTTGTTACAAACGGTTTGGTAGCGTTTCTGGCGGAAAATTCGAAGGACTCAAGCGGGGAGGAGAAATACCCTAATTAGCAGACCGTTTTATGAAACAGTTGATTAATGACGCTGCGAACCCTCTATCTATTACAATCAGCGTTGTGAAATGTGAACTGGCCGCTTCATTGGTCTCAGGCGGGAGTTTGATAATGAAATCCTGCTCAAAATTTATGTTAATTGAAACCATCTTCCTCTGTAACTATTTCTTCTTCTTTTATTTAGGAGCGAAGCTCTTGTCGGTGGAGTATTTTCCATCCCGATCTGTTCTCGGCCATCCTTTCTTTAACTTGATCTATATATGTTCTTCTCGGTCTACCTCTCCCTCTCTTCCCTTCTACTTTTCCTTCTAATATGGTTTTTATGTATTCGTCATGCCAAGTGGCCAAACATCTTTCCTCTTCTTATCTCTACTGTTGTTAACATAGTAACTGTTTCAAAAAACTAAAAAAAAAAACAAATAGTTACGTTAATCTACATGATACATAGCAGAGGGCCTTAATTAGAAAAAACATAATAGTCCTCTTTTCTTAAAGTTACGATCATTTTTCTTCTGATCTATAAATAACAAAGACTTGTTAAAATACCATCAGCATATTCAAGAATACAATACCTTGCAGGCCTATAAGTAATTACGTGAAAAAACTGCATTGACTATTCATAGTCATTTTTTAACGCTTTCGTTACTCCTAGACAGTGAGGTATCTCTGAAGCGTATGGGGTGAAGCTACTGATATCAGGGCCTTAATTAGATTCTACGGAAGCTATTGAGACGGTAATTATCAATTGGAACTAAAACTGGCATTGATCTTACAAAGCCCTTTCGTTTCATTCAATTCAATTTTACTGGTAAAAGGAATTTAAACGCGACTAAAGTTGATTGGGTAAAAGTCTACTACTGGCAATCGCAAGGTCGATTACGAAGGCATTTATCATTATTATCATCGTCAGCCTATTACGTTCCCACTGCTGGGACAAAGGCCTACTCTCAGAGAGTATAGGCCATAATCTACCACGCTGGCTTGATGTCGCACGTCTTTGAACGTTGTGGTTCTTGGACATAAAGGTTTCCTCACGATGTTTTCCTTGACCGTTATAAGCGCTATAAAAAAGTATCTTTTTTATAACTTATTAAAAGTCGAAGTCGAGATGGATATCGAACTTAGTGTCCACGGCTTGGGAGGTGCACGTGTTACCGTTCGATCGCAACCGCTCTACGAAGTACCTACTGTGAATAAATAAATTCTTCAAGTTTTGACACACAGGTTGTGAATTATTCATAACCTAACCAGTAACCACCTTGTCTCACAACCTTGTTACAAAAATAATTTTAATAAAATACGCATTTATTTCCAATTACAATACCAGAACAACGTTATTGAATAACAGCAGCGAACATGTTCGCTAGTATTTCAATAGTATAAATGTTTGAAGGAAAATAATTTGAATAAATGTTCTGAAAATTTGAAATTTTGTAGAATAACGTCTTTTTTTCAATGCAATTTTTGTATAGAATGAAGACTTTCTGCAACAAATCTTAGTTATATTTGTCTATCCGAGCAAAACCGGGGCGGGTCGCTAGCTGTTAATTAAAAATACTCCAATACCTTGAAATCTTAAGACAATAACGTTCAATCTAAGCAAAAATGTATTGTTTGTTACGAACAAAAGCCAATCAATAGTAAATAAATAACAATACCAGGACCAGAAGATTGTCCGTTTCATCTTTCAAATTCTTTCTCGCAGCACTTGCCAAATGTTGACATTTCAACGCGTTTTCAATCTGTATGATGATTTGATGACTTGATGAGGTGGAGAGTCATCTGGTTAGTGATAATATTTATAATCTTGAAAGCCCTGGTATCACTAGCCTCTTTAGGAGAACCGAAAACGTTACAAAAAACCGCAATAAATAAGCAGAGCAGTATTTAAAAAAAAATAGACTAAGGGCTCTCTGGGCATTTGTATTTCTTATGTTATTTATAGATCTGGTCGTAACCTAAAGAAACGGGGTTTAGCACATTTTTCTTTTCAATATAACAAATAGATAGAATAGAGTACATTTTTGAATTTTTCTTCTAAAGAACTGAGTAAAATGGTTGAAATTAGCCCCAGTACTTTAAATACTTTCATATGCATTTTGTAATAAGCTAGATATTATTTTGACATAACGAACCGATATTTTAATTATATTCACATGTACAGATAACGGTATTCATATTCCCCGTGTGTGGTTTTAGCTGTACGCAACCAACGAAGCACGACAAACGACAAAGATACAAAAGGCAATTTCTTTATCGAGCACATAATCGCGTTCCCGAATGTCAGTCAGAGATGAGATGGAGGTCACAGAGAAGTGAAAAAAGGTTTTATTTTATTTCGTTTCTCTACGCAGTATGAAGAAATTATATTTTGCCCGCTTGCACGGAGAAAAAAGAACTTTCCGAAATATATTTTCCTTGTGTCAAAACGGAAGGACTTTTGCGTCAGAAGGAAAATTAAGGCAACATATGGAAGGAAAAGGTCACATTTTGGAAGGTAAGAAGGAAAGTCAAGATTTTTTCTCATTGTGGAAGTTGAAATTTTCACCATAGAAACATTAACAGCCCATTTGATTTCTTTAGTTACCTTTAGAAGGGCAGTGATTCTTAACCGGTGGTCCGCAGACCACTGATGGTCCCTGTTAGCACCCGAAGTGGTCCTCGAAGCCATGTTAAAAACATTGAATAAGAGACGAGTCGACGCAACGACGACGTGTGGTGCGAGTCGCACTCTAAGTAAGAGTCAGTCAAGTAGCACCTATGACTTAATAAGTTATACACTGAGAAAAATAATCTGACTTTCCTTCCGAGTCTTACCTTCCAAGGCCGATTTCTTCCTTATTTTACCTTAGCTTTCCTTCTAAATGAAAATTCCTTCCCTTTTGACTCAGAAGGAAATCAGTATTTCGGAAGTCTCTGGGTATAGGGGTCCAATTCTCGCAGCGTGATATATTATCACATGCGATAAATATCGCAATAACTGTAAAAATTCAATGCGATATTTAACGAATGTGATAATATATCACGCCGCGAAAATTGGGCCCCAGAGTCGAAGCAGAGGGAACGTAATAAGCTAATGATGCTGATGACTTCAAGTACACTGAGAAAAAAATCCTGACTTTCCTTCTGAGCCTTACCTTCCAAGACCGATTCCTTCCTTATTTTACATTAGCTTTCCTTCTGAGTCAAAGAGGAAGGAAATCCCTTCCGTATTTCGGAAGGTCTTTTCTCCGTAGAGACTACTCCGTCAAACATCAGTGCGTTCAAACTCACTCCAATTACATTATATAACATTAATATTACAGACCCAGGCCCAAGCCACTTAACCGTTACAAATAGTATTTGATGCAACCACAAAACTGTCATTATCGTAAATAGTGTTTAATAACAACAGCTACTTAACCCTGCCGGAATTACAGAGGTGAGTGTTCCGCCCACGCGACGGAATTCGGAAGTGGTAACCTACTATTAACGTCCACCACACCGATGCCGGTAGGCGTAGCGAGAAACTAGGGATGTCATGGATATGATATTTCGGATCTCGATATAGGAATAAAATTATATCGGTTTCGGATATGTAATTATTTCGGATTATCCGTTAGTTTCGGATAGTTTCGGTTACGGATATTACATTGAAGTAAAATATAAACTTAAATACATAGTATGTAATAATTTGGTTTTATTTATAGGTTTTATCTCGTCGCAAGCGATGAAACAAAAACCTGTCGTAAAATGTCGTTTTATTTAGACTCCGCCCTTATACGAATCTATCCGAAACTTGTGAAACGGATACGGTTACGGATATATTTTTATTTTGAATATCCGATAGTTTCGGTTACGGAGCTCCATAACAGCCCTGCTAGAGACCAATTTACCTGTCAATAGGACAACGCGCGGAGCCGCGGACCTTCCGATGTCATGCTATATTCATTCGACCGCCATGCTTAAACTTCCGGTTTTTCGGAGAACGTTGCCACATAGGTGACCTATTAAATACTACATCAGGGGAGGTATCATTAGCAAAATCAGCGACGATATCTCAGTGGAAGTGACTAATACGGATAACCGTTGGGGCCAACGTGGTCTTGAGTGGAGACCGCGACTTGGCAAACGTAGTGAACGACGTCCTCCGATTGGGTGGAGCAACGATATCCGAAAATGGCTAGCAGCGGCTGTATGAGAGAAGCCGAAGATCGGCCGGTGGCGTACTCTGAGAGAGGCCTGTGTTCAGCAGTGGACTGTCACAGACTGAAGATGATGATGAGAGTGACGTCAATTTGCGACCCATTGCTAGGGTCCCAATCTTAAACTGTGCTTGGGCTTTCGGTGAAAGAAAACATGGTGATGAAACCATGGTTTAGTGATAGGAAATTTTCTAGCGCTCACCTTACTTAACAAGTTAAAAATCTATCGCCAAGCATCTATCGTTGTAGTCAAAAGCTACACTGTAAATTGTAAAACAGTGGTTAAAAGTCGAAAATGAGCCTACGTTTAACAAGAGTGTATTTGCTTACAAAGTACATTTTCAACAACCCTGTTTGCCGCAATAAACGGCAATTAAAACGAGGCGCATAATGAAAGCGAGGCAATCAAACTCGTGCGCGTATTCACAAAGACGCTGATAATGAGTTTTTGTATGAGCTCTGTGCGTTTCTAAGAGGCATATGTTTAAAAGGCTATTCATTCGTCATCAAAAGCATTAAACCGAAAATGAGACCAATAATCGCGTTAGCGGGGAAATTTGCGTCCTTTCTCCGCGGGGTAAGGTGTAAATTAGCATTGAGGGACGTTTGCGGTTCTGCTTGCTCTAACGACCTTGCCCCTGCACTAAACGAGTCGTAATCAACGCTTTATTGTTTTCTTTATATTTTGTAATAAAACTCAATGTTTCCTGCAAAATGACAGATAAGTTATTACTCTTCAAACTAACGTAGAATCTTGATAGGACGACTCCGTAATTAAACTCCAAAATTGGGGCTAATTACAATGACTTTTTTGTAACTGTGATTGCAATAAAACTAAAAAAATATATTAATAAAGAAGGTCTTTAAAAAAAAAGAAATTAATCCTTATATATTGAGAAAGTGCAAAATGCAAAGTGCCCCCTTTTTTAAGGTTACGATCATTTTTCTTCAGATCTATAAAATTAACAAAGACTTCTGTCTACCACCAAGATGTTATTAAGAAATATACCATACCCAGAGGAGCTCTAGATTTCATTTTTAAATACTGCCCCGATTATTTCTAGACTTTTTTGACGTTTTCGTAACTCCTAACAGCTGGTTTCAATAACCTATCTATCCACTAAATTTGACACAAGCTCCATAGAAGTATAATGTCAAAAATCTATCTCTAGTAGAACAAACCATGGATAGATAGGTTATTGAAACCGGCCTTTAATCGGCATGACCTCTGCCTGCGCCTGCGGGGTGAGGCCACAGATACCAGGGCTTTTAACACAAGTTGCAATAACATTTGGCTCGACACGAGAGCTCTTTACTGTAAATGAAAAACGGAAAATGAAGATCATATTTTCACCCAACCGGCTTTCATTCCGAATTAGATGGAGTATCATTTTCAATGGATTGATATATCCAGTTTAATGCACTGTCGTTGAATTGGGATCCATCTAGCAATTTTAAACACTAGCGATTCACTTTGTCTATGCACGGGTAGGCAAAGATTTTCTACAACCAGAAGTTTTCCCAAAACCTTTAAGAACCCAATAAATATTAAAGGTTAAACAATATATAATATATATAATATATAATTATGTAATACCGCGGACTTTTTTGGAGGCCTACACTGAGAAAAATAATCTGACTTTCCTTCTGAGTCCTTACCTTCCAAGACCGATTCCTTCCTTATTTTACTTTAGTTTTCCTTCTGAATCACAAGTCCTTCCCTTTTTACTCTTTTACGGAAGGAAAACGGTATTTCGGAAGGTCTTTTTTCTCCGTGCAAATGTCTTAGTTTTCTCAGACTTGTTTAACAAATATCGTGATATTCGTGATTTCTTATTGAAAACTCAACTTTATCTGAATAAAACATAGCCTATGGACACTCAGGGACAATGCAGCTTCTTATAGTGAAAAAACTCTCGGAATCCTATTAGTTGCTTAGGAAATAACCTCCTACATTCAAATAAACAAACAAGTTACATCTTCATAATCTAATACATAATATATAAAAATCTCGTGTCAGTGTTAGTAACCGAACTCCTCCGAAACGCCTAGACCGATATCTATGAAATTTTTTGTGTACATATTCGGTAGGTCTGAGAATAGCTTGTAGGTTATTTTTTATACTCCTAGGTGATAAGGGAGGCCCCATCCCGAAAATCTCTTGAGTTTAGATACGACTATTATATATGCAATTTAATAACTATTTCAGTGACTTCCTATAATAGAGCAGCAATTTATTGAAACTGCTTCTAAAACATTGATTTATCAGGATACAACTAATTCATATTTGATGTTAGTACAGCGTTGGGGTAGCCCATATACACACCCGAAGACGTACATTATTAACGCGCGTGCACAGAGGCTATGGGTTCTGGGGTGAAATATGGGTGAACGCGATGCTAAGCGTTTGGGAGGAAGGCATTACAAGTATCCTTTTTCACAATTTATGTTCGTGTTTTTTAGGGTTCCACAACTCGAAAAGAAAAACTGAACCCTTATAGGATCACTTCGTTATCCGTCTGTCTGCCTGTCTGTCAAGACTCTTTTTGTTAAGAACGCATTGAGGTAAGTTGAAATTTAATGTCAAATACCTTTGGGTCTACGATCTCTTTCAGCTGTGAAAAAATCAAACTTGTAAGTCAAAGCGATCAAAATATATGACCACTTACGTGATATTTTGCGATTTCACAAGAGAATCAAATCTTATAGGAACGTGAACCCCTTTTCTTTTGACCTATAATCAAGAAATTTGGCACGAAGCAAGGTCTTACAACACGTGTAAAGGAAAAAGTCTGAAAAACGTAAACATGAGTTTATACACAAAACAAACAATTTTGTACCGAACACTCGGCGCGTGAGCCCACCTCGGACTTGGCTGTTTTTTTGATGTTTACTCTGAGCAGAGCAAGGTCACTCCTGAAAGGCCGAGGATATATTATGGACGTTTATCGGGACATACAAACAGTGTAACCATGTCAAAACGTTCTAACAAAAACGAGCCGCTCAGCAGCTGTTTGCTTGCGCTACCATTGTCAACACACGAGGTCTATACTACAGTCGGCATCAAATCTCATTCTAGCTAACAAATTGCCACTTCATACTCACTGAGTCTGAGTCACACAACGAGCCATGGAGAGAACCATGCTTGGAGTTTCTTTGCGTGACAAAATCCGAAACGAAGAAATTCGCCGAAGACCCAAAATCACCGATATAGCTATCACAATTTGCCAATTGAAGTGGCAATGGGCATGCCACATCGCTCGACCGACGAACCGATGGGGAAGAAAGGTTCTTGAGTGGCGTCCACGAACCTCTGTAGGTAGGCGTACTAAGTGGACCGACGACATTGTAAGAGTCGTAGGGAGCCGATGGATGGAAATGGGTAATAGCCGTTCATGGTGGTGGTCTTTTTTCAGCAGTGGACTTCTTCCGGCTGATGATGATGATGATGATGCTGCTGCTAAAACTAAGGGATGGTAGCCGAACACTTATGACTAAATAAGTCATGTGGGTAGTTGCCATCGCTCAAAACGGTGAAGGAAAACATCGTAAGAAAACCGGCATGTCCAAGAACCACAACGCGCAAGAGCATGCGACATCTACCAATTCGCACTGGGCGAGCGTGGTAGATTACGGCCCGTACTCGCTCTCTGAGAGAAGGCCCAGTGTTCAGACAACGGAAACGTAATTGGCTGATGAAGATGACTTTAGATGTACGCTCAACTTTACCTCACCTAATCAAATTAGCATAAGAGAACAGTCGTCGAGACGCTAATGGCTTCAATAACGCAAGGTATTTGACTATCCATTTCCTAACCCAAGTGTGAGCAAGTGTGTCAGTCAGGCGACGTCGACATGGTACTGTCAGCGACAAAACTATCTGATCATACTCGTATTAGATCAGTAATGTTTGTTCTCTTTTACAACTTACAGGGTAGCGTATCACCACAGCACCACAAACGTGATGTTAAGTGATTAATAGGCTTTGCTATCTACAACCTCCTCCCGTAGGCGACAGAGGGGGGGGGAGGGTACCTCTTGCAGCTTCAGAGCCCTCTGGGTAGCTTATTTAGTACATATTTTTTTTAATCATAATTACAGAGAAAATGGTTTAACTAGCCGCAATAATCAGTTTAATATCGGAGTCGTCCTCTAAGATAAGAAAAAATAATTGCAATATTTGTTATTGTTCAGCGACTTCTGCCGTCGACTGTACTCCGTCGGACGTGTAACAATATCCCAGTGAACGTCCGCCGCATGAAAGGGAACGCCCGCGTCCGTTGCGCGCTGATTATCAGCCGCGGGGCTGGCGCACGCATGGAGAATGGAGCGATTGTCAAGGAGCTCGTGGGAATGCCGATGACGGCTCAGTGGTAGTGACGTCGGCTTGCGATCCGTAGGATGTGGGTTCGAATCCTACAATGAGCTTGAGCTTTCGGTGAAGGAAAACATCGTGATGAAACCGTAGCAACCACCCTCGAGTTAAGAATCTAGCACTTATCGGTGTGTTCCGGTAGCTTCACTTGAGGGCTAGTTCCCAGTCCAGGTGTAGCGTGACGCCACCTTCAACCACATTGTTGTCAAACGCTACCCAACAAGTAGTAAAAAAAAAGAATGGCCCGCCAGACAACAAGGCAGGGCCTACTCATCTTTAGGCTCCCACGGTGCGATTCGATGCGATGCGACACCGCAGGAACTTGCGATGCGAATTCCTGCGTTACGATTTCGTGCAGCAAAGCGTTGGTTCAGGTGATTTTGAACAACGAGTATGATACAAAAAAGTTTTAAGGAATAGGTGCCCCGATCATTGCTTTTATAAGGGTTCTATATCCTAAGGGTAAAACGGGATCCTATCTCTAAGACTCCGCTGTCCGTCTAGATATCGTTCAAACATTAGACAGACCGCTGACCCCAATTGGCGACATTGAACGTCCATCGTTGCCATCTGTCTCAGTGGGAGACTGCTATTTACAGATGCACGCTGTTATTATTAGCGGGTAATTAACAACCATCAGCGTTAACTCTTACTTTATCGAAGACACTTAGTAAGATAATCTTTCACGATTAGAACATTTTGATTAATTAAGACTGGGAACTGGCTCTCAAGTGGGGCTGCCGGAACACACCGATAGGTGCTTGGCGACAGATTCTTAACATAAGCTAGCCAGGCGAGCACTAGAAAATGCCCTACCACCAAGCTATGGTTTCATCGCGATATTTTCCTTCACCGAATGCTCAATCTCATTGTAGGATTCGAGCCCACGACTTACGGATGGCAAGCCGACGTGACTATTACTGGACCATCAAAGCTTCAAAAAACCTAATTTTACAGCCCTAAATTTCTCATAGTCCCTAGTCAGTGTAGGTTTTAAACCGCAGCCGCAGGTCGTATGTTTTCGTTCGGACAGTAGCTCAGCGTATGAAAGAGGCTGTCTCGCCCTGATTAGTTCCCGGCGCGCAATATGGACGCAGCCTCTGTGTTGGCGCAAGTCATAGATAACCGAGACTGGTAGGTCTACCTGGTGTACTGATGTAATGAAAACTGGCCAGGTCAAATCTAACCTACTTTAAGATCTCACATTTTCCTATAAATATTTTATATATATTTATATATATACATATATTTAGGTTTTGCATAGAACTTGGCACTCATTTAGATCTCCATTCTTTTTGCGGTGAAGCCCACAGCTAAGCATAATTTTTGTATTGATTTTGGCTCTCCTTTTTTACATTTATGTTTTTGGTGGGTTATAGCTTATAGCATACACGAACCTACAAAGCTAAACCTTTGTCACTGTGCTGTGACCAATTACGCAATAGCATCGTCAAAGTTTGCTAACTTGCATAACGTGACCATATTACCTTATAACACTCTCACTAAAGTCGACTCGTGTTGACTCAGTAAATGGTTTCGTTTTCAATCTACTTCGCCGTATAATCAACTGCATTTTCCGCGCCTTTCCGCTTCTGCGTCAGATAACCGGTGTCATTGGCGTCATTGCCCAATCGCGCGTGTCTTCTCACGAGCACAATATCAATTCGCATGTTATTGTGAATCGCACGGTTGCATGAATGGACACAGTGTTGTGCTTGCGTTCGTTGCGACTTCATTTAGAATGAGTACGATGCCCGGCAGAGTTACAGAACGTCTTGAAGTGATGCATAATTCAATTGTTTTTATTCAATAGAATACATTGTGATCACATTAAAACGTCAAACTTAAAACTAGCTACGCCTGTTCCAACCTCCTTAAAAAAAAGGCAAAAACGTCAGACCTTCGGAAAGAACGAAGCCAAACGAGATTACATGCGCCGCCGCAGAAGCAAGAGTGAAATGTTTGCACGAACTTATGTCGTCATGTCATCATATCAAATCAGGTAGTGTTTGAACACTTACGAGAGCATTCTAATGATACATAGGATCAGAAAAAAAAAACCTTCGGCCAATGCCAGGCGGTAAGCAAACATAGCCCGCAATAGGCAGATTTTATCTGTTGGCTAATGACGCGAGCCAGTCAGACACCGCCGTTTGTTGAACACTGTTTGTTTTCGACATAGCTCCTCCGATTTCCGCAGTTTCACAACTCAAGCGGAGCCAAAGGGTTATGCAAATCATTTTACCTGTTTAGAGTGCGCGAGAGAAAATTTTGAAACGAGAATTTGTATGTACTATCTGCAATTATGTAGGAGGGTGCGACCAGTGCTGGATTAGGCTGCTAGGCTGAACAATTGAAAACTGATGGTGCTACCTCCACAAATTTCACTTAAAAAATTACGCTCAGGCAGAGATGAGAGGGTTTAGAAGATATGCAGCGCCCCCTTTCGCGCAGGGCCCGAAGCAATTGTTACTTTTGCTACGTGGTTAATCCGGCACTGGGTGCGACAAAGACAAAAGCAGCACAAAGTCGGCCTTGATAACGGAACGTCTTCCCTTATCTTTTCTGTATTTCCTCTACGTTATTAACTAGTTAGGCAGCTATCTGCCACAAATATTGCGAATAACTTCGATAGTTTTTCTCGTAAGTTTGGTAATATATCTTACTGGGTCACGGTCCTTAGGGCTTGAGGAATGTCGCTCCCGAGATTCCAATATAGCAAGAGCTGCTTATTACCCACCACTCTCGAATTCTAACCTCTATAGTTTTAGTAAGGGCACAAAACTGCGATGCGATACGACGCCGCATCGCACGAACCTGCGATGCTTCATCATCAACCTGTATCAGTCCACTGCTGGACAATAGGCCTCTCCCAAGGTACGCCACTGAGCCCGGTCTTCGGCTCTTCGCATCCAACTACTGGCAGCCACTAGGAGCAAGTTGTCGCTCCACCCTGTCGCAGGACGCCCTACACTACGTTTCCCAAGTCGCGGTCTCCACTCAAGAACACGTCTACCCCAACGGTTATCGGTTCTGCGGCTTATATGACCAGCCCACTGCCACTTCAGCTTGCTAATTCTGTGGGCTATGTCGGTGAACTTAGTTCTCTGATGGATCACTACTTGCAATGCGAATTGATGCAACACGATTTCGTGCGGCAAAGCGTTGGTTCAGGTGACCATACCACAAAACTGCGATTCAGATCGGAAGTTCTAGTGGAGCATTCGTGCGAGCACGCAGATATTTGCAATGCGATGCGAATTCGCAGTTTTGTGTGGGAGCCCTAAGGCCCAATGTTTTTCCTGTACGATACGGAACATCAACCACTGCTCACAGCGGTTCAGTTTACGACGGTTTTATGGCATTTCAACATCAACACCATCCGTATTCAAAATTATCTAATCGAGCTAAATATAGAGGCAACATTAAAGGTTCAGACAGTGTCTCGGATCTTTGTGGACAGAAATAGGTTCGGATATCTGTTTTGAAATTCAGGGATGTTAGTAATAAAAATTTCGAAAGGTAACCGATAGATCGACAAGAGCGCGAGATTTTATAAATTTTCCAATCCACCTTAGGATAGGAACTTGCGTCACTAGGTAGCTCACTAGCCATAGCTCTACCACCTGGTTTTTGTATTTATTTATCAGCCTACATAGTCCCACTGTTGGGCAAAAGTCTCCTCCATTTCTTTCCAGTTTTTGTATAGTCAAAACAAAATCTCTATACTATAACTAGCTATACCTCGCGGTTTCACCCGCGTGAACTACAGTTTATCGCGATAAAAAGTATCCTATGTCCTTCCTCAGGGTTCAAACTATCTTAGTCCGGCATTCTAAAATGACGCTCAAGTGTAGATCAATACTTGAGTAGTGATTGAGTGACATATTTGTATGAAATGACGGACTCAAATCTGTGCCTTAAGTAGAGATTACTGCTTCAGCATCATTCTAGAATACCGGCCTTAATATTTTTTTTTTTATGTAATAGATAAGCAAACAAGCAGACGGCCCGCCTGATGGAAAGCGGTCACCGTCGCCTATGTACATCTGCAACACCAGGGGAGTTCCTGATGCGTTGCCAACCTTTAAGAACTCTTTTCATACCCATCTTGAAGGATTGTAATCTGTAGCACAGCGGAAAGACTTGTGGGGGAGCTCATTCACATTTTGCAAGAATGCGGGAGAAAGGAGCGCATAAATCGCGAGGTGTGGGATTTCCAGGACTCGATAGTGTGTGGATGAGCTTTGTTCCGATGACGAAATGATCGGTGGTAGAACCGTGATTGAGGCATGATATTGGATAGCTCTTCCGAGCATTCCCTTTGTATATTTTAAAATATATTTAGCAAGTAAAATTATTACTGCTTTAGTATTTAATTTCAACACTTGATACTATAGATCTTGTATCCACTTCGTTACTATTAGATATACTGTGATCCAGGTCAGTATCAGCGTAGACTTTTATCATATTATCAATGTGTTACATTATGTCAGCGACCGCAAGGTGCATTAGCTCACTATGTTAGATAACACCGTATCAAAATAATGTGCTTGTCATTTGGTCACATCGCTAAACGTTGTGGGGTGATTGGGAGACTTTTTTTGTACTATTTAAACACGTTTGACCAAAAGTCACCTGATGTTAGGTGACAACGTGATGGAAGATAGTGTCATGCTACACCTGAATTGAGAACTGGTCACTAACTTTTCCAAGTCTCGGAATAAGGAAGCATCATTCTGTTCCTGTTTTTATGTACCCTTATCCTACTGTGTGAAGTATGTGAGTTATTTAAGTTTATCCATTCTCTTGAGTTGCTTAAGGAATAAAACAATCAAACATTTTTTTTTGTAAAATAAATTATTTCATTGCAAAAGTTCAACACAACATGATATCTAAACCGCAGGTGTAAACACGGGGCATAGCTAGTCAACAAATAATTGTAAAAATACCACATCAACAACATCATCGCTTAACACCAGACAACTTGTGGTCAAATACTACACTGTAAGATGTAAGAAATGACTTCATAAATTAACAAACATAGTTTTGTTACAATTGCAAAAATAAAGTTGAGCAGTTCAAATAATTATTAAAAGAATTAATAATATCACAATAATAGCATCTAAGCCATGTTCAGTAACGGTGATACAGATTATTTCGCAGACTGGTTCCGGTGGGCAAGCATACAGCCTGCAATAGCTTCCTTGACCCACTCTGCAATGAGCGGCAACACTCTTTGTTTTGCTAATCAATTATTAATAGCATTTTAAACTGTAGGTGTCTAACATTATTATCTACCTACTCACTTTCATAATTTAAGTAGGATAAATAATTCAGATATAGTAATTTAGTAAGTTTGTTAATCTACTTTACCGATTACTACACAACCAACTCGCTTTCATAATTTTATTTCGTTTTCGTTTCTTGCCTGTTTTTTTGCCGGCGTAAGGAGCTTGGATCAGGCATAGCTGGTCTTAAGTTTGACGTTTTAAAGTGATCATATTATGTATCCTATTAAAATAAAAAAATTTAAATTTTGTATTTTAGTAGGTTAAAATAATTCAGGACGCCCTCCGGCTAGGTGGAGCGATGACATACGCAAAATGGCTGGCAGCAGTTGGATGAGAGGAGCCGAAGATCGGGCTCAGTGGCGTGCTCTGTGAGAGGCCTATGTCCAGCAGTGGACTGAAATGGGCTGATTATTATGATGATGATGAAAATAATTCAGATAATATAGTATTACAGTAAAATATTGTTTGCGATTTATTTAACAAATAATAATAAATAATCACTCTAGGTCAGAGCTAGGATTCCCTGTACGTAGGATATCCGAAACAATGTAAACCTAACTAACTAGAGAATCTTTAAGAATTAAGTTTAAAGAAACCAAAATAATGACAGTTATTTGTCAATATATTTATGAAAATGTAATGTACATACGGAAAAATTTAAATAGCTTCAAAAAGAGAAGTGATTATCACAATTTTAATACTAGAAACAAAGATAAAATTGCTGTACCCACCACTAGGCTCCATAAAGTTAGCAACTCGTTCAAAGGTCAATGTGTACGCTTTTTCAACAAAATCCCAAGTGAAATTCAAGACTTGTCTATAACAAAATTTCAAATTCGTATAAAGAGAAATCTCATTAGTAAAGCTTATTATAAAATATCGGACTATCTAGATGACAAACAAGCTTGGGATTGTAGTTAATCTATCTATCTTTCTTTCTATCTATCTATTCTCCCTATTTCCCCTATTCTAACCATTTTCGGTAAACAGCCAAAACAGTCATGCTCACGAAAGTGACTTTGCTTGCAGCGGCGTCATGTGTCGGGTCGCCCTCTTCCCTCTCATATGGTCGAGGAGAGCGATGGCTGGCACATGCGTCAACTCGTGAACGGGTGCTGCTTGTGGGGTCTGGTCTGCTTTGGTTGTGATCCCGCAACTCGTTAATATTCATGTTCCCATATCCCAATGTGTACAACCAAACAAGAGAAATCTTATTATTAGTAAAGCTAAATAAAAAATATCGGACTATTAGATGACAAAAAAAAAAGCTTGGGATTTTAGTGAACTTGCTCCAATTCAATCAATTAGTAATAAGAATAAAATTGTCAATGTGATCGCGCCAAAAAAATTACCTGCCGGGCGTTTCTTGCCTGTTCTTTTGCCGGCGTAAGGAGGTTGGAACAGGCGTAGCTAGTTTTAAGTTGACGTTTTAAAGTGATCACAATGTATCCTATTGAATAAACATATTTTTGATTTTGATTTGATTTTGATTTTGATTTTAACTAACTGAGATGGCGCAACGACCCAAAGTAAGTCTTGGTCTCAGATAACAAAAGACGCCACTTCGGTCTGTTAATGTAGACCTACAACAACAATAAAAACATTTGTTTCGTAGTGGGAAACGAACCCGTGACCTCTCTATTTGCAGTCAGCTGTTTGCTTATGGCACCACATCGGGATAAAAACTATATAGAATACCTGACAAACTAAATTTATTTTTCATTTTTAGCAGGCCATATATTATTTCAATGCATTGATTCTAATTTGATATGGGTTTTAAATATGGAGAACAAATACTCATACTCATTCATTGATAAACTAGGTATGCTGACTTGTCAAAGATAAAATTGTACAATGATTAATCTACTCTTTAAAGAAAAATCCATAGCCAAAATCCTAAATACAAGTATCTTATCCCGAGGTCTTGCGTGACAAGAATTTTATTACCAACATCTAATACTTTAAGGTAGATTATTTACAGTGCTGTTGGCCTGTAATATTACAGTACATGGAGCAATAAGATGGTGATTTATTACAAGAAATGGCAATAGGATGTCGAAACTTACTATGATGATCTAAGAAGAACTGAGCCATGTAAGGCTATACATTGTCCTGGAGTGGAATCTAACAGTTTGCAGACACAACACAATATTTAAATATTTTTCAGGTATAAAATGCTACATTACAAAATTTTTGAGCTTTAGTTTTGATATTTTGATTTTCCGAGGCAGGACAAGAAAGGACAGTTTCCAAAGTTCCGCCCAAATAGAAACCATTTTTGGATAATTGCAGACCAGTCGCAAGCACCTTCTCACAGCAATGCTCAAATGAATGTAAGCTCACTGACCTGAGGTAAGTTGGCGGCGATCTGCCTGTGCAGCGAGTCCCGCTCCTTCTCCACTTCCTTGAGCCGCAGCTCCGAGTCTCCGAGCCGCTCCTGCGTCTCCCTCAGGCTCTCCACGAGCTTGTCTCTCTCATCGAGCATAGACACCATCAACTGCTCGAAGTTCGCATCCTCTCCCGACAGCTGCGAACTCCTCTGGCTGATACTGTCCTCTGATATCGTGGGCATCACGTCGCACATCATATTCCACATTTTAATTTACCTACCATCAAACCAGAATACGTATCGTACACGACACTCCGAACAACACTCCGATCACCGTTTTATTACATATGTTCCGGCACAAACTTTACCTAAATCTAGCGCACGTAGAGCAAGAAATTATATTCACATCGTCAAAACATTCGTACAAGAGTTTTGTCAAGAATTCGGGAGACATTCTAGTTCGATATTTAGAAAGACACACCTAAAAATTTTACTCTTACGATTCCGTACTATCATGGCTCAAGCGGCATGTCTGCCATCTTGGAATGGAACGTCAATCAAGATTCAAGACCAAAGAGTAAAAATGGTTTGGATTCGATAGCAAACAGAGGTGTAATTTTGATTGTATTTAATTAATGCCTACAATGAAGTACCTAATAAATACTTTATTAAACTATTAAAACTAATAAATTATCAGAACTGAAAATATTTTTGAACAAGTTTGAAATGTTACATTGTGAGAGATTCTCCTATTGTAATAAAAAACGTGAAAGTTTTTAAGGATGGTTGGATGGATGTTTGTTACTCTTTCACGCAAAATCTACTGAATCTGGATGAAATTTGGATTGGAATGGAGAGCTTACACCCCAGATGTAAGTCCATGTGTGTACTACTTTTTAATTCGGAAAAAGGTTCCTACGGGATAACGGGAAGAGGCGGGTTAAACTGCGGGGCCCAGCTAGTATTATGATATGTTGATAACACCAGGTTGAGCTGCCGAGCGCACATCTGTGTTGATTTGATTGTCGTCGAACTCGGGTAGAATTTAAAGAAAATGCGTGTGAAATACATTCTATAGAAGTTCACGCAGCATGAAAGGTTTTTTAATCGACCTTGCTTCGGGTACTTGCTTTCTCCATGTATTGTTAACGCCATCTACCGAACGTTTTTGAACAACTTTTTATAATTTCATTGCTTGTCAGAAGACTTGTGAAGTAAATGTTCGATCATATGTACTCTTTGAACATTTTTGTAAAATGTTGTCGTGCGTAAACCACAGAGTTATCAAATTATGAAGAAAAACTTAGAAAAACAGTATATTTATTTATTGGTCTCTAAGGTTTTCTATACGACTTTAATTTAATTTTTATGATTCTAGTGAATGGATTCTATACCACAGATAACAAATACACAAAAATAAAAAAAAAACCAAACCAAAACTAGACATTGACAGTTAAGAAAATCAATACTATTTTGACATTTATCTATGTTGCTAGATCAAACATTTTTCCCAAACTCTAGATATATACATCTGGCAGGTAGTCGGAACTATCGGAAGCATTTCAAAAATGAAGAACAAATTGTCTAACTACAGAGCTTTAGGAAGGCGTCAAGAAAGTTTTTTTAGTGTATTGTTTTACCATGCTATATTTTTAAATTTAATTGAATGTCATTGTATGTCTAGAAGAGTTGACTACTTGTATGTTTTGCCATGAATGAGGAGCTAGGACTTGAGGAGTTACAAAATTCCATCTGGCATCACCGAAGTCATGTCTGCGTAGGTACCTACGTAAGTGTGATTATTATTTGCTCTATTTGAATTTAATTTAATTGATTCGCAAAAACGACTTGCTATGATGCGTTTTGTAATAGACGAATGAGTTAGTTTCTTTTAGAACACATGGTACTAGCTAATTTTATTCGTAAGATGCGGGTTTCCCCAGATTACATGTTTTGAGTATCCTACCAAAATATGTCGAAGAAAAAAGGACATAGTAAACAGATTCCTAAAGGTTTGTGCAATTATTTCAACTTATCATATTGTTACCTTTTGTCTGCCAATGATGAAGTAGTAGTGTATTTCCTTTCGTTGATTGTTATGTATCCATGACCTTTCTCCTAATATTACTATTTCATTTTGTCTTATAGCTTGCTCGGATGTTAACAACGTGAATGTAAGCGAATCAACAACGTGAATGTTATCTTAAAATACCTGCGTAAAGTATAATATTATTAATAAAACTATTGAAAGATGTCTCTATTGTATTCATAGATTTATTTTGTACTTACAGATTTCACTTTAGACCACTATGCTAATGCTCAAAAACCACTGAACAAGGTGATAAAGCCCACAGCAGTTGTGTCCGAGGCCAAGGTAAAAAATGTATCAGATTTCTGGGACCAAATTCCTGACGATGATGACATTGATTTTGTAAGAGAAGTCAATTCCGACGGCACCATGAATCTAGTTTGCATTAAAAAAAAGAAGACAAACCCCCATGATTCTGAAAAAAAATACAATGACTACCCAGAAGTGCTATGGTATGAAATATCGAGACGCATTGACCCCCAAGACGTAGGTCGGTTTGCTGGTATCAACAAAACTACGTACGCCATAACTCAGCAGAAATCTTTTTGGATTGACATTTACGAGAAGAACTGTAAGCATAGACGAGACCTTCCTGAACGGCTGCGTATTGAAGATGGCCCCAAGACCTACGGTCTCAAGACCCGAGTCATAAGAGCATTGTACTACACTAATGACTTTTTTGTCAAGAAGGTAATGGAACTAGGTGTGCATGACAGCAAGCCACATGACATGATCAAACGCCGTTGCGTTAACATGTGGTTCCGCAAGAGCAAGACTCACTGGGCGCTGTTCTTCAAGTTCAAGAAGTTGCCGCAGCAGCAAGTGGCTAAGAAGGACTACGACTTTCTTGATGAGCTGGGGAGACTTGATGCTAATCCTGAAATTGATAATCAAGTTTTGCAGGTTTGTACACTTACAAAATATTGTTAAAATAAGGTAGGAATTTATATTTCATCAAAAAAAAGAGTAATTGAATTGACTTTTCTCTGCATTTTTGGACATTGTTATATGTAATTCAACATAGCATGATATAAGCACATCAGCCTCAAGCTGCTCACTTAAATAAATAATTATAAAGGAAGTCCAATTTCTATTTTAGTTGCTTCAACAATTTTTTTTCCAGTTTATTAATATCAATGACTTTTTATATAATTAGATCCAAAATCTCAGTTGCTTGAGGGTTAGGTTATAAAACCAAGGCCTTAACAATCTCCTATTAATTTCCAGGTCAACTGTGAGTTCTTCTACGAAGTCCCAGCACTGATCGGAATGACGCTAACTTCAGTGAGGGTGGGGCTCTCCAGAACTCTGCGTTCCCACAAGCTGTACATGGGCTTCAACTCGGGCGCTCACGTGGCGAAGAATGTTCAACCCGAGTGCTCGCTCAGCCTAGACACTGTTATCAGCATTATGGTCATCGACTGGTGGCACCCGAACTACCCTCATTTCATCATACGGTTCCCGTGGGAAAAACGGGACAGAGAGAGAGAGGAAGATAAAGATGTTCCTGTCCTTGATCGAGACTTCTTTGCTCCACATCGCAAATATCAGCGCTCCAACGGCAGTATGTATGCAGAACGGCTACAATACCAGAGCCAGAATCATTAGGTCTGTGCATGGAAAAGTATCGTAACTTCGTTGTTGGATGCTAACGTGACGTGAATACAGAGCGGGAAGCTGATTAACGAATTAGGCGCACGCGTTTCGACGAACTCCCCACGCGCTCTCTTCGATCCACCAAAGAGATCTAAAAATCGTTTCTTCGCAGCGAAGGTCTTAAGCTCAACTTGTTTGCCGGCCACTGTAACATTGGGTTACATGGAGCTTGGATATGGTGCGGAGGGCAGAGTTATAGTATACAATTCCCTTTGCATTTGTAAGAGAATGTGAGGAAAGTGAACTGGAAGTCGTAGTGTAAATGTGAGGGCTATTTCTCCTAAAGAAAGTACATACATTATTTTTTCCGTTCTTTAGGATAGGGAAGAGCCTCACATGATTGATCAATGTGATAGAAAAATGTTTATAGTTATAGTTAGTTATATTTGAACACCGTCTTGTTGTAATAGCCACGTCATATCTGTATGTTAAAAATAAATCTATGGGATTCTCTTTGTTTGAAAACTGTATCTGAATGATCGATATATATTATAATATATATATATTTTTATATAGCTGCACAAAAGTATGTTCACAGTACGTTGTTGTGATGTAATTTATATAGTAGTGAATCGATGTTTTAATGAATAAAGTATGAATATTTTATTATGTACTTTTTCCATTGATTAGTAAATAATCAACTTAATACTAGTTAATGAGCTTTTATCGCTTAACAGGCGTAAGTGTGGAAAGGAGTGTTTAGTTTTCTGTACTGGTGGCCAACCAATGGGCCACCCCTAATTCAATTCAATTTTTCAATTCAATCTTTTATTTTTCGGATAACAAAAAATCCATGGGTTAGTAATAATGCTAAAAAACTAAAGTATGTTAGTACACTACAAAAAAAAACAATAAATACAACACACAATAAAAAAGAAACACATGAACTCCTATTGAGGATCGGTGTCACGGCGTAATTGCGTAGCAGCCAATCCCAAGAAACGCTTAATAAACCATGAACCTGCGAGGCACTCCGTGCGCACGATGACCAGAAGAGTCAACAACCTCTATCTCAGCCATCGCTCGCACGTAGTGCCTCAGTACAGGTGCATGCGGATCCTCTGCCACGGTTTTCAGGATGCTGTTGTTACTTCCCCGCACCCTCCTCATCAGCGACGCGACTTTCTTCCGAATAACGGCATGAAAGCCGTCCGTTCGGTTTTGAGCAAACATTCCGGAGGCACTGCAAAAACGAGGAAGTCCCAACATCATCCTGAAAATATTGTTATATTGGATACGCAGGGTGTTTAGCGATTTTTTGGTATACCGGAACCATAGAGCGCCCGTGTACAGACCCTGGCAGTACGCCTTGAAAAGCGTAATTTTTACCTGGTCCGTACAGCGGGCGAATCTACGGGCCAGCATGTTACCGCGAACCGCCAAAGCCCTACGCTCCCTCTCTATATCGACATCGTCTTTAAGGTCGTCGGTAAGGAAATGTCCTAGATATTTGAACCTATATACCCGCTTAAGATTTAATCCGTTTAAAACGATTGAAGGGATATATTCGGGACACCCACCGGCGGCCTTAAAGACCATGTACTCGCTCTTACGCACATTATACGCAAGACCATGCGACGCAGCGTAGGTCTCACATACTCGCAACATCTCTCCAATAGCACTCGCAGTCGGAGCCAGCAGCACCATGTCATCCGCATAGCTGATGTTATTAACGCTAACACCACCCACGCGGCACCCGACACGCATGCTGCTAAGTCCCTCCACGAGGCCATCCATATACAGATTGAAGAGCCGCGGGGACGACAGCCCGCCCTGCCTCACTCCGCACTCCAACCTGTACGACTCGGAGAGGCTGTTAGACCATTTAACATGATTCACCTGGTTTGCGTACCAGTACCGAAAGAGACTCAATACCTCCACCGGTATACCCCTGTCAGCCATCTTTCTCCAAAGTACATCATAGGACACGAGATCGAAGGCTTTGGAGAGGTCCAGAAAGCAGGCGTAGACCGGTGTCTTGCGTTGAGTATAATATTGGACAGTATGCTTGAGAGCCAATATTGCGCTTTCAGTTGATAGCCCGGACTGAAACCCGAACTGCGCGTCATGAAGCTTTAAATATTTCTGCAGGCAAGTATCAAGCAATCTGTCCAACACTTTAGCAACGGTAGTAGCAAGGGAGATCGGGCGATAGTTACCTCTATCCGAGATGTCACCTGTCCTATTCTTAACTATGGGCACCACAGTAGTTTTTAATAAGTCTGCCGGTAAATATGAGTGACTGATGCACATAGAAAAGAACATAGACAGGAGTCCAGGAAGGTGCACCCCCGCATACCTCAAATGCTCGATACTGAGTCCGTCGTGTCCGGGAGATTTGCCCCTGCTCATTCCTTTTATTGCCGCTCTAACCTGGCCAGCTGTAAATCTTAGCAGTGGCTCCTCTCCCCGCACGCAGGACCCAAACTCGGGCAAACTAGCAGCTGTACCAAGAGGAGATTGCACCTTAAAATGGTCCATAAACATATTTGCAATATCCACTGGGTCACTACTGCCACCGACACTTGCCGGAAGGCCAGGTCTAATGTCGAGCTTTCCCGTAGACTTCCAAAATTTACCAAAATTTTTGTCAGCTCTCTGTTTTGCTATTTGATCCATTTTAATTTGGTCTTGGTTATTTTGACACCACTTTAGTCGCCCCTTAAAGATCTTACGAGATTGACACATATTATCGTATATTAAGCCCTCAGTTGGTCGATTATGTAAGACCCATACTTCGAACTTCAGCCTGGCCTCCCGATGAGCCTCCCTTACGTGCTTGTTCCAACCACACACGACTCTTTTCCTGTAAAAGGTTTTACCTATTGCCTGCTCTTTGGTTTGAACAGCCGCGTCCTTCAAAACATTCACAATTTGGCCATACAACCTATCTAAAATAAGCCTATGACTATTAAAGCTGCATGACCCATGACTGCACTCGATGAATTCAGAAGGAAAATCTATATTTCGTAAACCATTGTGACATAGATTATGATATTTGTTTATCTGAGAGTCATTTCTTTCCCCCCAAACCACTGCACTACGCGGCACATCATGTGTCAACAGCTTAACTCTTACTGAACCTAAATTACAGTCAACATAAACAGGCAGATGATCCGACAAAAACATATCCTCCATTATACCTACTCTTACGACTGTTTGCCAGGCAGACAGAGAGACCACACAGTGGTCTAGCCAGCTCCTACTACGGTGATACAAGTCATTATATGTATATGTATCTGAATCAGCTCCCAATTTTTCTACATCTGCACAAACCCAATGTCGATCCATACAGAAACTAGATAGCTCATTGTAAAATAATTGATTTGGGTGAGCATTGAAATCGCCCAAAATAAATACAGTTTCGACATCATTGCTCTCCTCAATCGCGCTAATTTCGCTCAATACTTCCGTAAAAATAGGTAGGTTGTCCTGCGATTTAACTGGCATGTAAACAGAAAACACCAAAATAGAACGACCGCCTAGTATGACTTTAATTGCAGCCACTCTGGTGCTACCACAGTCAATGACAGACACGGTGTCAAAAATGCCCTTCCTCCAGAGTATGGCCACCCCACCATATGGTCTCCCTCTTAATATGCCTGCAGATGTGTCCACAGCAGACTTGCCGGTATATTCAAAATCACTACTGACTGTTCCCAAAATTGGAATATCTTGATCCAAAAGCCACGTCTCCTGCAGACACACTATATTTGACATCGCACAAATATTTCTAATGTCATCAATTGACCTCTTAAAAGACTTACAGTTAAAACTTATTAATCTACAATGATCATTTTTGTCACTGTTAATATCCATTTAAAAAGTACTATTTAGCTATAACCTTACGATCTGCTTGTTTTGTACCGTACATAAAATGCACAAAACGCCTAAAAGTAATGCCATCTGGCCAAAATTCATCATTTAAAAACAAATTCAACTTAGCTTTGGAAACAAACAATTTATATGCGTTATATTTCTTAGTTGATTTCATTTGTATCATTTTTAATGAAACATTTTCATTGGTTTTTTCTTTAATGTAACTAATAATATCTTGTTCGCTGGTCTCCTTACTGACGTTAGAAATAAACAAAGGGACGTTGACTTCTGCAGCTTTAAATTTGCCATCCGGATCAATAGATGCCCGACCTTTTTGTCCAATGAGCTTGTACCTCTTGGCGGTTTTGGGCTGCATAATCTGCCATTCATTATTCTCTTCCGGTATTTGCGTGCAATTCTTAGCTGACATATTTCTCCCCGTGTCAGTTAAATTACTTAACTCCGCGGAGACAATAGAAACAGCTGCGCATTCATTAGCTTTAGAGATAAGGCTCGGAACGTTGACCGCTGCGAGCGCGCAGGTAGTAATAACCGGTGCATCGGGTGTATTCGAAACCCTAGTTCTTTTCCTGGCCTCCACGCGTGCAGCTCGCGCATGCCCTGTCCTGCTCACACTGTCCTCGCCGCCACTAGAACTGGTTTCACTGAGACTCTCGCTCGCACCTTTCGAAACGACAGTGATCGCCTCCACGTGCCCGCGACTTTCTGTTGCATTTGGTTTCTCGCATTGGAAAGAGACAGACTTAGCCTTTTTGTGAGCAGAGGTTGATGACCGCGTTGGAGTCGAGTGGCTAATTACCTCCATTGCAGGCGCATGCACCGATTTAATAGGAACATATTCGAGACCTATCGGGCCACTATTTTGATCATAATAACTATCTTGTAGACATGCTCCTCTCCTTTTATTCACGTAATTACTATGAGATGAAAAATGATCTATAATAGAAGCTTGTTTCATATTATCTATTTCTTGTTTAAGTAGATCGAACATCTCCGTTGTAACGGTTTTTTCTTGCAGCAGGCTAACTTGATTTTGTAGTTTCGCAATATCTTTCAGCAGCCGCGTACAGTCGATATGATCAAAACCCACACTCGGAACTAAGTGAAGATCCTTTGCCACAAATATCGGGAACATTTCTGCGCTTGTGCTTTTCATGATACAGATGATATCGTCCAGATCTCGCGTCATTCTCTTTTTCCCTTCTTTACGACGTAATGGCATCTTCTTCGCATTAGGTAACGAGTCCAATAACAAGGATTTTGCACTCGCAATGCTCTCAACATTGAAAGACGACGTAACCAGCTGATGGATGCTTTCCTCATCCATATAATCCAATACATTGGTCAAAAACGCTAAAAGCTCACTTATGACCACATTACAACTCGCGCACTTCACAGTTTTAGAGGCCATGATCCTCACGATGAGTCGCGGATTACACAAAGGCAAACGCGTCCGCACGCAACCGAAATTGGCGGGAGACTGAGCAGCAGTATTATAATAGAAAATAGGTTGATTTCAAGGTCAAGGACAATGACCTCCATGACAAAATATCAGAATGTTTTCGAGGTCAAGGTCAATGACCTCTAGGTCAAGGTCACCAATGTAGTTTCTGATACTATATATATTATATATATATTGTTTGGTTGTTATTACACATTAGCATTATCTGTGTAAAAATTTATTTAGTAGCTATGTACCGACGTGTGTTCCAGATTAATAAATGAATGGAGTCTATTTGGAATAATATACATACCTACTGCTTTGGCATACAAACATCACGACACTGCCCAAGATAAAAGAAAGAAAGAAAAAAAAAAGAAGAAAGTACATAAATATTCAAATAAACAATATGCCTATTTAATGAGTCAAGATTTATTTTATTACTAGTTGCGCCCCGCGGTTTCACCCGCATCTTCCCGATATCTCGCAGGAACCTTTTTCTGGAAAAGTAGCCTATGTGTAATCCAGGGTTTAACTTATCTCCATTCCAAATTTCATCAAAATCGGTTTAGTAGTTACGGTGATACAATAACATAACAAACATTCACACACAAACTTTTCGCATTTATAATAATTATTAAGTAAGATATTGAGCGATGGTGGCCGAACGGTAACCGCGTGCGCTTTACGAGGCGCCGACACCGAGTTCGAATCCTTTCGGCCCTGCTAATGTGTGGATTTACCATCACTCAAAACGGTGAAGAAAAACATCGTGAGGAAACCACCTGCATGTCTAAGAACCACAACATTCAAGGGCATGCGATATCTACCAACCCACACTGGGCCAGCGTGGTAGATAACGGCCCAAACTCTCTCTGAGAGAAGGCCAGAGTTCCAGGAATAAGAGCGTAAAAGGAAAAAAATGGAGAAGATATTGATTTGATTCTTCTATATATATAAAAATCAATTGCTATTTTGTTAGTCTCGCTAAAACTCGAGAACGATTTCGCTAATTTTGATCTTGAAATGTTTGTGGAGGTCTAGGGAAGGTTTAAAAGGTGAGAAAAATTAGAATAATTTTCGGGAAAACCCTAAAAACAGCGCTTTCCTTTTTCCCATATAAAAGTTTTCTAAATGAAATGTATTGATATTTCGATTGAGGCAGTACGAAGTCTGCCCGGTCAGCTAGTTGTATATAAAATTCTTCTCCATTATGGCAAGGGGAAGCGTGGACTGCGCTGGGCAGTTTCATCAGGAATACCTAATCAAGGCAGGCCAACGGCGTATATCAGGGCCACGACTTTTGACCTAGGTATATATGATTATTATGTAGGTGGGCAATGAGACGTTATAAAGTTTGTATCAGTCGCTATGTCTATTCAGTGAGTAGTCTGTAGCTGCCACGAACGAGTGGCTGTGTTCTTTTACAACAATGATGAAGGGAATTATCATTTTTGTTGTATTTGTTTTTGCGGTAAGTTGAAATCATTTATAAGAGTACCTGCACGAAATAGCTGTTCCCTGATATGCCTTTCCCCAGGGTTCAAACTATCTCTAAATCAATTTACGTCAAGATCAGTTCAGCGGTTTAGGCGTGAAAAGGTAACAAATGTTGTGAATCGTATTAATATTGTTAAATAGGTCTAAGATGTATTGTTTTTATTGTAAATCATATTATTAGAAAGTATAAATCTAAGTGAAGTTAGTCTATTTAGTGATGTAAAAATAAATATAGTGTTAGATAATTCGAAAAAGATGTTTGACTAGCGATTATTTTGTATCTGTTAAAGTAAAATAACATTTTAGGATGATTTTAGTTCATGTAGATATTTGTATAATAAGAATAAATATTTATAAGTAATTGCATTGTAAAATAAACATTAAATTAGTTAAACATAGCCATAATAAGTAAGTCAATTGATTGTAAAAATATCTTGAGTGTGCTCTCATTGGCCGAGGGCGTACTGAGAGGCGGAGTGGGGGAAAAAGAGCGATGAAAGAGTTTGGTCGATCGAGGAGCCTCATTCTGGTGTGCAGCTTGTAACTGGTTAGACATAAGACGAGTGATTGTAAGAATTATACCTGGAAGTACCTAACTAGTGGTTTTTATTTTAAGTCAGAAGTGCTAAAGACCTGCGAGCCATGTCGGCTAGAAAACGTGAGTATTTTTTTTATTTATTTTTTTAATTAGCTTTGTGATTAATATAGTTAGCAGTGGTGGTTCTCAAAGTGGCGTATAAAACCTATAATTTAAAGAAATATAAATGTCTAGCCTTAACTAAAAATTTTCACTCGGCTGTTTCAAACATTGCATTGATACTACGCACCGGTAATTTTGGTCGGGGCAACTCTCCGACAATGTTGCCGATGCTAGAAGTGATTGTTCGTGTTGCGATACAATTTGATCGGGGCTACCCTCCGATAATTAGATAGCAACTCGAACAGTCAAATTTTATTAGAATTTCCCATGTGATTCTAGTAGTAATTAGGGCAATGTAGGTGGTACTTTTGGTCGAGGCAACTCCTCGATATTGTTACTGTTGCATTGCCCTAAATCAATTTGAATATTGCTATAAAATATGGTCGGGGCTACTCCCCGATAATCTTATAGTAATATAAACTGGAACAAATTGAGAACATGTGGAAATTCCAGCTGTTTTTGAGTTAAGGCAGATAAGATTTGAAAATTGTTGTTGCTTGGGAACCACGTAATGCCTTAGAGGTGCTTTCTGTTGTTGTGGTAAAAAAATAAAGCGTCATTCGCATATCTATTAAACAACAGCTATGTAGGTGAGCTGTAGCATAGAATTTTGAGATGCTAACTGTACAATAGCCAGATGGTGAGCTGTAGAAAATAATTTAGAAGTAAACCGTGCAACAGCCATGTAGGTGAGCTGTAGCATAGAATTTTGAAAAGTAATTATACAACAGCCATGTAGGTGTGCTGTAGTTTATAGTTTGCAAAGTTAACGATGCAACAGCCATGTAGGTGAGCTGTAGTGTAGAATTTAAGAAGCCAACTGTCCAGCAGCCATGTAGGTGAGCTGTAGCATAGAATTTTGAAAAATTATTTATACAACAGCCGTGTAGGTGTGCTGTAGTTTATAATTTGGAAAGTTAACGATGCAACAGCCGTGTAGGTGTGCTGTAGCATAGAATTTAAAAAAAAATTTATACAACAGCCGTGTAGGTGAGCTGTAGCATAGAATTTTAAAAAAAATATTTACACAACAGCCGTGTATGTGTGCTGTAGTTTATAATTTGAAAAGTTAACGATGCAACAGCCATGTAGGTGTGCTGTAGTGTAGAATTTTCAAAGAGGCAACTATGCAACAGCCATGTAGGTGTGCTGTAGTGTAGAATTTTCAAAAAGGCAACTATGCAACAGCCATGTAGGTGTGCTGTAGTATGGTATTATATGAGATTAATATACGGTGGTCATGTAGGTGAGCTATGATGTGAATTTTAATGCATAATAAAAACATCCGGGTTAGCTGGAAATAAATATAAAAGTACGAAACATAAATTTACTCTGCTTTTAATGCCTAACAAGGCCTTAACCATAACCAGGTGGGTTTAGTGAAGATTTGTTTATTGAATTCCTTGACTTGATACATATTGTCCCAATGTAGGCCCGATACATTTATAATGATTATCCAGGAAAGAACATTAACTGCAAACCCTTTCAGGTGACGGTGATGGAAGCCATACACCGGAACTTCCTGGTCGGAGACCTAGAAGGTCCGAATCTATCGAACCTGAGGAGGTGCCGAGCAAAAGAACGAGACCTTCGGGAGGTATGACATCGGACGATCTGCTGAAAATTGTAACCCTGCTGCAGGAAGCTTCAAGTAAGAATACACAAACTAATAATAATGTTGTACCAGAGTTTGATCCTAATAATAAGTCTCAAGATGTGGAGCGATGGTTGCGAAAGGTTAATGAGTGTGCCGTTATCTACAATTGGAATGGTAAACAAACTATCCACTATGCTTTGCAAAAACTACGCGGTTTAGCAAAGACCTGGTACGAGTCGCTACCATCGCTTGACTATTCATGGGAAGAGTGGCAGACTAAATTTAAGAAAGCTTTTCCAAATGATGTTAATTATGGTATGATATTAGAGGAGATGTTAGGCCGAAAATCTCGCACTGACGAAACCCTAAGAGATTATTTCTATGCCAAATTATCATTATTGAGTAGGTGCGAGATTGTTGGTCGTAAAGCAGTCGATTGTATCATATACGGTATATCTGACAGTTCAGTTAGGAATGGGGCACAGGCTCTAAAGTGTGAGGAACCAGAGGATCTGTTAAATTATTTAGCGTCACAACAGCCCACGCAAACAAAAGATCATCGAGGGGTACCAATCAATTCATTTAAGCGACGGGACTTCCGTCCAAATAATTTCAATAGGCCTACAGCTTCCAGCAGAGGCTCTGAGTTTGTGTGCTTTAATTGTAACGAGCGGGGCCATACTTATCACACTTGCAGTAAACCCTTGACGAAGTGTGTAAAATGTGGTAGAGTAGGTCACAATTCTGATAGTTGCATTAGGAAGCCACTACAATCACATGAAGTCAATGTTCAGAACGGTCAATCATCCGAAAAGAGGGTTTTAAGGGTTGTAGCCGGCGAACCTTTAGATAAGGATGTAGCTCGTACGATTAGTCAATTAAACATATTAGACTCTAAACTTGGCCATCAGCTTGATGACGAGACCTCTCATGATTCGAGTATCGCGGGGGCCCAAAATGATGCTAACAATAATAAATATTATAAAGATGCGTGTGTTAATGGGAATATGCTAAAAGCGTACATAGATTTCGGAAGTGAATGTAGTCTCATAAAGTATTCAGATGCAAAAACTCTTGGTCTCGCGGAACATAATACTTGTTTGCCAACAATTAAAGGATTTGGTAACTCAGCAGTCATACCCAAGTTTCAATCCTTCATCCAAATCAAAATAGATGAAGTCGAAACTAATTTGGAAGTTTTGGCAGTTGACGATGCATACCTTAATACTCAGTTGTTGATAGGGCAGAATTTTACTGAATTAGCATCCGTTACCGTCATGAAAGATAAAAACAGGCTTGTATTTTACCATACCCCTTCTGGCGTTTCTGATGAAGGTAGTAATACTCTTGGTCTGTATGTTACGGCGGATGTTGTTATCAATAAAGGAGGTTTAGTAGAAGTTTATACTAAGGAAGCTTACACAGGTGATATCTACACTGACGGAAGCATCCGAATGAGCCCAAATCAAGAACACCACTTACACCGGGGTTGTTACAGTGTTAGGGAAGGTAAAACTGTTATATTCGTCACCGCTTTGTCAAACGACCCCCTAAGTTTCAAGGCTGATAAGTTGATTGCCAGAGTAAGTCCCATCACGGAAACAAAAGTCATTAACCAGATTTGCGTGCAATCAAAAAAAAATGTAAGTGAGCTTCCACCTTTGGATACGGCTGATATTAAAGTGAACGAAGAGATAGATGAGGCTACACGTGACAAATTATATCAACTTCTACAAAAATACAGAAGTTGCTTTGCCACCACCCTAGATGAGTTAGGTTGTGCAAGGGATTCAACTATGAACATAGAATTACATGATAAAACACCAGTCGTTTATAGACCCTATCGCATGTCTCATCATGAACGGGAAAAGACTAGGGAGATAATTGACGGGTTGATTCAAAATGATATTGTACAGGAGTCCGACTCAAATTACGCGAGCCCCATTTTGTTAGTAAAAAAGAAAAATGGGGAGCTAAGACTTTGCATCGATTATCGAGCTCTCAATAGTAAAACTTTGAAGGATAAGTATCCATTACCTTTAATTGATGACCAACTTTCAAATCTGAGTGGTAACAAGTATTTCATCACGTTGGACTTGGCTTCTGGCTACTACCAGATACCGATGGGAGAAACTAGTCGCCACCTTACCGCGTTTGTCACCCCGGACGGACATTACGAGTTTAAACGTATGCCGTTCGGGCTGGCGAATGCACCCTCGGTGTTTCAGAAAATGATGAATCGCTTGTTAGGTTCGCGTAGGTTTAATTCGGCAAACGCATATATGGATGACCTCCTTATCCCATCAGCCACGGTTGATCAGGGTCTCGAAAGACTTGAGGATATTTTGCAGGTGATTCAAAAGGCCGGCCTGACGTTGAATCCAGCAAAATGTAGTTTCTTTGACACCAAGATTGAATACCTAGGGTATGAGATTTCCTCAAACGGCATAAAGCCAAGTGAGAGAAAGATATTGGCCGTTCGGGATTTCCCCGCACCACGTAACGTCCATGAAGTGCGACAGTTCTTGGGTTTGGCTAGCTATTTTCGTAGATTTGTAAAAGGTTTCGGGGAAATTGCCAGACCCTTGACTGCGTTGCTTAAAAAGGACACACAGTGGCGGTGGAGTTCTGATGAGGCAAAATCTTTCGCTTGCTTGAAGGATCGTTTAATTGAACGTCCGCTATTGGCCTTATATAACCCGGAATTACAAACTGAGGTGCATACAGATGCCAGCTCACTAGGGCTGGGTGGAATACTCATGCAATGGCAGAGCTCTCCTAGAGTGTTAAAGCCCGTTGCATACTTTAGCAGACAGACCACACCAGAGGAGCGTCATTTCCACTCTTACGAGTTGGAAACATTGGCTGTCGTTTGTTCGCTAAAGAAATTTCGACCCTACCTTTTAGGATTAGAGTTCTGCATTTACACTGACTGCAATGCCTTGCGAACGACACTTACTAAAAGGGATTTGATACCCCGCATAGCACGATGGTGGTTGCAAATCAGTGAATACAACTTCACGATTGAATACCGACCGGGTTGTCGCATGAACCATGTTGACGCGTTAAGTAGAAATCCTCCCAATAAAGCCAGTCCTCATCAGGTCGTAAGTACGTTAAACATAAATACTGAAAATTGGATACTTACACTGCAGATGGCTGACCCCGAACTTGAACGAATCTTTAAGATTCTTAAACCGAATCTTGACGAAGAGGTTTCGGAAATAAAAAAGAATTATATTACTAAAAATCATTCGCTACATAGGAAAGTAGGAGAGGAGTTGCGACTAGTAATTCCCAAAGACGCAAGATGGCAGATTTGTAAAGCAAATCATGACGATGTTGGCCATTTTGGACTTACCAAGACGTTGGAGCTTATTCAGAGTAGGTACTGGTTCCCTAAAATGAGACGCTTTGTCAAAAAATATGTCAGGGCATGTATTGACTGCGCATATAATAAGGACAATGCAGCGCGAACCAGTACTGGGCTTCTGCACCCAATTCCTAAAGTTGAAGTGCCATTTGATACTGTGCATTTAGATCACTTAGGGCCTTTTGTGAAAAGCAAAACACAGAACAATTATATCTTGACAATTGTTGATGGTTTTACGAAGTACCTATTTGCAAGACCAGTTAGGGACACTAAAACAAAAAACGTCGTCAGAGTGCTCGAGAACCTATTTTCAGATTTTGGAGTACCACGTAGGTTAATCTCAGATCGTGGAACTGCGTTTACTTCATCTCAATTCCGGAATTTTTGTAACAGTAAGGGCATAAAACATGTACTCAACGCAGTTGCTTGTCCTAGGGCAAATGGTCAGGCTGAAAGATTTAATCAAACCATTCTCAAAGCGCTAGCCACTCAAAATTTCGGTAACGACGAACGCGTCTGGGATGAGCAGCTGGGTAGAGTGCAATGGGGCATTAATAATACTATTAATGCCTCAACAAAAAAGAGTGCTTCCGAACTGTTATTCGGAATTAAACTGAATGGTCCTAAAGATAACATGTTAACAACTGAAAACCTTGTAGTGAGAAGTGATCCTGCTCTCACTGACATATTAGAAAACAGTAGTTTAGTTGAGGGATCCCCAGTAACTATCGAAGCTGATGAGGTGAGCAGTAACGGTGAATCCTCGTCAAATGGTTTAGATGTTGCTGTAAGTAATGAAACGCACGATGATCAGTCTATAGTAAATTCTGTGACGACACCAACGGAAATCGAAAAGATTAGGCAAGAAGCGTCAGTAAATATTAAAAATAGCCAGGATCGTCAGAAAAGGATTTATGATTCCAAAAGGCGCCCCGCAACTGTATATTCGATAGGTGACTTGGTTAAAATTACAAAAACTAACTTTAAAAATGAGGGTAAAAGCAAGAAGCTTCTACCTAAATTTAGTGGTCCTTATAAGGTAACAAAAGATCTGGGTAATGACCGCTATAAAATCTCCAATGTACCCGGGTTTAACACTAAAAAGTATGAAGCTGTTATAGCCGCAGATAGAATGCGCCCTTGGATTAACATTCAGTCATTGGAAATTAACAGATCCTCCCGTTCTCCCTCACTTCCGTCAGGCTCAGATTCTAGTTCAGCTGAAGAGTAAAAAGGAATAATTTATATTGTAGATTATATTGTAGTATAATTAAACAAGTATGTTTATTGTTGTATATTTTAATTGTCTTATATTGATTCTAAGCATAATTATTGATGTATAGTTTACGAGATTTTTTTTTACTAATGTTAAAGAATGTATATATAAAAAAATAGTCTAGCTATTTACCGAATGTTGTGAATTGTGCGTGCTTCGGAGTTAGCACGCCATCGGATGGCCGAATGTTGTGAATCGTATTAATATTGTTAAATAGGTCTAAGATGTATTGTTTTTATTGTAAATCATATTATTAGAAAGTATAAATCTAAGTGAAGTTAGTCTATTTAGTGATGTAAAAATAAATATAGTGTTAGATAATTCGAAAAAGATGTTTGACTAGCGATTATTTTGTATCTGTTAAAGTAAAATAACATTTTAGGATGATTTTAGTTCATGTAGATATTTGTATAATAAGAATAAATATTTATAAGTAATTGCATTGTAAAATAAACATTAAATTAGTTAAACATAGCCATAATAAGTAAGTCAATTGATTGTAAAAATATCTTGAGTGTGCTCTCATTGGCCGAGGGCGTACTGAGAGGCGGAGTGGGGGAAAAAGAGCGATGAAAGAGTTTGGTCGATCGAGGAGCCTCATTCTGGTGTGCAGCTTGTAACTGGTTAGACATAAGACGAGTGATTGTAAGAATTATACCTGGAAGTACCTAACTAGTGGTTTTTATTTTACAAAGAAACAGACAAACAGAGTTACTTTCACATTCAACCAAATGAAAACTTTATCTATACTTAATATTATAAAGCTGCAGAGTTTGTTTGTTTGTTTGTTTGTTTGTTTGTTTGTTTGTTTGAACGCGCTAATCTCAGGAACTACTGATCCGATTTGAAAAATTCTTTCAGTGTTGGATAGTCCATTTATCGAGGAAGGCTATAGGCTATATTTTATTTCCAAAAAAATTAGGGATTCGTAAGAAAATTGCTATTTTGCAACCCAAGGTATGAAATCGAAAACCTATTTTTGCGTGCGCTGCAAAAACTATTGACACTAGAACAAAATAATGTACTACGGGTTTGTAGGTCTTATTTAGATCTACAAAAAAGTCCGCGAAAGCATATGTCTAACTATTATAGTTATGCCAGAATAAGTGATCTTTTATTTTAAAAAAATAATTTTTAATGCCGACGCCAGAAAAGGCTCTTTATTTGTATCTTGGTATTAATCCTTATCAAAAATAAATTACTTCTTATTCAAAACTGCTTCAATGCCTTCATATAAGTTTTTGAATCATTCAATTCGGACATTCCATTCGTAAGATATCACGAGTTTAAAAATGTAAGTAGTAGTAGAAAAATAAAACCGCCGCACCGCAGCGCAGCGGGAAACGCGATGAGGTGATGGGGGCACCGGGAGAATCTATGAAATAGGTAAAGTACTGTCGCGGACCAGAAATACCTTTAACTGCGCGGTTCAAACGTGCGGTCCAAGAAAAATTAGCTTAGAATTAAAATAGGATAATGGGTACCTACAGCAGGTAACGCGTTGAGGGGGCACCGAAGTGCGGGAATAATTTTGGAGTATACGGAATATATACGCTATCGCGCCTAAACTACTGAACCGATTTAAATGAAATTTGGTATAGAGATAATTTGAGCCCCGGGGAAGGGACATAGGATACTTTTTATCGCGTTAAACTATAGCCCACGCGGGTGAAACCGCGAGGAACGGCTAGTTTGATATAAATATAACAAAAATATGTACAGTCAACGACATAAGTCGCTGAACAGTCACACTTTTTTCTATTATCCTCATCTTCTTAGACACCAATTTTTGACCTCATCGTCACCTAAAATCAGGTGTTATGTTGTGTTCAAAAGGATACCATGTAAAATGTAAAAAAAACAATAATAACTACTGATTTGAAACACATTTGGAAAATCGAGAACGATCAGCTACTATTGTCGCTGACTGTACAACTAAAAAACGTATACTAATAACTACAATATATTACATTCAACTGATTATTTATTTTTCGATGTTTTTATATAAACTTATTTCATACTTACCATCAAGTTAAGAATATGGTCACCAAGCACCGAAGCACCTATCGGTGTAGTCAGGCAGCCTCGCTTGAGAGCTGTATATAGGTACCTAAAATGTAAAAATATTGTGCCTAAGTTTTCTTACATACGGTTTTCTTATTCGGTAATTGAGTTTATGTGACGTCATTTTCAGGGATGCTTTGCTGAAACTCCTGCCCCAGGTATCTCTCTGCGGAAAGACCCCTGAAAAAGTAAGTATCTTTATTTTGGATTTTCAACACACTTAACAAAAAGCAAGCATTTATATAATTATTATGAAAACAGTAATCGTGGACATAGTGGAAGTTCAAGAAAACACAATAATATGCAAACGAAAATGCAATGGGCAGGCCGCATCGCTCGCAAAAATGCTTATGTATCGAGTGTGCTGACAGTGCACTTCACATATACGAGTTGTTGCGTGTACATAGATACATATGTTTATAATAAGTAGGTACATGTGTGAGGTAGGTATAAGTTTGATAGATTCCACTAAATCAAAATCAATCTAAAAAATCATCCTGTGGCACAAATATAGCTGTAACCTTACGAAGTACCTAGTAAACTTACCTAATCAAACTCCAGAAAGGAGGAGGTGGTAGCTAGGCAGGCAAACACTAGACAATGCCCTACTACCAAGCTATGGTTTCAATCGGTTTCATCAAAAAAGAAACCGTACCTTTATCATTAGGCCAAAAATTATAAATATGAGTGCTATTGCTACCAATAAACATTGATTATTTTCTATTCTTTTAGATTCTTTGGTGTCGTGGCAATCCCAGTATATACAGCAGGGAAATTGCCGCAAAATGTCACCAAACGTCAGAAGATGTACGTATCTTGGAAATCCGCTCTTAAATTATACCTAGACTGACCACATCACTTGGATGGGTGACCGTTAGTTTCTGATTTGGATTCAAACCTCTTTCTTAGTAACTCACCCAAGCAATTTGATCTCTTGATATCACCATAACGTTTAATGATTGACTAGTCACAAGTCTCCAAGTCTCATGTATAAAACATGCCATTGTCAAAAGTGTAAACTAGACGATATCTGTTTTGAACAAATAAATAAACTACCTTTGAATCTACTACCTAGACAATGAACTTTATCTATTTTATCGACATCTTTAGCTTCAGTATCGAAGTTTTCAGACCGCCCGAAGGCCTCCACCTAACGACTACTATCCTAATTGCCTCCGAAGCACGCGCTCGATTGCCAATACAACTACAAAGTCACCCATCCAAATAGTGACCGCGGAACAGTTGACGGGAACGACTAGGCAAGCCCCGCTAAGAGCGCTTCATCCATTTGCCTATTCATATTCCAGTGTGAGAAAATGCAATGCGTCTTTCGCGAATCAGGCTGGATCAGTGACGGCAAGATCAATAAGACGAAGGTTGCCAGCCACTTCGATCAGTTCGCGGTAGAGCACTCGGCCTGGTTGCCAACGGTGACCCACCTGAAAGCGGCTTGCCTGGGAGATCATGTCTTGCCCCCACAGGGGGTGCACATCGGCTGTCCGGAGTATGATATCATGTACTGTGCCTTCATCAGTTTTCTCAAAGTAAGTTGGTTAATTATTTAATAGAGGTGCAAACAACCAGACAGCTCTCCTCTAGGAGCGTTGCCAATGCGTTGTCTCTTTGGATACCCATCTTGAAGGACTGCATCTTGTAGCATTTGTAGCAAGCACCATAGAAAAACTTATGGAGGTATGCGAGAGAAAGGTCCGCATAAATCGAGTGCTGTGGGACTTCCAGTGTTCGATAATATGTGGAACATATCCTATCCCGTTTTTAGGGGCGATTTTCATAAAAATACTCTTTAGTCCACCCTTACGCTACCACGAACTACCTTAAAAACTTTATAACTATCACCTCTGGTTGAGGCTGTTCTTTGATAGTGAATCAGTCAGGAGTTTGAATTTTATATATACTTACTATATCTAATTAAATTAATATCCATTCCAGTACGCATCACCTTCGCAATGGAACAAAAGCGCCGAATGCGAGTACCCTCGCCAGTTCGCCGCCTCCTGTCCCATCTGTCCCGAACCGTGCTTCGAACAGCAGGTGCCAATTGGAAGCTGCAACGCGTGTCTCTCCTTACCGCGATCTGCTTAGATTAGACAGCAAACGTCCCTTACCATAACCACATCGATATCAAAGATATATACATATATATACCTAGACCCACATTAATATAAACTAACAAAGATAAATGGCTTTAATCAATGAAATCAAAAATATATACCTACTAGAAAATTGAACATAAAACTAAAAACCTTAAAAAATATAATATAATAACTAAAATATATTTTTGAACAGCCCTTTAGGCAAGGTTCCGAAGATACTGGCAGCGTTCCCCCTTTGAATAGCTAGACTAATTCTTTGTCCGAGATAGCTGCCAGCTCTTCGGTCTTCTGTGACGTCGACCAACCATAAATAAACTAACTGAGATGACGTAACGACCCAACGGGAGTCCTCCAAGACTGGCAAGAGGGAGCGCAGGCCAAGAAAACAACTTTTTCTTACTTAGGTGGACCTGGAGCTCGCGCAAATCCTTCGTGACTTCTTCTTTCTAGCGATACCTGGGACGACCAACTGGGCGTCGGCCACTCGGCCGTCCCATGTAGATATGATCGTTTCACCGCACGAGCTTCTCCATTCTTTCGAGGTGGCCGAGCTAGGGCCCACATATTATACATATGTCTTTCTATGTATATAATAATATATTATGAATGTAGCGTGTTCTTGAGTGGAGACCGCGACTCGGTAAACGTCTTCCGGGTAAGTGGAGTGACGTCATACGCAAGTTGGCTGGCAGCAGTTGGATGAGAGGAGCCGAAGATCGAGCTCAATGGCGTACTTTGGGAGAAGCCAATAATAATGATGATGATGACCGTAGTTCCACCGTTTTGGTTTTAGAAAACTTATTGTATTTCCGTCAATTTCTGCACGATTTTGGTGATATAGGAAACGGAGTCGATTGTATTTTGCTAATAACGTCGATTTTATATTTTTTGTACCTATTTAGAAAAACTAATAAGATTGCCAACATCGACCGTTATCCTGTCATGGTGATAATGCCGCCCGTTGTAACATTTTGTGTATTTTTTTATCCGACGAAAAAATGGAGGAGGTCCTCATGTTAAAGTTGAGTTGGTATATATTTTTTTACAATTGTGCTTGTGGTAAAACAATAAAGAGTTCAGCATCTATCATACTTTTATTTTAACATCATATAGTAAAACACTACCCTGTAAGAAGTAAAAACAAGTTGAATAGTATAAATTATTACTACTGAGTGATTTATCCAAAAAGAATCAAATTTACTAAAATTTCGATGTTGAATACTGCTGCATGATTTTATTCGTTGATTTAGGCATAAAGAATCGATTTTTACTGACATTTAACTCCGGTGTTAGCGCTATAGCTAACCTACTCGTATATATAGGTAGGTACTGTTGGTAGGGCAATTGAAGTCCTATAAGTGTTTCCAAGAAAGAACTCCAAGTTTCCTAGTACTTATTTAGCTTGCCGTCTCCGTGCGCTGCGCAAACGAGCGATATCGAGCGCCTTCCCATCCCCTTTCCCTCTTGGAAATTTTCCACGACTTTCCAGGCTAGAGCTTAACGGTGCGCATGCGCGACATACAGCCATGCGCGTCGCCTGACACCTGTCAAAAACAGTACAGTCTTCTCCGGCAGGGCACCCTTGACGTCATTGCATTTATCATCGGTATTCCCAAGTGCAAGAGAAGACCATGTAATTTTCCGGTAAGCTAGATCTTTTTTTTATTCTAAAGAAGGAGTTTAGATGAGATTAACTAATAACTGGCATTGATTTTAGCAAAATTTTCATTGCCGTTCTGTTTTTTCTTTAATTTGCCAATACTACTCAGTTTTGGAATTCAATTTCTTTTTAAATTATGCCACATAATTTGCAGAAACTTCTAAAGCTGCTTTTACTATTTTAATGATGTATATTGGCATTTGACGAACAGATCATAGATCTGAAGTGTAGAGTAACAGTAATTAGTAGGTAGGTGCTTGAAGGATACCAGATAAGTAGATATTGCGCGTGCCTGATGGCCTTTCATCTTGGATCTATAATATTTAACGGTGGATTAACTTAAAGGTCAGCCTGATGAAGGTCGGTCTTGTTTCTCTACTTACCAACGGCGCAAGCTTAGAACGAAATCCAATTTAGAAGCAAGCTTTTCATTTCCTAAAGCAACTTTATATACTTAGTAGGTTAATAAATTGAGTTTTATTTCTATTTTTACTACCGTGCAGGTATCTACGTAAGTGATTTAGCCAAAGAGGTTGCAAATTCATTGGATTTAGGTACCTAACCAGGTGACTGAAAATCCTACTCCCTTATTCGGGCTTTACGCAGCCGGCAAAATTTTGGCTATTAGCCATAGTTACGTAAAAATTAGATTATTATTTAACTCAAAATACTAAAATTATTATGAAGAGGTAGAGTATGTAAGTTTGTACCACTGTAAGGAAGTTCTATCCTTGAGTTTTTAATGCTATGTTTCTTGTATAATAATGAATAATATTTCTGTTCGTTAAGTCTCGCTAAAACTCAAAAGATGAATCCTTTGACTCATACATTCACTAGTCAGTAAACAACGGAAACATTTCCTCGCATGTCTCCAATTTTGCGTCCAATATTACGACTAGTATTAGCATATACCTAAATGAATTGCTGGCGCCGTAATAGGTATAAGTTATCCCCCACGCGGAGCGATGTCTCTTGACAAAAGTCCTTTTATAATTTGTACCACAGAATAGAAAAGGTCGTACTCAGTTCAGTCGGAAGGCTTCATGCCCTCTGTCTAATATACAAGCCAGCATTCTATGTTGACTCCACAAGTCTTCCAGCTAGATCTTTGATTTTGTAGGGACCCGGTCGCCTGAGGCCCAGCATCTCTATTCCGAACGGCACAAAGCGGCCTCTCATCATCATCATCAGCCGAAAGAAGTCCACTGCTGAACATAGGCCTCTTCCTTCCACTCTGAACGGCTGTTGGCCATATGCATCCATTGGCTCCCCGCGACTCTTACGATGTCGTCGGTCCACCTAGTGGGGGGCCTACCTAGAGAACGTCTTCCAGTTCATGGTCGCCACTAGAGAACCTCTCTTCTTCATCGGTTATCGGCTCATCGAGCAATGTGGCCTGCCCATTGCCACTTCAACTTGCAAGTTCTGAGAGCTATGTCTCTAACTCAGCCTACTCAAATCACGATTAGATTAGGTAGCTACAGTCAGCGACAAAAGTAGCTGATCGTTCTCGATTTTCCAAATGTGTTTTAAATCAGTAATTATTATTGTTTTTTTTACATTTTACATGGTATCATTTTGAACACAACATAACACACCTGATTTTAGGTGATGATGAGGTCAAAAATTGGTGTCTAAGATGATGAGGATAATAGAAAAAGTGTGATTGTTCAGCGACTTTTGTCGTTGACTGTACATACTTGCGCCGCTGTGGGGATTCTGCCGCTGTAGCGACACCACTCGCCTGATATGATCACTTATGACCTATTTATCAGTCTGTTGTTTGTAATATTTGTCCAAAATAAATTACGGTCATACAACTGATACAACGCACAAACTGTTTTTTTTTGTGCAGATAGCAGGTTCGCCCAGATAGCCTCTTGTAAACGATAAGTCACTTTCTAGATACAAGCTTAGGTCATGCCTGTTTTTGCCTTCCGGGCATTTAAGTGTACATTGCCACAAAACCACTTGTTCACTAAGAATTTGTGGTGGAAATGAAAAAAAAACCTTACGGTTCTCTTTTAATTTTTCAATGTGAATGAATGACAATGTGTTATTTTTATTAATTACTACTTAGTTGCGCCCCGCGGTTTCCCCCGCGTCTTCCCGTTATCCCGCAGAACCTTTTTCCGGGATAAAAAGTAGCCTATGCGTTAATCCAGGATATAAGCTATCCCAATTCCGTTCAGTAGTTTTTGCGTGAAAGAGTAACAAGCATCCATCCATCCACCCATCCACCCATCCATACATACAAACTTTCGCGTTTTTATTATTGGTAGGAAGTGGGATTATTTTTATTCCATACAAACTATAATTAATACCCTCGTTTTGACCCTTTTAGAGGATTTTTAGATTTTTTAAACAAATCCCTAGTGCTCACTACTGCTCACCTACGATATGTTACAACGACATGTACACATGTATCTGGAAATCTCTATAGCCTATATAGAAGATGCAAAATTTCAAGGTTCCATACCCACCGGTTTAGGCAGTGCGTGGTCTGTCAGTTAGTGTTGAGAATTCTAATTAAGTAGACTATCTAATTACAAAGTTTACAAACCTATGTAAACAGGGTACAAATAAGTACTAAGCACCAACGCACACAACGCGGCCACTTTCGAAATCGCTGATAACCTATCAGTATCAGATAATACACAACTGATAACAATTTATTAAACGACGACTTGTGCCACGCGGTTACACCCGTTTTTCTCGTTATCAGAAACCTTTTTCTAGGATGAAAAGTATATTATATCTTTATCTAGTGTAATAAGCTATCTACATTCCAAATTTCATTAAAATCAGTTTAGCTGCAATTCAGCCGTATTACATTCCCACTGCTGAGATACAGGCTTTCTCTCAGGCAGGAAGAGTATGGGCCATAAACTACCAAGCTGTCCAAATGCGGGTCGGTAGATGTCATATGCCCTTTGCAAACAAACACACATATATTCATCTTTTATAGTAAAGTAGTGTTTTAATATTTACCACTGATACCACATCGCGTTTATTTTGTGTCTGTCTATTACTTTCACAGTTTTGTAACAAAATAACGAATGAGTTCTGGAAAATAAACTGAAAAACTTTGTGATGAAAATTAAATTCTCTATAATATCCACTGAAAATGTCTATAACTTGGGGACTCTAAACTTTGCCATGTGTTTTATTGTGTTTTAATGTGTCTTGTGAGTATAATGTCAGTGGATCCTACCAATATTATAAACGTGAAAGTTTGTGAGTAGATAGATGGATGTTTGTTACTCTTTCACGCAAAAACTACTTACTGAACGGATCTAAATGAAATTTGGAATCATCATCATAATTATCAGCCTTTCACGTTCCCACTGCTGGGACTCTGGCCTTCTCTCAGAGAGAAAGAGTATGGGCTGTAATCTACCACGCTGGCCCAGTGCGGGTTGGTAGATGTCGCATGCCCTTGAATGTTGCAGTTCTTGGGCATGCCGGTTTCCTCACGATGTTTTCCTTCACCGCTTTGAGCGATGGCAAATCCGCACATAACTTATTGAGTCATAGGTGCGGGGCCGAGAGGATTGGAACTCGGTGTCGGCGTCTTGTAAGTTCCACGCCTAACCGTTCGGCCACCATCGCTCTAAATTAATCTAAATTAATCGCTAAAAATTTGGAATGGACATAGCTTAATACACAGGACTAACACATAGGCTACTTTTTATCCCGGAAAAGGGTTCCTGCGGGATAACTGGAAGATGCGGGTGAATCCGCGGGGCGTAACTAGTAATCTGCTGTTGTGATGACTTCAAGTTCGCAGCGACAACCATAAAATCGTTTTTTAAATAACACCTTCTACAGCACCGGTACAACAAGTGTCGCCAAGATGTTCGAAGGCGCGGTGGCCGGGATCCTGAACCGGCTGCTGGGCAAGTACGTGCAGGACCTGGACACTGAGAACCTCAACGTGGGCATCTTCTCCGGGAACGTGAACCTCACGGATCTGAAGCTGAAACCCGAAGCGCTGGTGAGCACAATTTGTCCGTCAGTCCTTCCTTCAGAGGCTTGGTGATGGTGGTCCTTCAGCTCCCTAAGAGAGAAAGAGTATAGGCTGTAATCTACCACGCTGGCCCAGTATGGGTTGGTAGATGTCGCATGCCCTTGAATGTTTTGGTTCTTGGCCATGCCGGTTTCCTCACGATGTTTTCCTACACCGTTATTTGAGCGATGGCAAATCCGCACATGACTTATTAAGTCATGGGTGCGGGACCGAGATGTACCTATATTGTTCTGTGTTGAACTTAAGAAATCATCACACATCACCATTACATCATCATCATCATCACTATTACATGATTCTTTTTTTGCAATTAATTACAACTAGGTCCGATTGCATTGACTATTATAAAAACCATTCCATTTACAGTATGAATTAGACCTACCCATTGATGTAAAAATCGGCACGATCGGCCGCATCAGCCTGCAAATCCCATGGACCGGTATCTACACCCAACCCGTCATCGTCAACATTGAGGACGTGCTCCTCCTGGTGGGACCAGCCATCTCCAACTCCTACTTCGACCCTGAGAGAGAGAGACGGCTGACCAGAGCGGCGAAACGGAAGATACTGCAGGATATAGAGGCGGAGAGTGAGATCTTGAAAGGGCCGGAGAATTTCTTTGAAACTCTTTTCACGGCCATTGTGAACAACATTCAGATTTATGTGAGGAACGTTCACGTGAGGTACGAAGATTCGATCAGTTCGAAGGATGGGCCGTTGGCGTGCGGATTGTGTCTGGCGAGTTTATCCATTGAGACGACTAATAGGTGAGTACTCATAACTTTCTTTTTTAACTACTTAGGTACGGACCACGAACACCAACCTTTGGCCCTATAAGATCTGTTAAGATCTGATCGAAGATGGCGCCACGCTACACCTGGATTGGGAACTGGCTCTCAAGTGGGGCTGGCGGAACACACCTATGCTTGGTGACAGATTCTTATCTTGAGGTAGCTATTAGGCGAGCACTAGAAAATACTCTACCACCAAGTTATGGTTTCATCACGCTGTTTTCCTTCACCTAAAGCTCAAGCTCAATTCGAACGATTCGAGCCATCATCATTTCACAAAAATATAATACAAAACAACCTTCCCCAGCAAATGGAAACCAGCTGTGACACCAGCGAACGCCTCCACGGTGTACCAGCTCATGCGAGTCGAGTCCCTCTCCGTCTACTGGAACCCGACCGCGACTGCGCTAGACGACGCGGAGACTGCGCACATAACGCCCATGCAGTACTACAACTGGAAGCACTACATGCTCACTGGACTGGACAAGTTCTCTATGCATCGCGAGGATTTCGAGTTCTGTGAGTAGACGAAGACCTTTCTGAGGGCATCGCAACTGTGTTTCACAACCAGTTAGTTGTCTATGAGGATTTTTTAGTCCTTCATGGCAACTATCAGTGCTGTTTGTCCACCAGCGATCAAAAATCTGATATTCCAGTGGTGAAACCAGTGACCTGTAAAGTCAAAGTGCTGATCAACCGCTCGGGGGAAGCCCGAGTGCCTCGACTGCTGGTGGACGCCGTCATCCAAGACAGCGCGCTGCAGCTATCCAGGAGGCAGTACCTCTCGATTGACAACCTGGTTTCCTCGTTTGCTAGGATCAAGCTTAACAGGTGAGCTTATTCCTACTTATTTGCTGTTTCTCATTCTAGTTGTAACTAAGAGGTTTAACTTTTCAGGAAATACCGTCACCTCCACCCAGGTGGGCCAGTCGCCAGAGATGCGAAGCTGTGGTGGCGATACGCCTTCAACGTGGTCGTGGAACAACGCGTCAGGCCCTACACCTGGGCGGCAATCAAGAAGCACCGGGAGAACTACAACGTGTACAAACAGACGTACAAGAGCACGTTGAGGAGCCCTAACGATACGGAGCTGAAGTTAGATCTTCAGAAGTGTGAGGATAGCTTGCCGATCATATCGGTGGTGATTGCACGCGAGCAGGCTAAGTTTGAGGTGAGTTGATGAGGGCCAGATATTTTCTTGGCTGTAAAAGTATCTAAAAGTTTAGGCAACGCACGGTCCCATTTCGCGTTTTGCCGACCGCCTCGAAGCTATGGACATTACGAACAACGGTCCTGTTACTAGCTGCGAAATAAGGCTCATTATATGGTTACAAAGCTGTCGAGCTGATGAAAATTGTTCATAGGTAGTTAGAAAAAGCATCAGTTAGATGTCCTTTATAGATAATATTCCATCATGAATCCTTTCCAATCGCAGCTACTCTCCCAAGAGCCTGACCGCATCGAGGTGGTAGAAACAGAGATCGACTGGTGGACACCTGCCACCCCCTGCGCAGAAGAGCACGAACCTCGCGTGGAACTCTGCGTGAAGACCGAGAGGAGCCGCACTTTGTGGAGCCACCTCTCCAGTCCTGAGCGGAGGAAGGTCTGCGAGCTCATCGGCTATGTGGAAGGAGCGCCGAGGCAGGACAAATCGAAGCAGTATATTGGTAAGTCATTTATTTTTAGGTTCACGTACTCACGGAGTCCAAATGAAACCCTATTGTTGTTGAACTACTTATCTTCACGTCAAATTAAAAGGAAGGCCACTTTAACGTGATATTCCTTTAATAAATTTCAGAGCACAAACTGAACCTGACGTTGGCCAACTGCTCGCTGACTCTTATGAACAGGAGTAAAGAAATCATGGTGGTGACGATCACTCAGTTCCTTGCCTCGTTGGAGACGCGACCGTCTGCTAAAGCTTATAAGGTACCTTTCCCCACGGACAAAGGTGGCTCTGAAAAGAATCTTAAATGAGCATAGGTTTGTTTGTGTGACATCCGCTATTTAACGTCAGTAGTTGAATACGTCTCACTTCCAGATATCCGCTCGAGCTGAGAACGTAGTCATCGAGGGAGTGACGTCAGACGGTGACATGCTGCCACTCCTCACGTCCGAGCGAGGAACAGCTCTCACTGGCACTAACCTGCTGGCGGTGGATTTCGAGAAGAATCCCTGCAGCAGCGAGGCTGATTATGGCCTTTGCTGCTTGATGGAGCCGGTGGAACTGCTGTACATTGAGGTAAGAAATGAGGCAAGGCAAGAGGTGCTAAGCATGAACTAGGAATGTTATCTTTTTAAGAGCGTTTATGTCATGACCTGTTAGATGAATCTGTATGAGACTCACAATAAAAGCAGCCAAGATGGGTAGGTATGGTTAAGGCATCCTTCATCGGGCACACTTTTAACAAACTAGAAAAGGCCTACGTAGGTGGATTTAAAACGAAGTTTGCTGCATTTTGCCACCTTCGACTACATCTTCACTTAATTTCAGAAGAGTTGTGGTCTAACGCTACATTGTAACGGGTAAAAAAAAAGCTTTTAAGGTTTGGATACATACCAAAGTTTCCCTGGTATTCCTAGCTATACCTGGGTTCATGTAACAATTGAAACTTCTTACCCGCAGCACGCATTCAGCGAGCTGATCAACTTCGTCCAAACACGCTCTATGACGTCAGAGGAACTAGCAGACGAGGTGAGCACCGCCGCACGCCGCGCCGGTGACGTCAGCCGCTCTGTTCTGCAGTACGCAGTCAGCAGGAAGAAGGTGTTCCAAGTCAATGTGGACGTGAAGGGACCTTGTGTGGTGGTGCCGGAGCATGGGTGTGTGCATAAGTAAGTTGGTATATGATTTATGGATTAATGTCTTTAGACGTGGTTATGTACGCTGTGCTTCACTGCAATGCCTAAGATAAGGAAAGCAGATCCAGGTATCACATAGTACAGAACATATATGCCTCAGAGGGAATTGAACTTTGTCACAGAAAAAAAGGCAAAATAAGAGCAAGTATTCGTTCTGTGTCTGAGAGTTGTGGATCTCTGATCCGCGTAGTATCTCATACTCTAGATACAGAAAATCCTGGTTATAGGCCAGAGCTATGTGTGTGATTGTACATAGTTACATTCTAGTACCATCTTTTACTTAGTATCTTCTCAGGCATATTTGCTGAGTGATACACTGTTCAACAGTAAGAGGCAGATCTCGCAATTATTTTTTTTTATATTTAATTACCTTTGTTTCAAGGTCTGGCCGTGTAATGGTTTTGGATATCAGCCGAATACTAATAAAGTCGGACCTGCAACCTTCAAACCTGGCTTTAGAAGACGCTACCTGCATGGAGCTGGAAGAAAAACTCTATGACAGATTATATGCTGAATGTTCTGCTCAGGTGATAACAATTAATCTAATAAAATATTTGTTTTGTTAACTTCTTACGGAGTGGCCTTTAACCATAAGCCACCTGATGTTAAGTGACAATATGGTCGAAGGTGGCGCCACGTTACGCCTGGATGGGGACTTGGCTCTCAAGTGGGACAGCTAAAAATAATCTATCTAGTTCCAATTTACATATTTATAGTTAAAAAAATATACAGTGAAACTTGGTTAAGTGGGACCTGGATAAGTGAGAAACCTCTATTACTGGTACTCATGCTGAGGTCCCACCACTTTGGCACTGAATTACCCCTGTTAGTGGGACGAAGCAAACCTCTATATCTGGGATTCAATCTTTCGATTTTATCGTCATAGTTACCTCTATAAATGAGACAGCAAGTGAATTTCATATGCATTAACCTCTATAACTGAGATAACATCGTTAGGTTTGTTTATTTATTCTTTTTCTAGCCACTTATTCCGTGCTTAATTAATTTTGAGCCTTAATAACCTGCAGTTTTAGTTTTGCTTTACTTTATCATACGGATGTTTATTTGAAAAATGCCGAAATAAAGGCTCAAATCGTTATCAGTACGTGAAAAACTGAAGTTAATATCCGTTTCTGAAAGTGGGAAGATACGCGATGAAGTCTAATTCGAATGTATGTGCCAAAATCTACTCTTTCTAGAATCATTCAGAATGTTTCTGAAGGACTACGAAAACTAGGACGTGTACGTTTATCAGAATATCCTGAACATTTAATTACATAATACGTTATTTTATTTAATAATCACACCTCGATAACTGAAATAACCTGTATTCTGACCTCTATTAATGGAACCCTCTGTTAATGAGACAGATATTTATTTATACCTGTATATCTGAGACACTGGGTAAGTGGAATACCTCTATAAATGAGACAAAATTGCAGGTCCCTTGAGATCTCACTTAACCAGGTTTCACTGTACCTAAGTAAGTAAACCTAAGGATCAATGATTTTCATTCTACGTTGGAATAAATTGTCATGCAAAAAATTAATTCTTCTGCCAGGTACTCTTTTGCGACTGGAATGACCCGTGGCGTGATTCGCGAAGACATGCTGATTCTGAACTGCATTTAATACCGAAAATGAAAATGCTGGTCGTCTTCTCAAATAGCATCAAGAAAGACTATAAGCTGTTGCCAAGGTATGTACTACTTCATGAAATAAATTCAAGTTATAGTGGCAGGTGTCTGTACTCCATAGATTGCACTATGGAGAACCTTAAGGGTGATTACCTCGTCACCATTTTATCACCGAGCATCCAAATGTCAGGCACACCACCACCCCTTTTGTAGTAGTTCCATATTTGACAATATGGCAAAGATGTGGAATGCTCTGCCATCGCTTGTATTTCCAGAAAAATACAACCTGGCATACCACACCTTCAACCCCATAGAAGTCTTCAATCAGATAAAATTAAAAGAGACTAACATCGTGAGGGAATCAATATGCGACATCTTCTAACCCTCACTGGGCCAGCGAGGTAGATTACGGCCCATACACTCTCTCTGAGAGATGGCCAGAGTCCAAGCAGTGGGAAAGTGATTGACTGATAATGACGATGAAACCTAAGCAGTAATATTGTCTGTTTTAATCCCCACAGATTCAAACTAAACATTTCCCTATCGAGCTTCAAGCTGAACCTATCAGACCGCATCATCTGCCTACTCCTGGAGTTCTGCGATAACCTCCCAGTTCCTGTCCCCACCACTGTGCCAGTTTCGTTCATGGACTCCGGGGACTACGCCGAGGATCAGGAGGACCCTGAGCTGATGGAGGTGCTGCAGCAGGACAGGGTGGAAGCGGACCCTGGGTATGGAGACCTGGTGAAGCTGAGGCAGAATATTGTGGCTGCGTATTTGAGCAGGAACAAGTAAGTGTTTTATGGCAGTAAACTTTATTCAATCTTTATTCAGGAAAAGGCAAGTTTTAGTATTTGACAGATAATAGACAAAGTGCTAAGAGCATATTTGTGGAAGACGTATAATGAGTTTGCTTGGTGGTAGGGCATTTTCAAGTGCTTGTCTGCCTAGCTACCATCCTCAAGTTTATAATCTGTCGTTAAGCATCTATCGGTGTGTTCCGGCAGAGATTTACATTTCCAATCATCTTTCAGGGCCGCTGAAACGACGTTCGACAAATCTTCCGCCAAGCTCGGGTTCACGCAGTCGGACCAAGTGTTCGTGTCGTCAGAGCACAGCGATGAGGACATGGAGGTGTACGCGAGGAGTGTCGACCTGCCAGGGTTCGACGACAATGTGTCGCCCAGCAACACCATCAACACGTTGCTGAGGTTTGTTGTTGGTGAGTTCTAGCATTTCAATATTGGATGCTATGCTGCTTCTGTAAAGTTCTGTATAACGCTTGTTCCAATCTCTCAAAGAACAGGCAAAAAAACGCTCGGCAAGTGTTTTTTTTGGGCGCAATGGGATTTAGAATGTTATTCTTATCACTAATTGATTGAAGTAGTTTAGGTACATCCTAAGAAAATGTAGAACACACATCAAATTTATCTTTTTAGATAATTGGTAAACATCAATTTCAGTGTGTCAATTTGAGTTTTTTTTAGTGGTGTACAATGGCTATATATGTTATTTTAATCAACATATAGTTCACAAGTCACCTGGTGATCCGAACTTTTCAAACTCTACCACAAAAATCACGCCTCACCCCAATATCCCCAAACATCCTATGACATATATCACCAATGCGAATATATGTTTGTTCAGGTGAAATCGTCATCAACGTATCCCGTTCAGCGGAGCAAGTTGACAAGCCCTACATAATGCTGAGCATCACCAAGGTCTGCCTCGACGTGGCTCTCATGGAGTACGGTCCAGCCATCCAGCTGTCCATCGCGCAGGCGCTGCTGACGGACAAGCAGCACCACAGCAGCACCGGGCAGTATCTCGAGCTCCTGACCAGTGGGGGGGAACTGCTGAACTTGCTGTATAGGAAGGTATGACTACGGATCACATCCAGGAGTCTTCTGAAGAACTGTTAAGTAACAAATGCGAAAATTAAAACATATCTTTTCAGCGCCATCTATCCATGGTTTAAGAACTTCGTTTCTTCAGCTGTAGGAACACTTCCCATTAAGGTCATGGTCACTGTACCCACAACGGTGGATCCGCGTTTGAGCAACCATTACAATATGTTGAGACTAAGTTGTGGCACTCAGAATGGTTCTGGAGTTAAGACGAGGAATTGGCAATATTCGCTGCAGGGATTTCCTTTTTTCTCAGCAATTACAAAACATACAGAGCTAATATTTATGTGCATTAAATATCATGTTTTTGATATCAAATTGTCGGAAGGATAACACGATTGGATAACTTTCATAGCAGACAAACAATGATCGAAAACTGCCCTCTAAAAAAAGATTTTCATTTTACAGGCATACAAAACCGATTTAAGAGTTGACATTTTTTTTGTATGGTATATATACACATTCTTCAAAGAACTACAGATTTAGTTTTATAAAATTAACGATAGTTTTCAATTTAAACGAAAAAAACCCTTTTTTGGCGCATACGAACTTACGGCATTAGTCAGCTCGTTTGCGTTTTTGTATGGAGCTGATTTCAGATTCATTGTTTATCACGGCGTCCTCTTAACTGTCTTTATTATGTTCATTGGTGGTGCTCAACAGTAACTTTCATGTTATAGGTCCGAGCCAACTGCCCAGAGTTCAGGTCCCACTTCCATAGCGTGGAGCAGGCGCTGGTAGCGGACACCGGCCATCTGTCGCTGATGCTGCACGCGCCGTCGCTGCACACCCTGATGAAGTATCTACAGTATATCGTTACCAAGTAAGTGTAATACCCGAAAATCTAATACATAACTTTTTCTTTTGCAGGTTCGCTCAGTAACTTGAAAATAGGGTAAAGCGTTTGACCACGACTCGCCTGATGTTGAGAGACGATTTGGTTGAAGGTGGCGCTACGCTATACCTGGACTGGGAACTGACTTTTAAGTAGGGCTGCCGGAACACACCGAACAGTGCTTGGTGACAGATTCTTAACTTGAAGGTAGCTAGCCAGGCGAGCAGTTGAAAATGTTTCATCACCATGTTAGGTATACAGTATAATATGGTTTTGAAATTTTCAGTGAGGCTACATTTTTTTTTTTAAATTTTTCTTCCAGAGTACAAATTCGGCATTCGATAAATTTCAAGAGCGTCCTGGTTCCGAAGACCAGATCTCTGTGGGAGTATCTGATGAAGCCGGAAGATGACCCACCTGTGCCGTCGGGAGCTACCAAATTCAGCTATTCTGTTAGGTAAGACAAAAATAAACGATGCAAAATCTGTTCGAAATTGCGCCTGAATTGTGATTACGTCGGCAGTTCTTGGGTATGTATTTGGAACTTTAATTAAAAGCGGCAAAGACACGAAGTCAAAACAAATAAGGAGAAATAGAATACATATAAAATCCACCACGCCAAAGGTTTAGTCTCAATGGATGTAATATGCCCTCGAATTTTGTGTTTTTTTTCTAAATATAAACTCTTTAAAATACATTTTTGAATGCATGTGCTAACTTATTTCTTATTTTCACCTCTTCGTTTCGTGCAGGGTATCATCAGTGTCAGTAAAGCTGTGCCATTCGGAGTGGTCGACACTGGAGCTCCGACTAGGCGCCCTGGAGAGTGACTGCGTATTCCGCGCCAACGACCGCTGCATCCTCAAGCTGTTCCTCAGCTCCATGCAGCTGGACGAGCTGTCTGAATCCACGCTCTATACGAAGGTGATTATAAAAAACTGGTAGTGGTAGCTAAAACAGCTCAGGACTTCTAAGAGTGTGGTGTGGTGTGATGCTCAGACAATTCCGTCGTGTTAAGAGAACTTTGATTACATTTTCAGTTTCCATCATTTTCATCATCAGCCTTTAGCGTCCTCACTGCTGAACATTTTTTTTGCTTCTTACTACAGTTTTACATTTGACCACAAGTCACCTGATCTTAGGTGTTGAGTGGTCGAAGACCACGCTACACCTGAACTAGGAACTGGCTCTCAAGTGGGACTGCCAGAACACACCAATAGGTTCTTGGCGACAGATTCTTAACCACCAAGCTAGTTTGCTTAGATCTATGTCACATGCCTTTGAGCGTTATGTTTCTTGGACATGCTCGTTTTCTCACGATTAAAATTCTATTTTTTTTTCAGCTTATCTGGCCCGACGAGGACAAAGTGATAGAGTTGAAGTACGTCAGAGCGGCGCCCCGACTCTACGGCGGGGAACAGAACATGAAGGCCCATGGGGAGCTGAGGCTCTACATTGGGAGACTCCACGTCGTCGTCTTTTGCTCTGTGCTTCATCAGTTACAGGTAGTTTATTTACTGTCTCTTTATTCTAATTAACCTTTAACCTTCCTACTGTTTAAGACCCTTCCCGAGAGTCTCTATGCCATTAACTAAGACGCCGTCCTGGCCCAATTGATGCTAGTTGACTGATGCTGTATGACCTTGCATCTTATTGTCCTCAGAAATTCTGGATTCTTCGCAGTTTTGATAAGGAGTGTTTATAAGCCGGTAATGCAACGCCAAAAGTGAAAAGTTATCAAGATCCCGATTTTTTTAATTCCAATCAGAATCGAATGAAAGGTTTCTATCTACTTTAATTTTAGTAACACTTAGATTAAGAAAGAACCTGTAGCATCCTTCAATAATTTCAGCATTTCTTGGAGCCTTTGGTGCCGAGTTCGATGGCTTCTGAGGCAGCGATGGCGGCGGAGCGGGCCGCAGAGAAACACGCGCAAGGAATGCGGTCTTGGAGTACCAGGCTCAACTTGGTTATTGAGGTACCTACTATAGTAAATCTATAGTAAAGTTACTTATGGGTACTACATGCACTAAGTCAGATTAAGAGCAATTTGGTCAATTGTTCATGATGTGTATTAATTACATTTACAGATTCATGCTCCTGTACTTCTGCTACCTCAAAAACCATCATCGCCAAACCTGTTAGTCCTCAATATGGGTGAGTGACTGAGTGCTCTGATTTTGGTTGCTTATAGCCCTCTTAAAAACAACACATACCTAGCCGAATTTATTATTTCAGGCGATCTGCTTATCGAGAACTTCTTTAAGCAACTGAATACAAATCAAGAAGTGTCAAGTCCGATCCAGAACCCAATAATTGACAATATCCTCATCAAGCTGGTGAACATTACCTTCAGCAGGGCTGTGATGACCCTGGCGGGGACACTGGAAGTTCAGGTATGGTGCAACTTCTACGTCGCCAGAGGCAGACTTGAGGACATAATGTTTTCTAACCTTGTTTACTGGACAGGCTGACAGGTATAGTCAAGATTTCATGAGACTCCGTGAATCCTTGTGAAAGTTATCACTAGTAGGTCGAGGTTTGTTTGTCTATAAATCTTCCTTTCAAACCAAAACGGCAAGCTCGATTATATTGAAACTTTGCATATCAGATAAATACAAAATTTCCGCGGGAAAATGGGTCTGTCATAATCTTTGACAGCCTGCCTGAGCCGTTTTGTTGATCACTAATTTTGCTAAGACCATCATGATTATTTTTAGCAACACCTTTTCTCCAACGTTCAACAGGAACCAATCCTAGAGCCCATCTGCATCCGCTGTGACCTCAAGCGTGCCGTTGGCTACCAACAACTCTGCACCATCAGCGCTTACCGCGAGCTGCTAGCCTGCTCCGCTGACGTCACCATGGATGTGGTGATGCTTAACATCGGGCAGAAGGACCTGGCCACGGTTCTGGCAGTGTGGAGCGATAACTTGAGCGAGGGGCATTATATCGGTAAAATCATCATAAGCTTGGTATGCTTTCAGTGAGACTTAGGCTTCATCAAAAGAGATTTTGGGCCAATCAGCTCATGAATGTTTGAATTTTGTGGTTTATGAAAATGCTAGTTTTTCTACGATGTTAATCTTCACTGCTTTTGGGAGATGACTTCATGACAAATCAGCGTAAATAAATTACTTATGTATGGTATAGAGCATCCTTCACCAAAACTACTAATGTGACGCAGAATATCTTCATGTTTGGAAAAAGTAGACCTTGCCAAAAGTTTATATTAGTGTTTACCATACAAACGTGGCGTTCAAATTGTGATGATTTAGAATGTTGCGTTTTTGCCATAGGAACTATTGTGCCCAGCTCACCAGTAGAAGTTCCTCAAACGGACGCATCGGTGAAGAAATTGCAAGCCTTCTTCGCACAAGGGGAGCCTATTAGGAAGGAAGCCGCTATCAGGTAAGAAAAACTAACTTAAAAGAGGAAAATAAGTTTTCAACTCTCCCGACATATCACTAAACTTGTTAGATGCTACCTTTTTTGTGATATACCAGGACATTGGACTTCAACACAAAAACTGCGCGCTGGTTTGATGACATTCTTTTGTACTTTTTCTTATCTTTAGGTACTAAATACACTGAAAGTATTTCAAAGATCGCGGTCTTCCCACCTTTTGCCAGGTTCACGCTAGAAGGAGTCGAGCTCAAACTCTTCTCCGACATGGATGAGGTCCTCAGCTCTCCCGTCCGCGACCTGAACCATGGGCTCGCCAGGCTCACAGCTGGAGAGACAACCTTGCAGCTGGATAGCTCTTCCGATGGCAGCTTGGAGATAAAAGCCAGTCTGCAGAGTCTGCTGGTGGAGGACATCAGGCCAGACCCTAGTGTTGTTATCAAGAGGTAAGACGATGTAGGCTGCTTATCATCGTAGTTAGCGTAGGATCCTCAGGCTCTTAAACTCACATCAAATAAACAAACTTACGTAGAGGATCCAAATAATGAACACAGACAGAAGAAAAGCACGATTTAGTTTTATTTATAGACGGCAGCAAAATAACATATCCTACTATTATTGCCCAAATACGAGTTTCCCTCCTCTTAAGGTTTTCCGGAAGAGGCTGATGAGACCGATAGTATGCATTTTTGGTGAGCAAAAAATAATTATCATCTATCTATTTACATTTAAAGATAAGTACCGATTTAACAACGTTCACCAATCGTTTTACGTCCTTCAACCATAATATCATTGTTTCTGATCATCTTTTACCAAGTGAATCACTAGCAGGGATCACAGAAACCAAAATTTCGCGCCCTTCCACTGCGAAACGTGTTTTTACCTTACGTTCGTTATCCAGCGCCGTCTATGAGGATGCTGCTGTGCAAGCGGTCTCTCGAAGTAGCTCACTGAGTCGAGGGTGCCCACAGGATCTTCCAGTCGCAGGGCGGATGCAGCGGCGGCGCGGGCGGCGGCATCTCCGTGGTGCGGCCGCCGCTGGTGGACGCGGCGCTGCGCGTGGGCGCGGCGCGCGCGCGCCAGCTCGACGTGCGCGTGGACCGCACGCGCCTCAACCTCGCGCTGCCCTTCCTGCTGCAGCTGGCCAGGAGTCTGCTGGACGCCATGCCCGGTGAGGAGGATTGATGCAGAAGATGTAAATTAGTTGCTTCATTTTTAACAATGAACCAATCATTTGATGATATTAACTTTATTTATTATTAAATCCTCGACAAAAGTAAATGTTCTTAGCTATTTGCTTGTTTTTGCAGGAGAGAAAGCGATGGATGGTGGCGTGGTCAACCACGGCTACGTGGGCGACCTTCAAGCTTCGAAGCAGATGGGCAACAACAACCGCACCGCTCGGTTCCCAAGCTCCAGCGATTCCACTAGCGGATATTATTCTACAGGTAGAGAACATTTAATATTTCACGGTGACGAGCACAGTGCGTTTTTGAATTTATGGATGGCACTGAACTGTAATTGGCAAGCTTATCATCAGACAAGCAACTTAATCTGGTGTAGGTACATTATGAAACACAACATAACATATATAACACTCAGTACAGTACAGGTGATCCGATTACTCATAATCAAATATTGAATTCATCATCATCATCATCAGCTGGAAAAGGTCCAATTGCTGAATATAGTCCTTCCCTTTGACTGCAGTCATGAACGGTTATTAGCATCCATCAGCTCCCGGCGACTCTTACAATGTCGTTGGTCCACCTAGTGGCTTACTACAGAACGTCTTCGAATTACTATTGAATTAATGATCTTCATTTCCACAGCCGCATCATTATCGGAAGAGCCTCCCGGCCTGTCCATCTCCATTCAGTTCCGGCAGCCAGAAGTCATGTTCTTCACCGACCTCGCCAAGACCGACGGTCACGCGCTGCTGCTGAGAGCTGAGCTGCTGGTAGACTACTCTTACCATTCCAACACTGAGAGTTTGGTCGTGTCTTTGGCTGGGTTGCAGGTGAGATAAAAAGCCATATTTGTAGAGTCCCATGTGTGTTTTGTGCTGTTTATAGTTACGTCAGTCAAACGTCATAAGACCAAAGCTTCTTAGCCTCCTCGACCTTGATTGGACTGCAGAACTACCTGACTTAGTTAAGTAAAACTCTAATTTCTCTACCCAGATAATGTCGAAACTGCAATCTAAACTGAAGAACCTCCCCCCGCAACTGGTGCTGAAGCCGTGCGATCTGGAGTTTTCCAAGATCTTCAAGAATGTGGAGGAAGGAGTCAGCGTGAAGATGTCTGTGTCAGATATTGAAATGCACATCGCTGCTACCACTGTTCATACTATTGTGGGTAAGTTGGGCCTGGATACGAAAGACTATCAAACATGGTGTGCTATCTAGTCCATAATTTACATTTAAGAGAAATATTGTGAAAAATCTAGTATACTGAACTAGATTTTGGGAACTAGTGCTGATAGATTGAGCATTCCCATTTTCCGTCAAGAAAACTGTGTAGATCTGAAAAACTGAATCACCAAGGATACTTTTTTAAAAGTAATAAATCACATCAATGCTTCAACGTTCCAGACATAATCGACGAAATATCATCCGAATTGACCATGCCTGAAGACAGAGAACCCTTCAACTTTAACAACCACTACCCCCGCCCAGAGAGGCATGAGGAAGACCTGTGGTCTCCGAAGAAGCTCACTCCAATCGTGGCCATCAATCCTGAGGAAACCTACGTGCAACCGAAGTATCCGGTGGTAAAACCCACGGAAACGTTCGTAATGATGGTGCCGAATATCAGAGTGATCTTTGAGATTGAGCAAACTACCAGGGTGCCAGTTCTGATGTTGAAGGTAAGAAAGGGATTACGATATCTTTTATGTACCTTTTATTATGCAAAGAGATAGCAGGTTGAACAGCATTGTCAAAAGATAGATAAACATCGAGTAGTGGACTCAGTCTAGGTACATATAATTTTTCCATTGATAATATGGTGGTAAGTCTGTAATTTTGATAAGCATCAGAAAAAATCCTTGATACTCAATATAATTATAGGTACTGTTGGTTACTTTCAAGAAACAGAAAATCAAACTTGACCTTTACCTTGACCTAATATTTCGCAGATAACAGGTGAAGTGACCCTGCACGACTGGTCCCAACGCCTCCACGGCACTGCTTCCCTCACCGCGCAGGCGTCGTGCTACAACGAGCGAGTGGATGCGTGGGAGCCTCTCATAGAACCTGTAGTCGTCAACGAGAACGTTTACAAGCCCTGGGAGATCTGCGCTACGATATTTCAGGTAAGCAGGTTGATAATTTCATCTTTCTGATGTTTCTCTGAAGGATCGAATCAGAAATGAGGTGACAGAATTAGCATGTTGAAGCGGCTGTAGGCTGGTCATATATGCCACAGAACCGATAACCGTTGTGGTAGATGTTTTTGAGTAGATACTGCAACTTTGCAAACGTAGTGTAGGACGCCGTACGAAGATCGGATTCAGTAGCGTACCTTGGGAGAGGCCTATGTCCAGCAGTAGAGTGACACAGGCTGATGATGATGATGTTGGTGTAATTGGGCTTAAATGGGAGATCAAGACGCGTGGAAGCCTTTGCTCAAAAATGTGTACAAATGCGATGCTTCAGGTTAGTAGCATTTATAGGTTGAGATTCTAATTGAATAAAGTAGGAAAATAAAGAACCCATCCAACAGTAGGTAATCATCGACATCAAGTCACAAAAAAGTAAAACTATCCAGCCAAAAAATGGTTTAAAAGAATTGAGACTTGCTAAACAATATAAAGGTAATTCAATTCTGCATCACCGATCTTAAGCCACCACCCTCTACCTTCACAGGCCAAAGCCTACCCAATGTCCTGCCGGCTGAACGGCTCATCTCAGCCAGAGACCGAGTGCGATACGTCAGTGGCCTCCGACTCGGTCAAGAAGCAGCGCAAGAAGAACGAGTTCGAATCAGAAACCTCCGCGGATGAGTGTGACACTGACAATGAGATGACGTTCATCAGGTAATAGTTCAATGCTAAGGAATCTTCTAAAATAAATCTTTTTTTACATATTATATAATGTATTTTTGGTTCTTGTTCAGGAACCCGAAAAGCAGGGAGAACAGGATAAACATGGATTTCAGCGCCGGGAATATGTCGTTCTTAGGAGGAGTTGACGTCGACGAGTCTGACTCGGAGAATGAAAACGCGCTGATGGATAAACTGTCCAGGGCGATTGGACATCTGTTTACTGAGTAAGTAACACCACATAGTCCCTTTGATACATCACCTTGTTTAAAACTGAAAAATCAATTGTTTTCTGAAATTTTTCAGTGAATCAAGTGAAGAAGAACAAAGCCAGGAGGACAATTCCTCTGCTCCTCAGAGCGAGGTCGATGCTGATGATGAAGACAACGACAAGGCAGTCACATTCGTCGATGGAGAAGTTAAAGCCAAGAAGGAAACAGAACCTAAGACTGTTACTTTACAAGTACTTATCATTTCATTTCATGTCACGTAAAACCTGTCCGATTATTACTGATTATTATTTATGCGCAGCGCAGTTCTCTGAAGTTCCTCACAAAAATGTTTTTCTCTACAGGATCCCGTCCGCGAAGACTCTGTAGACTCCGGGTTAGAGGCAGAGAGTTTCGTCGAACGCTTCTGCACATACATCTTACTGGAAGCGCGAGACATGCTGAACGTGACCGTCACTCCTGCAGCGGCCAGGGTCCTACTAGCTCTATCGGCTGCCTGCACTGACAGAACTGCTGCAGTTACTGCTATAGTAGCTGGAGAAAGTGGTCTGCAGCTCATTAACGACATAGGTAATATATCTAAAGCTGGAGTACTTAAGTCACCTTCAGTTCCATTGGGCATTGGTTATTTGTTAATAATTGCTGCAGCATTTGATATTGTGGTAAATGAGCGGACTGCTGCTAATCGACGATATCATAATGAAGCGTTTAGCATTCACATAACCAAAGCAAAGTTAATAAATAGGGAAGAAAATTTGTGCACATCATATTCTTTTCAGGACCTGGATCCACAGTCCATCTGAAGACTAGGGCTGAAACGGATTTAGCTGGAAACGATAGGGTTATAGCAATAGCCGATTACGACGTGGATACAAGCCGTCCCAGCACACCAGGTAGAGTGAAAAACTTTATTTCAAAGAAAATGTTCTTGGACAAATCGGTAATTACTATAACGAATCGATCGATATTGTCGTTACTATTACAGGTTGTGACACATCAACAGGGGATGTTCTTGATGAGATGGAAGAGAGACACAAACCAGAAATGACAGACATCAGCGATGAATGGGATTGGTAAGATAGCACCGTTGATTTTGTTCTTTGAATTGAACCTAGCTCGGGATCTAGGAGTATCCAAGTAGTGGCAGTCAAAAACAAAAATACCATTAATTTTCCTTAATTTTGCGGATAAAGATAAAAATACCACACTGATAACTGAATGATTTCCCTTCTTTATCTTTGATATCTCTGATCATTTCTTTGAAGATCTCTATAGAAGAGAGGTATATGAATAATTAAGTTAGCAAGATATTTATGTGTTTAGAACTGCTCTTGTTCTTACTAGCTTTGAAGGGGGCTTCCCCGGAGGACAGATGTCGCCTCCAGCACCGAGTGAATGGTCCCCCCGCGCGCCACCGCACCCTCCCGCGCTGCAGACTAAGCTCACCGACCTCACGCTTACCGTTAGGCTGCATGACTTGGATCATCTTACTGTAAGTATAATAAAAGTCAAATAATTCTGTACGAAGATACACGAAAGGTTAATGGATATAAAAACGATCCGTTCTTGTTTAGACAGTTTAAACTTCAGAGTAGCGAATTCACTATTCAAATGCTGATACTTGATAATACCTTTGATATAATTAATGACTAAGAAAAGAAGGATCTGTCACCAAGCACTGGTGTGTTCCACCAGCTTCACTTGAGAGCCAATTCCCAATCCAATCGTAGCGTGGCACCATCTGCTATCACATTGTCACTGTGAATTGTAGTCAAACGCTACCCTGAAAAACATAAAAATACAATTGAAAACGAATTTTGAACTTGTGTTACATAATAGAATCTAAAAAAATTACGTGGAAGGCTCACATTACAATTTATTACTATGACATAGCAGAGTTTATTAAATTTTTCAGATATTGTGCCCACAAAGAACGGTATCCAAATTACACGTGTTACATCCCAGCAAGAACTCGACGCGGTATTACATCGCGGTCGAGAGAAGCTCAAAGTACAACGTTAAAAAGATCGTCGTCAGATCTCCTCTGCAAGTGAGTTTCAAATATCACTATGTTCTTACAAAACTTAGCAATCACAGTAGGAATAGGATGGTCTATTTGGATTTCTATCTTAATACATACAACAGACTGTCTTATCTCTAGTTTTGTTTGATGCTTGGAATATTCCAAACAATGTTTCTGTAAGATACTTATGGTACTTTCTGTTATTTGCAAGACATTATGTTTCAGCTAACTTTAATCATTGACACCTTTTTATCCAGTAAAGGTTGCTGATGTTAAGCCTGTTATTCTTCTAGATTCGCAACGAGACCTTGTACGCCCTAGAATTGTTCTACAATAAGAAGGATCTCCAAGCCATCGGTGCCGACTTGATCGGCTCCCTCACGAATCCTTTTGATGACAAGATGAAGCTCGCCGTTATAGCGCCGCAGCAGACTTACAATGTGCCACTTTATATAGCTTATCATTGTAAGCTGTACCTTCTGCCGTCTAATTTTGAGTGAGTAATCTTTGTTACAATGTTTGCTACATAGTTATAAGTTTTTCAGATTCTTCTTCTCTCGTTAAGGATTTTGGAATTGTTAGCAGCTTACGACTTTGTCACCAATCAGAACAATCTCGATTTTAACATGAATGAAATAATTTTCGAGAGCCGCTGATTGTATTTAATATCTTGTACCTATTATAATACAATAATAACACAACTTACACCATTTCATTGATTTCATGATATTTAAATCTGGTGTACCTCAAGGTTAGATGATAGGTCCTCTTCTTAACATAATGTTTTGTTCACACAGGAGTTATCAAACAGCAACCCAGGGAATCTGGTGGATGGATTTGGCTAATGACCTGGGCACACCCAGAGACATGATCTGCCCTGCGAAGGCTGATGTAGATAAAAAGATATTTGCTATGAGAATTCTTGCTGTTGAAGGTACATATGGTATTGTGTAATGATTGATAATATGTAAATTATTGAAAAATTACCACCATAACCATAACGTTTACGTTACGTTTACGCAATCACTCACTCATAAAATATAATAACTCTGACATGGAGAAAGATTTCCTGTACCTATCTAGACTTTCAGAAACATAAAAATGATTGAATTTTGAATTTTAGAATTTTATGTGAATTGAGGATCTATTAAATCAACTAAATTCAATTTATTTCTTACGTGTTTTTATTTCAATGCTCACATATATCCCGGGAATTGAACCGTATTGGTGGACTTAATTATCTGCATCTCACACATTTCTGTTTCCAGGCTGTCAACCTCACAAAGTTAGCCGTTCTATTCCTAACTACTTAGTTCGTGTGGTGCCGCCGCTGGCGTTGTACAACCGACTACCGTACGCAATAGAGGTACGTCATTTGTAAGATCTAGGAACAAACATTACTGGGGATTAGTTGTATTAGTATCTAGATTAATGTAGTTAATTATTTTAGTTCCAAATTGAATGGCAATGTTTCCAGTGAAATTACAGGGCATATTGTCTTACGGTGACGAGCGCAGTGCATTGCCGCGCAGGATTTTGAAGTGTTGAAGTTCAAAATTCTGGATGGCACTGAAGTGTACTTTTGCCAAGCGTGACGATTTATCATCAGATGAGCGACTTGTTTGTCTCGTCAATTATATAAACTCCAACAATAGCCTAGTTCGCAATCACAGGGCCCGCATGGTTTAACCTACATTCTCTGAGAGAAGACTTGTGCCCCAGCACTGTGAACGCAATTGGCTGACGATGACTGAATTAAACAGTATCAAGAAGTGCAACGTTCTTATTTGGGAAAACCGAATGGCCGTAGGCCGGTCGGACGCCCAAGATACAGCTGAAAGGACGCGTTGGATGCGGACCTACGCGAATTCCAGACTCTGAACTGGCTTGAAATTGCTCAGGATAGAGAAGAGTGGCGCTCTCTTGTTTCGGAGGTCAAGACACACTTTGGGTCGCTGAGCCATCGGAGTTAGTTAGGAAGGTGAGTGAGATGGTAGGTATATAGATGAACGTTTCCCCAGGTGTCGTGCCAGGCGATAGAGTGGCGCGTGCGCATCGAGGCGGGCGAGCGCACACACACATACTCGCTGCAGATCACGCAGCCGCAGCGCCTGCTCGTCTACATGCACTACATGAACGTCTCCTGGGTGGGCTCCTTCACGCTGTCTGTTGGTGAGAACTTACGCATTGTTGTGTTCCACACATAAAGTATGTCCATTGTCCATGTCTGAGTATGCATACGATAGGCACCCACTAGTTTGCTCAGATAGCTAGTAGATACAAAATAGTGCTTCTACTTCTTCCAGACGTTACAGAGAAGACCATAAACCTAATGAACGACTGCGACGCGGAAGGAGCACAGTCCCTGCAGGTGTGCGTCACAGTGGACCGTGGCGACTGCTGGCAGCTGTACGTGCACGCGCAGCACTGGATCATAAACAAGACGGGCCTGCCGCTGCAGATGAAGGTAAGTAGCTGTACACTGCGACGCGGAAGGTGAAGGTGAGGGGGAACTGTCTCTGACAGCAACGGACAACAACGGGCGGTTTTCTGACAGCCAAGCGCAGATCCAGGCCTCAAAAAAATCTTGTGGTCACGGCCACCGAAAATCAGCAAAATGCGCGTCGGGTTACAGACTCGCTCACGATCGATACATTGCACTCCTTCTAAGGGAGACGTTTACAAAACATATGACGCCCGGCAAAGAACAAATGCTTTTTCGTTGAACAAATGCAAAAAAGAAACGTCATGTCTCGTCAGCGCCATCATATTCAAGGTTTTAGACCTTCGTTTCGTCAGCTGTCAGGAAAATTTTCATTAGGGCATGCTCACCGTGCCCACAACGGTGAGTCCGCGCTTGCTCACAGCTGTCTTCCTCCTTGGCGTCGCATACAGCCTGACGTGGTGGGCTCAAAGCAGAACTGCTACATATTCTTGTACTTATAAAAAAAATGTTGCTATTCTCCCAGGGCCGTCACTCGGACGTGGTGTACGATCTGATAGATGAGCCGCTGCTGTGGAGCCCGCGCGGGCGTGGCTGGTCGGGGCGCAGCCCTAGGGCTAGGTTCCGCGCGCACCACTCCGCGTGGTCGCGAGCCGCCCGCCTGCCCGCCGCAGCGCCTGGACTGGTTGTGTGTCCTCACACGGAGCGGAGGACCAACTATAGGCTGCTGCTTAGTGTGAGTTTCTTTCGACACATTGGTACTTTTATCACTCGTACATACCCTTTTTCTTCTTCTTTTCGAGCAGTTTCATCAGCTGTTTAATTAAGAATCTGAACGTTGCTTCATACTTCAATGCTTTGTAGGGCACGGCTATAACAATCGTGTCGAAAGCCATCGGTAGAAGAAGAAGTGCAGAGGTGCGCGAGAATACGCAAGTTCATTAGCCCCACTGGTTTCCTTGCCCAAGACCGGTATCTACACAACTGACACAGCTGTCAGCCCGGCGTTTCTAAAGATTAATACCCACTTTCCCAGGTAACCTTGTCCGAGCTCTGTCCACAACTGACGAAAATCGTCACCCTGCTCCCATACTTCCTGGTGTACAACGAAACCAAGCGCCACCTCCGCTTCATGGAAGAGAACGAGGCGGCAGACCTCTGGATGGACCTGAATCCACAGCAGTGCACTGCGTTCTGGCCACAAACTGACTCCATGTCGATGCATTGCAAGTTCAGAGACTCGGCTGTGGTGTCGCAGCACTTCCCGATAGCGAAGAACCATTTTACGGTGCTCAGGATGGATAGAGGGGTGAGTGGATTTGGTACAACTTTACAGATTATATTTCCAACCTTCTTCTACCTTCATAAGAGCTAGTGGCCAACTCTAATGTCGAAGCTATCAGGACGCTCGAAGGCCTTCACACTTATAGAGATGATATTTATGTATGCATAGTTGAGGATGTCGTTTATTGGGTTAGGAAGGTGTTAGGTTGTAATATTTAGTTCATGGCAAATAAAACGAAATTATAAAACGAGAATAAATTATTTATTAACCAACGATACAAAATCGAACAGTAAAATCACATCTGCTTGAAATGAAATCGAAAACTCAGTACGAAATGAAACTATATCGTCATATCAACAGCTAAGGTAAATATTTACAAAGTCTATTTAGTTTCAATTTACGGATATCCGTAATTTGCTTTCGGCCTTCCGGGGTGTTCCAACGACAAAGATCCATCATTGTGGAGCGTATAGGCTGTTCCTTTAGACCTGTGAGACCATATCCTGACGGCCTTCAGGTGGGCGTCACTCTGGGCTTTGGCTGCCGAGGGAGGTGGCGCGGGCTCCACTGATGGCACCTTAGGTCCATACGGCGATGGGGCTGAATACGACGATGAGGGTTGTTTGGGAAATGATGTTACCTGCAACAAAAGTGTTGATTTAATAACGTGAAAACAAGATGAAGAGATGAGAGTTGTAAACAATGTTGACTTTTAAATTGTTACCTAACGCAATGCGATAAATAAATTTGTCTTTAACTCATTGTAGGTGTAGAGAAATTTGAATAATTCTAGACAAACCTATTCAGTTAGCAAATGTAAATTATAAAAGTTACTATATTATATACACGGTGACTTTGAATTAGTATAACCATGATCTCATGCATGTGGCAAGTGTCTTATTTGAGAATGTCTTTATACCTACTATACAGGAGCTATTTTTTCTAACTCGGTAACTTCATTTTTTTCTGTTACGTATGTAAACCAAATAACTCTCTTACTTCATGAAATACTTACTGTGTAGTGTGGTACATGATACGAACTGAGCGTGTCTAACTTAGAATTGTAATCCATCAACGGTAGTTCACCAAAATTCTCCAATTTGTAGGAATCACTTTGTGTCGCCCTTACAACTGTCGCTACATTATTCGTATATGCTACATCAAAATCCTGATCTTCTCTAAGATTCATAGGTTTAGGTAAGTTCTCTTCCGGCATTATTTTACTGTCTGTATAAACGACTCCGTCGTTTATTTGAGACTTTAGATACTCTATCTGGGTTTTTAGCATTCTCTCTTCGGTTTCCAAAGCAGCGGTATCGTAGATTTGATTGTTTTGAGAATTAGCGAAATAAGATTGCGGCGGAGTTGGTTGAGTGACGAAGCTAGCAGTAGGTCTGCTGGGCTTACTATATTCAACACGGAAAGGCTTCGGTTCTTGATACGGTACATTGTATTTTGGATCCGTATCAATTTCCTGTACGAATGCTTTGAACGAGTTACTTTCATCGCCTGTTAACGGTTTTGGAGAGTGTTCTTCTAAATCGAGATCTTGGAAGCTGCTGTACGTTACTTTGAAGTCACCTTTAGGCGGTTTATTACTATATTCAATGTGTTTCTCAGAGGGATCCACAGAGTATCTTTCACTGTCTCTATCTTTTCCACCAGCTAGATCTATTAGCTTATCTAGATCATGTTTAGAGAGATATTTAACGATATCATTTATGTCGTCTTCACCTAAATTATCGTTACTAGGTTTTTTACTAACCTTTGGAGGTCCGGAATGTAACCTGGGCGGTCCCAGATACTCAGTTTTATCATCATCAGCCGTGTAATTCGGTGGTAGCGTGTACGAGAAGGAGCCTTTATAGGGAAAGCTTACTGGAGGTCTACTGTAGAACCTTTGCGGAGGGCTTGAGTAATGTTTTCCTCGTTTGATTCTTGTGTATCCTGGTTGCATGTACGGCCTTCCATTGTAACTCTTTTCACTTTTTGTCCTTAATATCACTGCACATAACACTGTTAGTACTAGCACTAGTTTTACGTACATGTCGCTGGCAAGTGTCGTCTGAGAACTGAGAGAAAGTGGTTCTAGCAGAGGGTCTTATAATAGTTAAGTGGAAAGTGGTGTTAATCAAGTTAGAGCCTGTAACGCGGCCGCGGTGACGAGAGCTGATGTAACGGCTTGTATAATATGTTTGGTGAGTACTTATTTTGTCGTCAAAATATAATGCCATGTTAATTTTGGTTATATTTTGGGCAGCAAAGTGTAGACGAGTGGCCTACAAACACAGTGTACTTGTTAAAACATCCATTTACCTAATACGAGTTGGCAAACTTTATTCAAAATTTGTTTAAATTGAATCAGCTATTATAACACTAAATCTTTGGGTTGCTGATTTTTAATAAATTCTTAGTAAGATGTCTTCGTGAGCAGTTTGTAGGTAAATATTGGTTTTACTTCTAGAGTTCTAGCGGTACTACGATCTAGTTAGAAGCGTCACTGTTACTTCATTTTGTTTACTTACTACCTACTACATGCTAGCATTTGACCACAAGTCACCTGATGTTAAGGATGTGATTGAAAGAGGCTATATGATAAATTTGGACTGGGGACTGGCTCTCGAGTGAGGCTGCCAGAACACACCGAAAGTTACTTAGTAGGTAGTAGGTACATATTGAAATAAGGGCGTTGAATCGGCAGTTTTCGTTTAGTCTAATCATACGTTCTGTTGGTAGGTGTGTGCTAATCATTAACAATTCCAGTCAGCGATCTGCGTGGAGGTGACCGGGGGCACCGACCGCCCCTTCACGATCACGTTCAAGCATTACATCGCCGGCGACGCCCCCGTGCGCATCGACAACCTCTGCGACGACTTGTTCCTCAAGCTGCACCAGGTGGACTCCGGGCAGGTGGCCCTGCTGAGCCCCTACCAGGCCATGCTCTACACCTGGGACGATCCCACCAAGGAGAGGAAGATCATGTGGAACATTTACAACAACAAGGGCCAGGGGTTTCTGGCTGATTTCAATCAGGATGGGTAAGTGTTCTTTGATAACGCAAAAGAGCTCTATGAACTTTGTAGAGTCGCACTAATTCTAATTAAAAATGTGAAAGTTTGTGATGCTGGATGGTTGTTTGTAACTCTTTCACGCAAAAACTACAGACAGCATTTTGATGAGATTTTGTGTGGAGATGGAGTTCAGGCCCTGCAGAAGGACATAGGATACTTTTTATCACGATAAAGTGGACTATATGCGGGTGGAACCGCAGAGCTCAGCTACTTCTATAAATGCAATATAATAAAAAATACACATTACACATTTTGTGTGAGAATGGAGGTAAAAATATGTTTAACCCTAATAAATAATACAACACAACAGAAAAGCTCATATCGCTGAAAACATATATCTTGTTCCAGATATGGAGAAGAAAAAGTCAGTTTCCATTCTGTGAAGCACTCCACACTAGTAGCCACTAGCAGCGTCACTTCCAAATTGTCTTCGACCTTCAAGCGTCTGACTCCCAAGTCCCCTGAACCCTGCGACTCCAGCAGTGACGACTCGGATAGTTCAGACTTGCCTGAAGCCCATGCCAAGTCCAAGAAAATGAGGAAAGACAAAGTCATAGTCTACTGGATCTCCTACATGGATGGCTATCAAAGAGTCTTCGCGCTGGCTCAAGACGAAAGAATAGCATGTCAGTACCGAATGAGGATCAACTCTGAAAGAAGCAACTATGAAATCTACGCATCGCTTGCAGGGGTCAGCTTGTCTGTCTGCGTCCAAACAAGTAACATTGTCAAAGAGCTGGCCTACATTAGCGTCACGGATTCCCTACCCAGATGGGAAGTCAATGTCTACCACAAATGGAAGCAGATATCCCAAGATATAAACACCTGGATTGAAGACAAATACCAGACGGAACAAAAGAAATGCGAACTGAAAGAATACATCCATATAGACCTGGAGAAAATGCAGATGACCAAACCGTTCTTCTCGGAGCTGAGACGCACTTACAACCCTGGCATTTGGATGCAAATACGAAAGTCTGACACGCATACGTACTGCCACTTGAAACTACAAAGACTGCAAATTGATAACCAGTTAAACGAGGCTGTTTTTCCTAGCGTTTTGTATCCTGCTCCTTTACCAGCAGACTTGAGGGCTTCAGAGCAGAAGCCCTGCATTGAAATCGTCACACTAAAGCAATACCGTCCATCTTTAAACCAAGACGTGTACAAATACTTGAAGGTTTTAGTACAGGAGTATTGCATCAACCTGGATCGAGGTTTCGTGAACTACGTGTTTGATATCCTGAACCATTGGAAGATAGAAGAGAAACCAGCAGTACGGCTAAGAGCCGATCTCGCTTTAGTCCACATGCCTTTACCAATGATCGCTTTCAAAGCACAGAACAGTGGTCAGAGGTATGTCTTGTTCGAGTATGTACACCTGTCTCCGGTAAAGCTGGTCTTGTCTCTATCCTCTAGAGGATATCTAGCAGATAACACGACCAGCCCGAGCCGAACGCGGTTTGGGAACAAAAAGGAGAATAGACCGAAGCTGTTTAACAGCGACCTTCTGGAGTACCTCTTCAACTCCTGGGGATCCTCGCTTTGTGACATGAAAAATGTGGTCTTAAGGTGAGTCCATTAAACATACAACATAGAAACTTGTTATACTGTAGTTTGGAGTAAACCTACTGGATCCGAACTTTTGCTTCCAGAATGTCATATCTGGAACTCCGAAACGCCCCGATCACGATGCCGGGCCTGATGGACGCAGCCTCCCGCCACTACTGGACGCAGCTTGTACAGCAGTTCTACGTGCTGGTTCTAGGGTTGAACATACTGGGCAACCCGTACAGCTACATCGGAGACTTTAGTCGGGGCCTGAAGCAGTATTATGAACCTATTTGTGTAAGTTTCAAAGTTTAATTTAGGTGTGCCTATATACTGGCTAAAAGACTTCTCTTGACGCAAGAAGACATGACAAGCTTTTATTAGCTTGACTTGTAAACCAATCTATTGATACTGAAAGCTAAACGCAAGAAATGTTTTGGTGGAGGCAAACAATTCGATGAACACAGCTTCAAAGCATTTTCTAGTGCTCGCCTAGCTAGCTGTCACCGTCAAGTTAAGAATCTGTTGCCAGGCATCTATCAGTGTTTCAGCAGGCTCAGTTGATGACTATATTTCCCTTTACAGGAACGTGGGACAACCTTCGACCACATCACCATAATATACCGACATATCAGTTACTTCTTTCGAGTTTTCAGACCGCCCGAAGGGCTCCGATATGGCTTCACGACTGTATAGCTGGAACCGAGTAAAAAATCACTAATACGTCTAAGGGCTTCCACACAATACTACGAATTCGGATCGCATCGCAAGTATCTGCCACGAATGCACAACAAGAACTTCCGATCTGATTCGCATCGCGCCGGATTGCAGCACAGTTTAGCAACATAGCAACTGTAGAAAATTTATCCAATTTATTACCTGATTGTTTCCAGGGCACGATGCTGGGTCGGAGGTCGTTGGAGGTGTCCTCGCGCCTGATGGACGGCGCCGGCTCGCTGCTCGGCCTGTCCTCGCGTGAAGCGTCGATATTCAGTGAGGCTCAGCAGCCGGTACCACGCGTTTCTAAGCGCAGGCCTGGTGAGTCAATAGTATACTATGAAATAAATAAGGAAACAGGAAGAATAAAGGTTTGTTTTTAATTTGACAGGGTAGCGTTCGACCACATTGCACCTGACGTAAAGTGACGATGTGGTCGAAGGTGGCGCCACGCTACACCTAGATTGGATAAAAGGCAAAGAGAAACTTTTTTTTTTTAGTATGATACGCCTGTTCCGACATCTACGCGACACCTGGACTATTAGGAACTAGATTTCAAGTGAGGCTACCGGAACACACCGATAGGTGCTTGGCGACAGATGCTTATAACTTGACGGTGGTAGCTAGCCAGACGAGCACTAGAAAATGCCCTACCACTAAGCTACGATTCCATCACGTTGTTTTCCTTCACCGAAAGCTCAAGCTCATTGTGGGATTCGAACCCACGATTTACATTTCGCAAGCTGACATCACTACCACTGAGCAGACATCGCTTCAAAGTTCACTACAATACAAAGCCTTTTTGAAACACTTTTATTATCATCTAAATTGTCCGATATTTTTCCGACCGCCCGTATTATATGCAAATACGCCTCGTCACGTTTACTTTAGACCCTACGTCCATATCTTTGTACCTCTTTGACAATGCCCCTTCCAGGCGAGGAGAGGCTCGGCAACGACCTGCCGGAGTCTATGATAGCTGCTGACTCCACCAGCGCTGCGAGCTTAGCGCTTGCGCTGACGGCACTCGTCGCGAGACCTACCTTTGGTGAGCTACGACAAAACTAGTGTTTACTTGATTTACTTTAGACGTATGTGTCCAGTGTCCTTCCAGATTCTTTTCTTTTAATGTACAGACAGCAGCAGACCTTATAAAGTACCTACCTATACCAATGGGCGGCCTTATTGCTAAAAGCAATATTATCAGACAACCTTTTCTCAAAAAAGTTTAAGAATATTCATATAAATCATTCTTACTTGAAAAGAAATTTGAAACAAAATGCTTTAAAATGGTCAGGTAAGAGTTCTTAAGAGTCGGCAACGCATCGGCACCTCCCCTGGTGTTGCAAATGCCCCTAAGCGACGGTGAACGCTTAACATCAGGGTTGTTTGCCACTCTATTACATGAAAATTGATACGCTGCATCTGTCTGTATTTAGGCTTACATTAACTAATACATGCATGGTTAGTTATAAATAGTCAAAACTTTATACCTACAATTCCATTCATCATCATTTCGATTTTGTTTCATTCATAAGTAAAAATCACCAGTTGCGGACTCAGGGCGGGGCAGGGGGCGATCATTTTTATATCATTTTTTTCTTGTGTGGAAAATCGTAGTTTACTTTTATTGTCTAATAAATGCCTGCTACATGTGTAGATTTAACTCGTTAACATCGTTCCTTATTTGTTTGTCTGTCTGTGCGCGGATAGATGACGACTATGTGTTCTTAAAAAGTGAGTATTAGTACATGCACCTATTTAGCTTTTGTCACATTTTCTTTCGCATGAACATTTTAGTAACTTTAGCTTTGCATGATAATAAGAATAAGACGTATATTCATTGTCACAATAGAGCGAATACATGATAGTTATTACAGTTTTATAATTTAGTCTAGTGGTAAGTAAGGTATACATAAATCTTTTTGTTATGATATTAAATAGATAGGTTTCTACTAGGTATTTAAGTACCTAGCTATTATAACAAAGGTAAACCCAATTTTGTAATTTTACCGCACTGGTTAAGTTATGGCTTGTCTTTTATTTGTCAAAATTCCAATTTCACTTGCTTTAAGTGCACACTTCACCTTAAGTTTCGGACTTGGTCTTGAGAGGGTTTGTGCACTGCAACTAAATTCAATTTAACTTCAATGCGTAAAAAATACGAGCGAAGTCTTCATAACGAATGTACATATCTAAAAATATAAAAAAGGAATCCGAGAACGTCTTCAGGTATTTCGTCGGTTAAAAAAATAGCCAAATAGTCGAGTTTCAACTTCTGCCTTTACCCACAAACAGCATTTCATTTTGATTGATATGCCTTGTGTTGCGTTGTTGCGCTTGTGTTTCACCCGGCAACTTGTCCTTGCAGACATGTGCCGCGCCGTGTCGGGCGCGCAGCTCGGCGCGCCGCTGAGCAGCGCAGAAAGGGCGCAGCGCGCGTGCGGCGCCGCCCGCGTGCTGGCGCGCCGCCGGGTGCCGCGCTACTGTCCTCTAGCCGAAGTAAGTTTTCAGCTACGGCTGTAGGCCTAGTGTATTTTTTAAATCTTCTTATTTCGTATGAGCTAGTTCCCAACTCTGTTATTGAAGTTCTCAGGCCGCCCGAAGGCGTCCGACATGGACCGACGGTTTAACATACCCGCATTTTTTGAATAACAATGAGAATAATTGATTTGCAAAAAAATGTGTACCATATTGTGCATTATGTAATACAAGAATCGTATTGTTGCAAACCGGCCTCAACTCGGCGTTGTTTTTTGACCAGCGCTAATCTTCCGTTGAAGCCGTTTTAAAAGTTAATGTCTATAAATTGGTGTACACCTGGATTGGGAACTGGCACTCAATTGGGGCTGCCGGAAAACACTCTTACGTGTTTGGCGATACAATTTTAACTTGCGGGTGCTAGCCAGGCGAGCACTAGAATATTAATCGTACTCAGTCTTAACAATGAGGTATCGTGAACGGGTGCTGCTTGTGGGGTCTGGTCTGCTTTGGTTGTGATCCCGCAACTCGTTAATATTCATGTTCCCATATCCCAATGTGTACAACCAAACAAGAGAAATCTTCTTATTAGTAAAGCTAAATAAAAAATATCGATTAGATGACAAAAAAAAAAGCTTGGGATTTTAGTGAACTTGCTCCAATTCAATCAATTAGTAATAAGAATAAAATTGTCAATGTGATCGCGCCAAAAAAATTACCTGCCGGGCGTTTCTTGCCTGTTCTTTTGCCGGCGTAAGGAGGTTGGAACAGGCGTAGCTAGTTTTAAGTTGACGTTTTAAAGTGATCACAATGTATCCTATTAAATAAAAAAGTTTTTGATTTTGATTTTGTATAAGTGTAGACTGTTTTATGCTAATATTATTTCTAGTTGATTTAAATAATGTCTTCGTGTCATAGGGTGTACGGCCGTACTCAGTGCACGAAGCATTGGGGGCGGCGTTAGCTGCAGCCACGACGCGGGGACCACTTGCCCCCGGACACTACCTTGCGCACGCCATGCTACCTCCGACCTACACTTGCACTTTGCTGCTGTCCACTGAGTGAGTACAGGAACCTACTCAGGATATAATCTGAGGGGGCTTTTACCCTGCAACAACTGATTTTATCGTATTTAATTATAGAAAGAAACTTTTTGTGGGTTTGGATTTATGAGGTAAATCTCCCCAACTATAGCAAGTTACGCTATCCCTGCATGTTAAGGTTATGTTTTACTCGTATTGTGAAAAAAAAAATGCTGTAGGAACCTCCACGCAGGTCAAACTGCTAAGCAAAGCAAGTAACTAACATAAAAACTAAACGAATAAAGTACACTAGAAGATGAAGTACTTATTATTTTAAATACCTATCAAAATACACGTTTGTTCATCACCAGGCACCTTTACATGGTGCGAGCTGGCGGCGCCAACGCATCGTGGCATGTGGAGTGGGCGGTGAAACTGGACGATCTAATCGACGCGCCACGCATCGACGGAGACAAACTCGTGTTGAACATTAAACAGGTGAATAATACAGACTGTAGGCCATATCAGAAAATGTATAGACTAAGAGTCATAAATGGCAAAGTAGCAATGAATTTATGTTAAAAACACGCAAATCAAGTTTTCCGCATGAAAATAGACGTAGAACAGTATTATTAAACATCAGGGTAGCAAAGCGAGCGCTAGAAAATGCCGTACCACCAAGCTATGGTATGATTACGATGTTTTCGTTCACAAAAACTTTAAGCCCATTGCAGAATTTTAATTAAAGACATTACACTGACTGACTAACTAGTAGGCACTCCATTCTGTACTGTAAGGGACTGTAATTAGGATTCTGTTTTTCGAATATACTAAAGCCATTCAAAGTCCCATAGAAACCAAACACTTGGTCCCATTGAGGGCGACGTCACTACCACCGATCTACGAGTATCTACAGCTAGGTTGTGTTTCAGGATGAAATGGTGAATTACTTCTCAACGGACGAGAAGATCATCGAGATATCGGACCCTGAGGTGCTGAAGTGGCTCCAAGCTAAGATAGAATGTGCGCTCATACTAGCTTTGGAAGATAAACGATGTCCTAGTCAAGATTGATAATTTATTTCATAGAACCAAAGCATCACAGACCCTAAATTGTAACCTAATCCGATGCATTTCAATTTAGAAACAATCTGATGGAGTTAAATAGGAATATAAAAATAAACATTGTGGAAAGGTGATTTGTGCGCTAGGTGAAACCGATTGAAATAATATTAAGATAGTTGAACGAATGAAGAAATGCCCTTTTATAATGTTTTATAGCTATACAAAAACAATGCCAATACATTTTTTTTTACAAAAGTATAATAAAAATTATCCCATAAAACGTGTGTTAAATAAAAAAAAAAAAAACTATATCAAATATACTTTCTTTGCAGCCACATGTCACTTAGCCACTTGTAAGATTCCTCCTTAAATAAATCAATGGCTTCTATCGTATCATTGTTGTTTATTAATGAAAGTGAATTTGTCTGAAAGTGCCCAAAGAACTGACAATGTATTTATATTTTTTTATTATATAACTTCGGTCTAAAGTGCACAAAGTCACTGTACAGATTATTTGGCATATTCAATTATGTAATTTTTTATTTATTTTCTTTTTTAAGTTTAGAAAAAATAAAAAGTTTACAAAAAAATAATGATAATGTATGTATGTAATGGAATATAATATTATATTGTTGTGTGTACAATTTATTCGTAAAATAAAAATGTATGTTGACCTTGAGTTTGAATGATATATACACTGCGCACATATCAGATTTTTTCTTGTTATGCTGCAGTTTTATTTTCACTAAACGCAGCAATTTTTGATCTCAGTTACCTTATTCTAGTCTTATTTTATAGATTTATTTATAGCAGCATTGCATGCTAGGCTAAAAACGCAAGACTCTTGGTTAAATGTTTTATTACCTAATTGTAGTATTATTGATATTGAATGTAATATTTTTCATACTGAATATTTATGTATGTACCTAGATGTATTATACGTGATCGGTGTCTAAGCTATATCAGTTGTTAAAAAGTTGGTACTATGATGTCGTGAATTATAATAAGAACTTTTAATAGAAAACAAGATTCAATTCAAACAATACATTATAATTTTCAAAACTGTCAGACCAGACGTTATCTATGGCAGTTTTAAAACTTTTATTTTTAACCCCCAAAACCGAGTTCCTGCCTACGGACCTGTATCAGACCTGACATTATATATTAGAAGCAGAATTTAACATAGTTTAAAAATGATGTTCAGTGACAAATATACAAATAATATTTTACAGCCAATATTAAGTGTTTACTGTTGATCAGATTATCTATTGGTCTAGTTTCTTGTGTGTGTACTAGGATACGACATAAGCTTAGTTGTTATTTATTACATAGATTAAAATATTCAGTTAATAGTTATTGGCCAGAGAGGCCCTTGTTATCAGTGTCTAAATAGGCCCTTTGGCCCCATCCTTAGTACATTCCATGTTGTCTATTTAAAATTGGTGTTGTTTCTAAAGATTGTATACAATATTAAAGAGTTGATGTATAAACTAGGTGATTAATTTTGTTAGATTAAAATGTTGAAGTTAATATGCTTTTCTGAGGCTTTTAGTTCCTGGCAAGCGGAAAATCATGCACAATATTGATTTAGATTTGTTTTTCACAGCTTTCTCTGTGTTCTCATTGTTTATATTGTTTGTAAGAGTGTAGAGCTTACATCGAAACGTGTTAATCAAATAATAAAATATTTTCTAAATGACGAAATAAAAGTTTGCTGTACTTCATGATAAATGCCTTTTTATTTATGCATTTAGGTATAAATATTATTTAAGTCCTTTTTTATATTATTATTATGTAGGTTATACAATTTTTTACTTATAACAATTACAATAACGCCTACACAATCACATACATAGCTCTGAGCCCTAACTAGGATTCTCTATTCTGAGGTGACAAATTCTACGCTAATCTACCTATGGTAGATACTTAAAATTACAATACAATAGTATCACCCTTCTCCAATACAAAAGATACCTAATATATCTATATTATTAATAGGTGAAGCTAATTGGATGTAGGAGATAAACTCCGAAACTACCGATCCAATTTTGAAAATTCTTCCACTATCAGAAAGCTATTCTATCCCTCTTGAGTGTTGTAGGCTATTTGCCGTTCCCAATAACCGATCCATCCACGTTTTGCCCTACTGGAGACATAAATTTGACATTACTTCTATGGAGCTTGTGTCAAAGAACAGTGGCCAAAACGGACCCGATGTCGTATGAAAACGATCTATGTACGATAAAAATTGTAATTTTTTGAATATTAAGATTATACAAACAATATTTTAAAGAAAGTGTAGAAAAAAAGATATTGATTTTTTTTACTTCGTAGTTTCTTAGGACATTTTTTAACTTACACGATGCTTGGATGTTTTGAACGCGCTCCGCATTTTCTTTTTCATTCAGTTTCACGCTTTTGAAGTCGGCCTTACTTAAATTAGGTCATTAAAATCAACATTATTTACCAAAAATGAACAAAAACTAATCTTTTTAATCTATGTATTAGCAAATTGACTGTCACTGTCAAGTGACATTGGCAGAAACGAAAATTTTTATACAAAATTTATTGCGGTCAGGTCCAGGGCAGTATGAAAAGTGGCCAATGTTCTTTCAATTTCCAGTAGGGCAAACCGTGGCTAGATAGGTTGTTGGGAACGGCGGTATGTTTATGGTGATGAAATCTTGTGGGAATCACGATGCAGGTGAAACTGCAGGGCACAACTACTATGACTACTATAGCTACACAAAAATATTACAAATGGGACGGTTTGTGGGTGTGTATGTTTGTTACTTCTTCACGCTAAAACGGCTCAATAGAATTTGAGTCAGGTTTGGTATGAAGAACAAAAAAACCCTGGATTAACAGAGACTACTTTTCATCCCGGAAAAGTTCTTGCAGGATACCGTGAAGCTGGTATTGTATATATTCTTAGAATTATATGAATCTGAAATTCTTACTGTTCAATTTCACATCCCAAGCGTTATTATGTTTCATGTATAAAATGCTAAACCACAGTATATAAAGAACAGTAGGTTAGCTAAGTCCGCTCGACGAGTTAATTGCCTACTCTTGCGGTGACGCATAGGCGGCGCGTTCCGTACTGAGTGCATAGCCGCGGCCCCGGCCGCCTCCTTTCGTTTATGTGATTGTGTGCATGAAAAGTGCGTGCGTACACGGTGCCGCTACTCACGCACACATTCAAACCGGCGACGGCCGATTTATATGAAGCTGAACTACTACTCCTTTACTATGGCTAAACAAAGAAGCGCTAACAAACAGCTTCCATAGCATAAAAGTAGTAGACATTTTAGCCCATTAGACCTCCGAATTCAATCAGAATTCTCTCCGCTAGAACTGTAGTCACCAACCAACGAAAATGGTTTACTTTCACTAACTTTATCATTTACAACTTTAATCTTGTCTTCTTTCACAACTATAGCATCTAACTTATCCTTGATCAAACTATCTCTCCCCTCCAAGAATGTGTCCTGTCTCATATCACTAAGCTTGAGATCAGTTTTAGCTATCCCTAGTTGCTCATTTGACTGTATCGGTTCTTTACAATCACTTTTATCACCTTTACTTTTCTTAATAACAACTCCTAAGACATTTCTGGATAAAGACATACTTTTGCTCAAAGATTCCTCCCTCTTCAGGCCTCCAAAACTCGTCAGCAGACCACTGGAGCTCGGTAAAGCTGGACTGTTCAGAATTTTACTTCTGGTGAGCTCCTGTTTTTCTTCAAAAGTTCTGGAAGGTCGAAGGGAGAGAAGTGACGCCATGTTTCTGTCGTCCTCTGATTCTTGGAGTAGGTTGATGTTGAGTGATGACTTGGCGAGGAGGAGGCCGTCGTTGAATGATGATTCTTCAAGTTCTTTTCTCCTTTTCTGTAAATCATGAGAAAATTTGTTAGAACTTAGAGGTTTTGCTTTGTTTAATTAAATATTCAATATTCTATGTATTATTATTATTTTTTTTTTTTTATATGTGTATCTTGTTATTATCCATGAGGACCTATAATTGGCTCTCTATTTCCTAATAGTCATTTCTCAAATATGTATGTATAAGCTGTTGGTCTTCCTAAAAGTAAATAAATAAACAAATAAATAAATTATTTTAACTTCCATATTTTTTTATTTCTTTTTAATATTATTACAGGATAGCGTTTGACCACAAGTCACCTGATGTTAAGTGACGATGTGGTCGAAGATGACGCTACACCTGGACTGGATATCATCCTTATCTAAGTTATACAAGACTAACTTCTTTAAATATAACAAAAATATATACTACATAATTATAACAAAGAACTAAAAAAAAAACCTAAACTATAAACAAATATAGCGAGGATGGCTGAGTGGTAGTGACGTCGGTTTGCGATCTGTAGGACGTGGGTTCGAATCCTACAATGAGCTTGAGCTTTCGGTGAAGGCAAACATCGTAATGAAACCATAGCTTGGAGGTGGAGTATTTTCTAGTACTCGCCTGGCTAGCTACCACCCTCTTGTTAAGAATCTGTCGCCAAACACCTATCGGTGTGTTCCGGCAGCCTCACTTGAGAGCCAGTTCCCAGTCCAGGTGTAGCGTGGCGCCATCTTCGACCACATCGTCACTTAACATCAGGGGACTTGTGGTCAAACGCTACCCTGTAAATAGTAAAAAAAAAAAAAACTACATCAAAAGGAGTCCCTTTAGGCAAGGTTCTGAAGATACTGGTAGCGTTTCCCCTTTGGATGGCTAGACTAATTCTGTCTTTTTTTATTTGTTTTTTCTTTGATATTCTATTAATTTATTCATCTTAACGTCTTATATAAATTAGTTACTAGCTCTATGTGACCACAAGTCATCCGATGCTATGTGACTGTGTGGTCGGAGTTGGCACCACAGTATACCTGAACTGGGAATTAGCTCACAAGCGACACTGCTCGCGCCAAAAAATTTACCTGCTGGGCATTTCTTGCCTGTTCTTTTGCCGGCGTAAGGATGTTGGAACAGGCGTAGCTAGTTCTAAGTTTTACGTTTTAAAATGATCACAATGTATCCTATTGAATAGAGTACTATTGACTTTGATTTTGACTACTGGAACACACCAATAGGTGCTTGTTAATACTTTGTTATTTCAGACCTGTGGATGAACCAAATAAAAATATATAGTTTAAAAACTAAAAAAAAACACTTTAAAAACGCACTCAAAAATATAAAATAATTAAATTGACTTGTATTAGTTACGATATAATGGTTAATTCAAAAAGTGTGGAGCGCTTCTTATACTGTGTAAATTTACAATTTTGTGTAAAGTACACACAACCAAAAAGCGCTCCACACTTTTTGAATTAACCATTATATCGTAGTTTTTTAAACTATATATTTTTATTTTTTTACTTTTTAGTCTTTTGTTACCAAGTCCAATCTATCGGACTCATCAAAAGGAATCATATGAGCCCAAACTCGAGGGGTTTACTACTAGCCACTGCAGAGATCCTCTACCCACCTTCCGGTTGCATCATCAGACCCTCGTCACCAAGTTCAATCTATTGGACTCATCAAGACGAATCATATGAGCCCAAACACGAGGGGTTTACTAGTAGCCACTGCAGAGATCCCCTACCCACCTTCCGGTTGCATCATCAGACCCTCGTCACCAAGTCCAATCTATTGTACTCATCAAGACGATTCATATGAGCCCAAACACGAGGGGTTTCCTAGTAGCCAGCGCAGAGATGCCCTACCCACCTTCCGGCTGCATCATCAGATCAGGTCAATGATACCAAATTATTGCATTGTCACCGAGATTACATACACATACAAAGTTTCAAGTCGATACGACAATTAGAAGTAGGTGAAAATTGACTTCTAAGATTTGATTACATTGTTAGTTAGTTAGTTAGTTAGTTACAAGTCAAGCTAATAAAAGTGTTTTAATAAAATGCCAATGGTAAAAGAGAATACTAGTGAAAACTTACTCTGAAATTACTTCTCAGAACACAGTTAGCTTCGTAGTCATCTTTCCACACAGTCTCGTTCCTGCCCACTAGCCTGCCCAACCTAGGTTTATCCTGTTTAGCCACATCTTCGTCTCCCGTTTTGTGTTCCAGTTTGAACATTGCATCATCAAACAACCTCTTCTGAGTTTCCTTAGTCTCCGGGACTATTTGGCCATTCTCTGTTGGATCCCACCTGTTCTCTTGGCGTCTTGCACCTGATACAATCACATAGTCCAAATTCTGGAACACAAATGCAAGTGATACATCAATCAGTTTATTTTATAGTGATGTCGGCTTGCGATTCGTAGAAGTGGGTTTGCATCCTACAATGAGCTTGAGCTTTCGGTGAAGGAAAACATTGTGATGAAACCATAGCTTGGTGGTCGCGTAATTCCTAGTGCTCGCCTGGCTAGCTTTTAATACAACAAAACCAACAATAAACATTATGTTTTGTTACAAAATTATTTAGAATTTTGATAGCAATAGAGCGAGTTTGTGTGGGTGTGTGCTGATTTTCCATCGCTGAAAAGCGGTGAGAGAAAACATTGTGAAAGTAATTTGAAACCAGTATGTCCAAGAACCACAACATTCAAAGGCATGCAACATCTAACTCTCTAACCATACTCTCTCTCTGAGAGAAGGCCAGAGTCCCAGGGATGAGAACATAATAGGATGATGATGATATGAAAGTGCTGATGAATGAACTAGAAAACAAAGATAGAATATTCCAACTCACCCCGGGATCCGTCTTGATTTCAAAATGATTATCACACAGATGGCACTTCATCCGAAATTGGTATACCGGAGTTGTATAATACATCCCTAATTTCGTTTTCTCAGCGTTGTACCTCACTCCCATTCCTATGTGGTTGTTACAGCCGTCACACCAGATGTTGTACGGCATTTCAAATCTGATGATCAGGATACCCATGTGGAGCTTCCTGGCGCGCTCTCGCAGCGCGTGCGTGCCCAGGAACTTGTTCAGCCCCCCGACTTTAGGGTCGTAGTCCGGGGGGTAGTAGTGGTTCTGACCCTTGCGTTCACCCATGGTGGAAAACCTAGAATTAAAGGAAAGGTTTTAATAAGATTCTTGTAATGACGGAGTCTTCTGGCTTTACGAGTTTTACGACTGATTAAACCGGGACATTTAGCATAAACATCTCTAATTTGGTGAGACATTTCTTTTTGAGAGTGGTAAATAACATTTATGCGAGGCTTACTTTAGTTATCAATGAAATGAATTGAAGGTTTGTTTGGCTTCTTTTAGTTCTAAAAATGAAAGCGAAATACTTGAACTTGAATATGTAGAACTACTAAAAAAATACTACGCCAAATGCTAGTAGGCTAGCAGCTAGCTAGAAGTACACAACTTATTGCTGTCAGCTGTCAAGTGTCAAATCGTCTTTGTTTGACATTGACAATGACAGCACCATAGGGTCCATAGATAATTCCTAGAGCACTGAATGAATCTTGAATGAACAGAATTACATAGAACACATAAACGATAACAAAATAAACTCTATGAAAGCAGCGAGAATATATTTTTTTAACAAATTTTGACGTTTGCTGTCAAAACAAAAGACAGCTGTTTGACATTGACAGCAAAGCTTTTATTTTCGTAAGAAAATTTCGCATCGTCTGTTGGTTTGGTCTAGAAAAAACGATTTCGTTTTTTTATCTAATTTGTTGGTTTGGTGTATTTATTTGCATTAGAATAACGTAATTTTAATTGTTAAGCGTATATGTAGATTGTAATGAGGAGTGCGATGTGTATCACTATAAATAGATCCAATCGTAGATAGGTGTTCGCGTGATGGTATATCAGACATATTGAGTAGGTAATCAGCTGCAATGGGAAGGAGAGAGGAGCCAGCCTGGGCGAAGGGCACCGTAGGGATGACGGTGGCCCGGGAGCGCGGGGACATAGACAGGCAGTTCCAGAATCGACTAACGGTGACACGAAGCACTATCGACCGATTAGGCCTTGAAAAGGAGCTCCACGGGCATATGGGTTGCGTAAACTGCTTGGAATGGAACTCAGACGGATCGTAAGTTCCAGCAGCTTCTAGAAAATTGAGTTTGTTACGCAGTAGTTGGGAATAACACTGGTTTTGTTGTAGGATACTAGCTTCAGCGTCAGACGATCTCCACGTCATCCTGTGGGATCCGTACCGTTACAAGCAGCTTAACAATATAGCAACAGGTCACACTGGAAATATATTCTCGGTGAAGGTGAGATAAACTCTTCATACTCGCATTGTTATCATTGTATAATAATAATATGTTACTGTGAATCATCAAATGATGACATGCATTAAGTCATTGTATTTTCGAATAGGGTTAAACGTTTATTGAAAAGACTGGTACCTAGTCAATAGTCAATTTTTATTTATTCAATAGGATACATTGTGATCACTTTAAAACGTCAAACTTAAAACTAGCTACGCCTGTTCCAACCTCCTTACGCCGGCAAAAGAACAAGCAAGAAACGCCCGGCAGGTAATTTTTTTGGCGCGATCACATTGACAATTTTTTTCTTATTACTAATTGATTGAATTGGAGCAAGTTCACTAAAATCCCAAGCTTTTTTTGGTCATCTAATGGTCCGATATTTTTTAATTAGCTTTACTAATAAGATTTCTCTTGTTTGGTTGTATACATTGGGATATGGGAACATGAATATTAATGAGTTGCGGGATCACAACCAAAGCAGACCAGACCTCAAGCAGCACCTGTTCACGAGTTGACGCATGTGTGTGTGGTATGTGATTTGCATCATTATGTAAGTCAATAACCTACCACAACCTGTACATATGCAAGAAGAGCATGAAATGTTCCAGAGGAAACAATATGAAGATAATACGCGCACCATCTAAATCAAACACTGGACACCACTTCCTGGCTTCTAGAGTAGTGCACAACTGGAATAGACTACCAGAAGACGTTGTGTCGGCACCTTCAGTGAATTCCTTTAAAAACCGACTGGACAAGTGGTTGTGAATGAACAATGCTTCCTTGCTACAGAATTGACTTTTCTCTGCACTTTTGGACATTGCTATAATTCAACACAGCATGATATAGGCACATCAGCCTCAGGCTGCTCGCCTATTACCAAATAAATAAATAGTCCTATTATTATGTTTGTAAGCTCCAAGACTAGTAGTCATAGCTACACAAAATATATTAAAATACATATTAATTCATTTACTTAATAACAGACAAGCTTGAGGCTGATGTACCTTGAACATGCTGTTTTGAACTTTAGCAATGTCTAAAAATTCATTGATTAATAATTAATTTATGTAGCAAGGGAGTGTTGTTTGTTTGTAACCAGTTAAGCATATTTAAATACTATTAATATATGTATAGATTCACTATAATAATTTATAGTAGTGTTGCAAGAGATTCGATTTTGCTTCTGCAAATGCGAAATTATGCCTACTAATTCACATCTGCTTATAATTCTGCATTTTTATAATAATATGTACTTACCTAAATCTTTATGAAAATATGTTGATGATGTATATAATAATGTTACCAGGGCCGGATAAAAAGTGTCAGGGCCCCAAGGCAATGCAATTCTCGTGGCCCCTTTCCTCTACCCCTTTATTACCTACTTTTGAAAATATTTATTTTTAGAATGAGAGAAATTATGAATTATATGAAACATTGCTTTGTTTTTTTTTGTGTGTGCACGGACGGGGCCCCTTGTCGATGCGGAGCCCCAAAGCTGTTGCCTACTCTGCCTATTGGATAATCCGGCCCTGAATGTTACTAGTTTACCCTATAGGCTAACGGCCAGTTTCAATAACTTATCTATCCACGGTTTGCCCTACTAGAGATATAAGTTTGACATTACTTCTGTGGAGCTTCTTTCTCAACCGTTTCGGCAAACTGTGGAACCGTGGAGCGTCTGTAAATCGATGACCTTGGTTCTCTGGCGGATCAATAGATTTCTGATTCGATGTAGCAGTCTGGACTCCTCCTCTCTTCTCCTTAATCTTAGAGTATACTCCTAGAAGTATAGCACCTAAAAAATTACCTGTGAGGCGTTTCTGGCCTATTCTTTTGCCGATGTAAGGAGGTTGAAACAGGCGTGACTAGTTTTAAGTTTGAAGTTTTAAAGTGATCAGTACCCCTAGTACAGGTTTTGATAGTTTACAAAAACTATAAAATTTTTCCTTTCCATCCATACATATTTTTTTCAGCGAATCTTACCGACACTTGGAGGAACTGAAATACGGGTTATTTTAAATCGTTATAATCATGTTCCAACAATGTTATTGAGTTACTTTTTGAATTTAAGCAGATCGAGTTGCCACTTTGACAAGTCGGCGGTGGTAAACGTCGACGTTTACGAAAACTTTTATCGTTTTCATACTTGTACTAGGGGTAGAGGATCGCAATGTATCCTATTGAATAAACTTTTACCGTAAACATGATCATTTGTCACCAGTTTCTAACTCCGGACGTGATAGCGACGTGCGCGGCGGACAGCCACGTGCGTGCGCGCAACATCACGAGCGGGGCTCCGCTGCTGGAGTGCGCCTGTCACTGCGGCCGGGTCAAACGACTAGCTACCGCACCCGACAACCCTCACCTGATATGGTCTGCGGGGGAGGACGGACTCATACTGTGAGTGACATGTGTGTGAGACTGCCCTATTTATAATGGGCCCTGCCTCATTTTCACAAGTTACAGGACAACGTTTGTCCGCAAGTCACCTGATGTTAAGTGACGATGTGGACCAAGGTGGCGCCTCGCTACACCTCGAAAGGGAACTGGCTCTTAAGCGAGGCTGCCGAAACACCAATAGGTGCTTGGCGACAGATTTTTAACAAGTGTAGTAGCTAGCTAGGCGAGTACCAGAGAATACCCTACCACCAAGCTATGGTTTCATCACGATGTTTTCCTTCACCGAAAGCTCTTGCTCATTGTAGCATTCGAACCCACGTCCTACAGATCGCAAGCCGACGTCACTACCACTGAGCCATCATCGCAATGAATCCATTGCTACCGGTCCCATCACAATGTTTTCCTTCATCAAAAGCTCAATCTTGCACCGAATAAATTATGACCAGGCTTCAAACTCATCACAAAACTCTTGAGCAACAATTGCCTCCCCTATTCCAGTCAGCACGACCTCCGCACTCCCCACCGGTGCAACTCTGACTCGGCCAACGTGCTCGTCAACCTCCTCAACCACCTCGGGCAGTACGCGGAGGCCAAGTGCGTGGCGGTCAACCCGCGCCGCCCGCACCAGCTCGCCGTCGGCGCCAACGACTTCTACGTCAGGCTCTACGACACCAGGATGATCAAGCTGGCCAGGTTGCAGGTGAGTCAAAGACAAAAGTAAAGAAACCCTTTGCACCTCTTTTTCCAAGATGGCTGCCGGGGGACAAGAGTGGCGACCCCACTTAACTTTGAACTCTAACCGATCTATCCACGCCCTACTTGACATAAGCTCCATACAAGTAATGTCAAACTTTGGATAGATCGGTTATTGAAAACGGCCGTAAGTCAACATACATTGATTTGAACGTACGTTTGTGGTAGAACAACGGCGCGGGCAGCGGGGGTGGGGGCGGGGGAGGGGGTGGTGCGTCGTGGCTGGTGCGGGAGAGGCAGCACCAGAGGTGCACGCGGGCCGGCGGAGGGGACCCCGACAACAACATCCCGCGAGCCGCCGTGCACTACTTCGCGCCAGGTAACTGCACACTACACGGCAGGTAACTAAACACTACACGGCAGGTAACTACACACTACACGGCAGGTAACTACACACTACACGGCAGGTAACTACACACTACACGGCAGGTAACTACACACTACACGGCAGGTAATTACACAGTAACTAACTAAGAACTAGCTGCGCCCCGCAGTTTCACCCGCATAGACAAGACTTTATCGCAATAAAAAGTAGCCTACCTCCTTCCTCAGGGTACAAAACTACAAACCGTCTCCACACATAATTTCATCAAAAAAAAAATCGATAGTTTTTGCGTGAAAGAGTAACAAACATCCATCCATCCTCACAAACTTTCACATTTACACTCGTATTATTACATTAAAGTAGGATAGGATTAGTGATAATGATCACCTTGCTCGCAGGTCACTTATCAATGGAGTCGGAACAAAACTTCCCTAAGAAAGCGACCACGTACGTCGCGTTCAGTCACGACGGAAACGAGCTTCTCGTCAACCTAGGATCAGAACAGGTAACAAGTCGTCCCTTTTCTGTCTAACAAGGCTGGTATTATATAATGACGCTCAAGTGTAGATCAATACTTGAGTAGCAATTGAGTGACATATTTGTATGAAATGACAGACTCAAATGCTTGAGCATCATTCTAGAATACCGACCCAATAGGGTATTTTACACTATATGTGAAAAATTCTAAAAACATATTATCGAGATAGCTCAGGCAAAAAGCAGTCGAAAATCGTTAGTTTTAGTTCATAAAATAGCAAACTACATTTTAAAATTGAATTCAAAAGTTTCAGCTTTTTTAATCTGTTTGAAAACACCATTGATTTTAAATAGCAGTCGCCATGTTATTACGTCATACGGATATGTAAATATAAACAATTTCATTAACATACAAAACGTCACTGCATTTGTTTACACAGCCGACTGACGTCATGACCACAGAGCAATGGCGTCCACTGCGACTAGCCTTTTCATCAAATTACGCGCGAAATTCGAAAATGCAAAATTTTATTGCATTTTTATGGCACATAACGATTGAATAAAAATTTTGTGAATTTTTAGTGGTTCACTAGTACTATAAAATTTAATTGAGACACTTAAAAATTTGGCTCATTGTCGTGGGTTCGAATCCTACAATGAACTTGAGCTTTCGGTGAAGGAAAACATCGTGATGAGAGCGTAGCTTGGTGGTAGGGTATTTTCTAGACATTCGAGTATTTACGCGTCGTCGGCGCTCGGGCGCGCTCGCCGGCTGTGGCAGTGACCTACGGTATATACATATATACCACTTGCCACTATATACGCAGTCGGCAACTGTTGCAAGAGTGGTGAAAGGGTATTTTCTAGTACTCGCCTGGCTAGCTACCACCCTCTTGTTAAGAATCTGTCGCCAAGCACCTATCGGTGTGTTCCGGCAGCCTCACTTGAGAGCCAGTTCCCAGTCCAGGTGTAGCGTGGCGCCACCTTCGACCACATCGTCACTTAACATCAGGTGACTTGTGGTCAAACGCTACCCTGTAAATAGTAAAAGAAAAAAAAAATAGCACAAGTTTCAAGCTTAATTTGGGGCTAGGTCAATTTGTGTGCAATGGTCCCCGATATTTATTTATTTATTATTCCTGCTCCAAAGCCGTGTTCTTTACACCGTTCACTTACAATTCCCTAGTACAGGCTCCAACTTGCAGGTGTACCTGTTCGACATTAACTCTGCCAGGAGACCCGTCCTCGTGGAGTCGTTCATCATCCAGCACAACCACGGCTGCCGGGAGGGCGAGAAGCAGGGGCCCAAGAACGGGACCAGCTGCGGCTCCACTAACGGCTACGGAACCGTTGAGGGGCCTAAGCTGCCGGACAATGTCAGGACCTTGAAGGAAGAGGTAGGTGGTATATATATTACTACTAATATTATCGCTCGACGAACCGATAACCGATGGGGAAGAAAGGTTCTCGAGTGGCGACCACGAACCGGAAGACGTTCTGTAGGTAGGCCGTCACTAGGTGGACCGACGACATTGTAAGAGTCGCAGGGAGCCGATGGATGCAAATGGCTAATAGCCGTTCATGGTGGCGTTCAAAGGGGGAGGCCTATGTTCAGCAGTGGACTTCTTCCGGCTGATGATGATGATGATGAGTATTATAAATGCGAAAATTTGTGTGTGTGTGTTTGAATGTTTGTTACCACGTATCACCGTAACTACTAAACCGTTTTTGATGAAATTTGGAATGTACATAGCTTATATCCTGGGTTAACACATAGGCAACTATTATCTTATATTATTATTATCCCAGAAATAGGTTCCTGGGGATAAAGGGAAGACGCGGGTGAAACCGCGAACCGCGACTAGTTGGACTATAATGTTTTTTTTAACCCCGGACGGAAAAGACGGGTTTTATAAATTTGTAGTGTATATTTGTCTGTGGCATTGTTGTTTCAAAACGGATGAACCGATTTTGATGATATAGTTTCATTTATTTGAATGGTGACTCGATCGAGAGTTCTTTGCCATAATGGTCGGGATTTTTAAAATACTTTTATTAGCTTCACTTGTAACTAACTAACAATGTATTCAAATCTTAGAAGTCGATTTACTAATTGACATATCGACTTGAAACGTATGTATATATATGTAATCCTAATGACAATGCAACAATTTGATATCATCGACCTGATCTGATGATGGAGCCAGGAGATGGATCTTCGATGGTTACTAGTAAACCCATCGAGTTTGGGCTCATTTGATTCGTTTTGACGAGTCTAATAGATTGGGCTTGGTTACATAGACTAAAAAGTAAAAACAAAAAACATGGCCTAAAAACAAAAAATAACACTAATAATTATGTAATGTAACTTAACCTGAAACAAATTATTATCTAATTATAACGCACAAAAAAACATAAAACCATTAAATTGACTTGTATTAATTACGATATGACATTTTGAATTAACCATTATAAGTCAAGTCAATTTAATTGTTTTATATTTTTTTGTGCGTTATAATTAGATTATAATTTGTTTCAGGTTAAGTTACATTACATAATTATTACTCAATAGCTTATTGCTTCTCATCAATATTTACTCACTGGGTAGTGTTTGACCTCAAGTCACCTGTTTTTAGGTGACGGCGTGGTCGAAGGTGGCGCCACGCTACACCTGGATTGGGAACAGGCTCTCAAGTGGGGTGTTTTTTTTAATTTTTCTATTGTTTCAGGCTAATGAACTAGTGAACAAAGGTAACTACTCTTCGGCAGTGAATCTGTACAACGAAGCGATAGGGCAGTGTCCGAACTGCGCCCTGCTCTACTCGAACCGAGCCGCCGCTCTCATGAGGAGGGGATGGTAAGCGCATTGAAAAACTTATCAATCTATCTATAGATATATAGATAGACTAGCTGTTCCCCGCGGTTTCACCCGCGTGGGCTACAGCTTTATGCATGCAATGTTTCAGCCCGATCGGTTTAAAATTGACAGTTTTTTTTTTTTTTATAGCGATGATGGTAGTGACGTCGGCTTGCGATCCGTAGGACGTGGGTTCGAATCCTACAATGAGCTTGAGCTTTCGGTGAAGGAAAACATCGTGATGAAACCATAGCTTGGTGGTAGGGTATTTTCTAGTACTCGCCTGGCTAGCTACCACCCTCTTGTTAAGAATCTGTCGCCAAGCACCTATCGGTGTATTCCGGCAGCCTCACTTGAGAGCCAGTTCCCATTCCTGGTGTAGCGTGGCGCCATCTTCGACCACATCGTCACTTAAGATCAGGTAACTTGTGGTCAAACGTTACCCTGTCAATAGTAAAAAAAAAAGAAAAGTTTCATACAAACTTTCATCCCCTATTTTATCCCCTTGGGGGTAGAATTAATCAAAATCGTTTCTTAGCGGATGCCTACGTCATAACATTTATATTATAAGATAACGCTTTATTGTTTTACCACAACAACAGAAAAATAGAACAACATAAAGGAAAATTATCTATCTATGTTAAATTGACGTGAAACTTTGATTTTTTACCAGCTGCGCCTCGCGGTCTCACCCGCGTCTTCTCGTTATCACGCAGGAACCCTTTTCCGGGATAAAAAGTTAATCGAGGGTATAAGCTATCTCCATTCCAAATTTCACTCAAATCCGTTCAGTACTTTTTGCGTGAAAGAGTAACAAACGTCCATACATCCATCCTACTAATATGATAAACGTGAAAGTTTGTGAGTATGGAAGTTTGTAACTCTTACACGCAAAAACTACTGAATGGATCTGGATGAAATTTGGAGTGTAGATAGCTTACAGTCTGGATTAAAACATAGGCTACTTTCTATCCCGGAAAAGGGTTCCTATGGGATAGCCAGAAGACGCGAGTTAAGCCGCAGGGCGCTACTAGTATTTTTATAATGTTTGATCGTTATAAATTTACTCTCATGCCATTGATGTCTCCTAAAACGGCTTCAACGGAAGACCAGCGCTGTTCGAACGAGCAGCACAACGCTGAGTTGAGGCCGGTTTGCAACAATACAATTTTGTATTTACTACATACCTAATTTATCATTATCAGCCTTTCACGTTCCCACTGCTGGGACTCTGGCCTTCTCTCAGAGAGAGAGAGTATGGGCTGTAATCTACCGCGCTGGCCCAGTGCGGGTTGGTAGATATCGCATGCCCTTGAACGTTGTGGTTCTTGGACGTGCCGGTTTCCTCGCGATGTTTTCCTTCACCGTTTTGAGCGATGGCAAATCTGCACATAACTTATTGAGTCATAGGTGCGGGGCCGAGAGGATTCGAACTCGGTGTCGGCGTTTTTTAAGTCGCACGCCTGACCGTTCGGCCACCATCGCTCACATACCTAATTAATTTGTTTTAATTACACTTCTACAGTTTGTTACAAATAAATTATTATAGAAATAGAATAGAATAGAAATAGAAATAGATCTATTTCTATTTCTATTTCTATAATAAATTATTGTTTTCTTTGTATTCCAAAAACAAAGAAAAAAATGGAACTCGCTCTCAAGCGGGGCTTCGGCGACGTCGATAACTGATGGTGTTTGCTAGCAAGGTGAGCGCTAATCGTCAGGTGTCAGTAACAGGTGTCTTGTGGTCGCAGGTCTGGCGACACTTACGCCGCGATAAAGGACTGCTACCGCGCGATCAAGTTGGACGACGCACACGTCAAGTCGCACTTCCGCCTCGCCAAGGGGCTCATGGACCTCTCACGAGCTAGGGAGGCGCACGAGTGCTTACTGTACTTCAAGGTGAGAACCAAAAAAGCAAGAAGCGATGATGGCTCAGGGCCCGTAGCCAAGATGCATTCTGCAATCGTTGACGCCGATAGAAAACAAGAAAAAAGTATTGGTTTGACATATTTCAACGCTAAGTCACGTGGTCAGAAATATGTCAAACCAATACTTTTTTCTTATTTTCTACTAGCGTCAACGATTGCAGAATGCATCTTGGCTACGGGCCTAGTGGTAGTGACGTCGGCTTGCGACCTGTAGGTCGTTCGTTCGGATCCTAAAGTAAACTTGAGCTTTTGTGTGAATGATAACATCGTGATGAAACCACAACTCGGTGATAGAGCATTTTGTAGTGCTCCCCTAGCTAGCTAGCTAGCTGCCATAAGTTAAGAAGAATCAAATAATCAAGAAGGAGAACAGAAGAAGAAGAAAAGAAAAAGTTAGAAGTTAAGTTAAGAATCTGTCGCCAAGCATCTATCCGTGTGAGCGACACAACGTCTTAAACAAGGTGCAGTCGCTCTGAGCTCCCCATTGAGTAGACAGTAATCTAAAATATGCAACTCATTAATATTCATGTTCCCATATGTTTTAGTGTAATTTAGAGGGTTCATTCTGTTCTCTTCTCTGGGAGAACTCCAAAGGCATGGAACAGGAGTCTAGTCGTGTTGTTTTCCAAAAAGGGAGACAAGACCCTATTGAAAAACTACCGACCCATTTCCCTCCTGAGCCATGTCTACAAGCTGCTTTCAAGAGTCATCACGAATCGTCTTGCGCGAAGACTCGACGAATTTCAACCCCCGGAACAGGCCGGGTTTCGAGGAGGATACAGCACCATAGACCACATCCACACAGTGCGGCAGATTATACAGAAGTCCGAAGAGTATAATCAGCCCCTGTGCTTAGCGTTTGTGGACTATGAGAAGACTTTTGACTCCATTGAAACCTGGTCTGTTCTGGAGTCCTTGCAACGGTGCCAAGTCGATTGGCGATATATCCAAGTGTTGAGATGTCTGTACGATGCCGCAACAATGACCGTCCAAGTGCAGAACCAGCAGTCTGAACATATCCACCTGCGTCGCGGAGTGAGACAGGGGGATGTAATATCCCCGAAACTGTTCTCAAACGCTTTGGAGGATATGTTTAAGACTCTGGACTGGCATGGACGTGGCATTAGCATTAACGGAGAATACATCTCACACTTGAGATTTGCAGACGACATCGTCATTATGGCTGAAACCGTGCAGGACTTGCAGCAAATGCTGGACGGCTTAGCTGATTCTTCTCAACGCATTGGGCTCCGGATGAACTTGGACAAAACCAAGGTTATGTTCAACGAACATGTCATTCCGGAGCCGGTTGCTGTTGACGGCGTTGCGCTCGAAGTTGTTCCCGAATACACTTACCTAGGACAAATGCTCCGACTTGGTAGGAACAACTTCGAGAAAGAAGCCAACAGAAGAATACAGCTGGGCTGGGCAGCATTTCGAAAACTTCGTCGAGTCTTCTCGTCGCGCATACCACAATGTCTAAAGACAAAGGTCTTTAACCAGTGCGTCCTACCCGTTATGACATACGGAGCCGAGTCATGGACACTCACGGCACGACTAGTCCACCGATTTAAGGTCGCTCAGCGAGCTATGGAAAGAGCTATGCTTGGGGTTTCTCTGAGGGATCGAATCAGAAATGAGGTGATCCGTCAGAGAACTAAAGTCACCGACATAGCTCACAGAATTAGCAAGCTGAAGTGGCAGTGGGCTGGTCATATAAGCCGCAGAACCGACAACCGTTGGGGTAGACGTGTTCTTGAGTGGAGACCGCGACTTGGCAAACGCAGTGTAGGACGCCCTGCGACAAGGTGGAGCGACGACTTGCGCCGAGTGGCTGGCAGTGGTTGGATGAGAAAAGCCGAAGACCGGGCTCAGTGGCGTATCATGGGAGAGGCCTATGTCCAGCAGTGGACTGATACAGGCTGATGATGATGATGATGAGAGGGTTCATCGCGTACGATAGATGGTCTTTTATGCTCACAAGCTTATGTGGGGCAGACATTAGATAAATCATTAATTAATCTAAGTTTACAGAAAAAAATGTTTTTAAAATTAAAATTAGATGATTTGTAATTTATAATGCCCGCACAATCACATACATAGGCTCTGACACCCTAACTAGGTTTCCCTGTATCTAGGGTATCAGAAACTACGAGGATCGGAGGATCCACAACACCCAGACACAGAATAAATACTTGCGCTTTTTTTTTTCAAGGCACAAATATTTGTCCTGTAGCGGGAATCGAACCCGAGACCTCGCGCTTCACAGTCCGCTATCCGCCCATTGCGCCATATCGGTCGTCATAATGTTGCCATGATGTAATGATGTGATAAACGCAGAGAAGCAGCTGATCTTACATTTCTACATAACATTATTTTAAATGTGGTCGATTGTCCTGACCTATCCTTGATTAAATTCAAAACTCCCCTTCGCGCAGCTTGCCGTCGTAATTATTTAAGTATCTATACCCCGCCCTGCTCCACCAATTACCGACAAAACTCATATCTTGTGCGCGTCGGTAGACTGTTTAATTCTGTTTACTCACCAAACTTAGATCTATTTATGATGAGGCATAATGGTTTTAAGCTTATTGTTAATAATGCTTTCTTTAATGAACCATATTAGAAATGTATTATTGTTTTAAATGTATGGTGTTTATTTGGCAATTATTATAATTTTTTTTTATTTCTATTGGGTATCATTATTTATCTTTATTTCAAAGCTGTATTATTTATTATTTGTATCGTATTATTTATTGTATTGTTAATTATGTACTTCATTTGTATGTATTGTCTTTGGACATATAGCATAAATACCTACCTATATGTGAAAACTGTTAAAGGCCAACTGTACTCACTTTAGTATTCTAACTTTGTTAATTAAGGCTGTTTGTTTTCACTAAGAGTAAAATAAAATAAAATAACATAAAGTTTGTGGTTGCCCCCGGCAGGACAAGTTCCCGCGGCACGCGAACAGCCACGCCGTGTTCCTGTTGCAGAAGGACATCAACGTGAAGCTGGACAGCATGGAGACGCAGCCGGACGAAGGTAGGATCGCACATATTTTAGAGATGTCATTATGTCATTATCAGCCTTTCACGTTCCCACTGCTGCGACTCTGGCCTTCTCTCAGAGAGAGAGAGTAAAATTTCAAAATTCAAAATTCAATCATTTTTATTCAATAGGATACATTGTGATCACTTTAAAACGTCTACTTAAAACTAGCTACGCCTGTTCCAACCTCCTTACGCCGGCAATAGAACAGGCAAGAAACGCCCGGCAGGTAATTTTTTTGGCGCGATCACATTGACAATTTTATTCTTATTACTAATTGATTGAATTGGAGCAAGTTCACTAAAATCCTAAGCTTTTTTTGTCATCTAATAGTCCGATAATTAGCTTTACTAATAAGATTTCTCTTGTTTGGTTGTACACATTGGGATATGGGAACATGAATATTAACGAGTTGCGGGATCACAACCAGTGGGCCAGCGTGGTAGATAACAACCCAGTATGGGCTGTTATCTACCACGCTGGCCCAGCGCGTGTTGGTAGATGTCGCATGCCCTTGAATGTTGCAGTTCTTGGGCATGCCGGTTTCCTCACGATGTTTTCCTTCACCGTTTTGAGCGATGGCAAATCCGCACATAACTTATTGAGTTATAGGTGCGGGGCCGAGAGGATCCGAACTCGGTGTCGGCGTCTTGTAAGTCGCACGCCTAACCGTTCGGCCACCATCGCTCATAGACCATCGCTTTTAGAGATGGCGATACTAAAATACCTGTGCACTTGCGCGAGGAAAAAACAGACTTATTCAACTCATCTTCATCATGTCTCGGAAAGTACGCTTGAAATTACCTAATCAGAGGGATGAAAGCAGTATTAGTAGCTGTCAAAATATATAAGAAATAGGAGGCCATGGAAAATGGCGCGCTGGTATCAATCCTCGCCCGCCGCGCCAGCGATGCGCGCACAGCTGTACAAAAAACCTCGAAAAGGCCACCTGATTGATATAAAAAGTATTGTAATAAACACAAAATAAAAATGTTTTAAATACTGAAAAATATATAATTTGATGAAATTATGATAATTTTGATGATTGATCTAACATTTATGTTACTCAAAATAGTTTATATTTAGTTCAATTTTATTCGCAGAAATATTCATTGCTTTTGGACATAAAAACTCTATGCGGAGTCAGAACAAAAAAGGCATATTATAGCACTAGTGTGGTAATTATAATTAAAAAGCACGAGTGCGTAATAACCTGAAATTTGAACCTCAATGCATGGCCATCATCTTACGAGCGAGTGTGTGGAAAAAAAGAAGTAGTGGTGATATTTCAAGCCCTAGTACTAAAATGACATATTATGACTTGACATATCGATCCAAAACCGCGGATAACGGATCAGGATCGATCATTAATTTCGGTCGTAAATGTTTAAATGTCAGTGTCTGGAGGGGAGGGAGAGGCGGCGCCGGCCAGCACGAGCGTGCTTGAGGGACAGTTGCGCGGCGCCGCGCTCGACTACTCGCAGCGGTTCCTGGGACACTGCAACACCACCACCGACATCAAGGAGGTCAACTTCCTGGGCCCGCGCGCCGACTACCTCGCCGCCGGGTGAGGGCACCACACACACACACCACCTACACACACACTCACACACACTACCCACTGCAACACCACCACCGACATCAAGGAGGTCAACTTCCTGGGCCCGCGCGCCGACTACCTCGCCGCCGGGTGAGGGCACCACACACACACACCACCTACACACACACTCACACACACTACCCACTGCAACACCACCACCGACATCAAGGAGGTCAACTTCCTGGGCCCGCGCGCCGACTACCTCGCCGCCGGGTGAGGGCACCACACACACACACCACCTACACACACACTCACACACACTACCCACTGCAACACCACCACCGACATCAAGGAGGTCAACTTCCTGGGCCCGCGCGCCGACTACCTCGCCGCCGGGTGAGGGCACCACACACACACACCACCTACACACACACTCACACACACTACCCACTGCAACACCACCACCGACATCAAGGAGGTCAACTTCCTGGGCCCGCGCGCCGACTACCTCGCCGCCGGGTGAGGGCACCACACACACACACCACCTACACACACACTCACACACACTACCCACTGCAACACCACCACCGACATCAAGGAGGTCAACTTCCTGGGCCCGCGCGCCGACTACCTCGCCGCCGGGTGAGGGCACCACACACTCACACACCACCTACACACACACTCACACACACTACCCACTGCAACACCACCACCGACATCAAGGAGGTCAACTTCCTGGGCCCGCGCGCCGACTACCTCGCCGCCGGGTGAGGGCACCACACACTCACACACCACCTACACACACACTCACACACACTACCCACTGCAACACCACCACCGACATCAAGGAGGTCAACTTCCTGGGCCCGCGCGCCGACTACCTCGCCGCCGGGTGAGGGCACCACACACACACACCACCTACACACACACTCACACACACTACCCACTGCAACACCACCACCGACATCAAGGAGGTCAACTTCCTGGGCCCGCGCGCCGACTACCTCGCCGCCGGGTGAGGGCACCACACACTCACACACCACCTACACACACACACACACACACCACCCACTGCAACACCACCACCGACATCAAGGAGGTCAACTTCCTGGGCCCGCGCGCCGACTACCTCGCCGCCGGGTGAGGGCACCACACACTCACACACCACCTACACACACACACACACACACTACCCACTGCAACACCACCACCGACATCAAGGAGGTCAACTTCCTGGGCCCGCGCGCCGACTACCTCGCCGCCGGGTGAGGGCACCACACACACACACACCACCTACACACACACTCACACACACTACCCACTGCAACACCACCACCGACATCAAGGAGGTCAACTTCCTGGGCCCGCGCGCCGACTACCTCGCCGCCGGGTGAGGGCACCACACACACACACACCACCTACACACACACTCACACACACTACCCACTGCAACACCACCACCGACATCAAGGAGGTCAACTTCCTGGGCCCGCGCGCCGACTACCTCGCCGCCGGGTGAGGGCACCACACACACACACCACCTACACACACACTCACACAGATATCTAATATATAAAATTCTCGTGTCACAGTTTTCGTTGCCATACTCCTCCGAAACGACTTGACCGATTTTGATGAATTTTTCTGCGCTTATCCTGTATCTATGAGAATCGGCCAACATCTATTTTTCATCCCCCTAAATGTTAGGGGTAGTCCATCCCTTAATTTAAATTTTTATTTTTTTAGACAAAATTTTTAATTTCTATTTTTTTTGATACAACATACAAAAATACATACAATCCTCAATTTTCACCCTTCTACGATCAACCCTTATTTTTTAATAGCCATTTATTATATGACAAAACAACGTTTGCCGGGTCAGCTAGTATATATATATAAAAATGGGTGTACGTATGACCCGAGTAGTGGTGTGATTGGTGCAGCTCCGACGACGGGAGCCTGTTCATCTGGTGCCGCCGCTCCGGGAACATCGTGCGGTGCCTGCGGGGCGACGAGTCCATCGTCAACTGCGTGCAGCTGCACCCCTCCGCCTTCCTGCTGGCCACCAGCGGCATCGAAGCCATGGTGCGCCTCTGGAGCCCTAGGCCTGAGGTAACGGACAACACCAAAGGGAACTGGGCGCTGTTCGAGCGCTATCGAAAACTCAAAACTTAAATAACTCAACAATTCTTTACTTACGGCTGAAATTAATAATCGATCCTGATCCGTTCTCCGCGGTTTTGGATCGATATGTCAAGTCATAATATGTCATTTTAGTACTAGGGCGTGACACATTACTACTATAATGACATATTATGACATGACATATCGATCCGAAACCGCGGATAACGGATCAGGATCGATTAATTATTATTTTCGGCCGTTAGTCAACGCAATCAATAGATAAGAATAGATATGTCGGTCATTAATCAATGGTGTCGATTCGGTTTTGCATTCTCTAAAACTAAACTAAGTTTGACAAGTCTAATCGTGTTGCTGTCTTTTTCTAACTACTGAAGTAAAAAAGGACAGCATTACCTTAAGACTTGTCAAACTTAGTTTAGTTTTAGAGAATGCAAAACCGAATCGACACCATTATGATCACTTTAAAACGTCAACTTTAAACGCCCGGCAGGTATTTTTTTTGGCCTGAGCAAGTTCACTGCAACGCCAACCTTTTTTGTCATCTAAATAGTCCGATGTTTTATAATAAGCTTTACTCATGAGATTTCTCTCTGTACGGACTAGAAAATTTGCCATAGACAAGTTTTGAATTTCACTTGGGATTTTGTTGAAGAAAAGTACACGTTGACTTTTGAACGAGTTGCATAGATGTCAATAGTCAATAGTGCTTTATTCAATAGGATACATTGTGATCACTTTAAAACGTCAAACTTAAAACTAGCTACGCCTGTTCCAACCTCCTTACGCCGGCAAAAGAACAGGCAAGAAACGCCCGGTAGGTAATTCTTTTGGCGCGATCACGTTGACAATTTTATTCATATTACTAATTGATTGAATTGGAGCAAGTTCACCACAATCCCAAGATTTTGTGTCATATATCTCTGCTTAGAGAACGCATTGTCCCCGTAGGACGGCGCGGAGGAGCCGCGGCTGGTGCCCGACAGCACGTCGGCGGCGCACGCCAACCAGCAGCGCATGCGCAGCGACCCCTTCGAGGCCATGCTGCTCAACATCAGCTTCAGCGGCGCCGACCGGGAGCTGCACCCGCCCTCCTGCCGCCCCACGTACTGAACCAGCCACACACTTAGCTGTCCGCCTCGCATACGCCATGCTGCCCACTCACTTAGCTGTTCACCTCACATATTCAACTGTCCACCTTGCATACTCAATTGTCCTCCTCACATAGTCAATTGTCCTCCTCGCATAGTCAACTGTCCATATTGTATAGTCAACTGTCCGCCTTGCATAGTCAACTGTCCATATGGTATAGTCAACTGTCCACATCGCAAATTCAACTGTCTGCCTTGCATAGTCACCTGTTCATATCGTATAGTCAACTGTCCACCTCGCATAATCAACTGTCCTTATCGTATAGTCACCTGTTCATATCGTATAGTCAACTGTCCACCTCGCATAATCAACTGTCCTTATCGTATAGTCAACTGTCCATATCGTATAGTCAACTGTCCACCTCGCATAGTCAACTGTCCTTATCGTATAGTCAACTGTCCTCCTCAAATAGTCAACTGTCCACCTCGCATAGTCAACTGTCCATGTATAATCAACTGTCCGCCTTGCATAGTCACCTGTTTCCCTAGCATAATCAACTGTCCGCATCGCATAGTAAACTGTCCACCTCATATTGTAAACTGTCCGCCTCAAATAGTAAAACTGTTTGCTTCTCATCCTTACTTATGAAGCTGTCCACATGACTTAGTAAACTGTCTGCCTCTCGTAGTAAACTATCCCGCACAGCAACTGTCTGTATATAGTGAACTGTCCGCCTTATATATTAAACTGTCCCCCACACATCGTCAACACTGTCTGCCTTGCATAGTAAACTGTCCTTCTCAAGTAATAAGCTGTCCGCCTCACATCACAAACTGTCCGCTTTACTAAGTACTCAATGTTAATTGTAACATTTTGTTGTTTCAGGTAATCCCGTCACAATAGGATCATGTTACAGTAACAACGGCGTGTATCACAGAGTCGCGGTAGACAACCTCGCCTGCAACAATCACACGAGTCATTTTGTAAATAGTTACTATTATACATTATTATTATTATTATTCGTATTCTGACTTTTTGTTATTATTATTTTCCTTTATTTTTACGCGGGGTGAGCAGCGGGTCTGAAATTCTATACCAGTGTACTATTTCTTGAAATTAATAATCGATCCGATCCGTTATTCGCGGTCTTGGATCGATATGTCATGTCATAATACGTCATTTTAGTACTAGGGCTTGACAGATTACTACTTTAATGACATATTATGACATGACACATCGATCCAGAACCGCGGATAACGAATCGGGATCGATTATTAATTTCGGGTGTATATGTAGGTACTTCGTACTAGAACGTTCGCGAATCGAACATTCGTTCTGTTCAATTGATCTGTAGTACAGGTTTTGACAGTTTACAAATACTATAAAAGCTGTCGTTTCCTTCGAAACATTAATTTTTCAGCGCAAAGCAGCCTTTCCCAAAGTGGACGATAACGCCCCCTTGTGGGCGATAAAGCCCCCTTGTGGGCGCTGCAGGCCTAATAGGGGATACTACTATAATGACATATCGATCCAAAACCGCATATAATATCAGAATCGATTAATTATTATTTTCGCCCGTTAGTCAACGCAATCAATACAAAACATATGATTAGATATGTCGTATATTTTGCGATTTCAAGGGAATCAAAACCTTTAGGGTACCTACTTCCCGTTGACCTAGAATCATGAAATTTGGCATGAAGCAATCTCTTACAGCACATATAAATTAAAAAGACTGAAAACCATATATATGTTGGTTAACCCTACTAATATTATAAACGCGAAAGTTTGTATGTATGGATGAATGGATGGATGTTTGTTACTCTTTCACGCAAAAACTACTGAACGGATCTGAATAAAATTTGGAATAGAGATAGCTTATACCCTGGATTAACACATAGGCTACTTTTTATCCCGGAAAAAGGTTCCTGCGGGATAACGGGAAGACGCTTGTAACAAAATAAAACAAGTATGTACGGAACCCTCGGTACGCGAGCCCGACTCGCACTTTGTCAGTTTTTTTATGTATAAATATGTAAATTCTAACGCTCGCCCCCTGCTCCTCTCGCATAGCTATTAGACTTTTCCTGATCATAGCATTTTTCACGCAATTCATAAAGATATCTCAGCAATAAGCTAGCGTTTAACCACGGTCTCATCTGATGGAATATGATGATGCGGTCGAAAGTGCCTACCTACGCTTACTTCATCATCATCATCAGTCTGTATCAGTCCACTGCTGGACATAGGCCTCTCCCAAGGTACGCCACTGAGCCCGGTCTGCGGCTCTTCTCATCCAACTACTGGCAGCCACTCGGCGCAAGTCGTCGCTCCACCTTGTCGCAGGGCGTCCTACCATAGTAAAGGAGTAGTAGTTCAGCTTCATATAAATCGGCCGTCGCCGGTTTGAATGTGTGCGTGAGTAGCGGCACCGTGTACGCACGCACACAATCACATAAACGAAAGGAGGCGGCCGGGGCCGCGGCGATGCACTCAGTACGGAACGCGCCGCCTATGCGTCACCGCAAGAGTAGGCAATTAACTCGTCGAGCGGCCTTAGCTAACCTACTGTTCTTTATATACTGTGGTCCTACACTACGCTTACTTAATAACTATCAATTTCAAGCCAGCATGACTTTATATCACAGTTCGGGAAACAGATGGCTGCAGAGTTCCATTCTTTTGCACTTAAGTGATAAGTAAAATTTACTATTAAAATACTATTACTATTAATGTACTAATTATTTTCCTATTTCATAAGATAGAAGAATCATTTTAAAGTGTTGATGGCTCAGTGATAGTTATGTCGACTTGCGACCCGTAAGTCTCTAATTCGAATCCTGCAACGAGCTTGAGCTTTCGGTGAAGGGCAACATCGTGATGAAACCATAGCTTGGTGGTAGGGCATTATGTAGGGCTCATCTAACGGCCAGTGTCAATAACCGATCTATCCACGATTTGCCCTACTAGAGAATATTATATTATTAATCATTTATTTAAAGTTACAAAGACTCATTTTATCATTAAATAATTACAGTCACATTAAAATAATAATAATAAAAAAATATCGATACAACAACACACACAAATTGCTAAATATTATAATTAAGTCCAAACCGGCCCAGATTGTCTCATTCTCTGTGTACAATGTGCAGTTGACAACAGTGATTGATGTAAGGGCAATCCAGCCGATCCGCGAGCGTAGCCAGCATGATGTTGGGGCTCCCCCGCACTCGCCGCACCAGCGACGCGCCGCGCTTGCGCAGGATGCTATAGAAGCATTCGACGCGCGCTTCCGCGAACATTGTCGATGCGCTGCAATAACGAGCCTGAACGCGTTGTTAAACTGAACACGAAGGGCGCCATATGATATAGATCGAAATTTGACATTACTTCTATGGAGGTTGTGTCAAATTTCAATCTCGAACGGCCGTTTTCAATAACCTATCTATCCACTGTTTGCCCTACTAAGGATCGTAATTTGACATTACCTACTTCTATGGTGGTTGTGTCAAATTTCTATCTGTGGATAGATTATTGAAACCAGGCCGTTAGTCGTCAAGCACCTATTGGTGTGTTTCGACAGCCTTACTTGAAAGCTAGTTCACAATACAAGCGTAGTGTGGCGCCACCTTCGACCGTATCACCACTTAGCATCAGGTGACTAGTGGTCAAACGCTACCCTGTAAAATGTATTCAATAGACAATTGTCAATAGTCTATAGTCTATTGTAAAATGTATTCAATAAATAAAAAAATAGGGCTGTGATCAAAGTTAATTAACTCCATAATTACATGTTGTTATAATTACGTAATAAAATTTTATAAGTACATTATGAATATCATTAATAATAGTAAGTACCACATCAAAACCTCATCTTTTCAAAATTTCCTATTTTAAAACACTTTAATAGCTTAGGATACGATTTTATAAATAAAAATGCAATAGCAACGTGGTCGATGTAATTTGTTAAAGAAGTACCTATAGCTAGTTGGTATACCCAGGGCAGTCTCTTTAGAAACCTTAAAAACGTGAATGTACAATACTTGTACATCCCTACTAATATTATAAATGCGAAAGTAACTCTGTCTGTCTGTTACACTTTCACCCCAAAAATACTGAACCGATTTAAAAGAAACTTGGTACAGAGATAGTTTAGAGCCTGAGAAAGGACATAGGATACTTTTTATCGCGATAAACTGTAGCCCACGCGGGTGAAACTGCGCGGAACAGGTAGTATCTTATAAGTGACGATAATCAAAAATTTTGAATTTAAAAAAGCCCCGACATCTTGGACTTGGATTTACATCAAACATATTTGTTTTTTTTTTTACTATTTACAGGGTAGCGTTTGACCACTAGTCACCTGATGTTAAGTGACGATGTGGTCGAAGATGGCGCCACGCTACACCTGGACTGGGAACTGGCTGGCATAGCTAAAAACACTCGCCGTAACTCACATTGCATACAAAAAAAAACTAAATTGAAATCGCTTCTTCCGTTCGCGAGCTACGGTGCCACAGACAGATAGACAACACCCCTCTTTGCGTCGGGGGTTCAAAATGCCTTACATCATTTTGGAAAACAGCTGATACTCTAACACTGCTGGACCGATATTAACCAAGCATAGCTAAGAACCACCGCAAGGAAACACAGTAGCAGCTACTTATTAAATAAGAGTTTGAACTCAATTTAACATCAGTAAAACAGAACTTCTGACATATTAAGATTATCCCTACTAATATTATAAATGCGAAAGTAACTCTGTCTGTCACGCTTTCACGGCTAAACTACTGAACCGATTCAAATAAAATTTGTTACAGAGATAGTCTAGAGCCTGAGAAAGGACATAGGACACTTTTTATCGTGATTGTAGCCCACGCGTGTGAAACCGCGGGGAACAGCTAATTTATTATATTCATATACCTCCACAAATACCTACATATTATCATATTAAAAGAAATTAAGTTACATAATTGTACAAACCTTATAATAAGCTTATTTTACCTTCATATAAAAAAATACAAAACTAAAAATAATAGACATGATGATGATGGTGATGATGCTCCTCCGTAGACCCTCGCAGCTAGGAGAGGGAACTCTGCCTCCGTTGGCGAATGGACACGCCAACGGTGGTGGAGTTACCAACCCAAGCTACGTCTGAAGTCTTCCACTCTTCACTTAGTGTATATATTATGTCCTGAGGCTTCCAATCTTCACTTCGTATAAGTATTATGTCCTGAGGAACGGTGGTGGAGTTACCAGCCCAAGCTACGTCTGAAGTCTTGCACTCTTCACTTAGTATATTTATTACGTCCTGAGGCTTCCAATCTTCAGTTCGTATATTATTTTCTGAGGTTTCCAATCTTAACTTAAATAAAAACTAAAACTATTCAAATATACATATAATATTTCAGATAAAATTTAAAAATATATTAATCCAAAATTTTTATTACACAACTAGCAAACCCGGCGAACTCCGTTTCGCCACCAGATGGCTTCGTTTTATGTAACATTTCGTTTTGATGATTAAAAGAAGAAAAAAATTTTTTTTTGTTTTCTATTAGCGTCAACGATTGCAGAATGCATCTTGGCTAGGGGCCCTGTTCTTTTATAAGGAGGGATATGTTTGAAGGTTTATAGTGATCACATGTTGCATCCTAATTTATACATTTTAATTTTTGTTGCATTTGCGGCCAAGCTCCGCTAGGCTAGGTGTGTTCCGGCAGCTTCACTTGAGAGCCAGTTCCCAGTCCAGACATAGCGTCTCGCCTCCTTTAACCACGTCGCTTAACATCAGTACCCCTAGTACAAGTTTTGAAAACGATAAAAGTTTTGGTAAACGTCGACGTTTACCACCGCCGACTTGTCAAAGTGGCAACTCGATCTGCTTAAATTCAATAAGTAACTCAATAACATTGTTGGAATATGATTATAACGATTTAAAATAACCCGTATTAACTATTTCAGTTCCTCCATGTCTCGGTAAGATTCGCTGAAAAAAATATGTATGAATGGAAACGAAAACTTTTATAGTTTATGTAAACTATCAAAATCTGTACTAGGGGTACAGGTCACTTGCAATCAAATGCAATCCTGAAAGAACAAAAATTAAGAGAAACGTTTTTTTGGGCCCGGCTCAGAATGTCTTCTTGACGGCACGGTGACGCCTGGTCGTAACCTCGATCATCGTCCTGACCATTCTTCGTCGTCATAGGTGTCCGATAATTTCGACTGTGTAGTGTAGATCTGAAAGGTAGAAAAATAAAGGTTTAGTATTTATCTGTTGTAGATAAGGCTATAATAGCATAGTAAACATTTCTCGCATATAGGTAAATAAATGAGTAGCTGCGCGAAGCGGTTTTGCCCCCGTGGATAACTATTTCCATACTAAATTTCATCAAAATCCGTTGAGTAGTTTTTGCAGATACCAACAAAAATTGCAATAAAATATATCATCTATAGGTAGTATAGATGTTATATTTTATTGGAAGTTTTGTTCGTAGATATGAAGTTTCTGAACTGAACACTCGTAGATATGAAGTTTCTGAACTGAAGATTACGAAGTTTTTAGATCGTCAACAACCTAACTATAAATTTCTTCAGCGTAATCAGACAACCATGGAAAGTTATTATCTAAAGTAAGTAAATAATTTATAGGTACATGAGAGCGGGGCGAGGGACCACGACATCAAGAACCCATACAAAAAAAAAGGAGCAAGCTAAATAAGAGTTTGTAATAAATATAAATTAAAGCTTTTTATTTCATTATTTTATCGAACCACGAATAACTTCTTAGCAACTAATTAATTTCTACGACAATAAACTTTTTATAACATAGAGAAATATTAATCAAACTTATGCATGGGAAAACTTATTATGGAGTATGAACAGTGTTTTATGGAGATTACAATATTGATATATAATTATGTAAGTAGTTAAGAGGTAATTTTTAATCATACGTATTTGCGATGGCAAAGATAATAAAAGATGGTTAGGTTACGATTATTATAAAACATTATTTAACAACAAACGTGATTTTTTTGCCGTTTTTATACTTAGATAATCGTACGGAACCCTTCGTGCTTGAGTCCCGACTCGCACTTGGCCGGTTTTTTTTTCATGAGAACGCTTTCATTGAGACAGTGAAGTGTTAAATAACAAAATTTCTGATAACGTTCTGCTCGAGCGACACGAATCGATTCACACAGTGAATCATCAACTTTACATGCGTGGGCGCTTCCTACTATTCCGATGGGAGACAAAGAGGTGATTTAAGGTTTATTTTCATTGGGATAAGGATGAAAGTTGGTTGGGGAGGACGCGAGGGTATCATTACGAATTCTTTCTTTTTCCTACGGTGTAGTGTGCCTGCGTAGGCATTGATGTCTCGTTTGTTGCGATGCTTGTAACTGTCGGATGGTTGTTTAATTATGAAGCTAAGAGAGTATGTAAGTTATTACATAGTTCAATATTAGTTCACTTCAGAATTTAGATAAAACAAGAAATCGACTGTAATTCGTTTTGTCTATGTATCGAAAATAAAACGATTGGTCTCTTTGAAAATCAAACTGAACATCGTTTTAGCTACAGATCACAGATATGCTGCCTTGTACCTATCGGATTAAAGACTACCTTTGTTTCATTTCAATTTTATTTTATTTTAATTGATTTAATTTTTTACTTTTATTCTATAACAGACCTAAGTTACTGAAAACTTTAATGTTATATTTAGGTACTATTTTGACATCTTTTTTTATAATACATAGTTTTTTTCCTTTTATTTCACTGACAGTCCTTTAAAATATTCTAAATTCTTATAATCACTACTATTCACTACTGACTGGACTAGCCTTTTGTAAATAAATAAATGCGCAATACGTATAATTTGGCCCTCTGTTCCAGAATTTTAGTTTGTTTGATAAATTTAGTTATCCTCATAAAATCTAACTAGAGTTCAATATTTACGGTACTACGAGTAAGTATACCGGAATGGACGCCGCGTCGTCATACTTTTACAATTCCATCACATTCTTACAAACTCGACTTTTACCCCGATACACCGTCGATAACGACCAGTGTACAGACAGCGACAAAAGTAGCTGGTCTTACTTGATTTTCTAAATGTATTTTAGATCAGTACCCCTAGTACAGGTTTTGATAGTTTACATAAACTATAAAAGTTTTCGTTTCCATCCATACATATTTTTTTCAGCGAATCTTACCGAGACTTGGAAAACCTGAAATCGTTAATACGGGTTATTTTAAATCGCTATAATCATATTCCAACAATGTTATTGAGTTACTTTTTGAATTTAAGCAGATCGAGTTGCTACTTTGACAAGTCGGCGGTGGTAAACGTCGACGTTTACGAAAACTTTTATCGTTTTCAAAACTTGTACTAGGGGTACAGTTATGTTTTTTTTATACAACTTACAAGGTAGTGTTTGACCACAACACAACACACCTGATGTTAAGTGATGATGCGGTCTAAGGTTGATTCTTAACTCGAAGGTAATAGCTAGCCAGGCGAGTACTAGAAAATACCCTACCTTCAAGCTATGGTTACATCACGATGTTTTCCTTCACTGAAAGCTCAACATGGAACCCACGAGAAGGAAATAGGATAATTTTTATCGCGATAAAATGTACCTAGTTATCTCCGACTGTGCAGTTCACGCGAGTGAAACCGCGGGGAGCAGCTAGTTTTATCTATGTGTCTACTAGGTATTCAAACTAGCCTGCGAAGCTAGCGGTCCCGGGTTCGAATCCCGGTAAGGGCAAATATATGTGTGATGAGCACGAATATTTGTACCTGAGTCTTGGATATTTCTATCTATATAAGTATTTATTTCTCTATATAAGTATGTATATCGTTGTCTAGTACCCACAACACAAGTTTCGAGCTTAATTTGGGGCTAGGTCAATTTGTGTGCAATTGTAAAAAAAAAAAAACTGTCAACACAAATCTATGATATTTTTTAAAAACCCAGTCTCTACCACGGAGCCATCATCGCTTTAAATCTGTTGTTTTTTTTATATTACTTAGGTACAGGGTAGCGTTTGACCACAAGTCACCAGATGTTAAGTGACGATGTGGTCGAAGGTGGCGCTACTACACCTGGAACTGGCTCTGTCTCTCAAGTGAGGCTGCCAGGCTGTTGTTCTGTTACTGTTATCGTCCTGACTGTACATGGTAGCACAGCCTAGCAACAGAACGTTTATCTGTGAGTCCGTCACGATGTTTACACAAGTTATCTATTTTTGAAACGTGTTGGGATAGGTCGGAAGTCGGTAGATACAAACGACTTGGCTCATGAATGAGTTTCGGTTGAGAAAGTTTCTGGCCGAAGATAGACGAACTTTTGACTACTGGTTCGGGTTGAATTGGATGTCTTTGACGCTATATTTTGATAAACTATAATATCAAATAGCGGTGCCCCATGATTTCACCCGCGTCTTCCCGTTATCCCACAGGAACCTTTTGTCGGGATAAAAAGTAGCATACCGACGTGTTAATCCAGGGTATAAGCTATCAACATTCAAGGCCATGCGACATCTAGCAACCCGCACTGGGTCAGCGTGGTAGATTACAGCATACTCTCTCTCTGAGAGAAGGCCATAGTCCCAGCTGTGGGAACGGGAAAGGCTGATAATGATGATGATGATGATAAGCTATCTCCAGGCCAAATTTCTCTCAAATCCGTTCAGTCGTTTTTGCGTGAAAGAGTCACAAACATCCATCCATCCATCCATACTCACAAACATTCACGTTTATAATATTAGTAGGTTAGGTAATTAATATAATTGCCTTATAAATTCAGCGCCAAGTAGGTAGTTGCGTTTGAGTAAAGAAATAGTAGGAATATAGGAATGTCTTCATAGAGTCCAAAGGCCCTTTCTCTCCAACTACATACTACTTACTAGTTTCTAATAATAATCTGATTAACATAACAGAATACACGGAATGTCAACCTTTCACTGTTTGAACAGGTGTCCCCACGATAGCGGCCCCAACAAATCGACATACCTAGCCATATTCTTCAATTCCCGATCCCTACTAAAATTATAAATGCGAAAGTAACTCAGTCTGTCTGTCTTTCACGCCTAAACTACTGCACAGAGTTAAATGAAATTTGGTACAGAGATAGTCTATAAGTAGGTATAGAACCTGAGAAAAGGTATACCTAGACTACTTTTTGTCGCGATAAACTGTAGCCCTCGCGGGTGAAACCGCGGGAAACAGCTAGTAGATAATAATCATGAAATTACTTTGTAAAGAGCAGAATAAAAAATTACCCATCATGAATTATGATACCTTGCGTGACGAGGCAATTGCTCGGCGACTTCATAATGAAATTAAGCACAGCCTTGCCCTTATAAAGCGACCTCAAAAGAAAGCCCTGAAGGTCATTTCAGTCCAATATTACAGGCGTTACGACGGCACACAAAAAAGTGACTTGTCCGTGGCCTTGAAAGGAGTCAACGATCGGAAACCCTTGCATCCGCCGACTGCATTTATCTACATCTCGCTCTTACAAATGGCGAAATGTGTGTGTGTCCCTTTCGCACTGCCGCTGCATCGTCTAACGCTAGCCAATGGGAGGCAGGCGCGGGCCGCGCGGGCGCAGCGGCGCGCGTCGTTCGCTCGATGCAGTCGCTAGGGGTGTCAGCTTTTTCCGAAGCTCTCACGTGATCTTTTATACGTTTTTTTTAATTATTTAATTGAGTGCCGATGTTAACTCGCAGTAACGATGGTACCAGTACTTTAATGCCCGTCTCTAGCCTGGCACTAGCTAGTGATGTAACAGCGCGGTCTGGACTATTATTATCGGTAAAGCGTCGTGTGTCGAATATTTAATGATTTATTTAATGCAGTCAGTTGGAATGGAACAGTGTACGAGACTCATTCTTATGCGTCTCTCGCTCCGACCTTTTGTTTTTCTTCCTCTATTTTGTCGTTGTCTTTGTATAGGCTATTTGCTTTTTGACAAGTGCAGAGGAGTTGTGTGGAACAACTATTGTTGGTATGCCTTTTTGTCGGCGAGGTGGAGGTTGGAGGCGGTGGGTTGTGTGGCCGCTACCCGTTTCCAAATAGCTCGATTGTCATGCTGTGTGGTTCCACTTAGAATTTACTAATAAGACGCTAAAGGCATGGGGAGACCTTTGTGTGCTTTACATGGTTTAACATCGTTTAACTCGTTTCCGCTATTACGTCGCTGAGAGGTTACACTAATAATTAAAAAAAAATAGTTATTGTTGTGTACTATGAGGTCTTCCCGATGCACATATACCTACCTATAGTTACTTGTTGGTACAACGTGTAAATACAACAAAAACACAACATTAATACAACTTCTAAATTACTTGTTTTACAAGAAAACTATTATAACTTCGTAGGTACCTACTATTCAACAGCTTGTCACAAATATCAAACTTGTAGCTGGAATTGACTCTGTTAATACATATTTAATTGGGCAATTCTTACATACCTAAGTGTAAGTTTCTTCGGAAAACACTTTACCGTTTTAAAAAAACGTTGAACTTTTTAGAAATTGACTTTTAACAAAAATTTACCCGCAAATTATAAGTAATAGGTTAACTTGGGGAGGCTTAAGATTTGATTTGTATCGCTTCAATAATATAATTAATCCACAACTTATTTTAATACTATATAATACTAGCTGTTCCCCGCGGTTTCACCCGCGTGGGCTACAATTTATTGCGATAAAAAGTAGCCTATGCCCTTTCTCAGGCTCTATACTATCTCTGTACCAAATTTCATTAAAATCGGTTCAGTAGTTTAGGCGTGAAAGCGTACCAGACAGACAGAGTTACTTTCACATTGATAATAATAATAATTAGTAGGGAAGTATGGATTTTTTTTAATTTAACAACAAAACAATAGCAATTATGAGGATGGAAAATCTTCCTTTCAAAAATGAACTTTTACTAAAATCTTCGCGGGAAAGCTCAGCTAGTTCCATATAGATACCTATAGCTAGAAATACTACCTCCAACCGTAAAGCCTGCGCATAAAACGAACAAACTCAGGTACCTAATAAGACAGAACTTTACACGACAAAAACACGCGATCGCGTCTCATCATGCGCAGTGACATTCTACAGGGTCATCACTCATGCGCTTTTGCTTTTTTTTTCTCATAATGACAGACAGCGATGCGCGCTTTCAGCCTGACTTATTTTACAGAGGTATCTAGGGACGTACGTACGTACTTTATATTTTCAATTTAGAACTTATAGAACTTTAAAAAATCGGGGTGGGTGGTCTGGTCTGACTGCCGATGAAGTTATTTTCTTGAATTCAATGATTTAATAGCGATATAAAAATACTAGTTGCGTCGCACGGTTTCACCCGCGTCTTCCCGTTATCCCGCAGGAACCTTTTTCCGGGATAAAAAGTAGCCTATATGTGTTAATTTCCATTCCAAATTTCATTCAGATCCGTACTGTAGTTTTTGCGTGCAAGAGTAACAACCATCCATCCATCCATACTCACAAACTTTCACGTTTATAATATTAGTACGATAGGATTGGATTGTTATACGCCCGAAATTAATAATCGATCTTGATCCGTTATCCGCGGTTTTGGATCGATATGTCATGTCAAAATATGCCATTTTAGTAGTAATATGTCAAGCCATAGTACTATAATGACGTATGACATGATATATCGATCCAAAACCGCGGATAACGGATCAAGATCGATTATTAATTTCGAGCAATAGTTAACTTTGACGACAGGGATTTAGATGTGTTATTACTAATTATTGTGTAAATAGATATAATTGGCGCGTCATTCTGATTACACCAAAGAAATTTTAATACCAGCTTTTCTAATTTAAATGAATAACGTACTTCTTACAATGGTTTGCTCAAATCTAGACTTCCGCAAGTCTAAACGGGGTAACATAGTACTAACGTCTGCGCTGAGACTTCTAATGAGTATAGCACTTGCGGGAACATTTCTGCTAGAAAAGAGTTCAACGAACTCGTCGGGCTTGCATTTTGCTATTACATTTTAGCTACAATGTTAAAGCTCTGTTAATGTTAATCTGAAAGGAAAAAGGGACTATTTCTGAAGCGTTATTTTGGACATAGTTTTGATATTGGTGTCGATTCGGTTTTGCATTCTCTAAAACTAAACTAAGTTTGACAGGTCTCATGGTATTGCTGTCTTTTTCTACCCACTGAAGTAAAAAAAGGACAGCAGTACTATTAGACCTGTCAAACTTAGTTTAGTTTTAGAGAATGCAAAACCGAATCGACACCATTGAATATCTTATTTTGGTGGAAACGGAAATATAAATACTAAGATAAAATTATCGTTTTACTGGACCGATGTTTTTTTTACTAGCCCATCCCTAGTCTAAATAGACTTTTAAAAAAAGTAGGAATAATGTCAATCCTACAGCAGTTATAATATATAGTTTATAAAAACTAAAAAAAACACTTTGAAAACGTTTAGTCTATGTAACCAAGCCCAATGTATTGGACTCGTCAAAACGAATCAAATGAGCCCAAACTCGATGGGTTTACTAGTAGCCATTGAGGAGTTCCACCATTCATCTCCTGGCTCCATCATCAGATCAGGTCGATGATATCAAATTATTGCATTGTCATCGGGATTACTTAGACATACAAAGTTTCAAGTCGATACGACTATTAGAAGTAGGTTAAAATTGACTTCTAAGATTTGATTACATTGTTAGTTACAAGTGAAGCTAATAAAAGTGTTTTAATAATAATACCGTACAGACATGCGGACGTTGTAATTAACAAGCAGATTAGCATATACTCCCACCGCACGGCAGTCATGGGAAATGATGTCCCTCCACTTCAGATAGCGAAACCGGGGACGGTAGTAAGTTTAATAGAGATGCGATGAACGATTACTGGTTTTATATATTATGTATTTAGTTAGCTCGTTGTTAATTGACGGCTAATTAACTCTTGAGTTTGGACTTTTTTGGCGGCAATTGAGTTGTCAACGTGAAAATTTTGTTTTTATTTCCAAAACTTGTGTTTCTTCGAGTCATAATGTGTAATATTGGTGGATTATTAACCATTATGTGTTCGTTAATGTGTACGAGTGTGGGAAATTGAAATAAATTTGTGAAAGTGACTTTTCAAGTTGTTCCAAAAAAGTCCGTGTAAAGTTTAAGTAAAGCACCACTACTTTACTTAAACACTATCCTCATCCCATCATCTCATCATCATCATCACCATCATCATTTAAACTTGATTCAACTCCTGAGTTTGAAATCTTTTATACTTGACACTGGCAAATACACTAATCGTGTGACGCCATAACAAAACAAAAAAAAAAAACTCTTGAGTTTATTACTTGAGGTTAGTCAATTTTTGTAACAAGCATCTGTGGCACTTACTGTGGCTAAGGTCACTTAGCGGAGTTCGTCTATTTTTTAACCAACCCCCGACGTAAGCAGAGAGGTGTTATAAGATTAATGTGTGTGACTCAGTGTCTACTGTTTGTCTGTGGGATCGTAGTTCCTAAAGGGATAAACCGATTTTGATTTATTTAGCATCTGCGTTGTAATAATATTTGCTGAACCAATTTCGATATTTATTTACACTGAGGTTCGCCTAAAGGAAACTAGCGGCTATAATTGTGTTGTTTTGATATTGATCTACTAAACTCTGGCGCAGTATTTGAGAGTCAGTATAATCTAGGAAGCATCCGTATCATTGTCGACCACATCGTCACTTGCCATGAGTTAGACTGGTCAAACTTAAGCATAAAGACAAACAAAGTAATAAAAAATAGTTCAGGTTAATAAAACTAGAGATTCCTCTCAAAATATCCAGCAATTAGTAAAGGACATACCGTGGTGGACGTTAAATGGACCCGTCTACAATATAATTTAACATCCCGATGCTAATAGCTCGAGGTTTCCCGAACAAACCCGAACTTGCCCGAGCTTTCTTTCGAGCTGTCTTTGATGTTTGTACGCTTTTGATTTTGTATTATTTGAACTTCGCTTTATTTAATAATATAAATACCTACGGGAAATAAAACCAGAAACTATTATACCTAAATCTTACAGTAAATTATTTTTAAGTATCATTGGAGGGAAGCAGGAATCATATTTTTTAAAGACCAGTCTACGCTAGGCGTACCGTGGCGCCATATTTGTGACATCGACTTGAGGTCAAATCCTAGCTTGTAAGATGTTAATAAGAAGAAATTTTATGGGAAGCCTTTATTTTAATCAAATCTAAATACATATTTTATGTTTCATTCAAAATTGTAATTGCTCCTTTTATTTTACCTAATACACAAAGGTACTTAGTCTAAAATTAATTTATCCACTACTAATCGTTTTCCAATGTTGTTCAACATTTTTGAATGTATGTATTTGTATATTTTATATCATGCTAGAAAAGAGTATCACTTTATTAATCTTCTAAATATATTATATAACTCAAAGGTGACTGACTGACATAGTGATCTATCAACGCACAGCCCAAACCACTGGACGGATCGGGCTGAAATGCAGGTAGATATTATGACGTAGGCATCCGCTAAGAAAGGATTTTGATTAATTCTACCCCCAAGGGGATAAAATAGGGGATGAAACTTTGTCAATTTTAAACCGATAACGCTGAGACTTTGCATGCATAAAGCTGTAGCCCACGCGGGTGTAACCGCTAGTAAATCTATAAAAAGACACAATTTTCTCCTATGATTTATTTATTCTTTGTACCTACACCAAAAATAAAACTAGTTCGAACGCAGGAGACATAAACTAGTTGTTAACAACTTATGTTTCTTTATTTAGGGAACATCGTGAGACCAGTCCCCGGGCCTCGGCACTAACTGGGTAAATAACAAATGGGCAGTTTCTGAATTGCTTTAAAAGGGTCCTGTAGGTATCTAAATAAAATGATAAAAAGGTCTACACACATCTTCTTTCTAATCTAATATATAAAAATCCGACAACCGTTGGGGTAGACGTGTTCTTGAGTGGAGACCGCGACTTGGCAAACGTAGTGTAGGACGCCCTGCGACAAGGTGGAGCGACGACTTGCGCCGAGTGGCTGGCAGGTGGTTGGATGAGAAGAGCCGAAGACCGGGCTCAGTGGCGTATCATGGGAGAGGCCTATGTCCAGCAGTGGACTGATACAGGCTGATGATGATGATGATGATATAAAAATCTCGTGTCACAGTGTTTGTTATCGAATTCCTCCAAAACAGCTTGACTGATTTTTTAGATTTTTTTTGTGAATGTTTGGTAGGTCCGAGAATAAGTCGTAGGCTATTTTTATATCCCCAGATGATTAGGGTGTCAGATTGTTTTACTTTATATCGCGATGTAGTCCACGCGGATGAACCGCAGCTAAGTTCTTAATACTTATGATTTGCACCTAACAAGATCTTTAATGTTCATATTGATTGGTTACAATCAATCTTTGTCATAAGGGCACGTGCAGCAAGGGCCTAGGGTCTACTAAAACTCAGTATATATAATAGCTTATGTAAGTATATAGGCGTATTCTAAAAGGTACCTTTCTTAAAGACGATAGTTACGACTTAAGGTCAGATAGGCCAGCTTCCATCCCGTTACATAAAAAAATACTGTTGATACAAACCGTATTAAAATCGATTATCTCTCCCGCCAGTTTAATTAACATATCGATAAGTTTAACTCCAACACTATTAATTAAATACCGGTTTTTATATCAGTTCATCCCCGATATATCGAGAGGTAAAAATTGAACAAGTTTTGTTGATCGTTTTTTTTCTTTTCTTTCGAATCTCTTGGGGTGAGTGTTATAATCCGTATTTATACAACATTTTTTTGATATAGGTATATTAAAGCCGTTTATTAACAATAAAAGGGAAAGGGCTTGGAAACCGGTTTATTGCTTCAGTGCACGGATTATCGGTAATGACCGTTTGACACGCTGCGAGGGTCAGCCCCGTTTTGATTTTGACCCCTTTGGCTTTTTTGAGTGATGGATCGATTTTAGAATAAATGTTTTAATTTACAAACTGACACGCAATGAACTTTAAAATAGTTAACCATTTTTTTGTACGTATATGTTTGCAAATATCATATTATTTATTTATTATTTATGTTTTAAACCTAGAATTAAACAATTCTTCGCCAATCGCGATTATGAAAGCCTGGTTTTCTTAATTATATAATATAAACCAGGTTTGGGATTTCTACCAAACAAATAGAAGCGTCCAAAAATACCAAAATGATAGAAAATAATATCTGTGTGACAATTTTTTTTATTATTTTTATTATTAATAATTAATATGTAATGACCACCATACACGATCAAATAATTTGATCAAACAGGCTCAAGGCTGGTTCAAATAGTTTGATCAAATTGGCATGATCTCCTACTCATTAAATTTGATTAAATTTTGCCACAGACGTTCATGCCAATTTGATCAAACTGTTTAAATCAGCCTGTTTGATCAATTGCTTGAACGTGTATGGCGGCCATAATACATATAACTAATTTCATTTAATACATTTTATATTATTATGTCATTTTAAAATACGCTAGTGGTAGTATTCCACCGTTCACTGCGTAATAGATGAACTTATTTTGCCCCATGTCCGTTACGCAATCAATTAACGTAAAACCATCCCTCCCGCACCCACGCCCGCCCCTATATACGTATTGTTTTACAGAACACAAGTATTAAATTAAGCTAACATCTGCATCCGCCACGTGTTGTAGAATTCCGTTAAGGCCTGGGTCTCAGTAACCTCAGTTATTCTTAGAGTTAGGAAAATAAATATCCATATTAATATTATAAATACGAAAGTAACTCTATCTTTCTGTCGTTTTTTACTCTTTACAGGGTAGCGTTTGACCTCACGTCACCTGATGTTAAGTGACGATGTGGTCGAAGATGGCGCCACGCTACACCTGGACTGGGAACTGGCTCTCAAGTGAGGCTGCCGGAACACACCGATAGGTGTTAAGCGACATATTCTTAACATGAGGGTGATAGCTAGCCAGGCGAGTACTAGAAAATACCCTAGCACCAAGCTATGGTTTCATCACGATGTTTTCCTTCACAGAAAGCTCAAACTCATTGTAGGAACCGAACCGATAGAAGTTAAATCTGGTACAGAGATAGTCTAGAGCCTAAGAAAGGCCATAGGCTACTTTTTATCGCCATAAACTGTAGCCTTTGCGGCTGAAACCGCGGGAACAGCTATTTTGAAATAAATGCTAAAGATAATCAGGATGTTATTTATTTTGGAAAATAATGCTCGCAGGCCCTTTGAGAAGGTATTGGCGTTGATTTTGTTGTGCATTCTCTAAAAGTAGATACTAAATTGGACAGGTGTACCTAACGCCCGAAATTACTAATAATATGTCATTTTAGTACCTAGTAATATGTCAAGCCATAATAGTACTAAAATCACATATTATGACATGACATATCGATCCAAAACCGCGGATAATGGATCAGGATCGATTATTGATTTCGGGCGTTAAAGTAATGCCGTCTTTTTCTGACTAATAACGAACAGCATTAAATTGGTACTAGTTACCTACTTTTAGACTTGTCAAATTTAGTTTAGTTTAAAAATGTAAAACTAAAACATCATTGCAATATAAAAAATACGCGTTATTATGTAAATAAATAACTTTTCATTTATCGGGATTTTAATGGTTGCCTACCCGTTATGAATAAGTTGGTATATTCTCTCCCGTCAATAATATCCACCTACGTCAGCTAACTAGACCGCCCTTCTATTTTAATTAAACTTAAAAGGGCTCAAACGGGGACATAATATTAATAATTTAGTAAGGATGGGGTGGCGAGACCTTGGCAATGAAATGTCAAACCGGCTGCCGCGCGGGCGCAACGTGTTCACTAGGGATGGGGTAGAGGCGTATCGATAACTTTGAGGTGGTGGCTGGTGGCAATTTTAGACCAGATACATTATTAGTGAAGATTCTTAACTTAAGGATGGCAGCTTAGATTTTATCATTATATATACTGGGAGTTCATATTAATAGCAAAAAGTTGAACAGGATACACACAAAAGCAAACAATTGATGAAAATGTCCATTCAGTGACAGGTGGTTCGACCCAATATACACCAGGAGTACATAACTAACCCACAGGTCGCAATAATAAACAGCCAATAGGGAGCTGTAGATCAAACAGGTTGTGCAGAAGCGAAAATCCAAGAAAAGTTTATCAATGCCAATGAAGTCACAGGTGGCATAAGTACCAGGATTATAGAAAAGACGAGAGATCACAAAACCACACAAGAATCTGACAGGTTGCTCTGGAATAACAAGCTTTCAAATTATACACGTTACGAGAAAACGGTGAGAATCCTATTTTCAACAGGTTGTGCGCAGTTCCTCCCTCGAGATCAAAGCTGATACTTTCAGCAACAGGTTTTGTCGAGCTCAAAATACCAGGAGAGCAGAACGGCATGGAGTTGGCAACAACATAGCTCCGACAGGTTCCGTCTACTCGAGCGAGGGTCAGAACTTGATCAATACATCATGGGGCCACCAACAAGTGGAAAGGTGTGGTCTGGCACAAATCGCCTGCGCAGAAAATCTCACTGATGACGTGAAAAGAGAAAATGGTACACAAATACAATTGAATAATCTGTAGGGAAAATATATTACATTAATCATATCAATAGGGAGTAGTGGATCAAACAGGTTACAGGTTGAGCAGAAGCGAACATAATTCCAAGAAAAATGAAGTAACAGGTGGCATCAAATCACAAGTACCAGGACTGCAGAAAAGGTGAGAGATTACAAAACTACACAAGAATCTGACAGGTTGCTTAGGAGTAGATAAGCAATAAAATTATACAGGTTACTGGAAACGATAAACATCCTACTTCCAACAGGCAATGCTGAGTTTCTCCCTGAGATCAAAGCTGATTACTTTCAGCTACAGGTTATGTTGAGTCAGAAATACCAGGAGAGCAGAACGGTAGGGAGTTTTATCATCAGTAATAAGAGTAGCTCCAACAGGTTCCATCTAGCCAAGGTCAGGACTTGATCAATTACATCATGGTGCCACCAACAAGTGGAAAGGTGTATTCTGACACAGAGCAACTGCGCAGAAAATCTCACTGACATGAGAAGACAATGGCATTATGTAATGAATGCAATTGAATAATCTGTTTAAGAATATCACACTAATCATAAAATTAGGTAATTTTTTCTTGGAACGATGTTCGCTTCTGCACAACCTGTTTGATCCGCTGCTCCCTAATGGTGTGATTAGTGTCATAGAATTACAAGTCAAATTGTGCAGAAGCGAACATCATTCCAAGAAAAAATTACCAATGCCAATGAAGGCACAGGTTGCATCAAATCAAAAGTACCAGGACTGTAGAAAAGGCGAGAGATTACAAAACCACACAAGAATCTGACAGGTTGCTCTGCAATAAACAGGCTGTGAAATTATATAAGTTACTGGAAAACGATAAACATCCTAGTTCCAACATGTTGAGCTTTTTCTATCTATCCCTCCACATTGAGATCAGCTACAGGTTTTGTTGCGTCCGAAATACCAGGAGAGCAGAATGGCAGAGAGTTTTGTCTTCAGCAACGTAGCTCCGACAGGTTCCGTCTACCCGAGGGTCAGAACTTGATCAATACATCATGAAGCCACCAACAAGTGGAAAGGTGTGGTCTGGCACAAATCGCCTGCGCAGAAAATCTCGCTGATGACGTGAGAAGAAAATGGTACACAAATACAATTGAATAATCTGTAGGGAAAATATATTACACTAATCATATCAATAGGGAGTAGTGAATCAAACAGGTTACAGGTTGAGCAGAAGCGAACATAATTCCAAGAAAAATGAAGTAACAGGTGGCATCAAATCACAAGTACCAGGACTGCAGAAAAGGTGAGAGATTACAAAACTACACAAGAATCTGACAGGTTGCTCAGGAGTATACACTGCAGACAAGCAATAAAATTATACAGGTTACTGGAAAACAATAATTATCCTACTTCCAACAGGTTGCGCTACAGGTTTTGTTGAATCCGAAATACCAGGAGAGCAGAACGGCAGGGAGTTTTATCTTCAGCAACATAGCTCCGACAGGTTCCATCTAGCCGAGGGTCAGAACTTAATCAATACATCATGGTGCCACCAACAAGTGGAAAGGTGCTCAAAGCGCCTGCGCAGAAAATCACACTGACGTGAGAAGACATTGTGAAACGCATGGTAAAGTAATTGCTAATAATCTGTAGAAAAATATCACACTAATCACACCAATAGCAAGCATTGGATCAAGCAGGTTGTGCAGAAGCGAAAACCATTCCAACAAAATTGATGTTACAGGTGGCATCAAACCAAAAGTACCAGGACTGTAGAAAGGGCGAGAGATTACAAAACCACACAAGAATCTGACAGGTTGCTCTGGAGTAGACGAGCTATAAAATCTAACAGGTTACGAGAAAACGATGAGCATCATACTTCCAACAGGTTGCGCACAGTCCTTCCCTACCCCCAGTTCAAAGCTGACTTCCAGCTACAGGGTTGTTGCGTCGGAATCACCAGGAGAGCTGTACTCCTAGTTCATTTTTTAAAACTATAAAAGTTTTCGTAAGTGTCAAGGTTTACTATCGCCAACTTGTCAAAGTGTCAACTCGTACTGGCTTAATTCAAAAAGTAACACGATAACTTTGTTGGAATTCGAATACAACGATATAAAACAACCCGTATTACTGATTTTAGTTTCCCAAGTTTTGGAAAGCGCGCTGAAAAAAAATGTATGGAAGGAAATTAAAACTTTTATAGTTTTTGTAAACTATCTACGGAGTCTTATTTTGGGCAAATTCTACAAATAAAGAATTGGCTTTTAAGTCACAAAAAAAGTGCATTAGGTCTATGTGCAAACTGCGACAAACGGATTCTTGCAAACCACATTTTCGACAGCTGAACATATTAACCCTTCCTTCGATATATATTTACGAAGCTGCCCTGCTAGTGAGAAGAAATCTTGAAGAATATGAGACTTTCAATTCAAAAAGGCATAAAAACAGGCTTATAGGTCCTGTCTGTAAAACGACTATGTACAATAAAAGTATTCTTAATATGAGGGTTAAAATTTACAATAAACTACCCCAAAATATAAAAGAAGTTAACTCAATTCATATTTTTAAAAATAAATTAAAAGAGTTTCTTACCAATAAGGCATATTATACAATTAATGAATTTATTGAAGAATACGAATTGAAATAATATTAATATATGTAACTTTTCGAAATGATTAGAATGGATCGGTCCGCTCCTACATTGCTATACCCTATTCGGGTCCATATGTTCGCTAATCTTAACCACTAAGATCTCTTGTATACTAACATATGAATGCAATAAACGAATTGAATTGAATTGAATTGAATTGAATCAAACCCTGTAGTAGGTACAGAACGGCAGGGAGTTTTATCATCTTTAACATAGCTCCGCCTCCGACAAGTTCCGAGCAAGGCTCCGACAGGTCCATGGAGGCGATGGGGTTTCAATTGAATCAATACACTATGGGGCCAGCAAGTGGAAAGGCAAGGTGCGACACAACGCGACTGCGCAGAAAATCTCATTGACGTCAACAGATATTGAGGTATCGTGAAACGAATAGTGAAGCAATTGTATAACCCCTTAATGGACGCTGCCATTTTGGCTATTTACGTCACATCTGGAGGGAAATATTTTCAAAATATATTTACTAAAATTTAAAAACATTGGCTAGTCTGTTTTCAAACGACAAGGCGTCTTATCTATTTCAGAGATTATATTTTTAATGTTGACTTTTATTCTAAATCTCTTTATTTGCTCATAGGCAAACCTTTGACCACAGTCTTCTCGGTAAGTGACGACAAGGTCGATAACGGTGAAGTTCGGCTTCACCAACTTATAATTGCCAATCGTGCAGTCATCAACTCATCACTCACTCATCATTATCAACTACAAAGTTAAAAAAAATAATATTTAAGGTTATTTTTGTCTACGCCTTCCAATTTGGTATTTATAACCAGTTATTGTAATAATATCGGCATGCCATCACGAAAAAGGTCGATCGACGTTGTTAATGTAATGTAAATAAATTTTATCGACACTCGATAAAATATATGCGAAAAGCACAGCTGGTGGCGCATCACTAGCGCAAACAAAAACCTGTCTGGTGGTCAGCGGCGACTGGTGACCTCAGGTAGGGTCCCGGGACAAATTGTTATAGTTTATGGGTTAGCCCTTAGAAACCGACCCTTGGCTTTTTATTGGTCTAGTCAGCTGGATGGGCCCGTAAAAAATATATAGTAAGTATGTATGATCAACGTATTGTGATCAGGTTTTGAAAAGTCAAATATTAACGTAGGTAGACGTAAATTTGAATTGTTATAAATATGCATACAAGTAAATGAAAAAAAAATGTGTTGACAATCTTCCTTTTTTGTCAGTTAAAAGACTAGGTCCTGCAATGAGCTTTATGCTTTTGGTGAAGGAAAACATGATGATGAAACCATAGCTTGATGGTAAGGCATTATTTACCTAGACCTTTATTTTCAGAAACTATCGGTGTGTTTCAATAGCCTCACTTGAGAGTCAATTCCCAATTCAAGTGAAGTGTAGCAAAAATCTAAATCAATAGATTTTTGTTTAATAGGACACATTACTACGCACATCCTTTGACCACATCGCCACTTAACATCACGTATGTTGTGGTCAAACGCTACCTCTATGTCCTCTAACAGATTAATCCGGATTATCTCGATTACATTAATAAAACTTTTATAAGTATTATGTATGTACTCATAAGTTCAAACACTTTCGAAGCCAATAACAGATTCAGTTTATCGATCAATCGATGAATACAATCGATGTGTTTCAGCTTCAGCCGGTTGGCTAACCTCGACCGCGTAGACATTCGAGTATTTACGCGTCGTCGGCGCTCGGGCGCGCTCGCCGGCTGTGGCAGTGACCTACGGTATATACCACTTGCTACTATGTACGCAGTCGGCAACTGTTGCAAGAGTGGTGGAAGCTTGCTTACTGGGGACAACCTGCGCTATATATACAACTAGCGGACCGCCCCGGCTTCGCACGGGTATTTAACCAAAATTTGAAAATCTAAAATTATTATACAATCACGGCACTTCATTTCTTAACATTGACTTCCCTACCGTACAGCCCGTACCCCAGTGACGCCTAGCTAGCTAGCCAAGAAGGGTGAGCGGCTGACTACCACGCAATTTTTTTCTAATGCTTACATATTTAAACTCGTGATATCTTTCGAATAAAATGTCCGAATTGAATAATTCAAAAGTTATATAGAGGTATTGAAGCAGTTTTGAATGAAAAGTAATTTATTTTGATAAGAATTAATACCAAGATAGAAATAAAATAAATGAAAGAAAAATAATGAAATAATGTTTTAAAATAAATGATTACTTATTGTGGCATAACTATAATAGTGAGACATAATATACTCTCGCGGACTTTTTTGTAGATCTTGATGGGACGTACAAACCTGTAATACATTATTTTGTTCTATTGTCAATAGTTTTTGCTGCGAATGCAAAAATAGGTTTTCGATTTCACACCTTGGGTTACAAAATAGCAATTTTCTTACAGATTCCTAATTTTTTTGAAAATATAATATAGCTTATGTCCGTCACAGATAGTGTAGCTTTCCAACAGTGAAAAAATTTTTCAAATCGGTTCAGTAGTTTCGGAGCCTATTCGATGCAAACAAACATACAATCAAATCTTTCCACTTTATAATATTAGTATAGACTAGCTTCTGCCCTGCGGTTTATCCCTCAGGAACCGTTTATTTCACCGGAATATAACTAACTTAATCCTCCTTTTTTGGGAGCACACTGTGGTTGTAGGTATATATGTTAAAAAGTCTTTCTTCATGTCATTTTTTTTCAACTTTAAAAACAATTACTTTCCATACGAAGTTTCATCCCCCATTTAACCTCCTTAAGACACCCCTATCAAAAAAATATTGAACACGTAATTTTTTATTTTGGATCAACTATCCAAATACTAATTTTCAGAGCTGTAACTTCAAAATCAAAGGACTGTCATACAAAGATTTTCACACGTTTTTACCCCCTTAGGGGTTTAACTTCAAAAAATCCTTTTTTAATACACACCCCTATGCAAAAACACACCCTCCAAATTTCAAGTTTCTACGACCAGCGGTTTAGGCTGTGCATTGATATGAGTCAATCAGGCCTTTGATTCTTATATGTATATAGAAGAAAGATTGGTGGCCCCTATATAACTTATAACACCAAATTTCACTCAAACCCGTTTGGCCAGTTTGGCATGAAGAAGTACCAAACATACACCATTCACTCACTACACTACTCACAGATCTACAGTCATGTAAATGCATCAATGTCACGCCATGGCTATCATAGCCCAATGAAATATGTAGTTAGATAACTGATATTGTTTCACTACAATATCAGAAAAATATACTCGTCTCGATACTCCTTTAGTTAAATACACATATTTTGAGTTGCAGTCCAGTTCATAGTTTTAATTTAATTCATTTTCTTTTTATTTACATTTGTAAAATAAACTGATTGTAATTTGTTTTATCATCATCATCATTATCAGCCTTTCACGTTCCCACTGCTGGAACTCTGGCCTTCTCTCAGAGAGAGAGTATGGGCTGTAATCTACCACGCTGGCCCAGTGCGGGTTGGCAGATGTCGCATGCCCTTGAATGTTGTTCTTGAGCATGCTGGTTTCCTAACGATGTTTTCCTTCACCGTGAGCGATGGCAAATCCGCACATAACTTATTAAGTCGTATGTGCGAGGCCGAGAGGATTCGAACTCGGTGTCGGCGCCTTGTAAGTCGCACCGCGCACGCCTAAACGTTCGGCCACCATCGCTATGTTTTGTGTATTGTATAAAATATGTAACAGGCAAGATCTTACAGCTAGTGTTGCAGTGGGCAATGGCTTGCGACATTATGAAAAAGTATTAGCGAGTACTTTATTAAAAGTGTTGTTCAAATTAACCACAGACAGCTTAGGTCGCATCCAATTGAACTTCCAATCGTCCCAATCGCTCTCAAAATTGAACTGATGCAATTACGTTCAACTGAAATACATATAAAACACATATTTTATCTACTGTGCAATGCACTGGGTGACGACACCTAAGCTAGCACCTATGCTATATAAGTGTATCTATATTTAGAAGGGGTAGGCAAAGTTTTTGGCAGCCGGATGTTTTATCAAACCGAAAATCCGTTTGGTATAAAAGCTAGATATTTAACGTCACGGACTTTTTTGTAGACCTACTAAAAGTCTATATTTCTTTGGTACATAACATCAACTCTAATCAAGCCGTTTAGCCAATGTAAGCTCATAAAGTAGCTAGTTGTCTCATTTTTCTCCGAACACTAATATTATCAATGCGAAACTCTGTCTGTCTCACTTACACGCCAAAACTACTGAACCGATTTAATTTAAATTTGGTACGGACATAGATTGAACCCTGAGGAAGGACACAGGATACTTTTTTATCGCGATAAATTATAGCCCACGCGGGTGACACTGCTAGTTGTAGCTAGTTGTTTTAAATATCGTGATTTCTTACTTAAAATTCTACTTTATCAGAATAAAACATAGCATCTGACACTCGGGGATAATGTGGCTTCCTATTAGTGAAAGAATTTTCAAAATATGGATCTTAAACGCATTGGCAACCTCTCCAGTGTAGCAAATGTCGATAGGGAATGGTGACCGCTAACCATCAGGCAGCGAATTTGATTGTGTGCCACTTTATTCCGTAAAAAAATTCTTTGTTCTCAGGTTACTGTGAAATGTTAATACAATTAACGCTAGGAGCTAAATGAATTTAGATTCGTTTTCTTAAGCATAAATAGAATACATAAAATAAATATAATCTTAATAAAAAAAGGTGGGAATAGATAGATATAGATGGATATAGATTAGGAACTTAGGTATTTACAATATTAACTCTATTGAAATGACAAGATAATTTAGAATAAAAGATAAAAATAAATAACAATAATACAATATGAAAAGTGTAAATTTATACATAATAATTACAAAGAAAGTTTCTGAAACACTGCTAATTTAAACTTATAAACGCTACAGTTGAAAATATCAATATCAATAAGGTGTTTGCATTTCGGTTATCAGATTAGTCGTCGCGAACGGCGTCACGGGCGCGTCTAGTTTGTAAGTTAGAAGTTATATTTTTTATTACGAATTGATATTTAATACGACTACGTGGTCTATTCGAATGATTGTTTTTTTTTGTAGGTATCTAGTATTTTCAAAGCCGTCAAAGCTCTCTAAAATTTGTTTCATGAGAATCATAAGTTCTTGTCCTGTGTACAGCATAAAATTCTGTTAAATAAAACGCTCATTTAGGTATCAGGGTGCACTATCACGTTTAAAAACTTAGAGCAAGCACATGATTGACATTTTTAAAACAGAACAGCTGTTTTTTTTTTGTTTTCTGTTAGTCAGTTCCATTTTAGGCTTAGCGTGTTTACCACGAACAGTAATAAATAAATTAACCGAATAATATTACCAAGAAATAGTTTTTATCGTCAAACACTAGCCTGTAACTGTATATGTTAATATATAAACAAAAATAGCTGCAAGAGAGGCCTGTAAAAAGGCTTTAATTCGGCCCCTAAAGCGAGCCAAAAAAATCAGAAAGAAAATCAAGTTACTCCAAACTAAAAATCTTTCTTAAACTTCAAAGAGGCTTATTTTAGTTTTAAGGCGTATTAATAAATAAGAGTTTAATTTTAAACATTACTCGTAGAAAAATAACCGCTAATTATAATTTGCTCATAAACTCAAAACTGCTTACTGGCCCTAGGCCACAACTCTTCCGGAGCGCATCAAATATATAAAATGCAAAGCGCATCTCAGCCTGCGCTAGCAATTAGAATTCCACAGGCCAGTCTAAACAAGAACAAATTCTATTCCCGTGAAAGTGCGCGGCCGTGACCGAGTGTATCGACCCCGCTTCCGACCGCGCGGTTGGCCTAGGTTAGGTTCTAAGCGTCACCGCTGACGTGGCGCCTCGCTGCCATCTTGGATCGGAAAATGCCGGGAAAATTCGCACCTTCACTTCCTGTACACTATTTTTTTTCTTATTTTGGCTCTGGGCGTTACTTTTAAGACGTGCTTTGTCAAGCAAAGAGCTTACGAAAGTAATCTACATAAATGCCTACGTAAAATGTAATTGGAAAAAGTTTTAGATTTTTATATACAGATTTTCTTAAAATTTTAAGTATGTTTGGAAATGGACTTTAAGCTCGACTTTTTTTTACAATCATTGTATTTGAAGAAAACGTAATCCGGAAACACATGAAACGAATATTTTCTCTTTATCTAATGATTGTTATAAGTTTGTTGCCTACCAGAGCTTTGATAATATACCTACCTACTATAAAAAACATATACCTATTATAAAAATGCTGAACCGAATAGTAGTGTTGAATTACTCATTGATAAAATTGAGCTTAGTCGAGCTTTTCATAAATAAGCTCACAGCAGCACAATGCTTATAAAAAATACCTAAGTACTTATGAAAATTGTGACGGTAATGAAGGAACCCTGATAAACATATAGTCGAAAACGAAATTCTCAAAAAGACAAAACGACTTGGCATTTAAGTATTTGTACGGACAAAAAGTTAATTTAAACAGCAGGGTCCCAATTGGAAGCCAAAACTAACAAATCCCATATTACTCGAGAATCTGCCACAAAAAACCGCTTAGAATTCAGACAGTAGGCAGCCTACTCGGAACCGAAAGACCTAAGTCTAAGAAATAGAAATAATATAAAAAAAAACTTACGAATTCCCTGCGGGTAGGCCGTCGGTGACGTCACGACACGTGTACCGCCGACTATTGTGTGTGGATGTGTGTGCAACACTGTCGTGTGGGATGTGCATTGTACCTTTGCGTTAAAAGTTCAAAAAAAAAAGCACTAAGAAAGTAACGCCGTCTGATTGGCCGATTTTGTGGACCAATTAGAATGTGACATTTCGAATTTGACATGTGATGATGGTGGTTGTTCTGAAAGTTTTGAGTGAGGTTTGTGTGGGCAGGTTATGTGGTGTGTGTAGCGGCAAGGCGTCCGGGACGCGCGAGGGCTCGAGAGCCACTGCGCCTGCGCAGCGCGCCCGGCCAGAGAGAAATTACGTCAGCGGGCACACTGGCACAACGCACCCCTTTTTTTCTGTAATTAATTTCTTGTAACATTTTTGGCGGCGAAGTTTTTTTTTGTTTTTGGCAAATGATCGCTGCGTCTGATAATGGGAAGCTTAAGAATTTCAGATTAGTGCTTGCTTCTTAGTTTTGTCACAACTCAAAACAAATTCATAAATGCAATCGCTAACTTGTAGTTACTAGCTATCTTCCCGTTACCCGTAGGAACCTTAATCCTGAATAAAAAGTTGCCTATTTATTAATTTATGGTATAATAATAAGCTATCTTCATTCTAAAGTTTACTAAAATCCGCTAAGCCGTTTCAGCGTGGAGAAAGAAGTACCTAACAAACCTTGTCAAAAGTCAAACTACATAATATATTGATTTAGTTGGACTCAATATGCGATCATTTTAAAACATCAAAATTAATTCTAGCTACGCCCCTTCCAACCTCCTTACGCCGGCAAAAGAACATACACTCACTCACTCACTTTAAACTTTCGCTTTTATAATGTGATGTTTTTTAATTCAGTATGTATCAGAAGTAAATTAAGCCTTCGATGAAAATACATACCTGGATCAGGGATAGGTAACTAACGGTCATTTTCAATAACCTATCTGTCCACAGTTTGCCCTATTAGAGATAGGAATTTGACATTACTTCTATGGAGCTTGGATAGATAGGTTATTGAAACCGATCGTGCCTACATCATTTTTATAAATCAAAATGTCATGATTTAAAAAAAGTTTTCGAGAAATATATAACAATTACAACCCCTTCTACAGTTTAAACTACAGCATCCCACTAAGATTCCTCTTAGAAAAATTCTAGCACCATTCAAACTGGTGATGTGGACGCGTCCCATTCAGCCGATCCCAGTTACCTGCGCCTGCGTCGCACCCACACACAGACCCGACACACTCACACTCCTGGCATGTGTGTGTTTACATATACACACACACACACGCCAGGGAGACGTGCCACAGACGCGACTCCTAATGCCTGCGGGAATGAAGGTGAAAAATGCAGCAAGTGAAAACGAATTTTTTTCAAGCAAATTTTTTTTTTACAAATTGGATCCTTTTTGAGAGCGAAAGTGTTGTCTTGTTGGAATTTTTGGTGATTTGTTACCGTTTGACGGTGGGTGTTGAAAAAATTAAGTGCGGGGTGTTTGTCAGTTTTTCTTTAACAAACAGTAGGCTTGCATTACTGTTGTGGTGGAAACGACGCTGCAATGAGGCAGAATGCTTTTACAATATCCGTAGAGAGAGAGAGAGAGAGAGAGAGAGAGAGAGAGAGAGAGAGAGAGAGAGAGAGAGAGAGAGAGAGAAAGAATTTATTTAAAAAAACAGTACCTACTTAACATCTATGAAAAAAAAAAAGAACAGGGCGTTTTACACAATCACGATACAGCCGTTACCGTAGAAACTTGTAATTTGGAATCGATATTCCTCAAATGGTCTAGCTCTAGGCGAACAATAAGAACGGATTTTTCAAAATTCCACCCTTAAGTGGATTAAACAGGGTGTCAAAATTTGTTACTCTTATACAATTAGTATAAAAAAATTAACCTACTACATATTCCCTTTTGGTAAAAATATTTTCGCCATACTAATTAATTATTATAATTGGACCGACGACATTGTAAGAGTCGCAGGGAGCCGATGGATGCAAATGGCTAATAGCCGTTCATGGTGGTGTTCAAAGGGGGAGGCCTATGTTCAGCAGTGGACTTCTTCCGGCTGATGATGATTGTAATTAGAACGGCATGCCCAGTGCCGGATTTACCATAGAAGCTGAAAAAGCTGAAGCTTAGGGCGGCAAAATTAGAGGGGCGGCGAAATTGGGCCAAAAAAAAATTTGGTACAGAAAAAGTAAAGCTTTGTTTTGCTTAGCTTAAAAATATACCCAAAAAGTTGTAAAAATAATCTAGAAACTAGGTTATTCCCCTTAAAAAAACAATTAACTTTATTGTGAACCGTGTATCTAATTTTAGCAGTCAGTATTTTTTTCGCATTTTTATAGCTTTGGGGCGGCAAATGTGTAAATCCAGCACTGGGCATGCCAATAATAACTAATTATTATTTTGGTGGAAAATAAAAAATGAGGTGTAGTAGTAAGTAAGTACTAATGTTGATATGGAATGGGCAGAATAAATTAGATTTCACTAGAGTGCAGTCGTATCAATTCAAGCCTGTCCCCGCAATAATAAAAATTACCAGCATGTCTTTAAAGGTTCCAACTACGTCCTTATCCCCTTACCCCGCGACCTAAGAAAGTATAAATAAAACATAACTATCGCCGCTCGGTGCTGGGTACCTCCGAGGGACGTTGGCCCGGCCGCGCGTGTGTGCGTGCGCTTTATTATGTGCGCTCACGTGAGCCGGCGCCTGTGTGCGTGCGCCCTAAGTACACACTGCACACTGCAGGGCGGACGTTAGACAGTAGCGCAGCGGATTAGAATCTGTAATAAAACTGATATACAACGCACAACAAGACAAAAAATTAAAAATTTGTTTTATTCAATAGGATACATTGTGATCATTTTAAAACGTCAACTTAAAACTAGTTACGCCTGCTCCAACCTCCTTACGCCGGCAAAAGAACAGGCAAGAAACGCCCGACAGGTAATTTTTTTGGCGCAATCACATTGACAATTTTATTCTTATTACTAATACTACTACAATTTTTTGTCATTTAATAGTCCGAAGTATTTTAATTAGCTTTACTAATAAAATTGACATGTTTTAGTATTATATAGTACTAGCTGTTCCCCGCCGCTTCACCCGCGTGAACTACAGTTTATCGCGATAAAAAGTATCCTATTACCTTTCTCAGGGATCAAATTTCTAGAATAAAAGCAGCTTAAGTTACTCCTTAGAACATTGGATATCTGCGAGTGAAAGACCCATCAAAATCGGTCCAGTCGTTTCAGAGATTAACCGGAACAAACAACGTTTACGGCGTGGCGTTTGGCTTTAGTTTTACTTACGTCATTTCGTCAAACACTCAATGCACTCTCAGCGGTGCAGTCCGATCACCTCAACTATCCAAAATTATCCTTTAGAGATCGGCCTGCAACCCTTCCTTGTACACCCTTACTCGACTTCCTTGTACATTTTATTCAGTAAAATGATTTAAAATAAGCCGTATTTCAGACTTTAGATTCTCCAAGTTTCGGTATGGAGCGCTGAAAACAAAATGTTTGGAAGGAAACTAAAACTTTATAGTTTTGTAAACTATTAAATCTGTACTTGGGGTACAAAGCCGACGTGTGGGGAACGTCAGCTGTCACATGACATCATGACAGCCGTATGACAGCCGAAGACATTTCTTGCTACTCGAAAAGTCACCGAAACACCGACATAATATGTTATGCCACGGTGCAACTGGCGGCCGCGCCGAATGAAGCCAAGTTCAGGCTCGTACTACTCCTATGCAAATGGCCAAACCATAATTACGGCGAGCGCTGCGGTGAAATAAAACGCATGAATTATGAACGGACTTAGAAATTATTCTTCGTTTGAAACATTCTTGCCATTGTCCAACGTGCGCGGGCGCAGATGAAAATGTAGTTTTAGTGGTTAGTCCGCGATGTGGCGGAAGTGGCTTTCTACTGAGACTTTGAGAAATTCGCTGTTAATTTTCTTTTCCTTTCGTATCATCATCATCATCATCATCAACTGCGAAACACAGGCTTCTCTCAAGGTACGCCACTAAGCCCGGTTTTCTGCTCTTCCCATCCAACTACTGCCAGCCACTCGGCGCAAGTCGTCGCTCCAACTTGTCGCAGCGCGTCCTACACTACGTTTGCCAAGTCGCGGTCTCCACTCAAGAACGCGTCTACCCCAACGGTTATCGGTCTTCTTTTGTATGGCAAAACATTATTGGCGGAGAGTGTATACGTTATTTTCTGGTAATCGTTTTTTTCCATGTTGCGATTAATGCCATTCTGAGTCTCTAGCCCACCGGAAGGCCTCCGACATGACTTAATTAACGACTGATACGTGCCCTCCGAAGCACGGTAGCGTTCAATTGTAAAACGTTCGTGATGACCGTGCTGATTTTTGCTTTAGCGTGGAAAAAGGTTCTTGCGGGATAAGGGGAAACCTGCGGGTGTAACCGTGGGGCATAGCTAGTATTACTAGTAGTTATTTAGTATTGCTAGTACCTACACATGTGAAAGTGACTCCGTCTGTCTGTTCGTTAGTAACTTTTTCACGCCTAAGCCGCTAAACTGATCTGGATGAAAATTGGCACAGAGATAGTTTGAACTCTGAGAAAAAACATAGGTTACATTTTATCGCGATAAACTGAAGTCCCGCGAGTGAACCCGCAGAGCAAAAAGTAACAGATTAAAGAAAAAATAAACTCTGTAATCACATCAAGTTATACAGAGTCTAAGTTATGTTGTAAGTCCTCAAGTACATTGCCACGTAATGTAAGTAAGTACAAGGTAACTAAACAAGTTAATCTGCTGGATAATCCGGTATAGCGTTTTTCAAGCGCACGCGCAATCTAAGCAGCATTACTTTGATAACTTAGAATTAACTTAATTGTAAAAGGGATGAGTTAAGAGTTAATTATAAGGAGACATGTAACTTTCTGCCTCATATTTTTAGATCGTTTCAAATTATTTTATCATATACAAAGTTAACAATGATAAATAACCTAGCTTTTTCTTGAGGTTTCGCCAGCGTTAACTACATTTTATAACAATAAAAAGTATCATATGTCCTTCCCCACGATTTAAATAATCTCCATGCGCAATTTAATCAAACTCATTTCATCTGAAAGACATACCTACAGAGAACCTCCGGTAACCTGACTTCAAGAGTCAGTTTCCAAACCAAGCATAGCGTGGCGCCACCTTCGAACTATATTCACAAATTAAGCACAACAAAGTCAAAGTCAATTATATTTATTCAATAGGATACATTGTGATCACTTTAATACGTCAAACTTAAGACTAGCTACGCCTGTTCCAACCTCCTTACGCCGGCAAAAGAACATGCAAGTAACGCCCGGCCGGCTTTTTTTTTGGGCGCGATCACATTTACATTTTTACTCTTACTACTAATTGATTGAATTGGAGCAAGTTCCCTACATTCCAACGCTTTGTTGTCATCTAAATAGTCCGATATTTTATAATGAGCTTAGATAATAAGATTTCTCTTGGTTGGTTGTGCACATTGGGATATGGAAACATGAACATTAACGAGTTGGGGGATTACAACCAAAGCAGACTACACTGAGAAAAAAATTCAAGCTTTCCTTCTGAGTCTTTACCTTCCAAGACCATTTCCTTCCTTATTTTGTATTAGTTTTCCTTCTGAATCACAATTCCTTCCCTTTTGACTCAGAAGGAAAACGGTATTTCGGAAGGTCTTTTTTCTCCGTGTAGACCCCACAAGCCAAAGAACGAATCTGTTTAATAAGCTACCTAATAACACATTTGTAATAAGTATTCACCGTCAGATCTAATTACATTTGATGCAAACACAAGACATGCCACTTGCTAGGCGACTAGCCGCTGGAGCAAGTGGCTGGAGCAAGTGCATAAAGTCAGACATTAGTCAATTGACGTTATCATTCCGTGCTTGCATCATTAGGTAGATAGGAACGGGCTCACGCGATCGGTTGTGCGGCTAACTAGTTGGTACATTCAGCGACAAAAGTCACTGAACAACAACACATTTTTCGATTCTCTTAACTATCACACCAACCTTCGACCGAATCATCACTTAACATCACGTGTGTAATGTTATAGTCAAACGCTACCCTTTAAGTTGTAAGAAAAAACAAACATTAAGGTACAATTTGGCAACGGGCGACATGAGGCGACGGCGGACGACGTGACGTCGCTTTATGTCGCCACGACACGTCGTTACGTCCTGTCGCTACAGAAAAAGTCATTTTGAACAGAAACTCGCTCAACGTTTTGTTGCTCCGGCGTCAGCGGCACTACCTACTGATCCGCGGTCGGGCGACACCGCTCGACGACGCGTCGCTAGCTTCGTGTCGCTAACTACGGAGGGTATCTCATAGAAATACATAGAAACCAGTAGTGTCGCTGTGACACGTCGTCGGCCGCCGCCTCACGTCGCCCGCTGCCAACTCGCACCTTAACAGATCCAATACGCATTTGGGAAATCGGGTATGATTAGCTAATTTTGTTGCTGACTGTACCTGAATAATAAAGCTGACAATATGTATATGATTTGTAGTCCCTGATACCCTAGAAACAAGGAATCTTAGTTAGTGGTCAGATAGCTGTGTATATGGGCGCAATTATTGTAAGTTAGTTAATATTGCTATTGGTGAAAGTTTTGTGCACCGTCACTTATTGACATTTACAGTTATCTAAAATAACAAAGGTTCGATTTACACGTAAACCAATACATTTTTTTTATTCAATTATGTTTTTTACAAAACAATACTATAATAATAATATCTGGCTAATCTTGATTGCGCTGAATGGAAACAATATCATTAAAGTTGTTAAGTTGTTTTTGTTATTACACTATCTGAAGAAAATCTGAATAATACAAATTCAATAAAAAAAACATTTGTTTACACGATATAATGATGTATTATAATATCGACTATCAACAGTGGTCGATTTAGCAGCAGGCTGAGTAGGCTGGAGCCTAGGGCGGCAGATTTTAGGTGCGGCAAATTTAGTGTCAATTTAAAAAAATGTTAATGATATTAAAAGAGTCGTATATATGTATTTAAATATTATTATGTGCACACAAACAATAAAACATTGTTCACGACTTGAATTTTCTTAAATTTTTGTCTGATGCATAAAAAAATTACACATTTAAAAAGGAAAGGCAGAGGCCGTAGAGGTTATAGAGGTTGGTAGGGGCGGCAAAATTTGAATTCTTAGCCTACTGGCGGCAATGTGTAAATCCGCCACTGACTATCAACGTTAAAAGTTATAATTATAACTAGCAGATGATAGTAAAGTTTTGTTAGTTCGACACAACGCTGAGCGCGTTGAAGTCTTTGTATGCAATATAAAATGAAAAGAAAGAAATTATAGTGAGAAAATATTCTCAACCTTAAAACATAACTTAGTAAATAGACTAAGTGCTAAATGAGTTACAGGATACAGGTTTCTAAATTCTGACTTCAATGATGATCTCATACCATAATACTATCTCATAAGGATAATAGTTTTTTTCAAATTAAACAGCAGCGTTTGACCACAGTCACCTGATGTTGTGTGACGATATGGTCACGGCACTACTTCTGAATTGGATACTGGGTCTCAAGTGAGGTTACCGGAATGGGCAGTCAGTTGAAACTTTGTAGTTTAACTAGTTTCAGCCTTGCTTTTTCGTTTTTCTTTTTCTCAGTTGCGTAACCTGTCACAGAATTATGTAAAACGTTTCTAAGTCCATCCCCGCTGTAATTACACTCGCAATCTAGCCACGTCTGAGCAAAAAGACGAGCTTTAATAACTTCTAATAAGTAGAGGACAGGACTGGTTCTAAGGACAGCGGACAGGCGGGTTAGAAAAACGTACGCTTGGGAATGGGACCTTCGTGGTACCTGGTTTAAATATTTCTTTTAAATCTGCCCTCTCTGATACTAAAAAGTCTTTTCAGCTTTTCATTGAATAATTTACGCACCTAATTTACTTTCAATAGAGGAAATTTGCCGAAGAACCAAGCTCACCAACATAACTCTCAGAATTTGCAAGTTGAAGTGGCAATGGGCATTGGGCAGGCCACATTGCTCGACGAACCGATAACCGATGGGGAAAAAAGGTTCTCGAGTGGCGACCCGAACCGTAAGACGCTCTGTAGGTAGGCCCACTAAGTGCACATACGACATTGTAGGAGTCGCAGGGAGCCGATGGATGCAAATGGCTAATGGCCGCTCATGGTGGCGTTCAAAGGGGGAGGCCTATGTTCAGCAGTGGACTTGTTCCGGCTGATGATAACTATGATGAGACCTTTAATTAGTATGGAGTTTGAAACCTGGGGAAGGACATAGGATACGTTTTATCGCGATGAATCCACGAGGGTGGCACCACCTTTGTACCTAATATTTTTGTGTATATAAAAGTCAAAAGTCAATATTTATTTATTCACTACGATACATTGTGATCACTTTAAAACGTCAAACTTAAAACTAGCTACGCCTGTTCCAACCTCCTTACGCCGGCAAAAGAACAGGCAAGAAACGCCCGGCAGGTAATTTTTTTGGCGCGATCACATTGACAATTTTATTCTTATTACTAATTTATTGAATTGGAGCAAGTTCACTAAAATCCCAAGCTTTTTTTGTCAGCTAATGGTCCGATATTTTTTAATTAGCTTTACTAATAAGATTTCTCTTGTTTGGTTGTACACATTAGGATATGGGAACATGAGTATTAATAAGTTGCGGGATCATAATTATATTTGCAAAGCTAAGTATAACTATTGAAAGTGACTCATGGCTTTGAAATTTCATCATCATCAGCCTGTATCAGTCCGCTCTTAGACAAAACCTCTCCCAAGGTACGCCACTGAGCCCGGTCTTCGTCTCTTCTCATCCAGCTACTGGCAGCCACTCCACCTTGTCGCAGGACTTGTGTTTGTTTTCTTTGTGCACAATAGTTAGGTAGTCAATGAGCTGATACTTTTGTAGAGGTAATAAATTGCAACGTGACTGCAAGCCCTTATCAATACAGGCTTAGCCTTAGAAGACTGCTCTATAGCTATTAATAAGTAATCTCAGCTTATTAATAATGCATGTTCTAGGAACGCATTCAACTGCCTTCTATCTCAGGTTTGTGAGGCAGCTAGATAGGTCTTGCTGGTTACTTATTTTCTCATGCATTTAATTCGTCAGTTATTAGGTGTACCTATTAGTGTCCAGTGGTTTGGGCTGTGCGTTGATAGATCACTATGTCAGTCAGTTATCAGTCAGTCACATTTGAGTTATATATATAAGTATATATAGATTCTAGACTAGCTACTCTTCGCTATTTTACTCCAGTAAGCTAACATTTATGGCTATAAAAACAACCTGCATTGCGATTGTAATTTACACGGAAACTCTTCCGACCACGAATTCGGAAAAAAATCCTTCAGATTTTTTTAGTCACGATTCTTTAATCTGAGTTTGGAAAGTGATATTTAATTTGACAACCCAGCTGCTTAATCACGGAAAAGTTTCCACCACCTATTTACTCTCGGAAAACGTTTCCGTGAAGCAAAAGTAACGTCGAATGCGATACGGAAACTTTCCGAGTGAATTAGAACCGCTCTACTGATCTCCTTTTCCAGGGTCTTAACTGTCTCTAGAGCAAATTTCATCAAAATTGATCAAGCCTTTTAGGAGGAGAAGAGTTACGAATATACGCACACCGGACTTTTGTATAGACATTTTTTATTTTTCTCAATTAGTGAGTTGACAGATTCATAACTTCAGTGTGGTAGCTAGTCAGGCGAGCACTAGAGATTGTCCTATTCATCTCCTTCACCAAAAGCTGTTTTCCGAATTTTACATGAGACTTGTTCCAAAAATAACGTGTTTTCACAAGTTTGTGTAAAAAATGTTTGTAATTTAGAATCTTTTATTACATGTGCGAGATTCCTATTGAGATGTTTTGTTTAGTACATTATTTTCTTTTTTGCATAGTTAGAATGCGGACCTACGCGAACTCCAGACTCTGATTTGGGCTGAAATCGCTCAAGATGGAGAAGAGTGGCGCTCGCTCGTTTTGGAGGCCAAGACACACTTTGGGTCGCTGAGCCATTGGAGTTAGTTCATACTTAAGAGTATAACTATGAGAAGCCTATCTTCAGACTTGTGATAGAAAGACGACTTTCAAAGGCTTTTACTGAATCTTCGCAGTCGTCTTTCCCCATTGCGGCACATCGGTCATTTATTTATTTATTTATTTATTTAATTCAATTACAGCTATTATTACAGGTATATCCTAATTCAATAGTGTAGAAAACTTAATAATATTTTAAAACTAATCAATACAGTCATTTTTAATACATAGTAAAATTTTCTAAATCCTAGCATAAGTCATATAACATTACTTTCTTAAATTCTACAACCGAGCAAACAAATAGATCGATTTTCTCGGCAACTCGATTCAGTGCTTGCAACGTCCGTATCAAAGGCGCCCTAGCCAGCAGCTGAGTCCTCGCGCGAAGCACCTGTAACAGTCGCGGCCGGCGCCGCCGCGCCACGTACCCGTCTGGCACGCACAGCGCCATCATCGCCAATATGTCCGGATTCGAGATGCTACCCCGAAATACTCTCATCAAATAGTATGCGAGTGCCACATCCCTCCTTGTCTCCTTGTCATCAATGCACATATACATCAAAAACTTTATCTCAATAAAGTAGTCGTAGATTTATTTCTTAATCAAACGAAGCGGGGAATCGAAATCTATCCATAAACTCATAAAGTTTAATAAACCACTTCTTTTACAAAGTGTGCAGTTTATTTTTCATAAGAAATCCGTTGAATAAACAATCTTGAAGAAGAACAAATCAGGCGTTTTGTGAGAGTATACTGTGTACCTATAATTTGTTGGCTTTTCAATAATTCATGAAGTCTGCATGGCAATGGTGCAATGCGTTACAATGTGCACTATCTTGGGTTTAAGTCACAGTCTATAAATCCATACAGTCGTCCAAAGAAGCCGTCTAGGCAGGGTAAATTGTACGGAGCGAGAGGGGCGAGAGGAAGGTTTGGCAGTACCAAGCTGCTTACAACGCCTGTATTTGTAGCTGGGTACGCAATATTCAGGGCTAATCCGTGTTTGTTTTAATTTCGACCGATGTAAAATAATGAGAAAAATATAGAATGTAATGTAGGAATGCCAATAAAACGTTATCTGCCAACCATATATATCTTAACACGACAAATTTAGATAAAATGACGTGCACGTAGGTGACGCATCCAGAGTATCAGTTCCCAGTCCAGGTGTAGCGTGGTGCCATCTTCGACCACATCGTCACTTAACAGGTCTTAACATCAGGTGACTTGTGGTCAAATGCTACCCTGTAAGAAGTGAAAACAACCTTCTTTTACTCCTTATAAGTCTTGCAATTTTGGAGTATGCCTTACTCCAAGGCTCCCAAATTAAAGTGATATCCGTATATTGTCTACTAGAAGAAGGGAAGAGAGGGAGAGGTAGACCGAAAAGAACATACATAGACCAAGTTAAAGAAAGGATTGACGTCATGTCGTACCAAGAGGTCAAAAGGATGGCCGAGAACAGAACGGGATGGAAATTGCTCCACCGAAAAGAGCTCGGCTCTTAAATAAAAGAAGAAGATATTGTCTACTGTATTCGGATATCGGTTTGCCGTAGGTACTAATTGTAATCGACTTGTTATTACAAGCTCTTGTAACGTGTAAATTGTAATTTTATAAAACAGGGCCTCGAAAGCAAGCGCCAATGCTGTCGTCTAAGAACTTGAAGTACAATGGTCTAGTCTAAAAGATACCTATACATTTAAGATTTAAGAAGCCACCCATGTTTTATGTGATATTCACCAATTTTTATCTTGGTCTCTTATCATCATCACCATCGTCAGCCTATTACGTCCCCACTGCTGGGACTTTGGCCTTCTCTCAGAGAGAGTGAGTATGAGCTGTAATCCAATCATCATCATAATCAAACATTTAGCTTTCATAGATACCAAGACCTGTGACTATAAGTTTTGTGTTGATTCGCCATCGCTCGAAAATAGTGAAAGAAAACATCGTGAGGAAACCAACACGTCCAAGAACCACAATATTCAAGGGCATATGACATCTACCAACCCGCACTGGGCCAGCGTAGAATACTACAGTCCAGTCTTTCTGAGAGAAGCCCAGAATCCCAGCAGTGGGAACGTAATAGACTGATGATAATTATGAAGTATAAAAAAAAGACATTTTTTCATTCAAGTCCGCAGAGATATGCCCTCTTAAAAGACTCCCATGTTGCATTCCCAAGTTTCGCAGTACGTTTGCAACATTGTTGCAGTATTTGTAGCAGCAGATCGGCTACGCAAGATATTTATGTTAAGATTTTGTCACTTTATAGTCCCCTATTCAAGGCCGAGATACATAGTTTATAATATATTAGCATCCCAAGATGCGGAGCGATGATAACACCCTGGTAGTGACGTCGGCTTCAGAATCTTGAGATCCATTGTTGTGAGCTTGAGCTTTTCTGAAGGAAAACATCGTTATGGACGGACCCCCCCCTACCACGATTAAAAAAATTAAGAAACAAACATCAAACAATTGGTCGAAGAATGTTATATTTAATTTTATCGAAATTATCATAAACGTATAGAAAATTCTTAGTTACAGAGTATATTTGAGATTTGAGACGCTTTGCGCAAAACTGGCCCAACCCAAAAAAATATGAAAATAGAGTCATTTACACCAAATTATAAATCTTTCTGAATCTTCAAACCCAGAGTGGCCTATTTTAATATTAAGTCTTATCAATAGTAGAGTTTAATATCAAACTTCATTATGTACTTCAATTAAATAAACTGCTAATCATAAATTGCTCTGCGTATCAAAATACATAAGTAGGTACGTTCTGGGCACTCTTCCACTGAGCGACCATAAAATAGAAAAGAAATAGTAGAAATAAAACCTAGGGCTAGACGCTTCACCGCAACTTGAAATATTTCTAATAATAAACAGATATAACATTATTTTAAAACATGATAAAAAGAAAAAGCAAGATGGCGACGGTGGCCATCTCGGCATCTCGGATCGAATGCGCGGGAACGCAGGCTATCGAGTGACTCCGATAAATTGACATAGGCCTTATATGGTGTGTGGAACCCATTCGTCTTAGGATCGGTGTGGCCAGTTGGGTTTCTCAAAACTCCCTAGTCCTGTAGGTAATAGTCTGTGTCTAAAGGAGCAACTTTTTGGAACGAAGTTTTCTTTCTTTTTTGGAGCAGCATGAAAAGTCACTTTCACAACTTTATTTCAATTTCCCACACTCGTACACTTTAACGAACACATGATGGTTAATAATCCGACAGTATCACATTATCACTCGAAAAAACACAAGTTTTGGAAATAATAAATAGAATTTCTATGTTGACAGTTCAATTGCCGCCAAAAAGTCCCAGTTCAGGGATGTTTTTATCATTTATTTCTGTAAATGTCGCTTAATACATACATACATACTTAATGTTTGTATGACAGCAGTATCTTTTTATAATAATAAATACATATAATTGTATCTAACAAATAAATAAGTGCCAAACATTATGTTGGTATTATACAGCAGCCATCGTAGAATAGAACAGAAACTTTATTTTATAAATATTTGAGTCAATAAGTAGTGTAGGTATTAATTTTTAAATCTTCTTACAAACCAAAACAATCCAGTTTTTAGGAAAACAATTTTGTACCTAGCAACACTGTTTAGGTCATACTCCTTAGTGCACGTTAGATGCTGGGTTAAATTGGGTACATGTCGGGACGGACGGATAGAAAAAAATGCGCGCTCATGTCGTATTTCAGTAGTCGTTTTTTTTTATTGTTTTGCGTCAGTTTGAAACGATTTCTTGTCGGAGGTAATGGAAACTGTACGCTGTACTTGACGTTTGCTTCTACTTGTAGATGTTTAGAAAAATGCATTGAATCAGCGATGATACTAAAACGTTGGCTAAGTAATTTTTATCTACGCTCGCAGATCTTACACGGAGAAAAAATACCTTTTTTGAAATACATTTTCCTTTTGAGCCAAAAGGGAAGGACTTTTGTTTCAGAAGGAAAAGGAAGGTAAAGTAAGAAAGGAATCGGTCTTTCGAAGGTAAGACTCAGAAGGAAGGCAGGATTTTTTTCTTTGTGTCGATGACTTTTTCAGGAATTGCGATTTGTAGTCAGACTAAACTAGTAAAAAAAGCATAAAGACAAGTAATGAAATGAAATGAAATGAAAATACATTTATTACCTACTGACACACACAATATCGCACAAATTAGGGACGAGAACAAAAAGTAACAATCACACATAAAATAGACAGGTGCGACATTGCGCGATGTCAGAAATAGGTCCCGGCTTAGCATACAACTGAGGCTGTACACCAGCCTCAGTTACTGATTTTCAGCCGGAACCCACTTCATGACATCACGGACAAGTACAAACAGAGAACAAATAAATAAAAATGGAAGTAAAAATATTAGCATATAATTATACAAAGTAAGAAACTAAAAGACAAAACAAGAATTTAAATAAAAAACACAGGTTACAAAATCAAATAAGACACAAAACTGAACGCAAAAAACTGACATTAACTTCCTGGTGTGTTCCAGCAGCCTCACTTGAGAGCCTGTTCCCAATCTAAGGCTGGAATTTTAAAATCACGCTCAGGTGATAATCAGTACTTGAACGCAGATTTGACGCTGTCAGTTCATACAAATATGTCAACTCAATCGCTACTCAAGCATTGATCTACACTTGAGCGTCATTATATAATACCAACCTACGTGTATCATGGCGCCACCTTCAACCATATCGTCGCTTAACATCAGATGACTTGTCGTCAAACGCTAACCAAACATAAGAATAGAATAAAAATATATAGTTTAAAAAACTAAAAAAAACACTTTAAAAACGCACTCACAAATATAAAATAATTAAATTGACTTGTATTAGTTACGATATAATGGTTAATTCAAAAAATGTGGAGCACTTTTTGGTTGTGTGTACTTTTATTTACCCAGTAAAAGAAGCGCTCCACACTTTTTGAATTAACCATTATATCGTAACTAATACAAGTCAATTTAATTATTTTATATTTTTGAGTGCGTTTTTAAAGTGTTTTTTTTAGTTTTTTAAACTATATATTTTTATTTTTTTACTTTTTAGTCTTTTGTTACCAAGTCCAATCTATCGGACTCATCAAAAGGAATCATATGAGCCCAAACTCGAGGAGTTTACTAGTAGCCACTGCAGAGATCCCCTACCCACCTTCTGGCTGCATCATCAGACCCTCGTCACCAAGTTCAATCTATTGGACTCATCAAGACGAATCATATGAGCCCAAACACGAGGGGTTTACTAGTAGCCACTGCAGAGATCCTCTACCCACCTTCCGGTTGCATCATCAGACCCTCGTCACCAAGTTCAATCTATTGGACTCATCAAGACGATTCATATGAGCCCAAACACGAGGGGTTTACTAGTAGCCAGCGCAGAGATGCCCTACCCACCTTCCGGCTGCATCATCAGATCAGGTCGATGATACCAAATTATTGCATTGTCACCGAGATTACATACACATACAAAGTTTCAAGTCGATACGACAATTAGAAGTAGATGAAAATTGACTTCTAAGATTTGATTACATTGTTAGTTAGTTAGTTAGTTAGTTAGTTAGTTACAAGTCAAGCTAATAAAAGTGTTTTAAAAATGAAGAAAAGTTGCAAAAATAATTAATGTTTATACTTATCCACCACAACATGCAAATAATTAATTTAAAACTTAATTTTATTGCTGAACTATAATTTTGTAAGTCACTACATAGTACTCGTATAAAACAAAGTCGCTGTCGCTGTCTGTCCATCCTTATGTATGCTTAAATCTTCAAAACAACGCAAAGGATTTTAATACAGTTTTCAGCAATAGATAAAGTGATTCAAGAGGAAGGTTTATATGTATATTACATATATATTATAGCACAGAAAAGCCGTAAAATTCAAAGATTTGTAAAATACTGCCCCAGATTAGTATCTACAAATCTACATTGCACCCATGCGAAGCAGGGGCGGGTCACTAGTTGGTATATAAGAAAGAATTAACAGCATTTTGTAACGGGCAATAAGCCAATAAAGTAGTCATTAGGGTCTTGTGCTTATTACCAGACAAAAGGGCACTCAAGTTCTCGCTAAGCCTCCCTTTAAATAGTTAGACTTACTGCTTCTATAAAAGGCTTTGTATTGATAAAAAAAATGGCGTAAAACTAAGCAATAAAAACCATTCGTCATTAGCACTTCTAGACCCTAGAATAAAAGGGCAGAAAGAGTCATGAAGGGAATTGTCAGGAATGTTCATCATACAGTGTTGATGTGATAGATAATGTATAAATGTAATAAAATATAAATAACAAATAGAACAAGCAAATTAAAAATTAAATAAAAATAATAGTGATAAAGATCATCACAAAGTGAGCCCATTGTTAGTTTCTGATATAATAAACCGGGCTCGAAACTTATTTGAGCATTTTACGCTTTATCTCAAATATTTTACTCCCCTTTGAAAAATTCACCTGAACTTCTTCAAGAATGTTGCCATTGTTACCCACATGTCTATTTAAAAAAAAATGTCGTCATACGCGATGGACATTGAAGGCAATTCTAAGCATCCGTTTAGGTATCCTAACGCAGAGCGCGGACAAGCAAGAATGCCGATCCAGTCTGCTGGTGTTTTTGCCTACTTACTCCACCTTATTGACCACTAGAGGGTGCTGTTCTAAAACAGCGCAACTGACAATCTACTCTCTTTAAATTTAAACTGTATTTTTATGCCATCACGGTTTGTTTTGGAGTGAGGGTCCAAGCGTCTCCGGTGGAAGGTTTCAGGGTGCAGTTTGTCATTGCAGCATTGAAGGGGACGCAAGTTCTTGCGTTTGCAATGGTCAAGCTCAGGTAGATTGTCGTCTAAACGTGATTATTTTATATAAACGAGGACGCCTGATTTATAAGCTTACCGCGGTAAATGGGCCGTGCAATAACAGTGCAATTTTCAGTAATTTTGCAGGGAAATATGAGGGGAATGTTCGGCATGAACAGTTTGCGTTTAGGATTGAGTTTTAAGAATGCCTTCGGGTAAAATCAGTGGAGCGTTAAATTCCACAGCGTGAAGGTCAGTAATCAATTACAATGCCTATAGTTACCCTCATGTTAATGTTCAGAAAATCCGGGATCAACATTATGTGAACTATTAGAGTGTTGGTCCAATGCTAGTCAAACGGCCTTTTGTGAACTCGTATCTATTCACCCACACAACTAAACATATGAATGAGACGTAAGTTCCACTATTATCGTCATCATCGGCTTCTTACGTTCCCACTGCTGGGACACAGGGCTTCTCTCAGAGAGAATATGGGCTATAATCTACCGCACTGGGCAGTGCGGGTTGGTACCACCAAGCTATGGTTTCATCACGATGTTTTCCTTCACCGAAAGCTGAAGCTCATTGTAGGATTCGAACCCACGTCCTACGGATCGCAAGCCGACGTCACTACCACTGAGCCATCATCGCAATGTAACGGCCATCTAAGTAGTGACCGCAGAGAATGTTGCTTAACCTAGTTAGTTAAGACAGACTAGGTAAGTTTCGCTACGAGCGCTTCCTGAATAGGTTATCCCTACTAATGTCATATGTAATATCATAAATGCGAGAGTAACTCTGTCTGTCCGTCTTTCACGCCTAAACTACTGCACCGATTTCAATAAAATTTGACAAAGAGATAGTCTAAAACGTGAGAAAAGAACTTTTTATCGCGATAAACTGTAGCCCACGCGGGTGAAACCGCGGGGAACAGCTAGTTGACCATAAATGTAAGCTTATCTTTATTCTCATGGTCACTTTCTCATGAATACAATCCAGCGAATTCCTTAATGAATCCTGTCGGGTCTCAACTGAATGCACACGTCATGGTCAATGCACGTCCATGCCGACAATCCCCCTCTGTTATGTTGGTACATTTTAATACCACAGAAATCCTTGCTAAGTTGTAGAGGTTTTGAATATAACCCACATAGTAAGCGAAGCGATGATGTCTCAGTAGTGATGTTGGCTTGCGATGCGGGTTCGAACTTGGTGGTAGAGTATTTTCTGGTACAGTCAACGACAAAAGTCGCTGAACAATCACACTTTTTTCTATTATCTTCATCATGTTAGACACCAATTTTTGACCTCATCATCACCTAAAATCAGGTGTGTTATGTTGTGGTCAAAATGATACCATGTAAAATGTAAAAAAAATAGTAATTACTGATTTGAAACACATTTGGAAAATCGAGAACGACCAGTTACTTTTGTCTGTACTCGCCTGGCTAGCTATCAACCTCGTCGGTGCATCTGCAGTCTCATCTGAGATTTCCAACCCAGCGTGGCGTCACGTTCAACAACATCGTCACATAACATCTCGTGATTTTTGGACCCTGTAAGGTTAAACTAACATCGGCAACGCATCGCCAACTCCCCTAGTATTGTAAATATCCATATTCCATAGGCCATGGTTATGTGGGCCGTTTGCTTATTTATTCGCCAACTAGTTGGGCCCCGCGGTTTCACCCGCGTCTTCCCGTTATCCCGTAGGAACCTTTTTCAAGGATAAAAAGTAGCCTATGTGTTAATCCAGGGTATAAGCTATCTCCATTCCAAATTTCATTCAGATCCGTTCAGTAGTTTTCGCGTGAAAGAAAAACAAACATCCATCCGTCCATCCATCCATACTCACAAACTTTCACGTTAATAATATTAGTAGGATCTATTACATTAGAAAAAAAAACCTAATTGTGTTTTTTGGAAAAGCGGATCACTTATTAGGATCGCTTTGTTATTGTTTTTATGTCGCATATTTTGCGATTTCACATAAGAATCGAAACCTATAGGATACTTCCCGTTGACCTAGGATCATGAAATTTGTCATGAAGCAAGGTCTTACAGCACATGTAAAGGAAAAATTCTGAAAAACGAGTTTGTACGGAACCCAACTACGTGCGCTAGTCCAACTCACACTTTGCCGTTTCATTTCTATGCACAAATATTTAATCTGTTGCGGGAATTGAAGCCGACTTCAAGCTTTGCAGTCAGCTGTCTTCAATTGAACCTGGTCTTTGGTACAGTCAACGGCAAAAGTAGCATACTCGATTTCCCAAATTATTACTAAATCAGTAACGTTTGTTTTTTACTAACAACTTGCCAGGTAGCGTTTGACCACAACACAAAACACCTGATGTTAATTCATTCGAAGGCGACTTTTGTCGTTGACTGTACCTATATTAAAACTTTACCCACAACTAGACACAACAACTTCTTTCAGAGTAAAAGCCGATAGCTCCACAAAATCCAGCAATTTAAATTTGATGCCCGCATTCTCATTTTCGCTCGCTACTTGTTCCCGGAGCGACAGGTTGCCTAAAACGGTCGCGGGCCGCCGCGCCGGACTGGTTCGGTGGCCTTGAGGAGAAATGTCGACCGGGGCGAAAGTGCAGCCACCATGCCGTGTGCACTGGGCCGGGACCGACGAGTTGGTCCCCCGCAAAATGTGCATCAAGCTTGGTACATTGTAAGTTTACTAACAGCATTACCAACAGGCTGAGTAGGCTGGAGACTTTTATGTCTTACAGATATTAAAAGATTTCTATTTAAATACTTTTTTAATGTTATTAGGCCCACACAAAGAATCCAACATTGTTCACCCGTTTGATGCATTTTCTACAATTTGCATCTGATGTTTTGCCTGATTCATTAAAAAAAAGATAAATATTAAAAATGTCGGTAGGGTAAAATGTGTAATGTGTGTGTGTATGTGTAATGTGTGTGTGTATGTGTGTGTGTGTGTGTGTGTATCCGCCACTGATTGACAGTCGTTGTTTAAATATGATAGTTTTTGTTGCGATAACCTGTAATCCACGCGAGTTCAACCGCGGGGAACAGCTAGCTCTCCATAAAGTTACTAAGCTCTAAAGACCTAACTAATCATTTACAGAATTCCTCGCCATAAAAATAGCAATTTCTTTGCCTATTTTTTTAACAATTTCCCAATCTTGATGTTAGAAGTATTTATTGTACCTTTAACTAGTGTCTGGAGTTGTTAAACTTTATTGCTCCGCCTTCGAAACGTCGAGCTTCAAAATCCGTGCGGCTCTAAACGTTGAAACAATACGAAGGCTTTCGCTGCACTTATTCTAACTTTTTCTCGAGACGCACTGCGAGTCGATCGGCTGCGGCGCGATTAGAAACCGGTTCCGAGGCTGCAAGAGCGGCGCATTGCACTCTACATCTAACCTCGCCTTCGGAACACGTTCCCGACCACAACCCGTACCAGCAGCCCTTGAAAACCAAACGCAAACTCGCGCGTTACAACCTAACAAAGACACCGACTTAGAACTCCAATGCTAGTCTCTACGCTCACAAAACGTAACTTTTAAAGTCTCACAGCAGTTCCTTGCTACCCGTAACTGGCTTAAGTTCAAGTATTCGACTTGGAGAGTACGAGGTTAGCGATAAAATAAGTAGGATTCATTGACATCGGTCTAAGGTTCAGATATGCTGTTTAGATTGGATTAGGAGTTAGATAAAAACTAGGATTTGCTGGGAAAGCAGTGCTGATGATTGCTGGGGGATGGGCGTATTAAGACGAGGAATTGGCAATATTGGCGGCAGGGATTTCCTTTTTTCTCAGCAATTAAAAAACATACAGAGCTAACATTTATGTGAATTATAGATCATGTTTTTGATATCAAATTGTCGGAAGGATAACACGATTGGTTAACTTTCATAGCAGACAAACAATGATCGAAAAATGCCCTCTAAAAAAAAAGATTTTCGTTTTACAGGCATACAAAACCGATTTAAGAATTGATTTTTTTTTGTATGGTAAATATACACATTCTTTAAAGAACTACAGATTTAGTTTTATAAAATTAACGATAGTTTTCATTTTAAACGAGAAAAACCCTTTTTTGACGCGTACGAACTTACGGCATTAGTCAACTCGCTTGCGTTTTTGTATGGAGCTGATTTCAGATTTCTTTGTTTATCACGGCGTCCTCTTAAATAACGACTTGTAATTCATAGTTTGTTCTTACTTTATATAAGAGAGATTTATTACTAAGAGTAGATAGATAGATAACGCTTTCACCACAACAACAGAAAAATAGAACAATATACGGAAAAAAAGGCGAGAAAGAAACAAAAAAGAATAAAAAAATAGAAAGTCTAGTCTGTAAAGTAGAGTACAGCCGTAGAAATCGTTAGGATGACAAATCTGGCTTAATTTTTAATGCAACTTACGCTGGTACTTAACCTATCCTATAGTTTTTCCTACTAGAGATACATTTTTTTCGTTGCTTCTGCTTCTATGAAGGAGCTTGTGTCAATTTTCTATCACCAGGAGGGCATACCGAGGATAGATATGTTTTTAATAAATCTGTTTATCCGTTTGGAAGCTAACAATTCCAAAGATAGATACTGTTAACGAGCAATAATTCTTATGTCGGAATATAACTATAAAAAACATGTAACATTTAGAATTCATAGTAACTTCATTCTCTTACTTAAATATTGCCATTATACTCATTAATCCATTTAATTATAATAATTATATCTGTGGCAGAATGTCTACAATTGCACACATTTTATGTGAATGGCAACATTATATTCTTTCTATCAATTAGGATGGGGTAGATTTTGGCGGGGAATAGTAGTGACAGTCGATTGTATTGAGAGTTTGGTAGGAAAATATTTGGGTGGCTGTTTAGAGTGATTCATCGAGATCTGTGTGCGGTGATATTTATTCTCCTCCTGGCTTGAATTACAATACACAGACACACACATTAATCTTATAACACCCCTCTTTTTGCGTCTGAGGTAAAAAAGAAGCGCTCTACTAAATGCAATATTTGACATTAAAATGACCAAAACTCATTAATTTTGACCTTAGCACTCTTCTACACCGTCGATATTATCTACTTCTACTAACCTAGAAGGCATTTTTCCGTTACCTAATTGATTACCAGTTATTATTGTTATTATTATTTATTGATTTATTATTCAAAGTTCACGTTTGCTGACATTTAGAATACCTAGATCGAGTCTTATTAACTGTATATTCTGACCTTTACTTCGATATGGTAAGGGGATCAGTAAGTATGTAGGGATACTAAACTTATGTTAAGCGACCGAATGACTGAGTAGTTTTAATTGAGTAGGTAGTAGTTTTAATTTGAGATGGGGCAGTAAGGGTAGCTATTATTGGAAACCGCTTTATCAGGTTAACCTTAACTTTTGAGAATAAATTGTAATGTACAGTCAGCTACAAAAGTTGCTGATCAAACTTAATTTTCCAAATGGGTATTAGATCAGTAATGCTTGTTTTTTTCTTACAAAACTTTTTCTTAATAGACAGATTTTTACTCTAACTTTTAGTGACGAAAAGAAAAAGGTACTCATTTCAAAATTCAAAATTCAATAATGTTTATTCAATAGGATACATTGTGATCACTTTAAAACGTCAACTTAAAACTAGCTACGCCTGTTCCAACCTCCTTACGCCGGCAAAAGAACAGGCAAGAAACGCCCGGCAGGTAATTTTTTTGGCGCGATCACATTGACAATTTCATTCTTATTACTAATTGATTGAATTGGAGCAAGTTCACTAAAATCCCAAGCTTTTTTTGTCATCTATTTCATATATCCAGCGTTAAATATGACATAAGTTAGCGTAAATAAATGTTCTGAGATTGTATTTAATAGTTGCCAAACTTTGTTATCTGTACGTAAGTAAAGTATCTTAAAATATCGATTTCCGAAATTTTAAGTCAATATCTATCTAATATTTTACTAATATCGATAAATATCACTCATCCCTACACGGCGTACCTACGTGTTAGCTATTCAGACAATTTACGTTGCTTTATTTTGCTATAAACCACTTTGCTTTATGGATAAAAAAGTGTCATAACTCTCATTTCTTTACCTTTTATTAACTTCTTTTAATACACAACATTATGTTCGCTGAGGAAACTAAAAATGATAAAAAAGCTGTCTCTTGCACTTAGCTTATTATTTAGTCATTTATTTATTACTACCTATTCCCCGCGGTTTCACCCGCGTGGGCTACAGTTTAACGCAATAAAAAGTAGCCTATGTCCCTTCTCAGGCTCTAGACTATCTCTGTGCCAAATTTCATTTAAATCGGTTCAGAAATTTAGGCGTGAAAGCGTAACAGACAGACAGACAGAGTTACTTTCGCAATTATAATATTAAAGAAGGGATTAACTAGTTGTACCCCGCGGTTTCACCCGCGACTTCCCGTTATCCCCCAGGAACCTTTTTCCGGGATAAGTAGTGGTATATGTGTTAATCCAGGGTGTAAGCTATCTCCATTCCAAATTTCATCAAAATCGGTCTAGCAGTTACGGTGATATGTGGTAACAAACATACACACACACACACACACACACACAAACTTTCGCATTTATAATATTAGTAAGATTTTGTTTGGTGGTAGGACATTTTTTGTGCTCGACTGGCTAGCTACGAACCTCAAGATAAAAATCTATCACCAACCACATATCCGTTTGTTCCGTCAGCCTCACTTGAGAGCCAGTTCCCAATCCAGGTGTAGCGTGACGCCACCTTCGACCACAACGTCACTTAGAAGGACATATGATACTTTTTATCACGATAAACTTTAGTCCATATGAGTGAAACCACGGGGAACAGCTGGTCTCTACTCATATCTGGCGTGAAAAGATTGAATTGTTTGTTTGTTCCGCGGAAACGTAAAAACTATTAGATCGATTTTGATGAAATTTGGTATAGAGATAGTTTGAACCCTGAGGAAGGAGAAAGTAGATCTATTGCGATAAACTGTAGTCTACGCGAGTGAAACCACCGGGAACAGCTAGCTCCATGTCTATATAAATACCTATAAACTCCAATCCTGAAAAGAAGTATCACAGCTAATTGAAAATCAATTTATTCTTAACGTTATTATTGCAAGTGACGTATAAAATGGCTGTTATTATAATAATTCCCGTATTACATCCCGCGTTCGTCGAATTAGTGGTCGTGTTCAGGCGGATGGTGCACTGTTAGACCACAACCACAAAATCAGACACCACACCACAAACACCTTTCTTACATGTCAGGAATAAAGTGACATTCTACATAGCGCTGATTATATGCTATGTTTTTCTTGTTTAATATATAAAAAAAAGTCATGTCATGTGTTTGTTATGAAACTCATACGAAGCTTGACCGATTTTTATATTTTTGGCGTATATTTAGTAGGTCTCGTAGGTTATTTTTTACACAACTAGGTGATTAAAAATACTTTATCGCCATATAGTACAGTGAAACGCAGGTGGAACTGTAGGGCGCAGCTGGTATGAATATAGTATATTTTTATAGCTAAAATTGTATATATAACAGCTAAGATGCAAACGTTTTTTTTTTCTGCAATCGTGAATCGCTTTAGGCGTAAACGAACAAAAAAAGGACAGTTGGTAACCAAGGAAACGTCAAACGCTCATTGTACGATAAAAAACAGATTTTAGTCTGTGGTAAGCATGTATAACAAAAATGTATGAACGTCAAAGGCAGAATAATAGTGGTGTTCACCCCTTAAAAACTTTTGCGTTTGGTCTGAATAATGCACGATCACCCTAAGGGCGATGTCACCGTTGTAAAAAGAGCACCAAGACAAGGTCAGTGCACCTTAGATCAGCGAGCCTTATTTGTAAACATTGGCAAGATCATCCGAAGAGTTAGGCGCGAGGCATATCGGGTGTGATATCACTACTTGCAACTCCACGCGGTTAAAACCGCGTTCTCGTACAAACCTTTTTCTGGGATAAAATGTGGCCTATGTGTTAATTCAGATTAGAAGCTATCTCCATTCCGAATTTCAGTTAAATCCGTTGAGTCATTTCAGCGTGAGGAAGTAACAAGCATACACTCACTCACTCAGAAACTTTCGCAGTCATAATATTATTATGATTCTACGCTGATTATATATTTTAAGGATTTCAGTCAGTTTGTTCCTCCAGTAACCAAAGGAATTCGCGTTTACTTATATTGATACTCCACGGGGTAGCGTTTGACCACAAGTCACGTAGGTAATGGTCGAAAGTGGCGCTACGGGGTTTGAAACTGGCTCAAAGATTCAAAGATCCAAAGATTCAAAGAATTTATTGCATTCCATAATGTATATAATATAATTAAGATCAATTATGTACCCTGTTGGGCACAACAACAACATTACCTAAAAACTAGAGGAGAGGAGGACTGCCATCAATCAACAAAAAACCTATATGCCTACTGCAACCTATGTAAATCTATATATCTAGTAAACATTTCTTGCAGTTAGATTTTGTCGTTAAGGAATTCCTGTATAGAGTAATATGATTTTTCCTTTAATAAGTCATTTAAACATCTAATGAATTTTTTATTATTGTTCTGTTTTTTTAAAAATTCCGGAAGCTTATTATATATTTTTATCGACATCACGAGTGGGCCTGAAGAATGTAACTTAAGTCTCGAGGTAGGTAACATAAGTTGATTTCTCTCTCTCATGTGAGGCTGCCAGAACACACTGATAGGTGCTTGGCACCTATCAGTGTAATATTATATTATTTATTTATTTTTTATGTGTATGTATTGGTTCATTATTATCTTAAGAGTAGCTAGCCTAGCTTATCTAGCTTATCTAGCGCGCTTGTTATTGTTAAATGCAACGTACAGGAGAAGACCTCTTCCCTCTCATATGGCCGAGGAGATCGATGGCTGGGACATGCGTCAACACGTGAACGGGTGCTGCTTGTGGGGTCTGGTCTGCTTTGGTTGTGATCCCGCAACTCATTAATATTCATGTTCCCATATCCCAATGTGTACAACCAAACAAGAGAAATCTTATTAGTAAAGCTAATAAAAAATATCGGACCATTAGATGACAAAAAAAGCTTGGGATTTTAGTGAACTTGCTCCAATTCAATCAACTTAATAAGAATAAAATTGTCAATGTGATCGCGCCAAAAAAATTACCTGCCGGGCGTTTCTTGCCTGTTCTTTTGCCGGCGTAAGGAGGTTGGAACAGGCGTAGCTAGTTTTAAGTTTGACGTTTTAAAGTGATCACAATGTATCCTATTGAATATAGTAGGTACTATTGACGACTAAAGACATAAAGCATACATTTGTATGAAAGGTAAGGTGTTTGCAGTACCACAGCGGTGGGGTATAATATGTTATAACTAGTTGCGCCTCGTGGTTTCACCTGCGTCTTCCCGTTATCCCGCAGGAACCATTTTCCGGAAAAAATAGACCTATGTGTTAATCTAAAGAACTAAAGTCACCAACATAGCCAACAGAATTAGCAAGCTGAAATGGCAGTGGGCTGGTCATATAAGCCGCAGAACCGACAACCGATGGGGTAGACGTGTTCTTGAGTGGAGACCGCGACTTGGCAAACGTAGCGTAGGACGCCCTGCGACAAGGTGGAGCGACGACTTGCGCCGAGTGGCTGGCAGTAGTTGGATGAGAAGAGCCGAAGACCGGGCTCAGTGGCGTACCTTGGGAGAGGCCTATGTCCAGCAGTGGACTGATACGGGCTGATGATGATGATGATGATGTGTTAATCCAGGGTATAAGCTATCTTCATTCCCAATTTCATCCAGATCCGTTCAGTAGTTTTTGCGTGAAAGAGTAAAAAAAATCCATCCATACTCACAAACTTTCACGTTTATAATATTAGTAGGAAGTAGGATAAGGTTTATAATATGTGAGTGACGACCATTTAAGTCCATTATAGTCCTAAACGCGTGCTCCCACTGTACCACAAGCTGAACGCCTGCACTATTTCTGCGCATCTTTTTGCTTTCAAGCCTAGGTGCCTAACCTATCGCAGAACTAGTCAGCTAGGGTTCCTTAGGCATTCTAGATTCTGCAGTTTATTTAGTTATGTCTTTATTAAGAAAGTACAAATTGCGAACTTCATGCTAAATCAATTTTGTTTGTGCAAATCCATGTTACCGTTCTTCTCCAAAACTACTAGTACGATTTTGATGCAATTCTCAGTTATGGGTTTGATTGGGGCATTTTTTTACTATTTACAGGGTAGCGTTTGACCACAAGTCACCTGATGTTAAGTGACGATGTGGTCGAAGATGGCACCACGCTACACCTGGACTGGGAACTGACTCTCGAGTGAGGCTGCCGGAACACACCGATAGGTGCTTGGTGACAGATTCTTAACAAGAGGGTGGTAGCTAGCCAGGCGAGTACTAGAAAATAACCTACCACCAAACTATGGTTTCATCAAGATGTTTTCCTTCGTATACCTTACAAATTATTAAAAACGTAGTTATGACGGAACCCCGAGGCATATCCCTTCAGTCCACCTCACAACCGGTTGTAAGGCATCGTGTGAAAATTATACAAGTGCCACGGAGGCTGTGACATGCGTCCAACAAACAACCATTGGTATCTAATATTCCGTATTTATAACCACCTGTCGATATATGGAGTGGGATGCCTGGGAATATGTTAGTTTTTTATTTCATTTATCCTTAACCTTTAGAGGACTTTATATCCAAAATGGTAAGGAGCTAGGTTTGCAAACGCATCCACGAAGGTAGAAAGGGTACATATCGAGTTCTCCACGTACATTTGTCCAATGTTTTATGGAGGACGTGACGATGGAAAATGATGGTGAACATTGCTGGGCACAAGTGCGTATGTAAACTTATCTTCCCTTAAGAGAAAACTGTACACCTTATGAGTTTAGACCACGTTTTCATTTATCTATGACAGCACAAAGCAATGAATGGCTTCGCGATGACTTCGTGATTAATCTGATAATGAGGGCCAATTACAACCATACCCTTTGTTATTTTACTCGTAATAATTGAAAATCTAAAAACAATGAACATGTTATCTATAAATGTTTTTAGGATGGGTTGAATTCGCTCAGGATAGAGAGGAGAAGCGCTCTCTCGCTTCGGAGGCCAATGCGCACTTTGGGTCGCTGAGCCATCGAAGTCAGTTTTAATCTATAACATGGCAGAAGAAATAATGCTAAAAATGTATGTCCAGTTTCATTTCAACGTCCAGCTTTCATTGCTCCTCATAGAATCCTCGAACATGCATCAACAGTAGGGCTAAGCTAGAAAATCGGATATGCCTAAATACAACAGAAGTGGGATATTAAAACTCTCTTTGGCATACCACAAACATACTAGATAATATACTAGATACATACATACACACATTCTAGGAGTTTTAGTTAGATATCTAGTTGCCTAGCCTATAAGGCAGTACGGCCGGGAGCCTGGGAAGAATGCCACTTTTTTTCTTGTTGCCGTTTGAATGACCAGTCGGACTTGTCGTTAGTGCTAATGTCATTGATCGTTAGACTTCAACGACTATTCTTTTCGTAAAAAAAACTAGCTATCGATGAGGTTGATGTTTTTTCATGTTTGAAATATAAAAAAAACATCGTTAATTAATTACAGGATATAGAGATAATTGATGTTTAAAGCGTTGGCTTGCGATCGTAAGTTCGGATCCTGTGTTTAAGTGTGTTTCTTTTGGTGAAGGAAGACATCGTGGTGAACCTTAGCTTCGTTGTAGGGCATTTTCAAGTGCTTTCTACCTTAAAGTTAAGAATCTGTCGCCTAGCACCTATCGCTGTCTCCTGATAGGCCCCCACTTGAGAGCCAGTTCCCAGTCCAGGTGGCGCCATATTCCATAACTTACGGTCTTTAATACCTCAGGGTAACAAGTGCAATGCATTGTAGGGCAGGATTTTGAACTTCAGAACTTCAATTCTGGGTAGCACTGAAGTGTAATGCGCTTCTAAAGAAACATAAAGTTCGTTGATTTTTGCCGAATCTTTCGTGTCTATTTAATAATATTATTCCTAAAAACCTTATTGGACAATGGTGGACAATTAAAAAATAGCTAGCTGTTCTCAAGTACTTAATGCGTTTACCAATATTATTTTAATTTGGGGACTTGGCAAAGCTTCTATTTGACGCGACGGGTGACCAAAATGCTGGCTCATAATTTGGTCAAAAAATTAGCATTGACATTCAACGAGGTAATGCTGCCAGCATTTTGGGCACCTTACCGTCATCTGGGGGCTTACCAAATGTTTATAGTGTAGTGTGTTAGATTTGTTTTTTATTTTATCTTATATATATAAAAATCAATTGCTGTTCGTTAGACTCCCTAAAACTCGAGAATGGCTGGACCGATTTGGCTAATTTTGATCTTGAAATATTCGTGAAAGTTCAAGGAAGGTAAAAAAGGTGAGAAATAAATTTGCTTTAAAACAACTTTTGCGCTTTGGCGATACGAAGTTCGCCGGGTCAGCTATTTTTTTTATCTTGTATCTTAATAAATACCTACACGGTGGTATTTTCATAGAGCTTTCGGGTCACAGGGTTATATTTTCTAACCAAAAATGAAACAACGAATAGTTATTAGATTCATATCATTTTATTACATCAAATGCATTGCATTGTATTACGTTCGAACAATAAATAAACTGGTGTGATATACAATGTTACCTTGTTTATGGGTCGTTATTTTAACATACCTACTTAGTCAACTTAGTCATTTTAGTGCGATACACTCAAATTGGTTTATTTCCATTTAATACCTACGAAATTTATGAAAACTTTTTGGTGGATTAATTTAATTTTTAAAAAGTAAAGGTTTATACAGGTACTTATTTTACTGCTCTAGAGTAGAAAAGGTCTGGTTTGTATTCATGCATAATGTTGAATTTGTAGCTATTAATTGTGTATGTTATAAATATGTGCTTCGTTCCACATGTTCACACATGTTTTGTTGTAAAATTATAGGAATTTTTATTGCTATGTATGAACAACTAAACGCAACACTAGGGGGTAATTTTTCTTCACTAACTTCAAAATAGGTAGATACCTATATTTTTTAGATCTTATTGCCTAGTAAGCGTTTGATCCAAGTAATCTGTACCCCTAGTACAGGTTTTGATAGTTTACAAAAACTATAAAAGTTTTCGTTTCCATCCATACATATTTTTTTCAGTGAATCTTACCGAGACTTGGAGGAACTGAAATCGTTAATACGGGTTATTTTAAATCGTTATAATCATATTCCAACAATGTTATTGAGTAACTTTTTGGTTATAAGCAGATCTAGTTGCCACTTTGACAAGTCGGCGGTGGTAAACGTCGACGTTTACGAAAACTTTTATCGTTTTCAAAACTTGTACTAGGGGTACTGATGTTAAATGATGTGGTCATGTACGATTGTACGCCTGGAATAAAAAATGGCTCTGAAGTGAGATTGCCGTAACATACTGATAGGTGCTTGGCAATCAAAATAAAGCTCTGTGTATATCGCACTAAAACCGAATAATCCTTTATTAATCCTTACAGAATACGGTCTGTACTATACAAGAAAATTTATTTAAGCCAAGAGGAATGATCGAGACAACAAATAAAATAAAATTCGTATAAAAAACAAACCATTCTTTGGTTCCTGTGTAAAAGCTTTGGAATAGGTGCCAGCAGGGTGACTTGTACTGAACAGGCGGGAACCTAGCTGCCATTATGTGCCTTACATTTAGCTTATCCCATTGCAAAAACAATCTTATAAATACTTAGATAAAGTTCAAATCACTGGTGCATTGGTATTGGACTCGTAAAAATATGCGGGGTACAACTGATCACAATACATAAAAAACGTACACCATTTTTCTTCAAAAATAGCACCAATATTTTAATATTAGCACATTGCGCACAAAAAAAATATCTGCAACAATTATTTTTTTACAAATAATTTTTTAATAACTAGCAACACCAAAATTGTATGTAAACGCACGACGTTACAATATCTAACTATGTGTTTTAGGTATATTATAAGATATGGTTAGTTAGACATTTAGAAGATTATTAAGATTATGATATATTTGCATGTTATAACCGATCACACATTCTAGAATAGAAAAAAATATACATTATCTAATTCTCAATGTAAATAGATATGTTAAAGTAAAATTAACAACTATGGTAACACTTGTTCTATGATTTTTTAAGTTGCCAGCTAAAAAGGTGCCTAAAGATGACAAAACTTTTGAGATTCGTATAATAATATCAGTATAACATTCGTAAAATATAGTGTAGGGTCTAACTCTATAGTACATATTTGTATTTATCATTGATTCAACGGAAGTCATCTAAATAACTCTACTAGAATAAAGTATTAAACGGCAAATAATCATTACAACAACAACAAAAATATTACATAACATTTAACACTTGTTAAAATTTAAAAAACTACAACTAAAACTAACGCAGAAGTTGCCAACTACAATATATAAAAACGTACCTAATTTTATTTGGTCTCATTTTAGTAACATTTCAAATAAAAAGACAATGTTTAGATGTAAAAAGTATTAATGGCCTTCTTGGTTTATTTGGCGCGAAACGAGAAAAATATGAGCGGCCATTTTCTTTTTGTTGGCGCGAAATGTGAAGTTAAGGGGAAAATACTCGTAGACTTCGTAGTAAAGTGGCCAGTACGTTTGCTAGGCATTCAGCTCTCAAGGCGAGTTGGCCTTCAAGGGTCGAGTCTTGGCTTTGGGCCTGGGCCTTCTTTGCATTATGTTCGTGGATGAATTGTGCCATTTCCGCTCCAGCCAGTTCTTTGAAAGCAGCTGTGACATCGTGAACTCGAAGAACTAGGTTGCGCGTTTGCAAAGGCGAAGAGGTGTGCCTGCCAAGTGCCTGTGGATAGAAAATAAAACGTGTAAATAATTAGCCTTTCTTCGGAAATAATCAAATAATCACAAAAATAATACATATTAATTAAACATAATATCGTAAATAATAATATTACCAAAAAAAAAAATGTAAATAACCAGTGCTGCCATCTCTGGTATCTATCACAAGTTACAAAATTCACAAACTACATTAACTGAAGTAGTTTGTCGCTCTTCCATAGATGGCGCTTATTGCAATAAACCTATTTACAACATGATTTTTTACAACTATGCGACAAGACGAACGCTTCATAGACCTAATGGTAACCGCCACGTCTGCCTGTCTCAGTAGACCGGTACAGTTACCATTCAAAACTTTGAACAACACTTCTGACAAAGTAGTTAAAAGCTAATAAAAGTGATCTAAAAATTATAAAAAACTAAAAAAAAATCTCTTCTCAGGGCTTTACAACTTTACAATAATACAACACCATAAAACCCAAGATTTTGGCCATTTAACGTTCGAAAACAAAATGTGACGTTCTTTGCGTCCAAAAAACTCGTAGATACCATGGCGAGTAAAGTTCCCAAAACTCTTGGCTATAGACATTACCTGGGCCAGGTCAGAGAGGCGACGCAGCGGCGCCAGGCAGTCGGCGAGCGCGGCGGCGGCGGCGGCGCCCTGCGAGCCGCCCAGCGCGCCCACCAGCGTGCGAGAAGCAGTCACCAGCGACACCGCGCACGACGTCAGCTCGCTGCGGGCTCGCTGCAACGGACGCAACCAATTTATAACTAACTGTTCCCCGCTGTTTTACCCGCGTGGGCTACATTTATCACGATAAAAAGTATCCCATGTCCTTCCTTAGGGTTCAAACTATCTTCGCACTAAATTTCATTTAAATCGGTTGAGTAGTTTAGGAGTGAAAGCGAGACAGACAGAGTTACTTGCGCATTTATAATATTAAAGTAGGGAAGTCGGGATTGGGAGTTTTATTTCACATCAAAGTGGTAACACTGTTGGTGTAGAAAAAAATGGGTTGCGAGTTGCAAATGTAATTTCAAGAATGTTATTCCAGGGCAGAAGCGGCTCTAGCCCATTTATACAACTCGAAAGAAGTCCGAATCGCTTACCATCATAATTTTCATTAATGTAGGTACTGTACATCTCAGTAAAAAAAAGATCCATGAATGAAGGTTTATACAAAATTGGCAATTAAAACTAGACCTTCCAGATGAACTTACTTGGAATTTAATCTCATCAATGTCCTCTCCGCCGCCATGCGCGTGCTGGTGCGAGCACTTCTGCGCGGCCTGGTGCAGCCTCTGCAGCAACCCTTCCACCGCCACCTCAGTCTTGCACAGCAGGTTCTCTATGGACACGTGCCCGTTGTGCCCCGCCTGGAACTCCGGAAACTTCACCGTCGGAGGCGACGGCGGCGTCGGAATATCATCCAAATCTGGCTTCACATCGTCCTTAAACCTCACGTGGTTCTGCACCTTAGGAGTGGGACTCGCACTGTTACGCCGGAAGGACTTTCTATCGAAGGGAGGACTGAAAACTTTCTGTTCGTTATCCGCGGCACCGTTCAGTAGATCCGGCCGGTTGCTGAACCTTCTGTTCATTTGGGGAGAGCATAAAGATAAAGCTGTTGACATCTCTTTATTCTTCAGAATCGTGTTTTTCGTCTCGGAATTGGACCGCACGTGTCGGCTCTGCAATGTCATAGAACTGTAATTTGGAGTTGATCGGAGGTTTTGTGACTCCTCTTCACTCAATCGACTTTCAATTTCTAGGTTTCTGTAACTGTTTAAATTTCTTTGAAAATGAGGCGAGCCGATGCTTGCTAGCCTCTGTTCGGGGTTTCTAACGGGAGATTGCTTTTGTGCATTCTTCATTCGTAAGACTTCAATGCTTGGAACTGGAGGTAGTGGGGGTTTCTTAGGAGGTAACAGTATCGGTGGCGGTGGTGATAAGACTCTATTCTCTAATCTGGGAGGTAGTTTTGGCGGGCTCTGCATGCTTTGCTCGTTGATGTCACAGATTACTTTGTAATTCAACTTCCTATTGTTCAACGTGCTGAAATGATTAGTAGGAATTTCTACAACACTCAATTCGTTGTTCGTACAAGTAAATGAATTAGATCGTGGCCTCGGTGCGGGAATGGGAGGCGTTTTCGCGGGTCGCTTGGGGGGTTCTCGGATTTCGATACTTTTTCTTCTAGGAGGTGGTCTAACTTCGCATACATCGGGCATGGAATCGGAATTCTGTAAATGAGGTTCTATTTTCTCAGTCTCGTCGCTATTATCTTCACTTTCACTTTTATTTTTATCCTTACTACAACAAGAGAACATACCTTTTCTTTCCACTGTAGGGTACTCTATCACATGAGCATTGCCATTGGCCTGTTTATCACTTGTCAAGCTTTTTCTCTTACTCTTCGGTGAATCTGACTTTCCCTGTGTTTTATTCTTATCCTTCAATAACAAACTATTTCTAGCGTCACTCAAAGTTTTTGCAGTGAACATATTCCTAATCTCACTAACGCTTAGTGTTCCCTTCACTACGTCACCGTTAGAAGTTTTAATATCACCATTTTTGTTTAATCCACTTTTAGCTTCCGCTAACTGTGTTTGGTTTACATAACTAACTTGATCTCTATCTAACGTGGATGAATTAGACCCTGGTGGCGGTGGAATGATGTAAGACAAAATCTCTTCAGGAGTAAGCTCTATTGCTGGAGTGACTTTAACAGTAGGAGGTTGTATTGTAACATTAGCTATAAATTCATCTAATTCGGTAGATTTTGGGCCTTTTGAGAGGTTTTCTTGTGAGTTTGCTTTTTCGTCGGCAAATGATGGTGGCACGAAGGGCAGCATTTGAGGCACTTGTGTAGCACTATCTAATTCATCAGGAGTTTGCGGAGGAGGTATTAACGTTAAATCTATAAGCTCGGCATCACCATCGACACAACTCTCTTGATAGTAAAACGGATATTCTATTGCTACCTCTTCTTTATTCGTTTTCTCTCTAAGCTCTTTCAAATATTCTCTAAGATTTGATTCTTTACTATCTGGAGCAGGATCCGGACTGTGCAAACCAAAACTTGTTCGCACAACTTTATTTGTAGGTTTATTTTGATGTCTTCTTATCGGACTATTAGTAGGAGTGTACAGAGAATCGTTATCACTTTCGGAATGCAGATCAGTATTTAAAGCTAATAAAGCATCAGTCAGCCCGCAGTTGTTCAAAATAGCGCTGAGACCTTGTGATTGTCGATTTGTGAATTCACAGTTGTTAGTTTCTTTACTCGCCTCTGGAACATTTAACACACTTAGACCTTGATTTATTGTTTCTGTGAGAAGCAATAATGAGTCACTATGTTTTAGAATACCCGGAGCATCATCTGCAGCTGACATTCTACTAGTGTTAGATTCTGTATCACTTTCTAACTGATCTATACTAGTCTCTGTGCCTAATAGCTCATCTCGAAGTACACCCTCATGATATGCATCATCATGATATGGATCACAGTTTTCAGTTAAATATTGTTCAGAGTTTTCAACGAGTTTCTGCATTTCTGCTACTCTTCTTAGCACTTCTTCATTCTTTGCCTCCACTAATCTCGGGGTACTTGCAATCTCTAAGAGTTCCATTGATAGAACGCTCTGAAGATCGAAACCCATTCCGTCGTCGAGGTAGCAAGTGTCATTGGGGTCGAACAGTTTGAATTCGTCACTTCTCTTACATTTTTCGAAATGAACATCGTGGCCCAGTAGACCGGGCTTTGAATCATAGCCTATAAGGGGTGAAGAGTTGTTGCTATGGTTTCTGTTTGCGATGCTAGAGTTCATGTTTGTGTCTAAATTGGCTTTAGACTGATCTGGAGTGGAATGATATGGTGGAGGCATGCTGAAGATCGCGTAATGCTTTTTAGAAAGAATGTTTGGATCGTCGTAGTGCAAGTAGCTCCACTTTGCCGGTACTACGTTGTGTTGAGACAGGTATGGCGGAGCTGAAATAAGATGTAGAGTACAGTTCAGTATTGTGTACATGCAATGATTTAGGAACAGATTATTAATAAGCTATTATTATACGTTACCTATGTCTTCTGTGATTGGTTCCCTTTCTAATTCAACGTTCAGTTCACGACCAGTGGCTAGACGATAATATCTGAAATGACAAAACGTAGGTAAAAACAGGTAATTGGGTATTAGTCTAGTGTCCGAGCATGGTTTTGCATTGGAGTTATCCATAATCAAACAATTACTTATTAAGTTTCTTCTCACTTCTGGGACTTACACTACGGTGGCATTGAATTATAGTCAGTCAGTAGCTTACCCAGCAATGACTAACGGCATCTCAGTAGCGTCTCTTTCCTCCATCAATAACGCTAGAACTCGATCGCGTTGCAGGAAGATGGCGACATCAGCACTGCCGCAGCTTTCTCGTTTCACTCTAATGCCTTCCACCTCTTCCAAAGAGGCTATGGATTGGGGCTGAAAGAAAGAATTGATAAAGTTTACAATAAGGTTAATGCATTATGACCCTAACTAAGCAAGCCACCATTTTAAGACTAATCAGGGTCGCATAAAATAGCCTCAACCCTCCAAAATTAACAGAATGAACTGGCTTTCGATATCCAAAAGTAAATCAATAATATCCTTGTGTAAATACCTAGTACTTACCACAGAGCTGTTCCTACCAACGATCTGACTAAGGCCGAACCGTGGAGACACCAAAAGGACTCGTTCTGGTCGACTACTGCTAAAACATTTAGCGCCGTAGCTTGGAAGATTGGCCACGATGTCTAGGTAGTGGAGTTTCGCCTGAAACATAATAAGTAATAAGTACAACTTAAAAATATATTCAATTACTACTTTTAACATTTTAGAAAATAATCAGTACTAATTTTAGTCAGTAACTCAGTACCTATCGCAGTATATTTTCAAAAAAATGTTCAAGTACCTTCTGACAATACACGGCGGTGTTCCGTTCAATACAGTCCAATCAATTGAACGGTACTTATCACATTCGGGAATATTTTGCTAAAACCTAATAATTGAATTCAAAGGTGGCCAAAATAACGCAATCAACATCTCATAACATTGATGACATGAGCACTTGCCTGTAATTGTGTCAATTGCCGCTGACTGCCCGTCATCTGCGAGTTGAGTTTGAGGAAGTGCGCTATCAGTCTCCGAAGCTCCTTGCGTTTCATGGTCTCCAGAAGGCCACTGGGGACGAACCGCTCTAGACCGAATTCTCTTCTGAAACATGGAAACATCTTTGTAGCAAAAGCAGAAGTGGAAGTGATTGTTTTTCAAATAACAAGGTCTAAGTCATTGAAATGGTGTTAAGTAGACTCAACAACATAGTAACTGATCCGACATTTATTACGAAACCTAAAAGCATCTTGACTCTTATTTCCTCCTAAACCACACAAACAGCAGAAACAGTAAGAATCTAAATAACTGTCATAGCTTTCAAGTGTTAAGCTAAAACTTACTTAAATTTTTTTTTCATTATCACCGGTTTCATTATTGGCCTGTTATTATTACCGCTGGTACATAGAGCTTCTCTTAGACAGAGAGAGAGAGAGTAAGGGCCAGAATCCACTACGCGGCCCATCTACGAGCGCTCCTATTTTGTATGAAAATCTTTCAAGTCTTTATAATATTCTGTACTCACTCCACAGACTTAACAGTCAGTTTGGCCGGTGAAACATTATTCGCCAACGCGTGCTGGTGCATGTGCAACGCAGCCAACCTCAGCGCCACCTCAGGCTGCAGTTCTGGCGCGAACCTCTCCTGAGCGACGTCATTGCAACACTGCAGGTACAGATAGTCCAAAGCCGCCAGGTCTCGCTGGGCTAGCTCCGCAGCAGACGAAGGCATGAAGACCACGCGGAAAAGGCATCGCATTTTGTGTGAGCCAGGGCGGGCCGCGATCTGGAGATCATTGGATATGGTTGATGGTTTCTATCAAGTAAAAATGGTAGATCAAGATTATGCAAATAACAGATTGCTGGCATATTCATAAAAAAACAATATACATTATTTGTTTTGACTCCTTCAATCTTGCGGAGTTCTTAAAACATCCTGAAAAAAGGTTACTAATACAAATATATTTTGTTAGTAAGTTTGCTATTTAGATGACATAGTTGTTTACTCACCCGTGCCAATGACTCCTTGGGGTCCAATAGCGTGAGCTTATTCCTTCTTAAGCTTTTCACATGCTCCACTACCAGACTGAAGTGTTCTTCTGCAGTTATACATAATTTATCCTTCAAGCTGGTTACTACGTCCGCCACGGTCGTAGTTGTATCGTATTTGAATGACTTAGTTTGACCATTCTCTAGGAATACTTTGAGCACGTTGGCCAAAGGTGGCAAGCAGAGATCACCGAGGGAGAACGCTGACGCCTGAAACGTGAAAACGATTGTATGATTAACAGAGAAAACTGCAGTAACCTAATATACTATAATCCATACTAAAAACTATCATAAATGCGAAAGTAACTCTGTTTGTTTGTTACCTTTTCACGTCTAAACTGCAGAACAAATTTTGATTAAATTTCGTATGACAAATGGGGAAGGACATGGGATAGTTTTTATCGCAGTAAACGGTAGTCCACGCGGAAGAAACAACGGGGACCAGATATATACAACAAAGAATAGAGTCTCAAATCTGAAATTTAGTGCATATAAAAAGTACAAATTATACATGCATTTCACAATAGCTTAGATTTTTAGCTGCCTTCGTTTTGTTTCTAGATTCTAGAAACAAAACAAAGGTTTGGTTATGAAAAAAAGAAAAGTGGGGTTTTGTTTTTTAGAGGTTCCGAACGTCTGATTAAAAACATATTAAACTTACAGGATACACAGGCGTCCCATTCAGCTGCACAGAATCCGCAAATCGTACCCTCGGAGGTCTCGCTCGCAGCCTGGCTCTCTTCGCAGCGGATAGCAGAGCTGATCTCCTCATCGGGTTCCCAGTCCTGGCAGGCTGACACACTCGTAGAGTAACCCGTTCTGAACAAGCCCTCACTGCGGATATGACGTGTTCTCTGGCTGCAAGACTGACGTCTTCTCCGTTGACGCAGAGGATCTGGTCGCCTGGTTCTAGCTGAAAATGTTACACGTATATTTTTACTTCTGTGACTTCCTCAATGACAACTTCATAAAATAACTAGAATGGATCAGTCCGCTTCTACATTGCTATATCCTATTCGGTTTCGAAAACTAACTGAGATGGCGTAATGATCCAAAGTGAGTCTTGTGCTCCGATAACAAACGACACCGCAATGGTCTGTCCTTCGCCACCTCCTAGCAGTCCTCCACCTGGACTCAGCGCAAATTCTTCGTGACTTCGACTTTCCAGCGATACCTGGGACGGCTGACTGGGCGACGCGACGGTTACTCGGTCGTCCAATGTATGCGGACTTTACTAATTTTAACGACTAAGATCTCATGTATACTATACTAACATATGACTGCAATTATAAATAATTGGGTATTGAGCCGTTTGTAATGTAATCAACGTGTAAAGAAGCAGTGTTTTTCTGTCACAGTGATACTTGTCAATTAGTATAGTGCGCAACCCCTGACACGTAATTGTAGCGAAGTGTGGAGTAGGCACCGTCCGCGTCATTAGTTGAGCAGGCATAATTATCCACTACACTTCGAAGGCTTCCCGTTGGAAGTAGTATCACGGCACTATGATCAATAGCCTAATTGTGAATATGGCATAAGTAGCAATTGCTTTGAGCATTACAGACTATATATCAAATTTAAAATATGTTTGTTTAGTAGGATACAACAGTAATAACTTTAATACGTTTAACTTAAAACTAGCTACGCCTATTCCAAACTTCTTACAACGGCGAAAGAACAGGCCACCCAGCAGGTAATATTTTAGGCGCGATCTTTAGGTAATTGTCTGTCGCTTATGGACATTCGCAACACTAGGAGCGCTGCCGACCTTTAAGAACTCTTTTCACAACCATCTTGAAGGATTGAATTACATCAACTCAATCAGATCTTGACTGAAAATCAGCGCTGTGGATACGTCCATAGCATATGCTGAGACAAGATCTTTCTGGAAGGTACTATACCTACACCGCAGCAGCGTTCGCACCATCACATAATATTAATGGTTTATGTATAATGTTACTATTACTTTGAGCGTTTCTTTGTCTTGTATTGTGTGTTGTTTTTCAAATAAAGTCTTTCTCTCTCCTCTCTCTCAACTCAAGTGTGTCCTTACCTTCCCCACGCTAGGCGAGTTGTCAGTAACGAACCGGACCAGAACTGGTTTCTCAGAGCCAGCCACAAAGCCGAACCCCAGTTCAGGGTCCCGCTCGAGCACCACGTCGCGGGGAGCTGGTGGTGACTCGCAGGAACAGCCTTCGGGCGCCACGTACGTCGTCGTTTTGTTGACATGGCTGGAGAGAGATGCAAAGGGTGGTCTGTATTCTTTTAATTATGTTGATCAACGATTTATTTTTTAACATTTTGTATCTTTTGTTTAATTCAAGTTCCCAGTCCACGTGTAGTGCCATTTGCGACCACATCGTCACTTAACATCATCAGGTAACTTGTTGTCAAACGCAAACCTGAAAAGAGTCCTTAAAAGAAAGGAATCTGTCTTCTGATCAGCAGACCAAGCTTTCAATCATCATTTACAATACTCACTTGATGTAGTAAGATTTCCCTCTGCTATCGAGCGCTTGCTCCCATCCATAAGGCAGGTCTTCCTCCTCAGGACCCTGGCTGCTGCTGCCACTGGCGCTGCCTTCCCTGGGAAGAGACCAGCTCTCAGCGGGAGGTAGCCAACTGGCTGTGCGTGTGATGTGGCTGGAAAGAAGAAAAAATCATGTTTAATGGCATTTCTAGCATAGTAGAGATATATTTTTCTTAGTGCGGCAAAATCTAACCCACTAATCCGTCCTTCAAAATCACGTCGACGTCGTGCAATGGGTGAATTGCTGATTGCGAGGCAAGAGATTGCAGGTTCTTTTCCCGTTACAATACAAATATTTGAGCATTAAAAAAATGTGCAAGTTGTGCTGTGTTGTGGATACCCGATCCACGTAGTTTCTGATACCCTAGATATAGGGAATCTTAGTTAAGGGTCAGAGCTATGTATGTGATAGTGTTGGTGTTTTTTGTTGTACTTGGGTGTAAATTGCGATGTTTGTGGACACCATATCACTATAATATACTTTTAAAGTTATGTGATGAAAACTGCAATGATTTTAGTACTTTATTAAACAAGCAGATAAAATAAAAACACTTAAAACTAAACCTTAAAATGTAAAATAAAACTACCTATCAAACTAAACAAACTACTTAATCTAATAAACCACTACCAGTTGGCAACGTTCCCAAAATGCTGGCCGCATTGCCGCGTTGAACGGCAATGCTTATTCGTTGCGCAAAATAACGGCCAGCATTATGGTGGTTTTAGTATTTCATCATCATCATCAGTCTGTATCAGTCCACTGCTAGACACAAGCCTCTCCCAAGTTACGCCACTGAGCCCGGCCTTCGGCTCTTCTCATCCAACTATAGTTGGAACTATAGAAGAGCCGAAGGCCAGTATATATACTGGTAGCCACTCGGCGCAAGTCGTCGCACCACCTTGTCGTAGGGCGTCCAAAAATATGTTTGCCAAGTCGAAGTTTGAGTATCTGCTTTACGAAAACTAGTTATAATAAAATGAAAATACATTTTTAATAATATTTATACCGTGAATATGTTGAGTCAGTGAAACTAAATACCGCCATCCAGACATGTAATCACTCAGAGAGCTCAATAAACAAGACAACTTGATTTTGGTCTCTTCTAAAAAAGATTGAATTTACCCAATTTCGTAGAAATGGCTACCGAAATAGACTCAAGCAGATATATGGACCAATGAAGAGATTTATAAGGGTAGCGCTTTTCCTGTACAAAATCAACTGGTACGAATCGCTTGTGAGGAAAAAAGGCAACATTTGTTTACGTATACATTTACCATACTTACCTACTCTTTTACTATGGTTTAGTGGAATGCCTAAAGTTACTATATCCTTTAAAATGTAAAAATTTCAAACAATGGAAATAAAATTTGCCACAAACAGAGCAATTTCCTTTTGTTGTTATTTCAGGTGCGAAAGATATCTAAACTTGTGAATATTGCGTTTAATGTTTATTTACTCTTTATACTGTCGGCAAAAGTTTCTAAAACAAGGGTCTGTATAAATGAGGCCGGCGATAACGTAAAAGTAAGGGCAAAGAATATTGGGTATAAGGTTATACCTAGTTTTTGCGATTTTTATCTTTGCAAGTTGCCTCTTTAGAAATGTTAGTCAAAATTCAAAATTCAATAATGTTTATTCAATAGGATACATTGTGATCACTTTAAAACGTCAACTTAAAACTAGCTACGCCTGTTCCAACCTCCTTACGCCGGCAAAAGAACAGGCAAGAAACGCCCGGCAGGTAATTTTTTTGGCGCGATCACATTGACAATTTCATTCTTATTACTAATTGATTGAATGGGAGCAAGTTCACTAAAATCCGAAGCTTTTTTAGTAGTAAGAGAAAAAGTACAAAGCACTATAAAAATGTTTTATTTCACACAAAATTATAGTAAACTCGCTATTCCCCATGGGTTCACCCGAGTGGGCTACAGTTTATCGCGATAAAAAGTAGCCTATGCCCTTTTTCAGGCTCTAGACTATTTCTGTACAAAATTTCATTTAAATCGGTTCAGTAGTTTAGGCGTTAAAGCGAGAAAGACAGATAGAGTTACTTTCGCATTTATAATATTATATTAAGGTTATGTAGGGACTATACTATTATAGCCCTGCGGTCACACCCGAGTCTCACAGTCATCCCGCAGGAACCTCTTTCTAGTATGATAAGTTGGAACACATAAATAATAACTAAGTCAGTCTATTGCAGTGTCATAGAGTTTACAAAATTCTACCAAATATTAAGAATACAAAATCCTACCACAAAAATAAAAAGCTACTATTTCACTTAAAGCTTTTACCTCCTCTTCAAGAGGTATCAAAAGGAAGACATTAGCTGTAAATATGGCCGGTAATGGCCGATTTGCATTACCCATTTTAGATTATCGTATTTTATAGTAATTGTGCTATGTTATTATATATAGAGGCCTCATTTGCAATTCTTTTTATAGCTATTAAACGCGGGTGAAACCGCGGGGCACAGCTAGTTTTAAATAAGCATTCGTTTTAACTGCTTAAACTGAGTGCAGAAAAACAATACCCGCTAAAATGATATCCCCGCGCGGCCTAACTCCCTGTGACCACGTAATCAACGGCCGGCATCCGGTCAATTTGGCCCCGTGACTGCCTCCGCCGATTGTGCCGCGAAATTGCAACGACCCGGGATCGTCCGCTGCGGTCACCCCTCTCTCCTCTTAGGGCCAGGGGACAATTGAAAGACATTCTAATTGCCTTTGAAAGGGGCCCGGAAATGTGATAGTAGTCTATATCCAAGCGGGATTTAAAATAGAGCTGACAATTTTTAAAATCGAAACCTTGCAGATCGAATTCTCACAAATCGATTTTTATTTCGAATCTAACTAGAATTAGGAATTATAAGTTTAAAATGGTTAGATTTTTACCAAAACAGAAAAAAACGAATCTTGATTTTCGAATGTCTGGGATCGATTCACAGTTCAAAGTTCAAGTTCAAAGTGTTTATTTGCATAAAAACATAGTGCAATACAATAAAAATAATTAGCAGGTCTTAGGCATAAGATTGTCCATTCGCATGTTTTTTGCTATATTAAAGCATACAAATATTTAATTATAAAAATTTAAAATAAACAAAAAATAATAACACAATCACAATAAAAAATAAAATAATTTCTATTATGTACACAGGATCTATCGATTGTTTAAGATTGATTTGATTGGCCAGTAACATCGATTTTACGATAAATCGATCTAAGATACCCTACCGGTGTAAAAATGAACAGTTATTTGATGGCATGTAAACTAGTCATTAATTAGTCGTTCACCCCAGTTTAGAGGTTGGCGGGTAATATAATTTATGGGTACTTGGGTTGTTAAATTAGTTCATCAAATTACTTTTATATTCGTTCTGTATCTCAAAAGGAAAAACGTTACCCTAAAAACAACTTTTCCCCAAATAATTCTATGCTCAAACCAACTAGGATTAAAATGCATCCTGCCTACTTCTACACATCCCAATCAGACCCTTGTAAAGTAGCCAACGATCCCTCGCTTTTATTAAACCAGCAGTAAGTATAAAGTAATAACGGAACATATCCGACCGCAGCGCCGTTACAATCAATCGTAAAACCGATCAAATACCAATCGGTTAAGTTTTCCGTTCGCGGGTTCCGTACTTCGACTATTATATTGATTTAAGGGCGACATCCACTGCGCCTTAGGGCTCGCACACAAAACTGCGAATTCGCATCGCATCGAAAATATCTGCGAGCTCGCACGAATGCGCCACAAGAACTTCCGATCTGTAGTGCGATATTAATTCACGCGGAAAGTTTCCGTGTCGGATTCGACGTCACTTTTGCTTCAAGGAAACGTTTTCCGAGAGCAAATAGGTGGCGGAAACTTTTCCGTGATTGAGCAGCTGGTTTGTCAAATTAAATATCAGTTGCCAAATTCAGATTAATGAATCGTGTCTAAAAAAATCTAAAGGATTTTTTTCCGAATCCGTGGTCGGAAGAGTTTCCGTGTGAATTAGAATCGCACTGCTAATTCGCATCGCATCGCAGTTTTTTGCGTATGCGAGAATGGTGTCGATTTTGTTTTTGTTGTGCATTTTCTAAAACTAAACTAAGTTCGAGAGGTCTAAAAGTATTATTGCTGTCCTTATCAGACCTTCTTCTTCTTCTTCTTCTTGCCCTGGTCCCATTTATTTGGGGTCGGCGCAGCATGTATTCTTCTTCCACTCTCCCCTATCAGCCGTCATCGCTTCATTCACTCCCCTTTCATTCATATCAACCCTCACACAATCCATCCATCTTTTCTTTGGTCTTCCTCTTCCCTTCCATCCATCAACATTCATATCCATCACTTTTTTTGTAATATGATTATCATCCCTCCACAGACCACAGACCACAGAAGTGAAAAAGAGACAGCATTACTTTTAGATCTGTCAAATTTAGATTCGTTTTTTTTACATATTATATTTACAGATCCGGGGAAAAATGGTTGAAGATTCAACAAAAGATAATTTCTTTTAAAACAATATTTATGTGTAAGTATATTAATGTTTCTTATCAATGCCCTCTGCTATGTATCACGTAGATTAACATACGTTTTAATTGCATGGAAAAATGATTGTAATCAAGTATAAGCTTAATCTCGGAGTCGTCCTCATAAGGCACAAAAACCAAGAGACAAAAACATTGAACGGCAACTACACATGACTAAAATGTCATCGCTCCGCGGACACGCGCGGTGGCTGTGACCTTAAATTGATTTATGTTGAGCCAGAAAGCTGGAATCGACGTCGTTCTTAATTAAATTCCGCACAGAAAGAGTTTTGAACTAATCCTCTCTTTGTGCTGACATGCGTCGAACGGGTTCTACATGGCGTGAAATAGGGATGTCAATGTTGCAAAAACTTCGATGATGGCATCGATAATTTAATCGATATCTGAACATCGATTCTTGATGTTCATCGAGCACAAAACATCGATGTTTTTTTTTTGCAAATATTGTCATCAAGAAATGAAACAACCATAAATTCATGTGATTTAAACAATTAAACAAAAAATAATTATCTATTAAATAGGGAGATATCAGGGCGTAGACACAAATTATAAGTTCCAATAAATTTATAATTTTCAACAAATTAACGGTACATACGTCACACATAAACAAGTCAGACGCAGCACAGTCCACAGATAAGAACGAACGAGACGTAAATTTTTTTTTCTTGTTTTGATGCATTCAGAATTTGATAAATACTCAGTGAAAGCGTTCATAGATTTCGATTACGTGTGTCCGCGACCATATTTCGATTATGTGTTCGTGACATCGATGTTAGTTGATATAATGCCATATCGATATTGAAACATCGATGTTTTATCTTCTAACATCAATCATCCCTAGCGTGAAATTGGAAATAAGCGCTTTTGGTACGCGCTATCAAGCCATCGGATCGTGTATTTCACACATTGAGCTGTGAATTTCGAAGCGGTACATTTTTTCTTCGCTAGGGTAGGGACTGTATATCCAGTTGGAACGTGCCATTTTCAGTCAGTTTTTTGTAATTAATTGGAGCTTGTGGCTTATTTCCAACTGGTAAAGTCCCATTTTATATTCAGGGTTTCTTTTTTTGGTTGGTTGTCAGACCGATTAATAAAATCGTCAATATTAAATTTGATTCAATGGCCGTAGGCCTAGATACCGCTGGAAGGACGCGGTGGATGTGAACCTACGCGAACTCCTCACTCTGAACTGGGCTGAAATCGCTCAGGATAGAGAAGCGCTCTCTCGTTTCGGATGCCAAGACACACTTTGGGTCACTGAACCATCGGAGTTAGTTAATTAAATTAGAACATATTGCCAAGCTTCCTAGAGTCAGTCACTTATTGATGTATTACGGCAGCCTCACTTGAGAGCCAGTTCCCAGTTTATGCGTAAAGTAAAGAATAGACAAGTATATTTTTTAACAAAAAAATACCTAAGTACTTTAGTTTCCCGTCGATTTCTCTGGGATGGCATAATCAGATCCTGGTGTCCTTATCACGGTACTACATTTGGGATATCTCCTTTCTAACAAAAAACTGATCATTAAAATCGGTTCATAAGCGACGAAGTTATCCGCTAACACATATAAAAAAATATATATGAACAGTAAACTTTAGAAACTACCTTCTTTTTTGAAGTCTGTTAAAAAACCGACCTATTTTACAAATTAATGAAACAAACGTCTCAAACAACCCGTTTCCTCTCAAACGCTCCCCTTTACCTACTACAATTCCCGCCCACATCACCATTCCCCATGTAATTATCATCATCATCACGGTAACGACGCGCCACGTTCCCATATATCTCCGCGAACATTCGCGCGGGCCTCTGTTAACCTTTTACCGTAATGAATCCGAATATAACAGTGAAAAATAATGCTGCTATCTCAAATGGACTTGTATTTTTTATTCTTTTCGAGCACATTTTCACCTGGACTTAAAGGGGTAATCCAATAAGGGAAGCTAAGCGACGCGGTAAGATTAGCAATGTTGAGGTAGAATGATAGTACAAGTGAAACTAATTTATAAGTGTTTCAGAAACACCCAGAATCACAGCTTTAACGCCTATATAACAAGTAGTAATATGTTTTTTTTTTATCTTTACTGTCCCACTGCTGGGCAAAGGCCTCCCTAATTCTTTCCTTTTTTAAATAATTTATTTGTTGCTAAGTACTTGCTATTCTAGTATGCTTTTTGCATGAAATTTCATTGGTAAAATGTGTGGTTTTCATATTATTTTCATTTAGCAAATAAAGTTTTCTATTTTATTCTAGTATCGCTCAACATCACTATCTTAGTATCCCTACTTCCTTACTAATATTATAAATGCGAAAGTAACTCTGTCTGTCTCACTTTCACGCCTAAACTACTGAACCAATTTAAATGAAATTTGGTACGGAGACAGTTTGAACCCTGTGGAAGGACATAGGATACTTTTTATCGCGATAAACTGTAACCCACGCGGGTGAAACCGCGGGGAACATCTAGTTTTTACTTACTAAAATTTTCCGATCATACATACTACCAATGTTTTATTTTGTAGCTTACCTGTTACTTCATATCGCCTAGCTAACGCGATGGAGCTCCCACTTAAATGCTACCTCACATTCATACCCCACAGATTGCGCGAATTTGTTTGGGTCGCAAGAATAAAAAGTGTATTTTCACACAATATTTGTGTTAGTGGAGTCTACATTTGTGTTAGTGGAATCTACATTTGTGTAATTACAGATTACAGCTATCTCGCTTAGCAAGCGCTGTCTTTATTTTGATTGTTTTCGCTTTACGTTGAGCGCTTACATCGCCGTTTTGTTGGAACACCTAGGTACTGTTTCCATTTGCCGTTTTACGTTTATTGCAGATGTAGATAGCTCTATTGTTCACTTGTAACGTTTGCCGTCTGATTTATCGTCGTAGGAGCACGATGGTATAAAGGCAAAATGTCTTAATAGCAATACGACTAAAACTACATACCTAATGTTACAATATTGTTTACGTTCTCAATATTGACGAAGCACACTAGGGATGATGATTTAAGATCGATTATTCGAAAAAAATATTTATTAGTCAAGAAAATCGATTTTTCAAATTGATCTTTAATGTTAGATCTGTTCTTCATCAGCCGGAAGAAGGCCACTACTTGAATCGATCTCAGATATGTAGGTTACTACTTAAAAATCGGGATTCGATTTATAGTTTTAGTACCTACCTATTGCACCTAAATACGCCAAAGCTGACATTTTCTTACTCAACGAATTATTATTATCTCAATAAATGACAATACTTGCTTTATCGCTGGCTCCAATAATACTAATTAATTGGTATGTGACATAATTATACGAAATTACTTTTGTTCGATTCGAAAGAAAAACCTTTTGGGAAATCTTCAAAAATTATTTTCTGATTCGATACGAATCGATTCAATAATCGATTTAGGGAGAATCGACATCCCTAGCACACACCCTAGCACGTTTTGATATAACATAGCACTTGGGCATATCATCCCCATCCGCATATAAACAACCTCCGAACAACATTGACATGTTGCAACGGACTTTTGAAATATGGTGAGAGCAAATGAAAAGGGATTTATTTCCCTTTGACAATTTACACTCAAATATTGCGGAAAACGAGCAGTTAAACAAGCTTCGGAAAAGTTTTACCAGTTTTGAATGTTCGTTGAATGTTGCGGCGACAACAAGAGTAGGGCTTGCAATCCGGAAAACCGGATCCGGCACAATTTTGCCGGGTACGATAAATTAAAAAATCAATACAATATGATGTGCAATGAATACGTGGAGTTTGTGACGTTGATCCACTGGCTATACTACATTTCGCGCCTGCTCTGATTGCATCCATCAGTTTGTGTCATTTAGTAAGTCTTAATTTAGGTCATGACATTACCACATCATTGATAAAATTTGCTCTAAAAATCCAGTAAGACTGAATATAACAGCTAAGATAAAAATTACAATACTAGATTGTTGTTATTAAAATTTATTCGTGATTGTTTGTTGGTTCTTGCAGTTAAATTTCATTAGAAATGAACGTTTGTTTTATGTAAGAATGCACTTAAATACTTTAACATCTTCTATATTGGTGATATCAGATAAATAAGGAAAAAAAACTGTGACGTGACTGTTCCAACCGGATCCGTCTAGATCCGACTTGATTGTAATTATTACCGGATTGCAATCCCTATAGACAAGGTAGACGAAGTACCAAATTTGTTACTCTAACTACGTATTCGTTTACATTCTGGGGCTCCTTTGTGAATATTATGAACACAAACATCGTTGAAACATATAAGTATTAATAAAAATATTATATTCGCGTTAATTTTCTCTACAGGGAGTATTACCTACATTTTACTTTTTATGTATACCTACTGGTTTCAAATACGGGGCGACATTGTAAACTGTGGTAATATTCTTTGAACACTGTAAAGGACTGTAAATTTGAAAAGTATGTCTAGCTAAAAAGTTATAACACAAAGGTCAACTTTGCAAGCCTAATTGCGACCAAAAATGAAAACCCTATATAAAGGTCAATGACACGACACCGCATCAGCGACTAGGGATAGCGAGCGTAGAACGCGCGGGGCGGGAAAGAGATAGCGAGATAGTCATCCCCGTTCGTGCTTACGCGCAGCTGTGCGTGATATACTATTTAAGTGTAATATTATAGAGACGTAGTAACTCTGGGTTGTAGAAACTACAGGCAAAATTGTGCTCTATTTTTGTATTTATTCATTTCGTCACCTACATATTCACTTCCTCAAAAGCTGTCGCTGTTTAAGTGTTCACGTCGCTATAAACCCTCTATAAATGAGATCAAATCTCGCAAATCAAGCAATCAAGTAGCTAGGTCGAGAGTTTGTATTTGTACCTACATTTAAAATGGCTACAATGTTACTCTCTTTAGTGTTGAGCTTATATAGGGGCTAGGTCAATTTGTGGGCAATCTCTTTTTCACCTTCTCTCTTTTCTCTTACCTTAATTGTATAGCCCCTGTTTCAATCACTAGCATCGTGCCTTCATATAGCATCGATAGTTTCTTTGTTAATTGTTCGGCGGCAAAGTTCACTCTATGCACTGCATTCTGAATGAACATAATTACTAATTACACAAACACACTCTGCCTCCAAAACTTATTTGAATCAGTTCATTTGTTTTTAAAAATCTCACAAAAACAATTTACTCAAAGAATATGGATAAAGACGCAAAATACGCACAAAGAATGGTTTCAGATAATTTTGAATTTCAAACGTCATTTAGCCAATTTCAAATGAATTCTCATTCTAGGGTTTTGTGTTTTAATGGGCACAAAAGCACAAAAACCGTCCCATTTTTATTTTTAAATAAAGTAGTGGCATTTTACTTAAAACTAATACCGACTTTTGGAGCAACTACAAAGGTCACTTTCACAACTCTATTTTAATTAGTGAGCACATCACCATCAGTCGAAAACACAAGTGTTCGAAATAAAAAAATAACAAATAACATTGACATTTCAATTGCCGCCAAAAATCCCGAAACACCACAGATTCGAAATACTAATTTGCACTGACCACAGAGACTGCCGTTTAGTATAAATGTGACAGAGACACATCGTGACCGCACTCGGAAATCAAACTGCCTTTCGCGCCGCTGTCGTGGCCAGAGTTCGCATTATATCAAATAAATCACCACAACAATCTAATAATCCCCCGTCACGTGTTTCCTTGTTTATTTATAGAGCTCCTGCGCCGTCACGGGCCCGGAAGTCGGCGCTCCTGTGCAAATCGGCGCGAAACCACCGGAAGTGGCTAATATAATTCATTGGTCATTGATCGTTGAGACCGTTGCGATTTATATTTAGAAGGGGGGGTAAAGGAACGGTTGATGATTTGAAAGACGACATAGGTCAGCGAAGACCCTATGCTTCATGTCGATGCCTCATGTAGAAAATGTGTTCGTTGGTTTGTTCTTCCTTTTTGCATATAGTTAATGGGCAGGAGAGTAATATAGAGGCTACTTTTTATCCCGACCAATATCTCACATTACACATGAGTAAAACCGTAGGGTGCAGTTAGTATCTAAATAATTATAATGTAAACGCAATCTGGAGGTATCTACGTTACGGCGCGGCGCGGCTTGCTGCAGTTTGCAAATTAGCAAACGCTAGAGTAGCCATTATTTCTACCCAAACCAAATACAAGTACTAACTAGGAACAACCCATAGAAACAAGTCATATAAGGAGGTCATTTAATTTTGGTACAACAAGAGCTTCTAGTGCATTGTGTGAGAGATTGATTGCTAATTACGATAGCACGTGGTAAACGGTACTATATTATGTTCTTTGAAATGTACTTAACAGAAACAATATGGCACGTTTTACTACTTCTGTTAGGTACATGGAATAGGTAGGTATCTAGTTACATAGTAAAGGAGTAGTAGTTCAGCTTCATATAAATCGGCCGTCGCCGGTTTTAATGTGTTCGTGAGTAGCGGCACCGTGTACGCACGCACTTTTCACGCACACAATCACATAAACGAAAGGAGGCGGCCGGGGCCGCGGCCATGCACTCAGTACGGAACGCGCCGCCTATGCGTCACCGCAAGAGCAGGCAATTAACTCGTCGAGCGGCCTTAGCTAACCTACTGTTCTTTAAATACTGTGCTGTGCTAGTTAAGTAGTTACTTATAAAAGAACGCGATAGAACAGTTATTCGAAATGAAAACTTGAAGCGATGTTAGCTTAGTGGTAATGAAATCGGTTTGTTTGTTTGTTCGTAAGATAGATTCCTATAATGAGCTTGAGTTTCCAGTGAAGGAAAGGAAAGGGATGAAACAATAGCTTGGCAGTTGAGATTTTTCTCAGTGTACTTCATGAAATGTTCCCAAACTATATGGCAAAAATGTCAAAAATGTATCTATTAAATTAAGTTTAATTCTACAGAGAATATGGGCATTTTCTAGTGCGCGCTTGGCTAGCACCAAATCAAGTTAAGAATCATTCGCCAAGCACCTATCGGTGTGTTCCGGCAGCGTTACTTGAAAGCCAGTTCCCAAGTTGTAGCGTGTCACCACCTTCGACCACATCATTTGATTGCGGGTAAAACTCTACCCAGTGTAAGATCTAATAAGAATAATTTTTAACAAAAAAAAAAAAAAACGATTTCAATTTCCCCTCGATTTCTCTGGGATACCATCATCAGATCCTGGTTTCTGTATCATGGTCCCACCATTTAGATATCTCTTTTCCAACAAAAAAGAATCATCAAAATCGGTTCTTATACGACGAAGTTATCCGCGAACAAACATACATTTGCTTGGTGGTAGGGTATTTTCTAGTACCTACTCGCCTGGCCAGCTACCACCCTCTTGTTAAGAATCTGTCGCCAAGCACCTATTGGTGTGTTACGGCAGCCTCACTTGAGAGCCAGTTCCCAGTCCAGGTGTAGCGTGGCCTCATCTTCGACCACATCGTCATTTAACATCAGATGACTTGTGGTCAAACGCTACCCTATAAATAGTAAAAAAAAAAACTACGCTTGAATTGAGAAACCTCCTCCTTTTGTGATTACGGTTAAAAAGAACTTAATTTATTCCAAAATGGCGAGGAGAGTATGTCGTGACGCAATAAAGGTCACATTCTTCCGCCTAAGTACTTTGTGTGCTCATTTCCCCCTCTTTATTTTCATAAGCCATGCCTGCCTGCGGGTCTGGCGATAAACAGACTGGACTTGAATCTCGCGAGCAATCCCGTGGCGCCATAGCGGTGGCAGTGGGTGGAACAAAGGCGCTAATCCGGCATTGTTGTCCGCCGGTGCAATGCCGGCGCCAAGCTGGCTTTACTGGTGATTACACTGGGCTGGTCAGCGGTAATAGATTATGCTGCGGTAGGTACTGTTACATGTAACTTATGCCGCCTCTACAAATAGGCCAGCGCATTCGCCAACGCGCTGGCGGTGCGCTTGCCAACGCGCTTGTGAGTAATCCACACATTGGAAGGTCGTTCAGTATGGTTTGGTTCGGGCCAACATGCGGACGGATTCAAAATGGATGTTGAGTCGCTAACAGCTGCAGCTGTATTACAGCTTATAATTATTTTGTAAATGTGTACAAGAAAAGGGTGATAAAAAAGAAATGGCAAAAAAGAAGGTGGTGGATGTTATCAATACATCGAAACTTGATCGCTGCTCCGGGCAAACTGATCGCGCGCCAATGTGTGGATGGCGCGCCAAGCTTGTGACAAGTGTCCTTTGATGTTGCCGACACCGCGCGGCAAGCTCGCAAGCGCGCCAGCCAACGTTCAAATACTACCGCCAATGCGCCAACGCCCGTTCTACACATTGGGCCAGTGGCTCGGCCAGTGCGCTTGCCAACGCGTTGGCCTATGTGTAGAAGCGGCATTACACTTTAAAACGCCAAACTTAAGAGAGAGAGAGAGAGAGAGAGAGAAAGACCTTATTTGGCAAAGCTGCACACAATAACAAAAGAAAGAAGCACACACAAAAAAACAGTAAAATTATACATAAACTATTAAACTACGCGATGGTGCGAACACTGCTGCTGTGTGCAGTACCTCCCAAAAAGGACTTGGCTCAGCATATGCTATGGACGAATCCACAGCGCTGATTTTCAGCCAAGACCCTATTGAGTGACGTGCGGATATTTATATGGAAAAACATTAAAAATAGGTATACAAAAATAAAATAAAAAATATATATAAATAATCCAATATACTGTAAAGACACGGCAAAAAAGAAGAAAACAAAAATAAACAATGGTAAGTATATGTAATATTTGTAATTTTGTATGTTGTAAGACTAGCTAAAACGCCTGTTCCAACGTCCTCATGCCGGCAAAAGAACAGGCAAGAAACGCCCGGCAGGTAACTTTTTATCACCACCAATCAGTGGTTTTTCATCGCGATGTTTTCCTTCACTGAAAGTTGAAGCTCAAAGTGTGGACACTCCATTCATAGTTGGAGGTGTGCAGTGTAAGTTGGTAACTGAGTTTGAAACACGGCGTGGGTGAAGTTAGTTCTCACACAAAATAGATAGATGCCAGATTGTTACGTCGAAGTTTGGTTCCTCTATATCTTTATCATATAATAAATCAATCACGCTTCTTAGAACAAATAGATTAAACTCTAGCGGAGCTTCGAGATTATGAAACAAAACAAAAACATATATTTACTAGCTGTGCCCAGCGGTTTTTCCGAACCTTTTCCCGGAATCAAAAGTACCCTATGTGTTAATCCAGGGTATAAGCTATCTCCATTTCAAATTTTACTCAAATCCGTTCAGTAGTTTTTGCGTGAAAGAGTCACAAACATCCATCCATCCGTACCTACTCACAAACTTTCACGTTTATAATATTAGTAGGAAGTGGGATAGGATTAGGATACAGCATGATGCGACTTTAAAACGTCAAACTTTAAACTAGCTACGCCTGTGCCTTTACAAAAGAACAGGCAAAAACGTCCGGCATGTCATTTTTTGAGCGCAATTACATTTACAATTTTATGATTATTATTACTATCACTTATTGAATTAGAACAAGTTCATTACAATCTGTATTGCAACGGGCAAGGGTGGCGCTAACCATCAGGCAAATGACTTGCTCGTTGCGTAAAAAAAGAGTAAGACATCCCTATCTGTCTGTAATTGTTACAAATGCAAAAATATCTGTCTGTTACGCTCTCACATCTAAACTACTGAACGGATTTAAATGAAATTTGGTACAGAGATAGTCTAGAGCCTGAAAAAGGACATAGGCTACTTTTAATCGCGATAGACTATAGCCCACGTGGGTGAAACCGCGGGAAACAGCTAGTGTTCTATATATTAGTTTTATTTATGTCTCTTCTACGCAGTACGCACCAAACCATCCTGAGTACATACAATTAATGTATTGTAAATACATACAAACTTGTTGTCTTACAGAACGATAGGATAATCCGGATTATCCGTGCGTTAAACGAGCGGCAACTTCCTCCCCGTTAGGGATATGACATCGAAACAAACGTATCGATACTGTACCCGTGAGTCGTAATCGTAACAATATCATCGATATCGAAACAAAATAAACAAACCTAGTTCCTCAAGCATCGAATACTTTTAAGCTGACTCTATATTCTACCGGTTATGATTTTAGTATAAAACAAAATTTCAAGAAATCTGACGATTACCTGATAAAATGGTATTATTTTTGCTTAAATCGTTTTTTACTGGAACCACATTTTTCCAACGATTCATTTTGTTTAGAATTTCTACGGAATTATACAAGGAGAGGGATATAGGAATCATTCATTACACTTTATATGACTGGGCTGACCATATATGGCATATTTGTCAGTACGAGTGATTTAATTCGCTATGACAGATGAGTATAGAGTGTTGTAAAAAGTGACAAGTCAGGCTCAGTATCGTAAACAATGAGCTTGAGCTTTCGGTGAAGGAAAACATCGTGATGAAACCATAGCTTGGTGGTAGGGTATTTTCTAGTACTCGCCTGGTTAGCTACCACCCTCTTGTTAAGAATCTGTCGCCAAGCACCTATCGGTGTGTTCCGGCAGCCTCACTTGAGAGCCAGTTCCCAGTCCAGGTGTAGCGTGGCGCCATCTTCGACCACTTCACTTAACATCAGGTGACTTGTGGTCAAACGCTACCCTGTAAAAAGTTAAAAAAAAAAAAAATATCGAGTTTTTCAGATACTCGAGTATTTTTTGCAAATCCCTACTCGTCGTTCATGTAAAATGCACCGGCTTTGTTTTGAATTCTTAAAAGGGTCCTCTTCGGTTCATCTATCTATGTGAAAAATGTATGTTCCCTCTTAAACGCGAATAGGCTCGTATTTAACTCATGGAATTTCAAATTACGTATTTGTGTTCGACCGCCAGCTTGCGCTGAAGACCGAACGTTTGACTGGTACAAGTATTATCTTGTACTTTATATACCTAGTATTTTGTACTTCTCTCATTAAAGAAAATTATTTTTGAAATATCGATACACAAAATGAAAATGGAAAAGTTTAATGAAATAGAGAACAAAACGTTTTATTCACATCATCAGTCTGGACTTATTTCAATTAATTTAATAGATACCGCCGGTTCGTGTCGCTGAAACTACCGCGATGATTTCCCAAAGGAGTCAGACCAAATAAACTCATTTAAATAATGTTTTTAGGAAATTACCAAATTCTGCTGCTGTAAACATTGAAAATGTTATATTGGAAAATTTGATAAAACAGTTATATCTTTAGTTTTTTTTTGATAACGAATGAGTACCTGCTATACCTACCTATATTTATATTTTAACTCTATTTTTAGTATTTTGGTTAAACTTGAGGCTAACTCTAAAGTCAAACTTTTCAGAAAAAATTTATGATGAATTAATTCTTAGTAAAAAAAATGAACTAAATATATGATTAGATTTACATAAGGTTTATTTCAACAGATTGCTATATTGATATTTAAATTAAATAAAAATTAAAAATCCTAAAGATTACCTTAGTCTATCTAATCTTAAGAAACGCACATTCTTGAGGTAAACAGTTTATTACATTGTCTTTGACCCGGTTTTTATCAGTATAGTCACACAGAACAGAACAGTTTAGTTATGAAAAAATTAACCATTAGTAATTTTTTTTCAATCATTTTAGACACAGGCAATTTTAACAACGGATCAAAAAACAGGCCCAAAGTTAGTTTTTATCAACTTTTATCTGATGATCAAAATGCAGCCGCTCCAACAAACCATTTACAACCGTTTAAGGCCCGTCCACGCCATTTCATGCAATTAACTACAATGGTAGGTATGTAGTCCTATCCGGGTAGCCGGATATCCGGGTATCGAATTACCCGGACACGTACCGGGACGCAGGATTCACGGCGCACGGATAACTTTGTTACGAAGTGTTGTACGTGGATATATACGGTTTCATCCGGGTTTATATTAAAGTTTTCATCTGAAGGTAAATATGATATGTTTTGGGAAGGTAATTTTTAGATTGAAAAATAAAATTGAATATGGAAAGATATTTTGTTTTATTTACTAGCTGAGTTTATATTTCAAAATTAATCTGACACACATTACTATCTAATAACTGATAGCTGATAATTTTGTGAAATGGCTCTTAATAGCTCCATCATTATCCACCATTATCGAGGGAAATGCGACTAATTTGCTTAACTCTAAAATTTACAAACCTTCATTCTTTAGAAAATATGCGAAAGTGTGTTTGTTGATTTGTCCTTCTTTTATACCGCAAACGGATCAACGTAATTTTTTTGCACATAAATAAATAATTGATGAGCTGAAGAGTAACATTGGCTCCAAATTTGTTAACTTAGACTACTTTTATCCCTGAAAAATACACGGTTCCTGTGGAAATCTCCACCCGGATAAAACCATGGGCCACAGATAGTCCATGATATAAAAAAGTTAATTTGTTCCCGCCTGTCTGCATGGCAGCCTCATGCTCTAGGCGTAGCCTAATTGAGTACGACGTGATTTTATATCGAACATTGAATCTCCATTAAAGTTACGCGTGACAGAGATATATTGACATTGCATGATGCATCTCTCATATTTATTCAAAACTAGCTGCGCCCCGCGCTTTCACCCGCGTGCACTACACTTTGTCGATATAACAAGTATTCTATGTCCTTCTCCAATCTCCAGTGTTTGATCTATCTCCACACAAAATTTCATCAAGATCGGTTCAGCGGTTTAGTCGTGAAAACAAAGAAATATACAGAGTTACTTTCCCATTTAATTTTAAAAATATTAGTATGGATGTACTACGGAAAGTTGAAACTTTAATGACGCGGACTTTTTTGTAGGCTGACATTTCTTTCAACGCACACACATAGCCAACATAGCCTATGATGACACTGGAGTCGGATCAGCCTATAATACAAACTAACATATTTTACCCTTTATACTCGTCATATGAGTAAAGAGAGAGAGAGAGAGTGAAAGACTTGGGAAAAACTGCACACAAAACGAAACAAAAAATTAAGAAACGCACAAAAAACAGAGTAGGTAACATTTTACATAAGCCATTAGTAATATTATGTGATGGTGCGAACACTGCTGCTGTGTATGTACATATTATGTAAAACATTATAGACAACGCGAAACTTTACAATAACAACTATTTAACAGACACATTAAAAACAATCACAAGCAGCAATAAACATATTATTAGCCCATTTACCCCATGTGAATATAAATCGAGTATTACCCCGTCGCGGAACTCGACAACTTCGCCGACTCGTCGAGCAAGTACAACCGGCCGGATAAAATGGTTGTTGGATGTTTGTTTGTCGAATTAATTGTTTATTACAGTAGAATTTAATCCGGGTGGCGCCGGGTTGGGGCGTGACTGCCGGATTGTGGTGGCCAGGTAGGCTATTGATTTTCGTGACGGTAATTCTGATTTCGGAATTGGACAAACAAATCGAATTAAAACAAGTTACAAACCTAAAATGTAAGCTGTTGATTTTAATTGCCTTTGGAGTTGCGATTTTGTAATTTTTGTTTTTCTCTCTTGACGAATTCAGTTTATTAAGTTTTGCATGAGAAAATAGAGAACAAAAATTTAACATTTTGAGCCAGAAAAATGAAATTTAAAAACGTATGTATATTGCTCTAACGTCATAATTTAGCATTATTACAAAAATAACTGCGTCAAATATTTTACACAATAGGAGCCGTATCTGTTACGGACAGGAACTGAATTCGGATAAAGTGATTAAACGCTCATACGGATCCAAAATTTTACGAATAAGTATATTAAGTGAAAAGTGAAAAGTCACAGATACAAACTTAGATTGGATTGGAAGTAGGTGCTCATACAGGTATTAGCTACGTAGGTATGAATGAGACTTACGTCCGATTAATCGATCCTGATCCGTTATCCGCGGTTTTGGATCGATATGTCATGTCGAAATGTCATTTTAGTATCTAGTAATATGTCAAGCCATACTACTAAAATGACATATTATAGTCAATAGTCAATAGTCAATTTTATTTATTCAATAGGATACATTGTGATCACTTTAAAACGTCAAACTTAAAACTAGCTACGCCTGACATATCGACCCGAAACCGCGAATAACGGATCAGGATCGATTATTAATTTCGAGCGTAATATATTGTATTGTACTTTTTCGGATAGGATTAGAATTAGATTTGGATGCAGTGCGCTCGACTTTTTCGGATCATTTTTAAAACTTTCATACTATATTATAGATTTTGAATGTGAAAGTTTGTGAGTTTGTGGAGATAGTTCAAACCCTGGGGAAGGATATAGGTATAAACTAACAACAAATACTACTTTCCACCATTCACTCCATTCTACTCATTACATATTTAACCGCACACATACACATTCACTCACCCACCTACACACTTATATACACGTACACACACACATGCGTGTGAGGGTTCACACTCACTCATTCACACATACACACATAAACAAACTTTCACATTCATACCTTTGCATTTCTATTTGGAATCTGCATGCTACTTAGAATTCTAAATTTTAAAATTTTTGTTATAATTTGTACACTATGATGTCACATTTTATTTTATTATTATGTACTGCTGTTAGAAAATATTTAAGCTTAACTTATTGATATGTAAATTGCACACGAAAATGGGAGAAGAATCTGGTTCCTGAAACACAGTTTTCACTAGTTCGGGAACTAGAGGATTCATAATTACTTTGTACATACTACTGTGTCAATAAATGCCTTTGATTGATTGATTGATTGATTGATTGATAAAGTGTATTTATTCCACGCGGGTAAAACCAAGGGGCACAGTAAGTACTTTATAGATCTATTCTACTCTTTAAAAGATCCATGCCATTAATTTAAACTTATTGTAACTTTGATATAGCTTCTTTCCCATTGTCTAAAGATTCTAAAGAGTCTACTAAGTTATTTACCTCCTTTGGCGGAGTTACCGAATTTCTAAACCAGTGGAGAGAGGAAGCTAATCTCGACGATGCTGGAACGATTAGGGCATAACTTGGAAGTTGCGATCATAGCGAGGCGGAAATATTCGATCTATTGTGATGGTTTACAACAAGAGGCAATACCTACTTATGAAATGTCTGCCTTTACTGCGCCATAACTCGTAAGCGTGAAAACGAGCGTGACAGATAGATTTATATGAAATGAAAGTCTTTATTTTTAAGTCCATATATAAAGATAAATCTTATTAGTAAAAGGATATGTTGAAGTCCAATTCAATCAATCCTACTAATAATATCATAAACGTGAAAGTTTGTGAGTATGGATGGATGGATGTTTGTTACTCTTTCACGCAAAAACTTTGAATGCAATTTTGGATGGAGATAGCTTATACCTTGGATTAACACATAGGCTACTTTTTATCCCGGAAAAGGGTTCCTGCGGGATAACGGGAAGACGAGAGTGAAACCGCGGGGTGCAACTAGTTAGTCATGTAAATAAAATTGTAAATGTGATCGTACCCAAGAAATTGCCTGCCGGGCGTTTCTTGCATGTTCTTTTGCCGGCGTAGCAGGTTGCAGGTTCAATCTCAAGCATTTTTGTCATCTACATAGTCTGTTTTTTTAAATTATAGCTGTCACGTGTTAAACTCATTGAATACTTTTTGAGGGTAGCGCCAACAAAGAAACGTTATTGCTTTCTGTAAATTAGTCTAAATAAAAAAGGTAACGTGTAAATAAAGCCTTGCTTTATCCAGCCCTAGTTGTGCTGAAGCTATTCGCTCCAGCTCATTTCAGTACAAAGGTATATCGTGAAGTGTGATTGGATGCTGAAAGAGGGGGGGGTAAATTGGAGGGGTGAAGGACGGTGGAATTGAAATCTGTATGATAACGGGAGGGATTTATTTTAGTGTATTTTTGTTGGATTTATTTAATTCTGATGGTTGAGCCCTGTATTTGTTGGATGTGGTGTGAAAATAATCAACAAAACTATAGATATAGTACATTACTGCAGAGGCCACAAAAGTAGGCATTGAGGGAAGAAGTTGTAAATGTGGGCCGAGGCGAAGCCGAGGCACAAATACCTGAGTCCATCAATGCCTAGTTGTGGCCAAGGCTTGTATTATATTTAACATCAGTCACACCACAGTCATCGTCACTTAACATCAGGTGACTTGTGGTCAAAATCAAAGTAGTTAAAAAAAATTTACTCCTCACTGCCTAGGTACTCCGAAAGATAATAATGGGTTTGTTATTACATAATTTAATTTAATTTGTAATTTACCAAGATTTTTAATATGTTATCTGTAAGGCTGTAGTTTTCGGCAAATAAATAAATAATCAGCCAATATTGCCAATTCTTCATCTGATAGAATATTTTACGTTCAATAGATATTTCTATGGGTATTATTGATAACAAGCTTGTATTGAAACTATGTAAACTAATTTATAAATCTTTAATCACGGACACTGTTGCTCTTGAAACCTGTTAAAAATGCCTTTTCCGAGAGCTTAAAATTAAATCCACATAAAAACGCTACAGTAATTTATTTATAAAACGTAATAAACATAAAAGCTCGACAACCACAGCCGTAAATATTGCAGCGAATTAACTTATCACTATTGAAAACGGTTATTTACACTTCATTTTGCAACGTGTTAATATTTCCGTATTGCCGCGCCGTAACTCCAATCTAGGGTTGGCGATTATACCTAACAAAGATCAATTTTTGTATCGATTCGAATCGAATTATATAAAATCGATACCGAGAAGATTGATTTTTATTTCGAACCAAGTGTCTGAGATTGATTCCCGAAATTGTTATATGAGAGATTGATTTTTATGACTAATCAAATCGATTCCTTGTTTAATAAATGTCAGATTGTCATCCCTACTGCTAAGTAGGGATACTCGCACACAGGCTAGGGGGCTCCAGGCTCTGTTGTATTGTTTGAATCTGTATAAAATACGTTGTTTTAGCGCGATCTCATCATTAGAAATTGATCGAATTTTAGCCACTTCACCACAATGCTAAGCTTTTCTGTTATCTACATAGTGTCTCATTTTGAATTTGTGAATCTGCAACTTTACAAGAAGAGCATCCGCCTATCTACGTATGTATGTATGTGTACAGACATACAGTCACGTTTGTGTGCGAAGCTCTCATCTCGCGAACTGGGTTACCGTGAATGCACAGGCGAATGGTTTTTTTCTTTGCCTGTGAGAGAAGGCGGGCTCGGTAATTTACTTTTGCCGTAGTTCTGCCCTCTCTTCAACTATGAGTGTGTGCGTGTGTAGTGTACAAATATGATATCGTTACATATATGTAAAGCCATAGCTTCAAAGCGGAACGTATGAACGGGAGCCTTCAGGCTCAGTGGTAGTGACGTCGGCTTGCGATCCGTAGGTCTTGGTTTCGAATACTACAATGAGCTTTCGGTGAAGGAAAACATCGTGATTAAATCATAGCTTGGTGGTAGGGCATTTTGTAATGCTCATCTGGGTTATAATAACCTGTCGCCAAGCACCTACCAGCTTATTCCAGGAGCCGAGCTTGAGAGCCAGTTCCCAATCCAGGTGTAGCGTGGCGCCACCTTTGACCATATCGTCACTTAACATCAGGTGACTCGTGGTCACACGCTACCCTGTAAGTAGTAAAAAATAGACTCATCTATATAAAATTCCGGTGTGCGTATTCGTAATTCTTCTCCTCCTGAACAGCTAGACCGATTTTGATGAAATTTGGTGTGAAGATTGTTTCAACCCTACATAAAATGCTTTTCATCGCGGTAAATTCCAGTCAACTCGGGTGAAACCGTGGGGTACAGCTAGTGTCATTTAAAATCATTAATACATTTCATCGTGCTGAGTAAACACTCGCAAAGTACGACATTATTCTAAGTTATTCCGGCTTGGTATAATTTTTCATAAAGTTAAGTACATTGTCCAATGTTTTAAAAAATAAATGGATGTCTTACGCTAATAAGTGTGACATTTTGACACGCGTGTGACAGCTGCGAGAGTGTTCTGACACATCACGTCAACACCTGTCAAGGCTCATTACAGTCATTATATTGTTGAACTGGATTTTTTATTGTTAAACATCGTGATGAAACCATAGCTTGGTGGTAGGGTATTTTCTAGTACTCGCCTGGCTAGCTACCACCCTCTTGTTAAGAATCTGTCGCCAAGCACCTATCGGTGTGTTCCGGCAGCCTCACTTGAGAGCCAGTTCCCAGTCCAGGTGTAGCGTGGCGCCATCTTCGACCACATCGTCACTTAACATCAGGTGACTTGTGGTCAAACGCTACCCTGTAAATAGTAAAAATAAATAATAAATTTGAATAGGCAGTAGGGCTATTTCTGACATCGCGCAATATCGTACTTTTCTGTTTGTTTTTGTGCGATATTGTATGTGTGTCAGAAATAAGTGTATTTCGTTTCATTTTTTTACATTACTTTTGAACTAGTTTTTTGTCAATAAACTACATATTTGATAGCAAAGGATGTGACATATACGGTCATATCTTTTGATAGAAAAGGATGTGACATATACGGTCATATCTTTTGATAGCAAAGGATGTGACATATACGGTCATATCTTTTGATAGCAAAGGATGTGACATATACGGTCATATCTTTTGATAGCAAAGGATGTGACATATACGGTCATATCTTTTGATAGCAAAGGATGTGACATATAAGGTCATATCTTTTGATAGCAAAGGATGTGACATATACGGTCATATCTTTTGATAGCAAAGGATGTGACATATACGGTCATATCTTTTGATCGCATTGACTTACAAGTTTAATTTCTTCACAGCTAAAAGAGACCATATAACCCAAGTAATTGACATAAATTTCAACTTGATACCTCAACGCGCTCTCGAGAAGAAGGGTCTTTACAGACAGACAGGCAGCCGGATGAAAAACAAAGTGATCCTTTATAAGTTCAATTTTTCGGAACACTAAAATGTATAGAAACAGAACCATTATAAAACATTCCTAAACCAATTTCAAACAGCTTCATTTGTCTCGTAAAATAACCATAATTCAAAAGATCCTATATAGATGTAAGCCGAAGCATTGTAAATCTCCCCTCCCGAGTAAGGCATCACATCGTCGTAATAGAATCACAATAGCTGTAAAAGTTGTTATCTTCCCGTTTATAGGGTTGCCCCCATCGATACGTAAACGTAACACAATTTCTTTTTCGCTTACATGAAATGAGAATCAACGTCCCCGGGCGACGCACATTCGCGTTACTATATTATATAAAACCTTCAAAAGAAAACACATCTCCAGACTCACACACACAAACACACACACACACTCGTATACATACACAACACTCACTTGTTTTTGTAAATTTCTAAAGTGCATAAGTGTTTATACTTACCTACTTTGAGTCTTATAAAAAACCCATAGAAGCACTTTAAGTCTTTCTAAATGTTCAAATTGTACTCGACTTTTTTGGCGGCAATCGAATTGTCAACGTGAAAATTTTGTTTTATTTCCAAAACTTGTGTTTCTTCGAGTGATAATGTGTAATATTGGTGGATTATTAACCATTATGTGTTCGTTAATGTGTACGAGTGTGGGAAATTGAAATAAAGTTGTGAAAGTGACTTTTCGAGTTGCTCCAAAAAAGTCCGTGTAAAGTTTAAGTAAAGGGCCACTACTTTACTTAAACACTATCCTCATCCCATCATCTCATCGTCATCATCATCATCATCATCATCATTTAAACTTGATTCAACTCTCTGAGTTTGAAATATTTTATACTTGACACTGGCAAATACACTAATCGTGTGACGCCATAACAAACCAAAAAAAAAAAAAAAAATTGTACTCAACTTTTTAAATTTTTATTGCTAATCAATTGCGCCCCGCGATTTCACCGGCGTCTTTTCGTTATGCGCAACCTTTTCCGGGATAAAAAGAAGTCTAAGTGTTAATCCAGGGTATAAGCTATCTCCTTTCCAAATTTCATCAAATCGGTTTAGTAGTTACGGTGATACGTGGTAACAAACATTCTTACACACACACACAAACTTTCTCATTTATAACATTAGTAACTAACTAACTGAGATGGCGCAACGACCTAAAGTGAGTCTTGTCCTCCAATAACAAAAGACGCCACTTCGCTCTGTCCTGCGCCACCTCCCGCCAGTCCTCCACCTGGAGTGAACGCAAATCTATATAACATTAGTAGAACTATAAATTATACATGAATGTAAGTCAATCGTTTTTAATTCGACGACGCGGTAGCCGAGTTGGTAGTGTCCCTGCCTGCGAAGCTAGCGGTCCCGGGTTCGAATCCTGGTAAGGGCAAATGTATGTGTGATGAGCACTAATGTTCGTACCTGAGTCTTGGATATTTCTATCTATGTAAGTATTTATTTCTCTATATAAGTATGTATATCGTTGTCTAGTACCCATAACACAAGTTTCGAGCTTAATTTGGGGCTAGCTCAATTTGTGTGAAATTGTCCCAGATATTATTATTATATTATATTATTATAGTCAATTTTATTTATTCAATAGGATACATTGTGATCACTTTAAAACGTCAAACTTAAAACTAGCTGCGCCTGTTCCAACCTCCTTACGCCGGCAAAAGAACAGGCAAGAAACGCCCGGCAGGTAATTTTTTTGGCGCGATCACATTGACAATTTTATTCTTATTACTAATTGATTGAATTGGAGCAAGATCACTAAAATCCCAAGCTTTTTTTGTCATCTAATGGTCCGATATTTTTTAATTAGCTTTACTAATAAGATTTCTCTTGTTTGGTTGTGCACATTGGGATATGGGAACATGAGTATTAATGAGTTGCGGGATCACAACCAAAGCAGACCAGACCCCACAAGCAGCACCCGTTCACGAGTTGGCGCATGTGCCAGCCATCGCTCTCCTCGACCATAATAAGACCAAAATAAGACTCCTTTACAATAAGTATTTAATTTACAAGTTTCTTTTCTTATTATTACTGTAGTCGGAAGACCGTAGTTTGCGACAGGGTTTTTATTAAAATACTTGTGTAAAGGACGGGCAACTTTCCTTGTTTTGTGTTACAACCCTTCCAGCGAAGTATTTTCTCATTTCGCTGTGCTTCTATTACGTAACCTGTTGGCAGTTTTTGTGAGTGGCGGAACTTCTAAATGACAGTCACCGGTATGTACACTGTTCCAATATAGCACAAGTAGTCTCAACACGCCTCACACTCATTATTTAAAAAATCACAATACGTTTTTAACACTAAAACAATTGCAACTGTACTTTTATAGCATAAAAATTGCTTTGGCTACGAAAAAAACACTCGGGAGTTCAATCAAGAAAATCCTCGAAATAAGTTGAAATTTGAGGGTATTTGCAGGTTGAAACTTTACTAATTTGAAGATGCTGGTAATATTTTGTTGAATGCAAATCAAAATATCGTGTATGTATTACTTAAAAATAGGACAGGAAGTAATAATTCTGTTTTATATTTAGTTCAGAAGTCGAATATAATGGTAGTGAAATATTACCATAAATTCAAATTTTTCAAAACTTTGAAGACGGGTAGAGCCCTAAAGATATAGTTTAATTTTATTTTTTAAATTATATTAGTAACTTACGATAAATTACGCAAATTTTGAGACATCTTGCGTTAAGAAAAACCAAAAAAAATATTTTCGGGACACCCTAATGTACAGTCAGCGACAAAAGTAGCTGATCGTTCTCGATTTTCCAAATGTGTTTCAAATTAGTAATTATTATTGTTTTTTTTTTTACATTTTACATGGTATCATTTTGACAACAACATAACACTCCTGATTTTAGGTGATGATGAGGTCAAAAATTGGTGTCTAAAACTCGCAAAGTATTGAAATATGATTTATGAATACCAAGAATTTTTAAGAAGGTTCTCAGCAATTTTATTAAAGTTCCACGACTCCGATGATCGCTTGGATTTCTAAAGCCGTTATGAAAAGGACCGACGGAAGTGTACGAAAATTGACTATGTCAATGAAGTTGAATGGTAAAGTCGTAATGATGCGATAGCTCTATTTAACTACAATAACGTGCTTGATATTAAAAGAAAATAATATGTCCTTTGACGACCTGTGTGGTGAATCGAAGAACAGCTGACTGCGAATCGTTAGTTTGCGGATCAATTCCCGGTTCGTGACAACAATTTGAAGATGACATTACAAAAGGAACAAAAAACCTGACTGCGCCAAAATAATTTATCCTATGTCACAATAAAGGCTAATCTAATGACAACTCATATGTTAAAATCCGTCAAGCCATTTAGGCTACAGGCCGTGCCAAAGAAATATACATACATATAGACATACATACACTCGAAAAACATAACCCTCCTTCTTTCGCAGTCGGGTAAAAAAAGCTTCTCTATAATTATATCCTACTCCTACTAATATTATTCGTTTCTTGCCTGTTCTTTTGCCGGCGTAAGGAGGTTGGAACAGGCGTAGCTAGTTTTAAGTTTTACGTTTTAAAGTGATCACAATGTATCCTATTGAATAAAGAAAAATTGACTTTTGACTTTTTGACTTTTATAAATGTGAAAGTTTGTGTGTGTGAATGTTTGTTACCACGTATCACAGTAACTACTAAACCGATTGTGATAAAATTTGGAATGGAGATAGCTTATATAGATACCTACTCTGGATAAACACATAGGCTACTTTTTATCCAAGAAAAAAGGTTCCAGCGGGGTAAAGGGTAGGCGCGGGTGAAATCGCGGGGCGCAACTAGTGAAGTAATACGTATTTCGTGCCCAGAAAGGTGTCTGCGCTGTGGAATAGGAAATTGAATGTCCATTCTGCAGTGAAATGCAGACACCTACATTGTTATGCGTTTGACATTTTGTTGAAGTTCAAGCGGCAGTAGGTTCGATTCCTGATACAGTACAAATATTTCATAAGTCGTTGAAAAAAGATGGGAAGTGGCAGTTAGGAGTGAAACTTCTTAGGTTAGAGATAAAGTTCATTTAATGCATTAAGTGTTGCACCTTTTCACACCGAAACCACTGAACTGTTGTTGATGTAATTTGGTATTGAGATAGTTTGAACCCTAGGGCTTGTCCTTGCCTACGAAAACTAACTATATATTTATAGCGATGATGGCTCAGTGGTAGTGACGTTGGCTTGCGATCCGTAGGACGTGGGTTCGAATCCTACAATGAGCTTGAGCTTTCGGTGAAGGAAAACATCGTGATGAAACCATAGCTTGGTGGTAGGGTATTTTCTAGTACTCGCCTGGCTAGCTACCACCCTCTTGTTAAGAATCTGTCGCCAAGCACCTATCGGTGTGTTCCGGCAGCCTCACTTGAGAGCCAGTTCCCAGTCCAGGTGTAGCGTGGCGCCATCTTCGACCACATCGTCACTTAACATCAGGTAACTTGTGGTCAAACGCTACCCTGTAAATATTAAAAAAAAAAAAAACCAAAACCACTGAACTGTCAATAGTGTTGTTGATGTAATTTCGTATTGAGATAGTTTGAACCCTAGGGCTTGTCCTTGCCTACGAATACTAACTTCTTCTTGTCCTCCGATAACAAAAGACTCCACTTCGGTCTGTCCGGCGCCACCTCCTGCCAGTCCTCCACCTGGAGTGAGCGCAAGTATCCTGTAGGCAGGGGGTTTGCTACATTTTATCGTAATAAAATTGCATTACAATAAAATGTAGCAAATACGGGTGAAGCCGTTGGGAAGTCGTAGAGAGCCGGTGGATAAAATAGCTAATAGCCGTTCATAGTGGTGTTCAAAAGGTGGCCTATATTCAGCAGTGGACTTCTTCCGGCTGATGATGATGACTAAACGTTTCTTGTCGGTTCTTTTGTCGGCGTAAGGAGGTTGGAACAAGCGAAGCTAGTCTTGAGTTTGACGTTTACCTAAAGTGATCAGAAATGTAAACGGAGAAAAAAGACCTCCCGAAATACCGTTTTCCTTCTGAGTCAAAAGGGAACGACTTGTGATTCAAAAAGAAATTTAAGGTAAAAAAAGGAAAGAATCAGTCTTAAAAGGTAAGACTCAGAAGGAAAATCTGAATTTTTTTCACAGTGTATCATTTTAAATAAAAATATTTGAGTTTGAGTTTTAAGAAAATAGTAGGATTCGTTCAGCTATTTCTCCTTTGACTTTGCTGTCAAGCTGTAGTTATGCTACGCTACCTGTATAGAGCCCAGAGTGCAGAGTTGAACACACGTTTCCGCCGGATATTACGTGGCGTAGGGTAAATACGGCATCGGATTTTAATCTGTCTGTTGATTTTGCGTTTCCGTTCCATCCGCCATGTTGACTCTCCCAGACGGTGTTTGTTTTTCAAAATATGGGTATTTGTTGAGGAAAATGTCTTAGTTTAAAGATGACGACAGAACTCGCCCCACCAATTTACTAGCGGTTTTCCTCAAAAAGCGAACCTTATTTGTCTGATACATTTTAGCTTTACGTTGTAAATACAACGCAAATGCGCTCAAAATTACCTGCCGGGCGTTTCTTGCCTGTCCTTTTGCCGGCGTAAGGGGGTTGGAACAGACGTAGCTAGTTTTAAGTTTGACGTTTTAAAGTGATCACAATGTATCCTATTAAAAAAAACCATTAAAATATTGAATTTAAAAAAAAATGCATGTACAATGTCATCGTTCAACCTGAACCGCGGGACCGACATGACAACTGGAGAATAGCTTACTTTGGTAGTGTAAAGGTTCAATAAGGTTTTTTTTAAACTACTTACCCATTCATTAAACTCAGATATTAAAGTTAGTATGGAAAAATTCATCCAGGCGAGCAAAGTCCCTAGTTTTGTAACCAGCTAATATCAAGTTTTTCCCTTCGTGTAAAACTCGACCACTGCTCTCTATTTACTCTGTACTTCAACTGTGATAACTCGCTATCAAGCAAAAGAACGTACAGAAGGGTAACTCCAGTTAAAAACGTACGGAGCTAAAAGCAAAATTGTGCAAATACTACCAAGTGACACAGATTGCCCGGCGTTCGCCGTCAAACGACCGCTACGTAACGTGAATTGAAGTTACGTGGAATCCGTAGATTGGGGCTACAAACAACTCGGAGATTGGGGCTGCAAATAGTTCGTAGATAGAGGCTACACACAGCTCGTAGATAGGGGCTACAAACAGCTCGACGATTTGGGCTACAACAGCTCGTAGATTAGGGTTACAAATAGCTCGTAGATATGGGCTACAAATAGATCGTAGATAGAGGCTACACACAGCTCGTAGATAGGGGCTACAAACAGCTCGACGATTTGGGCTATAACAGCTCGTAGATTAGGGTTACAAATAGCTCGTAGATATGGGCTACAAATAGATCGTAGATAGAGGCTACACACAGCTCGTAGATAGGGGCTACAAACAGCTCGACGATTTGGGCTATAACAGCTCGTAGATTAGGGTTACAAATAGTTCATAGATAGAGGCTACAAAAGCCTGTAGATTAAGTTTATGAACAGTTTGTAGATTTGGGCTACAAATAGCTCTTAGCTTAGAGCTACGCATAACTCGTAGCCTGGAGCTAAGAACTATAGGGATGATATTATGTTTTCATTCTTACAGTGTAGCGTTTGATCACAAGACACCTAATGTTATGTGACGATGTGGCCAAAGGTGGCGCCACGCTACAACTGTGAGCGCAGTGTCAATTAAAGTAATTTTTTTTTATTTATTCAATAGGATACATTGTGATCACTTTAAAACGTCAAACTTAAAACTAGCTACGCCTGTTCCAACCTCCATACGCCGGCAAAAGAACAGGCAAGAAACGCCCGGCAGGTAATTTTTTTGGCGCGATCACATTGACAATTTTATTCATATTATTAATTGATTGAATTGGAGCAAGTTCACTAAAATCCCAAGCTTTTTTTTGTCATCTAATGATCCGATATTTTTTAATTAGCTTTACTGATAAGATTTCTCTTGTTTGGTTATACACATTGGGATATAGGAACATGAATATTAATGAGTTGCGGGATCACAACCAAAGCAGACCAGACTTGTGGGGACAAGCAGCACCCGTTCACGAGTTGACACATTGCAGCGCAGGCTTTTGAATTGTTAAAGTTCAAAATTCTTTGTAGCATTGAACTCTAATGGCTATGCATGACGCTTACCATCAAGCTAGCGACTTGCTCGTCTCCTCATTCAGTTATATTAAAAGCGGAAAAGCATTAACTCCGCTCCGCGATGCCGACTCGCCGCCAGTAATTAAGTTCCCCACTAATTACTGAGGGCTAATGATTCCGCTATAGAGGGTGTACCAGAAAAGTATGTATAGAGGGTGTTTCAGGAAAAATTAACTGCGGATAGTGACAGTTATGAGAAAACCCATTAAATATAATAATATGGTTGTGAAACAAGTTGAAATGTTTTTTTATGGAACCGTATCATTTATTTCGTAACTAACTTATTCCTAAATTACCTATAATCAAAAGTATTTGATCAAAGAGTCTTGGAAATTTCTACCATATAAGTATTTATTTCTCTATAATATAAGTATGTATATTATAATCGTTGTCTAGTACCCATAACACAAGTTTCGAACTTAATTTGGGGCTAGGTCAATTTGTGTGCAATTGTCCCAATTGTGTAGTCAATATTTATTTATTTAAAGGTATTTTGATTATAATTTAATGGTGTGGAAGTGATTGTAGAGATCAAAAATTATTTATACACTGTGGTCAACTGAATTGTACTGCAATCCGTACACCTGGTATAATGTGGCTGTTGTGGCTTTGACATGTGCGAGGCGTGGTCGGTGCGTAGCGGACACTAATAATATAGCTAGTTTTAAGTTTCGTTGAACTCAAAAAAATAGTAATTAGTACAATTATGTGGCCGGCAAGATAGCACGCGGAGGATCCGGAAAAACCAAGAGATCGAAGATCTAGTGGGCGAGCCCAACGTGGTCGGTGAAATTAAATCGCACCGACTACGTTGGCTTGGCCACGTAGTCCGCATGGGGGAGGATCGGGCGGCAAAGCGTTCTTATTTGGGACGACCGAATGGCCGTAGGCCGGTCGGACGCCCTAGATACCGCTGGAAGGACGCGGTGGATGCAGACCTGCGCAAGCTCCAGACTCTCAACTGGGCTGAAATCGCTCAAGATAGAGAAGAGTGGCGCTCTCTCGTTTTGGAGGCCAAGACGCACTTTGGGTCGCTGAGCCATCGGAGTTAGTTAGTTACAATTATGTGGCTCTGTAGTGCTAACTATGTTTGTATATGTATCCAATACTATGTTAAACTCTATTGACACAGCCAGTTAGCAATAAATCAAACGCAGGCCGCCATGCGCCTTATGCAAATGGGGTTGGTTAATAAATACACAATCCCATCCCTTGCAGGCTTCGCCGCCGCTGTGTATTGCATTAGACTAGCAATTACGGACACTGCTGTCGACTGCATTGATTTAATGGTGGGAAGTGTTTTCGCTTGGTGGTTGGACATTTTCTAGCACTCGGCTAGTTTCCACCTTGACGAGGAATTGGCTGCAGGGAGCTCCTTTTATCTCAGCAATTACAAAACATACAGAGCTAATATTTAAGTACATTAAAGATCATGTTTTTGACATCAATTGTCAGAAGGATAACACGATTGGTTAACTTTCATAGCAGAGAAACAATGATCGAAAACAGCCCTCTAAAAAAAAGATTTTCATTTTACAGGCATACAAAACCGATAGAAGAGTTGTTTTTTTTTGTATGGTATATATACACATTCTTCAAAGAACTACAGGTTTAGTTCTATAAAATTAACGATTGTTTGCATTTTAAACGAAAAAAACCTTTTTTCGACGCATACGACCTTGCGGCATTAGTCAGCTTGCTTGCGTTTTTGTATGGAGTTGATTTCAGATTCATTGTTTATCACGGCGTCCTCTTAAAAATCTGTTGTACTTGCAATCCGATCCAGGTGTAGCGTGGCGCCAACTTCGAACATCACGTCACTTAAGATCAGATGACTGGTGGTGAAGCACTAACCAATAAGATTTAAAAAGAAAAAGAACTTGTTTTTTGGTTTTGGCAATCTCAATTGAGAGCCTGCTTTACAATTATTTTCCGGGATCAAAAGTAGCCTATGAGTTAATCTTGGATATAAGCTATCTCAATTTCAAATCTTACTCATATTTGTTAAGCCGAAGATGTTACAAACAAACACATTTACAAACTTCACATTTTTATTAGTGTGTTAGCGTGATTAGAGTGGAAAGTGTGATAAAATCGAAATGATAGTGATTAGGTCTCCCTGCCTTCTCCCTCCCCCTGACTAGCAGCCACGGGAACGTAACAGGCTAATGAGGAGACACCTACCTGAAGAGAAGTCCAAGGACGCGTCATAAGTGAAACTTACCTGAAAGCAAACAAAGGGAATGTTATTAGTCAAGTTTGAAATATATATCTGAATAAAATAATTTCTAAGTACTTTATATGCGAAAACTTGTAATGAGCCTTCGTTAATTAGGTTATCTTTGTTATTTAAGTTCCTAGCTGCAAGTTTGCCGACAATGAAAGTCGAAGAAAAGTTATATATAAGTCAAAATATATTTAAATTATTTATATGCCCTACAATTAATTATTTATACTGAAACCTAGGATAAGTCTCTCTATACATTTAGGGACAATAAATTGATTTTTAATTATTAATTTAGTTGGATACATGTCATTGTGATCACTTCGACGACCGATATGGCGCAATGGGCGGATAGCCGACTGTGAAGCGTGAGGTCGCGGGTTCGATTCCCGCTACAGGACAAATATTTGGGCATGGAAAAAAAACGCAAGTATTTGTTCTGTGTCTGGGTGTTGTGGATCCCCAATCCTCGTAGTTTCTGATACCCTAGATACAGGGAAACCTAGTTAGAAGTCAGGGCCTATGTATGTGATTGTGCGGGCATTATTATTATTATTATTACTACTTAAAAAAGTCAAAATGAATTTTAGCTACGCCTGTTCCAACCTGGTAAAAGAACAAGCAAAGAACATCCAGCAGGAAATCTTTTGGGCACGATTACATTTACAATTTTATTTTTATTATACCTACTAGTTGAGAAAGCAAATGTCCCGGGGAAATCAGTACATAAATAAGAGCCTCGTTTATTTTTACGACGTACCAACAGGTTCCATGCCGAACAACTTCCTGAGACGTCACGTTGACAACGGCGAGCCGTGGCGCAGTTGATACTTAGAATAGTGTCACAAGTTCAGATCCCGGCTTGGGCAAACATTTCATTTCGTGTGATGAACATACAATTAATATGCTACCGGTACTAACTTATTTTACACATAAATAATCCAGGATGGTGAAAAAAAATATTGCGTCAATTTTTGTTCATTATCCTAGCTAATCTTCAGTATGTACCTTAAGTTTATTTTTACTTCGTGTCAATGCTTATGTCGTCATTTCAGGGGCCCCGCCCGTGAGGTAGCCTGGGCACGCATTAGAAAATACACATGAGAGACGCCCTGGGCACGTGTCTAATGTGTATTTATGGCAAAGAAGGAACTGTGTATGTGTATGTGATATATATATATTTTTTTTTACTATTTACAGGGTAGCGTTTGACCACAAGTCACCTGATGTTAAGTGACGATGTGGTCGAGGATGGCGCCACGCTACACCTGGACTGGGAACTGGCTCTCAAGTGAGGCTGCCGGAACACATCGATAGGTGCTTGGCGACAGATTCTTAACAAGAGGGTGGTAGCTACTAGCTAGCCAGGCGAGTACTAGAAAATACCCTACCACCAAGCTATTTTTGCATCACGATGTTTTCCTTCACCGAAAGCTCAAGCTCATTGTAGGATTCGAACCCACGTCCTACGGATCGCAAGCCGACGTCACTACCACTGAGCCATCATCGCTATATATAGGGATATACATATGTATAGTGGAGTTAAATACCTATGTACCTACTTTCAAAAACTTGAATGAAAATACAGAACCATTTGCCGAGGCCCATCTGTCTAACGCTGAAGGCACCTTCTATTTCCTAGTTCAACTGTAGTTTTAGTTAGAAAACTACACAACTTCGCTGAACTTTGGAAACAAGTCATAAGTTGTTCAAGTTCTTCCATTAGTATAGGTATAAGTACAGCTCGATTATAGTACAAAATAAGAGCAACTCGAACGGACCTCAAAAACGCTGTAATACGGGTTGCAGACTAACAGTTAAGTAGTAGCGATGATGGCTTAGTGGTACCTAGTGACGTCGGCTTGCGATCCGTAGGACGTGGGTTCGAATCCTACAATGAGCTTGAGCTTTCAGTGAAGGAAAACATCGTGATGAAACCATAGCTTGGTGGTAGGGTATTTTCTAGTACTCGCCTGGCTAGCTACCACCCTCATGTTAAATATCTGTCGCCGAGCACCTATCGGTGTGTTCCGGCAGCCTCACTTGGGAGCCAGTCGTCAATCTAGGTGTAGCGTGATGCCACCTTCGACCACATCGTCACTTAACATCAGGTGACTTGTGGTCAAACGCTACCCTGTAAACACATAACAAAAAAGTTAACTTAGTTAAGTTTAGCTCGCATAGCTGATGTAGTTTTTGGTACTTGTGTGCAGAAAACAAAACCATGCGAGCTAACTTAAATACGCGAAACTAAGTTAGTTGGCTGGCTTACCTTAGCTTTCGGTCTACCATAAGCCTATTGTAATTACGAGTACATGTGCTGTAAGGTACGTTTTTTTTTTGTATTGGAATGAAATGACCTACGGCTCGCCAAACGACGTAAGTACCCACTGACTTATGATCGTTTGAACTACATTTCATTAGAGACAAAAAAGGAGTTTGATATTTACATTAATAATATAGCATGTAAATTAATAAAAGATAAATCAGGTTTTTTATTTGTAGATGTTTAGTTTTATATAGGTAGGTAGATGTTTAGTTTAGTTTTTAGTATTTAGTTTAATTTTCTATCCGACTGTATATATTTTGTTGTTTTGTTTTTATATAATAAACTTACATTTGAATAAAATAGCATGACCGATCAAAATTTCTAGATACAAATCATTTATTAAAGCTGCGAGCGACTTGCCCAAATAGCCTTACTCCGCACGTAGGCACTTAAATTGATTTGCCTGCAGTACTCAAGTTCACAAATAAATCTCAAACGAAATTAATCCAAAAAGCGATTAATCTGCAATCCAAAGGGTAATTTCTAAGCGTTCCAGAGTAACTGCCTGCACCTGACTGGAGTGGTAAGTGGCAGCCAATAGTCGTCTGTAAGGTTTGAAAGGCTGTTGTGCCTTTAAATCCAAGTACGGTCGACGACAAAAGTCGCTGAACAATACTACACTTTCAGATTTTCTTTATAATCTTAAACACTGACCTCCAACCGAATCATCACTTAACATCAAGTGTGTTGTGTTGTGGTCAAACGCTACCTTGTACGTTGTTAGAAAAAAACAAAAAGCACTGATGTAATACGCATTTGGAAAATTAAGTATGTTCAGCTACTTATGTCGTTGACTGTACCTACGAAAAATAATTACTTTCAGCGAGACGAAAGATGGAGGTAGAAAACGCCATGTGCGGTATATAAAAGGTATACATAAGCTTTTTATAACGATGATGGATCAGTGGTAATGACGTCGGCTTGCGATCCGTTGGACGTGGGTTCGAATCCTACAATGAGCTTGAGCTTTCGGTGAAGGAAAACATCGTGATGAAACCATAGCTTGGTGGTAGGGTATTTTCTAGCACTCGCCTGGCTAGCTACCACCCTCATGTTAAGAATCTGTCGCCGTGCACCTATCGGTTTGTTCCGGCAGCCTCACTTGAGAGCCAGTTCCCAGTCCAGGTGTAGCGTGGCGCTATCTTCGACTATCCCGTAAATAGTAAAAAAAAATACATAAGCTGTATTGGTTCTTAATATTATTTCTTTACATCTGTGTAAAGCTCGGGACCTATGGCTTGCCTTTTCACAGACCAGACAGCATGGCGAACGTCGAATACACCCTGCCTGTGGTTTTCTGACGTTGTGCGTGCTCGTTTGATCGTTCCTAAGGTTCATTTTACAACAAATCAAGCCACTCCAGATCAAACGACCAACTGTGGGACCTGGGTGTCCTGGTCCTAAGAAGTTAAAAGAAATTTGAAAATTTTAGTTTCTAGAATTAACCATTTAGGTTGTGCGCTGTCAGTCAGTCAGTGTTAAAGTTTTATGTGAGTTATATAACATGTAGAAGATAATGTCTGGAGAAGCACCCCCTTCATCATCATCATTATCAGCCTTCCACGTTCCCACTGCTGAGACTCTGGCCTTCTCTCAGAGAGAGAGTATGGGCTGTAATCTACCACGCGGGCCCAGTGCGGGTTGGTAGATTTCGCATGCCCTTGAATGTTGCAGTTCTTGGGCATGCCGGTTTCCTCACGATGTTTTCCTTCACCGTTTTGAGTGATGGCAAATCCGCACATAACTTATTAAGCACCCCCTTGTAATGCATTATACTCGTAATATACGATAACCCCAGCGACATGCGCGGAGTGGAGGGTAACAACATTATTACATTAGCAGACAAGAAAAAACCGTAATATTTTCATGAATTTCATGACACATTATAGAGAATAGTGATGTTATGGGTTGAATAATTTTACTCGAGTAACGAGATGAAGAACGAGATAACGAGTCGACTCGAGTAGTGTTCTGCATAGCTCGAGTGAAACTGACTCGTTAATTTTTTGTTGCCACAGAGTAACTTGTTTGGCGCTGCGAGTTTCAAACGGATTTCAATTTTTAAATGACATATATTTCGTTATTATACACTTTTATTAGCTTGACTTGTAACTAACTAACTAATTTTATATTAAACTTTTGGTAGGTACGTAATTTAATTTTGGCAGTCCCATACCTACCTATTGATACATTATTTGTTTGAAAATGTATCCTTAAGTATTTTTGACATGTTAGTTTTTTGTTGTTTCTCACTTTATTTGACTGTTTATTCATATAATATACAACAACAGCCTATTACGTTCCCACTGCTGGGACTTAGGCCTTCCCTTAGAGAGAGAGTATGGGCCGTAATTTACCACGCTGGCCCAGTGCGGGTAGGTACTTAAGTATTGTTTTAATTATTACTTGTTATTTACTCCATAATAATTATTATCCAAGCTTAATAATCTTCATGAATTAATCTTATTTTAAATAAATTATTAATTGTGTAATAGGTGTCCCTAATAGGCATGCCGTTCCTATTACAATAAATAGCATACAATACAATACACGAACCGAGTACCGAGTTTGATTCGAGTAAACTTTTTTTTTTACTCGAGTCACATGTGTTGCGGGGTTATTCGACTCGTAACATCACTAGAGGGTAACACATAATTCGGCCACGTAGGTAGATAGAAGCGTGTAGGGTCGCGTGTCCAGACTCGCTAAACAGTTCGTGTGACCTCGATGGTGACCGTCACCGTCTGACTGTCCTCATAAAGGTTGATTTGATTGGTTTTTTTGAGGTTCCATACAAAAAGGGTAAAACGGGACCCTATTACTAAGACTCTGCTGTCCGTCCGATTGTCTGTCTGTCCGTCTGTCTCATGAACTGTGATAGTTGTCATCATCGGCCTTTACGTGCCCACTGCTGGGACTCTGGCCTACTCTCAGAAAGAGAGTATGGCCCGTAATCTACCACGCCCACGTGATAGATTACGGCCCATACTCTCTCTGAGAAAAGACTTGGGTCCCAGCAGTGGGCACGTAATGATGATGTTGACATAATCAGTTGAGGAAAACGTACAAAAACACAAATAAGTGTAAGTTCTTATTGTACATTTTAGGTATAGAATGTGTCCGAGCGCTAAAGCGCTATCGGCCTGATGCGCGGCGCGGGGGGTCTATTCATTCATCGCACCGCCACCGACGGCACCAGTCGCGCTGATTTTTGTCACACCTTTTATCTATTTCGTGCATATCTATACTAATATTATAAAGCTGCAGAGTTTGTTTGTTTGTTTGTTTGTTTGTTTGTTTGTTTGTTTGTTTGTTTGTTTGTTTGAACGCGCTAATCTCAGGAACTACTGGTCAGATTTGAAAAATTCTTTCAGTGTTGGATAGTCCATTTATCGAGGAAGGCTATAGGCTATATTTTATTTCCAAAAAATTAGGGATCCGTAAGAAAATTGCAATTTTGCAACCCAAGGTGTGAAATCGAAAATCTATTTTTGCGTGCGCTGCAAAAACTATGGACACTAGAACAAAACAATGTATGACGGGTTTGTAGGTCTCATTAAGATCTACAAAAAAGTCCGCGAGAGCATATGTCTAACTATTATAGTAATCCCACAATAAGTGATCTTTTATTTTAGAATTTTAATTTTTAATGCCGCCGCTAGAAAAGGCTCTTTATTTGTATTTTGGTATTAATCCTTATCAAAATAAAGTACTTCTTATTTAAAACTGCTTCAATACCATTATACAACTTTTTGAATCATTCAATTTGGACATTCCATTCAAAAGATATCACGAGTTTAAAAATGTAAGTAGTAGTAGAAAAATAAATCCGCCGCACCGCAGCACAGCGGGAAACGCGGTGAGGTGAGGGGGGGGGGCACCGGGAGAATCTATGAAATAGGTAAAGTGCGCGGACCAGGAAGACCTTTAACTGCGCGGTTCAAACATGCGGTCCAAGAAAAATTAACTTAGAATTAAAATAGGATAATGGGTACCTACCTACAGCAGGTAACGCGGTGATCCCCTCACCGAAGTGCGGGAATAATTTTGGAGTATACGGAATATATACGCTTTCGCGCCTAAACTACTGAACCGATTTAAATGAAATTTGGTATAGAGGTAATTTGAGCCCCGGGGAAGGACATAGGATACTTTTTATCGCGATAAACTGTAGCCCACGCGGGTGAAACCGCAGGGAACAGCTAGTTCATAATATACCAGTTTACAGTCCACTATTGTTTATTTGAAGACCTATAATAGTTAGGTCCCTAACAAATGACATACCCAACAAACAACTCGCCTAATGAGTTTATATCTATGCGTCTGACAGAATTCTCGTTTAGCTCTAAGGAGGATTGATATTTATTTGTTTTTATTTTAATGTTACTATTATTTTTATGTCCTGTCCTGAACGTGATCCATAATTTAATCAATGTTGTTAATTTTAATAAATATGTACCGTTTTGACCTGCCTTGTGTAACAGCCAAAGTTACATGGCCAATACATATATATATATATGGTTATATGGTATACATAGCCGATGTGGCGCAATGGGCGGATTGCCGACTGTGAAGCGTGAGGTCGCGGGTTCGATTCCCGCTACAGGACAAATATTTGTGCATTGAAAAAAAAAGCGCAAGTATTTGTCCTCACTGCGTCGGTACCTTTCGCAGCGGTTAGACGTGTATCGCGTATACGGTGTGTCACCTATTAGCTTATCAGTTCTAGGAAAGTGTTGTTTACACCGGCCTGGCCAAGCAGGCCGGGCCGTGCAAGCGAGTTCGATCTCTAAGCAATATGACTGAGGAGCTAGTTTCGACTGAAGGAGTCATATATGAAATTATTAACATCGAAGAAAATGTGATGTATGACGGGGTGAATCAATTATTCGAGAATGAGACAGAAATGCATGAAATAGGAATAACCACTGATGAAACCATTGTTCGAGGAAGTAAGAGGACAAGAGAAGAAGATGAAGAAGAAACCTGGTTAGAAGTTACAAATAGAAAGGAGAGATTAAAAGAAAATAGAAAAATAGTTGAGATAACTATAACGGCCACGGAGCAGTTTCCCAAGCAGTTTAAACTTGCGAAACTGCTGCAATCGCAAAATATTACCCATATAACAAAAGTAAAATACATTAACCCCTACAAATTAATTGTAGAACTGAATTGTGAAAAAAGTGCTAAAGACCTTATAAGCTGCGAACACCTTTTGGAACTGGGTTGGAGATTCCAAAAACCATGGGAAGTAGGGTTGTCATATGGGGTTATCAAAAACATTGAGCTCGACTTATCTGAACAAGACTTGTTAAAATCTATGTCGTGCCCGGAGGCCGAGGTAGTGGCTGTGAAGCGACTCAAGCGACGTATGAACGAAGAGAAGGGATGGACAGACAGTGAGTCAGTAAGGATTGGATTCAGTGGGTCGCATTTACCTACTTACATATCCATATTCGATATGAGGATCAGGGTTGAACCTTATTTGTTCCCCGTAACACAATGTTCGAGATGTTGGAGATTTGGACACTTACTAAAGATGTGTCCTTCTAAAAGAGTATATTGTCCTAAGTGTGGGGGAAAACACGAGAATTGCGAGGTCACGACTTTCAAATGCATTAATTGCGCTGACGATCATATGGCTCTAAATAGAAGCTGTCCCGTATATACCAAAGAGAAAAAAATACGCCAAATAATGTCAGAATTAAACGTATCGTACAGAAAAGCTATGACAATATATATACCACCACCAGCTCCGGTTTATGAACCTACTCCCGCTAGCATGCCTACGCCCGCGTCAGCCCCCCGTCCAACATCTACTCCTGTTACCATGTCTAACAATATGTATTTCGATTCGATCTTACCGGTGGAAGAAGGCACAAGTTATGCTCAAGTCGTCGCTACTTCTTCGAGTACGAAAAGGAATAAACCTAGTCAGGTACAGGAAGAAGATACGATACTGCAAAAACCTAGTAAGAAAAAGAGTAAAAAGAAGAAGAACCAGCCATCTATTCTCGAAGATAATATTTTAAAGGGTATGGAACAGTCAACTGAGTCGGAGGCTGGCAGTGATGGGGAATCTGTTACAGAAGGAACAAGCACTAGGAAGAAGAAAAGAACTCGAGCTGAATTATCATTTAGCGAGTTATTGAGTAAACTTAAATATTTAATTTTTCAAAGTAATGAGTCGTTGAAGAGTAAGATTGAGAATGTCACGCACTTATTTATAGACTGGGCTATCACTTGGTTATTTAAAAATATGCCAAGTTTGCCTTTTTTGCAATTTTTTTTTAGTTAATTATGGGTAGGTACAACCTAAATATTTTACAATGGAACTCACAAAGCATAAAGCCTAAATTAGTAGATCTGGAACATCTTTTAATTGAACAAAAAATTCATTTAGTGGCGCTGAGTGAAACATGGTTAAATTCTACTGAGATATTAAATGTAAAAAATTATTGCGTATTTCGTCGAGATAGAGATGACTCGTATGGCGGTGTGGCTATTATGACACACAAGTCACTTAAGGCTCAAATCTGCGCGACGCAGAATGTTAACACATCAATAGAGGTGGTTGCTGTTCGGGTCTTCAACTGTGAGTATGTTGAGTATGTAGTTGCTGTGTATTGCCCCCCACATGTTCATACATCATCTACCGACTGGGATGCAATTTTTTCAATCTGCAGTCGTAAGACATTAATAGTTGGAGATTTTAATGGCCACCACTCTAATTGGTCTAACAAAACGAATGCCAGAGGTGCGCAAATTTTTGATTCCTTGATCGATCATAATTTAGTTACTTTAAACGACGGGAGGCCGACTCGTCTCAAGTTAGTTAATGGTACTTTACAACAATCCTCGCCAGATATTACAATAGTTTCATCTGATATATCTTTGAGATTCAATTGGAATGTTACAAATGAGTGCTTGGGCAGTGATCATTTAATGATAAAATTTTCCATATCTATAAATTCGCACTCTCCCACATTTTTAAGTAAACGTAATTTTAAAAACGCCGACTGGAAAAAATATAGACGGGTAATAGAAGAAAGGCTTTCTAATTTTGTTCTATCGGATAATCCTCAATTAACTTATAATCAATTTATTAATTTGCTAAATGAAGCTGCAGACGTCGCTATTCCGTCAGTTAAAATTTGTCAAAATCCTAGTAATAACTTCACTCCTAAGCCATATTGGACACCAACGTTGTCTAAAGCGATAGCTGAGCGAAGGTTGGCCCTGGCATATTTTAGACAAAACCCTATTCCGAACAATTTAGTCAAATTAAAAAAGAAAACAAATGAATCTCAAAGACTTACAAGAAATGCTCGTAGTAATAATTTTAAACAATTTTGTTCATCACTGGATGAAACCTCTTCAGCGAGTGAGATATGGCGCCGTATGCGCTGGCTCAAAGGATACCGACAAAGTAGAACATCGTATGTTGATAAAGCTATGGCTGAGACGTTACTGACAAATCTTACCCCTGACTATGTTCAACCCCCTCAACCTTATTTTGCGTCCAGTAACTCAAAGTTAGAAATAGAAATTTCACTATCTGAGTTTGAGAAATGTCTAAAGATAAAAGATACATCACCTGGATGTGACGAAATCTCGTATTCAATGATATACAATCTCCCTGATATCGGCAAACGGGTTTTACTAGATCTATACAATCTATTTTTCTCAATGAGTTTTGTTCCCACCCAGTGGCGTAATATTCGTGTTGTACCTATCCTTAAATCGGGGCGCGATCCTAACACCGTGTCGTCACTTAGACCGATATCGCTTATCTCTTGCATATGTAAGATATTTCATGCTATATTAAACAATAGACTAGACTGGTACCTTGAAAGGAATAAACTATTAGCTGAAGAAACTAAAGGATTTAGAAAGGGACGTTCTTGTTTAGATAACCTAACTGATTTAGTAACTACAATACAAACCGGTTTTTCAAAGGATCATTTTACGATAGGTTGTTTTCTAGATGTGGATAACGCGTACAATAACGTGGACATTACGAGTCTTTTACTAACACTTGACCGGTTGGATGTCGGTTCTAAGTTTTGTTATTGTTAGCGACGCGCCGTCCAAGACGGTCATTGTAATAAGATTAAGGTTTCGCATGTCAAAGGGAACGCGCGGGGTGCGTGCTGAGGTGTGGGTGGGTAGCCGCTTACCCACGTTTAAGAAAGTAGTCGTCGGATGCGCCACCTCCACGCACGACGCGCGTTGCCTAGTTTCTTTCCTTTTTTTGTCACCCTCAAAGTTTAAAAATAAAAACAAAAGGTGAAAATTAACTTCTCGTGCCTTTTTTTGGACAATACCGTTTTTACCATTGCATCTCCTACAAGTGGCCCTTCGAACCGGATCGATGTTTACCACTCCGCCGGTGAAATCAATGGTAAAAACTAGAAGCACGACGAGAAGGCTAGAAAAGGAACATGCAACGTCACGAACGGTTACCGGAGTACAAGAAATTCCACCGCCCAAGCCTGGACCTTCAACGAAAATGGATGATGAAACAAAATTGGTGAAATCGTGTACTGGCAGTGTTGTGAAGTCGGAACAATTGGTACCTAAGCCGCCTTCACAAACCTCACGTCGTTCATCGAACTCTAAGTCGAAGAAACCTTCATCATCTCTTTCTCTAGAAGCCCAGAAAAAGAAACTGGAACTGGAAGCAGCTAAGGCGAGGGCACAAATCCAATTGGAACTAATTGATAAACAATTGGCGGCGGACCTTGCGAACATAGACGAAGAATACAGTCCACCATCAGAAGTATCGGAGCCTAACGATCGAGGAAGTGATATCCAAAGGTGGGTGGAGCGTAGCCAACACGAGCTGGAGTTGCAGCATGCCACGATGATTGGAAATGGCAAAGGCATGCCGCAGACGTCGGGTCACACCGATACAGATGGACCAGTTCAGCAGTTGGCCGGCGCGCTTCAACAATTGATCACCACCTCAACTATCCACCAGAATACTCACCTGCTGAGTCGTCTCAGCACGCCAAAAGAACTCCCTATCTTTAGTGGGAACCCAATGGAATGGCTACAGTTCAAGCAAGCGTACCAAGAGTCTACTGAAGTGTGCACTTTCACCGACAAAGAAAACCTGTGGCGGTTAAGAAAGTGTCTTCGTGGTCCCGCACAGGAAGCAGTATCAGCGCTGCTGGTCAGCGGTACCTCACCTGCAACAGTAATGTCTACGCTAGAACTACAATTTGGAAACGCTGACGTCATCCTGGCTCAGATAATTACAGATTTAAAAAGAATGTGTAATTTACCCATTGATTACTATCGAGAAATAGTGCCGTTTTCGATCAAAGTGAAGAATTACGTGGCAGCGGTACGTGCCCTTGGCCGTGAAGAGTACCTACAAGGAATGGAAGTAGCTACCGTCTTGTTATCCAAGCTACCTACTACTCTGCTGTCCAAGTGGGCGGACTACAGTTATCCGCTTATCACCGCCTGCTCACCTAAACCTAGACTGGAAACTCTGTCAGATTTCCTCACCGAAGAAGCTGTGAAGATTTCTACGTGCAGTGCTACTTTAATTCAACCTAAAACAGACACTTTCAAACGTAAACAATATGATAAAGTGAACAACGTACAATCAATGTCAAGTGACAATGAACAAAGTGAACAAAAGTGCCGTTATTGCCGTACACAAACTCATAAACTACCTGACTGCAAAAAGTTTAAAAAATCGCTACGCAAGGACAGATGGCTACATGTTAAACGTTTCGGCATTTGTTATAAGTGTCTTATAGATCATCACAATCGAGAAACGTGTCCCGCCGCCAGCTGTGATGTAAACAATTGTGGACAGTCTCATCACCGTTTATTACACTATGTACCGCGAAGGAACGCAAGTGAAACCGTGGCTTCGCCACCAGTCGTAGAAACTGAAACCGTGAACCATATAAACATAAACAGTTCTGTGCTATTAAAAGTGTTACCAATTAACATTCATGGACCACACGGAATTGAACCTGTGACCGCTCTACTCGACGACGGCTCGACCGTATCGCTGATAAGTGCCTCGCTCGCTGCACGGGTCGGGTTGCGCGGCCGCCAGGAATGTCTTCGTGTGCGTGGTGCTTGGGACAATACTGAACTAGTGTGCGACACTCAAGTGGTGAACCTGTCATTAACCGGCGCTGATAACAAACTGTTTACAATCAGTGCGCGCGTAGTAGATGAACTTAACTTACCCAAACAAAACTTAACTGCAGTGAATGTGAAGAACTTTAAACACTTACGTACCGTTAGTCAGGATTTATGTACCGATCAACTGAAACCGCAAGTTTTAATTGGTCAAGACAATTATCACTTACTCTTACCTTTGGAGACGAAGATGGGCCGCCCGAACGAACCCTGTGCCACCCGGACTCCTCTGGGCTGGTGCCTGCATGGAAGGGTACCTACCGACTTACCTGCTTCTGCGCGTCACTCCACGCTGTTCGTCACCACTCAAAGTGACGGAGACACGACGGAGACAGATAGTGTTCTACGCGAAATCGAAGAGGAAGTAAGAAGGTCGTTCTCCATCGAGTCCATGGGCATATCTTCCAAGCCCAGGCAGAACTCAGAAGACCTGCGCGCCGAAAAAATCCTAGAAGAAACATCCAAATTAATTGATGGTAGATGGCATGTCGGCTTACCTTGGAAGGATAAAGGGTGTGTCATGCCTGACTCCTATCCGACTGCTATAACCAGACTTAAGGGAGTGGAACAAAAGTGGAAGAAAAATAAAGAGTACGAACAGAGATATATGGAACGCATAAACCACTTGTTTGATAACGATTATGCTAAAAAACTCAACTGCTTCGAAAATACACCAAAGACTTGGTACCTACCGCATTTCGGGGTCGATAACCCTAACAAAAGTAAATTACGCCTAGTATTCGATGCTGCTGCGAAAACAAATGGATTGTGCCTTAATGACTATTTACTAAAAGGGCCTGACCTACTGAGGTCACTATATGGAATTATGTTGCGATTCAGAGAAAATCCTATAGCCGTCACTGGCGATATAAAAGATATGTTTTTACGAGTCAAGGTAAGACCAGAAGACCAGAACGCCTTCAGGTTTTTATACAGGGAGAACTCAGAAGAACCCTTAAATACCTGCGTTGTGACGTCACTAATCTTCGGCGCAAACTGTAGTCCGTTTATAGCCCAATATGTCAAAAACAAGAACGCCCAGCTATATGAACAATCGATGCCCGCTGGCGCTGCAGCTATATACACACAACATTATATGGATGACTACATAGACAGCCTACCTGATGCAGAAACCGCTATAAAACTAGTTCATGACGTCACGTCTATTCACAAGAAGGGCGGGTTTGAAATTCGCAACTGGACCAGTAATAGTCAACAAGTACTAGACAGTCTACCTAAAGACACGCTGGGAGCAGCAGCTGTAAAATTCAAAAATGGACAAGACTACAACGGCGAACGTACGCTCGGTCTTATATGGAACCCGATCAACGATACTTTACACTTTGACGTATCGTTCAAAAAGATTCCCCAATGCATATTAAATGGTACACAAAGACCTACGAAAAGGGACATGCTTCGCATCATTATGTCGATATTTGACGTCTATGGCTTTTTATCGCCATACACCATAAATGGAAAACTAATACTACAAGAAACCTGGAAAATAAAGATCAGCTGGGATGATCCCGTACCGGACATAATATATAACAAATGGATGAAATGGATAGCATTATTGCAATCAGTGCGCAATATATGCCTACCCAGGTACTACCCGAGCGCGAGCGAGAGTGTGAGCGCGAGCGAGACACCAACAGAACCGGTCCCCAGTCAGTCGGCGCAGGAGTTACCGCGAGGAGCTCCGCCGCTGGCCAGCTATACATGCTTACAGCTACATCTATTTTGCGACGCGAGCACTCTAGCGATGTGTGCCGTAGGGTATTGGCGCTGGAAAAATAATGATCGTGTACACGTAGCGTTTATAACTAGCCGCTGCCGTGTCGCGCCCGTCAAACCTGTCTCTGTACCGCGTCTGGAGCTTCAGGCAGCATTGATGGCTGCTAGACTGGCTGAAACAATAATACATGAACATAAAATGAAGCCGGAAAGAATATTTTATTGGTGTGATTCTAGTACAGTACTCACCTGGATACGAAATACCGCACGTAACTATAAACAGTACGTCGCACACCGGCTCGGTGAAATAGACGAGCTAACTGAAATAAAGGATTGGAGATATATAAACACGTCATTAAATGTCAGTGACGTCGCGACACGACCATGCTATGATCATTCCGTGCTGGAAAAAGAATGGATGCACGGACCTTCCTTTCTTCGAAGTGAAGAAGACCAGTGGCCTCGTGACTTCTTGCTTCTAGAACCTGAAATAAAAGAAACACAATTAGATCTAGAATGCATAAATATTATACAAATGAAAAACAAAGATGTTGACTTACCCGTACCTGACGCATCTCGATTTTCTTCTTGGCTTCGCTTACTTCGGGCTACTTCTATGGTCCTGAAATTTATACAAAAATGTAAGAAACTTACTTACGCATTCGATGACACCATGGAGCGAGCCGAAGTACTGCTTCTGAAACAAACACAAGCACGGTCATTTGAGAAGGAGATAATCGATATAAAAAACAATAGATGTGTACCGAGAACAAGTAAACTACTTACCCTGTCACCTTACCTCGATGAGCACGGAGTCCTGCGCGTCGGTGGCCGCATTGGTGCCGCCTCTGGAGTTCCACCTGAAACTAAAAACCCTATAATATTAGATGGACAAAGTCACGTGGCTAAACTAATAGTAAAATATTATCATTATTACTTCGCTCACGGAAACCAAGAGACGGTGGTGAACGAAGTAAAGCAAAAATACTGGATCACAAGACTGAGACCAGTGACCAAGACTGTAACATCACAGTGCATGTTATGCAGAATAAAAAAATGTAAACCGCAAGTACCCAGAATGGGAGACTTACCAAGCGCCAGGATGGCCCATCACCAACCTCCTTTTACCTACTGTGGAGTAGACCTATTTGGACCCATGGAGGTTACAGTCGGCAGACGCCGCGAGAAGAGATACGGAGTTATCTTTACCTGTATGACTGTACGCGCCATCCACCTGGAAGTTGTATCTTCGCTTACCTCAGACTCATTGATAATGGCGCTAAGACGGATGGCCGCCAGACGCTCGTGGCCAGCATTCCTCTTCTCTGATAACGGCACAAACCTGAAAGGAGCCGAAAAAGAGTTAAAGGCGTCGATTCGGGGTCTGGATGACGAGTACCTAAGACGTGAGGCCTTGAATCATGGCACGAAATGGACTTTCATACCACCCGCGAGCCCACACTGGGGTGGAGCCTGGGAACGTTTAATCCGAAGTGTGAAGACCAGTCTGAGAGTAGTACTGAACGAACGTGCACCTCGAGATGAGACCCTGATTACGCTCCTGGCAGAAGTTGAAAATATTGTTAACAGTCGACCTTTGACCCACGTCTCCGTGGACCCGACTAGTCCTGAAACACTAACTCCAAATCATTTTTTATTGAGGTCAAAGTCCAGCTTACCTGTCATTGGGATGTTTGATGACTCGGACCTGTACCTAAGGAAACAATGGCGAATCGCTCAAAGATTAGCGGACATGTACTGGCGCAGATGGGTAAAAGAAATACTGCCAGACATGATACCCCGCTCTAAATGGCAAGAAGAGCAGAGAAATATACAGGTAGGCGACTTAGTACTCGTCGTAGATCCCGACAGTCCTCGCAACCTGTGGCCTAGAGGCTTAGTCCAAGAGGTTTTCGCTGGTACCGATGGCCGAGTGAGAAAGATTAAAGTAAAAACAAAGTCAGGAACACTCATCAGGTCAGTCACGCGCGTCGCTCGGATACCTATGGAAAATGAGTGCTGCTGACGCAGCACTAGGGTGGAGGGTGTTAGCGACGCGCCGTCCAAGACGGTCATTGTAATAAGATTAAGGTTTCGCATGTCAAAGGGAACGCGCGGGGTGCGTGCTGAGGTGTGGGTGGGTAGCCGCTTACCCACGTTTAAGAAAGTAGTCGTCGTATGCGCCACCTCCACGCACGACGCGCGTTGCCTAGTTTTTTCTTTCCTTTTTTTTGTCACCCTCAAAGTTTAAAATAAAATCAAAAGTCAAAATTAACTTCTCGTGCCTTTTTTTGGACAATACCGTTTTTACCATTGCATCTCCTACAGTTATTATTTATGGAATATGCTTACGGAGCGATACCTTAAGATCGATACTAATGAGTTTAAATTATCTAGGACTACGTGTTGTGGAATTGCCCAAGGAGACCCGATCTCACCTTTGCTGTTTAACGCGGCGACAATCTATATTTGTAAATATGTATCTACTTATTGTAATGTGGGTATCTCACAGTATGCTGATGATTATGTGTTACATGTCACTTCAAATAATTGGGTTGAGGCAGAGAATCAAATTCAAGTTTGTTTAGACATCCTTTATGAAATGTTTCGGAATATAAATTTGGAAATATCGCCTTCAAAGAGTAAAGTCTGTATATTTACAAAAGGTTTTCAGAGGCATGTTGTTAGTCTAAAAATAAACGGCATTGATATTGAAACAGTTGATACTGTGAAATACCTGGGTATGTGGTTGGATCGATCCCTCAAATGGAAAAAACACGTTAATGAAGTTTCAGAAAAGGTTTTAAAATTCTTAAACGTGTTTAAAGTTTTGTGCGGTGCAGGTTGGGGGGTGCATCAAAAACATTTACGTAGACTATATATAGCTTTAATAAGAAGTAGATTGGATTATGGAAGTTTCTTGTATGACAGTTCTTGTAAAACTACTCTGAGTAAGTTGGATAAAGTTCAAAATCAAGCTATGAGGACTATCGGTGGTTTTATAAGGACTACACCGATTCACGTAATGGAGAGCGAATTATGTCTACATCCATTATTCTTGAGAAGACGATATTTAGGCTGTAAATTTTGGTTCAAAAATAAATCACTTACTAATAATAAATCCATAAGTCTAATATCTGAATTATCTAGTATGACAGCTAGAAGTAGGTACTGGAATAATAAGAAAAAACCCTTACTAACGTTAGCCCATCAGGCCTACAGCTCCTTGGATATTAATTCAAGTGATCAGATCGGTATGTTCTCATTAGACTCATGGATGACGGCTATAGATATCTCAAGAATTATAAAGACAAACATAGAAGGCGTAACCAAATCAAAACGCAGTTTTCATCAAATTACTTTGAGAAATATGTTAATTGAATATATAAGTCGGAATTATTCAGCATATCATTGCATTTTTACGGATGGGTCGAAAGATAAAGATGGATCTGGAGCAGCTTTCTTGGACTTAACTTCTAATTGTAATATGAAATTCAAAATTAAATCCAAAATTTGTATTATGGAAACTGAACTCTTAGCTATTGCGGAAGCCCTATCGTACGTTAAATCAACAGATTATGATGATGTGGTAATTTTAACAGATTCAAAAAGTTCTCTTCAACATCTGGCTCGTTGTACCTCGACTTTTCGAGGTTTACCAGTAGCCTATACAGTAATTAAACTTCTTTTACACTTTCAATCTGTACATAGAAACATCATTTTACAATGGATTCCATCACACATTGGACTTATAGGTAATGAACGCGTAGATAAGTTAGCCAGAGAAGCTGTTGCTGACGGTATACCTATAAATATAACACCTACTTTTTCGGATTACATACCTATTGTTAGAAATGACTGCTATAAGCTATGGAAGGAGTACTTTGACGAAAGGTCAAAGGAAAAAGGAATATGGTACCGGACGATCCAACCTCATCCCTTAAGTTCCACATGGATAGACAACGCTATTTTAAATAGAAAAGAAACTGTTATCGCTTTAAGATTAAGATCCGGACACATTCCATGTAATAAGTTCCTATATTTGATGCGTAAAACAATAACACCCAATTGTGAGTCTTGTGGTCGGGTTGATGACGTATATCACATATTGATGGAATGTGTTCGGAATTGTAACATGAGAAATGCTTTTGATCTGTCGGGTATAGGTGGATGCAATAGTATACTGGCGGATCCACTTTCGGATACTGCCAGGCAATTATATTTACTCGTCGATAAGCGTAATTGATTTAAGACTTAATTTAAGCTCGAAATAATGTAAATTATTTAGTAAGTGTACTATGTAGTTGACTAACCAGGGCGGCATGTTCACAATCAGTGACAAAGCCCTTTCTTATTTTGATTAAAAAAAAAAAAAAAAAAAGTATTTGTCCTGTGTCTGGGTGTTGTGGATCCCCGATCCTCGTAGTTTCTGATAACCTAGATACAGGGAAACCTAGTTAGGGGTCAGAGCCTATGTATGTGATTGTGCGGGCATTATTATTATTATTATTATTAATAAATATTTCTATTCTATTCTATTCAACTTTGTCCTTGCCTTCTTAATTCAATACCTAATTAAGGAAAACAAAAACTACGGTTGAAACAAAGTGACTTCCTTTTAAAGTGACCATCTGTCTTCAAAGGAGCCGCTTGTTACCGACGTGTCAATGAACTTCATGGTCACAATTTTCCGACTGTTATTAAGGTCAAAGACGAAGTCAAGGTCTCAAAGTCTCAACTGATGACGTAGTACATGAAACAAGCCTTAAGGCGGACAATACAAAATGAAGCTAAAAATTGGTGCTAATTACAGCTCCTTCTTTGTAACTGTTATTGAAAATATAAAAAAAAAGTTTGGAAGCGATGATTGTTCAGTAGTGATGAACCCCGACCACAACCCGTTGATTGTGGGTTTGAATCCTACAATGAGCTTCAGCTTTCAATGAAGGGAAACATCGTGATAAAATCATAGCTTAGTGGTAGGGCTATATCTAGAGTTCGCCTGGCTAGCTATCATATAAATGATATAATAGCACAGAAAAATCGCTAATTAAAAATAATAATTAAATGATTGAAATAATTATTCAAAGTCATTTTAGTGGTTAGAAATAATTTTTCTCATCCCTACTAATATTATGAATTGGAAAGTAACTCTGTCTGTCTGCCTGTCTCGCTCTCACGCCTAAACTACTGAACCGATTTAAATGAAATTTGGTACAGAGATAGTTTACCTGAGACAGGACATAAGCTACTTTTTATCACGACAAACTATAGCCCACGCGGGTGAAACTGCGGGGAACAGTTAGTCTATAAATATCAAGAATTTATTTTTATGATTAGTAGATTAAAAACTGAATACCCAGAAGGCCTTTGAGCTATTTTTGTTACATATATTGCCTTGAAAATTTTTGCCGACATTTTTACTATTTTCGTTGCTGAATTGGCATGAGGTACCCCTCAGTCGCCTCCGGGGTGAGGCCTTTGAAACCCGGGCCTTAATAGCCCATTGAGGCAATTAAAACAATGATATAAAAAACTCCGAAGATGGATCAGTGAGCAATCGCTATTCATGACGATGATGTTATAAATTTAGAGTTTTAACTACGCCATAATGATCAGAATAATCAATTACACCCGGAGGTGCTGGCGGCGCTGCAGCTGTGCGTGCCGCCCGGGAGCGGGCAGGCGCGCCGTCGCCCGCCCGCGCTCCACGCACCGGCGCCGAGGACCAACCTGCCTCAGCATGCCCCCATATCACGAGCTATACGGATCATTAATATCTTTGCTGATAGGGTTGACATTTTTCAGTGTAGCCTGTCGAAGTTCACAGAAGTGGCACAGGGTTGCATCGAAACTACTTTATTGTAGGATGGAAAATCAAATATTGTACTTTTATTGTTATTTGGAATAATGGATTTGTTTGTATAATATAATATATATATGTGTGTGTCTTATAACATCGCTTTGGCGTTAGCTGTAATGGTGTTGTATTGTCTAATAAATAAATAAATAAATAAATTTATTGGTAAAACATTTTACATCACAGAAATAAAATTGTACCATCATTATCAGCCTTTCGCGTTCCCACTGTTGGGACTCTGGCCTTCTCTCAGAGAGAGAGAGAGTATGGGCTGTAATCTACCACGCTAGCCCAGCGCGGGTTAGTAGATGTCGCATGCCCTTGAATGTTGCAGTTCTTAGGCATGCCGGTTTCCTCACGATATTTTCCTTCACCGTTTTGAGCGATGGCAAATCCGTACGTAACTAATTAAGTCATAGGTGCGGGGCCGAGAGGATTCGAACTCGGTGTCGGCGCCTTGTAAGTCGCACGCCTAACCGTTCGGCCACCATCGCTCAATAAAATTGTATACAAAAGTACTTAAAATAATGCCCGCACAATCACATACATAGGCTCTGACCCCTAACTAGGTTTCCCTGTATCTAGGGTATCAGAAACTACGAGGATTGGGGATCCACAACACCCAGACACAGAACAAATACTTGCACTTTTTTTTTTCAATGCACAAATATTTGTCCTGTAGCGGGAATCGAACCCACATCGCCACATCGGTCGTCATATAAATAAACATTACAAATAATTGTATAAATAATTAAAAAATAATATTAAATTCTACTGATATCATAATCAAACATAGATTACGAAATTACGATAAACATAGTCACAAAAATTTGGGTAAATATTCATTTAAATCGTAGAACGCCTTCTCCGCGAGCCATGCTTGCCATTTCGTATATTTCCACTATACTTGCCATCAAATATTAGTAAGGCATTGTGCGCCTTTAATAATCTTCCGTAGATACCGTTGACGATTCCTGATTAAGAAGATTTTGCAAGAACCGATGCAAGGTCTATAAAAAAAACACTCTATTTTTTATCCGACGACGGAAAAACGTCTCGATTCGACACGTTATGATTTCATCACGACGTTTTCCTTCACCGAAACATCAAGCTCATTGTAGTAATCGAGGTCATGTCCTACGGATCACAAACCGACGTCAATTCCACTGAGCCATCATCGCTATAAAGTAATAAAAAATATCAGTTGATTTTTCGGTGGTTTTATTTACCTAAATAATAATAAAGTCTTTCTAGTCCACACATTAACAAACAATTGTGTTAAAAATGCCGCTTGTTTTGCCTTAAATTTTAACCGGCACGTTGCCAAAGCTAGCCATCATGACAATGCATCTCATTTAGAGAGCGACAATATACGCAGGACTACGGGTCTGCACTGCAGCTGCTGTGCTCCGTACATATACACTAATCATAACTCTGTGGGTATGGCTACAGAAAGTGCAATGTAAAATCAAATAAACAAAAGTTAGTTAAAGTTGTAGGTTTAGTAGTTACGGTGATACGTGGTTCACACACACACAAGCTTTTGCATAATTTATAATATTAGTAGAATCGGATATGTGATCACTTTGCTACGCCTGTTCCAACCTTCTTACACTGGCAAATGAACAGGCAAGAAACGCCCGGCAGGTAATTTTTTGGGCGCGATCACAGATATAATATTTTTTTATACTATCATAAATGGTAACCTCTTTTTCCTGATTTTTTTAAACAATAGTACAGACAGTAACTCAGGATCAACGCTGCAAGCGCTTAGTGAGTATTTAAAGCTCTATGCAGCGCTTTCTTAACTTCTAGTTGTATAACCTTGGGGGTAAACATTATTGTTATCTCAGGCTCTGTAGAAGTTTTAGCGATAATGACTCAGTAGTAACGATGTGTAAGACGTGAGTTCGAATTCTACAATGAGGTTGAGCTTTCTGTAAACAAAATCTTCTTGATGAAAGCTTTTTGATAGGGCATTTTCCAGTTCTACCACCCTCAAGAGTATGTCGTCAAGCACCTATCCGTGTGTTCCGGAAGCCCCACTTGAGAACCAGTTGTTGCCACATTCGACCGCATCGTCACTTAACATCAGGTGACTTGTGGTCAAACGCTTCCTACCCTGTGAGAAGTATAATAAAAAAAGTCAGTGTCATATAAAAACTTATTTCAACGTACAACCTGCCCAACCACACAGGTGTTTAACCCTACAGCCCTGTTTACACACATTGTCGAATAAAATCCGGTCCACTCGACATAAATCACCCTGTGTTTCTGAATGCCCTATAAATCTGTTTTGCGGCGAGGCTGATGGGGGCCTCTTAATTCTTTGCCTTTTGATGCTATTTGAGGACATTTACAGGCATTTCTGATCGGATTGGCAGAGCTCAATAAATAATCAACTTGACTATAGTATACAGAAGTAGTACCTATATACTAGGGATCGTTGGGTGGGGTAGACATGTTCTTGAGTGGAGACTGCGACTTGGCAAATGTAGTGTAGGTCACCCTGAGACTAGGTGGAGCGACGACTTGCGCCGAGTGGCTGGCGGTCGTTGGATGAGAAGAGCCGAAGACCGGGCTCAGTGGCGTACCGTGGAAGAGGCCTATGTCCAGCAGTGGACTGGCTGATGATGATGTTGGTACATTAATTAACACTTTGCGACAGAGAAGATACCTCATGTCACTCTGGGTATTGTACTTTTTTTTTTTACTATTTACAGGGTAGCGTTTGACCACAAGTCACCTGATGTTAAGTGACGATGTGGTCTAAGATGGCGCCACGCTACATCTGGACTGGGAACTGGCTCTCAAGTGAGGCTGCCGGAACACACCGATAGGTGCACGGCGACAGATTCTTAACAAGAGCGTGGTAGCCAGCCAGACGAGTACTAGAAAATACCCTACCACCAAGCTATGGTTTCATCAAGATGTTTTCCTTCACCGAAAGCTCAAGCTCATTGTAGGATTCGAACCCACGTCCTACGGATCGCAAGCCGACATCACTACCACTGAGCCATCATCAATAGTAACAACAATAGTTACAAGTCTTTGTTATCTACAGATCCGATCTGATCCGGAGAAAAATGTCTGTAGCTTCCAATAAAGATAGGCACATAACACACATTTTTTTTATGTATTTTTGTATATGTATTTTTTTTTCTTAAGAACCTCTGCTATGTATCACGTAGATTAACATATATATTTACTAGATTTTTTAGCTTAATTACAGAGGAAATGGTTGTAATTAGCCCCAATTACCAGCTTAGTCTCGGAGTCGTCCTCCTAATGCAGTAATCCACGCGAGCGACGCTGCGAGGCACAGCTAGTTGTTTTACAGAGAGTATTTAAGCTTGCCTGATCCTCCTGATGTTTAGGAAAACACTTTTCCGTCACTACTGTCTGAAGTAGAGCATACAGATTCAGCATTAGTGGTAGAGCATATTTTATTCATACCGCGCCCGCCGGCGGCGACTCCACGCTGCAGACTCGCCGCAGATTCTTACTGGACTAACGACATATTGATACTCCGGGAGATGGGTTTTTGTGATGTTTATTTATTTATTGCTTTATTTCATTAGTAGTTAAAGTTTAACTATTAAACTAACACCTACTAAAACTACCTAAACGAAAACCAAAAAATCACTTAACTAATATAAAACTAAACTAACACAATAAACTAAACTAAACCAAACTATTAAGCTAACTAACTGACTGTTAAACGATTGCCAAAAGTTAATTTCTCTAATACGGGGGTATGTTGTAATGATGATTTTGTTGTTTTACGTTTACGGAGATTCGATGAAAAATCATAATTAATAGTCTAGTGTCTATGTCTCTCTGTCTGTCTATTCGTCTATCACAGCTTATTTTCTATGAATCTATTGAACAACACCAACTATGGGCATTAATATAACTTTTAATTTAAAAAAAAATATACTAGAACAATGAACCTAAAACTAAAAACCTTAAAAATATAATATAACTAACTGAGATGTCGCAACGACCCAAAGTGAGTCTTGGCCTCCGATAACAAAAGACGCCACTTCGCTCTGTCCTGCGCCACCTCCTGCCAGCCCTCCACCTGGAGTGAGCGCAAATCCTTCGTGACTTCGTCTTTCCAGCGATATCTGGGACGGCCGACACGGCGACGGCCACTCGGCCGTCCACTGTATGCTCGTTTGACCGCACGATCCTCCCTCCTTTCAAATATAATATAATAACTAAAATATATTATTAAAAGGAGTCCCTTTAGGCAAGGTTCCGAAGATACTGGCCCTTTAAATAGCTCGACTAATTCTTTGTCCAAAGTAACTTTAACATATTTTATCATTCTTCGTCAGCACATTCTTCCCCGGCGTCTGCGAAAGTTATAAAAGTCTGAAATGCGATGAACACCTGTGCAAAAATGTATTCGCCGTATATGTATTTCAACCCGTGCTTGTTAGGATACAGACGCTTCAGAATTGCAAAACAAAATATGTATATAAATGTACACTTTATGAATAGCGAAACACATTGCAATATGGTTGCGGTTTTTTTTACATTTTTCAGGGTAGCGTTTTACTGCAAGCTAACTGACGTTGAGTGATGATGTGGCCGAATTCCGTGCTACTCCCAGACTAGGAACAGACTTTCCAGCGAGGTTGCTAGAGAATATCGGCAGATGATCGACTGAATTTCAACTTGAGAGTCAGAGCTAACCAGAGGAACTCTAGAAAACTCCCTGCCGTAAATCTATGGTTTTCTTACGACATTTTCTTTCAAAAATACCTCCGAACCAGAAACCGCATTGAGTTAGATAGAGCAAGCTCACCACAATCCAAAGCTTTTTTTAGTCACTTAACATCAGGTGACTTGTGGTCAAACGCTAAGTAGTAAAAAATAACTTCTATAGCCTGATAGCTTTACTAATAGATTTCCGTTTTATATAAACTTGAAATGTAGTTATTGAAAATTGGATTTCACTTGGGATTTTGTTGCAAAAACGCACTCATTATTGAAAGAGTTGCTGACTTTATGAAGCCTAGTAGTGGGTCCAGCTATTTTATGTTTATTAGCTCAATCTTGTCTAGTTTAAAATAGCTGGTCGCTGTATGCACCCCATAAGCGCAATGCGACGTGAGGTATTGATTTTACAAGGTTTTCCATGAATCCCATTACAATCAACGATGTTATTGCATTTAAACACGCCAACCTACTTTTCTATGATGTGGATACTGCGCTTAATGGTACGTTCTTAATACGACGATTTACTTTGTTATTTTAGACAATGTTTTAAAATAACGCCCACACAATCAAATACACGCTAACGCTAACGCTATATAACGCTGTCAGTATCTTCGGTACCTTGCCTAAAGTTTAATAATATATTGTAGTTATTTTTTTAGTTCATTGTTATAATTATGTAGTATATATTTTAGTTATATTTATTAAAAAAATCAAATACATATCATTGTCATTTTCCATTTGACGCCTAGTTAAGGACTAAGATGTCCTATTTCTAGCAGGCGCGGAACACGACATAGTCGTTATTTTATTTTATTTTATCAATTTATTTTATTTTGTGTCTGTAGTGGCCATATTCCGTTGGGCATTCTCTAAAACTAAACTAAGTTTGACAGGTCTAAAGTCTTGCTATCCTATTCTGTCAACGAAAATAAGAAAAGTACAGCATTACTTTTACACCTGTCAAATTCAGTTTAGTTTTAGCAAATGCACAATAAGATCGATTCCAGTAACACTCGAAGAAAAACAACTATTGGAAGGACTTTTTTGGCGGCAATTGTACTGTCATCATGAAAATTTTGTTTTAATTTCCAAAACATTTGTGTTTCTTCGAGTTATGTGTGATATTGGTGGATTATTAATCATTGTGTTCGTTAATGTGAATGAGTGTAAGAAATTGAAATAAAATTGAGAAAGTGACTTTTCTAATTGCTCCAAAAAGTCCGTGTAAAGTTAAAAAAAATTCAAAGCAAAAGCATAGTGCCGCTATGTAATTTAAGTTTGGGAAAAAAAAAAAAACCCGATATCAGTTCAATTGCCGCCAAAACATCAGCTTTCTACTATCTTTCTGCTATCACGTGAAAATTGAACGAACAGTGATGGGCACGGATTAATAGCAGCTTCTGCCTGTTGAGTGACATTGAGGGAGGTCGTAGAATCGCCAGTCACGCAGTAATGGATAGAACTGAATCAGGCCTATCTGAGGCTGGCCCAGTCAGCAACGAAGATTTATAGTTCAAGAACCTAAATACGGATTGAACCAAGGTTTTATAGAGAGAGAGAGAGAAAGAATTTATTCAGGAAAAAAACTGTACACAATAAAGAAACAAAAAATAAAGAAACGCACAAAAAACAGTAACATTGTAGATAAGTGTTAATATTACGTGATGGTGCGAACACTGCTGCTGTGTACAGTGCCTCCCAAAAAGGACTCGGCTCAGCATATGCTATGGACGAATCCACAGCGCTGATTTTCAGCCAAGATTGATTTATATTATATGGCAGTTTATCTACATTTGTTGGGGAACTTAGAAGAAAAGTTTTTTTAAAACACTTTTATTAGCCTGACTTGTTAACGAACAAGGTAATAAAATCTTAGAACTCAATTTTTATTCACTTCTAAATGTCGTATCAAAATGAAACTTTGTATGTATATTATGTAATCCCGGTGGTAAAGTGATAATTTGGTATCATCGACTTGATCTGATGATGGAGCCAGGAGGTGGATATTGGAACTCTTCAGTGGCTACTAAACCCAACCAAACCTAAACCTTTTCTAGTAAACCTTTCTAGTTTGGGCTCATATGATTCGTTTTGATGAGTCCAATAGGTTGGACTTGGTAGCGAAACACTAAAAATACGTAGCACCATTATATCATAACTAATACAGGTCAATTTTATATTTTTTAGTTCGTTTATTTTACAAATTCTTATTTACATTTTTACAGGCTAGCGTTATGACCACAATTGTGGTCGAAAGATGCAGCACGCTACGCCTGGAACTGGCACTCAAATAAGCGGTTGTAACACATACCTACGATAAGTACTTGGCGACAGATTGTTAACGCGAGGGTGGCAGCTAGCCAGGTCACATCGTCGCTTAACATCTGTTGACTTGCGTAAATACTAAAAGCGGATCTAATAGATTTTACGAAGGTCAGTAACCCGTAAATTGAACCAACCATTCCTGAACCGCTACATTTCCTTAGTGACAAAAGGCTTTGTTTAAAATATCGCCTTTCCACAGTGAAAGTTTCATTTAGCCAATAATTCCGGAAATATTTCGAGCAAAATCATGAAATCTCAAACTTTGACGCTTAATTAAATTTTGAGCCTGACCAATCTTTGGATTAGAAACCGCTGAGGCGGAATATGTCTACTTACTATCTATATTCTATACTAACATTATATAGAAGTAAAATTTGTTTGTTAGTTTGGATGTGTGTGGTACCTAATCCACCTAAGCTACTGAACCGATTCCAAAAGTTCAATAAAGAAGGAAGCTACATTATCTCTGAGTGTCATAGGCTTTATGCTATGTTTTCTTCTGATGGAGTACCTTTATAACAAGTCTGAGACGAATAAGACAACTAGATGCTGTATCCCCCTTTTATACTGCTTACAGGGCAGTTTGACCACAAGTCACCGTGGTCGAAGGTGGCGTCACGCTACACCTGGACTGGAAACTGGCTCTCAAAAGAGGCTGCCGGAACACACCGATAGACTACAGATTCTTACGCTATCTAAACGGTTTGATTATTGATGTAATGTATGAAAGAAATGTGGACGTACGTCTTTAAAAGAAATTGTGATATTTTACTTGTAAACCATTTTTTTTTTAAAGAAAACATCCAGCTGTCATAATTTTTACCTACCCGTGCGAAGTTGGGGCGGGTCGCTAGTATTATAATAAGGGGCGAGCACGTAGCCCTGAAGGGTGAAAACTTCCCTGAACGTAGGCTACGTTCAGTGACTACCCTCCGGTCAAACACGTGCTATCTACGTGCCGGTACGCTACGCAATAGGCTGTTAAATTTTGGTTGTGATTAAATTAAATGTTTACTTAAAATTTTATGTCTGCAAAAAAAATAATCAATGTTTTTTTACCTGACAATTGAATTTTGGTTTGCCTGGTGAATCTTTTAATTAGTCTGATTAGTTATAGTCACAATTTTTAGAATCTTCTCTTATTACACAAAAGCACAAATGTCAGCTGCAGGATTCAGATTATTTTCATACAATCTCTTTCTTTCGTTTCTGTTATTCTTTCTTTACCCCATGTGACACTTTTTGGAAATGATTATCAAAAAATCGCCTCCTAAGGCATACACCTAATATAAAATGTAAAAAAAGAGATAGCGCTGAGAATCTAATCAGAAAAAATAGTTGCGTGTAAAAAGTAACGACAAAATAGTTTGCCGGAATCACACAAGTTTCTTACCAACGAGGTGACAAACTATCCCATAACAAACTGGTTATTACGCGATCGCAAACAGGACTTGGCGAGGAAACACGAAAGTTATGTACCTATGTGCTCTCCGACCGAAAAGTTTCTCGGATAACGGCGACTTTCCGAGCTCTCCGTCCCAAATCTTCTTTTCTTTTAATAAGTTGCGGCACTGTTATAGTTAGATGGTAACCGCTCTATTTATATAAAAAAAATAGTTTTTGAATCAACTATTACATTGCAACAAATGTAATTTCCAAGATGATTTCTCAATACATCTCCTGCTATCGACATTGACATTTCCTATTATTATTATCTCTTACTTTATTATTATTATTATTTTCTTATTTCCTTTTGACATTGCATGAAAGGAAATATAATATTTGTACACCGGAAACGGTAGAATATTTGAAACTCTGTACTCACTATCATCATAAGCACAATATTCTGACAAATAAAGATTTTTAATTTTTAATTTAATTTTTAACAATTTACTTCCCTGAGCCCCGCGGTTTAACCCGCGTCTTCCGATTATCCCGCAGAAACCTTTTTCCGGGATAAAAAGTAACTTATGCGTTAATACAGGGTATAGGCTATATCCATTCCAAATTTCACTCAAATCCGTCGAGTAGTTTTTGCGTGAATGAGTAACAAACATCCATACATCCATGCTCACAAACTTTCACATTTAAAATATAAGTAGAAAGTAGAATTATAGTAGGATTTCTTGGTGCATTGTTTTTTTTGAACAAAATGTTATGATATTTTCATTTTTAGTCTTTCGTTACCAAGCCCAATCATTTTAACTCGTCAAAACGAATCATATGAGCCCAAACTCGAGGGGTTTCTTAGTAGCCTCTGAGGAGTTCCACTCCATATATGCCATAAATTAGTTTTATGTTAAATTTGATCTGAACAAAATTGTGAACATCAGGTCAACTCATATGTGTCTCACATCGATCCCTTAAGTTCACTTACTGTCACAAAGATACACCTGTCCTTGCTTCCTTGCTCATCCATTATTAACCTTACTACCCTAATCTAAGATTCAGATTCCCGTAAAATGTTACTACGCAATCCTGAGAAAGATTATTAGATCACATATCGAATTGGTTTCCGTCTGTAACGGACTCATTTGCTCATTATTATCACATATACAGTAATAACATTTTGTTACTCTCTCACTTATGATAATGGGGAAATGAGATTTGGTACGTGTTTGTCACATTTCCATTTCTCATTCTCCAACATGAAATATCTAAATTCATTCTCTCTGCGTCAGAAGAGACGTTTCAAAATTGAGTCTGGGCCAATTCTTTGTAGGCTATACTAAAACATTGCTTAGCACAGTTCAAAATTATGTTGCCAAGCATCTATAGGTGTGTTCCGGCAGCCTCACGTGAGAGCCAGTTCCCAATCCAGGCGTAGTGTGATGCCATCTTCGACTACATCGTCACTTAATATCAGGTGACTTGTGATCAAACGCTACCCTGTAAGTTGTAAAAATGTTTTTACAAGGTCATCATAACCTATAAGGTACTTACTTCCCGTTGACTTAGTCATGAAATTTGGCATGAAGCAAGGTTGAAGGAAAAAGTCAGAAAACTTTTTTAAAGAACAATTTATTTTAGTGGTCATAAACAAACATTTCTTTAGATTATACAAAAAGTGTAACGCTCTTACATTTCAACTCCTGAAATTGTTATAATAGCAAAAGCAGCAGAAATCTGAGGCTCAGGATTTAAAAACCTAACATATTATAAAACTAAGTGAATCATCACCATCATCTGCCTTTCACGTTCCCACTGCTCCCAGAGAGAGATAAGATAAAGATAGATAAAGATAAATTTATTTCACAAAAAGTAATTACTAGTAATAGATAGGTACAGAAAATCACTTAATCAAACAATATATTCTACTTAGTAAAAGTTTAACGATGGACCCCAAACTAAGCACGAGGCCTGTATTTTGGGGCCCGAGTGCAACTTTACCAGAGACCAGGTATAGTAGGCTAATTTAATAAGTTGAGACAATTTGTGGAAAGACCCCAAGTGGGTCTGCGTTACAAAGGAAAAATAAAACAGAAAGACTAAATATGGAACTAAATATAAAAGTAGGTAAATTTAAAATTTATGTGTAAATGAGTGTGGAGATGTGTAAATATGTGTTATTGATGGTGAGTAAGTGTGTGCGTAAGAGTGTGTTTGTGATGTGTGTGTGGAAAATGAGTGTCCTGTGTAAAATTGAGGAATAAATGTGAGAGTGAATGTGAGAGAGTAAGTTACTAAGTAAATATGAACTTTAAAGTTCCAAAATCCGTCCAAAATCTAATCAAGTCAAGACTCTGTAGTGGGGACCTCCCGTTCATGAGAGCTAGCACAAAGGAGCTAGGTTCCCAGTCATAAACACGGCCGTAGGGAAGGGTAGAGCACATTCTTAATTACGGACTTTACTTAATTGTATGACTTAGGGCTGCCAGTTGTAATATTTACCAGAATTTTGTGGTAATTGTTTTTAGCACGACACATGTCAAATTTTCATTGTTGGTTTGCGGAAAACTTATTTTTCATTTCGTTTTCCAGGAGCGTTACTAAATAAAAACAATAATGGAGGACTTAGTAAAAATCCAACAAAAGAAAGAAAAACTTTGTGAGTGAGTTGTGCTGACTGTACGTACACACATCGATAGACGCGAAATTTTGCTCTTACGTAATGAAATGACAAACGCTTTTACATATATGGAACTAGCTGTTCCCCGTGGTTTCACCCGCGTGGGCTACAATTTATTGCGGTAAAAAGTATCCCATGTCCTTCTTCAAGGTTCAAACTCTCTCCGTACCAAAGAACATTGGCCACTTTTGTATGATTGTGATTATATTTAATTGTTTTTGTTTATATATTCTTTGACATGTTTCGTATATATTTTGGAATTTGATGTATTATTTTGTTTGAATTGACCTATGTTTATTATTGTTATTTTTTTTCTATTCTAATTTTATTTTTATTTTAATGTATTTTGCTTGAGCTATGTTTATTATTGTTAATTTTTATTATTCTAATCTAATTTTATCTTTCTTTTTCTTTTCAAATTTATTATTTCTTGTGTGTATATTTGCATATTTGAAATTATATAGGTAATTGGCTTTTCCGTCTAATATAATGTAATAAATAAATAAATAAAAATAAAATAAATAAACTTTTCATACTGACCTGGACCTGAACGCAATATATTTTGAATGAAAATTTTCGTTTCTGTCAATGTCACTTAGTTTTTGTTCATATTTGGTAAATGATGTTGATTTTAACGACTTAATTTAAGTAGGGCCGACATCCAAAGCGTGAAACGGAATGAAAAAAAAATGCGGAGTGCGTTCAAAACATCCAAGCATTTTGTAAGTTCAAAAATATCCTAAGAAACTCCGAAGTAAAAAAAATCGGTATCATTTTTTCTACACTTTCTTTAAAATATCGTTTGTATATTCTTAATACACAAAAAAATTCAATTTATATCGTACATAGATCGTTTTCATACGACCTCGGGTCCGTTTTGGCCATTGTTGTTTCATTTAAATCGGTTCAGTAGTTTAGTCGTGAAAGCGAGACGGGCAGACAGAGTTACTTTCGCATTTGTAATATTAGTAGGGATTAGACATCTTGAACTGTAAGCAAATATCTTTTAAGATGAAACCAAACAAATCAAGGCAATTTGTAAGTACTGCCAGTTTGAACGGTCTCAGCGAAAATGTCAAAGCTAGGCGTTTTATTCTCAGCTCGGGTAACCCTACGGGCCCGTGTCTCGAATAAAACACAATTGCGAGGCCCTTAACAAAGCTTATTGTTACTGCTGAGTTTATATGTCAGGTTTTTCCTACGGACCGAATTACGGGAGAGTTTCAACGAACTTGCGATGTTAAATTCGTTACAATAGAGTTTACGTATATTGTTAGGCTTCGGTCACGGATTCAAAAGGCACTTGTTTCAGATTTAGGGACACTTTTGGCTGTGCTATGTATAGCATATCGATATTCAATCAACACTTCTCTTTGATGTTTGTTTATTTTGTAATTTTTTTTATTTCATTATGTAACGACAAAAGAACATATTATATATACAGTTGGATAGAAAAATTAAAGTACCTGTTTAAAACTACACATCTACAAATAAAAAACCTGATTTAGATCGCTGCCTGCAGGTAGAGTGCCCGAGAGACTGGCGACATTGCCACCATATTTAAAAATAATGTTTGATTTGTATATTATACTAGCTGCGCCCAACGGTTTCACCCGCGTGGACCACACTTTATCGCGATATAAAAAAGTATCACTTATGAGTATGGAAAATAGATGTTAGCCGATTCTCAGACCTACCCGATATGCACACAAAATTTCATATAAATCGGTCCATTTCGGAGGAGTACCGTAACTAACATTGTGACACGAGAATTTTATACATAACTAGCTGCACCCCGCGGTTTCACTCGCGTCTTCCCGTTATCCCCTTTCCGGCATAAAAAGTATACTATGTCCGTTTCCTGGTCCTAAGCTACCTCCCCACCAATTTTCAGCCAAATCGGTTCACCCGTTCTCGAGTTATAAGTAGTGTAACTAACACGACTTTCTTTTATAAATATAGATAGATAAGAAGATTATAATTATTATAATAAACTATTTTCATACCGGAATAACATTCCTGTGGGATAACAGGAATTCGGATCTTACTGCGGGACGCTGTGTAGGTGTAGCATAAAATCTATTAAAAAGTTATTACCGGTGTATTTTTTACTATTACTTCCGCGGTTTCACCCGCGTCTTCTCGTTATCCCGTAAGAACCATTTTCGGGATAAGAAGCCTATGTGTTAATCCAGGGTATAAGCTATACCCATTCATTCATGTAGTTAGGTACCTCTGTGCGACGTCACCAAACGGTTCCAACGGAAGACCAGCGCTGGTTGACTAACCAGCATTTTGCTGAGTTGGGGCCCATTTGTGACACTGACATTTTTGTGTACTGACATTTTTTTTTTGTTATGGCGTCACCCGATTAGTGTAATTGGCAATAATGAGTTGGTGAAGGCTAGGCTTCAGAGCCTTGAGCATCGCCGTAAAGTTGCTAGCCTATCGGTCTTCTATAGGTTGCATTTCGGAGAGTGTGCATTAGAACTCCATAACCTTATTCCACCATCTCCTTTCCACCATCGGACAACGAGACGTACGGCAGCACGACACCCGTATATGGTTGATATTCCCCCGATCCGCACTAAGCGCTTCGCTTCTACATTTATAATGCGAACAGCGAAAGAGTGGAACGACCTGCCAGCGTCATTGTTTCCCGATAAGTACAATTTGGGAGTTTTCAAGTCAAGAGTGAATAGGTATCTTCTAGGCAAGCATGCTCCATCGTCGGCCACGTCTTCACTTACCATCAGGTGAAACTGTAATCAAATGATTGCCTATAGTGAATAAAAAAATAAAAAAAAAGTGTATTTGCCAGTGTCAAGTTTAAAAGATTTCAAACTCAGAGAGTTGAATCAAGTTTAAATGATGATGGTGATGATGAGATGATGGGATGAGGATAGTGATTAAGTAAAGTAGTGGTGCTTTACTTAAACTTTACACGGACTTTTTTGGAGCAACTTGAAAAGTCACTTTCACAACTTTATTTCAATTTCCCACACTCGTACACATTAACGAACACATAATGGTTAATAAACCACCAATATAGTTTTGGAAATAAAAACAAAATTTTCACGTTGACAACTCAATTGCCGCCAAAAAAAGTCCCCAACTGACATTGAGTTCTGTTACTGTAATATTGTTTCTTTTTTTTTCTATAATTTGTACCAAGAGTGTTTTTGTTGCAAATAAACATATATTCTTTCTTTCTTTCATTCCAAATTTCATCGAAACCGGTTGAGTAGTTACGGTGTTACGTGTTAACTAGCATTCACACACACATACACACAAATGTCGCATTAATATTAGTTGGATATGGATAATAATATATATTAATACTAAAATGATTTGTGTCTTTTTTTTCTAAGTTAATGTTAACTTTGACGGTCCCGAACGGTCGAAACAACAAGCCCTTGAGCGAGTATTTTCGCCGCTGAACGTTGAATTTGAAAATAAGCCCCAGGCTTAGTACCTATTGAATTTTAGTTGGAAAATTAATGGGAGATTCTCTGATATAATTATTTTAGTCAATTTTGTTCTATTTGTATATTTTGGGCGGCTACTTTCAATGGAATTTAGGTCATAGCTTATAATTTATGCAGCATAAGTACTTACATTATATATTTCAGGTAAGTACATAAGAACAAAGCAGTAATCATATTAGCTTCATTAAAGTCAAAGTCAATTTCTTTTATTCAATAGGATACATTGTGATCACTTTAAAACGTCAAACTTAAAACTAGCTACGCCTTTTTTTTTTTTTTTTTTTTTTTTATTTAATTCTCCCTCCGTCTTGGCGGGACGGGTGGGGGTCGCTGTAACAGTCTACCCACCCGCCCCAACGGAGAGGCCCGGAACTCAAACATTCCGGGCCCCACAACACTAAGCACCTGGGGGGCGTCCAACTTGAAGCGACGCCCCCCCAATACGACGACCACACCTTTCTGGTGGGGCGGGAGGAGGCGATCATAACGCCCCCTTCAACCGCCACTACACCTGCACCTTTTATGGTGGGGCGGGAGGAGGCGAGCAGAACGCCTCCTTCAACCGCCACTGCACCCCGCTATCTACTAGTGGGGCGGGAGGAGGCGGGCAAAACGCCTCCTTCTACCGCCCCTCCGCCTGTGTCGGATTGGGTCAGAGAGCGGATCTGCCTCCCTGACCCGTTCCGCGGCCTCCTTCTGCGCGATTGCGTATTCGCAGAAGGAGGCCATCGCCTGCCACACAGTCTCACTGCCGAGCATTTGCATAACTATGCTCGGCAGGGACAGGTTCCCCCCTACGTGTGATGAGAGTGTGTGTCGCTGTGTTGACAGAGCGACACACACTCCCAGCACGTGGGGCGCCGTGTCTTCTGGCGCCCCACATTGGTGGCAGGCTGGGGTCCGCTCACGCCTAGCGATTTGATGCAGGTACTTTCCAAAGCATCCATGCCCGGAAAGCACCTGCACCAATCGGTAGGTGAGCGCCCCGTGCCGCCGCCGCATCCACCCCTCAAGGACCGGCCTTATAGCCCCCACCGTCCACTCACCTGGCACCGGTGGGGCCAGGTCCTCTGTCCACCGCCCAATTAGGGCGGCCTGCGCCTGCCTCCGCATGCGCGTGACCTCCTCCCAATCCGGGGGCTCGCCGCGGGTCCTTCTAGCCGAGATAAAGTGATATATCTCGGCGAGGACTTCCGCTTGGAGCTCCCAGGGGGGGTCTCCGGCGAGCGCGCATGCGGCCGTCCAGGACACCGTTCGGTATCCTCGTATCGCCCTCGTCGCGATGACCCGCTGCGGACGCCGCAGCAGGGCCTTGTTCGCGCGACCGAGGGCGTCCGCCCAAACCGGTGCCCCGTAGCAGGCCATACTCCGTGTGACGGCGGAGTATAGCCCGCGGCAGGTGGCGTTGGGGCCGCCCACATTGGGCAGCAATCTCCCCAGAGCGGCAGCGGCACTCACGACCTTCGGGGCCAGACTAGCAAAATGGGCCCCGAAGGTCCACCTCCCGTCCAGGATGAGGCCCAGGTACTTCATCTGGAGCCCCACCCGGATCGGGACCCCGTCCAGGATGACTCGTGTGCCTGGAGGGGGTCCCCCAAAACTAGCTACGCCTGTTCCAACCTCCTTACGCCGGCAAAAGAACAGGCAAGAAACGCCCGGCAGGTAATTTTTTTTGGCGCGATCACATTGACAATTTTATTCTTATTACTAATTGATTGAATTGGAGCAAGTTCACTAAAATCCCAAGCTTTTTTTGTCATCTAATGGTCCGATATTTTTTAATTAGCTTTACTAATAAGATTTCTCTTGTCTGGTTGTACACATTGGGATATGGGAACATGAATATTAATGAGTTTTTTCATTAGCATTAATCATTGATTAAATCTGACAAACTATCGACTATCTCATAATACAACTTCATCACCATCATCACCTATCACGTTCCCACTGCATGCTGGGACTCTGGCGTGCTCTCAGTGAGAGGGTATAGTTACGGCCCATCTACCACGCTGGCCCAGCGCGGGTTGGTAGATTTCGCATGCCCTTGAATGTTGTGTAGATAGATATATAGATTAACTCTTTATTGGCACACCACAATACAAGGAAAATTAAAACTAGAACAACAATAAAACTTAATGGTAAGTGGCACAACGGGCGGTCTTATCGCTCAGAGCGATCTCTTCCAGACAACCCAAAAGCAGAGGAATATTGCGAAGCTGTATGGACGGTGGTATACAAAAAAATATATAAAAATAAATACATGTACATTAGCATTACATTTTAACAATATTTCACAACATACAGCATAGCATTTTGCTTGGTGGTAGGGTATTTTCTGCTTGATGGTAGGGTATTTTCCGCTTGGTGGTAGGGTATTTTTTGCTTGGTGGTAGGGTATTTTCTAGTACTCGCCTGGCTAGCTACCACCCTCTTGTTAAGAATCTGTCGCCAAGCACCTATCGGTGTGTTCCGGCAGCCTCACTTGAGAGCCAGTTCCCAGTCCAGGTGTAGCGTGGCGCCATCCTCGACCACATCGTCACTTAACATCAGGTGACTTGTGGTCAAACGCTACCCTGTAAAAAGTAAAAAAAAAAAAAAAAGCAAAAATGGTGGCCGAATGGTAACCGCGTGCTCTTTAGAATGCGCCGACACCGAGTCCGAATCATCTCGGCCCCGCAGTGGCCCGCATGCGGTGCACTAAGTTATGTGCGGATGATGTAGCAGTCCTACAGACACAAAACTATTTTTCTTCGATAGCTAAAATGTACACAACAAATTAGTGTAACAAATATTGACTAATTTTGTCATTAAGATACAGAAAAAAAAAAATAGTAAACCGAAAAAAACATGACAAAAAATTAGGTTCGTTTTTGTTTTTTAAGATTTTTGTGAAAACTAGCTGATTAACCTGCTAGCTTTTTGTATGTTTAGATAAAACAAGATATTTTCTAAAAAATAATATCAAAATAAAAGCTTTTAATCAAATAGTTTAGGAGTTATGACAGTTTGAAAATGACCTTTTATGAGCATCCTGTAGGTACTATGGACAAAAATAAATATTAATAATACAAAAAAAAAAAAATTGCCGATAAAATTATTTGTATCGCTTACCCTTAACGGGTCTCTGACATCGGTAACCGGACAGATTGTAGGTATAATATATTGGTAGGTATAAGTAAACTTGTCACTTCTAAAAGTCCAGGTGGAACGTGGTGCCACCTTCGACCACACCGTCACTTAACAGGTGACTAGCGGTCAACCCCTTTCAGTAGTAATAAAAAAGCTCGTACCTAATATTATTTTCAATTTATATATTTAACAAACTCAAATTTGAATTTCTTTGTTGAACAGTCGAGAAAAAATATAACATTCATGTTCTTCGTTCATTTTTTCCACAGTTCATGTCACAGGTGCTGTCGTAAACATGGCAACATTTTACTTAGTCATAATTTCAAACTTCCCATGCAAAGGCACTGTCATGTTCAGGCCTCTTCGCTTGCTAGCGGGCAGTAAAAAATATAAAAAACTAGCTAACCTCGCGGTTTCGCCTGTTACAAAATGTCTCCTACATTTTGTAAAGTGTAACTACTAACTAGTCCTAGTGTACAGTCAGCGACAAAAGTAGCTGATCTTAGCGATTTTCAAAATGCGGGTAGATCAATAAATAATGTTTGTTTTTTCTTACAACTAACAAGGTAGTCAAACTTTCTTTGGAGTAATTGGGTTTTTATAGGGTTTTACTTTAAAACATATAATAACACGTGTAGCCGATGCAAAGGCTCAATTTATTCTCTAAGTACTGTCCTATGGCGTGCGGCGTGATACACATACCGGGCGCTTCGCAGAACGCCAACAGCCAGCTTGTCAGCTTATTACACTACGGACTAAGAAGACGGATTAAGGAACATAACGAGGTTGCGTTTGACCATAACACAACACACATGATGTTAAGTGATAATTCGGTCGAAGGTTGATGTTTAAAATGATAAAAGAGAATCAGAAAAATTGATTTTGTTCAGCGAGTTTTGTCGTTGACTGTACATAGGAGGTGAGATGTGTTCAGGTGCAAATGAAGAGCAAAACAATTTGATCAACAAACGACCTAGAAAAACTACGAATTACGATCGGTAGTAAAAGTAGAGTGGCAACATCGAATGAAATCTAAACGAATCGAATTTATAAGGTTGATGTAGATCGAAGGATCGAGTCGAATGGAGTTGTTATCAACACGAAATGCAAGAAAATATATTCTAGAAAAGAATTACTGTGATAACGTTGGCAGAAACTGACTTCTCTTCGCCCGATACCTACTCGATTTGCTATCGATGAAATCGACGGTTTCTGAAATGAAAAATCGTTAGCGCGGAAAGCTATTGAAATGAACTGGATATTTCTCATCTCTTTGTTGGAGGTTTGCTAGATTTTACGTGATATAAAAATGTTCTATGGATTTTGATTATTTCGATAGTAATTTATTGCTTCCTCTTTGATGGAAATATAACGTACAAAATTTGGGTGACATTTATTTTGATTTAACAAAGTATAGCTAAGAAAGTATTGTAATGTTTTTTTTACTTAGACTGTTTGATTTATTTATGTTTCATGTTAAGTGACGTACTGTCGAACCACGCTACCTGGGGTAGGAACTGGCTCTCAAGTGAGACTGCCGGAACACACCGATAGGTGCTCGGCGACTAATTCTTAAAGTGAGAGTGGTACAAGCGGGCACTAGAAAATACTTTACCACTTCTTCTTTTAAGAATCTGTCGCCAGGCTCCTATCTGTATGTTCCGGCAAACTCACAGTACCCAATCCGGGTGTAGCGTGATACCAGCTTCGACCACATCGTCACTTAACATCAGATGACTTGTGGTCAAACGCTACCGTTAGTAGTAAAATAAAGCCACCTGGATTTGCTTTGTTACTTCTTTAGAGAAGTTCTCACATAAAGAACCAATCCAGGTGTAGCGTGGTGCCTTCGACCGCATCGTCACTTAACATCAGATGACTTGTGGTCAAACGCTACCGTGTTAGTAGTAAAAAACAACCTGGATTTGCTTTGTTACTTCTTTAGAGAAGTTCTAACATAAAGAAAGCTAACTTTCGCCTCAGCTACGTATATCTGGCGGTTAGTTTCAAGTCTTAAACTTCACCTGGCGCAGTTACCTGTTGCATATCTCCAAGGCCCCCAGCTCCAACTAACGCTAACAACATCCTGGATGATCCGCTCAACAGTTTAATACCTACTTAATACCTAATAGTTTTAGTTAAGCACTTAGTTTCACGTTAGAGTCTGTACAAGATAATACCGAGCGTTGCTGTATGTTATAAGACTAGAAAACTTGCTAAGGTAAAAGCGTTAACCGTTTTTCGGAATTGCATTTATTTTAAAGATTGACTCTTGTTTACCATAAAAAAAAATATTTTATTTAAAATTATTAGTATTTTCGATAAGAAAATATACAAAATTAGAGTAATTATGAATTTTTCCGCCAAAACACTAACAACTGTCACGTGACTGACATGACGTCACTGGCCGAAAAACACGATGGTCGCGATTCGTAACCATACCACCCCGCTGACCCCCGACGCCGACCCGCGGCTACCGACGCGCGGGCAACCATCGAAGCACAAATCGCCCGAGTGGTTAGTGACGTAAGAAGCTCTTTTTGGTGTTTGCAGTCACGTGACAAAAGATTATAAATATAGCATTTAAAATCATTTTTATTTCAATTATTAAGTTATATAAACTAACATAAAAGTAAGATTAAACATTATTATGTAATTAGTGTTAACATCCCTATTAATTTCTAAACTAATTGGACACAAAAATAGTAAACAGATTTTTTTTGTTGGTAACATTTCAACAAGTTATAGACTTACACTCTAGACTTTGTAAAGAAGAGTAAGCAAGCTGAATGTTGCAGAGAAAAACAAAATCCACACTAACTGTAAAACCTATCCTAGCGAAGGACAGGTCTTAATATACGCCAACATGTTATGTAAAAGAGTTTTATTTTAACTAAAAAAACTAAACTAAATCCCTACTAATATTATGAATGCGAAAGCAACTCTGTCTGTCTGTCTGTCCTCGCTTTCACGCCTAAACTACTGAACCGATTTAAATGAAATTTGGTACGGAGATAGTTTAAGCCCTGAGGAAGGACATAGGATACTTTCTATCGCGATAAACTGTAGCCCACGCGAGTGAAACCGCGAGGAACAGGTGGTAAAAATAAAACTAAGAATTAAAACTACCTATCAAATTAAGCAATTTAACCTAAAAATTATACTAACAAAATCTGTACACTACATTTATATATACGTTCATTTGTAAAGGTATGTACGTACCTTTATTAGATCGTTTGAACTAACTAATAAGGTCTTGAGATAGTTCAAACGATCCTTAATGTCCGGCAACATGGCCAGAATGCTGGCGGCATTGCCTCGTTAGACAGCGAGGCTTATCCTTTTACGGCTGGTTTCAATAACCTATCGATCCACGGTTTGCCGTACTGTAGATAGAATATTGAATAGGCTAGCATTTGACTTCAGTCTCACTTGATGGTAATTGATGACGAGGTTGAAGATGGAGCATGCTTGCCTAGAAGATACCTATTCGTTCACGACTTGAAGGCTCCCAAATTGTACGTATCGGGAAACAAAGACGCGTCAAAGTGTTCCACTCCTTCGCCGTTCGCAATATAATTCTCTCACTTTGTAACTTATTTGCACAAACACATGCACACTCTCACTACATACACTCCACGCCCGCGTAACAACTCACTCACACAACTACACTACACTCACACAACCCTCTGACTTGAACGTTTCATACTTCGTTATGTTGTTTTTTTTGTTTCTTTTGACGTGACAACGTCTTATAATTCGATAGAGCCGGCTGCACGCACGAAAAAACATGACTCATGCGGCGTTACCTCGCTCTGCGGCGTTACCTCGCTCTGAGGCGTTCCATGTAAGGCTTGAAGTGCAAGCGAGAGCGCGGAACGAGCGACAAAGAAGCACAATCGGCCAATCGACGTTGTCACGTTCAACTATCGTCAGTAAACCGACTTTACAGACAACCAATTTTTTTTTCTACATATATATATTTATCTGTATTCTGTGCCGTTCATTCGATTAATGTAATTTTCATATTTTGTAAACATTTTGATTTCTACCTGCGGGGGGTGACCTGGTGACCTGTAGGACAGGTTTTTCAAAACCTATTTCAGGCACCAGCTCCTCACACAGTTAGATATCATCTTGTCAATCTTGCTTGTACCTACTTGTTTAATTATCTAATTATGAGGAGTAATAAATAAATATATTATTATTATATTATAATTCGCATAAATATGAATTTATATCCGTAGTAGGGCAACGCGTGGTAAGATAGGTTATTGAAACTGGCCTTTACATTCCAAGTACACTATACCCGTTAAGGGCGTAACATTGATAGTAAGTAGCAAATAGTAATATGTAAGCGTTTCAAAGTTTGAAGAGAAAACTGTATGCCAAAAAGGCAATGTCGGTGGATTGTTAGAGAAGATTCCCCGACTTGGTCACTAGGACCTCACTTCAGGAGTTTCAAGTGGGCAACTTTCTTGGACAACAAGTTCACTTCAATTTCAGTACTTGTCTTAGCAATTTTGCATGTAGTATATAGTCTACTTAATCTATGCATGTGACATTTAGTCGAAAAGAAGCGTCTTCTGTAAAAAACTGTAGGTAATTTTTTTTTTTGTTTTGTTATTGCGTCACACGATTAGTGTATTTGCCAGTGTCAAGTATTAAATATTTCAAACTCAAAGAGTTGAATCAAGTTTAAATGATGGTGATGATGATGATGATGATGAGATGATGGGATGAGGATAGTGTTTAAGTAAAGTAGTGGCGCTTTACTTAAACTTTACACGGACTTTTTTGGAGCAACTAGAAAAGTCACTTTCACAACTTTATTTCAATTTCCCACACTCGTACACTTTAACGAACACATAATGGTTAATAATCCACCAATATTACACATTATCACTCGAAGAAACACGAGTTTTGGAAATAAAAACGCCGATTGCCGCCAAAAAAGTCCAGTAGGTAATTCATAACAGCTAATGCGGAATTTCTTGTACTTAATTCATAATCGCTAGTGTGGGGGGTATGAGTCTTTCTTTATTCGGATTTTATGAATTTACTAGCTGTTCCCGCGGTTTCACTACTGTTCATCGCGATCAAAGGTATTCTATGCCTTTGTTCAGGATTCAAACTATCTCCATACCAAATTTTAACAAAGATCTGTTCAGCCGTTTGGGCGTGAAAGAGTAACAAACATCCATCCATCCATACAAACTTTCGCGTTTATAATATTAGTAGGATATAAAAAGATGTAAAAATACAGTCTGTAGTTGAATTTGTATAAACACGTTTATATTCGAGCACTATCTTTAACCGGAAACGTCAGACCGGAAATGTGGAACGGGAAAAAGACATAGGTACATTCCATATTAATACCTAGTCATGAGGCAATATGAATGAATTCGTAGAATTATCTTCTATCTATCTTCCAACACACATACAACATCAGCTGGACAAGTGAAGCAAAGTTACAAATACATTAGGCTATTGTTATGTGTCTATGTCAATAAAAAAAACAAACAACGGTTGTGCGACTGCTGATTGTTAGAACTTTAGATAAATTAAATTAATTAAGTATGTCATTAAAAATCGTTATTTAATTTTATTTTGACGACCGATGTGGCGCAATGGGCGGATAGCCGACTGTGAAGCGTGAGGTCGCGGGTTCGATTCCCGCTAAAGGACAAATATTTGTGCATTGAAAAAAAAATAAGCGCAAGTATTTGTTCTGTGTCTGGGTGTTGTGGATACCCGATCCTCGTAGTTTCTGATACCCTAGATACAGGGAAACCTAGTTAGAGGTCAGAGCCTATGTAAGTGATTGTGCGGGCATTATTATTATTATTATTAAACGAGTCTGCAACGTTACTAGAAAAAAAATGACATATTGAAGTGCCTTTTCCGATATAAAAATGCATATGACTTAGTTCAGGGAATAAGTTATCATAAGTGCACCTAGGAACGAGCTCAGGGCCCAGGCCTGTGATAGAGGCCCTAAAATAAAATACCAAAACCCAAGGCTTGTATATTTTTTTATAAATTAACTATTTATGGGGGAGACCTTTACACAGAAGTATGAGTTAAACTCCACTTTAAGAGGTCCAATCAAATCAGTTCCCAATCCAGGTGTAGCGTGACGCCACCCTTCGACCGCATCGTCAATTAACATCGGTGACTTATGGCCAAAACGTTACCCTGTAAGTAATTAAAAAAAAACATTATTAGAGTCACAAGGAGCCGATGGATGTCAAAAGTCAAAAGTCAATTTTTATTTATTCAATAGAATACATTGTGATCACTTTAAAACGTCAAACTTAAAACTAGCTACGCCTGTTCCAACCTCCTTACGCCGGCAAAAGAACAGGCAAGAAACGCCCGGCAGGTAATTTTTTTGCGCGATCACATTGACAATTTTATTCTTATTACTAATTGATTGAATTGGAGCAAGTTCACTAAAATCCCAAGCTTTTTTTTGTCATCTAATGGTCCGATATTTTTTAATTAGCTTTACTAATCAGATTTCTCTTGTTTGGTTGTACTCATTGGGATATAAATGGGATGGGATGCAAATGGCTATTAGCCGTTCCTGGTGGCGTTCAAATGGGGAGGCCTATGTTCAGCAGTGGACTTCCACCGGCTGATGATGATGATGATGATGATGGGTTAAAAATAGCTATTTATTTGACAATTTTCTTTTTGCTTACTATTGTGTTTTTTATGACATTAATGAATTTTTTATAATGAAAACGTAATTGAATTGATTATTATTATTTAGTGCATTATTATTTAAGAATTTAACATGTTTTGATTTTAAAATTAATGTTGCATGAAATTAATTCCATTTAAATTTGAATACATATAACATACAATTCTACTAACAATACTAACACCATTTGCTACGCCCTTATCGGGTATAATGTACTCACTCTTTGACTAAATTAAGACCTGTCCTGTATCGTATTTTAAGCAAATAAATGAATATGAATATGAATAAGGCACCTCCTTCAAATGACCTAGGGTCCTTGCATGACCTAAGACGGCCTTGAGGGAATATTTTCTTTCAAATCTTATTACTTAATAAGACAGCTCCAAAATGCGATGCTTCTAAAAGGATTTTTCCACACATACACACACAAAGCTTCACAAACAGAACCTACGCCTAAGCACGTGTCTAAAGCCTAGAGCTTTGGAAGCTTAGCAAGGTATTCTGAGATTACTTGAGCCTCTCCCATCCTCGCGTACATAAGAACTGGATGTATTATCGGCTTAAACAGTGTATATTTGTGTAGCAACTTGCTTAATATATTAAAGGAGATCAGTTTCTTTATTAAAAATTTACGCAAATGGGTAATTTGTTATAAAATACTGTATGTTTCTTCTATATAAAAATCAGTTTTTTTTTTACTATTTACAGTGTTGCGTTTGACTACAAGTCACCTGATGTTAAGTGACGATGTGGTCGAAGATGGCGCCACGCTACACCTGGACTGGGAACTGGCTCTCAAGTGAGGCTGCCGGAACACACCGATAGGTGCTTGGCGACAGATTCTTAACAAGAGGGTGGTAGCTAGCCAGGCGAGTACTAGAAAATACCCTACCACCAAGCTATGGTTTCATCACGATGTTTTCCTTCACCGAAAGCTCAAGCTCATTGTAGGATTCGAACCCACGTCCTACGGATCGCAAGCCGACGTCACTACCACTGAGCCATCATCGCTATGCAGTTACTCTTCGTTAGTCTCACAAAAACTTGAACATGGCTTTATTATTATCAGTAAACTGTGAAGGTTATTTGATATTTGATTTTTTTCAACTCAAATATTAATTTAAGCATAAAAAAGTCCTTTAAACTCGTTTGTTTGTGCATGAAACAATTTTTATTGATTCCTGAAAAACTCTAATTCTGTGACTTTGATTTTTGAAATGACCGATCGTTTATATGAAAGATTGTATACTAAAAGCGCGTACATTTTTTTATTGTGAATTAATTAGGCGCAGTCCACACTTATCGTTCCCCCACTGGATTTCAGATCCATCATCTCAAGCTTAGTCACTCGTACGCGCGTGCGCAGCCGTGACTTTGACAGCTCCTGTTTATAAATATTAACAATAATTATGTTTGTTATAACACTTGTGTTAATGTGCCTGGTATTCACGATAACGTTTACACAGGAATCAGATAATAAGCATGGTGAGTTGTTCGTAATAAGATCATTTAATTGTACGCGAACTCCAGACTCTGAACAGGGCCCCTAGCCAAGATGCATTCTGCAATCGTTGACGCTAGTAGAAAACAAGAAAAAAGTATTAGTTTGACATATTTCAACGCTAAGTCGACTTTTTTGGCGGCAATCGAATTGTCAACGTGAAAATTTTGTTTTTATTTCCAAAACTTGTGTTTCTTCGAGTGATAATGTGTAATATTGGTGGATTATTAACCATTATGTGTTCGTTAATGTGTACGAGTGTGGGAAATTGAAATAAAGTTGTGAAAATGACTTTTCAAGTTGCTCCAAAAAAGTCCGTGTAAAGTTTAAGTAAAGCACCACTACTTTACTTAAACACTATCCTCATCCCATCATCTCATCATCATCATCACCATCATCTCATCATCGTCATCACCATCATCATTTAAACTTGATTCAACTCTCTGAGTTTGAAATCTTTTGTACTTGACACTGGCAAATACACTAATCGTGTGACGCCATAACAAACCAAAAAAAAAAAAAAAAAAAAACGCTAAGTCACGTGGTCAGAAATATGTCAAACCAATACTTTTTTCTTGTTTTCTATTAGCGTCAACGATTGCAGAATGCATCTTGGCTAGAGGCGCTGGGCTGAAATCGCTCAGGATTGAGAGAAGACGCGCTCCCTCGTTTCGGAGGCCAAAACACACTTGGGGTCGCTGAGCCATCAGAGTTATTTTAGTTCGTCTTTATCCTGAATTGAAGGGCAATATTCCCATTGAATTAACAGGGCGTAAAGAGATTTAACGTGTAATATCTAAGTGCGATGCCGCGCAGAATTTTGAATTGTTGAAGTTCAATTACACAAAACTCTAAAGACTTTTAAACCAGTTTACCAGTTTACTGCAAAGCTAGCGGTCCCGGGTTCGAATCCCGGTAAGGGCGAATATATGTGTGATGAGCACGAATATTTGTACCTGAGTCTTGGATATTTCTATCTATATAAGTATTTATTTCTCTATATAAGTATGTATATCGTTGTCTAGTACCCATAACACAAGTTTCGAGCTTAATTTGGGGCTAGGTCAATTTGTGTGCAATTGTACCCGATATTTATTTTATTTTATTTATTTTACTTTTACCTACACATTTTCGGTAAAGATTATGGACCTATTTTTAATTTAAAAAATCAAACATCTTATTGCTATAAGTACATCATACCTAAAGGTATTTCGAAAGAAAAAACAATACTATTTTTTTTTTTAACTAATCTATTCTTTTTTTTTTCTTGTTACATTGTAGTGTTTGATCACCAGTCATTGATGTTAAGTGACAATGTGGTCTATGGTGGTGCTACGCTACATCTGGATTGGTTAGCTCTCAAGTTGGACTGGCGGGAGTCACCGATAGATACTTGGCAACTTGAAGGCTCTTAACTTCAAGTTGGTAGCTAAGTTAGGGGAATACTTGAAATTTTACCAAAAAAAAAACGGATAGGTCAGACGTGGTAACAGAACGACAATGATCTTACAAGTCCTCCGTTTTCAAAATTGAGATACGGGGCCCTAAAAATTGAAGAAGCTGCGTCTAGGGGCAAATAACCGTATGTAAATCGGATAAAGGGGTTTTCCATATGGGGGAGGATTGTACGAATGTACGTGTGTGTATGAAGTTACGCGAAGAAATCCACCTGGTGAGTTCTGGGAAAGCGATTGTAATTTATGAGGAAAGTCTTATATGTTAAAGAATCGATTGAATTAAATTAGAAATGCTTGAATGTTATTTTTTTCTTCTTTTTTTGTATAGATTGCAATCCTTCAAGATGGGTGTAAAAAGAGTTCTTAAAGGTCGGCAACGCATCGGCAACTCCCCTGGTGTTGCAGATGTCCATAGGCGACGGTGGCCGCTTTCCATCAGGCGGGCCGTCAGCTTGTTTGCTAATCTATTACATAAAAAAAAAAAAAAAATTGGCGTCACACAATTAATGTATTTGCCAGTGTCAAGTATTAATTATTTCAAACCCAGAGAGTAGAATCAAGTATTCTATTATAGTAGTCACATCATCTCATCATCATCATCTTCATTTTAATTAATGAAGATGAAGATGATGATGATGAGATGATGTGACCCAGCAGCAAGCCGGGTCAAAGAGGATAGTGTTTAAGTAAAGTAGTGGCACTTTACTTAAACTTTACACGGACTTTTTTGAAGCAACTAGAAAAGTCACTTTTACAACTTTATTTCAATTTCCCACACTCGTGCACATTAACGAACACATAATGGTTGAAAATCCACTAATATCCCACATTATCACTCGAAGAAACACAAGTTTTGGAAATGAAAACATAATTTTTATTTTGACAGTTCATTTGCCGCCAAAAAAGTCGAATATTATTTATATTACAATTAAATAGGCCTACGTATGATACCCAATGGTGTCGATTCTGTTGTAAATTTTCTAAAACTAAACGAAATTTGACATTTGTAAAAGCAATGCTGTCCTTTTTTACTTCTGTAGCCAGAACAGAACAGCAATAGTTTTAAATCTGTTAAATTTAGATTAGTTTTAGTAAATGCACAACAGATCGACACCATTATTACCTGCTTAATATTTTTATTTTTTTTTAGTAAATTTAAAGTAAATTTAATTATAGGACCCCTGAGGTGAAGGCCTCCTCCAGATAATGCCAATAATATTACTTACCAAAAAAAACTTTGCAATTTTGATATTAAATATTTTTTTAAAATATGTATCGAAAATTATTGTCAACTAGATGCGCGGTTTCACCCGCGTCTTCCCGTTATCCCGCAGGAACCTTTTTCCGGGATAAAAAGTAGCCTATGTGTTAATCCAGAGTATAAGCTATCTCCATTCCAAATTTCATTCAGATCCGTTCAGTAGTTTTTGCGTGAAAGAGTAACAAACATCCATCCATCCATCCATATGCACAAACTTTCACGTTTATAATATTAGTAGGATTTGATTTTTTTATGATTAATGTAACTTAAAAAACTTCTATTTTAAACCTAGTATAATATCACGTTGGAATATTAGGTACTACTATTCTCATCGATATTGCCCTGTATAATTACATGGAATAGCTGCCAAGCTTTAGTGCTGAGGACTTTAATTTAATAATAAAACCCGTCTGAGAGACTGAAAAGGTTTATTTAGATTGCTTAAGCAAGCATACTCCCGCCCTACAATGCCCAAAAGGGCACACCCATGCGAAGTATTTAACAAACGCTGCCTCAGGGCCGCTTATGCAAGGTATTTATGCAAATGCTAGCACCATACGGCTATTAAATAGAAAGACCAGTAAGGACTCCCACCATTCGAAAGATATCACGATATTAGAAAATAAGTTGTGCGGTAGCCGCTTACTCTGCTCGGCAATGTAGGTGTCACTGGGGCACGGGTCGCACGGGAGGAAGGGTTTATGTGCGTGCGGATATTATAATTTTAAAATAAAATTATAAGTTTTTGTTATTACCCGTGCGAAGCCGGGGCGGTCCGCTAGTCATAAATAATTGTGCAATAGCTAGCACCAGATAAACACATACATAAACTTGATCCCTAATAACTGAGACTGAGGGGAATTAGACAAAAAAGCTTGGGATTGTAATGAACTTGCTCCATTTCAATCAGTTAGTAATAAGAATGAAATTGTCAATGTGATCGCTCCGAAAACATTACCTGCCTGCCTGCCTTAAGTTGGAACAGGCGTAGCTAGTTTTAAGTTTGACGTTTTACAGTGATCATAATGACGTATCCTATTGAATAAAAAATATATAGTTTAAAAAAACTAAAAAAACACTTTAAAAACGCACTGAAAAATATAAAATAATTAAATTGACTTGTATTAGTTACGATATAATGGTTAATTCAAAAAGTGTGGAGCGCTTTTTGGTTGTGTGTATTTTTATTTACCCAGTAAAAGAAGCGCTCCACACTTTTTGAATTAACCATTATATCGTAACTAATACAAGTCAATTTAATTGTTTTATATTTTTCAGTGCGTTTTTAAAGTGTTTTTTTTAGTTTTTTTAAACTATATATACCAAGTCCAATCTATTTGACTTATCAAGACGAATCATAAGAGCCCAAACACGAGGGGTTTACTAGTAGCCACTGCAGAGATCCCCTACCCACCTTCCGGCTGCATCATCAGATCAGGTCGATGATACCAAATTATTGCATTGTCACCGAGATTACATACACATACAAAGTTTCAAGTCGATACGACAATTAGAAGTGCGTGAAAATTGACTTCTAAGATTTGATTACATTGTTAGTTACAAGTCAAGCTAATAAAAGTGTTTTAAAAATAATTGATTTTCACTTTGAGTACCTACGTTTGTGTGCGTGTATCTAACTAAGCTATTTCCCAGAGCGTCCCTACTGCTCACAGCGTGTACTGCTGCAGGCTTAGCGAGTCCGGAATATTTTACTGAAATGCGTGATCCCAACAGGGACGTGGGAATAAAGGAAAGTTTGCGAATGGATTGCCTGTTACGAGTCATTTGCACTTCGTTACACGAGTCGGATAATGTTTGGCTTTCCAATCTGATGAAGCTGTTAAATATTCTTGGGAGACACCGAGTGTGTGTCTTTACATAAATACAATAGAGTTTTTGGGCGGCAATTGAATCGTCAACATGAGAATTATATTTATATTTCCAAACGTGTGTTTTTTCAGGATAGTGTGTTATATTGGTGCATTATTGACTACTAACGGTTCCCCGCGGTTTCACGCGGGCTACAGTTGATGGTGATAAAAAGTGTCCTATCGAATGCTCTTCCCCAGAGTTCAAACTGTCTTCGTACCAAATTTCATTTAAATCGGTTCAGTAGTTTAGGCGTGAAAGCGAGACAGACAGACTTACTTTTGCATTTATAGTATTAAGTAGGTGTTCGTTCATGTACACGAGTATAGGAAATTGAAATAAAGTTATTAAAAGTAAGTATCATATACTCCTTATGTTAAAGAAAAACGGCATTTTAAAACATTTCATTTCAAGAAAATCATTATTTGGAGTACTCCGTGCCAGTCCAACTGGCGACGTCTGCGAAGAAAATTGTCGAGGAAATGTAGTGAAAATTTGTATTTATTCTGGCGAGACGTGAATCACAATGTATGCGGTCTCTTTGTGGAAAGCACTCTCTGAGTGTGGTGTTGAGTGCTGTACTACTCAACAGGCAGTCTATTTTATAACAGAGGAGCGTCTGTTCAAAAGGTTAAATATATGCTTTTTTTAGAGATGATTTCTAAAAAAAAGGGCGCTTTTCAAGATGACGTCACTTCCGACCGGCTAGAATGGATAGTGGCGGGGCCCGCGGGGGGAACGCCTCGGCGCCCGCGTCGCGCGCCTGCCCCTCACTCTTGAGACTACTCTCGTAACGCTAGGAATAGACGGACGTTGTACTTGTATACTTACTCGCCTACCTATTTGTACTTTTATTTTGTTGGAATACCACTTATTTGAAACATTTGATTGTAGTTTCTAATTCTTTATTAAATTTTTCATAAATCTAATCTTGTCTGTTTTAGAGCAGGAATAAAATAAAAAGCAAATTCGCGACGCTCTTCAATTGTATGGATGTTTGTAAGCAAAAGCTACTGAACGGATTTGAGTGAAATTTGGAATGGAGATAGCTGATACCCTGGATTAACACATAGGCTACTTCTTATCCCGGAAAAAGGTTCCTGCGGGATACCGGGAGGACGCGGGTGAAAAAGCGGGGTGCCTCTATTATTATAAATGCGAAAGTAACTCTGTCTGTCTGTCTGTCTGTCACGCCTAAACTACCGAACCGATTTAAATTGAATTTGTTACAGAGATAAGCTAAAGCCTGAGAAAGGTTATAGGCTACTTTTTATCGCGATAAATTGTAGCCCACGCGGGTGAAACCGCGGGGAACAGCTAACAACGTTCACTTCAAACGTTTCAACTGAAACGTCGCGTCGGCGTGCAACCACACAATAGCGGGTGCTCTGTTCTTAAAGCTAGGACACATTCACAAACACTACGTGGTTCAGTATTTGTCGATGTTTCTTGGCAGCCCGGCACACTTGTCACCTACGCGAAATCAAATAACAACGAGAGGCTATCACTGAAACTGGGTGCTTGGGAGGAATGCGGGAGCTAGTGTCTGATTAGATCACGAGTTACAAATGATTATATCAGTCGTAAAGCCATATCGGACGACTTCGGTGGCCATTAGCTCATGCGAAGAAAGAAGAATAGAAATACGTATTAAAAAGGGAGAATTAAAAAATAAATGAATCTCTTTGAAATAAAAAAAAGTATCGGGGGACTATTGCACACAAATTTCCAAAAAGCCCAAATAAGGCTTGAAACTCATGTTATGCGTAGGTTAATACCTAGTCGACCTAGTAGACAACGATATAATACTAATATAGATAAATAAATACTTATATAGATAGAAATATCTAAGACACAGGAATGAATATTCGAAATAAAAAGTTAGGTGTTAAAAAATCCGTAGTTTTGTTGATCAGACCATCGTTAAGAAGTTTTTCGGTGATAAATTCAGTTAATCGGACCGGCGTTAGTATTTAGTTAGTTTTAATAATCGTACAGTCGACTATAGGTACCCGTACTACTGTTAATATCTTTCTAACAATTGACTAAACTATTAAAACGCGTACGTGCCTTATTCACGTATTGAACGTATTCTTGAATGAAATTTAAACAAAACAAACTCGACCCGTGATTATCTGAGCCAATGCTTCCATCCTAACATTACTGTAAGGGGGTGTACAAAGTCTGAATGTCAGGGGGTGCTTGCCGACATTAGTGACGCCTACGCATCGGACCTCTTGGGGTATCAGGTTGGTAGAGAAATTCTGTTGAGACATTGAAGTTTAGTTTTATATGATACCGACCTGCAAATATTGCCACTGTAAGGTCAGACTTTGAGTTGACTTTAACAACAAAGTAGCTTGCAAAAATTGAAGAGCAATGTTTCCAATGAAATTTATCAAATTTATTGCAGCGCATGATTTTAAACTGTTGAAGTTCAAAATTCTGGATGACACCTTAATACATCATCATGCATAATACATTTTGCCACTCTCTAATTAACTATTACAATAACATCTTAATACGAAAAACGGTCAAGTGCGAGCCGAACTCGCTTGGAGAGGATTCCGTACCATTCAATTTTTCATGAGAACTTAAAGACTGGATTTTCGTTGAAGTTCTCTTTTAAAATGAGGCTCTATATCCTTTTTCGTATTATATTTCCAGACCGCTACATAGTCGCCTGTCACACCACTGACTTCCTCTGCTTCAAGAGGCAGTACCAGCTTCTTCGGGACAATGTGCTACTAGGCAACCAGCAAATGGGCATATCTTCATACGAACCATATATGTTCCAGTACTCGGACACCTTGACTTGTGTGAAAATTACCGGGGTAGAGGAGAGCGAGCTGGTGGCTATAAGGTAGGTTAATGTTTTTAGGAATCCGTACCACAAAAGGAAAAACGGAACCCTGATAAGATCACTTTGCTGTCCGCCTGTATGTTTGTCTGTCAAGATCCTTTCTCTCAAGAACGCGATGAGGTATCAAGTTGAAATTGATCCCTACTAATATTATAAATGTGAGCGATGGTAGCCGAACGGTTAGGCGTGTGACTTACAAGACGCCGACACCGAGTTCGAATCCTATCGGCCCCGCACCTATGACTTAATAAGTTATTTGCGGATTTGCCATCGCTCAAAACGGTGAAGGAAAACATCGTGAGGAAACCGGCATGCCCAAGAACTGCAACATTCACGGGCATGCGACATCTACCAACCCGCACTGGGGCAGCGTGGTAGATTACAGCCCCTTAGTCCCAGCTGTGGGAACGTGAAAGGCTGATAATGATGAATATTATAAATGCGAAAGTAACTCTGTCTGTCTGCCCGTTACGCTTTCACGTCTAAAACTACTAAATCGATTTAAATAAAATTTTGTACAGAGATAGTTTAGGGCCTGAAAAAAGACATAGGCTATATTTAATTGCGATAAACTGTAGCCCACGCGGGTGAAACCGCAGGGAACAGCTAGTATCAAATACTTGGCTCTACGAAAATCAAACCTTAATGGCCGAAATAAATAATAATCGATCCTGATCCGATATGTCATGTCATAATATGTCATTTTAGTAGTAATATTTCAAGCCCTAGTACTAAAATGACTTATTATGACATGACATAACGATCCTAAACCGCGGTTAATTCAGGTGTAAGTTAGCGCCACTGATTGAAACTTATCACCTTATTGCAGCCTCGACAGTAACAACAAGACGTACGTCATATCGCTCGCCATGCCGGTGCATCTTCAGCAAGTGGACTTCAATAATTCGATGACCTGCAAACAGCCGGATACTGGTAAAAAATTAGGTTATTTTGTATTTGTAGCTCTATGTGTCTCTATTGAAGGTTAATACTGAAATCCCTGTATCCCGAACTCAAGACTGGTATTGGAATCCTTCCTGTATTGCATGCCCTAGTTGGCAGCCAGCTTCATAATCTTTTCCGCGTCCACCATCAGTCAGAACAGTTTATTTATTTATGCAAATTGTAAAATCACAACATGGCCCTGTTAGGGTATAGCATATAGAAATGACATAAAAATCTAGTTACGGACAACACATACATAAAGAAATTATATACTTAAGTAGGTACACACAATATTATTTTAGAGGTAGTGAGATTGTGACGCTTTTATCGTCAATGAATTCTTGAATTGTATAATAACATTTATGAATTAATAAATTTTTAAGTTTAATCTGAAATATTTTTTCTTTTTTTTCATTTCTTAGTTCTACCGGTAGTTTATTAAACATTTTTATAAGCATGTAGTGCGGCCCCCTCTTAATTATTTCTAGTTTAGGCTCTGGTGCTATAAGCTGGTTTTGTCGTCAAGCGTTAGTATTAAATGTAAATAAATTCGTTGTTTGTTTGCCAGAATGCGTAGGCATTTTTTTTGTTTTATAAACAAATCATTCCCGTCAGTACTATTGCCCCATATGATTACACCGTATTTTAGCCAGGCATAGGCGTACGCGTAGTAGGCAGTCATTGCAGTTTTACTGTTTACAGTTTTACTACAGTTTTACTGTAGTTTTTCTTCGTGTTTTACGTCTTACAGGGTAGCGTTTGACCACAAGTCATCTGATGATAAGTGACAATATGGTCAAAGGTGACGGCGTCACACTATACCTGGATTGGGAACTGGCTCTTAAGTGCGGCTGCCGGAAGCACCGATAGGTGCTTGGCGACAGATTCTTAACTTGAGGATGGAATCTAGCAAGGCGAGCACTAGAGTATACGCTACCACCAAGCTATGGTTTCATCACGATGTTTTCCTTCACCGTCAACTCATGCTCGTGCGGGATTCGAATCCAAGACCTACGGATTGCAAACCGACGTCACTACTACTGGGCAATCATCGCTTTCCGGTCCTTTGCTTATCCTTATAGCTTGTGTAGTAAACAATACTATTCGTTTTGTAATATTGTCTGATATCAAATACCTACAGGCAGATAGGAATGACCTTGACTGTCAGTTTACAGATATGCAAGTATCTACAGGATAAATGTACATATAGATTTTTTTATTTAACTATACATAATGTTTTATGGACTATGTTTATATGCAGTTAGTTCGGTTGAAATGACGACCCAACCCTTATATTAAAACTGTGTGTCGCAGTTTCATCCGCGTGGACTACAATATTAGTTTGAACCAGTGGCGGATTTACACATTTGCCGCCAGTAGTCTAAGTATTCAAATTTTGCCGCCCCTACCAACCTCTATAACCTCTACGGCCTCTGCCTTTCCTTTTTAAATGTGTCATTTTTTTATGCATCAGACAAAAATTGAAGAAAAATCAAGTGGTGAACAATGTTTAATTGTTTGTGTGCACATAATAATATTTAAATACATATATACGACTCTTTTAAAATCATTAAAACATTTTTTTTAAATTGACACTAAATTTGCCGCCCCTTAAATCTGCCGCCCTAGGCTCCAGCCTACTCAGCCTGCTGCTACATCCACCACTGGTTTGAACTACTATTTATGCCTGCAAAAACTGATATTATTTAATTAATTTATTACAGAATTCAACCCAAAAGGATGTCATCGAGGTAAGTTGAACAAATTTCAGTCAACCCTATCAAGTTTTCAATTAAATTATTATTAATGCCTAAAGTTGAAAATAAAATCTAATAGAATTAGCTCGCTCACAATCACATACATAGCTCTGCCTCAAAACTAGGACTCCTGTACCTAGGTTACTAGAAATTATATAAAGTCACAACACCCAGGCACAAAAGAAATATTTGCGTTTTTTTCAATGCACAAAATAAATGTGTCCCGTAGCGAGAATCAAACCGGGGACCTTACGCTACACACTCTAAAAACCTTTCACCTTTTTCTAGAGCAATCGAGTAAAAAGAGAACTTACGAGAACATTCAAATTTATATTAATTGTTGTATTTTCATCAATTTCAGGTCCTCTCAAAAAGTTTGAAGGCAATGGTAAGTACTTTTACATCAAGTGATGCTACCTTGAGATAATTATGTTAAAAAATCGGGGTGGATAGAAATCGGGCTACTACTGGGATTTCATGAATTAGATGATTTCAAAGTGAAAGCAGCCAGCCCATCTGATGGTAAGCGTAAGCGGTCACCGTCACCCATGGACATTAGCAACAAGAACTCTTAGTTAATTTCATTCGAACCCACGACCTATACGGATCGGGAGCCAACGTCACTATCACTGAGCCATCATCGCAGCTATTTTAGTAGCTAGTACCCCTAGTACAAGTTTTGAAAACGATAATAGTTTTCGTAAACGTCGACGTTTACCACCACCGACTTGTCAAAGTGGCAACTCGATCTGCTTAAATTCAAAAAGTAACTCAATAACATTGTTGGAATATGATTATAACGATTTAAAATAACCTTAGTAACGATTTTAGTTCCTCCCAGTCTCTGTAAGATTCGCTGAAAAAAATATGTATGGATGGAAACGAAAACTTTTATAGTTTTTGTAAACTATCAAAACCTGTACTAGGGGTAGTGAACTCAAAACTTTTGAACATTAGCTGATGAAGCATCGGCAGCCCCACTGAGAGCCAGTTCCCAATCCAGGTGTAGCGTGGCTCTACCTTCGACAGGTCTTGAGCATACGATTTTTCTAATATCCATTCATGTCATCAGCATCACTGAGGTCCGTATTCTAGAATAACGCTCAAGCATTATAAATCAGTACTTGGGCACAGATTTGACGCTGTCAGTTCATACAAATATGTCACTGAACCGCTACTGAAGCATTGATCAATGCTTAAGCATCATTCTAGAATCATCATCCGGAAGAAGTCCACTGCTGAACATAGGCCTCACCCTTTGAACGCCACCATGAACGGCTATTAGCCATTTGCATCCATCGGCTCCCTGCGACTCTTACAATGTCGTCGGTCCACCTAGTGGGGCCTACCTACAGAACGTCCCGTCCGGTTCGTGGTCGCCACTCGAGAACCTTTCTTCCATTCTAGGATACCAGCCTTATAAACATTTTGTTTCCAGCCACCGTGGTAGTGGCGTACTCCTACAACCTTCAGAGGAAGAACAGCGAGGAGTTCCTGCACCTGGAGAATGGAAACCTGGACGTCACCCTGGACATGCCTGACCTGAGCCAGTTCGACAAGGGCAGCGATCTCGAATGTAGGTCTTTTACCAGTCAGCGTATTTATCATCATCATCATCATCATCAGCGAAGTTTGGAGGTAGGCTGTTTTTAATACTCACCTGCTACCACCCTATTTTACTGATTACAGGGTAGCGTTTGAACACATGTCATCTGATGTCAAGTGACGGTGTGGTTGAAGGTGGCGAACGCTACACCTGGATTGAGAACTGGCTCTCAAGAGAGGCTGCCAGAACACACCACCAGAAGGTGCTTGGCGCCAGATTCTTAACCTGAGTATGGTTGCTAGCCAGGCGAAAAGAAAAAACCCCTACCACCAAGCATTGGTTTCATCACGATGTTTTCTTTCGAAATAAAGTTTAACTTTTTATTATAATAGAGTGGCAAACAATGATGGTGAGCGGTTACCATCGCCTATAGACATTTGCAACACCGGTGACGTTGCCGATGCGTTGCTGACCCTGAAGAACTCTTTTCACACCCATCATGAAAGACTGGAGTTTGTAGCACTGCGAAAAGAATTGTGGAGGAAGCTCGTTCCTCATTTTCCAAGTATACGGGAGAAAGGAGCGCATAAATCGAGTGGTGATATTGGAGAGTTCACTCGCCGTAGTTGACGCAAACGATATCGGTAGCACGTATCTTGCGTACCAGAGCAGAGGTAGGCTTACCCCCTCCGGAGACGGCGTCGTAGCGTAAGAGTATCGTAAGACGCGCGTAGTACGAGAACAATACGAGCATGTACATCTTCAAACAAGTCCGCAGACGACGCGTTGTCGCAGAGAAGCCAGTGGTGGATTTAGCAGCAGGCTGAGTAGGCTGGAGCCTAGGGCGGCAGATTTTAGGGGCGGCAAATTTAGTGTCAATTTAAAAAAAAATGTTTTAATGATATTAAAAGAGTCGTATATATGTATTTAAATATTATTATGTGCACACAAACAATTAAACATTGTTCACCACTTGATTTTTCTTCAATTTTTGTCTGATGCATAAAAAAATGACACATTTAAAAAGGAAAGGCAGAGGCCGTAGAAGTTGTAGAGGTTGGTAGGGGCGGCAAAATTTGAATACTTAGCCTACTGGCGGCAAATGTGTAAATCCGCCACTGAGAGAAGCGTATGCTACCGCGTCGTCTGCAGACTTGCTTGAAAATATACGCTCTCGGACTACGGACTACGCGCAGAGTATACGGAAGGGTTGCGGATGCGGAGCGTTATTGGAGCGTAAACACAGCGGATACCCGGCCTAATAGTAACATCTAAGACAGGTGGCAGCTCGAATTGATTGGAAACCCTTCCCTAGTTAAACATCGTAGACTTTAGATCCCTTCTCTCGAAATTCTCATCAGATTCAAGCACCTATCGCTTCTGGTTGAAACTCACGTATTTAGATAGAGCATTACAATGGATCTTAATGCCACAAATTTCCCTACGGAGCGAGACTTGGACGTGATTCTTATTGAAAATGTTACTGGGTTTGTTTCACGAATGCGCAAGTATTTATTAAGAATTCTTGTAACTATAGGTACGAGTACTGACAAGGCGCTCGCCCGATGGTAAGCGCGCATTACAGTTCAGTGCTATCGAGAGTTTCTATTTTTTTTGTACTACATAATTATATACAATTATACTAAAAATAATGCACACTAACTCACTCGCAAAGTTTCATTTCAATATATTTGTGATTGGAGTGGAAAGTGTGATAAAGTAGGAATAGTCACGAAGGACTTGCGCGGGCTCCAGGTGGATGACTTGCAGGAGGTGGCGCAGGACAGACCGAAGAGGCGTCTTTTGTTATCGGAGGCCAAGATTCACTTTGGGTCGTTGCGCCATCTCAGCTATTTTTTAATAGCAATCAGACACTTCACACTGTCTCCCTCTTCTCCCTCCCCCTGACTACCAGCCACGGAAACGTAACAGACTAATGAGGAGACACCTACCTGAAGAGAAGTCCAATGACGCGTCAGAAGTGAAACTTACCTGAAAACAAAAAAAAAATGTTATTAGACAAGTTTATGTTAAAAATAAATCAGGTTAACCTTAATTTTTTTCACTACTTACAGGGTAGCGTTTGACCACAAGTCACCTGATATTAAGTGATGATGTGGTCGAAGGTGGTGCCACGATACACCTAGATTGCGAACTGACTCTCTAGTGGGGCTGACACACCAATAGGTGTTTGACAGATTCTTTACTTCTTTTCTTAATCTAAATTTTAAATGTCAAAAAAATTACCTGTCGAGCGTTTCTAGCCTGTTCTTTTGCTGGCATAAGGAGGTTGGAACAGGCGTTTTTAGTCTGACGTTTTCACACACATGTTGAATCCTACTAAATAAATATGTATATAGAATGTTGCAGCTGACTGTACAACGAACGTAATTACAGCTAAGAGCGCGGAAGTTTGCAACAAAACTATTTCCCAGCACTGGTTTGTTTCCCGCATCTGGCCAAATATTTGTGCAATAAATCATATAACACAAACATTTGCCTGGACTGCGCAATTTTAGACGGAAGCCGACTCCGACTGTTTGTTTCGGTTTCCTAACCCTGGCATACGGGGGCTGTAGGACTCTATAGCAAATATTAGCTTGACTACGTGGTGAACCTTTCTGTATCTTGTACCTGCTTATGTCGTGATATATGCTTTCAGGACTCTACTATTTACTATTGAACCTTTTGCAGTAAGCCTGAGTAACTAATGCAAATGTGGAACGAGCTTCCTCCACAAGTGTTTCCGCAGTGCTTCAAAATGCAGTCCTTCAAGATGGATGGGAAAAGAGTTTTAAAGGGTCGGTAGCGCCCTTAGTGTTGCAAATATCCATAGGTGACGGTCACCGCTAACCATCAGGTGGAACATCTGCTTGTTTGCCGTTACATAATGTAAACATTTTTTTACTACCATTTTTTTGCAACTTTAGTTTACAATATCCACGCGGACGAAGCCGCGGAGCACATTGCTAGTACAGCCAGCAACAATAGTTGCTGATCACGCCTTATTTTCTTGGGCATGTTCAGCAAATTTTCTCGCTGACTGTACCATAGACAAGGAAGACCTTAGTCCAAACTTTTTAAAATTATAAATGCGAAAGTAACTCGAGGTCTGTCTGTTATTTCTCATGCCTAAACTACAGAACCGATTTTTACGAAATATGGCGTGAGGGTGGTTTGAACTCTAGGGAAGGACATGGGATACTTTTTATAGCGATAAACTAGACTATAGTCCACGCGGATGAAACTGCGGAGAACATCGATTTACTCTCTGTTCAATTTCCCTTGTCTCAAATAATAACGTCGTCCCGAATCCCTCGTTTCAATGTTGATGCGAAGCACAAATTGGTTCTGCGGCGCACGTTCTGCCCATCCATCAGTCTCGGGCTCATTACAATTACAACTTGTCCGAACCGTCCGGCGGCACGGACGCGGATACCAATTCGTAACTTGAGATTAATTGAATCGTTATTTTGTAACAATTATCCGAGATACTTGACCTGAGCTTGGGCTTTCGGTGGGGGAATAATAAATGAGAAGTAGCAAGCTCTAAGAATCTAGGCTCCATGGATAAAGCCGGGAGTAGCATTTAGTGAAACCTCTACACCCTTTAGCGTTTAGTAAGTGGCGAGTCACCATCTCCGTGTATATTGCAGGTGCCGGAGTCTAATTCCATAAGCCACTGTTCAGTTAGCAATATGTTCAGAATTGTACATTTTTAGTATTGTTGCATCTACACCTCACTCTTCTCTACATCAACCATCATCATCATTTCATTGGGTTTGTATGTCAAACTATAAGGTAAGAACAATCTAGATCAAGTCACCTTTCAATTAAAAAAACTAAATCAAAATCGGTGCATCCGTTTGGGATCTTCGACGCCACAGACACACAAATAAACACTACAAACTTAAAACATCCCTCTTTTGGCCTCTGGTGTTGGCTACGGTTCCGCTAATGCCTAAAAATGATCCGGGAAAAGACTCGAGAAGAAAAACGCACCGAAGAAATAACTATATATATTAACGCCCATACAATTACATACATTGAAGAACAGCTGACAAAAGTATGATACTTCCCCAGGCGGACTCTGCAAAATATTCTCACCAATACGTGATATTACAACGAAAGACTTTCTCACCCAATTAACCCATATTTCCAGTGCAACTGTTCGAGTGGTCAGAGTGGGCTTACGACATGGTACAGCATGTGGACGTGGCAGAGCACGTCATGGTGCCCTTCACGGAGAAGCTGCAGATATTCTTCAATAAGGTGCCTTTGGACAGGTACGCTTAATCAACCAGCATTTTTCTAGCGCCCGTCTGTTAAGCTGCCCTACTGTAAGAATCCGTTGTCAAGCACCTATCGGTGTGTTCCGACAGCCTCGTTTGAGAGCCAGTTTTCAAGCCAAACGTATCGTAGCGCTTTTTCGAGCCCATCTGCCCAGCCTCACCCTGCAGAGTTTGCAATTGTGCTGCCTGGGATGACTGATGTGTAATAAATAAAATGATTGAACAAGTTTAGTAATAGCTGTCAAGTTTATAATTTATTTTAAGTTCTACATACTTTCCGCGCCCGCGTAACAATCCACTCACACAACTACACTACACTCACACAACCCTCTGACTTGAACGTTTCATATTTCGTTATGTTGTTTTATTTGTTTCTTTTTTCTATATATATATATATATATTTATCAGTATTCCGCGCCGTTCATTCGATTAATGTAATTTTCATATTTTGTAAACATTTTGATTTCTACCTGCGGGGGGTGACCTGGTGACCTGTAGGACAGGTTTTTCAAAACCTATTTCAGGCACCAGCTCCTCATACAGTTAGATATCATCTTGTCAATCTTGCTTGTACCTACTTGTTTAATTATCTAATTATGAGGAGTAATAAATAAATATATTATTATTATTATTATTATATTAATAAAGTTAAACTTTATTTCGTTTCGTATTGTTTCAGGCTAATACTTCTCTACCCATCAGAAGAATACCTCGACCTGCATTTCGAATACAATGAAGACTCCATCTCAAAATGGACATCAGATCTTAGCTAGTTGTCATTCATCGTCAAACAGTTGTCAAAATAAATGTAAAAAGCAACAGAAAGCGCTACACAAAAGAAACCAAAGTCGATGCAAAAAAAAAATAACTGTGATTCATATTTTTAACTAAGCTTTTGCTCACATGTGCTTCGATTATAATTCCACTAGTGTTTTTTTGAGAAGTCAAAAATCTTAATCACAAATGTATGTTCGTAACAGAATTTAAAAGGAATTCTATTAGCGTTCCACGAAAATCTTGTTGTCTATGTATAAAAATGTATAAAAGTCAAAATTTATACGTAACACCAAACTTTCTTCCGTTCTCGACGTAATACCACGTAAATATCTAAAAATGGTAAAATAAAATGCGTTTAATAAAGTCCGCCTTTGTTCTTGGAGCCTTCTCAAAACGTTTCATAGCTGGAATTAGGAAGAAGTTAACTAATTTAGCGGCAAAGATGAGTGCTGCGATTAAAAGCCCGTTGCTCCAAAATTGGCTATTAACGCGGCCTTAACTCCGAGAGGCTTATTAGTTTGGAAAATGATTAGAACAGATCGGAGGCGAGTGGGACTCGAGAGTGAGTGGAGGTCAGACTTGAGGGTTCCATAGTTTTAAGAATACAACAAAAGATGGATAGTAAGACAAACAGATACAAAAGTAAGATAGTTCAAAATTCTGGTTGGCGTTGAACTATAGGGCAGCGCTTACCATCCGGCAAGCGATTTCGTCGAGTCGTCACTCAATTAGGTAGGTAGGTACATTATAAAAACTAATCCAAAACCAGTTTTACACAAAGAAATGGCAGACGAGGATTCAAAACTACAAATAATAAATCTATTAGCAATAAAATAACATAGTCTTCCATTGGAACAGTTGTGCACTCTGGTTCTTCAAATTGCACTTAAAAATTAGAAACACAAAAGATTTTTTTCGTATACTAGTAAAATAAAGATTTATTACCCGTGCTCATTAAATCAAGTTCTTATTGATGATGATAATATGTTCCAAACAACATTTTAGATGGAGTTAAATTAAAACATTACTTTCAATAAAAAGCTACGAATAAGTATGTTTCACTAACTCCCGAAATTAATAATCGATCCGATCCGTTATCCGCGATTTCGGATCGATATGTCAATCCATTTTAGGAATCTCTACCCCTAAAATGACATATGATGACATGACATTTTAATCCAAACCCGCGAAAAACGGATCAGGATCGATTATTACTTTCGGGCGTAAGAGATGAAAAATCTTTAGTTACGTATTCATAAACAAAACAAAAAATATACCCATGTACCATTTAACTTGGTTATTTTCAGACTAAATTGAAACAGACAGATGGACAGACGTTCAAATTACTTTTCATATCACAGTACCCTAAAAATACCGCTTTTATCCCGTTCCGACCGGATGATGCGATAACTCAGCCCGGATAAAAATAGCCGCTCAAAAAAACAGGGGGCGGTTAAAAAATGAGCAAGATTAATACGCGAAAATTAGGGGTGTCACGAAAATATTGGCACAGTCCCTTCACGGGGGCAATTTATGCCTTTTTCAGTTCTGTTGTTATTGGAAAGCGTAAAATTTACAACCCTTTAGGCAATTGGTGATCGCGAGTTGCTTTTTACGACGGGATTCGACGGGCCGCACTAATGGAGGCGTAAAACAAGTAACAATTTAGAAAAGCGTTGCAAAGCAATACTTTTTACAACGCGACTGACACTAGCTAACATTTTGTAGCATTCCACGTGTCCTCTGATGTAAAGTGACGATGTGGTCGAAGGTTGAAAGCCTGCATCCCTTGTTTGGCTTGCGCGCACGAGCCCGCCTGATAAGTCCTCACAGTTTTTTAAGTCACAACACAGCTCTAAAGTCAAATCCTGAAGAAAGGAGATAGGACCTTTGGCAAGCTAAGCACGCAGCCCCCTCTGACTTTATCTTCCCACCCGAAAGCTGGGAGACAGTCTAGAAATCTCATAAACGACTTCCTGTCAGGGATTGCCGTTGTAGACTTAACATGTGGGGGTTTTTGAATCGGAAGAACTCTTCTGAACTGCCTTTTATGCTCTACACACTGCAATGCAAACGACCTCAACGCGGTGACAAAAGGACGTCGAAGGTGGCGCCAAGCTACACACCTAGATTGGGAACTGGCTCTCCAGTGAGGCTGCCGGAACACACCGACAGGTGCTTGGCAAAAATGCCCTACCACCAAGCTAAAAGCTAAGCAGAAACTATAGAGTTTCATCGAGATGTTTTTCTTCACTGAAAGCTCAAGCTCATTGCATGATTCGAGCCCACGTCCCACGCATGTTGACATCACTAACCTCATCACTACAAAGTTGTTTAACCAACAAATTGTCGAAGAGAAAACTGTAACGAAACAAAGAAAATTCTAAGCAAAAATTCCCGGAGAAAATCTTAAAATTGCGGTCGAAATATACTAATAAAAGCTACTACAAAAATCTCGTTTGTGAATCGTTTTAACAAAAAGATATTCTCCTAAATTAATCGTAATGGCTTCAAAGGTCTACATTATGTCAGTTCATTAACTTCTACAACTTTAATTATATCCATTTTGGCAAGCGGAGCTTTTGATCTAAATGTTCTCTAACTTAATTTCGGTTTGTACAAAGTAACATTGGTATAATAAGATATCACTAAGCAATATTTATCTCAAAATTATAATTTCCACGTGACCTACTGATTAAATAGTACAACAACTACAACATAAACTAACATAAACTACAACATAAACTACAACGAAAATTCTTCATCATCATCATCATCATCATCATCTTCAGTCGGAATGTTTTTTATAAGCTTTTCATTATGAATGCCACAACGAACGGCTTTTAGCCATTTGCATATATTGGCTTCCAGCTTCCGACGCCGTCAACAACAATAGTTAATTATAAATAGATATTTTAGAAAGGATTATATAAATATGATTTGTCACTTGATGTTATACTTGAATAAATAATTCAATGATAATATTGGTAGAATAATTTATTTGTAGCGGAGCCACATTATATTAAACTATCCGCGTACCAAATTTCATCCAAATCCATTCAGTAATTTTTGTGTGATACCTATATTATATATAATAATTATATCAAACATACAAACTTAAATTATGTATAAATTTAGTATAAGTACGATTAGTATATATAACTATGTATTAAGATAGGATATGTTATGTTTTACGGACAGACAGTCACAACGGTCGCGTATATATAGCGAGCGTGTCGGCTCACGCTTGACCGTTAGAAGAGACGCGCGGGCCGCTTGCGCTGCGCCTGCGCCGCGCAGGCGGCCGCTGCGCCAGTCGCTCACACGAACCGACGCGAAGTGCATGTCTCATCCTCTAGTTAGATAACTACTTCATATATATTATATTATGACACTAGCAACTGGTAATAATAGAGAGGGTAATGGCGGTTGATTAGAAGGAAGACTGAAATAACGTTGGGAATAAACGGAGCTCTGAAGAACTGCGTGTGTTTCATCGTCGTTTCAGTGGCTCTTACGATTTTGTCGGTCCACCGGGGTACCTTCCTACAGAACATCTTCCGGTTCACGATCACCACTCTAGAACTTTTCTTCCGAAATAAAAGAAAGAAGAAGTAAGGATTTTCTTGAAGAAATTATTACATAATTAAAAGAAGATAAAAGAAAAATAACAAGCATAAACTTTTAAAAGTCACAGCAATAAAGCGACAGAGAGGTTTTAACTAAGTACGGTCAACGACAAAAGTCGCTAAACTAAAACAAATTTTCCGATTACCTTTATCATCTTAAACACCAACACCAACATCACCACCATCTCACCAACACCATCTTTGACCGCATCATCACTTAACATCAGATGTGTTAACTTTGTGGGCAAAAAGCGCGAGGCGGAAGGTTATCAAAGTCCTGGCTGACTGATCATCTTTAACACCAATACCAACATCACCACCATCTCACCAACATCATCTTTGACCGCATCATCACTTAACATCAGATGTGTTAACTTTGTGGGCAAAAAGCGCGAGGCGGAAGGTTATCAAAGTCCTGGCTGACTGATCATCTTTAACACCAATACCAACATCACCACCATCTCACCAACATCATCTTTGACCGCATCATCACTTAACATCAGATGTGTTAACTTTGTGGGCAAAAAGCGCGAGGCGGAAGGTTATCAAAGTCCTGGCTGACTGATCATCTTTAACACCAATACCAACATCACCACCATCTCACCAACATCATCTTTGACCGCATCATCACTGTGTTAACTTTCGTGGGCAAAAAGCGTGAGGCGGAAGGTTATCAAGTCCTGACTGACATATATCAACGCACAGCCTAAACCGCTGGTCGTAGAGACTTGAAATTTAGAGGGTACGTTTGTCTTGTTGCATAGGGTGTACTAAGAAGGATTTTTTGAAATTCAACCTCTAAGGGGGCTATAATGGGAAAGTGTAGCCCACGCGGGTGAAACCGCCGGGAACAGCTAATCATCTATAACACCTTTGACCGCATCATCACTTAGCATCAGATGTGTTATCCTGTGTGGGCAAAAAGCGTGAGCACCAAAATCAGAGGCGGAAGACTAATCCTGCTTATATTATAAACGTGAATGTTTGTATGTATGGATGGATGGATGGATGTTTGTTACTCTTTCACGCAAAAACTACTGAACGGATCTGAATGGAATTTGGAATGGGCATAGCTTATACCCTGGATTACCACATAGGCTATTTTTTACACCGGAAAAAGGTTCCTGCGGGATAACGGGACGACGCCGGTGTCAACTAGTCAATTGTAAAAAATGGACCCAAGGAGAGTTCAGAAGCACTTGCAAAAGTTAAATTGACTCTTTTTGAAGTAGCGCCGCCGTAACTAACTAATGATGCGAACTTATTGGTACGAATTGATTTATTCGAAGTAAAATTGTCAATTGCGGTCGGCTTACTGTGTACACTTCACATTTTAATTATGACTTTGGTTTGATCATGTTCCGTAGTATTTGCTACCAAGTTGCTACCGAGAATTGCCAATCCTACTAATATTATGAACGTGAAAGTTTGTGAGTATGTATCTATATTTGTTGCTCTTTCACGCAAAAACTACTGAACGGATTTGAGTGAAATTTGGAATGGAGATACTTTGGATTAACACATAGGCTACTTTTTATCCCGGAAAATGCTCTGGCGGGATAACGGGAAGACGCGGGTGAAACCGCGGGGCGCAGCTACTTGGATATATTTCTACAAAATCAGTATTTTATTAAACACAGTGCTAGCTAAGCAGTGCCTTCAGCGTCGCGTTTCACCACAAGCTGATGTTAGGTGATTTATTTATTTTATTTATTTTATTTTATTTATTTTATTTATTTTATTTATTTTATTTATTTTATTTATTTTATTTATTTTATTTATTTTATTTATTTTATTTATTTTATTTATTTTATTTATTTTATTTATTTTATTTATTTTATTTATTTTATTTATTTTATTTATTTTATTTATTTTATTTATTTTATTTATTTTATTTATTTTATTTATTTTATTTATTTTATTTATTTTATTTATTTTATTTATTTTATTTATTTTATTTATTTTATTTATTTTATTTATTTTATTTATTTTATTTATTTTATTTATTTTATTTATTTTATTTATTTTATTTATTTTATTTATTTTATTTATTTTATTTATTTTATTTATTTTATTTATTTTATTTATTTATTTAATAATCAGCACGGATACACCACTTACACTAATTATAATAAAATGTCAAAACAAAAAAAATAAAATAGGGTCAAATAATTATCAGAATCACAATTAAATTAAATTAGATTAAAATACAATAGAATAGAATAGAAACATTAATAGAATAGAAAACAATGGAAAAATAGAACACAAGATTATTAACATATAAAGACACCACTATCACGCATTCGCCTCGCAGTACTTCAAGCATTCTGACAAAATTACCTTCCATTCATCAGCAAACATATCACAATCAGGGTTGGCGTCCAGGAGGGCATTCAGTGCAGTGAGGGTTCGCGGTATGGGGGATCTTGCACGAGCGACCGTACGGCTCGTGGGAACCGCAAACAACTTATGTTTCCGGTTCCGACGGTAATTGTCGGGCGTGAAAAGCCGGCACAACTGGTCACTGAGATCTGGAGCGTCCACTCTCCCACGAAGTATCTTACACATTATGATCATTTGTTCCTTGGACCTCCTGACCTCCAGCGAGTTATAGCCTAAGGAACCCAACAAAAATTTTGTAGGGTACATAAATGGGTAGTACCCATAGAGACGCTTGTACAAATATCTTAGAAAAGCTTTTTGTACTTTTTCTAACAGCAGCGTATACGTACTCTCATATGGGTGCCACACACACGCACTTGCTTCCAACTTACTACGCACCAGCGAACTAAAAATAAGCTTAACCACATCAATGCTGTGGAATTCTCGGGAGTTCCTCAGTACAAAACCCAACCGCTGAAACGACTCTTTGGCAACCGCAGTAACATGAGTATGAAAAGTGAGCTTCCGATCGAATGTGACACCCAGATCTTTAATGGAACTAGATTTAGATAACACTGTGCTGTCCAATTTATAGTGAAATTCGATTGGGCACCGCATTCGACCGAAAGTCACCTGGAAGCACTTTGAGAAGTTGAATTCCATTTTATTTACCACGCTCCACTGATAAATCGAGTCCAAATCTCGCTGTAACATTAAACAATCTTCCTCTGTTTTGATTTCCAAGTACAGCTTAAGGTCATCGGCATACAATAGGCACTTAGCGTGTTTGACAACTGAGGGAAGATCATTGATCATAAGAATGAAAAGCAATGGCCCCAGTATCGATGATGATGATGTGGACGAACCCGAAGGTACCTAATAACAGCGTGACAAAATTTCTTGCAAGGGCCTGAGCTTTCGGTGAAAGAAAACAACGTGATAAAACGATAACTAGGTGATAGGGCATTTTCTAGGGCTCGCCTAGCTACCATTTTAAAAAACTTTAATTAGCTTCACTTGTTCAAGATAAAAATCTGTCGCTGTTTCGGCAGCGAGCTAGTTCCCAATCAATCACGGTGTAGTAAGGCACCACCTTCGACCACATTATCACTTAGTATCAGGTGACTTGTGGCCAAACACTACCTTGTAAGAAGTAAGAACAAGGTATAGCTAACAAGGTATAATAATATATAATATAATATAGTTAGCTGTAAGTTTTCTATTTGTTGTTGTAAATAAATAAGTAAATAGCAAAAACAATGAATGCGTGGTTTGAAGCAATAAAAAGAATTAAGTGCAAAATATTACCTTCCCAAAATGAGATGAAACATCATGTTTCATTAAAAACATCTTAATAAACAAGCGGCTTTGATTAAAGACGGCAATATAACACTCAACAGGGAATAAGTTTATCACGCGGCAATGAAAACGTATTTTGATCAAAGCTCTCAATTCTCCAAATGGGCAATTTTCCGAAATCTCTCACATTCATGATTCGTACGGACGTTCCGTCATTACCTCGAGTCGAGGCCATTAAACACCGACTTCCATTCATTACGGCCTCGGAAGTCTTTTACGGCCACGAGGCCCCGGACTGAAGACAAGGGGCGTTATATGCCTACAGCTTTGCATTTGTTTAGCGGGACAAGTTAGAGGCGAGAAGCGGTACGCCAAAAACTAGACATCATGGCGTAATCATGACTAATTGTCATAATCTACACTGATATATAATAGATTAACGACTGATGTGGTGTAGTACACAGATCAAATATTTGTGCATTTTAATTAAAATTTATTTGTGCCTATAATCTACTAATTACTACTTGCTTAATGTAATACACAACTCAGCATTATAATAAGTGCGTGAACAATCGATCATCCCCTGTTTTCCTTTAAAATTTGTAAAACCAACTTCGGGATATATTCGAGGTAAAATATACCCCTAAAGTATACCCTTTCCGATAAAAAAGAATGATCAAAATCGGACTACTCTGTAAAAAGTTACGCGTGGTCAAACATACAAAAAAAAATGCATACAATATACGAGTATGTATATTATTGTATATATACGTGTCGATTACAGAACTCCTCGGTTTTTTCGTCGGTTAAAATAAAGAGCAAGTATTTGCTGTGCTGTAGATCCCCGATCCGCATAGTATCTGATATATACCCTAGATACAGGAATCCTAGTTAGGGATCAGAGTTATGTATGTGATTGTGTGGGTGTAATTATATGTTATGATTTAATATTTATACAGTTAAAAAACCGTTAGGTACCTACAAACAGACAATGTGCTCGTTTGTAAATAGAGAGAGTTTTTAATGTAAATGAAGGATACTGTCTTTGCACTTGAAAGCTCAGAAAAACAGGTCTTAATTTGTGCTCTATTCAGAGACAGAACTCTAAACAAAATTAGTTGTAATTCGACTCTATCTATTTTATTTCAATGGTGTGAAATATACTTCCTGTTATTATTTTACTAAAGTTCAAACAACTACTGCTCCTGTAGTGACTAGAAAAGTGCCTAAATGCCACCATTAATACTGTAGACGTGTAGAAACATTTTCTTGCTTCATTCTTAATGCTTGATGGTATGATGGTGCGGTTTTTTCTAATGCTCGCCTGGCCAGCTACCGCTTCAAGTTCAGAATCTGTTGCCAAGCATAGGTGCTTGGCAGCCCTACCTGCAGCTCTATTTGAGAGCCAGTTCCCAATCGAGGCGTAGCATGGCGCCCCCTTTTACCACATCGTCACCTAACATCATTCGAGTGGTGCTCAAACGCTACCCTGTAAGATGTTAAGGTGAAAAAATATACACACACCTATCACACCTGTCACCTATTACACATAACTCAAACTTAAAACTAGCTGTTCCAACCTCCTTAAGCCGGCAAAAGAACAGATAAGAAATGCCCGGCATGTAATTTTTTGGGTGCGATTACATTGACAATTTTTTCTGATTACTAATTGATTGAATTGGAGCAAGTTCACTACAATCCCAAGGTTTTTTGTCATCTAAATAGTCCGAGATTTTGTAATACATAATAAGCTTTCTCTTTCTTTATATTAAATTTTGCTATCGACAAGTCTTAATTTCACTTGGGATTTTGTTGAAAAAACATACACCTTTGAAGGAGTTGCTGACTTTATGGAGCCAAGTACCTTTAGAGGCAAGGCCACTTACTCCAGAATTTTAGATTTTGTTTTGTTCTGGTTTGGTGCTTCAGTATCTCGACTCTCTTACAAATTGTACCATTAACGATGTACGACCGAGCATCACGCAGCGGTACTAGGCTTTACGCTGCCAATCATTTCCATCGTGGCTCGTCGCAAACTCGCAATTGTGGACGCGCCTTAATAAATAATGGATTTTGACATCTCATTTACAATTCCTTCTTTTTACGACTCTTGGCTTCCAGTTAGCTTAACTTGAAGCACATTGAAGCTAGTTTTGTTTATAAAGACATAATTAAGAATATTTTACTAGATGTAGTGTAGGACGCCTTGCGACAAGTTGCGGAGCGACGACTTGCGCCGAGTGGCTGCCAGTAGTTGGATGAGAAGAGCCGAAGACCGGGCTCAGTGGCGTACCTTGGGAGAGGCCTATGTCCAGCAGTGGACTGATACAGACTGATGATGATGATGACGATACTAGCTGCACTCCGCGGTTACACCCGTGTTTCTACCATGATTCCACATTTTTCCGAAAGAAAAAGTTGCAAATGTGTTAACCCAGGTTATAAACTATTTCACTCTAATGTGCTGAGCCATTTTCAGCGTGTAAGAGTAACAAACATACACATTCACAAACTTTCGCATTTATAACATTAGTGTGTGATAAGTGTGAATATTAAGTTGATCACGCTATCAAAATGATCAGTAATCAATCACACAAACATTTAAAATGCAAAAGTTTGTGAGTAAGTAAGTAGGTATATATCTGTTGAAACGGCTCGACGGATTTGAGTGAAATTCGCACTGCAAACAGCATATATCCTTAGTGACAAGACGAGCATCTCGCTCCTCTGATGGTAAGCGTCACTCTTACCAATTACAGTTTACTGCCATCAAGAAATTTGAACATCAACAGGTCAGAATCCTGCGCGGTAAATTCACTGACAGTGATTTCGGTTGACGGATCTAGCCAAAAGTACATAGTGAATACCCCCGACATGATGGACCAATTTTCATCAAACATAGCTAAGAACACTCCCGACTAATTCACCTTAAAAAACGCCACAGTCAGACACACAGACACGTCAAATTTATAATACCCCGTCGTTTTTCTGTCAAATGTTAAAAATAGTTATCGCAAAAAATCACTAACTTTAAGCCTAGAGATTGCCGCATTTTTATGCCCTTCCATAGCACCACGTGAATAAATTGGGTTGAAAAAATGTAATGTCTTTATTATGATGTGCAATAAAAATTTATCTGTCAATCTAGATCTCCACCACGACTGGAGGTCGTTAAAGCAACAGGTCTGGCTGACCCTTAACCAGAAGGTCGGAGTGTTTTATGTCCTACCCGGAACTGTTATAGACCTTCTGCCAGGGGTTTTTTATATGATTTAGGTACTTCAGGTTTGTTTTACCTTTTGTCTCACCTAGATTTCAGTTGGTAAGCCACTTTGGTGGAAAAATTAAGGTTTACATGTTACAAGTTTGCTTTTGACCATAACGTGGTCGAAGATGGCGTCATGCTACGCCTGGATTGGGATATGGCTCTCAAGGGAGGCTGCCGGTACATAGGTCCTAAGCGTAATCTTAATTGATTTTTTTGATTTAATTTTTTTTTTTTTTAATTATGAAGTTTTATTCACTGAGAGCTCAAACTCATTGCAGGCTTTGAACTCCCCTTGAGCTAAGACCACATGAAAGATGTTGCTTTTAAGCCGATTAAGACGACAAAATACTGAAATAATGAGCTGTCGTCAGTGAAACAACGATTCACTGCAAATCCACTGTTCAGTTCTTACTGACTGATAGTTATAATAATACATCTCAAGAGGCTCTTGCTGGACGGTTGGATCAAGGGTCGAATGCAGAAGGCAGTACTCATTGACACGGCGCGTATTGTCAGGAGGTTCCTCACTCTGCAGCCCTAACCACCGGTAGCTTGAGTCCTGCCCCGCTGCCGGTGGCACTCTAGGTTTAAGTTTTTTATAGTAATTTTGTTTAATATTATTTTATAAAATTAATGTAAAAAATTTTACTTAAGAAAAGAAATAAATGAAGAGATAATAATAATGCCCGCACAATCACATACATAGGCTCTGAACCCTAACTAGATAAGTCGCATTGAATAACCACCTCAACCACCTTCTTTTTTCTACTGGGTATCAATTGACCACGTGTCACCTGATGTTAAGTGACGCTGTGGTCGAAGATTGCGCCACGCTACACCTGGACTGGGAACTGGCTTACAAGTGGGGCTGCCAGAACACACCGATAGGAGCTTGGCGACTGATTCTTAACTTGAGGGTGGTAGCTAGCCAGGCGAGCACTAGAAAATGCCTTACCACCAAGCTATGGATTCATCACGATGTTTCCCTTCACCAGAAACTCAAGCTCATTGTAGAATTCGAAGCCACGACCTTCGGATTGCAAGTCGACGTCACTACCACTGAGCCAGCATTGCTTCAAAGCTCAACCTCTTCTGATCTCCGAAGAGAGTACTTATCTTCCGAAAAGCACAAAAACTGTGTCCAGCTTTGTCCAGTCCATAATAAATGGACGACACTTGCCAACTAACTCCTTTGTCTACACAACCAAATCTTCAACACTTCAGTAGGCCATTAAAGCAACAGGTCCAACTGACCCCGGACCAGGGGACCTTAGGGGGACAAGGGGGTCCCGGACTGCTTTATGTCCCACCCCGGACAATTCCAAGTTTCACGACCGGCATTACTTATCTTTATATGTCTTCTGCTTGTTTGGGACGGTAAATTCTTTGGAGGGCGTTTAGGCAGATTGTTAGTTACGAGGGTCACTTGTAGAGACAAAAGTATTTACCGTTCGCGTTTCACGGACGGCTTTGCATAAATCCTTGTTAGGCACAGGTAGAAATAAGAAATAGAAACTTGTTCTTTTTGGATTAGTGGAAGAAAATCAGGACGATTATTTTGAAAGAGTACCTAGATAGGTAGATATAATATTAATATTATTAATTAATATTAATTAAGACGAGGAATTGGCAATATTGTCTGCAGGGATCTCCTTTTTTCTCAGCAATTACAAAACATACAGGGCTAATATTTATGTACATTAAAGATCATGTTTTTGACATCAAATTGTCAGAAGGATAACACGAAAAAAAATGATTTTCATTTTACAGGCATACAAAACCGATTTAAGAGTTGATTTATTTCTTTTGTATGGTATATACACATTCTTCAAAGAACTACAGATTTAGTTCTATAAAATTAACGATAGTTTTCATTTTAAACGAAAAAAACCTTTTTTTTGACGCATACGACCTTACGGCATTAGTCAGCTCGCTTGCGTTTTTGTATGGAGCTGATTTCAGATTCATTGTTTATCACGGCGTCCTCTTAATGGCTATCATCAGGTCAGAAGCATGATAAAGTCTGGTTTGACAGGCTTGCTGAAAAAAGCGGGACGGCTCGTCAGTGTCTCCAATCAAACTAATGCACGTCACATCTGAAAGTGGACGAGCCTGCCGTTCTCGTATCGGTCTGTTTAGCAACCAACAAAAGTGTTCATTAAACCTCACCGACACGGTTTGAATCGTCTGTCACAGACGTCTAAGGCCATGTATATATTATCATCATCAGCCTATATATTACGTTTCCACTGCTGAGACACAGGCCTTCCCTTAGAAAGAATGTATGGGCCATAATCTACCACGCTGGCCCAGTGCGGGTTGGTAGATGTTGCATGCCTACGAATGTTGTGGTTCTTGGACATGCTAGTTTCCTCACGATATTTTCCTTTCCCATTTTGAGCTATGGAATATCCCCACTTAACATATTAAAGTTGGTAGGGTTGTGATGGGATTCGAACTCGGTATTGGCGAAACATATTTATTGATGTGTTTCATCTTTATTGCAGGTTTTGTGAATAATCCCTATTCCCACTAGGTAATATTATAAATGCGAAAGTAACTCTATCTGTCTGTCTATCCGCCTTCAAACCTAAACTACTAAACCGATTTAAGTAAATGAAATTTGATACAGAGATATAGTCTAGAGCCTGAGAAAGGACATAGGCTACCTTTTATCGCGATAAACTGTAACCCACGCGTTTGAAACCGCAAGGAACAGCTAGCTCGATATATTCTTGCTCACTTATTAAATGGTCTGATCAAATTCAAGAGCTCGCAGAATTTCAATAAGAGAATACCGATTTCGCGCTATAAATAAATCGTCAGTGCAATACCTGCGCCGCATGTGAATAGAGTTGGTAAAGCACTTGAAGTGTCGGCGATAAGTTGAGGACCGCGCCGGAAGCGGCCGGGGCGGGCGGCGGTCCTAGGGCGGGAGCGTGCGTAACGATAAATACTTATTATAAAAAAACAATATAAAAAAGTTTATGAAGAATAATGAAACAAGTGCTATCTATAGTGTGCAATTAACATGTATAGATACAGCATATGCCTGGCCATCCAGAGGTACATCATCATCATCATCATAATCAGCCTGTTTCAGTCCACTGCTGGACATAGGCCTCTCCCAAAGTACGCCATCGAGCCCGATCTTCGGCTTCTCTCATCCAACCGCTGCCAGCCATTTTGCGTATGTCGTCGCTCCACCTAGCCGGAGGGCGTCCTACACTACGTTTGCCGAGCCGCGGTCTCCACTCAAGAACACGTTTGCCCCAACGATTATCGGTTCTTCGGCTAATATGTCCAGCCCATTGCCACTTCAGCTTGCTGATCCTATAGGCTATGTCCAGAGGTACGCAGTGATTTAATTTTTGTTATTTACTAACTTCGTATCGCCAATAAAAGTCACCTTTTAAACCTTCCCTAAACAACCACAAATATTTCAAGATCAAAATTATCCAAATCGGTCCAGCCGTTCTCGAGTTTTAGCGAGACTAACGAACAGAAATGGATATTTATATATAAGACTAGCTGACCCGGCGAACTTCGTATCGCCAATAAAAGTCACCTTTTAAACCTTCCCTGAACTTCCACATATATTTCAAGATCAAAATTATCTAAATCGGTCCAGCCATTCTCGAGTTTTAGCGAGACTAACGTACAGCAATTGATTTTTATATATTACTAGCTGACCCGGCGAACTTCGTATCACCAATAAAAGTCACCTTTTAAACCTTCCCTGAACTGCCACAAATATGTCAAGATCAAAATTAGCCAAATCGGTCCAGCCGTTCTCGAGTTTTAGCGAGACTAACGAACAGCAATTGTGGATATTTATATATAAGATTTGTAAAGATTTAATTTTGAAAAAATAGTTTGTAGTTAAGTATATCTTTTATTTTACTGTAATTAGGCTTTACCTAACATAAACAAATTAATATGTAAAAAAAGTTTATAATATTTTATGTAGTTCGAACATCGTATACGAAGTAGACTGTAGAAAAAAAAAACGCCCGATATAACAGTAAAAAAAAATGTGAGCTCTAATATTCATCCCATATTCTTCAAAAGCAAAAAAAAGCCATGTAATTTCGAGGCAAATAAAATGCGACTTTACATAACATTTATCGATATCGATAAAAATACAAAAACTTTATCAATATTCCTATCTCTAGCCCTCTATAGAGCTGACGAAGTTGAGCGCAGGCAAAACTTGTTCGCGAGCAAAATTGACTCACTGATGCACGATATGCGAACAAAAGTGCACACCATCGATTACAAACTTTACTTACATTGAATGCATGCCCGTGTAAGCACGGAGCGAGCAAGGAGGTCGGGAAATAGATAAATTGGAGAGGAATTTTGAAATTGGCCAATGGAGCGTTTAGAGAAACTTGCTAGATGTAGGGATCCGTCCAACTTCATCAAGGCGAGTGGCGAGATAGACAGAGGTTTTCTTATAAACTTAATTCAACTATAACGGACAAATGTTTTTAAGGCCCTGCCATACGCCGTTGACCTTGCTTGATCAGGTGAAAGCATCCCGCACTGACTTTATCGCCCATAAATTTTCGAGTATGAAATACGTAAAAATATCGCAAAAAAAGAGTTGAAGCAGTATTTAAAAAAAAATGGCCTGAAGTTGTTTTGGGTTATATATTTCTTAATACGCTGATGGTATTAACAAGTCTTTGTTGCATATATAGTTTAGGAGTAAAGTAGTATTAAACTTTTAGAGAATGGGGCACTTTGCACATTTTTTTTTCAATATATAAATATATTTTTTGCATTTTTCGGCCTGAAGGTGTTCTGCTATATATCAAGTAGATTAACATATCTTTTAATTATATTTTTTTAGACCTAAATTAAGCAGAGACATTGTTTTAATTAACACCGTTTTTCATCTTAGTTTGGGAAACAGCGCCTACATGGCCTTGCGCTTAGCTCTTTTGCAAAAAATAAACCAACGTTTGGCTTTACGGGCGCCGATCCCTTTGCTTTTCACTGAACAAATGCGACAAAGGCCCCATCTTTCCACGGTTTTAGAACTACATTTCTTCAGCTATTACAAAACGTCCCATTATTATTAGAAGCAATGTTAAACCCATTCAAACAGTCTCCGAACGAAGAGAGATTTTTCATTCAGCACGACCAAAATAAATTGAAATTCCGTGATAATTCCCACAACATGCTGTTCCTATGTAAACAACAGATAGGCAAGGCCTTCCGAGCTTTATACCAATCGTGGTTATAGATCTGCTGGATACGTTATCCGGTTATTTGCCCAGCCTAGCCCGAGCCGGATAAATCCGGATTTACACACGTTCTGGATGCTACAATCGACAGGTTTGTATTAGATTTTACTACCTGCTGTTGCGCTTAAGTGTAAACGAGATTTCCTGTAATTCCTGTGCGCAAGTAACTCCGTTTATTTTATTAACGCGGAAACATTTTCCGGGTTAAAAAGAAGCCTACGTGTAATAATGTAATAACCGGTTTACATTTTCATTATCCAGCGCTGGATTGCTTACTGGAAAAAATTAAACCGGTTCTGGAATGCACTGAAACCAGTTAGCATTCCACTCCAGGAACTGGATTGGCGGTCTACTTTTGAATCCAGTGCAACTGGAAGATTGTATAGACGGCCAATCCAGTGCCATTTGAAACATTCTTCTTCTTGAAATCATTGGCACTGTAAAAAACTCAAAACTCAAAAATATGTTTATTCAATAGGATACATTGTGATCACTTTAAAACGTCAACTTAAAACTAGCTACGCCTGTTCCAACGTCGCCGGCAAAATAACAGGCAAGAATCGCCCGGCAGGTAATTTTATTGGCGCGATCACATTGACAATTTTATTCTTATTACTAATTGATTGAATTGGAGCAAGTTCACTAAAATCCCAAGCTTTTTTTTTGTCATCTAATAGTACGATATTTTTTAATTAGCTTTACTCGTCAGATTTCTCTTGTTTGGTTGTAATGTTCTATCTCGATGTTTGGTGTGGAAATAATTCAAACCCATCGAATTAATTTTTAATTTGATCCCTGGAAAGGACAGATAATAAATTTTGCGCGACAAACTTTTATTTACGAGCTACCCTGTGCTCGAGCACATTGTAGGATTCGATCCCAGGACATGCGCATCGCAAACCAACGTCACTAGCACTGGGCCATCATCGCTGAAACTGCAGTCCACGCAGTTGAAACCTTGGCATACAGCTAGCAATCTCTTAAGTGTCTCTTAATCACCACTCAGGACTCTCCAGTGATTGCTCAGTATTCTGCTAAGGGTTACCTAAGTGCTGTCCCATTACTAATGACTGAAATGTCATGCCATGTCGTGGCCTCAACAAACTGTTAGCCACGATTTAAGCACTGCCAACGCCATTGCAAACTCAGCACTGAATTACTTACAAGGGTTGTAATCGGGTTCAAGCATTGATGTAACAAGAGGTGGATGTCGGGTTCTTCGCTCAAAAACGTCCGAACTAAAAAAGTTCTAATCACACGGCAGTCTCCGCTTGGTCACGTGTGTGTTACACGGTCAGTTAAAATTGTATCTAATGGTAAAATGCTGTTTTGTAAGCGTGTTCGTTAAATACGTTTTGATTCATAAAGTTAGTAAATTAAGTCTACGTGTTAAAGTGATATCATATCAAATTTAATAAGACTAATCAATATTATTCTCTTGTAATATATTTATATCATTCACTTTCATGATTAGCACGCAGCCCTTGTGGATCAAAATGTACCGACAATTCATTTAAGCTGATAAATTGTGGCATGCCAAATTATTCTGTACACTGTAGAAATATGGCATACATTAAAATATTCAAGTTTGTTTACAATGTCATACACGAAACCTCGTTTATAGGTTAACTCAGTACACACTCGGCCTCTTTTCCCGTCACGTTTGCATTAGACCCGGCGTCCATCTCATTCTACGTTAACGGGTGCGGGATTAACTGCAGGGGTGTCTTGTAATTAGTCCCGCTTTGTGGTGGTATTTGAACTATGTCTTTAGGGAATATAAGCGTCGTGATGTTAGCAGTCTGTGGTAATATTAGGGGTGAGTTAAAATGTTTGTATATTGGATTAGTTCACTAGTTCATAGTATAATGTTTTGAGCGGTCGAATAACACGAAGTAGCTATCTGGGTGTTCCGGCTTGCGGTCCCTTATGATGTTTAATGCCGCTATGACCCTCTAAGCACGTATATAACTCGCCCGCGTTACGTTATGTGCGTGGAATGACAGCATAAGAATGACGTCAAACGTTATTGGCAACGAATCTTGAATCTCATAGCGAATGAGGGTTCAGTTGTGTGTTGTCCGGTGCCCAATCCAGGCGTAGCATGGCGCCACCTTTGACTTCATCATCACCTAACATCAGGTGACTTGGTATCGCCATAATTATTTAAATCACTAGCTGGGTCACATAATCTCATTATTGTTTATTTAACAATGTGATACTTGAAATTGGCTAAATACACAGAACAGCGACTGCAGCCGCCATTAGTAAAATTTAAGCCAAGAAAAAAAAAACATTTTTATTTTATTTCCAAGCCAATCTTATTCCAAAACTTTTCCTTCAATACAAAACTCGCCTAGACAGTAGACCTACTTCAAAACAAAACAAGCAAGATAAGTCTGAGATAAGCGCACACTTCCCACTGTGTCACGTGCACTTAATTAGCGTGACAGTGTGTGTGTGTGTGTGTGTGACAGTGTGTATGTATGTGTGCCTTGAGTACAGACAGAGAAATCAACTAAAAACCAACGTGGATGAAGTGTTTTATTTTTTAATCTTTGTGTACTCAATTCTAGATTTTCCCTTTTATATAAATACGAAAGTGCATTTGCTAGTTTGATTTGATGTTATGGACCTTGTAAGCTCTCAGAATTTGCAAGTTGAAGCGGTAATAGGCAAGCCACATCGCTCGGCGAGGTGATAACCGATGGGGAAGAAAGGTTCTCGAGTGGCGACCACGAACCGGAAGAAATTCTGTAGGTAGCCCGACTAAGTGGACCGACGACATTGTAAGGGCCACAGGGAGCCCATGGATGTAAATGGCTAATAGCCGTTGATGGTGGCGTTCAAAAGGGGAGGCCTTTGTGTGGACTTCTTCTGGCTGATGATGATATTGATGATGATGACAGAAAAGTAAGTACTTTTTAAACGAGACACGTTTTGGTGTAAAAGCTTTTTCTAAAAAGATTTGTGTCAAATAATCCAACAATAGACTAGATCGAAGTTTAACAAGCAATAGAAGCCTCCACGTCCACGAGATGTCACGTGCGCTTACTGAACGTGACAGGGGTGTGTGTGTGTATAAATCCTATAATACAGCCAGAACCTTAACTTTTAGAAAATATTGCTTAGTTTTTACTGTGAGCGTCACGTTTTTCAGATAATCTTTTTACAGTATCAGTCATTTTACTTATGGCTCTTTAGAAACACCTTTTTCAATGGAAATAATTAATTAAATTTATGTAACTGTTTGCCTTAATTAGTAATACAAGATTGATAGATTCCTGTTGTGTAAATAAAGGTAATCCATAATAATATTTTAAATGTCAAAGTTACTCTGTCTGTCTGTCTCGCTTTCACGCCGAAACTACAGTACCGATTTTTTTTTTTTTTTACTATTTACAGGGTAGCGTTTGACCACAAGTCACCTTGTGGTCGACGGTGGCGCCACGCTACACCTGGACTGGGAACTGGCTCTCAAAACTAACGATTAAAACATGTACGGAGACAATACGAACCGATTTAAATAAAATTCGGTACAGAGATAGTCTAGAGCCTGAGAAAGGACATAGGTTCCTTTTTATCGCGATAAACTGTAGCCCACGCGTGTGAAACCGCGGGGAACAGCTAGTTATGTAAATAAAGCTGCATCCACGTAACTTTTTATGCGAACGGTCCCCACAGCCCAAACACGGCGAATACAGACAATAGAGCGAATACTTCGCCGGATCTAGTATGTCAAGCCTCACTTGTTCCTCGGATCCCTCCGTGGGACCTCTGATATTAAACTTGTGACGTAAATACATATAGGTAACAAAGGTGGACAGCCATTTTGAAACCTCGACGCAAGAGGGGTGTTATAAAACTAGCTAGTAGTTATATAGAAGGCAAAAAGCTTGGGATTGTAATGAACTTGCTCCAATTCAACTGCAATTTTCTAGTGCTCGCCTGGCTACCTTTCGGCAGCTGTACTTGAGTCAGTCTCCAATCTTGGTGTAGCGAGGTGCTTCCTTCGCCTTCATCGTCATTTAAAAATTAAATTTAAATTCAATTAATCATGTATTTTAGGTATATGTATTCTCTCCCTGAGAGAAGGCCAGTGTCCCAGCTAGGGAACTGGGAACGTAATAGGGTGACGACGATGATGAAGATGATGAAGATATGTATTAACATCAGGAAGGCTACACTAAAGATTCGAACTCGAAATTGGTAGCCAGCCAGGCGAGCGAAACTAAGTACTTCGGCGATTAATCTAAGGTCGAAAAAATTGGACCGTGGGAATCGCTGTCTTCTAAACTTCGGTTTAAAAACCCTGTCCATATCGCTTTAAAGTTATGCACATATTTCTGGCGAATCGAGAACCCTTTATTTCTATATAGGTTAACATAAAGCCTCGATAGCGTTGTTGCCAAACAAGGTGTCAACTCCACGACTGCCAACAAGCGGTTAAACCTTCAGATTTTAATTCTAGATTAAGTGTAAGCTGAAAAATTTACTCAAATAGGAATATTGTTGGGCGAGCTGTGAGCGGTTGGCAGCAAGCCAAACCATGCAGGTTCGATCAGTGTTGCCAATCCTAGTATACTGTTTAAATTGTAGATAAACTGTTTTTCTATGGTATCCCTGATTGTTGTTTCAATTTATATTCTAAAAGTTTTTGTACATTAGGCGAAATCTGAAGCAATAAATCTAAAATACTTGTTTCTTGCTTAGAAAAAAATCTAGAAAATATCTGAATTTTTTGGCGTTAGGGAAGTTTATATTCCCAGTTGTTATTTATTTCATTATGAATACGACTCCTGTTAGTTTCTATTATATTTATAATTGAAAGAAAATACAAAATGTATCTAAGTAGGTACTGATTTTCAGATTTCAAGCTTTTCTTTTCTTTACCTTAATTATGCTAGACAGTAGAATTACAATTGTGAAATGAGTAATTACAGTTTACTGATGTATTTTATAAAGGTTTATTTGCTGTTTTTTAGTGTGCTAAGGTTGGTAACACTGAGTTCGATGGTGCTATGATATATCCGTGCTGAATTGTACCGGGGAATTACTTTACCATTCTGTTTGATTTAGTAACGGCACGTTTTGAAGACAATGCGGTTTTTAAAGCACATTTGGTTTTGTTCTGTATTGCTTGGCACGCGACGCGGGTTTGGAAAGCTTCAAGGATGAAGGTTTATGCTAACGGGTTTGGTTTTGACTAACGATTTTGGAAGTAGTACGAAAGTTCATGCTTTAAAGGTGTCTAGTTTTGTAGGTTTCAGTGATATTGCGCGAAAACCTTAATCTTCGTTCTAAAATAATAGTAAGTTACTCCTTAAAACATCTCAGCTCATCAGCTATCTGCCAATAAAAGTCCCGTCGAAGTCGGCCCAGACATTTCGGAGATTAGTCGCAAAAACAGACAGACAAATATGTAAGAAAATCTAACATTTAGTATCTATACATTTTATTAGTAGGTACATACATTTATGTGTACCTATCTCTATACTTTCTTAAGTAAAAATCTGTGTTTATATATTAATACTACAAAAATACATTTAATTTGATTTCACTGTATTGTATAGATGCACAAATGTTAGTCCCGTAACTCCGGGATCGCGAATCAAAATTCAAAAATTCAAAATTCAAAACATTTTTATTTTATAGGATACATTGTGAAACTAGCTACGCCTATTCCAACCTCCTTACGCCGGCAAAAGAACAGGCAAGAAACGCCCGGCAGGTAATTTTTTTGGCGTGATCACATTGACAATTTTATTCTTATTACTAATTGATTGAATTGGAGCAAGTTCACTAAAATCCCAAGCTTTTTTTTGGTCATCTAATAGTCCGATATTTTTTAATTAGCTTTACCAATAAGATTTCTCTTGTTTGGTCGAACCCACTTTACAGCCGGTTGTTTACCCACTGCGCCACATCGGTCGTCTGAAAGGCTAACTTATCTTCCAAAACATTGATAGAGCGGAAACCAAAAAAGGAAATGGAAGTCCCGATGAAAACATCGCACATCTGCCGCCAAGGATCTATATAAAAACATACCGCAGCAGCCAGTAGTCGGCCAAGTACGAACTTGGAGAACTGCCAGGGGTTCCGTACACCGCAGATGGACCGCTAATCGTTTATACTTGATGCTGATTCAATTAGATGAAGCTGCGATGCTATGGGAGTCACTTTAGAGACTTGTGGCACGTGTGTTTGACCTTGAAACGCTTTTAACAGCGTAAACGTTTTGCTTCCATTCTCTTATAATGAAAATGGCGGTGTAGTGGAACACCTTGGCAGTCTTTGTTTCGCGATAAGTATAATTTGGGGATTTATTTTATTTCGCAGGGAGTCTAGCCATTCATGGTCACGTTCAAAGGCGGCGGCCTATTTTTTTTTTTTTACTATTTACAGGGTAGCGTTTGACCACAAGTCACCTGGTGTTAAGTAACGATGTGGTCGAAGATGGCGCCACGCTACACCTGGACTGGGAACTGGCTCTCAAGTGAGGGTGCCGGAACACACCGATAGGTGCTTGGCGACAGATTCTTAACAAGAGGGTGGTAGCTAGCCAGGCGAGTACTAGAAAATACCCTACCACCAAGCTATGGTTTCATCACGATGTTTTCCTTCACCGAAAGCTCAAGCTCATTGTAGGATTCGAACCCACGTCCTACGGATCGCAAGCCGACTTCACTACCACTGAGCCATCATCGCTATGCCTATGTTTAGTAGTGGACTTCTTCCGGCTGATGATGTGATGATGATGGGAATGTAGGAGCCTTCAAGTCGTGAGTGAATAGGTATCTTCTAGGTAAGCATGCTCCATTATCGACCTCGTCAACACTTACCATCAGGTGAGACAGGGCTCAAAATTAAATGCTTGCTTAACTCTTATAAATAAAAATTGACTTTTGACTTAACTCTAATAAAAAAACTGCAGTGACAGATAGATACAAAATCATTTAAGGCGCAATTTGGAATGCTTTTTACATTAGGTAGCATCACACTAAAACAGATAATTTTATTATTTTGTATTTATTAGCGACTCGACAAAAATGTACCTACATGATTTTTCAAAAAATAGTTCTTTTCGATTACTACCTAGTGTCTAAGTAAAATGCGCATGGCAAATTTCAGTTGCGTAAACCTTGTAATAATTAAAAAAAAAACAATAGAAAACACTAAATAAATTAAATAATGAACACGCTTGGTGTTGCCATTTATCAGAATAAAATGACTGCAAAGAGGACTTAACAGGTTACCCTCTACGTTATTCTATTTATCCCGCAATGCGCTTAGCATACTATCGTTAGCCCCAAATGTAAACTTAAACATATTAGTCTAAAGCACATTTAACTTAAACTCATTACTCACAGCTTGCGTTCGCCAGTGTCTGTGACAAACCGTGCAGTTTAAGTTTTTCCCGCGGGCAACACCGAGTTAAATGAGGTTGGAGTGCTGCCAGCTAATTACTGGACGTGTTTGGGACGGTACAAAAGGACGGATAAAGTGGTACAATATATGGCAACGGTACTGCCCTTAAATATTTAGCTGTGGCTTTTTTTACTACTTACAAGGTAGCGTTTAACCACAAGTCACCAGAAGTTATGATGCGGTCGAAGATGGCGCCACGCTACACCTGGATTTCATCATCATCAGCCTTTCACGTTCCCACTGCTGGGACTCTGGCCTTCTCTCAGAGAGAGAGTATGGGCCGTAATCTACCACGCTGGCCCAGTGCGGGTTGGTCGCATGTCCTTGAATGATATGATAATATGATATGATTAGGAACTTAGGCTTCTTTTATTCATTAAGATATTTTAAACTGTACAACAGCTGTAGAAGGTTCATAGTTCCATTATATTTAATTAATACGTAGTATACAATAATTATGTGATCACTATAAAACGTTAAACTTAAAACTAGCTACGCCTGTTCCAACCTCCTTACGCAGGTAAAAGTCACGGCAAGAAACAACCGGCAGCTAATTTTTTGCCCGCGATCATTTTGACAATTTTATTCATATTACTAACTAACTAGCTAGTAACTAAGCTGTGTGTATTGATTGAATTGGAGCAAGTTCACTGTAGAAAGTGTTTCCCTAAATTTTTTCAGATATTTACCGAGATAAACACGGTTAGCTTGAAATCTGAAAGAAAACTGACCTTTCGTAAGAATAAAACAATTCATATAAGTAAGTAGAGCATTACACTTCGACGTTGCATTCTCGATATTTATTCACTTGGTAGTAATCCTATTTATTGCACAAGGCGTCGCACATAATTTTTAGAGCTGTAAAAATAAAAATCAAATCACAAAAATATAAAATTCACTGTTTCTGAACGATACCTTCCATGTCATAGGCAGTGCTGTCATCTCCGTCATACTTCATTCCTTTTTTATGTGCGGGCGTCGCAGCTTCGACTTATCGATTAAATTCGTTATTTTATTGGAAATTTTGTGAAAAAGTTAGTTGAAAGCAGTGTTATGGAGAAAAGATCGTCATAAGTCCAAATAATGACGAATAATAACATGTTGGGAACGCAAGATACGAAACTCGCCAACTAGTTCGGACGATCAAGGTTAGTTCGTGGTCATTAACTGTGTGTTAGTTTTATCTGTAAATTTGCCTTTGTCCCTTCCTTTTTAGGGAAAAGGCGCATACTTTGGAAAATAACTGATATTTTTTCCTCATGATTTTTGCGTAGTTTTTCTTTTCTAACTACCCACATAATTCATGATTTTTTCCATTCTTTTTTCTTGCATGATGCTCGGCTGATAATGAGTTACTCCGATGGCGTATTGTAACCTTCAACACTGCACACGCTGCTTGCTGAATCATATAGTCTAGAGTCGTACCATGAGTGCGTACCATGACTTTAAATCATACAGTCATAGGATGTAACGTGAGTGCGTACCATGAGTGCGTATCATGACTTTAAATCATACAGTCATAGGACGTAACGTGAGTGCGTACCATGAGTGCATACCATGACATACAGTCTAGAGGCGTAACGTGATTGCGTACAATGACTTTAAATCATATAGTCTAGAGACGCAACGTGAGTGCGTACCATGACTTTAAATCATACAGTCTGGAGGCGTAACGTGAGTGCGTACCATGACTTTAAAAACCTTCAATACTGCACATGCAGTTTATGGAATCATACAGTCTAGAGGAGTAACGCGAGTGCGTACAATGACTTTAAAAACCTTCAATACTGCACACGCAGTTTATTGAATCATACAGTCTAAAGGAGTAACGCGAGTGCGTACAATAACTTTAAAAACCTTCAATACTGCACACGCAGCTTGTTGAATCATACAGCCAAGAGGCGTAACGTGAGTACGGACAATGACTTTAAAACCTTCAATACTGCACACGCAGCTTGTTGAATCATACAGCCAAGAGGCGTAACGTGAGTATGGACAATGACTTTAAAACCTTCAATACTGCACATGCAGCTGGTTGAATCAAATAGTCTATAGGTGAAGCGTGAATACGTACAAAACCTGATATGGCGCTGGATCTTCTTGACCAGGCAAAGCTCGACCATAATCATCCAAGGTCACCGACACCAGACCCGCGACAATGGTCTTCTGATGATGATAACCGGGTTAGATCCCGTACATTCATTCCGACAGGTCTAGGTACAGATACTGCAGATGCAGCTAGCATGTCCGAGCTCAAGCGAAAAGCCATGTCTGCCGCACCAGAGTTTTTATAGCCAAAATGCATTCATAGATCCAGTACGGAAAGATGAACTATTTGGTGGGCGATTTATGATAAGGTATCTAAACGTTTGGGTAGAATCCTAGTGTAAATGGTAAAGGCAGAAGAAACCACGATAAAGGAAACCCTAATACCTGAAGACCTAGCTTACGGAGGGCACCAAGGTTCAACTTAGAATTTTCTGCAGTCTTATACACGATCTTAAAGCGTCGGGATAAACCCCTTATAAAGGCTAAAACAAGCCAGTCATTTTCTAGACGTATATCTGTGGGACATAAATCATAAACAAAAAACAAGAACACAAAACACTTGTCTTTTATTATATAACAACAAAGCAACGAAATATATACAGTTGGATAGAAAATTGAAATAAATGCTAAAAACTAAACTTCTTACAAAGAAAAAATTTGAGAAAGCTCTGGCCTTCATTCAAAGTTTAGCAAGGCTGGCGTTCTACCTACATCTCTAGACATCAGGTTCATTTTGAATATGAAGGACAATAACAACTGAAGACTTTAAAATGGAAGATATTCACACAGATAATATTTACCAAGTAAGGTTTTTTATATACATTATGTCCACATCAAGGAACCGTAATTTTAAGTTCCTACCCATAATTTAAAACTTCAAGATAACCTACGATTTTCAATGACTTCCTTTGGTTTGTCATTGGCTTCTCTACCAGTTGGTAATTATCTTAGAAACCGAGATCTGTTGTTACTTGTGTGTTATTTTGATGTCTTACTACACATTAATGACCATAATTTAAAATTTGCTTGGAGGGTTCATTAAACTTTCTCAAAAGGTTAAGATTTGTGTTAAAACAAGCGAAGATGTATTTTGATTTGGAACAAAAAACAAACACATTTCGGCATTGAAATATGTAGATTTACAGAATAGTCATTATGTGTTTAAAGTTTACAAAAAGAAACTTAAAAATACCTGACGAAACAAAATATTTTTCCAGATTAAGCAGATTGACAATCAGGGCCTTTTTACCTTTTTTACCTTTGTTAATACCTTAGGTTACTTTTCTCAGCCTACCCTGCAGTTTCCTTTGTATAGAAAGAAAAATTACAAACTGCATAACATCACGAATGATTTATATGAGAAATGTATCAAACTCTAAGTCAGAGTCGTCTTGGGAAAAATATTGTTTTAACTCAGTGGTAAGTACCTTCTAGAAATCTTCATAGGTGCCTCCCTTATTGGGCGGGGTGTTTTTTTGTAACGTTTTTTTGTGTTTTTTTGTAACGTGAGTTTTTTTTTTTGGTATCACACAATCAAAACTAGCATACTTTATTATTAGAATTGAAATCAGCTTACATTGGCCTTCATTGCTTTGCTAAGGATTAACAGAATAAACATGGGCAGAGTGACCGCTATTGTCTGCATTAATGAAGATGTCTTATATACTCTCAGAGATATCTGGCACTAGCTTAAGCAAAGATAGCTTAATATACGTACAAAATAATATATATTAACTAATAAAGGACCAAAACATTGAATGGGACCTGGCTCCAGGTGCCTGTGATCTATCGTGATCATAATCACGAACTGTTTTTTGGAGTCCCTAAATTGATGTTTATGTACAAGAATATTTGTGCGAAGCATATAATATAAAAAAAAAAAAAACTAAGCAGATGATTATATTTACTTATGCATGTTATGTACTTTCTTATAATTCATTAAATTTCAGATTCATTCACAGAACTGGGCACCCATTTAGACCACAATTGTTTTGTATGTGAAGTTAACAACCAAACATACCATCACAATGTTGAACTTGTCTCACATTTTTTCACATTTACGTTTTAGGTGGTATATACATATTATTACGGATAAGAGATCCTTTGGCATAGCCTGACCTTATGGACCCTATGGTCAATGCATTCATTGGATTGGGAAACTCATTTATTTTACGTCTTCCTTCTATTCTAGTTTATCTGTATTTTTAAGAAATATTATTTTGATCAAGCCACTGCACGGGAGTCATGGTCAGCTAATAGGCCTAAGAAGGCCTTTAGTTACTCTTATTATTTTTATTTTTCCAAAGAAGATTGATCCATTTCACCCTCTCTGGTAGCATTATATCCTGGTTTCGAAGGTATTATCAACCAAACATAGTTATATTTCCAAGGGGTATCAAAATTAATTATAATTTAAACTTAGACTAAAAAAAAAAAATAATAATAATAATTTCAGAAATAATAATAATTGGATATCAATAATTTCAATAAGAACTCCGATAACTTTTTAGCATTGTGTTAATAGTACACTTCACCCTTAGCGTGGCGTCTTAGCTTTGGCTACGGCTCCGCCAATGCCTAATAAAGGTCCGGGCAAAGACCCGAGAATAAACCCATATAGGATAATAATAATAATTCAAAGTATTACATAATTTTTCCTATTTTCTCAAATAGGATTCAAATTCTCGTCTCTGAATATCATTCAGGTACAGACTCGCCGTTCGGCTTCTGTTTTAATATCAGGTAAATGTGTTATTTAGATGACCAAATTATAGGATTCACAAAAGAAGTTTACGGAATTAAACTTTGCTATTCAAAATACGTATCTACATGAGATCCTAGTACTCAATCACTTGTAGTAATTTTATCCAAACGAGAGTAAAGCTTTTGATTCCATATCCAAAAAATTTGTGTCTTTCCTCGCGTTGCCAACTATACAATGAGTGCGAAATTAAAGTAAGTCGCACGAATGGAAATTAATATTTGGCTAGAAGCACTTACTAGAAATAAAGACTAATTACTGATTTCACCTACAAATAAAATACTTTGGTGCCTAATCTAGTTATACTTTTTTACCTCACGATACGAAAGTATTATCAGTTTAGATAGATGTCATGGCACCTAAGAGCTACCTCCATCAAAGAAATTAATTCATACATCTAAGAGATAATCCATTGCTCCTACCACAAGTCACATATACATTAGACATACTTACATTTATAGTTTGGTGCAAATACTGGTATTTGCAGCACATAGTAGCCGCTACACTCCTACCTCGGCTAGTTATAAGGAGTTCTGTCCATGTTATAAAATGAACAACAGGATGGTCAGGAAGCTTATTAGTATTGCATTCACAAAGGTAATTCATAATATCTTCAAGCAATAATGCTAATAACGGTAATTGGGCTTACATTATCAATTGATTTATTGGTTTTAGGTTGAACGTAAGGTTCATAATGATGTGGATAATCACTCCACTTTTTTCGTTTATATGTGTTAATGTATCTTTTTATTTTTCTATCTAGAATCCTGCCTGCCTATCTCGTTTGTGTGAAAGCGCTAAACATCTACCAAGTGAATAAATATCGAGAATGCAACGTCGAAGTGTAATTAATGGTTAAACGAACTTACCTTAAGTGATGTTCGACCATAATTATACTAGACGTTGCATTCGAAGATATTTATAGTCCCACCCGAACCCAGCTACTAAAGCCCATACAACTAACAAACGAGATAAGTGTCTCTGAAAGAATGAAGTATGACGGAGATGACAGCACTGCCTATGACATGGAAGGTATCGTTCAGAAACAGTGAATTTTATATTTTTGTGATTTGATTTTTATTTTTACAGCTCTAAAAATTATGTGCGACGCCTTGTGCAATAAATAGGATTACTACCAAGTGAATAAATATCTTCGAATGCAACGTCTAGTATAATTATGGTCGAACATCACTTAAGGTAAGTTCGTTTAACCATTAATTATTTTTGACGGTACCTTCATTAAATTTCGTAAAGTAGCTCCAAAAAAATTATTTTGTTTACGTACAACCCCGAAAGCAAAAGGGTGAGTGGCCCAAGGGCTCTCAGCATAATGTCCGGGGCCAGATGAACTCTGGAAATAAAAAAATAAGAAGCCTCGAGGGCCAGTATTTGAAAGAGGATTTGTGTAGAATTATGCTCTTTGGAAGCATTCTTACTAAGGACATATTTTATGTCGCTTCAAGTTCTACGTTCCCTATATGATTTTATTACCAGCTGTAATCCGTAGTTTCACCCGAGTGGACAAGAAAGCTTGCATTTCCGGGATAAATGGAAACCTATGTCACTCTACGATCAGTAATTTTAAAGTTTATTTTTTATTATAATTGTTATGTTGTGCCAGATTAAATTCAGAACTAACAGAAAAAGTAAGTAAGTCTAAAAAGGGTTTAAAGTATATTTTTCTAATATCTCGTGTAGGTATTTGAAATCAAGTTAAAAATCAAGAAACTTAATTAACAAAAACACTAAAATAAAATAATCTAAAAACCGCTATCAGTTGGCTATGTCTCTAAAATGCTGGCCACATTGCCCCGTTAAATGGCAATACTTAGCCATTGTGCAAAATAAAGGCCAGCATTTTGATCACGGGTAACATCGACCAGTCGCTTCGATATAGGTATCTTTATATACATATCGCTTTTGCTATCGGTCTCCTCGGTCCAAACGTTTCAACCGCAAAAGTCTCAAATATGTATCCACTATCGAGATTAACATATTTCCGCCTTAGGAAGCCCTCTGCAGAGTCAACCGCCGCACCAGTCCTATTTTGTGTCGATAGGAAGATGTGACGGCGCTAGGGTCCCCACACCAAAGGCCGCCCAAGGAATTAAGGTCATACCGTCCGGTCTCTTACGATCACTACGAAAGAGTCCGTTCGGTTCTAAAGCCGCGTTCCAACGGCTGGCTTTTCAACAGAACAGACCGGACGGCGCACCTTGAACACCTTGCCTGTACGTCTTACGATGTGCGCGCTCGTCTAATCGTTTTTTCCAATAAATCTAGTCTCGCGCCAAACCAGACTACCGACCGTGGGACCCGGGGTGTCCATCCTCGTATATGGCTGTGTGTCTGAACTTAAAACAGCCGCGCAGTTGGCATGGTACAGTCAACAACAATAACACATATTCTGATTTTCTTTCAACCTTCGACCGAATTATCTTTTAACATGAGTTGTGTTGCGTTATGAACTTATGACCAAACGCTACCTCGTATGTTGTAAAACAAGAACAAACATTACTAATCTAATACGCTTTTGAAAAATCGAGTACGATCAGCTACTTTTATCGCTGACTGTACAAGCTTGGCAGATAACGTCATTGAGAGCGGTGCGGGTGTACTTTATGTTTCTGACATGAATGTCCCGGCTCTAAAGGGCCTGTTCCAATCAACTGTGCAGTCCTAAACTTATTTACATCTGAGCCCCAGTACAGTCGACTGATAACCCCAACCTTTTTGTATACAGAAGTGTATAAATATGTATATCTAAATGACAAGACATTTTCGCAAGAGGGTAGATAAAGAAACAGACGGCTTCCGAAAGTTTTAGAGTTTCAGGGTTCCGTAGTCAGTGTGTATTTTGTGTTGTACTATTTAGAAGTGTTATCGGGTAGTTTTTTCTTATGCTACGAGACGAGCTTGTCGTTTGCCGAATGGTAAGCATCAGGGTTACCTATTGCAGTTCAGTGGCACCCAGAGCTTTGAGTGGCAACTGCGCTCTTCACCTTGAGATATTAGAAATTTAAATCTCTAAGGCTGCATTTTTACCGAACTTGGTGTGAAAGAAGCCAATGTGGGTGTGATTCACAGCATTTTGTCGGTTCCAGAATCAAATGAGGCTGGAATGATTTACAGATTGGTTAAACCCTTTTTCCAGTCTGTGAATTAATTTAGCCACCTTCGTTTGCTTTTTATACATATTTTATATATACCTTTTGTTAACTATCTACTTTATTGTATAGATAATATTATAGATACCTACTACTATACTATATTTCATAATTAAGTATATTTGTTTAGTTTCTGTATGAATTATGTTTTGTCTAGTTTTTAAGGTATTTGTTAGGCTACGATGGGGCTGGCATAAACGCCATGTTTAAAAGTCCCTAAAAAATATATGAATAAAAAAAATAAAAAAAAAGGCTGCATTTAGTGCTCGACCGACGGTGAGCGCTGCCGTCGCCGTCGGTCAAATGTAGCTATATCAGTGAAAACGGACCGTACGCGCGTAGCAAGAGCAAGAGTGAGGCACAATAAGATTTATTATCTGATATGTCAGGTGACGAGCGCAGTGGATTGCCGCACAAGGATTTATTTTGAACATGAAGTTCAAAATTCTGGGTGGCAATGAACTATAATGGGCAAAAGAGACACTTACCTGCCATCAGGTGACGACAAGCTTGTCTCACAGAGTTATATTAAAAATGTATTTATACGTGATTACTGAAGTTTTTTATTATTATAAACCAATTAAATAACATGGTGAACTTCGTACCACCGGGTAATTCCCATACAAAACGTTATTTCGGGTTTTCCTTTGTTTTTAAACCACCCCTATAATAAAGCGTATAAAACAACAAAAACAAAACAAATCGGTTAAGCCATTTTTAAGTTATAGCAAGATTAACGAATAAAAAAATATTAGAAAAACAAAAGGTTCTCACTTGACCGTTACCTTTTCCACCATCTGCAGAGAAGCTGCGATTGTATCGGGACAGATCTGTTACAGTCTCCCGACACAAAGGGTAACGACCCTTTGACAGCTAAAGGGTTTGCAAAAAAAGGAATTTCAATAAAAATAATGGGGTACCGCCCCCAGGAGACGTTTTTATACAATTACTTTGGGGACTCGTACTTTTGTGACACATAAGGAAAACGGTATAGGCATGTTTTGGGTCAATTAATTGTGGGACAAAAGAGATGTGTAGGCAACCTACCTATAGATTATACAAACTTTGCTTGCAATGAAGAAAGAGTGAATGAATGAATGATACAGCCGCGACCGACAACTTGACGTGCCTTCTGAACTCTTACGGTTGCGCTCAGTGAAGAATGCCACTAAAGTTGAGTACACTGTTTAGTCACTAAAAAATCTGTACGTCACCCATGGGAAATCTCGAAATGTTAAAGACTTCATCATATAAGTTTTCATTCATAATACTGATAAATTTAACGTTATAGTTGTGTAATGGCCAAATTAATATTTTTGCACGCCCCCCTGTGCGGCAAAATGTATCTGGCACTAATTCCATCTTTCATTTTATTTTTATGCAATTAAATCATTCTGTTCTATTCCATGCAAACTCGTGTTTAACGAAGAATAAACGAATGAATGATTCGAATGAATGAGTGAATTAATTAATAAAAGGAGTGAATTTAAATATATATAACTCAAAGGTGACTGACTGACATAGTGATATATCAACGCACAGCCCAAACCACTGGACGGATCGGGCTGAAATTTGGCATGCAGGGAGATGTTATTGTTATGACGTAGACATCCGCTAAGAAAGGATTTTGATTAATTCTACTCCCAAGGGGATAAAATAGGGGATGAAAGTTTGTATGAAACTTAGTCAATTTTAAACCGTCTGAGACTTTGCATGCATAAAGCTGTAGCCCACGCGCGTGAAACCGCGGGGAACCGCTAGGTAATGAATAAATCGAAAAAGTGAGTGAATTAATGAATAAAATGAGTGAGTGAATGAACGAATCTAGGTGCATTTATTGTGTGACATGAAAAGACAAATGAGCTGACGACCCTAAACGTTATTTTCATTACGGTTAAACGAGATATAGCGTTCGGTTAACCCTAATCGTAGGCAACCCTTAGTGGGTTGCAATTCACTAACAAAAACATGAATTTATAAGGGTAGACCAGGTACGGTACCCTAATTACGGAACCCACAAAGGTGGGGTGTCTGCCAGTTTAGAGGATAAGGACACTTCCATCCAAGTTTTTTACGCTTTGCAGGGTAGCGTTTGATGACCAGTCACCTGATTTTAGGTGACCATGTGGTCGAAGGAGAAGCGATGGTGACCGAACGGTTAGGCGTGCGACTTACAAGACGCCAACACCAAGTTCGAATCCTCTCGGCCCCGCACCTATGACTCAATAAGTTATGTGCAGATTTGCCATCGCTCAAAACGGTGAAGGAAAACCTCGTGAGGAAACCGGCATGCCCAAGAGCTGCAACATTCAAGGGCATGCGACATCTACCAACCCGCACTGGGCCAGCGTGGTAGATTACACCCCATACTCTCTCTCTGAGAGAAGGCCAGAGTCCCAGCAGTGGGAACGTGAAAGGCTGATAATGTGGTCGAAGGTGTACGCTAAGAAGGTAAGCGAACTTTTTGGTCGCAATCACATTTACAAATGTTAATCTTACTATTAATTGATTGAATTGGTTCACTACTAGATACAATCCCAAGCTATTTTTGTCATCTAAATAGTCCGATATTTTATAAGCTACTAGCTATTCCCCGCGGTTTCACCCACGTGGGCTACAATTTATCGCGATAAAAAGTAGCCTATGCCCTTTCTCAGGCTCTAGACTATGTCTGTACCAAATTTCATTAAAATCGGTTCAGGAGTTTAGGCGTGAAAGCGTAACAGACAGACAGACAGAGTTACTTTCGCATTCATAATATTAGTAGGGATAAACTTGAAATTTTCATGTGTATTTCGGTGTATAGACATATGACGTATACGGTCGTAGTTGCAGGCAGTCAATTTCTTACAAAAAGCCGTACTGTCACAGGTGAGGTCCAAAAAAGCCCTATGGCCACCCTACCCGGGCACAATTTAAATATTTACCAGGGGTACGAGCTGCCTACACTGATTACGTACTCGAATTTTCCGCTGTCGACACTCCGTAGCGTAGTTTGGAACGTATTTACTAGGGATGGTGATCTGAGATCGATTAATCGAAGAATCGATCCTAAACAATGGGTCGATCCTGTTCAATTTAATTTCAATTCAATTTATTTATGTAATATTGTTCACAGCATAAGCCGAAACACAACACGTCATAGAAAAAATAAATAAATAATAAAAAAATCAATGAAATAAATAATAAGAATTCGTGAATCGGTCTCAGGCATTCGAAAAAATCGAATCGAGATTCGATTTTTTCTGTTTTGGTAAGAATGCAACCATACGTACCTAAACACGTCAAAGATGATATTTTACTACTCTATTAATTGCTAGAATCTCAAGATGGCGATACTGGTTTTATCGCGAGCTTTATTATTGCTGATGCCTTCATAAAGTAAATTTTTATGTGATATTACAATGATATGTAAGTACTTTTCTTCGATTGAAAGAAAAATCAATCTTACAAGCTTAAATTTTTTTCTAAATTGATTCTTTAAACTTCGATTTTAATCGATTCACAATTCGATCTCTTTTAGGCAGCATTCCCATCCCTAGTATGTATGTACAGAGGAATCACGTTGGCGGTCGTTGTGTAATTTTGAGTTGCGAGGGCAACTCGCAGTGGTTTGTGCTAGACGGGGCCTTGATTTCATGTTACACCGCACTGCTCAGGTGTGGTTAGGTTATTTGGAAAATATTTTCATAAATTGGATGAGCTTCTATGTTCGACTCTAGGTATATATATTTTCTTATGTACGTTCACTGATTTCCCCGGTTTTGACGTGTATTTTTTTTTTTGATTTCATTGTTTGATGGGGCTAGTCTCGAGTCGGTCCCATAGTTATCGAAGAATACAATCGTCCATAACTAACCAAAAAGTGGCATCTTAAATCCCAAAGCAATCGATCGATACGGCAAATGTACGAGTCATTTATTTTAATGTCGAGAGATTATAATCCACTCGAACCTAAGGCGTATAAATATATAATAACTCATTGGTTATTTAATTTATTCGAATTGCAACACCGCGTGAGCGCCATAGACAGTTAAGTTCTAGATAGTCTGTGGAACAAGTCTAAGAGTCAATATCGTAACTACTAGAATTCGAATCGATCAAGCCTCACTGTCTCTCAAATCAGCGCCTGCACCGGCTACGCAAACGTATTGATTCATAAAATAATAACATGGTGGACTCTGACAACGAGCAGTGAATTCTAATCCTGTAGAATCCGTGTTATAAGATACCTTTGCCTTTAAGCTAAATAGATACCTACATTCTTTAACTTTAACCATCTCTTCGAACCAACTTGACATTTGAATTACGGTCCAGTTTAAAATAGCCGGCTAACAAAACCATCAATCTAGCTCAGAAGTGGGATGAGCTGCGGCGGCCCGCAAGATAATCCCTTGAATAAGGAGCCCACTTTACAACAAAGCTGGCCCAAACAGGGTTGGACGCTGCTTTACACAATAGCCAGGCCGTTCCCACTGTTTACTTATTTAACAATTACATTACGTATGAAGAAGAAATGAACTTACTTTGTCCTCGCTCCTTTCAAGTTGAATTACTTGCCAGTAGGTAAACATGAGTTTACAAAGCCAAGCTGAAAGATTTTGGGAATTCCGAACGTTGGAAACGGACCATAGAGTATATAAACAGAGGGCTAGCTTACGTTTCTAAAATAACTCACATAGGTTAGTTCCCTATATCGCTTTAAAACGGTGGTGATGGAAAACATCATTAAAAACCCACATATTCAATAGCAACAAAATTCAAGGGCATGCGACTTCTATATCATTCAGGTTTCTAGTCCCAACGGTGTAAGCTACGCCTTTTCTGTCAGCTAGTGTTAGGAATATAATTAAATAGGCAGAGATTCATTATTTTTGTAAATTAATGACTAAGCTTATTTGATTTTCGCAGATTTCCCGGCATTTTTCAAGGAGCCTTCCTTAAATCAAAATCCGGGTAAAATATGAGATCAGCTTGTAATAATTACGAGGCAACCTGACGCCCCTCAAGGTGAAAATAATGGGATTTTTACTACATAATGGCTTTTATAAATATGGGGATTGCAAAATGATGTTGGTGTTGAAAATTGCGACAGCAGTTTCTTTTCATCACAATGTTTTCTTTCACAGAAAGCTCAAGCTCATTGTAGGATTCGAACCCACTACGGTTCATAAGCTGGGTCTTCGACGCATCAAAATACGCCTACGCCACAGAATAGATTAACGCCAGAAATTAATAATCGATCCTCGTCCATTATCCACGGTTTCGGATCGATATGCCATGTCTTAATATGTAATTTTCGTAGCATAATATGTCAAGCCCTAGTTCTAAAATGACATGTTATTATGACATGACATATCGATCCAAAACCGCGGATAACGGATCAGGATCGATTATTAACTTCGGGCGATAGCCTACGTCTCTACGACGCTGGAACCTGTTCTCGAAATTCAATTAATCCAATCCCTCTGCGTAAATTAGTTGGGGACATAGGAGGGGTACTTGTTGCAAATGACAAGTGATAGCGAGTTGGGTATGCGTAAGGAACCCCTCTGAGGGGTCGATTTGGATCTGACAGTTCCAGTATAGTTGGACTAAGTTTCTTTATCTACAACTAAACTAACAAGTTAAGGTCTCGCATTTTTTTTATGCAGTTTGGGGTCCATCGTTAATAATATGTTACTAAGTAGAATACATTGTATTGTTAAGCGATTTTCTGTATCTCTTTCTGTTAATTACTTTTTGTGAAAATAACTTTATCTTTACAGATTTAACAGCAAAGGGTCCGACTTTTACAACGAGCTTGAGCTTCGTGATGAAACCATAGCTTAGTGGTTGAGAATTTTCTAGTGCTCGCCTGGCTAGCTACCAGCCTCAAGTTAAGAATCTGTCGCATAGCAGCAATCACCCGGTAAAGTTAAACATTCCAGTTTACAATAATTCCCAACAAGCTCTTAAATACATCATTACTAATAACTTCTTTCTTCATCTTTCTTATTTGGGACGACTGAATGGCGCGGCCGGTCGGACGCCCTAGATGCCGCTGGAAGGACGCGGTGGATGCGGACCTGCGCGAACTCCTGGCTCTAAACTGGGCTGAAATCGCTCAAGACACGCTTTGGGTCGCTGAGCCGTAGTAGTTAGTTAGTTTATCTTTCTATAAAGTACAAGGCAAAAATCCCGCTGACGCTGGCGCGTCACCCTTTTATTCAAATTCAGAGGTCACAATTTCTTGTTTATCGCGTGTATCTATGCAACGGTAGAAAATATCGAAAAATGTACCAGACAAAGTTTGTAGATCATGAAATTGTCTACAAAAAATGACCGAACGTATTTTTACAACTTTTAACAATTTAAAATTGCAAACTGTTAGTTTAAGTACTCAACTATATTAGGCACTTTATTGTGAGGGAGCACGGAGTAAGTGAACTTTATTCCGTCAATTATTTAATTAGAGCAGGAAGAGAAACTCTCCCGAGCTCTTTTTAGTTCAGCTATTAGTTGATTAGCTCTCCGGTAGAGCTCGTTTATCACTATCTAGTAGACTTAGGGTTGCCAGATGTCCAGGATTCGTCTAGATTCTCCAAAGTACAATGGCCAAAATAAATAAATATCGAGGACAATTGCACACAAATTGACCTAGCCCCAAATTAAGCTCGAAACTTGTGTTATGGGTACTAGACAACGATATACATCTATATTTATAAAAGAAAGTCGTGTTAGTTACACTACTTATAACTCGCTGAATTGGTTGGGAGGTAGCTTAGGACCAGGAAACGGACATAGAATACTTTTAATCACGGAAAAGGTTCCTACGGGATGACGGGATGCGGGTGAAACCGCGGGGCGCAACCAGTACTTATATAGAAATGGACCTGAGGTTGTAAAAAACGAGTAATATATTTTAAAAAATTGTAATTTTTCGCTTATTAAGATTATACGAACGACGATATTTTAAGAAATGATAAGAAAAAAGATATTGAATTTTTAACTTCGTATTGTCTAATGACTTTTGTTTGCTTTTGCTTCGCTACAATACGTCTTATTCTACCAATTTCGTTGTAATTATTTTTATTTTTCTGAACTTATCGTTAATTTCACAAACCAATAACTGTTTTAGGCCGGTCATATAACTTCACTAAGCTATTCGTAATTTTTATACAAAACTAGCAAACCCGGCGAACTCCGTTTCGCCACCAGGGCTTCGTTTTATGTAACATTTCGTTTGGTGATTAAAAGAAGAATTTTTTTTTTGAACCATGCAAATGATAAATTTGTCCTTGTATCTGTAATTGCAAACAATCATTTGTTGAAGAATACGGTGTAGTACATGCTATGTATCAGAGATGGCGCTGTATGTGAAAAAAGATTTTCCCGCTTTTCTGTTGAAATTTTCCCTGAATTTTCTTTGCTAATAAACCTCACGGAGCCCGAGACCTTTCCAACGAATGCAAAACCGTGGAAATCGGTTCGTGCGTTCTGGAGTTATAGCGTCAGGAAGGAAAACCTGACTTATTTTTATATAGTAGATATATTGCTGTCAGGTCCAAGGCAGTATGAAAAGTGGCCAATGTTCTTTACAGTGAGATCACTGACTCCCGATAAATCTCAAAATCTCCAGACAAACAGCTTCTCCGAAAGTTCTCTCAGGAACATTAATTAAAAATTGTCGTGCCAGTGTCAACTACATGTGGCAGCCTCAACATTTATGTGCCAACCATGTCTTTATGTATATGTAACTCTTTGCACCCTGCGGTTACAACCGCGTCTTCTCCGTTATCCCGCAGGAACCTTTTTCCGAGATAAAAAGTAGCCTATGTTTTAATCCAAGGTATGAGCTTTCTCCATTCCAGATTTCACTCAAATCTGCTCAGTAGTTTTTGCGTGAAAGAGTAACAAACATCCTAACTCACAAACTTTCACGTTAATAATATTGGTAAAATTTAAAAAATAAACGTAATATTTTATTTTTGCATTTCACTTCTCCCGACAAAATGCCAACATTTCTAAATTTTCTCCAGATGTTTTGAACTTCCGATTTGGCAACCCTAAGTAGATTGTAGAGCTTTTAGAAATTGTACCGGTGGAGTACCTAGTAGAGTTTTAACAATGAGGGCTAGTTAGTTGATGGTTTGTATTGTTGAAGCAATGAGCTGTTAAAGAATGTTCATCTATCTACAAGGAGGGCCAAAAGAAGTCATCCGATGTTGTTTGGCCCTCTTTTTTTCTAAACGATAAAACTTCATTTCTGGCCGATAGACTTGACCAATAAAATTCTAAAGGTTCAAATAAACATACTTAATCAAAAAACAGAATCGAAGATTTTCGTTTAGAAAAATAATAAGAGTCAAACAACATCGGATGACTTCTTTTGGCCCACATGACTTCATTTGGCCCACCTTGTACATATATAAATAAAAATGACTTGTAACTAACTAACTAACAATGTAATCAAATCTTAGAAGTCAATTTTCACCCACTTCTAATTGTCGTATCGACTTGAAACTTTGTATGTGTATGTAATCTCGGTGACAATGCAATAATTTGGTATCATCGACCTGATCTGATGATGCAGCCGGAAGGTGGGTAGGGGATATCTGCAGTGGCTACTAGTTTTATAATATTCAGTGCGTTGTTAAAGTGTTTTTTCTAGTTAAGGCAGCCTCTCTTGAGATGAGATCCACTCCAAAGAGAGCAACCTTCATTGCACCGTTCGTTTAAAACATAAAAGACTATAGAAGTTTTCGTAAACGTCAAAGTTTACTACCGCCAACTAGTCAAAGTGGCAACTCGTACTGCCTCAATTAAAAAGTAACTCGAAAATATTGAAATAAAACGATTTAAAATAACCCTGTAACGATCGCTTCCCGCCATTTGTGGCGGCGCGGCGCTCGCGCGCGCGGAGGCCAACCAATCAGTGGTCCGCGTCGCCTCGCGAACCGCACGCAAAACAAGCGCGTCTCAAATATCTCTAGTTTCTTGTAACTCCCGGTTTCTCCTTTTAACTTTATATCATTTATGTTATTTGTGTTTTCTCTAATAAACGTGTGAGAACCATATACGTCTATTACAACCCGTATTACCGATTTTAAACCCACCAAGTTTCTGTGAGGCGCGCTAAAATAAAAATGTTTGGAAAAGTCAAAAAAGGCAAAATTTGTTTTATTCAATAGGATACATTATGATCACTTTAAAACGTCAACTTAAACTAGCTACGCCTGAAAGGAAACGAAAACTTTTATAGTTTTTGTAAGCTATCAAAACCTGTAAGTACTGGGGGTACAGAAGAATTGCGGTCAAACGCTATCCTGCAGTTGTGAAAGAAAAAGTTCTCTCGTTGAAATAAAACTAGCCGACCCACGGGTCAAAGCTGAAAGCTTTAGCAATAAGAAACTTAAGAGCAGTCTTACGAAACGTAGTATAAAGCGTGTGAATGTCTACAGCTTCCTCAATGCGAAAAAGTGAAATCTACATATGACAACTTTCAGTGTCGATTTGACTGCCTCACTGTTTCAACTCCTAATTTAGGTGCCAAAAAGCCTTCGATTTTATGATCCATAAACAGTGTGTCAGCCGACGACACGGGTCATCAGCTCGCACATCTGTATCTTCGGAACGAATGAGGCTACGGTGAAGTATTATAGCTCAAAATTTGAGGAAAAAATGATTGCCAAATAAAATAAAAAAATTAAGGTTCTAGCTAGAATACTTTTTGAGCTATGAGCTATAACAACTGTGTAAGCCGGCGACCCGTGTCACCAGCTCGCACATCTGTATCTCTAAAACGCGTGAAGATAGAGTTTCGCTGAATAGCTCAAACAAGGTTGTATAAATAAATACCTTGGCTGGGAAAGTTTCAAGTCTCTACATAGGATACTTATTGAGATATGAGCTAAAACAAGTGTGCGAGCCGGCGACACGGGTCCCCAGCTCGCACACCTGTATCTCTGAAACGCGTAAAGGTAGAGTTTCGTTTAATAGCTCAAAATGTAGGTCATAACTTTTCACTTTGACAACAAAATTTTGAACACCATAGACCCAGTAGTTTCAGTGCAAAAAGCAAAAAACTGATTCGCCGCCAAAAATTTCAAAATTATTTCCAAAACTTGTTCGAGCGTCGTGTTGCCGTTTCGTGCGCTACACCATTACAAGCGAATTTGGCCGTAAGGTATGAAGCAATAAAAAGCAATAAAGGTCATTTTAGCGTGGGCTCTGAAAGTCGCAGAGAGAGTAGGTAATAACCGGTTAGATCCTGTACTGAGAGCCAAGACCAAGGGCTTGCTAACAATTTGCAAAGAACTGTTTTCGTTCGTTCTCCAAATATAATTTTAGAAACAAAAACAACCGGTAGGTACGGTTATGGTAGGTAGCGATAACAAATTCATCTAATTTCAATTAGTAGTTTTACGGGAAGAAACAAAACTATCTTTCTGTTCCTATTTAACCCCATTCAGGGTTATTGTTCATAATTAGATTAGCCCATGTGTTAATCCAATACCTAAATTATCTAGATTTTGAATTTCATCAAAATCGGTGTAGAAGTTATGGTGATACGTGGTATTATAATAACAAACATTCACACACACACACACAAACTTTCGCATTTATAATACTAGTTGTGCCCCGCGGTTTCACCCGTAGGTATCTTCCCGTTATGCCACAGGAACCTTTTTCCGTCATAAAAAGTAGCCTTTGTGTTAATCTAGGGTAGGTATATAATTAGGTATGCTATCTCCATTCCAAAAAATCTGCACTGCAATTTGCAATAAATTTATTGGCATACCCACCTATTTAATTTGATATGGAATACTTTCACCATTAACCAGCTCGGTGAAGGTCGCTCTTCAAGGAATCCTGTTCTATTTCGTCGTAGGTAAAAAAAGCATTCGGTATCCTTTGTACATGCGTCGACTAGTGGATAATTAGAAGAAAAATAGACCTTATTATAACTGGGTTGGAGTAGGTATGTTTTTAAATGCTATCGCCGTTGTATAATATGTTCGGCTTTTCCTTTGAAATAAGCCGCCTTCGCCGCGGTCGGTGTTTTTGGGAATGTAAACAAACATAATTTTTCAGTAAAGCAGTCTTATTACTTAAGCAATAAAGGTCATTTTAGCGTGGATTCCGAAAGTCGCAGAGAGTGGGTAGCTCTTTACGGACGCATAGGTAGTAGGTACACGAGAACGAATTGCCGCGCATCTATTTTAGGTATTGAGTCCTACTACTACATTCGGATTCGCTAGTCGTCGAAATTATGAGTAAACTGACGCAGCTTAATACTTGAGCTTACTTTTATTTAATTTTTCTAGCCATGTATTTTTTTTATGCTTACGTTTGATTTGTTTTCAAAAAGATTGAGAGAAAGTAGATACCATTTATTTAATTAACCGATTTCCAAAAAGGAGGAAGAGCGACCCACTCTCTGCGACTTTCGGAACCCACGCTAAAATGACCTTTATTGCTTTCTATTGTTTCATACTTTACGGCCAAATAAGCTTGCAATGGTGTAGTGAACGTGACGGCAACACGACGCTTGCACACATTCAACCGGCATCAGCAAAGTAGTCTTATTACTCAGTGCATAAAGTATATTGTTAAATGCAAGAAAAAAATACAAAATTGGCTAAAATAAGTGTATATAGTAGTATTTTTTTTGTTTTTTATGTACCTATATATAACAAAATACTGTCTCCTATAAACTTCTGTTTTCCTGGTACCCACGTCGCTACTACGGCTTGAGGCCCTCAAGCGACGTGGGTTCTGATTCTGTGTGTGATATGTGCAAATATAAAAATTTATCCAATGATCAAGGATAATTTTTGAAAATCTTACTGTGGCGAATGTGGGGGTCGAAATTTAGATGAAAACTCCAATTACTCCGTCCATGAGTTTATTAATTAATTAAAGGCTATCAGAACTTAAAAATGGTTCCAAATACTGCACATCCATAAAATGTCTTCAACGGTAGAGAACGACGAGGAAGACGCAGTATTTATGATAAACCTTTCCTCCGGCATCTCAATCGATCTTGTTCTATGAAGTGATTTTCAATTTTTATTACATGTTTACAAGATTTTCGCCATTCATCGATCCCTATTCGAGAAAAAGCTTCCTCAGTTCACACGAAAGATGCAATAAACCAAAGTATCAAAACTAGTCATTCCTACTAATTTGAAGCCAAACCAAAAACAATTCCTCGAAATTTCAGTTGACAGATGACATTTTTTTCGTTGCCATATGAAAATCGCTATCTATTTAAACTTTATTTTGCCATCAGATCCTGGTAGACCTATAGTGTACTTATATTTATTTTAACATAATTACGATACGATATTTCGAGATCGAATATAATCGATTCACTAGGTTCCGATTTATGATCCAGAAGATCGATTTGACGCAAAAAGCGGGCATCCATAACAATCGTCTGTCACACTCCTGTCAATGTCACTGACAGTAACAATCAATTTGCTAGTACATAGATTAAAAAGATTAGTTTTTGTTCTCGTTTGGTAAATTATTTGAAAATAATAACCTATTTAGGTAGGGCCGAGTTCCAAGGCATGAAACTGAATGGCAATGGCAAAGAAAATGCGGAGTGCGTTCAAAACATCCAAGCATCATGTAAGTTCAGGTGAGACTGGGGTCAAATGCCTATCTCATATAAAAAAAAAGTTAATAAATTACATTATTTATACAGTACGAAGTTAAAAATCTATATCTTTTTTAATCTGCAGTTGTCTTAAAATATCGTTTGGATATTCTTAATATATTAAGCAAAAATTTTTATATTTTTTCATATTATGTTACTCGTTTTTTTATTAAAGCTATTAATAATTATCAATTGAGAGTATTGAGAGAATTTACAAACATTAGCCAAATGCCGCACTTTTAGGGATTTTCCTTAATTTTAGCCGTGTCACGGATTTTTCTCATACAAACACGGCTTTTTTACCCAATGTGCACGGCCAGCTAAAAATTTTCATTGGCAACACTGCTACGAATTCATCTTGCTTGCGGGTGGCAGACTCAGAGTCTCAGTCTCAGACCCATAGATTAAGTAGACTATATACTACTCAGACCGGCAGTTGGCATGGCAACTTGGCATCTAAACCGTTGTCTTTTAAAAATCTAGATTTTACGCTAAGTTGTGCACTGAAGTTGTGTTGGGTAATGGGTTTAAGTGGTGCTGCTGCTGAGTGCTGTTTTTTACGTATAGATTGTGGATGTGTCATTTTTACGACATGTTATCTGAAGACGTAAGTAATAACTAGTATCTATACAATTATTTGAAATGAAATATATGCGGTGAACGATACACTCCGTAAAAACGTATTATATTTGTTTCTCTGATGTAATATATATATAGCAATAAAAATTACTTGTTCAAGCAAAACCGTTTTGGATTTCTCATACACCTCTAGTGACTATAAATTCCAAATACAACCAAAGAAATGAAGTTGAAATGTTTATTTTACATTATGTATTTTATTTGTGGTTGTTTATGTTTATGCTCACAGATAATTCCACCTACCTCTATTACACTACAATTACTTCATTTACAGGTAAAATGAGTGCAATCACCTTCAGATTCAAAGATGTGGATAATATGCAGTACTATTAGATACTATAGGTAAGTAGTACCTACTAATACCTAGGTCTATGAAGCTTGTAGTGTTATTAAAAAACTGTATTTTATTGACATTGTAAAAACCTGCTGGTTTTTTTTAAATAAATAAATATCTACATAATTTAAAAGAAGGAAATACCATGTTCCTTAAACATGAACAAATTAACTAATAACTTTTGTTTCGTGTTTTGTTTTAGATATTATGTCGAAAAATGCAGTTTTTCAACAACCACCTTAGGCAAATGTAGGTGGCCGTCAGTGAGCTTCATTTCTGACGGCCCCTCAGGGGGGATGTTCGAGGTGGTTGTTAGAAAACACTGTATTATACTACTATTTTGAAATAGGTATTTACCTAACATAAAGATTATATTATAATAACTTTGTTTGACATCGATAATGGATTTTCCTTAGCCACTCATGCCGCATCCATACATTCCATAAATTTCAATGTACCTAACATTGAAATTTGAATGGAACTTGCTTGGTTCCAACCAATATATGATCCAAGGTGCCTGCACACACTCTCCTGTTGCTCCCCCTTGCCTTGAAAACGTGTCACAATATAATTTAAACCCGACTACTGAAAAGTCACCCTCTGAACCCCTCTAATTTGGAGTTATGTTCAATCTATTCAATATTTATCATCCACTAGCTGACCCAGCGAACTTCGTATCACCATATAAAAGTCACCTTTTAATCCTTCCCAGAACTTCTACAAATATTTCAAAACCAAAATTAGCCAAATGGGTTCAGCCGTTCTCAAGTTTTAGCGAGACTAACGAACAGCAATTCATTTTTATATATAACATTAAAAAAACAACTTGCACAATAACGGCATATATTTTAATGTATATAATACAAATTCAAAGTGAAGTTCAGGAGGTATACTATATACTATATTATAATTAATGTTATTATGTTTTAAATCTTTATATACAGTGTTTTTCTGCACATGCGAATATGCTGCTCTGGTTCAACATTGTCTTATTAATGTAACAAACACTCAAACTTATAAAATATATGTCATAATTATATATAAAAAAACACTGACATACTAAATTAATCACCTATTTTTCAAAGCATGTTTAATTAAATCTAGTATCATTCTGGCATTTGCTGAGTGTGGAAATGGTAAAAATGTGTTACAAATCACCTACCACCAGCAATACCTTTATTGTCAAACTAGCTGTTCCATGCGGTTTCACCCGCGTGGGCTACAGTTTATCGCGATAAAAAGTATCTTAAGTCCCTTCCCCGGGGCACAAATTATCCATACCAAATTTCATTTAAATCGGTGCAGTAGTTTTTGAGTTTATCGCGAACAGACAGACAGACGCGGCGCGGAGGACTTTGTTTTATAATAAGTAGTGATACTGATTTTAATGAATGTAATATTATTATGTGCACTTTTATTTACAGGAAAAAAATATATGTTGCAAATTGCTACATAACAGCATGCAGGGAGGTCGGCAAGATAATGTTGGTATTGGTACGTATAAGTAGACTACATCTTGTAGTAGTACCTACAGAATGACTATTTTCATTTTTCACTTCGGCCCGGCTTCGCACGTGTATTTAACAAAAAAAATTATATTACACATAATAATACACACACATCAACCCATCCTCACGTACGGCCTGTATACCACAGTGACGCCTATCTATACTAATATTATAAAGCTGCAGAGTTTGTTTGTTTGTTTGAACGCGCTAATCTCAGGAGCTACTGATTTGCTTTGAAAAATTCTTTCAGTGTTGGATAATCCACTTATCGAGGTATATTTTACCTCGATAAATGGACTATCCAACACTGAAAGTTAAATATTTAATTAAAATTTTTTAAATCAAATAACACTTATTGCGGCATAACTATAATAGTTAGACATATGTTGTTACGACACCTTTTGTAGTACTTTTGTTGTAGTGTAAATAATGGTATGTTCTGTAAAGTCGAAGTAGGTACATTATTTTATTATGTCATCAATAGTTTTCGCAGCGCACGCGATGTAAAGAATATTTTAGGTATTACTAGTTGTTCCCCGCGGTTTCACCCGCGTGGACTACAGTTAATCGCAATAAAAAGTAGTCTATGACCTTTTTCAGGCTCTAGACTATCTCCGTACTAAATTTCATTTAAATCGGTTCAGTAGTTTAGGCGTGAAAGCGTAACAAAAAGACAGACAAACAGAGTTACTTTCGCATTTATAATATACTAGCTGATCCCCGCGGGTTCACCAGCGTGGGCTACAGTTTATCGCGATAAAAAGTATTCTATGTCCTTCCCCAGGGTTCAAACTATCTATGTACCAAATTTCATTTTAATCAGTACAGTAGTTTAGGCGTGAAAGCGTATATATTCTGTATACTCCAAAATTATTCCCGCACTTCGGTGCCCGCCGCGTTACCTGCTGCGCTGCGGCCACTGCATGGCCATGGATGGCGGGGCGGGGCGCGGGCGGTTTTATTTTCCATTAGAGTGACATTTTAATTTCGTAATATCTTTTGAATGGAATGTCCGATTTCAACGATTCAAAGTGTAATCTACAGGTATGGGAACAATCTTGATTTATTTGGATAAGGATTAATATAAAGGTATGGATAACACGGTCTCATTTTAGTCGGCATTTTTATCAACGTGTAAAATGTAAAAAAGTAGTTGTAGTATGTTATCCTTAAGAGATAGACATATGCTGTCGCGGACTTTTTTGTAGACTTATATAAGATACACAATTCCACCATACATCATTTTGTTATATCTCAAAGGGTTTAGGCAGCGTTTCCGTTGAAAACTTCCAGACGGCTTATTTTTTTCCAACACTCCCAACTTTGGAATTTGTTTTGTAGTGGTGATTTTTACACCTTGGGTTACATTACTAGTTTTAGTAAGGATCCCTTATTTTTTTGAAAATACAATATAGCATGTCACCCGAGAATAGTGGAGCACCCCAATACTGAAAATTTTTATCAAATCGGTTCATTAGTTTTGGAGCTTAATGAATGCAAACAAACAAACAATCAAATCTTTCCTCTTTAAAATATTAGTATAGATATATACTTCTGTGTCCCATCTATAACGATATTTTTTATTCTTTACAGCTAAAACGATAATATACCGATGACGTTGAAACAATAAAGACGACGACGGTCAACGTTTGTATTTACGATATTTAACTCTGCTGGTAGCTGCTGCGATTCCGAACCTAAAACTGGACATCCTTACATACCACACCTAACCTGCAATCAATTTATAACAGTACTACTATCTATGTGCATAGTAACAGTACTAACTATAGATATATGATACCACTATCATAGTAACAGTACTATGCACATAGATAGTGCATAAATATTATACAAAATTTTATTTCAGTATTTTAAAGATGTTACTGCAACTTTTGTTTGTTTCGTTAATTTTAGTAACGTTATTGTTATTAGCACGAGGTATTAAGCTCGTGGAAAGAAAACGAGGCCGCAAATACAAAGTAGATTTAGAGCAACAAAGAGATGTATTCCAAAAGTATAAAAATCAGATAGGTAATTTTGTGCCAGCAAACAGCAAACAAAACAACGCTTTATACAGTGAACTTGAAGAAGCTTTTAAATATCGCTTGTCTAAAAAATGTCTATATATGTCTTTAAAAAAAAATTTTGATTACTTTTTTCCTAATGAGATTTACAATGTTGCAGTTGAATCCTCCTGCTCCGACTCAAATTCGAAAACTAATAGCTCTAGTGAAGACGACAACAGTCGTGATCTCTATTGTTTTCAGGCGACAGATACAAAAGAAACATTTAAATTTAATGTTGATACATATTTTTGGAAAGAAATCGAGCCTATAATATACCTATCCAAACGTTCCGATTCTTCTGGTAGTTTGTATCAAAGGCGAAATTCCCTACAGAAAAACAAATGGAGTGATTTTGTGAGAGAAATAGTTTGGAAAAATACTAAATTGAAATGCACTTGGGTATTTAAATCCAATATTGTCAATCAAACAACAGCTGAAACTGTTGTAACTTGTAAAGGATATTGCTCTCAGTGCAAAGCAAGCCTAGAAATCATTATGAAAAATAAAACGGAAAACTTTATTGAAATGGAATGTCTAATAAGCAAACGGAAACCAACTTTCAACCATAGCTCTAAACCTAAATACAGAATGACAGGTCATAAATCTACACAGTTAGCGAAACAACTTTTAGGGCAGTCTGCAATCGAGGTTAGAAATGCAGTTGTAAATGATTACGTCCAAGAGTCTGATGATGTTACACCTTATTTTGTACCAACAGCGAATGCACTACGACAAATCAAAAAAAGAGATAAATCATCAAAACTATTTCATATGAATGTGATATTGTCATTGTGGATTATGAGTATGACGCCCCCTTTTAAAGAGTTAATAAGGACTATTTTACTTAGCCCTTTCATTTTGTATTATTGGAGTAAACTTCAGGAAACATACTATGAAAAGTATTTGGCGTTTAACAACAATATTATTATTTCCATTGATGCCACAGGTTCAATATTCAAACAAATATGCCCTCCTCAAGTTAACGATTTCATTAAGAACATGAAACAGAAACACATTTTCTTATATGTAGTAGTGGCTTATAATAGTTTTGGTAGTAGTATCCCTCTCTGTCAAATGATTTCCACGTCGCACACAGCTGAAACCATAGCTACATGGTTGAAAACTTGGAAAAAATGTTTAAATAAATATCCCACTGAAATTGTCACCGATGACTCGAGTGCTCTCATAAAGGCTGTCGTTGAAACTTTTACCCAGTTTGAAAGTACTGAAAGTTACTTACAAAATTGTTTTAAAGTTTTGGAAGGCATAGATGCAATACGTCCTTACTCTTTCTTACGACTTGACACTTCTCACTTTATCAAGACATTACATGATCAAACCGTTTTTAATACTGTTCAAAATAATGTGAAGTTCTTCTACATTAAATGTATTATTTCAATAAAAAATTGCGTAGAGTATAAAGAAGTAAAAATAATTTTGACAAATATCATAACAATTTCGTTAAATCAATACGAAGATAATCGGTGTCAAGACGCTATTCAATATTTAAGCAAATTACATAATTGTGAAATAGATAATATCACACTGGATTCATCTACTTGTAAAAACAAAGTTAGTGCAGATGATAAAATCAGTTCAAAAACTGTTTTAGACGATTGGTTTTCAGAAGAAATAAAGAAGGAACAAGTCTATATAGACCTATCACAAGACGATAAAAACCCTACGAATCCCTATTACTTTCCTGCTATTATAAAACTACTTAGTCGATTGTTAAAAAAACTGCCAATGTGGTCAAACGTTCTAACGAAATATTTCAATTCGGTTAACACTCGACCGTCATCGAGTAATTCTGAAAGCTACTTTAAAAATATTAAAAATCTAGTACTGAATAATAAACGTGCACGAGTCGACGAATTTTTAACAAGACATTGTCAATATCTTTCGGGTGAAGTCAAATTAGGTCTTACCAATATGTCAAAAGAGAATGAACTAAAAAAACTAAAGGCTTCTAAAAATAACATAAAATATAGAAAAAACTTACGAAAAACAAAAAGATCTCTACAGACAAAAAGAAAAAAAACAAACCGTGAATGTGATTCATTTTCTGTAGATTCTATTTTCTCAGAAAAACCTTCTTTTATAGAGAACTGGAGAGGATTTATAAACAGAACTTCTAAAACACAAAAACAAAACAAAGAAATATCGTCATCTGAACAGCCTAAAAAAAATGTGCCAAGGCATATCATGCAGAGTGCAGCCGTGTCAAATTCATCAAAACCTCAGGATATACATTTGCTCAGTAATGGTTCAAGATTTGATAAAACGTACTTTATTAATACTTGTGCTTTTGACTCTGTGGCACATCTTTTTGCAGTAGCTTTCACTTTAAAACAAAATATACGGAATGTTTTGGAAAATCATTACGATCTGTTTGCCCGATTTATAACTTCCATAGTGCAAAATAAATCAGACACTTGTGATCTAAGAAATACCCTCCTTAATTTATATTATGTGTCCCCAAACGATTCGAAAACTGTCGACTGCACATGCAATGTAACTTATGTCATAGACAATTATTTAAGTTCAACATACTGCCGAACTACGTGGCAAAAAATATGCTCGGAAATATCTTGCCCGGTAAACCAAAAAAAATTTAAAAGAAATTCCGGCTTTGTGCCCATTGATTTAAATATAATATTAAACTCAGGGTTGCAGGCACTACAAGATGCTGCATTGCAATGCATGACGACAAAGTATCAATGTAGCGAAGCAAATTGTGCAGGAGACAATCATTATTATTATGATTTTTCTCAATTTATTGCCATTGAGTTCAATTTAAATAATAAATTCAGACTTGAAGACATTCCTATGACCCTAAACTTTTTTGGCAAATGCTATTCACATCCGTCTGTTATTGATTTTATAGAAAATAAACGTCATTATATAGTACATTGTTGTTTAGATAATTCAGAATGGCTGACATACGATGATTTGCTAGACCAAATAGAAAGTATAAATACAAGATCAATAGTAACTCCGCATTGTATCATATATTCAAAGTTATGATTGTTTTTGTTTGTGATTGTTTAGTGTAATGATTATATGATTTTTCTAACTAAGAATTAAGCTAAGAACATGAGACTAATAATAACAATAATTATGTTATTTTTACACAGCTTAATTCTTAATTAATAAAGCACATAATTATTAATGTAATGAGTACAGTCAACGACATAAGTCGCTCAACATTAACACAATGTCCGATTACCGGCATCATCATAAACACCAACCATTGAGCACATCATCACTTAAAATCAGGTGTGATAAGTTGTGGTCAGAGCGCTACCATGTAAAATGTAAAAAAAAACACGCCACGCCATACCACTGAGCCATCATCGCTATGAATCGTATGTCAGCCATTCTGAATTATCTAAAACTACTATACAGCGTGTAACATAATGTCCTTATTGTAGATCCGAAGTGAGAGTATTCCACACGTGTAGGCGAACAAAATAACATTTACAAAAATTTTATACTTGAAATGCTCTATACAGTTTCTTCCAAAAATGTACCTATCTCACCTAAAATAGCTGACTATTTTGACCTTTATGTTCCGAAATCTGTTATTTCATAGATCAGTGACCTATTAATGCCTATTCATTTTGAGTGCCTCAGTGAGTAATATAGTCAGCTGTTTTAGGGCTGTGTCAAGTACATTTCTGGAAAAAACTTTGCAGAGCATTTCGTACCTATGTAAAATTGTTTAATATTTTTTTGTAAATTTTATTCTACCTACAACTTATTCTATCATCAATAGTTTTCGCAGCGCACCCGATATAAGGAATATGTTTGTATTTTTTTACACCTTGGGTAACATTATTGGGGATAGTGTAGCTTCCCAACAGTGAATTTTTTTTCAAATTGGTTTAGTAGTTTCAGAGCCTATTCAATGCAAACAATAAAATCTTTCCTCTTTATAATATTAAGTTTAGATAAAATCAATACCTAACACACAGATGAGAATAGCATTTCCAAAAAAAATTACGATCATAGGTATCTATGATTTAATTTGAACTCTATGGCTAAATCTAAATCGAAAAAAATCATAATAATAACATAACATTTTTTTTTGTTTTAGATGGCATATATAAACGTGAAAATTAACGTTACGTGAAAATTAAAAATTAGATGTGTTGCATACATTACTTCACTGTATTATTGTTGAGGGCACGCGTACCCACAGGTGACTATGGTAGCGTACACTCCGTTGGAGCGGCTGTTTATGGTACACTAGATGCGAGAGCCTGTGAGGACTCCCGCAACTAGCGCGTCGGTCGAAGCAAATCTGCTTGCTTGAACTCCGTTTGATATTGATACGGGAGAGCGGGGACAGCCAAAGTCTTTCTACTGCTACTGAAACCTGCTACTTGCTATCTGCTACTTTATTATAATATTTAATGCTGTGATTATGCCTACATTATTAAGCTACCTATTTACTAACCTAGATACCTGTGTAATATAATTTGATTGATCTGTGATAGTCATTGTTAACATATTAAGATAGCATATTTATATGATTTTGTTATCAAAGTAAATAGAGGTAAAGAAAAGTAAAACTAATTTTACTAAAGGTATTCAATGCTGTGATTGTGCATTATTAAACTACTTAACTACCAACCTAGATACCTGTGTAATATAATTTGATTGTTCTGTGATAGTCATTGTTAACATATTAAGATAGCATATTTATATGATTTTGTTATCAAAGTAAATAGAGGTAAAGAAAAGTAAAACTAATTTTACTAAAGGTATTCAATGCTGTGATTGTGCATTATTAAACTACTTAACTACCAACCTAGATACCTGTGTAATATAATTTGATTGTTCTGTGATAGTCATTGTTAACATATTAAGATAGCATATTTATATGATTTTGTTATCAAAGTAAATAGAGGTAAAGAAAAGTAAAACTAATTTTACTAAAGGTATTCAATGCTGTGATTATGCATTATTAAACTACTTAACTACCAACCTAGATACCTGTGTAATATAATTTGATTGATCTGTGATAGTCACTGTTAACATGTTAAGATAGCATATTTATATGATTTTGTTATCAAAGTAAATAGAGGTAAAGAAAAGTAAAACTAATTTTACTAAAGGTATTCAATGCTGTGATTGTGCATTATTAAACTATTTAACTACCAATCTAGATACCTGTGTAATATAATTTGATTGATCTGTGATAGTCATTGTTAACATGTTAAGATAGCATATTTATATGATTTTGTTATCAAAGTAAATAGAGGTAAAGAAAAGTAAAACTAATTTTACTAAAGGTATTCAATGCTGTGATTGTGCATTATTAAACTACTTAACTACCAACCTAGATACCTGTGTAATATAATTTGATTGTTCTGTGATAGTCATTATTAACATATTAAGATAGCATATTTATATGATTTTGTTATCAAAGTAAATAGAGGTAAAGAAAAGTAAAACTAATTTTACTAAAGGTATTCAATGCTGTGATTGTGCATTATTAAACTACTTAACTACCAACCTAGATACCTGTGTAATATAATTTGATTGATCTGTGATAGTCATTGTTAACATATTAAGATAGCATATTTATATGATTTTGTTATCAAAGTAAATAGAGGTAAAGAAAAGTAAAACGAATTTTATTTCACCACATTCATGGGAGGTTTACTACTTTACATTGCAAGCTTATTTGGCCGTAAAGTATGAAACAATAGAAAGCAATAAAGGTCATTTTAGCGTGGGTTCCGAAAGTCGCAGAGAGTGGGTCGCTCTTCCTCCTTTTTGGAAATCGGTTAATTAAATAAATGGTATCTACTTTCTCTCAATCTTTTTGAAAACAAATCAAACGTAAGCATAAAAAAAATACATGGCTAGAAAAATTAAATAAAAGTAAGCTCAAGTATTAAGCTGCGTCAGTTTACTCATAATTTCGACGACTAGCGAATCCGAATGTAGTAGTAGGACTCAATACCTAAAATAGATGCGCGGCAATTCGTTCTCGTGTACCTACTACCTATGCGTCCGTAAAGAGCTACCCACTCTCTGCGACTTTCGGAATCCACGCTAAAATGACCTTTATTGCTTAAGTAATAAGACTGCTTTACTGAAAAATTATGTTTGTTTACATTCCCAAAAACACCGACCGCGGCGAAGGCGGCTTATTTCAAAGGAAAAGCCGAACATATTATACAACGGCGATAGCATTTAAAAACATACCTACTCCAACCCAGTTATAATAAGGTCTATTTTTCTTCTAATTATCCACTAGTCGACGCATGTACAAAGGATACCGAATGCTTTTTTTACCTACGACGAAATAGAACAGGATTCCTTGAAGAGCGACCTTCACCGAGCTGGTTAATGGTGAAAGTATTCCATATCAAATTAAATAGGTGGGTATGCCAATAAATTTATTGCAAATTGCAGTGCAGATTTTTTGGAATGGAGATAGCATACCTAATTATATACCTACCCTAGATTAACACAAAGGCTACTTTTTATGACGGAAAAAGGTTCCTGTGGCATAACGGGAAGATACCTACGGGTGAAACCGCGGGGCACAACTAGTATTATAAATGCGAAAGTTTGTGTGTGTGTGTGTGAATGTTTGTTATTATAATACCACGTATCACCATAACTTCTACACCGATTTTGATGAAATTCAAAATCTAGATAATTTAGGTATTGGATTAACACATGGGCTAATCTAATTATGAACAATAACCCTGAATGGGGTTAAATAGGAACAGAAAGATAGTTTTGTTTCTTCCCGTAAAACTACTAATTGAAATTAGATGAATTTGTTATCGCTACCTACCATAACCGTACCTACCGGTTGTTTTTGTTTCTAAAATTATATTTGGAGAACGAACGAAAACAGTTCTTTGCAAATTGTTAGCAAGCCCTTGGTCTTGGCTCTCAGTACAGGATCTAACCGGTTATTACCTACTCTCTCTGCGACTTTCAGAGCCCACGCTAAAATGACCTTTATTGCTTTTTATTGCTTCATACCTTACGGCCAAATTCGCTTGTAATGGTGTAGCGCACGAAACGGCAACACGACGCTCGAACAAGTTTTGGAAATAATTTTGAAATTTTTGGCGGCGAATCAGTTTTTTGCTTTTTGCACTGAAACTACTGGGTCTATGGTGTTCAAAATTTTGTTGTCAAAGTGAAAAGTTATGACCTACATTTTGAGCTATTAAACGAAACTCTACCTTTACGCGTTTCAGAGATACAGGTGTGCGAGCTGGGGACCCGTGTCGCCGGCTCGCACACTTGTTTTAGCTCATATCTCAATAAGTATCCTATGTAGAGACTTGAAACTTTCCCAGCCAAGGTATTTATTTATACAACCTTGTTTGAGCTATTCAGCGAAACTCTATCTTCACGCGTTTTAGAGATACAGATGTGCGAGCTGGTGACACGGGTCGCCGGCTTACACAGTTGTTATAGCTCATAGCTCAAAAAGTATTCTAGCTAGAACCTTAATTTTTTTATTTTATTTGGCAATCATTTTTTCCTCAAATTTTGAGCTATAATACTTCACCGTAGCCTCATTCGTTCCGAAGATACAGATGTGCGAGCTGATGACCCGTGTCGTCGGCTGACACACTGTTTATGGATCATAAAATCGAAGGCTTTTTGGCACCTAAATTAGGAGTTGAAACAGTGAGGCAGTCAAATCGACACTGAAAGTTGTCATATGTAGATTTCACTTTTTCGCATTGAGGAAGCTGTAGACATTCACACGTATAAAGCAGACACGAAGTAGGTATAAAGGTACACGGAGAAAAAAGACCTTTCCGAAATACCGTTTTCCTTCTGAGTTAAAAGGGAAGGCGGTTTCTTCCTTATTTTACCTTATGATTCAGAAGGCAAACTAAGGTAAAATAAGGAAGAAATCGGTTTTGGAAGGTAAGACTCAGAAGGAAAGTCAGAATTTCTGTCTCAGTGTATTTGTATTTTTTTCTATATCTTTTTTCCGGTAGTAACTGTAAAACCACTAACCCGAAATTAATAATCGATCCTGATCCGTTATCCGCGGTTTTCGATCGATATATGTCATTTTAGTAGTAATATGTCAAGTCCTAGTACTAAAATGACATATTATGACATAATATATCAATCCAAAACCGCGGATATTTTTTTAATTTCGGCCCTAACGCTACATATTAATTAATAAATTAATCCACAGCTTGTAGAGATAGATTTTTGACATTACTTCCATGGAGCTTGTGTCGAACTTCTATCTGCAGTAGGCCAAACCGTAAATAGGTTATTAATAACGGCCGTTAGGTACCTATTACCGTACCGAGTACCGAGTACCGAGAGTACCGAGTTGGAATCCTCTCGGCCCCGCACCTATGATTTAATAAGTTAGGTGCGGATTTGCCATCACTCAAAACGGTGAAGGAAAACATCGTGAGGAAACCGGCATGTCCAAGAACTGCAACATTCAAGAGCATGCGACATCTACCAACCCGCACTGGGCCGGCGTGGTAGATTACAGCCCATAGGCCGGCGTGGTAGATTACAGCCCATACTTTTCTCTGAGAGAAGGCCAGAGTCCCAGCAGTGGGAAAGTGAAAGGCTGATGATGGTGATGATGATGAGGTACTAGGGCTGCATAAGTAAGACAAAGACAAATAAACAAAAAGCTAACAGATTTAAATCTGTAAAAATCCTCGTGTTGACAGAACACAGAATTACATCAAAATATTAAAATGAGGCGCAAAAAATAATGCAAATTATTCAATTTGAAGCATTAGAACGGTCGCGATGTCTAAATTAAATTAGAAGGTTTTGGGGGATGGAGATGAAAGATCCGGGTAAAGTAAATTTATCTTGAGACACCCCTGATTTTTCGCGCTTTTGGGGTTTTATCTTGATAAGTCACTTTTAAGGGTTTATTGAATTTTTGTGCGAGTTTGTGGTAACAGGAAAATGTTGTGTTTTTGGTCTTTTGTGACATTCGTCAAGAAAGAACGCTAATTGTTCTGAAAACAATCCTTATGTTTGATAAGAGAGGCTGTTGACGTAATTGGTTCATACAACTTTTTTTATGTACAGTCAGCGACAAAAGTAGCTGATCATTCTCGATTTTCCAAATGTGTTTCAAATCAGCAATTATTATTGTTTTTTTTTACATTTTACATGTTATCATTTTGACCACAACACACCTGATTTTAGGTGATGATGAGGTCAAAAATTGGTGTCTAAGATGATGAGGATAATAGAAAAAAGTGTGATTGTTCAGCGACTTCTGTCGTTGACTGTACCTAATAGCAGTCACCGTCGCCTATGGACATTTACAACACAAGGGGAGTGGCCGATGCGCTGCCAAATTGAGACATATTTTGAAAATGTATATGTATTTGGATGAGAGCCTAAGTTCCGCCTCGGTGGGGTACTTTGGGAGAGGCCAACGTCCAGCAGTGGACTGAAACAGGCCGATTATGATGATGATCAGACATGTTTACAGTGGTGAAGGTAAAGTACCTCCAGGGCAATACACTTAATGTTAAGTGACAATGTGGCGAAAGGTGGCGTCTGGACTGGGAACTGATGGATATCAAGTGAGGCTGCCGGAACTCACCAAAAGGTACTAAACCACAGATTCTTAACTTGGTCACATAAAAGTTTATTAGATTATGAAGTAAATAAAACTAAACAGATTATTCGTCTTCTACTTCTTGCACAGGTTCAATATGTTTTGGGTCGGCGCTGTGTGTTTTTTCTTCCACTCATCCCCTCCATCTCATCCCTATCAACCGTCATCACTTCATTCACCCCTCTTTCATTCATATCAGCCCTTACACAAACAGCTAAACAGATTATTACAGAATTTATTTCTCAACGAAAACTTGAACGAAATACAAATCTAACAACATTTCCGCAAATAAGCGAATTTCTTTGCACCCTTCTTTGCACTTAATTTGCAACATTTTTTACAGCGCAATTCGAAAGCAGTCTGAAACTTTTTCAAATCTAAATTTACAGTGAAAAAATCCTTTTTAAACCTGAAGCAGGTAATTTAAGAGCACGGGGTGGTGAGGTGGTAAGGGGTAAGAACCAGACGGGGGTTGATACACAGGGTTGGAACGGATGGGGATTATTTGATAAGGATTAGATTGTAATAATTGCATTCATGTGTAAATTAGACTTGAAGAGGGTCAAGATACAATAGGAGTGATAACTGCTGTTAAACTAATATATATGTATATTTAACAGGATACAACAAAAGCCTGTAAACGTATACTTTAAAAGGTGTTACAATAAGGAGTAACAACCACAATAACAAGTGAAGTCGACGAGTTGTAATAGAGAGATTTCTAGCCCATATAAAAACTCAATCTTATTAGAAAAGCTTATTATATAATATCAGTCTTCTTACATGACAATAAAGCTTAGGATTGAAGTGAACTTGCAACAATTCAATCAAGTTATATTTGTGAATACTCTTCTTTTGCTGGTACCTATATAAGGTTGAAGAGCCGTAGATAGTTTTAGAAGTTTCAATTCATATTTTTTTTTTTTTTACTAATTACAGGGTAGCGTTTGACCACAAGTCACCTGATGTTAAGTGACGATGTGGTCGAAGATGGCGCCACGCTACACCTGGACTGGGAACTGGCTCTCAAGTGAGGCTAGTTAGGCATAATTTGACTAGTTGCGCCCCGCGGTTCACCCGCGTCTTCCCGTTATCCCGCAGGAACCTTTTTCTGTAATAAAAAGTAGCCTATGTGTTAATCCAGGGTATTTAAGCTATCTCCATTCCAAATATCATTTAGATCCGTTCAGTAGTTTTTGCGTGAAAGAGTAACAAACATCCATCCATCCATACTCACAAACTTTCAGTAGGATATCTTTGACATGTTGTATCCTACTAATAAATATATTTGAGTTTTGAGTTTTATAAATACTTTGCTGGAAGTTTTAACATCCAGTATGTCAGAATGCAGGTCGGTATCGGTCGATGGTGCTGGCTAATGAATACAAACCACTCGAGGTCTGCGGCCGGTCGGAGCGCGCGCCCTTAGATTCATAGATAGATAGCTAGCTACGGTGCTATGTCGTGTAGCTAGCAAGTCGTAAAGTGTACACTTCATTAAAAATCTACAACTCTAGGGCCCACTTGCACGACCGATTTAAATCTCAATTGAACGAAATTCAAATGTCAAATCGTATGGAAAATTTATTTAAAACCAGATTTAATTTGTTGCAAGTTGCAAAACAAACCTAACATTAGGTAACTACTGATCTAATACGCTTTTGGAAACACCACCACACCGAGTCATCTAGTCTATTCTAAAGACTTTTCGCTCTGCATCAAGAAATACCTAAAGTACAAGACTTGTTTGAAACGCGAAGACACCTCAACTGAGCGATAGATAACGTCAGTTAACTTCTATCGGATCTCGGAACTCGAAACTACGAGTTATAGCGAATTGGGTTACCGAGTTGTCTCCAATTTATTGTGGTAGTTATCTAGCTGCTGAGTATTGCTTTCGACTTGAAAATGAACCAAGTTTTATATCCTTACTTATTTTACAGTAGCCGTGCATTTTACGGGATAAAAAGTACTAGGCACTATCTGGTGCATAGGCTATCTTATCTACATGCAAAAAATCATGTCGATCTGTTGCTTCGTGAAATAAGGACAAACCAACAAACACACTAGCATTTTTAAAACACTTTTATTAGCTTGACTTGTAACTAACTAACTAACAATGTAATCAAATCTTAGAAGTAAATTTTCACCTAGGTACTTCTAATTGTCGTATCGACTTGAAAATTTGTATGTGTATGTCTCGATGACAATGCAATAATTTGGTATCATCGACCTGATCTGATGATGCAGCCGGAAGGTGGGTAGGGCATCTCTGCAGTGGCTACTAGTAAACCCCTCGTGTTTGGGCTCATATGAATCGTCTTGATGAGTCCAATAGATTGTTATTTTGTGTCTTACAGGGTATTACAAGTCACCTGATATTAAGTGACGATGCGGTCGAAGATAGCACCTCGCTACACCTGGTCAGGGAACTGGCTCTCAAGTGAAACTGCCGGAACACACCGATAGGTGTTTGGCGAGAGATTGTTCTTTCGTAAAAACTTCTCGTAACTTTGAGATTAACTTTGGAACTGTAAAGAAAACGTCCGCCCAACTAACCAAACAAATCCCGCCACTTGGACCTCTCATTTCCGCGCGAACCTCGGCTCAATATCCTGTCAGCACCCGTGACCGATGCGTTCGTAATCCCGTCCGACACGCTTGCCGACACGAGGGTCGATAGGAATATACCAGAATATTGATCACTGATCACATATTGAAATGTAACGAGTATTTATCATGATACCATCCTACTACGAGTATATGATAACATTATAAACGTGAAAGTTTGTGAGTATAGATGGATGGATGGATGGATGTTTGTTACTCTTTCACGCAAAAACTACTGAACTGATCTGAATGAAATTTGGAATAGCTTATACCCTGGATTACACATAGGCTACTTTTTATCCCGGAAAAGGTTCCTGCATTGGTATTTATACGAATAAGCTCACAGAGAGCCATGGAGAGAGCCATGCTTGGAGTTTCTTTTAGATTCTCTTCATTCAGTTCCGCACTTGTTTTTTCGTCCAACTTTCTGAATTAAGCAGGAAATGACGGGGGAATTTAATTATTGAAAAGTCCCGTTTGTTGTGATTGTTGATGATTAGATTACTCAATCAATTAACGAAGTTTTTTTTTAGCAACTGAATGCAGAGACGAGCGTGTCGCTCAGCTGAAGGTAAGTGTCACGCCTGCCCATTACGTTTCTGAGCCCTTCTCCGCTCAGTGGGTTAATTCAATCGATATATCGGGTCTCTTCAGGGAAATTCGCTTCCACAACGCTACCAACCAGTGAAGCTCGCTTGACCTTGTCATCATCATCATCAGCCGGAAGAGGTCCACTGCTGAACATAGGCCTCTCTCTTGAACGCCTCCATGAACGGCTAATTGCCATTTGCATCCATCGGCTCCCCGCGACTCTTACAATGTCGTCGGCACTCATCGGTCCACCTAGTGGGGGGCCTACTTACAGAACGTCTTCCGGTTTGTGGTCGCCACTCGAGAATCTTCCTTCCCCATCGGTTATCGACCTTGTACAAATACGTACCTTATCTGAAGAGCAAAACAGTAATTAGTTTAACCTTGACTCAATGCCACAAACCACAAGTTCATAGCATACTGCCCATCGTTCTAAAGATAGCCACTAGCTAAGCATCTCCGAATATGACGCCTGTTTGTATGTACAAGCCATTGGGCAAATGTTTGTACATTCGCCAAACGTATGTACTTAAACACAAACTTGCTACATACATTCCATTAGCGATGATTTAAGTTATGTTCAAGTTAGCCATGAATGGCGATGTTTGGGTTACTCTGAGATAACTTGGGAATGATGCGTCAGCACGTTTGAAGCGTAGAATGTTATAGATGTTTGGGAGACTTTGGCCGCGAGTGATTAAAGTAAATGTCTACTGAAACATTGGATTGGAAAAAGCTTAAAGTATTTAGATTCTAGGTTTTATGTATTTCCAATCCACATAGTTTTCGATACTTACCCTAGATTCCTACATACAGCTAGTCCTAATAGGCATTGTGAGCATAGGGTTGGTATGAAGCGTGCGGTCGCTATCCTTATGGATGGTAAGCGCACAGTTCACCCGTAATATTCTCAGTAAGTACTACAAAGCTACTAGTGCACATTGTTTCGACAAAATCGGTTTAGTTTTAGCACTAAAAGCAGGAGTTGCATGTTATTTTTGTGTTTTTCAGGTGTTTGAGAAATATACTTTCTTTACATCTTAAATTAGTAGCGTTCGACTACAAATCACCTGATGTTAAGTGACGATGTCGTAGAAGGAGGCGCCACGCTGCAAATAAACTGAGGACTAACTGTGACGTTTAGCTCTAGATACACATGATAGGTGCTTGGCGACAGCCTCATGTCAGGCGAGCACTAAAAAATGCCCTAATACCGAGCTAAGGTTTCATCACGATGCTTCCTTTAACCGAAAACTTAAGCTCATTATATAAGAAAACAAAAACAGGCGTAGCCGGCTGTTAGTGTCGTTCAGGTATCAAAAAATATCAAACATGTTGTGTACATTATACATCATATTTACAGCTGCAATACATCTTGTCTTCCGAAATAAATCGCCGCGAGCTCACGCTGACAAATTTCCAATAACTCACTCTATTGTGTCTATTCTTCATCCATTTCTCGAAACTTGCATTTAACGATGTTACGTCTCGACTCTCGAATAATCTTGCAAGTCGAGTAACTCGAGTCATAATCTGTTCGAGTAAAAACTCGAATCAAATTTACTCGGTTCTTGGTTCTGAAACCCCTAACGCCAAATGAGGTAGTCGTTAGTCTGAATGCGAATTTCAATCATTAGCATTAATTTTAGTAATGAAAATAAAATTGTGAATGTGATTGTGCCCAAAAAACCCTGCGCCCGGCTTCTGGCCTAATCTTTTGCCGGTGCAAGAAGGTTGGAACAGACATAGTTATATATAGTTTTAAACTTACTATTTTAAAGTGATCTCACATGTTGTATCCTACTAAATAAACATAATTATTTTGTTTTTGTGATAGCGAGAACCAATTATTCTATTCGAGTAAAATTACTCAACTTGCTAGCAGCGCAAGCTCAAGCTTCCATTGACGAGACGAGTCAGTTTTACTCGAGTTATGCAAAACGCTACTTGACTCATCGAGTCGACTCCTTTTACTCGAGTAAAGAAACTCTACTCGTCGATCGCTACTTGCCACATTTTGAGACCGATGTCAAGCGCCGCGTGGGTGTACGCGGTATGACAGAGATAGGTGTAAGTACTCACTTTCTTTGTTATACACCGCATATACTCGTAAATCAAATCGCCATGATGGTATAAAAAAGCTTCCTCATGTGTTTGCTTCCATTGTCATGTACGGTAAGATTTTGTCAATACTTTTTCAAAGAGATATCTTATATTATGCACCTTTAATATAATTAATTACTATAAAAGTAATTATTAATGCGGTTCTAGTTGTAAAGTTGTCTACATTTGCCATTATAGAGTTTTCAAAACTAATACACAATGTTGTCTCTTTTTTATGTTTTCTATTTTGCTATTATTTTTCTTTATTTATTCTTGTTGTCTTTTTGATGACAAAGACTCCTGCGATTTACGCTACAGGTTATTTCCGTCGCGTCGTCAGGAAGTATCGTAACAAAAACAACAAATTGAAGTATTGTCAATATGTTAATTAGCTAATAGCACTTATTGTGTATTTACATAATGGCATGGCCTCAGTTTAATGTACACGACGAAGTATCTAGCTGGTTCAAAACCAATTAAAGTTAATTACATTCAACACCTCGTTTATTCTAATTTGTTTGATCAGGCGGAAAACGGTTAATTTTCAATTACTTAATTCAGCGATTTGACTAACAAATAAATAGGTAAGTGTCAATTACGAACATGGGAAACGCTGTCAGTGAGCAAGTGGCGGTTTCTTTAGGTAACAAGTGTCTGAAATTAAAATAATGTTCGGCGGAAATATAAGTACTAATGATTTAGCTGTATGTAAGATTAACATAGAACTGAAGTTATGGTGTAAGTCTAGGTACAAAAAATACTTCCTAGTTTTCGTCTTAATATATATAACTCAAAGGTGACTGAATGACATATTGATCTATCGACGCACAGCCCAAACCACTGGATGGATCGGGCTGAAATTTGGCATGCAGGTAGATGTTATGAAGTAGGCATCCGCTAAGAAAGGATTTTGATTAATTCTACCCCCAAGGGGATAAAATAGGGGATGAAAGTTTGTATTAAACTTTGTCAATTTTAAACCGATCGGGTCGATAAAGCTGTAGCCCACGCGGGTGAAACCGCGGGGAACAGCTAGTTTTAATATAAATCAAATAATTTAGGATAACAACATAATACAGTCAATCTTATTATAAAACCATTGTGTTTTTTAAACACCTATTAGCTTCGCTTGTAACAACTAACTAACTAACAAGGTAATCAAATCTTAGAAGTTATTTTAACATACTTCTAATTTTGTCTTTTTAGTATTTAGGTTACAGTAACGTTCACCAGGGGCATGTACTTTTTTTTTTTTTACTATTGACAGGGTAGCGTTTGACCACAAGTCGCCTGATGTTAAGTGACGATGCGGTCGAAGATGGTGTCACGCTACACCTGGACTGGGAACTGGCTCTCAAGTGAGGCTGCCGGAACACACCGATAGGTGTTTGGCGACAGATTCTTAACGAGAGGGGGGATTTACTTATATTAATAAGTAAATAAAAATATCATTAAGTCGTGTTGTTGGACAATGGAAACGCGCCTGTTGACAGATGTGGGTCGTCGGTGCGCAATATCGATAGTGAAATGAAAAGATGTCGTAAGCTATGCGATACCATGACACCGTCGCGTCGGCGTCGTTTGTACGATTGTTTCGGCACACGGCCATTACTTTGACATCGGATATTCGGGAACATTAGATATTTCTTGTGTAGATTCTTTTACATTTGAGATAGAAAATTCTGGATACAGAATGTTAATGTAAAGCTGCGGATAGCGCGTTCCTGAGCTACACGTAGTCGGTGCGAGCCAGGCGCCAGCTTGCGTTCTCAAGCCAGTGTCCAAGAACCACATTCAAGGGCATGCGATGTCTACCAAACCGAACTGGGCCCGTGTGGTACGGCCCATACTCTCTCTCTCTCTGAGAGGCCAGAGTCCCAACAGTGGGAACGTAATAGGCTGATGATGAACACATAGACTACTTTTATCCCGGAAAAATGTTTAGCCAGATAACAGGCAAATTGCGACTACAGCTAATTATGGCCCAAGAGCCTGCGAGCTCGCATCTTTAAAGTGTCTGACAATATGTAAGAACTGTCTGATAACTGAGAAAACATCCTTTGATAGTTCCTCAAGTAACATATACATATGAAATTAGCCTTTATACCTTAACGAAATTTGAGCTCTATTTTATGCACCTCTGCTGCGCTACCTGTCTCCTGCCAAAGCCACTATGATTCAAACTTCCAAGTCGGGGATTGGTCTTACCTGTATTAGGGACAAACACAGACAAACTTTCAGCTTTTATAAAATAACAAAGATCGCGGCTTTAGCTCTAGTAGTTCCGTTCTAAAAAGTAGGGTACCTAATTAATTAGATACCTAAATATGGCGTCGAGCAGCCACGATCAACAATACACAATAAAGTGGTTTTACAAAATACAGACATCCAACTTGAAAAAGAACATAAACAAGAGTGTTGTTTTCTTCAACTACTAACTAGAAATTTAATTAAGAGTAATTAAGCAAAACAAGTCCGTTGCTGGTTCGCCTGGTTTAGCGGAAAACTCATTAAGAAGGGAAGGGATAGTAGGAAGGAAAATTGTTTTATTTTTTTAGGTATTGTTTTTTTAATGTGACGGCGCTTCGACGTTTTGAGAGTGTCAAGAAACGTCAAGAATGACAGCGGGCATTCTGACAAGCCCCGCGCTTGTCAGAATTGACGTTTCTTCACTCTGACGCAACTCCGGGCTCTTTTGCTGGCGGCCGTCAGACGAGACAGAATCCGTTTGCATCGGGCTGAAGCAAAACGTGTTCGGTGGAGCGTCACCTCATTCCAACTAAGTTAGGAAGTGTTGATTGTAATTTCGTTAATATTTCGCTAAAATAATAATTGTACATCGTTAATTGTCTTCAACACGTGGTTTTAATTCTCCTCGCCCGCCTACCCACGATAGCTCGGCAGCCGCAATGAATCCAGAATTGACTGATAATGGCCAGGAGCCGTTAAATGTTTTAGAAGTTTCCGTTCGACTATTTTCTCATCTGGCAATACCTTTTGATGTTGTAGTCACCTCGCAATACTATAAACGCGAAAGTTTGTGAGTGTGTATATTCGTTATTTCTTTACACTAAAACAGATCAATGGGTTTGAGTGAAATTTGGAATGGAGTTAGCTTAATTAAAACGTAAAGTAGCCTGCATGTGGCTACTTCTCCTGGAATTAAAATTGGTGGAATGTTTGTTGGGTGGAATCTTGCAACTCAATTTTGAAGCGGATATCTTAATTTCCGTTTATTTATTTATTTATTCAATTCAATTAATACGGCTAAGCCAATTACATTAATTCATCATTAATAAAGCAAACTAAATACGAATCATATCAATGCAATAAAAATAAAATCTTAGTTAATATAAAAATAGTAATAACAATAATAATAATAACAAATCATCTTATGTAGGTGGTGGATGACCACGCATAAGTTTTTACAGAGTTGACCGATTCTGATGGTTCTTTTTTTACGTAACATTCAGTTTTTTTAAAACACTTTTATTAGCTTGACTTGTAACTAACTAACTAACTAATTCATACAAACATTAATTTCACCTCCTTAGGATAATAATTTTGAAAAATTACAAAAATCTAATCATTTATAGATATTGTAGAGACACTGCAAGCAGACGTGAAAATTGTCTCAACTGACAGTATTATAGGTACCGACACCTCATTTCCCCCAACCCGCCAAGAGAGCTCTGCCCAATGTTGCCATGTTTACACTGTCAAGTTACCATGTTCATTATACTTCGTATTCAGTGTTGCCGTGTTTGTTAATAAAATAACGTTTCCGTGCGTAGCCACAAAGAGGCAGTTAATTTTGCCCAGCGAAGTGTTGCCTCACCAAAACTCGGTTATAAATTACCCAATAAGAGTAGGCGATGCCCAAAAGTTAGGTAATTAATTAGTTCTTGAAATGTTATAAAGTTAAGATTTTCGCGTGTTTTTAGTCAGTGAATGAGCTCAAGGATTTCGCTAGCTGTCCACATACTAAGTTTCCAAAATATTACGTACTAGGGGATGTGTTCAGCAGTGGCCTTCTTCCGGCTGATGATGAATGTCATAAAGCATCTTCTTGGCTACCATTTTGTATGGGATGTAGATGGATGGGATGGATTTTGTATGCGACCGTCATTGTAGACATTTGTTCATCTGACCAGGTAACACGTTAAAATATGTCATTCCCATACATAGCGATGATGGCTCAGTGTTAGTAACGTTGGCTCGCGATCCGTAGGAGGTGGTCTCGCATCCTACATAGAACTTGAGCTTTCGGTGAAGGACAACATCGTAATAAAACCATAGCTTGGTGGTAGGTATTTTCTAGTACTCGCCTGGCTAGCTACCACCCTCATGTTAAGAATCTGTCGTCAAGCACCTATCGGTGTGTTCCGGCAGCCTCACTTGAGAGCCAGTGCCCAATTCAGCTGTAGCGTGACGCCACCTTCAACCGCATCGTCACTTAACATCAGGTGACTTGCAGTTAAATGCTACCTTGTAAGTAATAAAAAAACCATTCATTTAAGTTCTTTTCTATTAGCGTTAAAGATTTAGCAAGCATCATGGCTAAGGGCGCTGGGTATACTCGTAACAGTAAATTGATATAGCTAGGTCCATTGAACTCGGCCGTTAATTAGTACAATCTTGTACTAAGTACACTATGGTAGGTGCTGATAATGAAATGCGTGTGCCATCCTAGCCGCCTTATGTCATGGTTGAATCGACGCTTAGCCGCAGATGCTGCGGTCAGGCCATCGGATAGCTGTCGTTATTGGTAAAATATCAACATAATTTATAATAGGATTTGTATTGTTATCTGCATCTGAAGATTAATATACATACCTACCAATACAATGTTACGTTTTGTTTAGAGATAACCAGCTGCCCCACGGTTATACACGTGATTTTTTCATTACATCACTATTTTTGAGTATGGATGGATGGATGGATTTTTGTTACTCTTTCCCGCAAAAACTACTGAACGGATCTAAATGAAATTTGGAATAGAGATAGCTTATATACCCTAGATTAAAACATAGGCTACTTTTTATCCCGGAAAAAGGTTCCTGTGGGATAACAGAAGACGCGGGTGAAACCGCGGGGCGCAACAAGTTTATCATAAATGCGAAAGTAACTCTGTTTGTTTGTTTTTGTCACAACTAAACCACTAAACCGATCTTCATTAATTTGGTAGGTACAGTCAACGACAAAAGTCGCCAAGCAATAACATTTTTTCCAATTTACTTTATCATCTTAAACACCAACCTTCGACCGGATGGATCATCACTTCAAATCAGGTGTTGTTTTATAGTCAAACGCTACTTTGTAAGTTGTAAGAAAAAAATAACAAACATTTCTGATTTAATACGCGTTTGGCCAATCGAGTATGATCAGCTACTTTTGTCGCTGACTGTACGTAGATCGTTCTAAACCTGGGAAAGGATATGGGATAATTTTTATCGCGACACACTGTACCTAGTCCACGCGGGTGAAACCGCTGGGAACAGCTAGTAAAACATAATTCCCCACTTTCTTTCATTAGTACTTGTTCATTGTTTGTCATACGAGTCTAGTTAATTAGTTTAAAAACATTCTACGAACTGCAAAATGTGACTTTATTCCATGAAATAAAACGATGTTAATTTATTCCAGATTCGACAGGTAAAGGTTCAACGTTTTTCTAAAAGCTCCGTCAAAACAATGGTTCTGTTTTTGTATGTAAAAGTTTCCAACTATCACATCAGAGACTGCTGTTTTTGTACCATGTTGCCTTTGTCCACATATAGTGCCAGGAAGGGTGATGTGCCTAGTACATACGTAGGTACACTGATTGTAATGGCTGGTATACTATGTTTATCTATAATGTTTAGTGTGAGCGGCCTGATTAGTGTTTAGCGTTTCTGCTTAGTATAGTGTTTAGTCCTCAGCAAAGTACAGTGTTTAGTAGAGCGGTCTATTTTTAGTGTAATTAGCTTTCCTGTCTTTACCACTAACTACACTTGGACAGGGTGGTTTTTCTACTATGGGTGCTTTTTCTACTTTCATAAATAATGAAGTTCATAACAGTAAATAAATCTCGTAGAAATACATAGTGCATTCTTTTTTTAATTTGTCAACAAAACAGAACCAAACAGGATTTGGAGGGTTTGTTTGACATATACCTACTACACACTCCATAGTTCTGGTAACCTAAAATATATTTCAAAGAATTTACTTAAAATCGTATTACACATTGTGGGAGATTAACTAAGTACTAATCACTATACACTAAACAGTGTAGGGACTAAACACTTAAGGCAAACAAAGTGACGTAATGAAGGCAAGATAGAATGAAAAGCACTATCAGAAATGGCTGTCATTGTATGTCATCATAACATACATACCATAGACAATGGTCGCACATAATGTATCGCTCGTCTCGCTTGTTTCGCTCGCTCGTCTACTCATTCGGAACACCACCGACGTCCGTGTCAGGGTTGCCATTATGCCCTGCTTGACAGCTGACAATGGCGGGAAATATCGGCTATTGATTAAAGTTTTAATTACATCATACTGTGCTCGTGACTATCCATAATGGATATTGTAATTTTATTTTGCGTTAAGGTTTAACATAAAATTCGAGTGCATTGTTTTCTAGTGGAATTCAATATTGAGGTGAAACAAATGAATGCCATATTTCGTCCTATTATATGTTTGTAGTGTCAATTAATTTAACAGCACCATGCAGCTGTGTAATTAATACATTCGATACATGAACACTCTTTGTTAAATCTCAAATCTCTTGTTTGACCATAATGTCGCGGGATGTTATGTGATGATGTGGTTGAAGGAGGCGCCATCCTACCGCCTGGATTGGGAAATGGCTCTCAAGTGAGATTGCCGGAACACACCGATAGGTTAGTGACAGATTCTCTACTTGAGGATGGTATCTAGTAGCCAAGCGAGCAGTAAACTACCACCAAGCAAGAATCATTAAATTTTGTGAGACAACAAAGTTGGATACCCTACACATTTTTTACGCCAATAACAGCCATTTAAACCATAAATCGCTTGGCAACATTTAAAAAAGTTGAACTAGCCCTAATTCCAACATGGCGTCACTATTTCCCGCGTTCATTAGATGAATTGAACCGAGACATTGTACAGTTAGCGACAAAAGTGGCTAAACATATCGACTCTTCCAATTTTTTTTTACCACTTTGGTATCCAAACTTGGCTGATCTGGAACGGTTTTGGACACTTCTGTGTGCTCAGCTACTTTTGTAGCTGACTGTACGTTATCTGTCGTCGTTATGCCTACAACTACTGCGACTCGTCCTCACATCCGGGCACACCCATTGCGAATCATCGTCATAATTGTTTTCCTGCTTCCATCGAGAACCCTTTGTTCTCTGATTTGGTTTAAGTTTGAAAGACATTTCTAAATTCAAAATGGCGGATGTCACACAACGGTAGAAATTGTGCTAAAGTTGGGATTAAACCTTCAATCAGAATGTGTTCTCCCTTTAATTTAACGTGAATATGAAGTGGGCATTTTTTAACCATTTTTTTTATTCAATTCTGCCAGTGTTTTCTATTTTCCAGCTATTTTCAATATTAACCTCTCGTTTTTGACAAATAATAAAATTAGTCTTGGCAACACTGACCTACATGTTTAAAAATCAGATAAACTCTTTGTTAGTGGCTCACGTGTTCACGACTGAAATTGCATTTAAAATTATTTCCAGATATACCTACAGTTAGTTTATTTCTAACGTCGTTGCAGTCTGCAATTTTTATGTTCAAGTGCTATTGTGAAAAATTAATGATAACCGATAACTGTTTAATAGAAGATAATCATAATTATGAGGGATTAATTTAATTGCGTTATAAATTACCACGTGTTATGCTCCAACAAATCTCAACCTAGCGCAGTGTTAATTGATTGATATCTAAAACAGCCAATTAAGGTCGGAACTACTCGGAACACCCTTTCCCCGCAAGGTGTTGAGGAGTCCTGCAGACCTGAGAGTAAACAAAACTTATAATAAACAAGGAAATATTTGCAAAATAAATCAAGACCTTCTGAGTATTGTATCTTTTTTTAAAGAAGACACTCTTCTGGTATGTTAGGGTAAGAATTTTATCATAATATATTGGTTATTTTTTTATTACAGCAGTTATAGATAAAATTGGTGATTGAATGATTTCTGCCTTAACTTATATAGTTAATTCGTAATATTATCGGGTTAGCATCAGCTTTCAATACCTTTATCTATATGGCAATACTGTTTGATAAAATAAGTATATTTTTCCTCATATTTTCAAAGCCCTTTCTTTAATCGTTCTTCTAGCTATGAACTGAAAAAACAAGACGATAACAGCGTCTGAATCTCACCTAAAAAGCACTTAATATGTTTATATACTAAACTAAAAAGATTTTTAAATACCGTTGTATTACTTTACTATGGTTGTAGCTAAAAAAACTACTGGAAATCAATATATAAAGTTACAAACAAACTTACTTGCAATAATACAGTCTGCCATCTCTCCCCGTGTGCACCGTCCACCCCTCCTTCAGCTCCGCTTGTAGCCTCTCTAGGGCCGCCTCATCCTCCACCGCCGACCTCCCAAGCCTTGGGCTCCCCGACCCCAATCTTGGACTCCCAGGTCCCAGCCCAGGACTGCCACACCCCAATCTCGGACTACCGTACTTAAGACTGGCGCCCAATTTGGGGCTACTCGTGCTTGAAGCGCCATCGCTCGGACTGGGGCTACCGGTGTGCCTAGGGCCGAAACTGGGGCTGAGGTTCGGCCGAGGGCTCTGAGGGAGTTTAGGGCTCGCCGTGCCGCTGGGACCAGGAGACGAAGACGCCTGCTGCAGCAGCATTGCTTTCATGTCATCCCACCATTTTAGGGATTAGTTTTGTCTGGAACAAGAGAAAATCATCTTAAATTATTATTCTGGAGCACGTAACATCATCATCAGCCTTTTTACATTCCCAGTGCTGGGACTCTGGCCTTCTCTCAGAGATAGAGTATGGGCTGTTGGTAATCTACAACGCTGGCCCAGTGCGGGTTGGTAGATGTTGCATGCCCATGCCGCTTTCCTCACGATGTTTTCCTTCACCGTTTTTGAGCATTGGCAATTCCGCTCATAACTTATTAAATCATAGGCCAAGAGGATTCAAACTCGGTTTCGGCGTCTTGTAAGTCGCACGCGTTACCGTTCGGCCGCCATAGCTTGTAACGTACCTAGTTAGTAAAGACTTCCATCCCATCTAAGCCGCAAATCAAATACCTAGCAAAGCTGCTCGCCGTGAGATTAAACGAACCAGTGAGCTAGATATTATTCGATCTCACGATTTCACAGTAAACGGGCACATAACGCATTCAATACACAAACGTATGCATAGCATGAACATGAACATTCCAGACCAATATTAGACGGTAAAAAATATACACAGACATACACAAACGGCTTCGGCGTTCCCTCTAAAATGGCAACACCGATTAATACTGGCCGTAAAAAGTACACTGCGAGTACCGTCCAAATTGCCGCGAAAAAAAGGCTGCCTTCCCGCGCAAACCGCACAATTGCTGGAACGAGGGAACATGAATGGAAGCGGCCGCCGTCCGCCATTTTCACGTTGACATTTTGTTTGTGCCCGTTCTTTTTCACCTACTCGATATTATTTCGATATATTTTTATTCCCAACTTCGTGGGATCATAATATAAAATAGATTTCGGGGAATCAAGTTATACATATCAACGTTGGACGATAAAGGTAAGGATATTTTTAAAAGAAGTTAGTAAATGTTTATTCAGAGTGTACCAGTTGCGGAGAATTTTTTTTCTGTCGCTTGAGAAATTGTGAAATTGTTTGAACTAGGTATACAATTTTTCGAAGAAATGCAAAAGTCGTTTTGGTGTCAAAGATTTTGCTTGAGCACTTATTGTGTTAGTTACTTACACAGTGTTGTTTAAATAATTAGGTACCTACGATTTCCTTTTGGTGTCTATTTGAAATATGTGATAATGCTAACTCTATAGGCAGACACCAAACGACGCGTCAGAAGAAATATAAAATACCGCACAAAGTTGCCATTTCCAAAAATTAATGAGATTTTAGCGACAAACGGTAACAAATATACAAAAGCAAATTAATAAATATTAATTGTTTTAAAATAAATATGTACTTAGGTAGAACTTTTGACGCGAATTGTTCAAAAAATTAAGGGTTTCTAAGTAAATTATAATAGTGTAATCCAAATTATCCAAAATATATCTACTTACCTACCATAAAAGTCTTTACCCGTGGAAAACTGGGGCGGGTCGCTTGTTTTACGGTTTAATGATACTGTCCTCATATCTCCGGGACTGTCGTTTTCTAAACTAGACTACTTTGATAGCGTCTTACTTTAGACAGCATTATATCCAAACAACGTCGTGACAGGAAAAGCTTATCTGAACGTCGCGTCGGGTACACCTTATAATGCGGAATTGGCGCTCCGCCAGAGGATGTGATTGGAATAAACGGTCCAGGGTAGTGTTCTCACGTCTTCAGTGATAGCGCCACCGACACTGTTTGAAGGTGTGTTTACAATAGATAAGCGTTTGGAGTAAGAGAGAGAAAGCAATTGGGGAATAAAAGATTAGAGCATGGTGTCTTCCCGTTATCCCGCAGGAACCTTTTTCTGGGATAAAAAGTATGCGCCATGCGGTAATCCAGGGTATAAGCTATCTCCATTCCAAATTTCGTTCAGATCCGTTTTGTAGTTTTTGCGTGAAAGAGTAACCAGCATCCATCCATCCATCCATCCATATAATATACAAACTTTTGCGTTTATAATATTAGTACTGTTGATTTACTAGCGTGGGCTACAATTTATCGCCATAAATAGTATCCTCTGTCCTTTCCCATAGTTCAATCTAACTACTATGCCAATATTATAAAATAGCAATCCGCCGGACTGGGCATGGGTAAGGCGCAATAAGACTATAAGGCCCTGTTCAGTGCGACGCGGATGACCTACGCGGACGTCCGCGACGGACGGTAAAATGTATGAAACCTTACAGCGCGTTCAGAGCGACGCGGAGCTGTCCGTGTGGCGGAGAGCTATCCGCGCGCGGTCGAAATCGCTCCGCGCCGCTCCTCCGCGCCGCGGACGTCCGCGGGCGGACGGTGCTTGGTTCTAATGTATTTGTTCAGTGCTCGGCGGACAGTCGCGCGGAGCGGATTTAAAGTACTGTCGTTGTCGTGGCGGCTGCCTCAAATGTGCAAACCGAGAGGGTTATACAAGAAGTACGACTCGATCACGATCCGCATCGCACTGAACGACAAATTCATCCGCGACGGACGCAAAACCTAGTCCGCGTGCGGATGCTCCGCGTCGCACTGAATAGGGCCTAAGGGGATAAGGAGTCTTGCAACGTCATACTGACACTCACACAGCACTTTCAGCTCTTCCTGAATTTTCCAATTATCCGGGTAACTTTCTTTTCTTTTCTTATATCTTTCTAAAAAAGACAAGACTATTACAAACATTTACAAAAATCGTAACCATTTCCAGTCAGCCGTTTACAAATGATTCACTTAATAACGATGGGCAATCAACTGTTATTGATATAGATTTTGTTGTACGGTCACAGAATATATATATATACTTTTATATATATACAATTATGTATCAGACAGATATTTAATTTTAATGATATGATGTATAAGGAAAGTGTGAGCTCAGGCTTCCATTGATCTAGGAATGTTCCAGAAATTAACCCTCTACAGAGAACGATATTCCGAATAGGTACTGTTAAATTGAACAGTAATGAAGCGTTCCTTCATTAACCTTACAATATTAAAAGCCATTGAACCATTTCCGAAGTTGCTCGAAATAATATCCCTGGCATTACCTGTGGTGTTCGGATATTAAACCAAGCTGAAAGGTCTGTTTCACCACTGACGGATAAACTATTTACTAGTCGAAATATCTGACACAAAATATTAATAGTATTACTTACTACTTACTCAAAACTGTATAGGGGCCTGGGCCTAAAATATAATAGTGATTTTAAACTTATTTCTTCTGCGTACTTTTTGTAAATTGAATGTTTAATTTCATAATCTTCCACTGGTTTTGAGTAGCATAGTTTATAAACAGCGCATCATACCAAAATTAAAAAAAAGTTACCACTAATAACATATACTACACTTTACAATTAATTAAATTGTATTCATCAATCACTTTCTTACATCATAGTGCTTTTTGTTTTAATTTCGGACTGCTTCATCAAAAATCATTTAGAGTAAAAATGAAACTGCTCTAAATCTGCACAACATTAATTAAACACGTTTTCTCATTGAATTTTCTAATTTTACTAAGTAATCTTGAACACCAAACATTGGGCGTCATCAGCGACTTTTTCGCCAACTGTAAGTACCTACATTTATTCGTCAAAAATAACTTTATCAGGAAGTGGTAGAACTGCCCAAAAGATTATAACACTGACCGGACGTAACCTTTAACCAGCTTTTACAAATTTAACGTTGACATGACATGCCGTGCCCTGTTTAGGTACCGCTTGAACTTTTAATAGATACCCATGCTGATACTGGACCGTGTGAAGCGGCCTTTATGGTCTAAACATGGACGTACATCGCCCTAATTAAAAGCGGTTGTGTATGTAGCTTTATCTTAATTTTGTTGTGAAGGGATGGGAGACCGTGACTGAGTGTTGAAAACAAGATTATATGTCATTTTTACATCTGTCAAAGTGTCAGAAAGTAAAAATGACAAAAAGTAAATGTCAAGGAGTTAGAGATCCCGCGGAAAGAGAAATACGCGCTTCCACAGTTTTTACTCGCAATATCCCGATTTCCTCTGTTTTGTCCCTATTTTTGGCTTGTTTTGTGTTCCCCAACCCCTACACTACAGGGTAGAATAAATATGGGTCCTGGAGTCCTGGATTTTATTTAAAGTCAACATCCTACTAATATTATTATAAACGCGAAAGTTTGTATGTATGGATGGATGGATGGATGTTTGTTACTCTTTCACGCAAAAACTACTGAACGGATCTGAATGATTGTCGGAATGGAGTTACCTTATACCCTGGATTACCATATAGGCTACTTTTTATCCCGGAAAAAAGTTCCTGCACGGAGAAAAAAGACCTTCCGAAATACCGTTTTCCTTCCGAGTCAAAAGAGAAAAAAAAAACAATTTAAATTGTGATTCAGAAGGAAAACTAATTCAAAATAAGGAAGGAAACGGTCTTGGAAGGTAAAGACTCAGAAGGAAAGTCAGAATTTTTTTTCTCAGTGTGCGGGAAGACGCCGCTGAAACCTAGGGGCGCAACTACATAGTTCTTTTATAACAAGAAAGTGACTGCGACAATCCTACAAGATCATGTTAAGGTTATGTAGGTACGTCTGTCAAACAAGCCACTTGTTGGACGCAGGTTGTGTAATGTGAATTACTGACAGTACAATACCGCAGTATTTCATCTATATCAAATTGCTTTTCTAACAGATGTCAACGACCTATCTCGAGGCGCATGACATAACAGTTGCGGTAATGGCTGCGGTCGAAGCTAATCTATCCGCGGCCAGTAGCCCAGCGACCACTTTCCTTTTTAGAGCAACTGTGCTTTCTATGCTAAGGAAGCAAGGCAGCACTGAGAATAAAACTCGGACTTTCCTTCTGAGTCTTACCTTCCAAGACCGATTCCTTCCTTTTTTACCTTAGATTTCCTTCTGAATCATAAATCCTTCCCTTTTGACTTAGAAGGAAAACGGTATTTCGGAAGGTCTTTTTCTCCGTGTGTGATGTTAGATTAAGTTAGGCTAACTAACTAACGAGCTGAGATGGCGCAAAGATCCAAAGTGAGTAATGGCATCTGTAATGAAAGCCAGGAGGAGTCAGGAGAGTAAATAGCACCCCACACAGATCTGGAAGAATCACTCTAACCAGTCACCAAAATATTTTCCCTGCTCCCAATACAAATCGACTGTCAGTGTCACCATTTTTTTTTTTTTTTGTTTTGTTTGGCGTCACACGATTAGTGTATTTGCCAGTGTCAAGTATAAAAGATTTCAAACTCAGAGAGTTGAATCAAGTTTAAATGATGATGGTGATGACGATGATGAGATGATGGGATGAGGATAGTGTTTAAGTAAAGTAGTGGTGCTTTACTTAAACTTTACACGGACTTTTTTGGAGCAACTTGAAAAGTCACTTTCACAACTTTATTTCAATTTCCCACACTCGTACACATTAACGAACACATAATGGTTAATAATCCACCAATATTACACATTATCACTCGAAGAAACACAAGTTTTGGAAATAAAAACAAAATTTTCACGTTGACAATTCGATTGCCGCCAAAAAAGTCCAGTGTCACCATTATTTCCCGCCAAAACTCTACTCATCAGAATTGATGGAGAGAATATAAAGTTGCCATCCACATAAAATGTGTGCAATCGTAGACATTCTGCCACAGATATAATAATTATTATAATTATATGAATAATTGCAATATTAAAGTAAGAGAACGAAGTAACTATGAATTCTAATTGTTACATGTTTCTTAGGGTTATATTGTGACCTAAGACGTACCTATTGTTCGACTAACTAACTACACTGAGAAAAAAATCTGACTTTCCTTCTGAGTCTTTACCCACCAAGATCGATTCCTTCCTTATTTTACCTTGGTTTTCCTTCTGAGTCAAAAAGGAAGGACTTGTGATTCAAAAGGAAAGTCAGATTTTTTTCTCAGTGTACACCGTGATCACTTTAAACGTCAAACTTAAAACTGCCTGTTCCAACCTCCTTAGTAGTTCCGGAAACAACCTCTTGCATCTAAACTCACAAACAAACTTTACTTCTATAATTAATAATAATAATAATAAATTATTTATTTGCTCAAAGAAAGAAAGAAAGAAACATGTTGGGTACTTATACATAACATAACACTAGGTGTAATGGTTTAATAAATAATGGTGAACTTAACATTTTACCGTACCCTTGGGAAGCTCTGCACCCCGCACTAGGTCTCTAATGAGCCTGTATGGCGGGTATACAGCGAATCTTTACAGCTACGCCAATATGCAAATTATACGTGTAATAGTAGTGTTCAAATCTCATACAAGTAACAACAACATTGTGATATCTTAAGCTATCACAAACATGGGTTCTGTGTTATTTAATACTACACTAATAAATACATACAATACTACTTTATACTAAAGTGAGGATGTGTGTTAGGGTGTGCTTGTGAGGATGTGTGTGAAGTGTCTGTGTCTAGATATGTGCGTGCGTGTGTGTCAGCTAGCGTGTCTGTGTAGGTGTACGTGTTATGAGGTAGGTTGTGTTAAACGTAAAAACGCATTAATATAATGCAATAATAGATACCAGTTAGAATTCAAAATCATTCAGTGATAGCCATTAATTTTTCGGTTTCGTTGTAGTCGAGTGTAATCAAATGATCTTTTAATAATTTAGCACAGTTATATCGGTTGTTGGTTGCAATAGTAATGAATCGACTTAATCTATTATAGAGAGTTGGTCCTGCGTATTTAAGACCTTTTGCACCAAATTTCGTTCGCGCATTTATAGCTTTAAAAACAATGTCTTTTCTACGCTTCTTACTTCTTTCCTCCATTGTGTTAATGTCAAGCAGTGCGTGCTGTCTTAGAACTATAGCTTTAACGAAAAGCTGTCTAACTGTAAGAACAGAGCAATTCTTGTATAGTTCGTGCGTTGGGAATCGGCGAGGCTTGAAGCTCATCACTTTCAGTAGTGCTCTCTGAGATCTTTCTAACGCGATTAGATGGGTCTTCGCAGCAGATCCCCAAACTGATATACAGTAGCTCAAAATTGACTGTGCTAAGGCAGAGTATACAGTGTTCAATGTCTTGACGTCAAGCACATGTCTTAGTTGTTTAAAAATGTAAATAAGTTTTCGTGTACGTCCAGACAGGTATTTAGTATGTTCAAGCCAGGTAAGATTTCTATCCAATATAACACCCAAATATTTTATTGTCGAGGTTGAGTTCAGATTAACACAACCACAGTTATCTGTGTCAATGCATGTAGCTGCGTGCATTTTTAATTGTAAAGGCTGCTTAGGTTGAGTGGAGTTGTTAATTGTAAAGGTGATGTATTTGGTTTTCATTACATTAATTGACAATAGATTGTACCTTAGCCACCTCGATACAGTATCTAGTCCTTTGTTAGTAGTTATTTCAGCTTCATTCCAAGACATAGAATCAAACAAAAGTACAGTATCATCAGCATATGTAACTACTTTTCCATTTTCTAGTTTTAGATCACATAGATTATTTATGTATACTAAAAACAGCGTAGGTCCGAGTATACTGCCCTGTGGCACCCCGAACTTGATGTCTGCTTCGTCACTTAACAACTCACCAACTCTAATTCGCTGTTTCCTACCTGTAAGATAACTCTCGAACCATTGAAGAGCCACATCTCTAACACCAATAGATTCCAGTTTTGCCAATAGGATGGGGATGGAAACGGTGTCAAAAGCTTTTGCTAAATCTAGAAATACAGCTATAGTTTTTTTACCTTTATCTAAATTTGACCTAATATGTTCTGTAACTTCTAACACTGCATCTTCAGTACTTCTCTTATTCCTAAATCCAAATTGGTTTTTCGATAATAAGCCTTTTGTTTCTAAATATTTCTTAAGCCGGTTGTTCATAAGTTTTTCTAGTATTTTTGACATCGTTGGTAGTAAAGATATAGGCCGATAGTTTGTGACACCGCTTTCATCACCACCCTTGTATATAGGACAAATAATGGACTTCTTCAACTGCTTTGGGAATACACCGCTTTCAAAACTAGCTTGGCATATTGCCGTAAGAGGTTCTGCGATATACGGAAAGATAATTTTAAATAGTAGTCCAGAGGCCTTGTCCCACCCAGGAGCAGAGTTGTTTCTAAGATTTCTAACAATATCATATATTTCCGATTGGTCTGTGCTTAGAAGCCCAAAAGATGAAACAGCAGTACTAATTTGATTATATTTCAAGGCTATGTCTTTTTCTGTATTGTTAAGTGCAGAAAGTGTATCACAAGCTAGTTTTGATCCAACATTTATAAAATAATCATTTACCATATTTAAAGAATTGATAGGATCCGTTTGCAATTTAAGAAGATTTTCTATTGGATTTAATTTGGCGGGAAAGTTACAGATTCTTTTAATATTTTCCCATGTCTTTTTCTTATCGTTGCTGTGTTTCTTTATCTCCGACCGCTCAAACGCTCTCTTGAGTCTTTTTAGAATTTTATTACAAGTGTTTCTGTATTTAATGTATATGTTTTTTATATCAGTATTGTTGGGGTTTTTTTTACATTTAAGATTTAGTTTATCTCTTTTTCTCATGCATTTAATAAGTCCTGTGGTAATCCAAGGCTTAATATTAGCTCTAGATCTAGGAATTATTTTTTTAATCGTATGTTTTTGTATAATCAGATGAATTGTGGTCATAAACGTTTCCGTAGCCTTTTCTATATCTGTGAGGTCAAGTACTTCGCTCCAAACTATTTCAGATAATTCTTTACATACATTATCATAATTAGTATGAGTGCATGTTCGGTTCAACGGGGTGATTTTTTTAAGTTTGGTATTCACCTGTGATACAACAGGAGAGTGATCTGTGATTGTTGCTGGGAGTATTAGAGTCGTAGCTGTGTTTTTTGTTTTAATCATACAGTGATCAAGACATGTTCTGTCCCGAGTGGCAAACCGATGACCTGGTAGTAGCCCATGACTTGCTAACAGAGTTAGATATTCATCTGAGCGCCTATCAGTATTTCCAAGGGTGATATCGATATTGATATCTCCAGCTAAGATTATGTTAGGATAATTTTTCAAAGATAGTAGCACACTTTCTAGGAATTCAATAAAATTTGTTATATTTAAAAAGGATGGGGGTCGATATAAAGCTATCACAGCTAACTCCTGTCCCACCTTTACTATGATACAGTTTGCATCACTTGCCTGGGGTTCATAGCACTTTATATTAGCTAGATTATTTTTATAATACAAAACGACACCATCATTTTGATTTATGTGGTTTTTTGTATAACATACGTCGTAACCGGCAAGTTGATTTGGTACGTAGTTTTCAGATGTCCAGCATTCTGTAAATATAAGAACGTCTAATTTGAGCTCAATCCTACTCAAGAGAACCATGAAATCATCGTAATTTTTATTTATACTTCGTATATTTATAGCTATAACTGTGATTCCCGTGGTATGCAAAGATGATGATAAGTATCTTCCACAATCCTCCGGCTCGTCCAACATATATGATGTTGAGACACTGACATTGTCAATGTCTGTTACAATCTCATTATTTGGAACCATCATTTGATTTTATTATAAAAAAATAATAATAAAAATGTATCTCATAATATTGGACGTGCTCAGGGAGAATGTAGTAGACATTATACGTTTTAACGCCGCGTTTAACCGTTTCAGTGAATGTATGTTGAGTGTATGTTTGTATGTCAGCAATCTGTGTTGATTGTGGTGTGTGCTTTGTATGTGTTGGCTCCTTATGATGATAATTATTTTCTAATAGTAAACTTAACCAATAGTAAGAGAAAAAGACATTTAATAATATAAAGCTATGATAAATACGCACTCGATTACGACTTATGGATACATATTTGTTATAAAAGTGGGCGCAAGAATTAGGATCTAGTCAGTCTTTTAAGGTAGCACTTGAATCCAGAAGTTGTTCAACATTCTTTATCTCGATTACCGGCTGTCCCTCTTCTTTGCGTAGAAAAATTTTTCCTCTGTTGGTCCAACAGTACTTCCAATCGCCTTTTTTGACCAGGTCGCGTGAGAGATAGTGTAAGTGTTTAGCCTTTTTTGTTAGGTACTCACTAACGTAAATAAATTTCTTATCTCCCGGCACATTGATATCGTTAGTGTTGAGCTGGTTGCTTTTATTATTCATATTGTAGGCCTTTACAGCTTTATGGAAGTTCAACTTTTTCTGCACTGTAGTGAACTCTAAAATGACAGGCCTTACACGACCTTCTTTTGCTGGTAGGCGAAATGAGCTGCGCACATCTCTTGAATAATCAAATTCTAATTGGAGGACATGATGCATTTTATCAAATATTTCCAACATCTGCATGTCATTGTCCACTGGTAAGTTTCTTATTTCTACACTTGTTTCTCTCACCTTCCGCTCCATATTTTCTAATTGCTGTTCCATCAGACTAGCTTGTCCCGTTGAGTCCTTCTCTTTGCTCTCTAAGACTTCCAAGCGTGATTTAAACTCTTTCTGCTCACTGATAATTTCAGACATAGACTTTTTTATGTCTAGATTTGATAATAATAGCTCTTCGTTTTGTTTTTTTAATGTACACATACTTGAGTTAAGTTGCGCAAATTGCTCATTCTGATTAGCTCGGAGGTCTTTCAGCATGTGTTGCATACTGGCATATATGTCATTCATGGCTTTTGTCATGTCTTCACATGAGTCAACCGGATATTTTCTTTTTTTCATAGTTGAGTAAGCCATATCTGAGTCCGGCTCTGGAGTGCGGAACAGATCCGGGTGCGAGCTAGACTCAGTCAGCCTTGGTGGAGTACGCATCATGTTGCCCAATGTCGTAGGTAGTGTAGACATTACTTTACAAACCACGAAAATGTTCCAATAAATCGATATTAATATCAGCTTGCCAGAGACAACTCTAATAATATTTGTCGAAAGTCGGCTCCGCGTAATTATTTTTTTGTTGTCAACAATGACTGAATGACGCGTTGTAAAACATACCACGCACGCAGGCACGCACGCAGGTTTCGCACTTACGCCGTTGCCGTAACCGCGAAGATCCTCTGCGCACTGCGCGTAGTGCAGTAGGCCGTATCTGCACTCGTCGTCCGGCCTACCGTCTAATATAGGGACTCGCTGCAAGTACCGCGAACTTTCTTCTTAAGTTATTGATTTATTTCGCACTATCACGTTGAGTACGATACATATACGATTTCCTTGTACTGAGCTGATAAATTTAGTATAAATTTGGAGTTGTTTAACACTGATTTGAACAGATTTTTTACAATAAATTGCGGAGCTGTTTGTATAACGTGTTGACCGTCTAACTGAGGCGTTCGAAAAAGCATAGATTTAAATTAAAATAGAAGCGTAGAGCCAATTATTATAACAATAACAAAGACGATCCACGTGCATTACGTCACCCACCCACCTTAAATGTAAATGAGGCCTTAAATTCTCTAAGGATGTCCCACACTGATAAATGTAGACGTTTCTATACTACTCTTTCTTCTTATATCATTTTTTATGCCACAGTTTGTTTGTTGGTTTTTTCTTCTTTGACGCAACAATAGACATGGGCCTGAAATAACTTACGACGAAATTAATAATCGACCCTGATCTGTTTTTCGCGGTTTTGGATCGATATGTCAATCTTTTTTAGGGGTAAATCTTGCCATTAACCGATCCGCGGATTGAATTTGCAATCTCTACATGCAATCGGATCTATCCGTCGGAGTAATAATATGTCAAGCCCTACACTGAGAAAAGAATTCTGACTTTCCTTCGGGTCGCCCTCTTCCCTCTCATATGGTCGAGGAGAGCGATGGCTGGCATATGCGTCAACTCGTGAACGGGTGCTGCTTGTGGGGTCTGGTCTGCTTTGGTTGTGATCCCGCAACTCGTTAATATTCATGTTCCCATATCCCAATGTGTACAACCAAACAAGAGAAATCTTATTAGTAAAGCTAATTAAAAAATATCGGACCATTAGATGACAAAAAAAAGCTTGGGATTTTAGTGAACTTGCTCCAATTCAATCAATTAGTAATAAGAATAAAATTGTCAATGTGATCGCGTCAAAAAAATTACCTGCCGGGCGTTTCTTGCCTGTTCTTTTGCCGGCGTAAGGAGGTTGGAACAGGCGTAGCTAGTTTTAAGTTTGACGTTTTAAAGTGATCACAATGTATCCTATTGAATAAATAAATAAATTGAAATTGAAATTGAGTCTTTACCTTTTTTTTTTTTTTTTTTTTTTATTTGATAAAGTTTTCCACTACAAGCTCGAGGCCCGTACTTTTGTCAACACATTTTCTTATAATATAATTAAGTTTTTCCGCGTTTAAATATAATTATATTATAATATAAGTCTTTACCTTCCAAGACCGATTCCTTCTTTATTTTATATTAGTTTTCCTTCTGAATCACAAGTCCTTCCCTTTTGACTCGGAAGGAAAACGGTATTTCGCAAGGTGTTTTTTCTCCGTGTAGTACTAAAATGACATAATATTATGAAATGACATATCGATCCAAAACCGCGGATAACGGATCAGGATCGATTATTAATTTCAGGCGTTAGGCTACTTTTTATCCTAGAAAATGCACGGTTCTTGTGGAAATTGCCATGCGAGTGCAACCGCAGGACCCAGCTAGTCATAATCGTCACATCGTCAACTTTACATTTATAACAATGTAAAAGGGTGTTGGTTGGTTTTTCGTTCTTTTACGTAGCAATGAAGAAATGTATTACAGTTACTTTTACATAGGCTATTTTTTATCCTAGAAAATTCACGGTGCTTGCGGGACTCTCCACAGGAGTGAACTCGAGGGATAGCTAGTAATATATCCTACTAATATTATAAACGTAAAAGTTTGTGAGTATGGATGGATGGATGGATGTTTGTTACTCTTTCACGCAAAAACTACTGAATGCATTTTGATGAAATTCGGAATGGAGATAGCCTGGATTAACACATAGGCTACTTTTCATCCCGGAAAAAGGTACCTGCGGGATAACGGGAAGACGCGGGTGAAACTGCGGGGGGCAACTAGTCCATATATAAAGAAACAGTCGGCGTAACCGATCGACGTCATCCCACGCATAACCAATGTGCCGTGAGTCAGACTCTTTAGCATAAATAAACACATTGTTTCCACCTCGCAATGTATCTTATAACGTTGCCAATCCCGTTTTTCCGAGTTGAGGAAGAGCTAATGAGTGATGACTAAGAGTCAGTTCTGGCGCTGACAATGTCAAAGTCAAATCTATTCCTAGCATGACCTCACGACCTCTGTATATTGCGAGCTGAATGTAAACCAACCGGTGAGTGAGATGCGAGTGTTTACACCTTTAAATTAATCTAGAGTTCACTGCCTACTGCCAGCCACTCGGCGCAAGTCGGCATTTACATAAAGCAAGAAGTCATTACATTTTAAACGTTTACATCATACGTAGATGAAAAATATGAAAAGCGATGGTCCCAAAACTAAGCCTTGCGGCACCCCAGGGCTGGTAGGTAAACATTCTGGCTCACGTTCATTGCGAGTGCGATTTGTTACTTACATATGATTTTAACCGGAGAAGAAACGAAGATAAAATTGCTGTAGGTACCTACCTACTACTACTACTAGGCTCCATAAAGTTAGCAACTCGTTCAAAAGTCAATGTGTACGTTTTTTCAACAAAATCCCAAGTGAAATTCAAGACTTGTCTATAGCAAAATTTCAAGTCCGTATAAAGAGAAATCTTATTAGTAAAGCTTATTATAAAAACATCGGTCTATTTAAATAACAAAAAAGCTGGATATTGTAGTGAACTCGCTCCAATAAGAATAATAAAAATGAAATTGTCAATGTGATCGCGCCGAAAAAATTACCTGCCGGGCGTTTCTTGCCTGTTCTTTTGCCGGCGTAAAAAGGATGGAACAGACGTTTCACATGTTGTATATTTCTAAATAAAATATATTAAAGTTTGAAGTTCTTGCTTAGAAAACGCGGGAAGTGCCTTAGTACAACCTGCATAATATGAAAGATTTTCATAAAAAACCTACTTGTAATTTACACAATGTTGCTCTCATTTCGCCCGTAAACTAACTAGGTGTGAAGTGCCTCCGCGGGCGCAGTATCATTATAAAAAAGGGAATAAACCAGTTTACGGCGACAATGAATAGTCTAACATATTTTGCATGTTACTTTCACTACCATCCTCACATAAACATGGTTTTACGAGAACATCAAGCTAGCTGATACTGGTGCCGGTTTATGGCGCGTCTGACATTGCGAGACACATTTTATTTGGTTGCTTTGCAATTTACACTAGAGTTTATGGCTAATCGTTTTTATTTTTATACTGACTAGACGAGTCATCGAGAACTTTGTAAATTGCAACATTCTGTATTAACACTCCGTAAAACTTTAACGCCAGGCGTGCACTAGAAAATGCCTACCATGTGTTTGTTCTCCGAAAGCTCAAGCTCATTATAGGATTCAAACCCACGACCTAGGTATAGATCGCAAGCCAATTTCACTACCACTCAGCCTTTGTCACGCAAACAGACGTATTCTGTAACTCGAGAATAACGCTTATGTGTAAATCTATAATACTTGACAAATAAGCTCGGAATTGTAGTGAACTTGCTTCAATTCAATCAGCAATAACAAAAACAAATTAAATATGATCGCACCCAAAAAACGACCTGCCGGGCGTTTTTTGTCAGCTCTTTTGCCGGTATAAAGAGATCGTAAAAGGCGTACCTCTAAAGTTGACGTCATGTGAGCACACATGTTATATCCTACTAAATAAGCGTATTTCGCCATCGCTCAAAACGGTGAAGGAAAACATCGTGAGGAAACCAGCATGCCCAAGAGCTGCAACATTCAAGAGCATGCGACATCTACCAACCCGCACTGGGCTAGCGTGGTAGATTACAGCCCATACTCTCTCTCTCTGGGAGAAGGCCAGAGTCCCAGCAGTGGGAACGTGAAAGGCTGATAATGATGAAACGTATTTTGTAGTTTGGCTGAGGCAATCATCGCTGTAGGTGTAGAGACAATGGTCCTAATTACACGGAGCGTTTGACCCGACCACTTGAAGCACTTGGCCGGCTTCTAAGGATATCAGACACACTCCCTATACACCAGTACGCCTAGTATACAGGTTATGATAATTTACAAAAACTATAAAAGTTTTCGCTGGAAAAACGAAGGCACGAAGGCACGAAGGATTTGTGCTCACTCCAGGTGTAGGACTGGCAGGAGGTGGCGCAGGACAGACCGAAGTGGTGTCTTTTGTTATCGGAGGCCAAGACTCACTTTGGGTCGTTGCGCCATCTCAGTTAGTTAGTTATGGAAGTTTTTGTTTTCTTCAAACATGTTTTTTTTTCCACAAAACTTGGAGGGTCTAAAACGGTAATGTGGGTTATTTTAAATCGTTTTATTCCTATTCCAACAAAGTTATCGAGGTATTTTTTTGATTTAAGCCTTAAGCCTTACGTGTTGCCTCTTTGACAATTTTGCGGTAGTAAGCTTTGACGTTTACGAAAACCTTATAGTTTTCAAAACTTTTACCTACTTGTGATCGTTGATTAACAAAATAGTAGAAAAAAAAATGAGTAAGTACATAATTATGTGCAAAGAATAAAGAAAAAATTGCATTACCTCGTAGGTTACGTCTATCTAGAAAGTGCTCGTATATATTTATTTTTTTTGTCACTAAATTGTGACGTTGTAATTTTAGTTAATTTTGTCTTTGAAGAAACAAAACTGCTTTACTTACATAAAAATAGCTACCAAAATGATTACAGTAAATTATACGCATACATTAATTTATTCCTGTACAATAACAAATACCATAAAAATGTAACGACGACTTAAGAAATTCCTGTCTGCATTCAAACAGCCTCTAATTTTACTAATTAAAATTCATCAACTTCAATGCTCATTAAGTTTCACGACGGTAATTTATAAGTTAATTTAGATGTATGTAATGCTTGGGGGACCCCCTCACAAGTGCTTGCGTCCTCGTCGCGTCCCCCGGTAACGACCCGTGTCTGACCACCGTAACGGAGTGGCAGACCGGGCTCGGCCAAAGTGCACTTGTGCGTCGTAGCTTTCATTGCGGTTACTACGACGAATTGCGGATATGTCTTCTGATATGCCTTCGAGGGACGCCTCCGGGTGTTTCCTCAAACCAAAAGGCCCTTCTCAGGGCCAAACCGACGTTGTTTCGCCGGTTGTGGTCGGTGGTCGTCGCGCGTCTTTTGCTGACGTCGCTTCTGCGAGTTCTCGTCGCACGCGGTCGAACGCCTCGGCGTCGGACGCCAGTCGCGCACCAAGCGTGGCCAGCGTTTGTGGAACGGACGACGATTTGTCCGACTTGACCGATCCCGGAACGGACGCTAGTCTAATGTCGGAGTCGCGAAAGAGGCCGAAGGATGATGGATCTTCGGATTCGGGCGAGAAGCCGAAAAAGAAGGTCTACACGAAGAAGAAGGTGTTGACGGATACCCACGACGTGGGCCTGGCTGACGCCCAACGCCAGCTTAACCTGACCAAGCGGGAACAGCTTCAGCGAGACATGGAAGAGAAGGTCGCCGCCAAGGAGCAGCAGGCGTGCTCCGCCCGGGCCAAGGCCGGCTATGGAGCTTCCTGCGTCAACTACGCGGACTACTCCGTGGCGGAGCTGGAGCGGATGGCTGTGGAGGATAAGGGTGAAATCTTGGAGATCGCCTCCAAGTCCTCCAACCTGAAATGGACCTTTCAAAAGTCCCTGAAAAATCGGGCCGCAAGTATAAGCGGCATAGTCACCGAGTTGGCGCAGCGGAAGGCGACAGAAGAAACTCGGCAACTGCAGGCGAAAGTCGACCGCCTGCAGTCGGAGGTCAGCCAGCTACACAAGAAGCTGGCTGAGGTCACGGCACGGCCTAACCAAGCCGACCCAAGACCAGCGGCTGAAGGCCCCTCCTCCAACCTTGAGGATACCATCCGCAAGGTAATCCTGGAGGAGAGAGCCTTCACGAGGGCCTGCATAGCAGGCATTGAGGATCGGCTCCTGCCGGTGAAACGCCTCCGACCACCGCTCGCGGTGGACAAAAGGCCGCCAGAGCCGGAGCCATCCCCACCTCAGACGGAGGATGCCCTCCTTCCCTCTACTACCCCGTCTAATGCATGGACGCAGGTGGCAGGGAAGGGGAAGAAGGGCAAGAAGGCCAAGAAGGCCAAGAAGGCGCAAACGATGGCAGCCACTGCCGCAGCCATAGCGACTCCCCCCGACCCGTCCCAGACGACCGGCAAGGAGAAGAAGAAGAAGGGGGCTAAGTCGGCCCCCAAGCCCGCCACCACTGCCCCTGCAGCTAAACGGACCCCCGCTGGTGGGAGGAAGAAGCTCGTTCCTCCCAAGACCGCAGCCATCGTGATGACGCTCACCGATGAGGCTGCGGCAAAGGGCGAGACATATATGTCCGTCCTGGTGCGAGCACGAGCAAGCGTCAATCCCGCCGAGCTGGGGATTGCCCAAGTCTCGTGCCGCCGAACGAAAGCGGGAGCTCGGATTTTCGAGTTCCCGGGTGCCCAGGGCAGCGCCAATGCGGACCTTTTCGCTGCCAAGCTGAAGGAGGCCATTGCGGACGTGGCCAAAGTCGTCAGGCCAGTGAAAACCGTGACCCTGGAGGTGACCGACATAGACGATTCGGTCACCAAAGAGGAAGTGGTGGCGGCAGTCGTAGCAGTAGGACACTGCGATGCCGCAGCGGTACAAGCCCGGGCTATCAGACCCGGGCGCGGTGGCATGGGCGCACTCCGCCTCGAGTGCCCAGTCGCCGCAGCCAAAGCCGTCCTCGCCAAAGGACGGCTGACGATTGGCTTCAGTTCTTGCGCGACCAAGGCACTTCCAAAGCAGCCCTTACGCTGCTATAAGTGCTTTGGAATTGGCCACACGCGAGCTCTCTGTCCGTCCAAGGTGGATAGGACGGACAGCTGCTACCGCTGCGGCAAGGAGGGTCACCAGTCCGCCTCCTGCAAGGCCGCCACACCGCACTGCCTGGTGTGTGCTGCCAGTGGCCGCCCAGCGGGTCACGTGATGAAGGGGGGGAACTGCCATCCCCCCCTGAAGAAAGGCAAGGCACAGGCGCCGCGGACACAGCCTGCCACTGCCACCGTCGCCGCCACGGCCGCTACTGCGGCTGAGGAGGGGGGTGCGATGTCTGATTAGACCCCCCCCAACCTGCCGGGTGGGAATGACTCGGTCATTCCCGGCCCCTCCTATGGGGAGGGGCGGAAAGGCCTCGCTGTCATAGTGGGCGGTCGTCGTTGGGGGGCTGGAAGTTGAGGCTGAGCCAGATACTCAGCCCCTCCACATAAGACGAGGCGGAGTAGTACCCCGGGGTTTTAGTGAGGTATGGCGCCTTTGTACAGCGCGAGTCCCACACTCCCTCCGAGCCCCTCCCCTTCTGGGGGGCATTGCACCGGAGGGGTTAGTGCGTAAGTGCATTTCCCCGGGTCAAAAAAAAAAAAAAAAAAAAAAAAAAAGATGTATGTAATGCTTGTTAGTTTCGTGACTTAGATATAAAGACAAAAGAAAGTTATTTGATACAACGTAACACACACTAAGGGCCGGTTTTATAAACGTCCGTAAAGTTAAATGTCACATTTTGGTAAAGAACAATGGCCAAAATGGACCTGAGGTTGTAAAAAAACGAGCTATATATGAAAAAAATGGTAATTTTTTGCTTATGAAGATTATGCAATCGATATTTCAGGGAAACTGTCGAAAAAAAATCGTTTTTTTTTTGGGAGACCGACTCAGATCGGACAATCCTAACCCGAACCTTTGTTTGCTTTTGCTACGCTACGATACATATTCTACTAATTTTCTTCTTTTTTTTTTTCTTTTCCTGAACCTAACTTTAATCTCACAAACCAATAACTGTTTTAGGCCGGTCAAAACTTCAATGAGCTATTTGTAATTTTTATACAAAACATATTGCTGTCAGGTCCAGCGCAGTATGAAAAGTGGCCATTGTTCTTTGATCTTTTTGTCAAATTTTCCGTACTAAAATTTGTCAATAACATAAAAATTTACCGAAATTTGGTATGACATTTAACTGACGGACGTTTGTAAAACCGGCCCTTAGATTCCATTCTTACTTGTTTCAAATCAAAAAAAAAAAAAATATTTAGTTTGTAACTAGCAAACCCGGCGAACTCCGTTTCGCCACCAGATTGCTTCGTTTTATGTAACATTTCGTTTGGTGATTAAAAGAAGAAGAAATATTTTTTTTTTGAACCATGCAAATGATAAATTTGTCCTTGTATCTGTAATTGCAAATAATAATTTGTTGAAGAATACGGTGTAGTACATGTATCAGAGATGGCGCTGTATGTGAAAAAAGATTTTCCCGCTTTTCTGTTGAATTTTTTCCTGAATTTTCTTTGCTATAAACCTCACGGAGCCCGAGACCTTTCCAACGAATGCAAAACCGTGGAAATCGGTTCGTGCGTTCTGGAGTTATAGCGTCAGGAAGGAAAACCCGACTTATTTTTATATATATGTAATAGATAATAGAATATAGCAAACAAGCAGACGGTCCGACTGATGGAAAGCGGTCACCGTCGCCTATGGACATTTGCAACACAAGGGGAGTTGCCGATGCGTTGCCGACCTTTAAGAACTCTTTTCACACCCATCTTGAAGGATTGCAAGAAGAAGATTGATTCTTGAAGATTGGATTGGATTGATTTAGTTGGATAAAACATGTGATTACGATGTTTACCTTCACCGAAAGCTCGTTCATTAATCATTATAGATTCGGATCGCTAGCTGACGTCACTACCACTGAGGCATTAACACCCGAGTGTTATATACATGTTGTGGTCAAACGCTACCTTGTAAGTTGTAAGAAAAAAACAAACATTATTTTCTTTGTAATCTACTTTGACTAACTGTGGAGGCTTGACTCTCGATATTTTCTTTGTTATCTGCTTTGATTTAGGCAGCTGTAAGCCACCGAAACAAAATAAAATTAAACACATTACTGACTAGTTGTGCCCCACGGTTTCACTCGCGTCTTCCTGTTATCCCGCAGGAACCTTTTCCGGGATAAAAAGTAGCCTATGTGTTAATCCAGGGTATAAGCTATCTCCATTCCAAATTTCATTCAGATCCGTTCAGTAGTTTTTGCGTGAAAGAATAACAAGCATCCATCCATCCATACTCACAAACTTTCACGTTTATAATATTAGTAGAATAGGATCTAATACGCATTTGGAAAATCGTGAATGATCAGCTACTTTTGTCGCTGACTGTACCTACTTGTAACGAGGTGGCGCGTCCCTTAGCGGCCATACACCGAGATTTACTTGGTTTCCGCCCAATCAATCTTCAGCTTCCCATTAACTTTTAGGATTTGGCCCTACAGGGGGACTGGGTTGAGAAGTTGCATAATTTAACAGAACCGTTAGATGTACCGGTTTGCAACAATACCTCTTTTTTAGTTACTACTTAATGCATTTTGTTTTGTGTTAAGTATTTTTGTAGATATAATTTGTTGCAAATAAATGATTCTCAGAGCCGGGTTTATAAACGTCCGTAAGTTAAATGTCATCATTGTGACTGCTAGGACTGACATTTGGATATTTGGGATGATATGATGCAATCTGTTCGGTGTAAAAGTATATATCCTAGCAGTCACATTTTGGTCCTTCGATCCGGCTCGAAGGACCAAGTTCTGCACAGTCATACCAAAATTTTGATAAATTAGATCTTATTGTCAATTTTAGCACGGAAAAAAAGATTGTTTGTCGTTTTTGAACCGATTGCGATTATCCTTTTTATTGTTTGAAAAGAGATACCCCAAGGGTGGTACCATGATAAGGAAACCTGGATGATGGCGTTTCAGAGAAATCGAGGGGACACTTAAGTCGGTTTTTTTCTTGTTAAAAATTATACTTGTTAGTAACGTGATCGACCTGTATCTCCCGGGACTGCCCTTGTGTATTGTTTAATGCATGTAATGTCGTAAAAGGTAGTACTTACCCGTACCCATATGGAAGGTCTTCCATTTAATTAGGTTTGCTGTCAGCATGCGAAATAAGGGATCGTTGGAGGAATTACGTGTAAGGGATACTCAAATTGGTAATTTTTATTATATATAATAATATAATATAATATGCCCGCATAATCACATACATTACATAGTTCTGACCCCTAACTAGGTTTCCCTGTATCTAGGGTATCAGAAACTACGAGGGTCGGGATCCACAACACCCAGACACAGAACAAATACTTGCGCTTTTTTCTTTTCAACGCACAAACATTTGTTCTGTTGCGGGAATCGAACCCGCGACCTCACGCTTCGCAGTCGGCTATTCGCCCATTGCGCCACATCAGTCGTCAGATATGATTATTATTAATATTACCTAACTAGTTGCGCCCCGCGGTTTCACCCGCGTCTTCCCGTTATCCCGCAGGAACCCTTGATAAAAAGTAGCTTACGTGTTAATCCGGGGTATAAGCTATCTCCATTCTAAATTTCATTCTGATCCGTTCAGTAGTTTTTGCGTGAACGAGTAACAAACATCCATCCATCCATCCATCCATAATACCTACTCACAAAATTTCACGTTTAAAATATTTGTAAGAGGATAATAATAGTACCTAATAACGAGCCTACAATGAGCTTGAGCTTTCGGTGAAGGAAAACGTAGTGATGAAACCATATCTTGGTGGTAGGGCGTCTTTTAGAGCTCAGCTGGCTACCTAGCTACTTATCCAAAGTTCCTAACTAGGATTTCAACTATCGTCACACACGATGTCACCCGATAAAAATCCTCGATTTGGCCAAAGTGCAGCACGCTTGTCCTTTTTGAAAATCTTCCCCTCAACCTTAAGAGGGTCAAAGGTGTTAAGGTCTGTATGAAAAAACCTAAATCCTGGAAAATATTCAAGTTTCACGTGTGCAAAGCCACGCCATCGCTATTCATAGTCATTGTTGTAGCTTAATTTTCAGTAACATAACAGCATAACTTACTAATAAATTTACCAGCAGAAGTGCAAATTATAGTTCGAACAAATACATGTTTCGAAATAAAAACTTTTTACACAAGATCTCTTACAATTTTCCAACAAAAAAGGAATAGCAGTTAAAACTTCTTTAATCCAGCCAGTTAGAAAAGATACCTAGCCTATAGCTATGTATAGGTAGACACTTAGACAGGTCATTGTTACCCGAAGTAAGGTGTCGCAGAAGTGTTTCCGAGAGGTTCCTTTGTAAACTAGAAATCGAAGAAAAAGGAAATTTAATTGACCTTCTCGAACGCTCACCTTTTACTTTGCAAAAAGAACTTTTTGAACTTTGGATTTTCTATCTTTTCAATGTTGAAAACGTTTTCGTTACAGTCAGGTGAGATTGGATGTCTTTTTAGGGATCCTTGCACTTGTATTTTGGTTCTTACAGGATAGCGTTTGACGTCCAGTCACCTGATGTTAATTAACGATGTTGTTAAAGGTGGCGCCGCGCTATACCTGGATTGGGAACGTAAATAAATCTACACTAATATTTTAAAGAGGAAAGATTTTATTTTTGTTTGTTTGTTTGTATTCAATAGACTCAGAAACTACTGGACTGATCTGAATTTTTCACCATTAGAATACTATATTATCTATGATGAACCTAAGCTAATTTTTTTTTAAATTATGGATCCATATGAAAACTTCAAATAATGTTACCTGAAGTTTGAAAAATGTACCGATAACACCCTTAACGGGATGTCTTTCGAAGTTTATGCTCCCCACTTTTGATAACGTTTGTTTTGTTTAAAAGCTGACTTGATCACCCAAGAAATGACATGGAATTATGATGATGATGATGTGTTTTAAGCATGAAAAGTGTGCTAGAAGTGTGTTGAAGTTTATATTTTTTAAATATTTATTTAAAACCAATACTATCTAATCTACCTATGCGAAACTGGGACGTAGCCGCTAGTATTTTTATCCATATAAAATTTTAATACAAATAAAATATTCAACACAGATAATAAATTCTTCATACTCATTCATTGCATTCTATGCATAACCCGATCCTAAAGGCGCGTGCTCACTGGTTACCAATAACCGGTACAATGGCCATCATTACTATTCCGCGAACGCCCGCGTCGCGGAGTATGTAATATCCGCGAGATACGCCGCGCCGATACGCTCTTCATTACGTCACGCGTATTGTGTCGTGTGCTCTGGGCTTTGAACCGGGGCTCAAATGGAGAAATGAGTTTTCACCTTGTAGGTTTTGTATAGGTAACCTCTTTTCAAATTATAGAACCGGATAAGGTGTATGGATACCTGATTTTGTTTTTTTGAAGCTAGCGGTCCCGGATTTGAATCCCGGTAAGGGCAAATATATATGAGCGATGAGCACGAATGTTTGTTCCAGAGTCTTGGATATTTCTATCCATATAAGTATTTATTTCTCTATGTAAGTATGTATATTGTTGTCTAGTACCCATAACATAAGTTTCAAGCTTATTTGGGGCTAGGGCAATTTGTATGCAATGGTCCCCCGATATTTATGTTTAGTTCTTAAAATTTTAACTAGGATATTATTTCAATCGGATCAGCAGTAGATTCGGATAATAGCGCATCTCCATCATTATCTCACTTCTTACAGGGTAGCATTTGACTACATGTCACCTCTTGAGGATGGCGCCATGATACACCTACATTGGGGACTGGCTCTCAAGTAGGGCTGTCGGAGAACGCTTGGCGACAGATTTTTAACATGCACATTTTGCGGCCAGTTTATAACCGATCTATCCACAACCAAACAAGAGAAATCTTATTAGTAAAGCTAATTAAAAAATATCGGACCATTAGATGACAAAAAAAAAGCTTGGGATTTTAGTGAACTTGCTCCAATTCAATCAATTAGTAATAAGAATAAAATTGTCAATGTGATCGTGCCAAAAAAATTACCTGCCGGGCGTTTCTTGCCTGTTCTTTTGCCGGCGTAAGGAGGTTGGAACAGGCGTAGCTAGTTTTAAGTTTGACGTTTTAAAGTGAGCATCCTGCATCCGTGTATCCTATTGAAGAAAAGAAATTGACTTTGACACGGTTTTGACTTAAATTTAGAAGTAATGTCAAATTGGAAATTGGAGCTTATGTCAAATTTCCATCTCCAGTAGGGCAAATCGTGGATAGATCGATTATTGAAACTGGCCGTTAGCAAGCTATGGTTTCATCGCGATCTTTCACCGAGAGCTAAATTTCATTTCAGGATTTCAACCCACGACATTCGGATCGCAAGCCGATGTCACTACAACACTGCATCCTTTATCCCAGCACTGGGAACGATATAGACTGATGATGATGATGATGAAATAATTATGATGTCACTCCTACATATGAGTATCAATGTCTGTCTTCAATTCGAGAAACTCTTCAAACGTATAAAAGGATGAAATCTAACATTGCCTCACCCAATATTTCCCATCGGCAAAATATAAAATTCCAATCGAGCAATAAAATAACATCACAATGGAATCGCACAGTAGTTGAGTGACCTGTGGGATTAAGGGCGGGCCACAAACACAGCGCACAATGCCCGGGCCGGGACGCCGGACAACCGGGATTATCCGGCCTATTGACAGGTGGAATTTCATTACCCACGCACTTATTTGCCTTCAAGGATTTTCACCACCCCAGGTATTGAGCGGACTCGATTGTTTTCTTTCACGAACAATCGTGAATACAGCTTTATCGACATTGCGGTTTTACGGGAATAAACGATATTAATGTGTGCCTTTCTGGTATTTAAATTAGGCTTGAGCAAATATTGGAATATCATTATTTTCTCGTAAAATTATCGATGTATATCGTCGACATTTTTAATAACATTATATCGATATGTTTTTTGAGAATATAGAATTCGATAACTTATTAACCTTTTTCTGGTTTTGTATTTCATTTAACTAGGAATGATGCAACGGTAGTGCGCAACAGAAGCAGACGCTGAATCAGATATCAAAAGTATTTTTTGGGTGAGCGGAAACGTAAGTGCACTATTAGAAAATTATTGTTTCAAAAAGTGTCGCTATCGGTTATATTAAATTATTTTTACCCAGCGTACATTTTAAGGTGTCATCCTACTAAATAAATATATTTTAATATCTGATTTTAACAATAAGTAATCGACATTGTTTGAAAATATCGACACGATAAATATCGGCGCGTGTTTTTGCTTACCCATCCCAATTAAAACAATTTAGATAATTAATAACGCAACGATACATCTTTTATTCAACACACAAAATAACGTGTTTTATTACAATCGCTAGACACGAGAGGTACAAAAGCAATTACTACTTCATTTTGCGAAATCCTATTTTCGAAAATGAGCTGATAGGTTGAGACTCAATTATTTCTTTAATTAAGATTAACACAAGAGTAAACTGGGTGTCGTGCGCGTTGACGTGAACCTATTAATTCTCGCGCAAGCAAGGAACCGGGAATACGGAATCCGGTATTCCGGGACTCCGGGGTTGAGACCCGGATAAGTGTCATTTGCGCGAAGCATCCCGGATATGTTAACTGGGAATCTGTACTTAGGTTTAATATCTGTGATACGTATGAACTTGTAGCGAGTTATATACAAGCTCGTAAAGAGAAAGTTTCAAGGCAAAGGTGATAGTTAAGGCTGTTAAAGTTATAGAAGATCTATCTTCTTGGGACCTTAGTACATATAAGAGGTTACGTAGATATAGAAAAGGAAGGATATAGGAAATATAGAATGAGATGGATTGCGGCAATAAGGTGTGCTACGGTCTTCAATCTATAGGTGCGAGATAAGCGGCTGGATTGAATTAGAATTCGGAATTATTATTATTCATTAACTGTAGTCCACGCAGATGAAATCGCAGGGCATAATATTTTATATATAGTTTTGAATAAATGTCAATGAATTGCTATACATGCACAAATAATGTCAACATTTAATTACCACTGAAAAAGAAAATACCGAGACAACAAACGAAACGTTTGATGTTGTGGCTCCTAATTTATAAACAAAAAACCTTTCTTAAAAGCTTTAGAAAACATTAGCCGAGAAATAATTTCGTTTACATTTTCGGCTAGGATAAAGCAAAAACTAATAAGAAGAAATTAGACAAAAGAAAGAGTTACCTCTTACGTCCAAAGAATGAGCGGATTAGTGGAAGACGAGAGCGGAATGGTCTCGCTTCTTATTATAGGGGAGACGGTCTACGCTCTGCTACATTTATTGGATTCTGAGGTAGGGATGGCCGTCTAAGGTCGATTAATCGAAAAATCGATTTTATGGTCAAGAAAATCAACTTTTAAACGATGGAACGACCCCGTGAATCGAACTCAGACACTCAAAAATCGCATCTTAACATCATGTCAAAATTGTCATTTTTTTCTAGACTAATGACACCTCAATAGATAGCAATATTGGTTTTATCACTGCTTTAAGCTATAATAGTTATTTTTTGTGTGATATTATAATTATGTTCAATTCGAAAGAAAAATCGATTATTAAAAATCTTACTTCTAGGCTTCAATTTTTTCCAAATCTATTCTCTTAACGTCGATTTGAATCGATTCAAAAATCAATGTTATTTAGAGAGAATCGCCATCCCTATTCTGAGATAAATCCCGGCTGGAAATGTCGCTGCCCAACGGCGTATTGGATTGGATTAATAATTATGTGACAGTAACATAAACTTCTTGCTTTACTAGCTGCGCCCCGCGGTTTCACTCACGGTTTTCCCCCCAACACTATTACTCCTACCGGAAGTTTTCTCGTCCCGCAAAGACCCTTTTTTAGGATGAAAAGTAGCCTATGTGTCTATGTGTTAATCTAGAGCAAGGTTTATATACTGCCCACTTTGAGAATTAATTTTTAAAGAGAACCATTAAGCCTCTACACAACGCCCCCAGTTTTTTTCTGGGTCTCTTACGCCCCCTTTTAGGCCTACAGCGCCCACAAGGGGGCGTTAGCGCTCACTTGGGAAAAGCTGATCTAGAGTGTATCGCGGCGGTACGCATCCTATTTGGCGAAGCCTCTAAGAACTCTTTTCACATCCGTTCGTTTTCAGCATGTCCTTATTGTAGGCCCTTTCACTTTCAGTTCATTACATTTACAGTAACTTAGTTACTTACATTTGTGAGGCTGAAAGCGTTTCGATAAGGAAAAGGCCATCAACGATATCCCAAACAAGGATAATAAAGAAACGTGATCCAAGTACTGAGCGTGTACTCCCTTTTCACCTTACATGCTCTCTTGTATAGCATAGAAATAAATGTTTGAAGCAATGACAGTGGAAGTCTAGCTAGTTGATAATCTGTCACCAAGCACCTATAGCGATAAATAATTGTGGATGTAAATTAAATGAATAAAACGTGCCCTACTATTACTGTAGTTGAAGCGATGATGGTCCAGTGGCAGTGACGTCGTCTAGCAAGCCGTAATCCTACAATGAGCTTGAGGTTTCGATGAAGAAAAAAGTTGTTATGAAACCACAGCTTGGTTGTAGGGCATTTTCTAGTAGGTAGTAGTAGTTCTCACTTGGCTATATCCATAGCCTCCACCCTGGTATTGAGAATCTGTCGGCAAGCACCTATAGGTTTGTTCCAGCAGCCTCACTTGAGAGCCAGTTCTCAATCCAGGTGTAGCGTGGCGCCTCCTTCGACCACATCGTCACTTAACATCAAACTTGTGGTCAAACGATAACAGCCAAAGAGTATCTCAATGACGTTGGCTCACGACGTGGCCGTGGGTTCGAATCATAGGAGCTTTTGAGCTAGTGAAGGAAAACATCGTGATAAAACCATAGATTGGTGGTAGAGTATTTTCTAGTGCTCATATGGCTAGCTACCAGCCTGAAGTTAAGAATTTGTCGCCAGGGCTCTTTTGTAGTTGGCTCTCAAAATCCATACCAAAAATCGATTTTATCGCCTTTCTTACCTGAAAGCCTGAAGAAAATAAAATTATATTTGAGTAAAAAAATGTGATTACCTAATCTTATTGTACAACAAAAACAAAAACCCAAACTTTAAAATTGAATATTTGTTTGTGTAGAAAAAGCTTAATCATGCCTGACATTTTATTTCTAAAATTCGCTTTCCAAAGAGCCTCAACTTTCAATTCTAGTTTATTTCAGCAGCGACCATATATCAGAAACACGACTACTCCCACGTCACGAAACATAATAATATATTAGCCAATTGGCCCAAATGTAGGTTGCGCGTCTAAAATATTAGTACATCTACACCTCTGCCATGTAACTACTAAATTCGATCCATTAGTTAAACCCGCCCACATTTCTTCTATAAATACAGAAATATCCGTCTCTACCCACATCTCACTAATCCGTACACCAAAACTTAGCTATCTGTAGGGTTGCCACACGATTAATTAATGAGATGGCTTGGGTAGTCGCTTGCGTCGCGAGGATAAAAATGCACAACTCCCTATCACACGATATAATATTACTAGCTGCGCCCCGCGGTTTCAGCCACGTCTTCCAGTTAGAAACCTCTTTTCTAGATAAAAAAGTAGCCTATGTGTTAATCCGGGGTATAAGCTATCTCTTTGACTTTTTTGGCGGCAATTGAGTTGTCAACGTGAAAATTTTGTTTTTATTTCCAAAACTTGTGTTTCTTCGAGTGATAATGTGTAATATTGGTGGATTATTAACCATTATGTGTTCGTTAATGTGTACGAGTGTGGGAAATTAAAATAAAGTTGTGAAAGTGACTTTTCAAGTTGCTCCAAAAAAGTCCGTGTAAAGTTTAAGTAAAGCACCACTACTTTACTTAAACACTATCCTCATCCCATCATCTCATCATCATCATCATCACCATCATCATTTAAACTTGATTCAACTCTCTGAGTTTGAAATCTTTTATACTTGACACTGGCAAATACACTAATCGTGTGACGCCAAAAAAAAACAAAAAAAAAAAAAGCTATCTCTAATCCAATTTCACTCAAATCCGTTGGGTAGTTTTTGCGTGAAAGAGTATCAAACATCCATACACTCATACATTTATACTCACAAACATTCACGTTTATAATATTAGTGGGAAGTAGGATAAATGCAAAAGTGTGTGTGTGTGAGTAAGTGTGTGTGTTTGTTACTTCTTCACGCTGAAACGGCTGAATTGATTTGACTAAAATTTGAAATAGAAATAGCTTATGAACTGGATTAAAACGTAGGATACATTTATGGATGAAACCGCTGTCGCAGATAGTATTTGGCACTTGTAAAGCATAATTTTTACTATAATTGTAAACCTTACAGTCAATAGTATCGGTAATAGAATTATAGTAAGACGAGCGGAGAATTCAAAAGCAGAATTAAAGGTCCAGGAAATATATCGCTAAGAAGAAAAAGAAAGGATTTTTGGTAATTCATCCCCTAAAGTAAAGGGATCAAATGCCACCTTTCCCACTTACTAACCTCCGGGGCGGGTCGCTATTTGATTTATAAGCTTGCACATATTTTTCATCGAGATTTTAACACATTATTCGACAACCCTAGTTATCGGATGGGAGCCGATCGGAAAAGTGCCGGACCCGGTTTATCGGGATTAAGGAATATTATTATATATCGACAGGACTTTCTTTGCAATCGTCGTTTGTGATTAAACTCTTGCGAAGGCGTTGCTATTAGTTACTTGTTAATCAAAGATAAGACAGTTTTAATCCTATAACTTTCGCTATACGTTAAATAATCGTAGTAAAAAAACAATGAATAAGTAAATGTTCACTGATAGTTTTTTTATGATAAAAATGTGTTTATTTCTTCATGCCAGCGACGTCATCAAAAATGACTTCAACGGAAGACCAGCGCTGGTCAAACGACGAAACCGATTTGCAACAATACATCTTTTGTAGTTACCACACATGAAAATGAAATGAAAATACATTTATTACTGACACACACAATATCGCACAAATTAGGGACGAGAACAAAAAGTAACAATCACACATAAAATAGACAGGTGCGACATTGCGCGATATCAGAACTAGGTCCCGGCTCAGCATACAACTGAGGCTGTACACCAGCCTCAGTTACTGATTTTCAGCCGGAACCCACTTCATGACACATAACGCATTTTGTCTTAAGTATTTTTATATAATTTTTTGCAATTAAATGATTCTTATTCTTAGGACAGTAGAATATGTTTTTATTTAGCTGTTAGCACTACAGTATTGAAAACGTCCTCTGTTGAACGTAGGTCTCCCCTTTGAACGCTACAGTGAACGCCTATTGTCAATTTTGCATCCATCGACTTACGATGTCAATATAAGTACATAAATTGGTGTCGATTCGGTTTTGCACACTCTAAAACTAAACTAAGTTTGACAGGTCTAATAGTAATGCTGTCCTTTTTTTACTTCAGTGGTAAGAAAAAGACGGCAACACCATTAGACCTGTCAAACTTAGTTTAGTTTTAGAAAATGCAAAACCGAATCGACACCAATATCTTACTAGTGCAATATTATTGTAATGCAATACGAGTATACTGATCACTGTACAGTTCACGTTAGCACAACATGTGGTAACTTAGCGGTTTGCTGTGGCTTCGTATCCTGAAACTCAATCCGTGATATTATCTGACCGAGCGTTGTTGCGAAATCTTAGGCTGAAATGCATCATAGATATGATATGACTAGCTGTTCCCCGCGGTTTCACCCGCACGGGCTACAGTTTATCGTGATAAAAAGTAACCTATGTCCTTTATCAGGCTCTAGACTATCTCTGTATCTATCCAAATTTCATTTAAATGGGCTCAGTAGTTTAGGTGTGAAAGCGAGACAGACAGACAGAGTTACTTTCGCATTAGTAGGGATAGTAATTTCGTATACATGTTCTTGACGAAAGTGAATGTTGATGGATGAAGGGGAAGAAGAATACCAAAGAAAGATGGATGAACTGTAGAGAGATTGGAAAAGAGAGTGAACGACGCGGTGACGGCTGACAGGGAAGGGCTTCACCTGGATTGGGAACTGGCTCTCAAGAGAAGCTGCGGGAACACACGGATAGCTGCTTGGTGACAGATTATTTACTCGATGGCGGAGGCTAGCCAGACGAGCACTAGAAAATGCCCAACCACCAAGCTATGGTTTCATCACGATGTATACTTCACCAAAAGCTCAAGCTCAAGTAAGATTCGAACCGTCCGCGTCGCAAGCCGATGTCACTACCACTGGGCCATCATCGCTTCAAATATAGTAATCGTAGGGCACTTTTTATTTATACAAATCGTAATAAATATTATGAGATTTTTCTATTCGTAAAATTTACGTCTGAGTTTTCGTCGGTCTGCCGGCGAGTGTTCTTTCATGCAAAATGAGGTTGCAACGAAAAGACGGCGGGAATTCTAGTGGTCTGGCTTACGTGCTTCTGGAAAATTATAATGCTCACTATTTTTGGACGGTTTTTGTAAAATTTTAAGGAACTTACAGAATTAAGCAGGCCTTCATTGAAAACTTTTCGTCTGGTTTAACTAGATTTAACATCGCCGTGAATTCTTTTTAAGATAACTACCGTATTTAGCTTTCTAAACAACCCCGAGCTTTCTAACCTGTGTTGTGTATTAACAATTTTACCATTAAAATTTAGTTTGGCACTATAATGCTGGGGCCACACTAACGGGAAATGCCGTTCATTAGCGCGATGATCGACGTTTGACATAAGTGTGGCCACGACATTGGACAACGGCATTCACATTGGCGTTTGACGCTAGCCGATAATTCAAGTGCATTCACGTTGACCGTTCAAGTGTAGCCACTCACATAATAGCGTTAATAATTAACGCAATATTTATCGCGAAGATAGGCATTGACATTTCCTTTGACGTTGACCTTAGTGTGGTCCGGGCATATGGAGAAAAACAAAAGCATCAATTCAGTTTGTAGTTTTAAGTGATCATCACATCATGGACAAAGAATGGATCACATGTTATGTTAGTAATCCCTAGAATTTCTTGGATTGCAACCACGGATTGCTTACATCTGTCAACAAAATGTCAAAATCGACGGATAGGTTATTTGTCACGCGATTTCTGTCACTTTGGAATAGTCGGCCAATCTGTCGATTAATTTGTCCTCCCAAGGATATACTGAAAGTAGAGTTTGCAAATTCGATCCGCAGATTGGTTATTGGCAAGCTTTATTCCTAAAATGGATTGACATAACGATCCAAAACCACAAAAAACCGATCAGGATCGATGCGTAAATAAACATCATATTTTTGACTTTGACTTTCATATAAAAAAGTGCCAAACGCAAATTACAATCATAGATTATGGAAGATTACAATAGCGGTGAGATGGTTCTACGATACTATCGGACTACAATGTAGGTCAATGCACTCATTACTAGGTCATGCATAAATAATTGGTAAGTACGTCGTACATAGTAGTAAAAATATTACAGTCATGCTTGTTATACTATATTCGTGTTAGCGTCATTCAAACGTCTTGACGATTTCCGTTCGCGCCGCGCCGGACAGTTTCACTCGCGTTTTTGCAATTTGCAAGTGAGTGTGTAGAAACTAGCCAACTGGTGTATGATTCAGGCTTAAAATTTCGGTCTATTAGATGCATTAACTATGTGAAGAGGAAGAACGAAGGAGCGGCAGCAGAAGGATGGGTAAAAGACAAAACAAAGAAAGATATAGCCGGACTACTATGGAAAAGAACAGCCCTAAACAGAAGAGTATGGCAAACTCTGGGGGGCATTTGCCAAAGTCTTTTTAACCCCCGCTGTCTTTTCATCGCTGGAAAGACAAATCACGAAGGATTTGCGAGAGCTCCAGGTGGAGGACTGGCAAAAGGTGTCGCAGTCCACCAACACAATCCGACAGACCGAAGTGACGTATTTTATTATCCAAGAGCCAAGACTCACTTTGGGTCATTGCGCCATCTCAGTTAGTTAGTTTAGCCTTTTTAATAATTAATCACATCACCTTAGCTCTTACAGACTTAAAACTAAACATCCTTTGATGGCCAGTACCTACTGTAGTATACTTCCTTCTTATATTCTGTGCCAGTATGTACCACTTTAAAAAAATTGCTCTGCTTATTAGACGAATTGTCGCTAATGTAGAGTTCCAAATATTCAAGAAATCAAGTTGTTTTGTCACGGACTAGGAGTCCGAAACGGCTCGCGTGGAAAAGACAAAAAACCAGCCAAATGCGAGTCGGATTCGCGCATGGGGGTTCCGTACCATCCATAAAAACGGTAAAAAATCACGATTAATTATGGGAGCTACTTTTTTTTTTTTTGTTTGTATTTGATGTTACAGCGGCAACAGAAATACATCATCTGTGAAAATGTTAACTGTCTAAATATCACAGTTCATGCGATACAGCCTGGTGACAGACGGACGGGACGGACAGTGGAGTCTTTGTAAAAGGGTCCCATTTTACCCTTTGGGTACGGAACCCCATAATTTAGACAGTTCGAACTGTCTCGAGCACCTCAAGGACTCCATTACACTCTGAGACTCGCTCGCTTCCATAATCGCAGCTTTTTTCAGAGAGCCACTGGTGCGGAAAATGGCGACGGCCAACCCGAGAATTTTATAGGAAAGGGCTTTCACCTTCCATCGGAGCCATTGACGTACCAAGATGAAGACGGCCTCGCTAAAAAACGTCCGAAGCAAAAGAGGCCTAAAACGAAAAGGGCTAATCACACGCCAGTCTCCGCTTAGTTGGGTGCGTGTAGCACGGTCAGTCGAAGCTGCACAAGTTGATAAATTGTTGCAGGCAAAATTATTTATTTAATTATATTTTAACACCATTAACACACGACAAATTAGATTTTCCGCTTTTTTTTAGCCGCAGAACCGACAACCGATGGGGTAGACGTGTTCTTGAGTGGAGACCGCGACTTGGCAGACGTAGTGTAGGACGCCCTGCGACAAGGTGGAGCGACGACTTGCGCCGAGTGGCTGGCAGTAGTTGGATGAGAAGAGCCGAAGACCGGGCTCAGTGGCGTACCTTGGGAGAGGCCTATGTCCAGCAGTGGACTGATACAGGCTGATGATGATGATGATGATGAAATTAGATTTTCAAGTTGAAGTGGCACGACGAGCCGATAGCTGAAAGGTTCTCGAATGGCGACCACGAACCGGAAGACGTTCTTGTAGGCCCCCCACTAATAGGTGGACCGACGACATTGTAAGTCGCAGGGAGTCGATGGATGCAAATGGCCGTTCATGGTGACGTTCAAAGGGGGAGGCCTAAGTTCAGCAGTGGACTTAATCCTGCTGATAATGTGAACACATGACATTGTGAGGGTTCAAAGCTGGATAACATTTTTTCCAACCATCCTGGAATTATGCTGTGTTATTGACATAATTAAGTATTATTTATTATGCCATAAATTGTAATGTTTTAGTGACACATGAAACCTCGTTTATAGGTTAACTCAGCGAATTTTCCCGTCACGTTTGCATTAGAACCGACGTCCATCCCTTCGTACGTTACTGATCAGTGCTGAGAAATTAGATTACTTTGTCGAGAAATTGCAGGACTTATCGCATTCCGATGCGTAAATGTGCGCAGTAAAATCTATTTTCAGATTCGGGCCACTCCATACCGCCATAGCACACAAAGCGCTTGCACTAAACAATTTTCTCTAAACTCGAAAGCGTCAAAACCGCGCGCATTTCAAAAAAGGAACGTGACCTGATTACTGACGGAAACTGTCAGTAGCCTGCTTCAAACGTCACAGGTGTGCTTGACGTAGCACTTTTGAATTTAAACCATAAAGTTAGACGGTCGAAGTTCAGTTTTGTTTGTACAATATTTCCGCCGTAACAATTCTCTAGTCGCCCGAACAATGCTGGCGTTAATACAGTATTGTTATGGCGATCCTTCACACTTCTATGTAATGGAAGGTCGAAGTCATTATTCTCAGTTCAATTGAATTGTTTCTTCAATTGAAGGCTTCGTTGAGCGAATCTTAAGAAAGACCCTTGCCGAGTGTGAAGGAAAAAATCACTTGGTTATCTAGAAATTTTATAATAAAGCGTAGTTATATTTGGATTTTTCTTGGGTTTATTCAAAATATTTAGCCAATTAAGACGATTACTTTCAATACTTAAGTAGCAACGAATTTTAATACGCAGTACGTACTGATAATAAATACAGAAACTATAAAGATCTTAGATTGTGATCTTAGAATTTCTCTGTTTGCGATGTTTATTGTGATTAAGAACCTATTACAAGGAAAATGTAAAAGTTTGGGTTGTTTGTCGATATAACCAATGTATAACAACTGAGACACCTATTATTTGGATTATATATTGGATCATCAATGTGGTTGTTTTGAAAATGTCGAATACTGAAAATAAAAACTGAAAATTTTTTATGCTAAGTGGCTATTTTTATTTTTTGTTATTAAATAAATCTACTAATGAGTTTTTATTTAAACCAAGTGTAATATGTAAGTAAGCAATTGCGCTTCATTTACCTCTTCCCGCAGTCGTGACAAAGTAAAATGACCTCGCATTACCCTCGTTTTGAAAACTGTTAAATAAAACAGATAAGCGGTTGCAAATGGCAAAGCACGACGATATAAGCAAGATTTATGTATGTAAGTTACCGGTATTACCTGCATCTGAGTACTGTTGTACAAATTGGGTAAACTCAAATATTAAAAAGAAAATAAATGCAAAAAAATACTAATGCATTTTTTTTATAAGGTCATATTAGCGACTTCTAACTTTGGTAGAATCCAAAAACAAAGAAAACTATAGCTGTAATTCTGTGAAGTGATGTTGAAAGTGCAAAGTGGATGTTTATGACAGTGGCCAAAAGGAGAACATAAATTATCCCGTAGAAAAGCTGTCTAAATTGACAGTTCTGTATAGTTCCACAGATAATGTGGCGCGTCATCTAACTTCACTATACATCCGTTTCATCACTATATCTATTCTGTAACAGTTCATCTGGCACTGTACTGTAATTAATACTGTAAATGCAACCCATAGAAATGACAGGTCCTATATAAAAACGTTAACATTTTCATAAATTCTGAATAATATTCGTTTGAATATGAACCGATCAACGAACTCTTTTTAACTACCTATCGATTAAAGCTCAGTGCTTGCAGTATAAGTTTGAATGAAAGGCTTAAACGGGATAAAGGCTTTAAGCCAACTGCGAGAATATTTCAACAACGCCGTGCGTCAGCTTTTGAATGCTAATCGAATAAGTTTCAAAACAAACGTGGCTGGTGTTGGAACTAAAATACATTTTTCAGTCTGTAGAATTCTATACTTTTTAACAAACTCATACGCTCTAGGATGGAGCGCTCTAGGAATCCTCTCGGCCCCGCACCTATAACTTAATTAGTTATGTGCGGATTTGCCATCGCTCAAAATGTTGAAGGAAAACATCGTGAGGAAACCGGCATGCCCAAGAACTGCATGCAACATTCAAGGGCATGCGACATCTACCAACCCGCACTGGGCCAGCGTGGTAGATTACAGCCCGAACTCTCTCTCTCTCTGAGAGAAGGCCAGAGTCCCAGCAGTGGGAACGTGAAAGGCTGATGATGATGATGATACGCTCTAGGATTTCCTGTATTGCGTGGTAAAGATAAAGACTAAAGATACGCCGAAGACCCGAGCGAGAGCAAATCTTTAATCAAATATGTTATGCTTATAACTTCAGATATTCCATCTTGTTTTTCAGGCCACATTTTCCACTGTTCAAAAGATGGCAATACTGGGTAGCACTGAAATGTAAAGGACAAAGAAGATGGTTAGCATCAGGCGAACGTCTTGTACACCTAATATTTCTTGTCTGTTCTTTTGGAGGTTGAAACAGGCGTTGTTAGTTTTAAGTATGACATTTTAAGGTGGTCATCGTCATCATCAGTTGAAGTCCACTGCTGAACACAGGCCTCTCGATTTAAACGCCATTAAGAACAGCTATTAGCCATTTGCATTCATCGGCTTCCTGCAACTCTTGCAATGTCATTGGTCTACCAGTGGTCTATCTACTATCTACAGAACGTCTACCGGTTCGTGGTCACCACTCGAGAACCTTTAAAGCAGTCACTGGTCACATTTTGTATCCTACTTCTGAACTTAAATGGTCAAACAGCTGCATTATAATATGAAATTAGAGGAAGTATGAAAGTAGCACCAGTGACAGATAAGTTGAAAGGGAATCGTTTGGCTTGGTATGGACATGTTATGAGGAGGGATGATAATCATATTACAAAAAAAGTGATGGATATGAATGTTGATGGATGGAAGGGAAGAGGAAGACCAAAGAAAAGATGGATGGATTGTGTGAGGGTTGATATGAATGAAAGGGGAGTGAATGAAGCGATGACGGCTGATAGGGGAGAGTGGAAGAAGAAAACATGCTGCGCCGACCCCAAATAAATGGGACCAGGGCAAGAAAGAAGAAGCTGCATTATAATATGAAAATCTGGTGATCTCTTCCATAAAGAGCTCTACTCTAACTACTAAACCCACCAGTATAATCATCGTCGGTCAGTTTAAAGGCTTCTCTAGCAGACAGCTAAATCGCTCTTCCTCTTAAGTAAGACGAATTGGTTCCTGTGACGACAACGCACTAAGTGAAACGTCTGAAAGAAAACCATTTTCCAACGTCGGAAGTAACTTAACGCCGCCTTTACGCAACGATAATGGTCTGTCTGTAATATTAAGTGTACATTATACCTACGCCAAATCAATTAAATACGTCTTGCGCAGTGTTATTAGCAGGTACTTATTTTCACATACATAAAGAACAAGTAATATCCTACTAATATTGTGTACCTGTTTGTAACCAATGTTAGAAGTTTTAGATATATATTCTGTGGTTTTAGAACACAACACAAGTTGGAATGCTTTCCCGCTTTGTCACTGTCAGAAGGCGCTGAACTGAAGCGGGAAGAATAGGAACTAATCTGGGAATGAAGGATAAAACGAACAGACGTTTAAAATAAAAATAAACTATGAGAATCTAGTGTATAAGTGAGCTTATACTCTGCTTCCTTATGGAAACTCTGTATCCATTACTGGTCAGTGTTATTTTATAAATAATACCACACTCAGCTTTGTAACCACTAAGCAGATTTTCACGTATAGAATATAGTTTTACTAGTGCTTCTAGATCGTATATTTATAAATGATTTATGTACATATTTATGTACGTCAAACGACTATTTAGTTAGCTCAAAAATGAAGTTCGCAAACACACTTCATAAGTCATATTCAAAGGGATCGCAATAGATGGCAAAGATAGTGAATAATCCAGCAGGTGACTCCAAATTTAATACGTGTACAGGCACGTACTTAATAAATTAACAGGCAGATACTTATCTGGAGCAATATTAAAGTCCCCAGACTCCAGACGACAGCTCAGTTAATTAATTAACTAATAAACTTGGTATTACATTGTCGGGAGATACGTAAGCTTATTTATTTAAGCAAAGGAGTTTTAGGAATATTATGCGATTTTCATGTTCTCTTCTACCTAGTACCTAAGTACATAAGCTAGATTATTATTAAAGATATTACAGAAGTTTCCTTTGACTATTCGAGCAAAATTCACAGGAAAAATAGAACATAATAAATATGCTTATCTGTACAACTTCATATGTACTTACTATTCTTTATTGCCATACAACAAGTTGCAACAAAATCAAGATAAGTATAACCAAGTTTACCATAATACGTGCGTGATACGAAACATTAAGGAAACATTAGACTATAATGAAATTCCCACAAAAGCTCGAGTCACCCAAACATCTGTTGCGGGTTACGGCCAATACCAAGGCTGTAGACGCAATAAATCTGTGCCACTGAAAAAAAAAGAAAAAATACGAAGAAAAAATTATCATGGTGGCGCGTCCCCTCCAAAAGACGATTTGTTATTTCCTTTTAGCGAAAGGACGTGTTGAAATTGTGTTTGGGGATAGAGAAAAATGCCTGAATATTGAGAACTGAATATATTGGCAATATTTCAGAACGATTGCCGGTAGATAAACCTTTTTATGGAGCGCCGAACTTGATAACCAGAAAGTGAAATTTAGTTTTTGATAAATTGCTGACTTTGAGTCGCGGAAATGTTTTTTTTTTTTTTTTTCTTTGTTATGGCGTCACACGATTAGTGTATTTGCCAGTGTCAGGTATAAAAGATTTCAAACTCAGAGAGTTGAATCAAGTTTAAATGATGATGGTGATGATAATGATGAGATGATAGGATGAGGATAGTGTTTAAGTAAAGTAGTGGTGCTTTACTTAAACTTTACACGGACTTTTTTGGAGCAACTTGAAAAGTCACTTTCACAACTTTATTTCAATTTCCCACACTCGTACACATTAACGAACACATAATGGTTAATAATCCACCAATATTACACATTATCACTCGAAGAAACACAAGTTTTGGAAATAAAAACAAAATTTTCACGTTGACAACTCAATTGCCGCCAAAAAAGTCCTGCGGAAATGTTCGAAAACAATATCATATTGCAGAAAAAGGTTAGGTTTATTCTGAAGTCCAAAAAGTATTTATGTTATAAACGGAATAGGTTGATACTAACTTGTTTCTTATATTAAATGTCTGTCCTTGATGACTATTGTACACTATAATCGCACATATCTAAAACAAAAATGTTAAATCCTCTACATGCAACATAAAAAGTTGTTCAACGACTTCATCTCCGCTACTATATAATCAATCAAACTTACCTTACCAATCTCACTAACCAATCAAAGAAAGTCTACAGCTAACTAATCTCTCATCGATTCAGTACGATCCGCGCCGTGAGCCCATAAACAAGTTCGTCTGTCAATCGGGAGAGCAGATAAGCACCAGTTATTACCGAGAACTGGGAAGTAGGGATTGGAAAATGTAACGTCGAAAATTGCCAGCTAACTATAAGAGTAATTTAAAATTGCAATTCTTGGAGTAAATAATAATAAATAAATTATGTACATTTATTTTCCTTACAATGGTACTAAGTAAAAGAAAATTAAGTGACAATAATACAAATATTATTGTGTTGAGCACCTGTATTGTAATAGTAAGGGAGCTCAAAAGGTGATTTTGGGATTTACTCGAGCGCTTCAGAAGGATAACTTACTTATTGATAAGCACCTCCAGCCATTATGAGCCCTTAACATTGGTGGGGGGGGGGGGGGTCTTTTAAATTCGCTGAGAGCTGGTGTCACTTTCAAATCGTCAGTCTAAGAAATGGGAGCATCTGTGGGGTTCACTGAACACCCCCGACTCTGAAAATAAGGACTGGTGCCTGCAGTAGGCATACATTGCCTGTGTCACAGGTCACCAGAGAAATGTAATGTTTGATTATTCTCTTTGGAATATTGTTGTTTAAAATATTTTGCAGTCACAAACGCATTTCAAGCCGACATTTGTAATTATAAGAAAAGACATGGCAAGATTAACATACGGGTTATTTTACTGTATTAATCTGACATTGGTGTCGATTCCGTTTTGCATTCTCTAAAACTAAACCAAGTTTGACAGGTCTAATAGTAATGCTATCCTTTTTTTACTTCAGTGGTTAGAAAAAGACAGCAATACTATTAGACCTGTCAAACTTGGTTTAGTTTTAGAGAATGCAAAACGGATACATTATGTGTGTATGTCTAATAACTCTAATTTAATTTTAGTGTATTAATCATGTATTGCTAATAACTGTGAATTAATTAATGTAATGTGTAGCGATGGTGGCCGAACGGTTAGGCGTGCGACTTACAAGACGCCGACACCGAGTTCAAATCTTCTCGGCCCCGCACCTATGACTCAATAAGTTATGTGCGGATTTGCCATCGCTCAAAACGGTGAAGGAAAACATCGTGAGGAAACCGGCATGTCCAAGAACTGCAACATTCAAGGGCATGTGACATCTACCAACCCGCACTGGGCCAGCGTGGTAGATTACAGCCCATACTCTCTCGCTGAGAGAAGGCCGGAGTCCCAGCAGTGGGAACGTGAAAGGCTGATAATGATGATGATGATGAATTAATGTAATTGGCATTGCCGTCTTAATTGAAATTGAAATTAAGGATGATTCAGAAAATCCCCACCAGTTTTGGCAACACAGTGGGGAATTCAAGCAAAATCAAAAAGTAGGTACATTACGCAAAATCCCCACTATTCTAGCAGATACAACAAAATAAACAAGTTCAAGCATAAAACCACAGCAGTTCCTAAATTGGTATCTATGAAAGCTCGTCTATTGATTGGCGCCACGTGATCACATAAATACGTTTGTCTGTCAGACAGACGTGGAGATAAGCGCCGCGCGCCGCCGGGAAGTGCATGGATGCAGTGGAATGCGGACATGGGAACCGAGCGAAAACAACGATTTAGGGAGAGTCATGCTTTTATTGCTTGTAAAGTTATTTTTTAGGTTTCTGTACCTCAAAAGAAAAAAAACTGGTCAATTGCGACTCGGACTCGTACCTACACGAAGGGTTCCGTATCCGTACCATTATCCATAAAAACGGCAAAGAAATCACGTTTGTTGTATGGGAGCCCCGTTAAATATTAATTTTATTCGGTTTTTTAGTATTTGTTGTTATAGCGGCAACAGAAATACATTATCTGTGAAAATTTCAACTGTCTAACTATCACGGTTCATGAGATACAGCTGGGTGTACCTCTTTTAGGATCATTTTCTTGTCCGTCCATCTGTCTGAAAAGATCATTTTTCTCATGAACGAGAACGCGTTAAGGTATCATCAAGTTAGATAGAAATCTTTAAAGGTAGGTACTTAAAAAAAGAAAAAAAAAGAAATTTCCAAATAAATTAATAATATAAAAATGAATAAAAAGTATTTTACTTAAATAAGTCTTTAATCTATGTTTGTATATATCTTTAATCTCTGTTTGTATAGAGATATCTGTAAAAAATGGAAGAGACCTTTGCCAGCCAGCCCAGCAGTGGGACAGTAGGTATAGTTTAAAAAAAATGTCTTTAATTAATAGTCTTAATTAAAAAAATTAAAATTAAAGACAAGGGTAATGCCCTAAAAGCTTCTTGTTACGCCTACAGGTCTAAACTCCCACCCCTAAGCCTTCCTTTGTAATTTAATAGCTTGTACTGTTTGCTTGCGGATAAAAGTATAAAACAAGCATCCGTTTGACGAACGAAATAAATTTTTTACGTACAAAAGTTTTATTACATTTTCTGAACTGGATCTGGGCAAATTAAAGCCTATTACTTTAAGCCTTCTGCTCAGCTTGGAAACTTCTTACTTCGCAAACTTTTTACAGCGAATGCTCATTGTTTATTCTTTAAACGAAACAAGGTAGTGGTAAGTAGTTTTTTTTTAAATTAGGACTCTTTTGGCGGCAATTGAACTGTCAATGTGAAAATTTTGTTTTATTTTCAAAAACTTGTATATTTCTTTGAGTGATAATGTGTGATAATGCTGGAATATTAACCATTATCGTCGAGATTAAAATTAAGTATATAAATTACAACACTACTTTTTAAATCCGTAACCCATTTTTCCTCCATACTCCATGTCCGTAACAGTTACCTCAGTGCCTCAGTCAGTGGCCCAGCTTAGGGATGCGCTTCTCGTTTTCATACCATAGACAACGTAAGCCATTTTTAATTAAAAGTTTTAAATGGTTTGCGTTCGAGATGAGGTGGATAACGCCAATTTACTTTTTTATTACAATTTATAATGATCGGGATATTTAATTGGTTTTTATAGGTGCTTCTCATTTCATTTTAATGGAAAACGTGTGTTAATTTTAGCTAGAGATAATTTAGCTAAATAAATTGAATAAACTCCATTGCTTTTTTAGGCTATTGGGCAAATTACCGTAAAATATGCAATTAAACTTTAACATTTTATGTTACTGCAAAAGTTGTTTGTATTTTATTTTTATCGTAGCAACACACATTTTATTGAAATGTTGGCAATTCAAATAAAAATGCTCGTTTCAAACGAAATTAAATGCTGGGACAAAGTTTTAACGTCTGAATCAAGACAAGTCTCAACGCTGACTGCAATTTAAACTGAATTTTATAATTGAACAGGCAAGAAACTGGCGGTGCTCGGGTTGAGGCCCTCGCTCACTATACCGGACCAAAATACAACCAAACCACAAAAATGTTCTAAATTGTCTTAATAGAACAAGGCACAGTTAAAATGTTACTTTTTAACGTTGACGATAAAATCTTTTAGATAGTTGGCATAAACATGTCAAAAATAATGCTAAGAAATCTAAAATACGCATATAATACGTATAAAAAAGCAAGAATGACTGCAAAAGATAATACAAGATCTAAGAATAATATGTACACTTGAGTCTAGTTCCCAAACCAGAAGTAGCTTAACACTAGCTTCAACCATATCGTCACTAACATCAGATAACTTGTGGTATAACGCTACTTACTACAAGGTAGTAATAATAACTAAAATAGATTTTAAAAATGAAAACTTTGCGAGCACTAATTTATATACCTACTGAAAAATCCTATTTGGTCTAAGAACTAATGCCGACCAATTTTGGTCCGGTAGAGTGGGCGGAGACCTTAAGCTACGATGGTTCTCTCAAAGAGAACTTGTAATGTAACGTCGAGAAGCAAGTTGGAAACTCAAAGACTCTAATTGTGACGGAATCCAAGCATTCCGAAATGGGACCGCCAGCCAGCCATTAAATATAATAGCGGGCTTTATGTAAATTACAACAGAATTTCATTTTATGCAGTATATTAATAAAGGGGTTGCCTTGACTGAAAATATACCATTCCAATACTACAATGCCTTGCCTAATGACATTAAATAACTGCTTAAAAATTAATTTGTATGGAAGTTCAAATTGTGGTTGATCAACAATGTATTTAAGTCAGTCACAGACTAAGTAATACCTACTCATTAAATACTTATTTAAACAACATGCAGGTGACAAAAGGGGTAGGCATACATACTTCCTAATTATTATTTTTTACTTCTTCTATAGAATACTCGTACTTACTTGTTCATGTGTAATTGCTACTGTTTGTCCTTGTATTGTGCGATGTTGTGTATGTCAGAAGAAATAAAGAAATGAATACATTTCATTTCATTTAAAAAATAGCGTTTGACGACAAGCCACCTGATGTTGAATGACGTGGTTGAAGGTGGCGCCACGGATTGGGGCTTTCAAGTGAGGCTGCCGGTACGCTCACTGATAGGTGCTTGTCGACAGAATATTAACTTGCGGATGGTAACTACCTAGGCAAGCACTCAAAAAACCCTACCAACAACAGAAACGATTGGTCATGCCAATCTGGAAGTAACAAAAAAGTTATAAAAAATCGCTAACAATAGAATTCAATAAATATAGCCTACAGGTCATCAGGGTATTCTATATATTATGCCGATGGTATTAAGATGTCTTTGTTTTTGAAAATATCGCTAACCCTAGACTACCATATTTTCCATATCCCAATGTGCACAACCTCTTAGTTTTAAATTAGCTCATAGTATAATTTAATTAAATTTAAACGCGGAAAAACCGAATTATTTTATAAGAAAATGTATTGACAATAGTACGGGCCTCGAGCCTGTAGTGGAAAACTTAATCAATAAAAAAAAAAAACCCTAGACTACACCATCCATAGTTAACTTTAACTATCGTCAATTCATCAACTAACACTGGTTAAAATATCATCCAACTGCCCAAATCGGTAAGGTTATAGTTAAAGCTCCAGTCAAATAGCTGTCAAGTATAATACACGTTGATGGTGCAACACGTTCTAATATACAGTTAACGGTTTAAGTTAAAGCTACAATGAATTTTAATGTAACAATTTCTTTAACTATAGTTATGGTGGCATCCAGCCTAAAAGTTGTATATAAAAACGTCAAAAAAGAAATATTGCTCGCCACACAAAATGGCCAAAACATCAGCGTTTGTCAACGAAATTAATTCCACCGTTTACCGGCAAAACGAACTTGAAAACACTTATTTAACGTCCACAGAACGTAAACAAAGCCGCTCCACTTTCGGCCGCATTTCCCGGCGCCAGTGTTGTGAAAAATTGAAAGCTAGTGCGGGGCGCGATCGATTGCAGTCTATTTTAGTCGAGAGCGCGATCCCTTTGCATTATCGAACGGCGAAGATTATACGCCGTTCTATCCACGGTTACTTCTATGGAGCTTATGTCAAATTTCTATCTCTAGTAATGCCCGAAATTAATAATCGATCCGATCCGTTATCCGCGGTTTAGGGTCGATATGTCATGTCATAATATGTCATTTTAGTACTAGGGCTTGACAGATTACTACTAAAATGATATATATTATGACATGACATATCGATCCAAAACCGCGGATAACGGATCAGGATCGATTATTAATTTCAGCTTTTAATCAGGTGCTCTAAGCACACTTTAACAGGCTAAAAACAGACAGCAGGTTTTTTTTCGGGCGCGTTTATTTTCCCAATTTTATAATAAAACACACACACACACGAAAATGTGTATGTACAGTGTACACAAGCAACTTTGCAAGCAAAAAAAACGACTTCAAAGGAACTGGACCAAATTGGAAGCACCAACCAGCTTTCAACTAAGAAAAGAATCATCAAAATCGGTTCTACCAGTTGAAAGTTTTGAGGTAACAAACATTTTTTTAAAATACAGTCGAGTTGAGAACCTTCTCCTTTTTGAAGTGGGGCAAAAAGATGTTTATTTAACTCGTTTCTAAAAATATTTTTTCAACTAAGCTAATACATAAGCCGAGATAAAAATGTTTTTAAAAAGAAGTAGATAATCACATTAAATTCTTATTTTAAGATCTCCACCTGTTACAAATTCTCAGAAGACAAGGGGTTACAAGCCGACGCGACATTATGTCTCCACACATGACACGACACATCAAAATGGAGTCGTTACCAAATCCGGGTCGCGTGAAACGTCTCGTTTTATAAATAAACACAAATCTGGAATAATGAAACGTACATAAAATTCCTTATTCTCCGCTTCCTGTGAACTACGCAACGTGAGGGGTTACCTTCTTGTCTTCTCTCCGCGCAAAAGTGAACTCTACTATACTCGCGCTAAGGTCGAAATTGCATTCTCAGTGAGCAAATTAACAGGGGTTTTTCACGGCCTCAATAGTTCTTGTTCTAAATTCAAACATCGAATGAGAAGCGGAGAATTTTGATGTAAGGATGCGATTATACTTAGCGAAGTAGAATTTAGTAGCAGATTTCTAAGAAAATAACAATATTTTAGCCATCACGCTCAAAATATAATTGCATTATAATTTATCTTTATTTTTCTAGGTAATATTAACAATTCGTATACAAAAATATCAATGTCGATTTTTTCGATTTTTTGGATGTTTCTGTGTTATGGTTGAAATTTCCCAATCCGAACAAAAAGTTTCGCTTCCACATTTATATAGCGAACGGTGAAGGAGTTAAACACGTCTTTGTTCTGGCTTGCCTAATTGTATCCCTAATATAAATTTAAAAAAATAAAAATAGTGTCTTTGTTTCCCGATAAGTATAATTTAGGAGCCTTCAAGTCGAGAATGAATAGGTATCTTCTAGGCAAGCATGCTCCATCTTCGACCTCATCATCACTTACCATCAGGTGAGACTGGGGTCAAATGCTTGTCTATCTCTTAAGAAAATAAAACAATATATTGTAGTAATTATAGCACACTTTAGCGTCTAGACCAGCCTTTCCCAAAGTGGGTGATGAAGCCCCCTTGTGGGTGCCAGGCCTTAAAGGGGTAAGAGACTCAGAACGTAGTGTAGGACGCCCTCCGGGTAGGTGGAACGACGACATACGCAAAATGGCTGGCAGCGGTTGGATGAGAGAAGCCGAAGATCGAGCTCGATGGCGTACTTTGGGAGAGGCCTATGTCCAGCAGTGGACTGAAAAGGGGTGATTATGATGATGATGATGATGAAGAGACCCAGAAAAAATGGGAGCGTTGCTTAATGGGGACGCTAAAAATAATTTATTCTCAAAGTGGGCAGTAAACAATATAAGTTTTGGAACCCCTGTTCTAGACAGTCGGTTTGGCAAGATAGATAGATTAACTCTTTATTGGCACACCACAATACAGAGAAATGCAAGCTTATGTATACCACCTGACAAAACCAAACTATTCTACATTCTGTGCCCAACGTAACGTTGATATTCATGCAGTCCCCGTCATTCAGTCTCATGCCTGAGTAAACAGAATAATCCTCCTCCACAAATGTGAAGAGGAAAAACATTTTTGGCAAAAAAAAACCGAGCAAGTGCGAGTTAGACTCGGCGCACCGAGGGTTCCGTTCTTTTGTTAATGTTACAATATTTACTGTTTTCAGACTTTTTTTCCTCTACATGTGCTGTAAAACTGTTCTTTTGCCAGCGTAAGGAGGATGGAACGGGCGTAGCTAGTTTAAAGTTTGACATTTTAAAGTGATCAGGTTGAATTGACCATGCTTTATGCCAAATTTCATGGTTCTAGGTTAACGGGAAGTACCCTATAGACTTTGATTCCCTTGTGAAATCGCAAAATAGGCGACATATAAAACAGTTTTGATGTCGTTGATTTACAAGTTCGATTATTTCACAGCTGAAGGAGACCGTGGAGCCAAGTATTTGATATAAATTTCAACTTGAGACCTCAACGTGTTCTTGAGGAAAAGGGTAGACGGATGGACAACAAAGTCGTTCTGTAAGAGTCGCTGTACGCGCAGCGGCGTACAGTTAAATAGAAAGAGTTAGTTCTTGAGATATTGTTGGTTTAATCGTACTTTTACATATATAGACATAGGTGGGCCTTCGTGGCCGTGGATGGCTCGAATGTTCGGCGCGCACGCAGCGCGCTGGTGAGCGCGGGACGCAGACCCCTTCGGTGTGGCCCGCCCCGCATCCCGCGCAGCCTACGTCGATTCGGCTGCCTTATCGTCACGTACAGTGTGCGTGAACAGTCGCTTTTCTATTTGAGGTACGGAACCCTAAAAAACCTGGATACTTAGAGATGCCTGCGTGAGACGTGACAAGAAATATAACGTAAATATATCTCACCCAGAACATTTAAGTATACAGTGACATATTTGTAGAAAAAAAATCTTTTTATTCTTCCCTTAGTTATTGGTTATTTCCTATAAAGTAGCGGTAGGTAACCTTTTAGCTCCAGAGGGCAACACACGAGAAAAAAAGCTAAGCTGAGCCACAGTTTCATGATTTTTTCATCCACTGCTGGACATAGGCCTCTCCCAAAGTGCGCCACTGAGCCCAATTTCGGCTCTTCTCTTCCAACTTCTACCAGCCACTCAATAAAAAGGTAACCTTAAAAGTATCTCCATTACAAATATCACTCAAATCCATTATTTCTTTTATTTATTGATACATTTCAGCGTAAAGAAATAACAAACGCTAGAAAGACGAAGTCACGAAGGATTTGCGCTCGCTCCAGGTGGAGGACTGGCAGGAGGTGGCGCAGGACAGAGCGAAGTGGCGTCTTTTGTTATCGGAGGCCAAGACTCAACTTTGGGTCGTTGCGCCATCTCAGTTAGTTTTACTCGCTCGCTCGCTCACAAACTTTCCTTAATAGTTACAATATGTCATAAAAAAGGTTTTTTCCTACATCAAACTAAAAGTATTTAGATACAGTTACTGCGTCATAAAACCCGTAATGGGCTCTTAAACCAGGAAATGATCAATCTAGATTTTTTTTCAGATATAGTAGGCCAGATTCTAAAGGCATGTTTCTAGTTTCCAAACTAGGCAGTAGTTGTAAGCGGGGCAAGTCCGGATGCCTGCGCACTAGTCATGGATTCAATGGATTCACGCATCACATGTGAAAAGTGAACGGGTGCTGCTTGTGGGGTTTGGTCTGCTTTGGTTGTGATCCCGCAACTCGTTAATATTCATGTTCCCATATCCCAATATGTACAACCAAACAAGGAAATCTTATTAGTAAAACTAATTAAAAAATATCGGACCATTAGATGACAAAAAAAAAGCTTGGGATTTTAGTGAACTTGCTCCAGTTCAATCAATTAGTAATAAGAATAAAATTGTCAATGTGATCGCGCCAAATCCCAATCCAGGTGTAGCGTACGAGGCGCCATCTTCGACCACATCGTCACTTAACATCAGGTGACTTGTAGTAAACCCTGTAAGTACTGTTTTCAGTACTTACAGGGTAGTTTTTTTAAACACTCGTTATGTATGATGTTTTGAATCAAGGTTTCAAATGATAATGATTTCAATGTAGCAAATATTTCAATGTCTATTGCGCGACACTGCCTTTGCGAAAACCGAGGAAAAAAGAAAATCTCACGCACGTTGCAAAGAACTAAGCTCACAAGTTAAAGTGTCACGAGTAAATATTACAAACTTCCAACAATTGCTTTGACAATAAATCATCGCAATATAATCTTACTGTTGCGTAACACTGCGAAATATTCGCCTCAACCGTCACGCTTCAAATCAAATAACCACAGAGAATTATCGCATTTATTTTCCATCTCTGCCGTTTTCCCACTCATTCACATTGTCAACTGACCCGTGACAGGTTACGTTCTTTGCCTCTTTTTAGGGTTCCGTACCTCGAATACAGAACCCTTATAGGATTACTTTGCTGCCCGTCTGTCTGTCAAGACCCTTTTTTTCAAAAACGCGTTGAGGTATCAAGTTAATATTTATATCAAATACTCTTGGTCTTTTGTAGCTGTGAAAAAATCAAACTTTTAAGTCAACGCGATTAAATGATAAGACTGTTTACTTATGTCGCATATTTCCGAATTTTTGTGATTTTACAAGGGAATCAAAACCTACAGGGTACTTCCCGTTGACCTAGAATCATGAATTTTAGTATGAAGCAAGGTCTTACAGCACATGTAAAGGAAAAAGTCAAGTTTGTACGGAACCCTTAGCGCGCGAATCCAAATCGCACTCTGCCTGTTTTTTTTCTTCTTCGCATTGTTTAGTGCCGTAATGGCGTCATAATGTTATGCCACAAGCAAGACGCAGGAAACACTTTCTTTTACGGTGTAATCGTAAAATGAGGTTAGTGACTAGGTATACATAAAACATTCCTTTTAGATATAATAAAATCGGGAATAAATAAAGGCAGAGTATCATTCAATTTCAAGATGGCGTCCAAACTAGCTTTAAACCTTACATTCTCTTTGACTAGCTTTGTTGTAAACTCTGTACAAAATCATAGGTTTTAGGATTTAAAATTATAAGAATGTTCTGAATCTGTTCTGAATTGTGAAGTTAAAGTAACACATAATTTATATTGTATACCTACCTACCTATAGAATTTATATCCAACCCACCTGTAAAATACTGCCCCATATTAGTAACTATATTGTAGTTTCTGATAATTATATAGATAGATAGAACTATAGAAAGTACCCATGTGATGGATATCATGGATAGCTCGCGGTTGAATGTGCCCGCCGCGCCCGTCCGGGGCGTCCGTCGAACCATCAGACCGCGTGTGCGGCGCGGACCGATTGGATTGATTGCCCAGTTGCCCACGCTAGCTGAAAACCTACGAGCTTTAAAAAGTGAACAACGTTCCAAGCTTTACCGTTGGACGGTGAAAGTGTATCACAGTTTTAATTGTCGTTTACATGCAATAGGTACATACATACCGAAGTATAAGCTCAGAGGCATACAACGAACCATGGAGAGAGATATACTTGGAGTTTCTTTGCGTGATAAAATCCGAAAAGAAATTCGCCGAAGAACCAAGGTCACCGATATAGCTCTCAGAATTTGCAAGTGGCAATGGGCAGGCCACATCGCTCGACGAGCCGATAACCGATGGGGAAGACCTCGAGTGACGAGTGGCCACCACGAACCGGAAGACGTTCTGTAGGTAGACCCACACTAGGTGGACCGACGACATTGTAAGAGTCGCAGGGAGCCGATGGATGCAAAGGTCTAGTAGCCGTTCATGGTGGCGTTAAAAAGGAGAGGTCTCATAGATGACGCGTAATAAATGGGCGCTATTGGGGGATTTCCACGAGAGGGAGTGAAGGTACGTCTACAATAGATCTCTGTATGACGAATCAGGAATATGACGAGTTAGGAATATGACCAATTAGGAGTATGACGAATCAGGAACAAATCCCGTTTTAATATAGGTAGCACTTGACTTATGCCATGCATGCTGCATACGATTTTATAGCTCGTTTGAAATTAAAAGTCCACTCAGGCCTCTCCGGAGCATCAATCAACAAATCATCATATAAGTGTACAGTGTGTGCACAATCTGGATTGAATTTTAAATGTAGCAAGCGTGCCTGAACCCCCTGTACGTAACATCAATCAACCCGCCGCGCTGTGATTAATGTACCCAAACTTATCCCGCACGCAGGTATCGGAGCTCTGACAACGGGGTAATATAGGCTTTTAACTACAAGTCTATTTCAAGTTGCCACCACCATTGCCTCTATTATTTTCTTCTTGCAGGATAGCGTTAGACCACAAGTCCCCTGATGCTAAATGACGATATGATCGAAGATGGCACCACGCTGCACCTGAATTGAGAACTGGCTCTCAAGTGGCGATGCCAGAACATACTGATAGTTGTTTGGCGACAGATTTTTAACTTTAAGGCAGTAATTTACCACCAGGAGTGTTGTGGATTCCCGATCCTTGTATCTGATACATACAGAGAATCCAAGTTAGGGATTAGAGCTATTAGAGTGATTGTGTGGGCATTATTGATTTATAATCAATGCTAGACCATCCGATTGTCAGTCTTACATCCGATGTAGTGGCAACGATGCCTAATTTGTAGATCAATTTAACGCTACTGACACCGATTCCCCAAAAAGAAAGTCTAAACAAATAAACAGCACAATCTGTGAGTCGCTCCTTTACATTACTGCGGTTCATTTATAGCCCATCAGAATCGATGCTTTTATCGCCGCGACGTGCAACAGAAGCGGTGACCGATAATAACACTTCATCACAATAAACATTCAACCAAACGTACGGCTTTTTATGTTCAACTTTGTAATTAACTGTTGCCATAACATAAATATTCGGCGGTCCTGTCCTCGTGAGCAGTTTTGTTTTGCAGAACTGCGATGCGATGCGATACGACGTCAATCAGATCGGAAGTTCTTGTGGTGCTATGGTGCGAGCTCGAAGATATTTGCGAATATGCAAATATCTGCGAGCTCGCACGAAAAATCGAGTGTTCTCAGCTACTTTTGTCGCTGACTGTACCATAGTGGTTGCGTATGCGACACAGTCAGATCAGTTATTTCTGTAGAGTTTTAGTCAGACCACCTTGCTATATTTTCTACAGCGACTGACCGCGTCGCCTCAGCGCTCACCATTGCAAGATTTCCTTCGTAGCTAAACACAACATTTTATTTTATAGGCCATCAAATTGGATGCTTTTATTGGTGAAACGTGAAACCGCTGCGTCGGCCATTATACCATTTGGTGCCTTTAAACATTACGAAGGACGTGCGGATTCGATTTACGACGGACTTTAGGACTATTGGGAATGTAGGGATCATGAGGAAATGTTGATGAGGTCTTAAGGTCACATTTTGTGACTATGAGTCGTACATCAATAATATACTAAGGGTCCAAGAAGATGGAATTGCTCGTTTTGTTAACAAAATCCTAAGTGAAATCGAAGACTTGCGATAGCTAAACAAGTCCATTTTTAAAGAAATCTCATTATTCAAGAGCATGCGACATCCCGCACTAGGCCAGCGTGGTAGATTACGGCCCATAATCTATCTCTAAAAGAAAGCCAGAGTCCCAGCAGTGGGAACGTGAAAGGCTGATAATGATGTAGGTATGCAACATGACAAAATCGGACCACTCTTGGAAAGATTATGTGTACTGCTGAACATAGGGCTCCCCCTTTGAACGGCTATTAGCCATTTGCATCCATCGGCTCCCTGCGACTCTTACAATGTCGTCGGTCCACCTAGTGGGGGGCCTGCCTACAGAACGTCTTCCGGTTCGTGGTCGCCACTCGAGAACCTTTCTTCCCCATCGGTTATCGGTTCGTCGAGCGATGTGGCTTGCCCATTGCCACTTCAACTTGCAAATTCTGAAAGCTATGTCGGTGACTTTAGTTCTTCGGTGAATTTCCTCATTTCGGATTACTATTACTAAGAGTTACTAATTTAAAATCGGGATAAAACGGATTGCTGATTACCTAACTCTATCAGGATTATCTGCTCATTCATGTATTTCAAAACGTAATTCCCTAGAGAAAACTATGTCTTCATAAATTCGATCCACAATCTTTTCACAACTCATGTGGGAATCTCAACTATTTTATCATCGTAGCAAGTACCCAAGTTACTTAATAGAGCTTCTTAAAGGTCGGGGGAGGTTTCTGAGAAACTCGAAGGTTTTGCCTTGAAGTTGGGCAAGTTTCTCGGTTGCCTATTCGGATATTATTACTGGCATATTTGTAGCAAGCCCGGGCTTGTGATTCTAAACCCTCTAACGAAAGGAGGAAGGTTCAGTGACCTCGCATATTTCGCAGACAAGTCCCTGACCAAGGGTCTTCTGTTACAGAAGGGATTTGCCACTGCAAGAGGTTGCCTAGATCAAGCACTTCATGAGACTGGCAATGCAATAGCGCATTGATTGGTAACTCATCTGTAGCTCTGAGTCAGAGGTCTTCTGCTGCTTATAAAGTATCTATCTACTCATATGCTGAGGTTAATTTCCGAAAGTGCTGATCAGATTTTGAAAATTCATTCTCTGTTAGATAGCTACACTTTCTCTGAATGTTAGGCTATTTTTTATTGTGATAAAAATCCCGGTGGGGGAGGACATCCGACGAGCGAATGAAACCGCTAGTTCTACAGCGCTGCATTCGCAATAAATAAGTGAATGCAGCACATGCTGAAGCTGCCCCTATTGCCCTATGATAATTTATTTTTATATATATATATATATATATATATTATAAAAGTAACTCGAACCTGAGATAAGATGCTCTGTATAGATATTGGCAATAGATTGATTTTCTACTTCTTCTTGCCCTGGTCCCATCTATTTGTGGTCGGCGCAGCATGTACTCTTCCGCACTCTCCCCTGTCAGCCGTCATAGCTTCATTCACTCCCCTTTCATTCATATCAATCCTTATACAATCCATCCATATTTTCTTTGTTCTTCCTCTTCCCTTTCATCTTAGATTATTATTAATTTTTTTTCTAGCTAGCTAGAACGTAATAAAAGTTATGCATTTATCTTGCGTGCCCGTAATTTTATCGCGATCATCTTTCATCATATTGTATTGCTTTCCCGCGTTTTCTTAATATGATAAACAAGTCTCTTGACCCAAGACGCTATTGTGCTCCTATTTTATTATTACGGGATTAATTAGTTCCGATAGAAACTAGCCAGGCGAGCGATAGAAAATGCCAAACACCGCGCAATTTCATCACACAGTTTTCCGTCACTGAAAAATCAAGCAGCTTTGCAAGATTTAAGAGGGCGACTACGAGATTAAGCTGATAATTGGGGCTAATTAAAAGGTAGCCTATGTGTTAATCATAATCATAATAATAATAAATGAAAAATAAATACATTTATTATTATCTCTTCATTTATTTTTTTTCTTAGGCAAAAGTTTTTTACATTAATTTTATAAAATAATATTAAACAAAATTACTATAAAAAACTTAAACCTAGAGTGCCGCCGGTAGCGGGGCAGGACTCAAGCTACCGGTGGTTAGGGCTGCAGAGTGAGGAACCTCCTGACGATACGCGCCGTGTCAAGGAGTACTGCCTTCTGCATGCGACCCTTGATCCAACCGTCCAGCGAGAGCCTCTTAAGATGTTGGTCGAGACTCTTCGCTATCAGGCCGTTCGCTGAAACGACTATCGGGACGATGATCGTTGAGTCAACATCCCACATAGCGGTCACCTCGTGAGCCAAGTCAAGATATTTACTTAACTTGTCTTTTTCTGCTTTCACGAGGTTCTCATCATGTGGGATGGTGATGTCAACGAGCACTGCCCGGCGCTGAGACCGGTCTATCACCACGATATCAGGCTTATTGGCAACAATAGTCCTATCCGTGATGATAGAACGGTCCCAGTAGAGCGTCGCACAACCATTTTCGAGAACTGGTGCAGGTGCGTACTTATAGTACGGCACCTCAGACTCAACAAGGCTGTACTGAAGGGCAAGTTGCTGGTGGATGATTCTGGCTACAAGGTTGTGTCTGTGCAAATACAATTATTATTATTATTATTATGATACTGAAAAATGAAAAAAAATAATGATTTGTAGACAATTAAATAGACAATAATATATTTAATCTTCTTTTCTTTTCTCCTCCTTTATTTTTTGTTAAACTACATGATACACAGTACCTGAGGGAAATATTCTTATTTCTTAATTATTATTTTCGTTACTCGCAGATCAACCTGAGATACCCCCTCTGTCGCCTGTGGGGTGAAGCTGTAGATAGCAGGGCCTTAACACGCAAGCCAATGAATGTCACTAACTCATTACCACTGATATATCAATTGCTTCTAATTAAATTAAATTACAACTACTAACTGTAACTGATAAGTTATATCTGCAAAGTAGTAATTTGCGAAGCTGTTCATCAACAAAGGTTAATTAAAATATTATGCAAGTCAAACGGAAACGTAAAAGGCGGTTTACATGAATAGCTGTAGTGCAATTAGCTAGTTGATAGTGTCGGTTTTCGTGTTCATTAATAACTTAATTAGGTATGTATATATTTTTGCTTGTTATGTGCCTCGGTCGTATTGCAATTATAACATTGATAAATAATCTTCACTCACATAATAAAGAGGAAGATTTGTTTTTTTGTTCTCCGAAACTACAAGACCGATCTTGATGAAATTTGGTGTAAAGATAGCTTGAAACCGGAAGGACAAAGGATACCTTTTATTGTGATACACTGTACTTAGTCCACGTGAAACCGCGGTGAACTGCTATCTATACTTCTACTACTAATATTATAAAGAAAAAAGATTTGTATTTTTGTATGTTTGTTACGAATTAACGCAAAAGCTACTGGTTCGATTTCTAAAATTCGTTCACCATTAGCATGCTACATTATTTCTGAGTAACATAGGCTATATTGATAACTAGAAAAAAATTGGAATCCCTGCTAAAACTTTAATAATGTAACCCAAAATGTAAAAAAATTAGCCAAAAAAGGTGTTTCATCGCATGCGCTGCGGAAACTATTGTCGATTGTATCAATTCGAAGGTTTAAATAAAGATTTTAGCTATATCATTCAAAGTCAGGAGCTCGCTTCTACCGCGTCCCTCCAACGGCATCTAGGGCGTCTGACCGGCCTACCTCCACTCAGTCCTCCCAAATAAGTGAATTACTAATAACTCAATAAGGTAGACTCACTTTTTTCCACAGAAAATTTAATTTCAATTCCTTTCAATGTTCCCGCAGCAAATTATTACATAAACTGCGGTAGCAGTAAATACGCCAATTATCGCGCAATCGAGTAATTTCTCGCGGAAACGGTAGCTTAGCAACTTAGAGCCATAACTTATTTCGTTCCCACCGTGGGTCGGCGACGTTCTGTTCACTACTAGCTGCAATAAATCTCGCCTAGCCGATTTTGGGAGGAATTAATGTAGGGCTCGACACCATTTTTGGCTAAAAATTGTTTTCAGAAAAAATGGCCAAAATGTGTATGAAAAAAATAGTATAGCAGGTAGGTACGCTGTGGAGAGTAATGTATTATTTAATTTTGTTTACTTACAGGGTAGCGTAGACCTCAAGTCACCTAATGTTAAGTGATGATATGGTCGAAGGTGGCACCACGCTACATTTGCGTAGAGAACTGGCTCTCAAGTGGGGCCGGAACACATCGATAGGTGCTTGGCGATTGATTCTTAACTTGACCTGTCAAACTTAGTTTAGTTTTAGTGAATGCAAAACCGAATCGACACCACTATGTACGTATCCTATCTTATTCCACATATAAAGAGCTAGCCACAACTTCCACAAGGGGAAATCCAACAACCCTCTAATAAAGCGAACATAGTCAACTACCAACGGCTAATAAGAAACTATCCCAGAGGATGAAAAAATCGAGTATCCGAGGTAACCTGATCTCGGGACGCTCAGAAAGGTTTTTAAGATTCTGTTCACGATTTTCCTGGTGTTCGGAAATAGAGATATAATTTTCTGTGCTCTCTGGTCTTGAATTTATGGCGAAGTGGTTTTATAAAACTTTATTATGACATTAGTCTTTTGAGAGTCTTTTTACCTACATCAAAATAAAAACACTTAACTAAACCTTAGAATATAAAATAAAACTACCTATAAAACTAAACAATACAACTACTTAATCTCTAGTCTTTTGAGAGCTGTCTGTACCTAGTGGTAGGTAACCCTGGAGGCATAAGATCCGCCGATACCGAGTTATATTCCCATCTCGGCCTCGCACAGTGGCGGATTTACCAGCAGGCTGAGTAGGCTGGAGCCTAGAGCGGCACATATTAGGGGCGGCAAATTTGGAGCCACAAACCATTCAACATGTACCTATCTTTCACCAAGGCATACGCTGCGTGGACTGCGTGGTGGCAGTTCAGTTCGAGAGAGATGTTATTAGAGCGATGACGGCTCGACAGGGGAAGTCTCATCCTAAATTGCTTTGAAAAAGAAAAGTTGTGTCAATTAACTAAGATATCGAATTACAGATTAGTAGGAGCGGCAAAATAATTTGAATAGCCTACGGGCGGCAAATGTGTAAATCCGCCACTGCCTCGCACCTATGCCTTTCTATGGTCTGTGCCTATTGACCTTTACTTATGTGTAGATTAGCAATCGCTCAAAACAGTTATGTATTTAGCTAAAGCGAATCGCGCCGTGGCTTCACTTACGAGTAAATATTAATATTGCACTAGTTTTGAAACAAATCTCGACAGTAATTAATTTAAATGGAAATCGCTGGTGGCTAAAACTCACCAGAAATGAAATTCTAAACTTTGCTGGTGCCTGTTCGAGAAGAGCGGAAAGGTAACCCTTTTTATTCATCCGCCAATTACGCTCCCACTGCTGGGCCTCTGGCCTTCTCTCAGAGAGAGTATGAGCCGTAATCTACCACGCTGGCCCAGTGCGGGTTGGTAGAAGCCGCATACCCTTGAATTTTGTGGTTCTTGGACATGTCGGTTTCCTCACGATGTTTTCCATCACCGTTTTGAGCGATGGTAAAGCCACACATAACTTATTAAGTCATCGGTGTGGGGCCGAGAGGATTCGAAGTAAGCGTCGGCGCCTTGTAAGATGCACGCGTTACCATCGCTCATCAAAATCATACAGCAAACAGACTATGTTATTATTAATAATATTAGTCATACCACTACAATAAAGCTATAATACGCTAATAGCTTAATATAGCAATAAGCTATTATAGCATAACGGTCTATGGCCTATGCCTAAGTCTATATTTAGCCGTCATCGTCATAACTCTGGGAAACATTTCGAGCGCGATGAATTGCTGTCTGTTATAATACTAACCTAAAGTACCTACACTACAATATTGTTGTATCATTGTCTATTAATTTATAAGTAAGCAGTTTAGTTTATGAATTATCTTTATTATCTATGGTTATCTGTCACATTGGTTTTCCCGCGTTTTTGCGCGACCGTGGTCTGGAGTACAATAAATATCGTTTCTACTAATTCTAAATGTTTTAATATAAAAACCTACGAACCACAAACAAATATGATAGGTTGTGTTGCTTGATAATTAGGTGCACAAGCCAGTAGGTAACTGGCCGGCTAGCTAATGGCCACTGGTAATTTCAGAGCTTGATTAAAGTGTATTTGGGCAGTTGATTGGTTTATGCATGACTGCAGAAACTACTTACATGCCTAGATGAATGTTATAGGTTTAGCTGAGGAATTTGACGAGAAATTACGCTCGTTTGGATAGTTCTGGGGGTTTGTGTACTTTTCTATTATTTGTGGTTCAGCTTCGGACGGGTACTTATTACCTAGGTAGGATATTTATCCTGTAATGTAGAGTTGATGTACTGCAACGTCTGCAGCTCAGCTGATCCTGAATTCATACAAAAATCCCAATTTTTTGTCCGGATTTTACAATTCTCTGTCTAATTTTCCAATATTTTTTTCCTTACAAACTTTATTTGGATCTGTTTTTTATTTTCTATCAACATCTGAAATAAAAGATTTGTTTCTTTTTTAGAGAAAAAAACTCGTGCCTAAGTAGTTCAGCCGTTCTCCAGCGAGGGACTGGGAACTAGGTAACTCTCATCTCAAGTGGCTCATGGTGCTATTGTGGTAAAACTTTGCCCTGCAAGAACTAACTCAGGGCCTTTAGCTTTAAGGAAGACTGCGCATTGTTCACGGCCACTGGGTCGCATGTCGCGTGCCTCCAACTGATGATTATGTTATTACGTAACGCCGAGATGTTACCTACGCCACATAGGTAGTAGGTACCTTCATAACTGAATGACAGGAAGACGTCAGCTTGAATGTCGACGGCTGGCCGGGGACTGGAAACTTGGTTATTTATTTATTTATTTATTTATTGATAATATATAGAGTATTGTGTTTGTTAAATTTACTGATCGTTTAAACAAGTCCGTTTTATAGAAAAGCCGAAAAACGTTTGAAACCAAGTGGGGGCAGTTTGCATTACTTACCTATAATTTTTTATTTAAGTATGTTTAAAAAAATAGGTAAGTAAATTAATTTAAAAAAGGTAAATTGTCTATTTTTATGGTTTTTTTTTTGCTAGCCCTAGCTTTTACATTTATGTACCTACGGAAAAATAGTGTTGTAACTAATTGTAAGTATCAATAATTAATCATGTTACCTGCACCTTAAATTGTTTCTCTGTTGATAATAATGACACAGTTACCAACTTTCTGGATAACAAAAGGCTCATGAACTAGTTTCACGTCAAAGACTGAAAACTGGGGCGCAATTTTCACAATTCATACTCTTTAATAACAATAACTTTGTTTCTTTCACGTTCATTAGCGAACGGGTCGAGTTCACAACGAATGAATTCGAACCCAACCGAATGCGTTAATCCAGACTTACTGTTCATTAAAAAAAAACTGGCAACACGTAAACGCCGGGTCTTCCGGTGTTATAAATTAAAAAACGTGAACTCAGGAACGAAGAGAAGTTATACAAACATTCGGCTTGACAATAACGAATACAGTGAACTCTAAAGATCATAATCACAAACAATAACGCTTATTCAAGTCTTCAATCAGAGTCTTTAATCAAAGAACAGATCTCACGTGACTAAGTTCCCAGTCCCAGCACGCGCAGTGAATAAACAATTTTACATTTACCCACTTTGCACCGGAAATTAAGGTAAAAACTTAGTTACAATTACAACGTAATACAGAAGAATGCACTCAACAAGTAACAAAAGAAATCTGAAACTAATTAGGTGTACGTATATACTTTCATTTACAGCACACAAGCAATAACTAGAAATTTGTTCGAGGTCCTTAAAAGTAAAGAGAAATGTTCAGACTACACGTGGAGAGAATGAAATGTTACTACTTATTATATTTATAATCATTTATCGCTGTCTAATGGCGAACATTAAAAATTTACACGTATTTCAACGACGCCTCAACGCCGCACAGTTATGGCATTGTGGCTTACATTTAAGGCATGTAAACACGCACAGGGAATAGTGATTGCAAAAGTCCAGTTACTGACCGTCAGTGAACGTTCACTAGCATTCTATTCGGCTTAGTTTAGAAATCGGTCCAACGTAGTAAACTAATCCTGTGTCGAAAATAGAACTTTAACTTTTTAAGAAACCCGTGGCACGTACCTCAAAAAGCGTCCGTCTTCATAATCGGGTTTAATAAATCCATTCACAATATATGAAAACAAAAGCCACTCGAACACTTTGCGAACACAAAAATAAGACGAACTGAAACTTGGATTCTTTACGATTGGTAGTAAAACTCACACTTCCTTTTTTTGGGGAAACAATAAAAAAAACTTGCACAATATTTGAACAGTTGGGATATTTATTTTGTTGACGCGCGAGAGCGAGGGTTCGCGTTGCGACACACCGCTGCGGCGGGAGGAGGGAATCTCGGCACTAACAGCGGAACCCTCCATTTGTTTGGTACGTGTCGTCTGCGCTCCGCCTTCCCTTTCTAACAAGTTGGCTTTGGTATAGCGCCCTCTGTTCCACGGACGTGAAACTAGAATCATAACGAGATGGAACAACGATAGCGTATTTAGAACCAAAAGTTTAGACACGGATAACTGAAAAGTTGACAGGGTGTCCCATCACTAATGATTTTGGTAGGTAAAGGCAATCATTCAGAAAACATATTTTTAAATTACTTACATAATTATGTATGTTTTTCAATATTTTTAAAATTGTTTTCTTACATTTGACTTCTTTACCTACTTAATACGATAGGTAGGTAGGCTCTATGAGCATATTCATGAAATAAATTATGAACTGATTTCTAATCGTTCGGGAGTTTGGGACAAATCGCTTCGTTAATATAAAATACTAGTACTACATACATACCACAAATCTCTATTAGAAATAGTAAATGCTGTTCGTTGGTAAACGCATCATTTAAGAATGGCTAGATATAAAATTGTTAGAAAGGAAAGAAGTTGGCCCAAAAGTTTGTAAATTCGGGAAAGTGCCTTTTTTTATAACATTTTTTATCAACTCTGGGGCAAACTAGTGCGCGTGAGTGAAACCGCGGGACACAGCTAGTATACTAATAAACATGGCAGCAATGAAACAAACCACTCAATTTTCAATAATCGTGAATTTATTCAGAAAAATAAAAGAAAATATTCGCGTTGATTTAACAATAACTACCCTAACAAAACTTTACATGACAGTTCAGTGTCAGTCTGCTCGGCCACCACTTTAATCATGTTGCTGGTGGTCAATACATTCTTAGGCTGATACCCGGACGTTATCCAAGAGTCTAACACTTCCGTGCCCGGCAACATTGTCCGTAACATATTTCTGATATAAATATAAGCCTGTGGAGAATACTTGTATATACTCAATGCAAAATTCTTCAAATCGTCCGTCTGTCTCATTGGCATTGCTAAAACTAAACCTGTGGTATCTTCTTTAATTTTATCTTGCAACGACAGCAATATTCTACACTTCTTCTTTCGTTTCTGATTCAAAATTTTCTTTTTCATGTCCGTAATTTCTTTTACTCGTAACAGAAATCGGTTTTGTCGGTTGTGCACACGCATGTTGTATTTTAACTTGTCTTTGAGGCCAACGCATTGACGTTGCATTCTTTGAACTTCGGTGAATAGTTTTAGCAGTTCTACATTGTCTGTTTCTGTTCTGGGTTGTTGAGTGTTGTTGACTTCCAAGTGGACGTTGCCGTTGTGTTGTTTATGATCTGTCTCTTCTTCATCCGTATCCATGTATTCCTCATCTTCATTGTCTAGCGTTTCTTCATCTATATATTCTACCTGGAAATTGATAAACACTTTGTTACTTTTCATAAAACTAAACTTTATCTATGCAAGTATTAAAAAACAGACTCTGATATTGGATGTTTTCACTTTGACACTTTGACTTTTTTTTTCACTTAACTGACATGTTGCCTGTTTGATTGATCGTGATAAATTATAATTTATGTTGTAAGGAAGCATAACACTCACTCACACAGTTGTCAAAATGTTATGCTATTCTAACTACCGAACCTCTTTAACTCCGTTGTATCTCATGACTGTTTTTTAAAATCCAGCTGTCAATTTAGTTACCTCTAACACATGTCTGGGCAGCTTCTGTGAGGGTACAGCCTTGTCCACGAGCACCATCTGGTCGTGCTCATTACACATGAAGCAGTCTACGGAGAAATGCTGCATGCACATGTACGAGTAGTCGGTAGGTGTCCAGTTGTTCCGGCCCGTGAGGTCCGTCCATATCTGACGGAGGGAGGAGTCTTCGGGGAACCTGGAAAAATTTTAAATCCGTTGTTTACGCAGTTGCAACGGGGGTTTTATGGCAAGTCAAGAGGTCGTTGAACTTGGCAGAAGTGTCATTTTTCCAAATCTAACTTATATTATTCTTAAGTAGTCATGTGATAGTTAACCACATACAATCACATACATAGCTATAATCTCTAACTAGAATTCCTTATTTCTTTATCTTCTTGTTTCTGTTTGCAAGGCATCTTACCTAAAGAACATCTCTGGATCTAGATTTTTTGAGTCTTCACATCCTAGTACTGCACAAGCTTTTGTGATCTCCGTATCATCATTATTCTGTTTCAATTCTGGAGCTACCATTGCTGGAAAAAACATTCAAAATAATTTAAACTTATGAAACAACTTTCCCTCGCTGGATTCATGTTTATGGTTTTTAAATGATGATGACAACATACCAATAGGCGTCGATTTCGCTTTGTTGTCACTGTATTCCATTGCATTTTCTTTACTTTTGTAGATTTGATTAGAATTCATGACTATGTACACAACTCAATTTTCTAGCAACTGAAACCCGAAGATGTAACAGGCCTAAAGATTCATTAACTGTTCGTTAAGAATTAAGAAGGAGTATTTATTTACCTATATAAATAACAAACCACTCTAGATTCGGAGGAATGGCCGGGACGCCAGCCACCCAGACAGATGAAGCTTCATGTAAATAGGTTATCTCTTACGTTGTAAATGTATATAGGGACATTTTCGTAATTACACCTTTAATTAAATAAGATAGTTCAAATGTTAATGGATATCGCCCACGAAAAAGTTACCCTAATGTTCAGTTTAAAATTTTAAAGAAAATGAGTAAACGCTTTGGCGCTACCCCAAATGAACGAACAAATTGTACTTTCAAAAATAATTGACAGATGACTTGACAAGTTGACACTCATTCTTTCAGATTTTTGACATTCATTCTTTTGGCAAACGGAAACAGATAGTGCGGTGTACTGAAACTCTAACGCCGGAATTTGTCCGGTTTTATTTTCTACCGCATATAGACCATAGAGTATAGACATTTTCAAGTTTGTGGTGTGACTACTAGTGACGGCTGCTTGTTTTGGTCTTCCTTGTTGTTCTTGTCTATCATCTTTTGGATCATTTTTGGAATACGTAATTTTTGACGAGGTCTTTGTTGAAAACGAATTGATGAAATTGCGATTTAAAAATGGTTGATCCAATATTCGATTACCAATTTAGGCTTATCCTAATTGGTGATAGCACTGTTGGCAAAAGTTCTTTGTTGAAGTACTTTACGGACGGGAAGTTCGCGGAGGTGAGTGGAAGTATCTGTTGTTTTCGTGTTAAATTTATTGGAATAGCTGCTAATTGCGCATTATTTTTTAGCTGTCGGATCCTACTGTAGGTGTAGACTTCTTTATGAGAATTATAGAAGTGCAAGATGGCACGAGAATCAAACTGCAGCTGTGGGACACAGCGGGACAAGAAAGATTCAGATCAATTACCAAATCATACTATAGAAATTCTGTAGGAGCTTTATTAGTGTATGATGTGTGTAACAGATCCAGTTTCGAACACATACCTCTGTGGATGATGGAGGCTAAAAGGAATATAGAACCGCACAGGCCTGCTTTCGCTCTAGTTGGATGTAAAGTAGATCTTGTGGGAACAGACACTAAAAGCGGAGCTAGGAGAGAAGTCTCATGCGAAGAAGCCAGGATGTTTGCTGAGGAGAATGGTAAATATAATCAAACTGTACTTAAAGAAACATTAGTAGCTAGCACACAAATACACACAGCTACCTACCACTTGTTACTGGGAGATTTGTATGTTTCTATCAAATAAACCAAAAAGTTCTTTCACCATTAGAATGCTACATTTTCACTGAGTAATATAGGTTTTAACCCGGCGAGCATGAGGTGTAAAAAAGTTGCATCAAGCATGAGGTAGGGTATGATATACCCTTATGTTGATGTGCCATAATTTTGTTATTTTGGTTATTTTTTCAAATTTTATTGATTATACTATTAAATTTAATGTATTTTATGTTAAAAATAATAAAACAAGTTCATAATTATACAATTATCATCGTTTATTCTCGTTATTCATAAACTAAGTAAAATTAACAACAAATCTTTATAGGCTTACATTAACATAGATTTAAACAAAAAATCTTTATTCTTTGGAATGTAATCAACTTAAAATCGAAAGATAATGAGATCCTCCTCGTTAAATACTAATTATTAATTTTTTTCAATAAAAATAATGACTAATCGCTACCGTTGAGATCAGTACAATTTTCACAAGTGAATTTTGCATGTTGTAAACATATTGGCTTGTTACAAGCTTTCCTGTCTGGAGTTAGATAAAATATTATCTGAATCGTCACCTTGCTCCGTCCAAGAACCCACTTCGTGTTCACTGCAATGATCCGTTTCCTGCTCTGAACTGGATTCATCGCCTGAAAAAGAGGAGACAACGACGGATCGGACGGCACGGATCCGTTCTTCTTCCCTGTCGAGATACATTTCGGGGCAAAAACTAAAAACAATAAAGAAAAACTCAAAAAAATAAACAAACTACTATACCGCAATCTAAAATCACAATAAAACTCAAAAAACAATAAACCAAAACCAATAAAACGATAATAATTCACTCTAAAAATTTTACGTAAAAAAAATACGTCTAGCATGAGGCAGGGTGTGACATACCCTCGACACGTTTGCGCACGTATATCTCCGCTGGTGTCCCGTGCAGCACCGCGATCACGCCACTATCCCGCCCCCCACGCCCCTCCCTCCAGCTACTGAGCGCGCTAGAGTTGCCAAGCGAGAATCTTAGAAATTACACAACTTTTAAAAAGTTACAGGGTATGAGATACCCTGGGTCATGCTCGCCGGGTTAAACGAACTGTTAACAAAATATATGTCCACTTGTGCGGAGCTGGAATGGGATGCTAGTCCTACTAATATTTTATTTGTGAAAGTTTGTCAGTATGGAGTGATAGATGTTTGTTACTCTTTCACGCAAAAACTACTGAACGGATCTGAATGAAATTTGGAATGGAGATAGCTTACACCCTGGCTTAACACATAGGCTACTTTTTATCCTGGAAGAAGGTACCTGCGGGATAACGGGAAGAGGGAAGCGGGTGCAACTAGTAGGTAATAAACAGACAAATAGCAAAAACTAATCTGTATTGTTTATATTTCGATCCAGGAAGCTCCCCTCTATCTCGCAAAATTTGTACACCAGCCTTGGTAAAACTTGATGAGCCTTAAAATTTAATTAACAAAAACAATGTGCATGCAACTGCATATTTGTTATTCATGTTTTGAGCAAATAAAACTATCTTATCAGTGCTTAATTGCTGATTAATAATTTCTATTAAAAAATCACAGATGTGAATAATCACTTCAGATATGTCATATTAGTAGCAGTAATCTGTTAACATGTCATAGAATTACACAATAGATATATCCTTGACTAAATTTAATAGAACATGTTGATGTTGTAACATCCACCTTGGAATTTTGATGATTTCTTTTTATTTATCACTAAAATTCTTATCTCAATTTTCAGTTATATTTCCTGACAAAATTCAAGAAAAGTGAAACTTGTCAGAACTCTTATTTCCTGTATGATATTAAAAAAATATAAAAATAATTTTTGTGTAAAAATTCAAGAAATTCTAAGTTTTACATGAACATTGGTGCAGAAATAAACAAGTTTCATTTTAAGCAATAGGTTTTTAATTTTAGCATACTGGAACTTCTTAAATTACAGGACTTTTTTTTTTTTGGAGTAATTTTATTTTTTAACATGTAAAAGTTTTCTCTTCTTCACTTTACACAGGTGTTCTTAAAAATGTGTATATGTGTGTACAAAATAATTATGAAAACCAATATTTGTGTTTTGATATAGAAAAATTGATAAAACACATTGAGCAAAAACAAGTAACACAATAAAAAAACTTTCCAGGCCTCCACCACGTAGAAACATCGGCGAAGACTGGCCAAAACGTAGAAGAGGCCTTCGTTCTTGTTGCCCAAGAGGTCTACAACCGCATCCAGACTGGTGAGTACAAGGTGGAAGACGGCTGGGACGGAATAAAAGCTGGCTTCAGCCGGCCCAACGGAATGGACTTCAATCTGTTAGAAGCAGAGACGGTGCAGTCTACGTGCTGCTAGGTAATAATCGAAGAAAAGTTAAATGGGTGGTACTGTATTGGAAATTTAATTTGTGGATTATTAATTCTTGATTACTACAACATGCAACATCTACCAACCTGCACTGGGCCAGCGTGGTAGATTACGGCTTATACTCTCTCTCTGAGAGATGGCCACAGTCCCAGCAGTGGGTATGTACAGCTAATGATTAATTGATCATGAAAGTCTTGATATTGCAATCTGAAAAAAAGGTGAAGGAAAATATAGGGAGGAATCACAGAGTTTTAAGAGCATGCAACATCTTCCAATGGTTTCATTAGAGTGAATTGAAGCATTTTGGTCATAAATTATATCAAGACAGCCAATTATTTTAAACAAATTCAATCTAAAATGCAGTACAACGTGTTTACTAATATATTATGGTAAATGGTAATAATAATGATGTAATAACTATAAAATGCCGATACAAAAACGTACAGTACCTGACCAAAAATATAGCATGTCAGAGAATATTCAAAGATCCCAAACTTTCTGTTGAACACTTTGTTGTTGTCACAATTTTGTGCCTGAAAATGTTTGGTGCAAAACAAGAAGTAAGACTTGGTGCGCTATATTTTTTGTCAAGTACTATATTTGTATAATTATGTTTGACTCATTATCACAATAAAGTAGTTACAATTTGTAAGCATTATTTTTTTTATTAATTAGGTTTGGTGTAAGCTGCATAGAATGTAAACAACTGTCAGATATCCCAAATATTTTTTAACATTATTGTTAATTTTGTTTTTTTTACTTTTAATGTAAAATACATTCATGTAATTTTGTTATTGTGACATTTAAAGCCAGTTTTTAATTGCGGCGCACATCTGCTTTTTTTAGTTCACACACTGAAAATTGAATATTTATTATGCATACCCGTGCATACCCGATTAATGTCAAATTAAATAATAATATGTGAAAAAAAAATTTATATAATTATAAAAATAGAAATGTTCAAGGTGCATATTGGCAGCGGTCGTTAGCAGAATTCAAACTTTAAAACCAAAGAAATTGTAATAAATACATGATGTAACTTATATGACATAAGTTTCAATGTAAAGAAAATGCACATTTACTTAGCTCTTATTATTGCGTGATGTAATTATTTATTGTTGCAGATTGACCTATGAACCATGCATGTAGACAATGATTCCATCTGTCCTACTAATTATTCATTATTATTTAATGATTTAATGATGAATGTGTTAATATGATTTAGTGTTTCGTTCCTTAATCTAGTGCCTAACTTTTAAATTCTCTTGTTTTTTTCTATTTGATGATAGTTTTCCGCGTTAATTAGTCTGCAAATTCCGTAACATTTTGTCCTTCAACATACTGTGTTTTTAAGGCAAACTTAATTAAAAATGTTGCAGTGATTGCCACAAACTCTTGCCTTTTAACTACAGTCCATAATTATTATATCCATCCACAGTAAATACTTATTTTTTTACGCATACATATTTTAAATAGAGGCTCAAAATCTTGACATTAACACATTGTTTACCTGCCTAGTTTTTAGAATCTGAGTCTCATTTTAATAAATGGAAGGTTTTCTGACAGTTGAAAAAACGTAGTTCCTGAACCTAGATGGCGCTGGCGACACATGAATTATTTTTTTCGCATTCGTTATATGACAAAAGCAAAGGCATCCCAAGCACCCACACACAGCCACAGAATTTAAAAAAAAATAATTGTGTAAGAGCCTCGTCGTTTGCCAGTTTGACATGCATCGTCAACGCCATCTAACGGATTTTGTAACTTTTTTTTAATCCCTGTCAGTAAACCTCTCGTTTTGACAACTGATACGAAAGATTTTTTTTAATATGAATTATTTGTACATAGATTCACATTGATATTTTGTTACGGCTTATTATAATTATAATTGTACTACTAACAAAGACATAACGTAAAATTAAGATTAAACGTAGCATGACTAGTGAGTAAATAATTAGTACCTGCAACACCATTTTGTAATTGTATAAGGTTATTGTTGTTGAAAGGAATATTCAAAACTGATAAAAGATATTTTTTGTAAAGAACTCCGGACAAGGCTGTTGTCGAGACAGCATCAGCTCGTCGCACTAACGCACTGAACTGTCTTCAAATTTATTAATAAGGCCAGTGACTGAACTAACCCGTGAACTAGCCTCGTGTATAGATCCCGAAAACTATGTTCATCTAGTGTTAAAAAAAACTATTCCAAATTAAATTTTTAACCAAACAAAAACCGACTTCACGTTCTCTTCGGTTCCTCTGATCTGCCATCATCAAACTCTGATTTCCTTATCATGGGACCACCTATGAAATATCTTTCCAACAAAAAAATAATTTTGCATAACCGTCTATATTTGACGGAGTTATGCTCGAATATACATAAAAAAAATACAAACATCGGAATTGAGAACCTCCTTCTTTGGAATTCGGTTGAAAAGCACAAACTCCTTGAAAAGACCTGAAATTGTAAGCTTCGGTGCGATATTTTGCCGTCCATCTTTGCCCAAATTACGTTTATTTATCAGTTTTGTTCATTGCCTACTTAAAATTAACTTATGATAAGCGTAAGATTGAAAAATAACATTATTATTATTTATTGGATCAAATTAATCTATGATCTGAAATATATTACTAATATATATTTGACTTTTGCCATTTCGCTGTATTAAATGCGAAATAATTTAAAGGCCATACTGTTATTATTATTACCTAGACTTATTAATAAAAAAAATTTGTGAAACCTGTCGAATTTTGGAATAAATAAATAATTTTAATCCAATTGAATCTATGGCAACTCTACAAGCAACTTCTGGGCACTACTTCAAAAATAAACGTAGACATAATTATTATATTATACACGTACTACGTACGTACTTCAAAAGGACTAAATAAAACGAGACTTATTGCGCATGTAATTTCAAAAAGTTCTGTCAAAAATAATATGCTTATAAAGTATATAAGTTACCCAGGTGAATGAATATATTACATTTTTAAAGACATACATACGCCAGTGAATAAATGCCGTCCTTTTTTTACTAAGGTGGTCAGAAAAGGACAGCAATACTCTGACCTTTCAAACATAAAAAATGCACAACAAAATCTACACCATTGTACATATTTTCACTGTGTAATAGAGTGGCAAACAAGCAGACGGCCCGCCGAATAGTAAGTGCTCACCGTCGCATAATAATATGGGCATTTGCAACAGCAGGGGCTTTGCCGACCCTTAAGAACTCTTTTCACACCCATCTAGACTGCAATTTGACATTTGTAGCACTGTGGAAAGACTTGTGCAAGAAAATCTTTTCAATATTATTTTTTTCTGGTGCCTCTTAAGGCAACTTCCCACGGTGCGCGATATCGCGGACGGACGCAAACCACCACGCACGACGCACCGTGGGAAGGTTCTCGTCCGTGGTAGCACAGGACGTCTGTGGCGGTGCGCCGGTATCCGTCGCGAAGCGGTAACTTCAAAGGTGCGGTGCGACGCGACGGTACATTCTCTGTCACTTTGCATTTTGAAATGAAGCTTCTGCGTGCGTTGCCGTCCGTGTTCGTCGGCTGTGCGTGATGATCCGTAGAATCGCGGACCGTCGGAAACTCGGAAAGAGCCCTGTCTGCGTACGTTGCCGTCCGTGGTCGTCGGCTGTGCGTGATGACCCGTAAAATCGCGCACCGTGGGAAGCTACTGTTAAACTGACTTGTTTGTCTTGTGCTAACTGCTAACCAAAATAACACATTCTAGGCTGGTAATGCTGGTATGTTTGTTCACTGACGTATGTTATTGTTATTACTGTACCATTAAAGCCTACAAATCGGTAGAATAATGTTGTTTTTCGTCACTAAGAAGTATAAGAATACACCAACGGTTTGTTTTTAACAATGTAGCTCATATTAGCTGTTATAATAATGCTTTAATATAAAGTAAAGTTTTGTTAAATTACTATCGTATCTTCTTTTCTTAACCATACAACCTTCGTCCTAGCATACAACCTTATCACTTACGCGAGAAAAAAAAATCTCACCATCTGTAATCAAATCAAACCCTTGCTAATCAGACTGTAGATCTACGCCAGAAATTAGTAATCGATCTTGATCCAATCCGCAGTTTTGGATCGATATGCCATTTCATATGTCATTTTAGTAGTAATATGTCAAGCTCTAGTACTAAAATGGTAAAATGACATATTAATGGCCGGTTTCTATGACCGATCTCTCCACGGTTTGACATAAATTTGACATTACTTCTATGGAGTTTATGTTAAATTTCCATCTCCAGTAGGAAAACCGTGGATAGATCGGCTATTGAAACGCGACATAAGACATGACACATCGATCCAAAACCGCGGATAACGCTGATCCGTTATCCGGTCGATTTATTAATTTTGGTCGCTAGGTGGTTATGACAGATAATTATTTGTCTTAACAGAAAAAAAAGAAAGCGTGGAGTTTAGAAAAGATTTCATCAAGCTGTGACAAAAGCGAATTTATCATTATTATTTATCAGTGATAAATATTTTCGCTTGGTGGTAGGGTATTTTCTAGTACTCGCCTGGCTAGCTACCACCCTCTTGTTAAGAATCTGTCACCAAGCACCTATCGGTGTGTTCCGACAGCCTCACTTGAGAGCCAGTTCCCAGTCCAGGTGTAGCGTGCCGCCATCTTCGACCACATCGTCACTTAACATCAGGTGACTTGTGGTCAAACGCTAGGTACCCTGTAAATAGTAAAAAAAAAATGTCACAACTGAGGTCGGCATCAGCATTCAGCAGTGTGTTCCTTCCAAGTTCCTCTAATCTCCTATATGTAGGCAGTACCTAACTTTTATGAAATAGAGTGGCAACTGGCAAACAAGCAGATGGCCAGCCTGATGGAAAGAGGTCACCGTCGTCGTGGTGACCTCTTTCCATCAGACTATGGACATTTGCAACGCTACTAGGGGCGTTACCGACCATGAAGAACTCTTACTTTGATTAGATCAATTTTGGTGTGAATGTCTACAGCTTCCTCAATGCGAAAAAGTGAAATCTACATATGACAACTTTCAGTGTCGATTTGACTGCCTCACTGTTTCAACTCCTAATTTAGGTGCCAAAAAGCCTTCGATTTTATGATCCATAAACAGTGTGTCAGCCGACGACACGGGTCATCAGCTCGCACATCTGTATCTTCGGAACGAATGAGGCTACGGTGAAGTATTATAGCTCAAAATTTGAGGAAAAAATGATTGCCAAATAAAATAAAAAAATTAAGGTTCTAGCTAGAATACTTTTTGAGCTATGAGCTATAACAACTGTGTAAGCCGGCGACCCGTGTCACCAGCTCGCACATCTGTATCTCTAAAACGCGTGAAGATAGAGTTTCGCTGAATAGCTCAAACAAGGTTGTATAAATAAATACCTTGGCTGGGAAAGTTTCAAGTCTCTACATAGGATACTTATTGAGATATGAGCTAAAACAAGTGTGCGAGCCGGCGACACGGGTCCCCAGCTCGCACACCTGTATCTCTGAAACGCGTAAAGGTAGAGTTTCGTTTAATAGCTCAAAATGTAGGTCATAACTTTTCACTTTGACAACAAAATTTTGAACACCATAGACCCAGTAGTTTCAGTGCAAAAAGCAAAAAACTGATTCGCCGCCAAAAATTTCAAAATTATTTCCAAAACTTGTTCGAGCGTCGTGTTGTCGTTTCGTGCGCTACACCATTACAAGCGAATCTGGCCGTAAGGTATGAAGCAATAAAAAGCAATAAAGGTCATTTTAGCGTGGGCTCTGAAAGTCGCAGAGAGAGTAGGTAATAACCGGTTAGATCCTGTACTGAGAGCCAAGACCAAGGGCTTGCTAACAATTTGCAAAGAACTGTTTTCGTTCGTTCTCCAAATATAATTTTAGAAACAAAAACAACCGGTAGGTACGGTTATGGTAGGTAGCGATAACAAATTCATCTAATTTCAATTAGTAGTTTTACGCGAAGAAACAAAACTAGCTTTCTGTTCCTATTTAACCCCATTCAGGGTTATTGTTCATAATTAGATTAGCCCATGTGTTAATCCAATACCTAAATTATCTAGATTTTGAATTTCATTAAAATCGGTGTAGAAGTTATGGTGATACGTGGTATTATAATAACAAACATTCACACACACACACACAAACTTTCGCATTTATAATACTAGTTGTGCCCCGCGGTTTCACCCGTAGGTATCTTCCCGTCATGCCACAGGAACCTTTTTCCGTCATAAAAAGTAGCCTATGTGTTAATCTAGGGTAGGTATATAATTAGGTATGCTATCTCCATCCCAAAAAATCTGCACTGCAATTTGCAAAAAAATTATTGGCATACCCACCTATTTAATTTGATATGGAATACTTTTCACCATTAACCAGCTCGGTGAAGGTCGCTCTTCAAGGAATCCTGTTCTATTTCGTCGTAGGTAAAAAAGCATTCGGTATCCTTTGTATATGCGTCGACTAGTGGATAATTAGAAGAAAAATAGACCTTATTATAACTGGGTTAGAGTAGATATGTTGTGCTATCGCCGTTGTATAATATGTTCGGCTTTTCCTTTGAAATAAGCCGCCTTCGCCGCGGTCGGTGTTTTTGGGAATGTAAACAAACAGAATTTTTCAGTAAAGCAGCCTTATTACTAAGGCAATAAAGGTCATTTTAGCGTGGGTTCCGAAAGTCGCAGAGAGTGGGTAGCTCTTTACGGACGCATAGGTAGTTAGGTACACGAGAACGAATTGCCGCGCATCTATTTTAGGTATTGAGTCCTACTACTACATTCGGATTCGCTAGAAGTCGAAATTATGAGTAAACTGACGCAGCTTAATTGTTACGGATAGATAAGTCGATTTTGTCAATTGTTATTAGGTCGATTTTTGTTAATTATTATAAGTAGCAGATTATACTACATAGCCTTTATGTATACCTGTATAAATGTATAGCATCATTAGTAAATTCTAAGTTAGAAAATGTCACGATGTGCTGACCTGTGATTAGAAAGAGACGCACCTCCCGCAAGAGCGGGACAGCGATATAGATCGCGCGCGCGCCATGCGACGCTCTGATTGGACGAGAGGCGCGTCATACCCACTGGTGCCTGGCACTAGTTGCCGACACAAAAATTGTAGTTAAGCTAAGAGAAATCCTGTTTTAATGGTATTGCTTCAAAGTGTTGTATCTGAACCTAAATATACAGTCCACAAGTTTATGGAAAGGAGTCACTCAAGAGTTTCATTTCATCGAGCACCCTGACCCCAATATTAATACTTGAGCCTACTTTTATTTAATTTTTCTAGCCATGTATTTTTTTTATGCTTACGTTTGATTTGTTTTCAAAAAGATTGAGAGAAAGTAGATACCATTTATTTAATTAACCGATTTCCAAAAAGGAGGAAGAGCGACCCACTCTCTGCGACTTTCGGAACCCACGCTAAAATGACCTTTATTGCTTTCTATTGCTTCATACTTTACGGCCAAATAAGCTTGCAATGGTGTAGTGAACGTGACGGCAACACGACGCTTGCACACATTCAACCGGCATCGGCAAAGCAGTCTTATTACTCAATGCATAAACTATATTGTTAAATGCAAGAAAAAAATACAAAATTCTTTAAACTATTGGCTAAAATATATCGTTTTTTATGTACCTACCTATATAACAAAATACTGTCTCCTATGAACTTCTGTTTTCGTGGTACCCAAGTAAGGAAGTAGGTACTTTCCTTCTAATAATTATGTATAATAAATGCAAAAGTAACTCAGTCTGTCTGTTACGCTTTCGCGCTTATACCACTGAACCTATTTATATGAAGCCTCATTTACAAATTGAATGTGATTATTTAGTTAAGTACGAGTGACATCAATCAAAAGCAATAATATATGAAAGTAGGAAATATTTTTATGGCGATGATGGCTCAGTGGTAGCGACGTCGGCTTGCGATGGACGTGGGTTCCAATCCTGCAATGAGCTTGAGCTTTCGGTGAAGGAAAACATCGTGATGAAACCATAGCTTGGTGGTAGGGTATTTTCTAGTACTCGCCTGGCTAGCTACCACCCTCTCGTTAAGAATTTGTCGCCAAACACCTATCGGTGTGTTCCGGCAGCCTCACTTGAGAGCCAGTTCCCAGTCCAGGTGTAGCTTGACGCCATCTTCGACCGCATCGTCCTTAAACATCAAGCGACTTGTGGTCAAACGCTACCCTGTAATTAGTAAAAAAATAATATAATATTATGATATGTTGTTAAATTTATCGTCGGGTAAGTTAGCATTTTCTGATTTGAGTTCTATAATTATTTGTATACTGTAGTGTACTTTTATTTATTTTTACATAATTACGATACGATATTTTGAGATCGAATATAATCGATTCACTAGGTTCTGATTTACGATCCAGAAGATCGATTCGACGCAAAAAGCGGGCATCCATAACAATGGTCTATGACTCTATGTCCCGCTCCTGTCAATGTCACTGACAGTGACAATCAATTTGCTAGTTTTTTTTATATTTGGCAATTGTCTACTTTGGACATTTCTGCCAGTGTCACGTCATTATAATTTTCCAAAAATAGCGGCAACGGTACAAATTTAGAAAAAGGGCTGTCCAAGAAACCAGTAAAGCTGAAATAAAATTAGTATGTATTATTGAATTAGTAACGTAGGCAGAACACAACTACATATTAATCAATTTGCTAGTACATAGAATAAAAAGATTCGTTTTTGTTTATGTTTGGTAAATTAATAACTTATTTAAGTAGGACCGACCTCCAAAGCGTGAAAAGGAATGGCAATGGCATAATGGCAAAGAAAATGCGAAGTGCGTTCAAACCATCCAAGCATCATCTAAGTTAAAAAATTACATTAGACACTACGAACTTAAATAATCAATATCTTTTTTTTCTGCAGTTTTCATAAAAGTTTCTTAAATAACCAGGGCCGGATTTAAATTTGTGCCGCCCTGGGGCACTGAAGAAAATGCCGCCCTATGACTTAAATTTTATTTTAATAGTTTTGATATCGTTTTTAGTTAAATTTCCTATATTATAATATACAAAATTTGAATGTGATACATAATACTTGAATTATATTTCTTGAAAGATAAAATGTTTATTTAAAAGAATTAGTTAATTATATATTGTATAGAAAATTTTATCTCACTTTCCAAATTTTGCCGCCCTAGAAAATTTGCCGCCCTGGGCACTAGCCCCGACTGCCCTAGTATAAATCCATCACTGTAAATAACTAACAAAGCGAGTCCAAACCAAACTCGCTTAGACTTAGTGCTTGCTACTCGTCGAGGAGTTCCAGTAGCAGTCTCTGAAGTTCACCTTCAGGTCACACCATCATTGAAGTCCGAGACGACCAGACGTGAAACCCTTCTTACTTTTAGCGAAATAAAATATGTTATAAAATATGTGAAGTATCAAATTTGGTTTATCGAATCCTGTACTATTCCGTCGTGGTTAAAAAAGCACTCTGTATCCTTTGTAAATGCGTCGGCTAATGGATAAAGAAGAAAAATAGACCTTATTACAACTTCTTTAAAGTATGTTGTTAAATGCTATCGCCGTTGTATAATTGGTTCGGCTTTTCCTTTGACAAAAGCCGCTTCCGCCGCGGTCGGTGTTTTTGGGAACGACTAGGGCCGGCCGGGAACTCAATAGGGCTGCGCCACGCGGTTGATCGCATCCATTCGACATTCGAGAAGGTACTACACTGCTCGCTCTCTCGGATCTGCTGCTCTCACTGACCCTTTATTTGTATAGTTTATAATAAAATATATTTATAATTAATAAAATATGTCTTTTATATTTCAAATGTATTTTATTTAAAACCTATTTATGAATTGGTAAAACATCACTATCACTACTTATTATAAAACAAAGTCCTCCGCGCCGCGTCCGTCTGTCTGTCTGTTCGCGATAAACTCAAAAACTACTGCATTGATTTTAATGCTGTTTTCACCAATAGATAGAGTGGTTCTCGAGGAAGGTTTTAAGATATAATTTGTCAAGTTTTTGTATACATTGGCAAAAAGAACAAAGCCAAAAAAAAAACCAGACGGCTTATTTTTTTGGTAAAAAAAAGCCGTCTGGGAGCTTTCAATGAAAACGCTGCCTAAACCCTTTGAGATATAACAAAATGATGTATGGCGAAATTGTGTATCTTATACAGGTCTACAAAAAAGTCCACGATGGCATATGTCTATCTCTTAAGGATAACATACTAAAACTACTTTTTTACTTTTTTAAAGTTGATAAAATGCCGACTAAAATCAGACCGTGTTATCCATACTTTTATATATATATAATCAACCGTTCACGGTAAATGCTGATCCAGTGAGAAGTTAGAACAATTGTTGATCCGCCTATTTTACCTGTTTACTCAGCTCCGCGTCGCGCAAACTGATGTACTTTGATCCGTCCTTCATGCGCGTGTGACGTCAGTGGATCTGCACTTACACGTTTTCAACATGCTCGTCAGCGATTCGACCAACATTTGTTGATCCATTAACGGTCGAAAAAATCATACTGAATATGATTTCTTAGATCCAGTGTATATTTAATTTATCTGCGACATTTATTTAGACTAAGTGGATCCGGAGCCAAATTTGACTAATAGGTACTCGAACACAAAGCGGCAACGTCGCATTCTGCGTGTGATAGAGAACCTAGTAGACTAATTCGTTAGAGTAATAAGGTAAGAAAGATGCGTTAGTTACTGCGTTTGAGGATCAAACTAATATAAAGTTTATTTTTCGATTAAAATTTAGTTGCAACAAGGTTGCAATATTATTATGTTTTTTAAAACACTTTTATTAGCTTTACTTGTAACTAACTAACAATGTAATCAAGTCTTAGAAGGCATTTTTCACTTACTTCTAATTGTCGTATCGACTTGAAACTTTGTATGTGTATGTAATCTCGGTGACAATGCAATAATTTGGTATCATTGACCTGATCTGATGATGCAGCCGGAAGGTGGGTAGGGCATCTCTGCGCTGGCTACTAGTAAACCCCTCGTGTTTGGGCTCATATGAATCGTCTTGATGAGTCTAATAGATTGAACTTAGTGACGAGGGTCTGATGATGCAGCCAGGAGGTGGGTAGAGGATCTCTGCAGTCATTGATAGTAATCCCCTCGAGTTTGGGCTCATATGAATCGTCTTAATGAGTCCAATAGATTGAACTTGGTGACGAGGGTCTGATGATGCAACCGGAAGGTGGGTAGGGGATCTCTGCAGTGGCTACTAGTAAACCCCTCGTGTTTGGGCTCATATGAATCGTCTTGATGAGTCCAATAGATTGAACTTGGTCACGAGGGTCTGATGATGCAACCGGAAGGTGGGTAGGGGATCTCTGCAGTGGCTACTAGTAAACCCCTCGTGTTTGGGCTCATATGAATCGTCTTGATGAGTCCAATAGATTGAACTTGGTGACGAGGGTCTAATGATGCAACCGGAAGGTGGGTAGGGGATCTCTGCAGTGGCTACTAGTAAACCCCTCGTGTTTGGGCTCATATAAATCGTCTTGATGAGTCTAATAGATTGAACTTAGTGACGAGGGTCTGATGATGCAGCCAGGAGGTGGGTAGGGAATCTCTGCAGTCATTGATAGTAAACCCCTCGAGTTTGGGCTCATATGATTCCTTTTGATGAGTCCGATAGATTGGACTTGGTAACAAACGGCTAAAAAATTAAAAAAATAAAAATTCATACATAGTTTAAAAAACTAAAAAAAACACTTTTAAATTTCAATTTCAATTTATTTATTTATTCAATAGGATACATTGTGATCACTTTAAAACGTCAAACTTAAAACTAGCTACGCCTGTTCCAACCTCCTTACGCCGGCAAAAGAACAGGCAAGAAACGCCCGGCAGGTAATTTTTTTGGCGCGATCACATTGACAATTTTATTCTTATTACTAATTGATTGAATTGGAGCAAGTTCACTAAAATCCCAAGCTTTTTTTGTCATCTAATGGTCCGATATTTTTTAATTAGCTTTACTAATAAGATTTCTCTTGTTTGGTTGTACACATTGGGATATGGGAACATGAATATTAATGAGTTGCGGGATCACAACCAAAGCAGACCAGACCCCACAAGCAGCACCCGTTCACGAGTTGACGCATGTGCCAGCCATCGCTCTCCTCGACCATATGAGAGGGAAGAGGGCGACCCGACACACGACGCGCACTGAAAATTATAAAATAATTAAATAGACTTGTATTAGTTACGATATAATGGTTAATTCAAAAAGTGTGGAGCGCTTTTTGGTTGTGTGTACTTTTATTTACCCAGTAAAAGAAGCGCTCCACACTTTTTGAATTAACCATTATATCGTAACTAATACAAGTCTATTTAATTATTTTATAATTTTCAGTGCGTTTTAAAAGTGTTTTTTTTAGTTTTTTAAACTATGTATGTATTTTTATTTTTTTAGTTTTTAGCCGTTTGTTACCAAGTCCAATCTATCAGACTCATCAAAAGGAATCATATGAGCCCAAACTCGAGGGGTTTACTATCAATGACTGCAGAGATCCCCTACCCACCTCCTGGCTGCATCATCAGACCCTCGTCACTAAGTTCAATCTATTAGACTCATCAAGACGATTTATATGAGCCCAAACACGAGGGGTTTACTAGTAGCCACTGCAAAGATCCCCTACCCACCTTTCGGTTGCATCATCAGACCCTCGTCACCAAATTCAATCTATTGGACTCATCATGACGATTCATATGAGCCCAAACACGAGGGGTTTACTAGTAGCCACTGCAGAGATCCCCTACCCACCTTCCGGTTGCATCATCAGACCCTCGTGACCAAGTTCAATGTATTGGACTCATCAAGAAAATTCATATGAGCCCAAACACGAGGGGTTTACTAGTAGCCACTGCAGAGATCCCCTACCCACCTTCCGGTTGCATCATCAGACCCACGTGACCAAGTTCAATCTATTGGACTCATCAAGACGATTCATATGAGCCCAAACACGAGGGGTTTACTAGTAGCTACTGCAGAGATCCCCTACCCACCTTCCGGTTGCATCATCAGACCCTCGTCACCAAGTTCAATCTATTGGACTTATTAAGACGATTCATATGAGCCCAAACTCGAGGGGATTACTATCAATGACTGCAGAGATCCTCTACCCACCTCCTGGCTGCATCATCAGACCCTCGTCACTAAGTTCAATCTATTAGACTCATCAAGACGATTCATATGAGCCCAAACACGAGGGGTTTACTAGTAGCCAGCGCAGAGATGCCCTACCCACCTTCCGGCTGCATCATCAGATCAGGTCAATGATACCAAATTATTGCATTGTCACAATCTGTAGCTTGTGATGGACAAAGATACGAAACGGCAACGTCGCGGCTGCTTTCAGCCAATCTTATCGTTTGCTGTGCTTTGATTGGCTTATTTAAATCGGATCAACGTTTTCCGTAACCATCGCAAGGTGGATTTGTATATCGGATCAACTTCGGCGAACGCTAGTAAGCAGTCCCATGAGCGTAGATGTTGATCCGGTTGGAGCCACATCAGTAACCAAATATGCATATTGGATCAACAAAAGGCGCCGGATCAACATGAGTTTTTGGATCAACAAAGTGCTCGCGTGAAGTCGCGTCAGATCAACATTTGCCGTTAAGAGATATCTATATATATATATTACATATATATATATATATATCCTTATCAAAATAAATCATTTCGTATTCAAGATCGTTTCAATACCTGTAGATTACTTTTTGAATTGTTGAAATCGGGCATTTCATTCAAAAGATATTACGAAATTAAAATGTCAATCTAATGGAAAATAAAACCACCGCGCCGCCCGCGCCCCGCACCGCCATCCATGGCCATGCAGTGGCCGCAGCGCAGCGGGTAGGTTACGCGGCGGGCACTGAAGTGCGGGAATAATTTTGGAGTATACAGAATATTTATGCTCTCAAGCCTAAACTACTGAACTGATTGAAATTAAATTTGGTACATAGATAGTTTGAACCCTGGGGAAGGACATATGATACTTTTTATCGCGATAAACTGTAGCCCACGCGGGAGAAACCACGGGGAACAGCTAGTACTTTATATAATAAAATAAAATCGTGTTACAACACTTATAACACGTGAACGGCTGGACCGATTTTTATAATCGTTGATTTGTTGAATTTGTCTGTAGGCTACCTACTACATATCTATAAACTTACACTACTTAGATAAATACACACATAGTACATATACACACATAAATTCATAAACATTATTATATATATTTAATACTTATTTCACATATACAGTTATTTTCTAACAGATACCCATACATAATATTATATATTTAAATATAGGAAATATCTAAACGCTTTGTTTACATTGAGTTGTGCATTGGAAACGAATCCCTAGCCGCGCGCTCTATTGTTCGTACCGCGAGCTGCGGCGCGTCACCGCTGCGCGTGTAGTAGTGAGTCCACGTGGACTAGGTACCTGCGCGCGCGCAGCCCGCGGCGCGGCGGCCGCCGGCCGGCCGCCTCGCCAGTCTGCTGTACTGCCCGCGACGCGAAGCCCGTGTCGCTCGCTCTTCCACCCGCGCACTCGATCGCTAATTATTATTTATTACTGTTACCTAAACTCACTTACCTTCATTTTAAGTAATTTGGAATAAACGGAATTGGATCCACACACTCGTTTTGCCAAATGTCGTCGTTCGGAATAGGATAATAAGTACATATTAAAATATGATAATATTTTTTGAATTAAAAAAAATTAGCCGTTCATTTGTATATATGGTAGGTTACCAGAACGCAACTGATATGGTGTTATATAACAAAACCAACAGCTAAACGTATTGTTGTCTCTGGATGAAATTTAAATTTACCGGTTGATGTGTTTGTTTCATGCGAGTTTATGCGATCCTACTAATATTATAAACGTGAAAGTTTGTGAGTATGGATGGATGGATGTTTGTTACTACTGAACGGATCTGAATGAAATTTAGAATGGAGATAGCTTATACTCTGGATTAACACATAGGCTACCCGGCTTTTTATCCCGGAAAAAGGTTCCTGCGGGATAACGGGAAGACGCGGGTGAAACCGCGGGGCGCAACTAATTATTGACATACATTAATTTTATAATCTGCTCATTTATTGCCTCTTACGCGGAACGAAGTTCGCCGGGTCATTCAGCTATTATTTAATTTAACTTTTTTTTACTTTTTACAGGGTAGCGTTTGACCACAAGTTACCTGATGTAAAGTGACGATGTGGTCGAAGATGGCGCCACGCTACACCTGGACTGGGAACTGGCTCTCAAGTGAGGCTGCCGGAACACACCGATAGGTGCTTGGCGACAGATTCTTAACAAGAGGGTGGTAGCTAGCCAGGCGAGTACTAGAAAATACCCTACCACCAAGCTATGGTTTCATCACGATTTTTTCCTTCACCGAAAGCTCAAGCTCATTGCAGGATTCGAACCCACGTCCTACGGATCGCAAGCCGACGTCTCTATCACTGAGCCATCATCGCTATAAACTAAAAACAAAAGTGACAACCCTATGCATTACCGCAAGAGTAGGCAATTAACTCGTCGAGCGGCCATAGCATTAGTTTAGTTTTTACCTCTGCGACTTTTGGAACCCACACTAAAATGACCTTTATTGCTTCCTATTGCTTCATACCTTACGGCCAGATTCGCTTGTAATGGTGTAGCGCACGAAACGGCAACACGACGCTCGAACAAGTTTTGGAAATAATTTTGAAATTTTTGGCGGCGAATCAGTTTTTTGCTTTTTGCACTGAAACTACTGGGTCTATGGTGTTCAAAATTTTGTTGTCAAAGTGAAAAGTTATGACCTACATTTTGAGCTATTAAACGAAACTCTACCTTTACGCGTTTCAGAGATACAGGTGTGCGAGCTGGGGACCCGTGTCGCCGGCTCGCACACTTGTTTTAGCTCATATCTCAATAAGTATCCTATGTAGAGACTTGAAACTTTCCCAGCCAAGGTATTTATTTATACAACCTTGTTTGAGCTATTCAGCGAAACTCTATCTTCACGCGTTTTAGAGATACAGATGTGCGAGCTGGTGACACGGGTCGCCGGCTTACACAGTTGTTATAGCTCATAGCTCAAAAAGTATTCTAGCTAGAACCTTAATTTTTTTATTTTATTTGGCAATCATTTTTTCCTCAAATTTTGAGCTATAATACTTCACCGTAGCCTCATTCGTTCCGAAGATACAGATGTGCGAGCTGATGACCCGTGTCGTCGGCTGACACACTGTTTATGGATCATAAAATCGAAGGCTTTTTGGCACCTAAATTAGGAGTTGAAACAGTGAGGCAGTCAAATCGACACTGAAAGTTGTCATATGTAGATTTCACTTTTTCGCATTGAGGAAGCTGTAGACATTCACACCAATTTTGTCCGTTAGCCCGCTACGCTTCAATAAACAGGTAGGTAGGTCATTTAAAAAAGCGCGCACTATATTTTAATCTTGTTCTTGTCGAAGTAAGAACGTTTTTTATATTAGTAAATAAATTATTGATAAGCCTACGTATCTACTCTAATTTGACACGAATACATGCTAATACTGTTTTTATGTAGGTGATGATTCGTTGGGGTCAGCCCTCGCTGTAAGGTCAAGTGAACGACAATTTTACTTCATGCTTGAGATTTAATCTAACGTTATAAAGATATTTTTCAACTGATGGTGTTATACATTACTATGCGTTATTGGCTTTATGCATGATTATTAGTTTTAAATGTTGTTAGTTTAAGAGCTGTGGATTTTGTGATTGAATAAAATACATAAAATAAAAGCAAGCAAATGAAGAATTAAAAAACACCAGCAGAAAGTTCCTAGTCTTAGTCCTAAATTATAACTATAAATACTATATCGTGTTAAAAAGTAGCCTATATCCTATCTCAAGCTCTAGACCTAATTAATGAAATTGAAATCGGTTCAGTAGTTCAGGCGTGATAGCGAGACAGTCAGACAGAGTTACTTTCATTTTTTTATAATATTAGTAGGGCTAGGGAGTATAGGTACCGTCCGGGGACAGTATTTGAGAATAGGTACATAGCTAAGTCACGTGACTCGTGACACTTATCATATTATATTTTATCTATGTGACGGACGACAGCTGTTTGTGAACTGTCCTCTAGACTTGAACGTCTGTCACTGTCAGTGAACTCAGTGACAGTGACATTGACAATTTGACACAAACACTGACAAAAAAATTAATAATTTTGGAATTGCTGCATACTACATAATTTTACTTGTATTAAAATAAATAAGGAAATCTATCGAATGCAGATATATCTACGCTAAAACAAGTTATTAAAATGTCGTCTAGTCGCTCTAAAACCTCGATACTGGATAAGCCGTTGAGCAAGGGTAAAGGCGAAGTTTCGTTTACATCTTACGCCCTCCTGTTCTCTGAAATAGTCCAATATTGCCAAAACAAATCTCAATCCATCCACGAGTTACAGAACAAGTAAGTTATTCTTTACACAACGTTTACATTGTTACCTTCTTACATGCTTGCATGATTCTGTCACGGTACAGCAAACAAATAAAGTTAAGATCATACAAATTTCAGGAAAAATATACTTCCCCACATAATTAAACCTATCATAGTATATTGTTAAAGAAATAGTTATATTACATACATGGCTGTTTTCTTTTTCAGACTGTCCGATATTGGTCAAGATGTTGGTGCCAGATTGCTGGATCTATATTTTGTGAGAGAAAGGAATAGCAAGAGAGAAATAAAACTGCTCAATATGCTTCTTTTTGTTAAGTCTACTTTGTGGAAGGTAATTCATCCAAACCTGAAAAAAATGCTAAAATGACCAAAATGCTGGCCGTTATTTTGCGCAACGAATAAGCATTGCCGATCAACGCGGCAATGCGGCCAGCATTTTGGGAACGTTGCCAACTGGTAGTGGTTTATTAGATTAAGTAGTTTGTTTAGTTTGATAGGTAGTTTTATTTTACATTTTAAGGTTTAGTTAAGTGTTTTTATTTTGATCTATAATAGAGGATATAATAATATACCTGTCAAGTTATATCTTTCCAAACCTTATACTACGAGTTTTAACTAAGATTGGACTATGCATTTTTCCAGAATATAAAGTAGCCTGTCACTGCCATAAACAATCTCTATTTAAAAAAATCACATTGATCCATTGATTGGTCAATGAAGGAGAAACCAAGACACTTTCGCGAATTTAGAGAGAGAAAGACTTTATTATGCTTCGGCTACATTAGCGGGCGAAGATTTGTATCTTGTTGGCGAGACAAAAACATTGTGTTTGGGTATAGGCGATGTTCTTGTCTACATTAAGGCGGGTGAAGATTCTTGTCCATATAATACTCTCAGTTTCATAAAATTGAATGAACTGTAACACTTTTTCGTTACTCCACTCCATAGTGTAAAAAATTAAACGCACGTCCGTCTCGCTTCAAAGTCTGGACGACACTGAAATGACGTAGATGTAACCACCTAAGCGAATATTGGCGCGACAAATCTCTTTGATTCGCGCCAGTTTACCGACAGCTCCCCGATACTACATCGTCTTCGCCCGAATACTACGCGATGACACGATGAACCCGGCCACATTTATCGCGTTAACACGAATATTCGCCATAGCCCGCTAATTTAGCCGAAGCATTAGGGAAAACTGCATACAATAACAAGAGAAAGAAACGCACAAAAAACAGTAACATTATACAATAAGCCAATAATATTATATGATGGTGCAAACACTGCTGCTGTTTATATGTAATGTGAAAAGTATGAATGATCTTCTTCCTTCCTCTGCCATCTTTTTTACCTTGGTATGACATGACGCCAGACCATACCTACCTGTAGTGTGTGCGAGGCTTGATAATACAAAACGCATTAATCAAATGTTTCAGGTGCTATTTGGGAAAGAGGCTGATAAACTTGAACATGCTAATGACGATGAGAGAACATACTACATTATAGAAAAAGATGCATTGGTAAGTTCAGTATTAAAAGTTTTTACTGGTAAAAAGATTGGTCCAGCAATTGATCAGCACCATGCTATCATCTATAATTGTTTGGTGTACTTTATTGCTTTTGACCCCTGTAACAGGTATATTCCAGTATGTTCAACTCTTTGTTCAACCAGTTGAACAATTTCACTCCAATTTTTTAAATAGTTGAAGAGCAAGGAAATAAGAGTTCAAAATGTTCAACCAGTTTAACAGTATTAACAATTTCACTTTATTACTTCTACTTTTAAAATACCCTTTGTTCAACCAGTTGAACAGTTTGAACAATTTCACTCCAACTTTTTAAATAGTTGAAGAGTAGAAGAAGAAGAATAGAAAAGTTCAAAATGTTCAACCAGTTTAATAGTATGAACAATTTCACTCAATTTCTTCTACTTTTTAATGAACTAAATATTTTGAAAGTGATTCATATTTGAGGATGTAGCAATATGTTTTTATTTGCAGGTGAACAAATATATCAGTGTACCCAAAGATAAAGGGTCACTCAACTGCGCTACTTTTAATGCAGGCATCATTGAGGCTGTATTGACCAAGAGTGGATTCGTAAGTTTCAACATTCCAATATCTTTCATCAAAAACGTTTTGTTTGATCCAGCACTGTAACATGATATTGTATTACCATTTTATTCTGTACTAGCTGTTCCCCGCGGTTTCATTCGCGTGGACTACAGTTTATAACTATAAAAAAGGATCCCTTAAAAAGTATTTTTCACCAAATTTCTTCAAGATCTGTTCAAAAGTTTTTAGGTTTATCCAGAACAATTACACAATCAAATCTTGTCTCGGCATATATGGTAGTGCTGTTGATTCTTATGTATATATTATCTAAAACTTATATTTGATAGATCTTTATTACATAAGTCTAAGTACTCTGCTCAAAAACATAATACCAGACTGTATAGATAATTTATGATAACAAGTTTTCTTTTTTCAGCCAGCAAAAGTGACTGCTCACTGGCACAAAGGGACCACATACATGGTCAAGTTTGATGACTATGTTATATCCAGAGACAAGTCTTTGGATGACCGATAAATATTGTGCTATCTATGGTATCTTAGAAACCTTATTATACATCATAAAATGAAATGTGGTTAAAAATCTACCTTTTTACCCCCAACGCAAACAGAGAGTGTTATAAGTTTAATGTGTTGTATATCTTTTTTGTATGTCTATGGCATTGTAGTGCCCAAAGAGGTGAACCGATTTTGATCTAGTTTTTTGTTTGTAAGTTACCTAGATCGTGAGATCATGCTCATGGTTATATTGGGGGTTTTAAATTTTATTATGAGTGCTGTATTTTTTTATCAGCTTATGTATGTTGTAAATAAAATATTCTATTAAATGAGTTTCTTTTATTAAAAACTTTATTTAAGATTGAAGACACGCTCAAACACTCCCTATAAATTATAATAATAATAATAAAAGAGAAAAACCTTGCTTTTTAACAGGCAGGTTTTTGGAAGCAACAACTAATTCACATTACGAAATCAAATAAACAAAATGCTTCCACAACCAAAAAAAAAATTATCTTCACACTAAAAAATTTAATTTTCTTCCTTCAACTCTTATTTGAATTTAAAAAGCCTATCTTTATATCTAATACGGCCACAACGTATGTCTGCCAGCCACTTCTGGCGATGTGTCCAGATGACGTAACCATATACTGTCATTGGAAGTATGAGCATGCACACACCGTTTGCAATGGTCCTGGGGTTGACTTGAAAATGATCCAGTTGGCATGCTTTCATTGATAGGAACCTTTGAATCGCTTCGTCAAACTGGAATTTAATCATTCTATTTAGATAGAAATGGACGTATTTTGATAAAATGAAGGTTCTTTTTAAGACCTGTTAGAGTGACTGGTAAAATTTGCTGTGTGGATTTCTCCTATGGTGAATGAAAACATTGTGAGGAAACCAGCACCACAACATTCAAGGGCATCCTATGACACTCAAGGAGTCCAGCCTGCTCTAAGCCAGTTTGATGGATAATTTATTTATTATATGGCCAATAATCTCTCCTGAGAGAATGCCTGTATCCCAGCCACAGTATATACTATCACTATACCAAATTGTACTGAAATCCATCCAGTAGTTTCAGTACAAAGCATGTTTAAAGACACAAACAAAAATTACTTTATGCCTGAAATTAATAATAATCAATCTTGATCCGTTATCCACTGTTTTGGATCGATATGTCATGTCATAATAACATAATACGTTATTTCAGTAGTAATATGTCAAGCCCTAGTACTAAAATTACATATTGATCCAAGACAGCGGATAACGGATCAGGTTCACTTATTTTTTAATTTCGGGCATAAACTTGTTTATCAATAAAAATATATCATAAGCAGTGACGAAACAAGCAAGGTGATGCCTGATGGGAAGCATCATCACACTTGCCAGTGTCACCCAGAAATTTGAACATCAGCAGTTCAAAATCTTGCGCTGCAATGCAATGTAGTGTTGACTATGGCCCAGGTTTATTATACTTTATTAATACTAGCCCCAATTCTTACCACATGTCCAGACTCCTTGCTGTGCATGCATGGATCAGATCTTTGTTTCAAAAACTCTTTCCTGAATTGAGCTCGACGCTCAATCTGAGTTTTTATTATTTTACACTCTAGGTCAGAAAATCCGAAGTCAGTAGACATTTTTCAATCAATATATCTTTATTAAAGGTAAGAATCTGATGCCTCTCACCTCTGAGCCCTCTCTCTAAAATAATAAATACTCTTTGCTGACATTGCCAATATTTGACAGTTAACTTCACAGCTTTTTCTTTCTTGAAAGAATAATATATTGTATGCCAGTCACTAAACTACTTTGCAAAGGGGAAACAGAGTAAAGTAATAAAAACTTTTAAATTGATTTTAATTTTGTAGATTTACAACTCAAAACTAACTTTTGAAATTAACAATATTGTACCCAAATTGTTTACGCAAACTTGAAAAGCCTGTCTTTGTAGAGAAGCTCTCCCTTTCTGATCTTCTCTTCGCGTTGGGTTCTGTTGTTCCAGATGAGGTATCCGTAGGTGCTCATGGGCACAACTAAAGCAAAGAATCCAAACAAACCAGTCCTTTTGTTAGCTTGGAAGAACTCGAACTGAGTGACTTTCATGGACATGAATCTTTGCAAGGCGGGGTCGAACTGAAACAATGACGGCAAGTTTTTAATAATAAGTTGAGATTTGTAGGTTTGTTTGTAAAAATTACGTAATGAATTCTACTCACAACATAGCCAGATTCCCCTTTCCATGGGTTAGTTTTTTGTTTCAGAAACTCCTTTCTCATTTCAGCACGCCTTGCGGCCTGCTGTTTAATGAGGTTCAGCTCGGCATCAGATATACCGTAATTATTAGCCATTTTAGACTAGTATTTTAGATTCGCGGCCGCGAAACTCGCGAATGGATCTTTTTGTTGCGATCTTTTTGGTCTGGTACAAAAACATTAGCTGTCAAATTCACACTTGACAAACATGTCAAACTTGACACTGACATACTAACAAGCTGACAACATACAGCTGAATCGGTAAAATCCGTAGAACCGAACAGTACTTTGAAGCACTAGTGAATGAAGAACGACTATAGACAATTAACCAGCAACAAGCAAACTAACTGAATGACAGCATCGAAGAGCTTCAAAGAACGTTTTCCGGCAACCATCTTTTTAGTTTCACTTGTTGTCGTTGTCAGTTCGGCGATTTTCGTGAAAAACCGCAACCATGGGTCGTATGCACGCACCAGGGTAATTTTATGTGATATTAATTAGTGCGTTAACTGTTTTATCCGCTGTGTATTCATTCGTTGGTTTCGGAGTGTTTTGTGGCAGAAACCTAACCTACGCGGTTCCTGTTCACCACATGGCTTGAAATCTCAACATGGATTTTATGTTTTCAGTAAGGGTATTTCCCAGTCGGCACTGCCCTACCGCCGCAGTGTCCCCACATGGCTAAAACTGACCGCTGACGATGTTAAAGAACAAATTTTCAAACTCGGCAAGAAGGGACTCACTCCGTCCCAAATCGGTAAGTTCGTCTCAAGTTTGTACTCTTCTGGGTTTTCAGTAGGCTTCTAAGCCTACGCCATGGTACTCCTTAAAATTGCCTGTTGGTACGAGCCCCAGATCATTTCTTCATTCTCAATCTGAACACTATACTTGGTTTCAATTTTATTTATGTCTACATGAATCCAATCTTGACACATACTGCTCACACTAACGTCTGAAATTAATAATCGATCCTAATCCGTTATCCGCGATTTTGGATCGATATGTCATGTCATAAGATGTAATTTTAGTACTAGAGCTTGACATATTACGACAAAAAATATATACAACATAATTATAACAATGAACCAAAAAAAAACCTAAACTAATAACTACAATATATTATTAAAAGGAGTCCCTTTAGGCAAGGTACCGAAGATACTGGCAGCTTTCCCCCTTTGGATGGCTAGACTTATTCTTTGTCCAAGGTAGCTGCCAGCTCTTCGGTCTCCTGTGATGTCAACTAACCTTTTTTCATTTACTACTAAAATAACATATGACATGACATATCGATCCAAAACCGTGGATAACGGATCAGGATCAATAATTAATTACAGGCATAAGCTAGGTGTCAGTCCAGGCACTCACTACAAACAATATATCAATAAAAAATATACACATATTGGTATAATCTCATGAATTAAAGTTCAATATTTTAATTTCCAGGTGTCATGTTGAGGGATTCTCATGGAGTCGCACAAGTCAGATTTGTCACTGGCAAAAAGATCCTGCGTATCATGAAAGCGATGGGTCTTGCTCCCGACCTACCTGAGGACCTCTACTACCTGATCAAGAAGGCTGTAGCAATGAGAAAGCACTTGGAACGCAACAGGAAAGACAAGGACAGCAAATTCAGGCTGATTCTTGTCGAATCCAGGATTCACAGGCTCGCCCGCTACTACAAGACAAAGACAGTGCTTCCCCCTAACTGGAAGTATGAATCGAGCACCGCATCTGCTCTTGTGGCTTAAGTTTTAATAAATAATGTAAAAGCTATGGTCGCTTTATTATTGTCTCTTCATAGGTTTTTTACCTTTTCATTTAACTTATAAGTCTGTTGTGCAGTCTAGGATGGCACAGTGTGATGTTACACTCAGTTCTTAAACTTTACAAGGAACCTTAGCCTGAAGATTGTATCAAAATCATAATAGTTTCTGTGCCTCCAAAATATCAAACTCTGGAAACTAGATTTGGGTTCAGTATTCTCAATTTGTAGTTTTTCAAATAAGTTAATTCTTTTGCCAGTGGTAATTCTTTTTAAGAAATAAGGGCCTTTGTTACACAGCATTGTTTTAACTAAAAAAATGTAATGGATACCATCTTTGGCTTATTCCCAAGAACCCCACACTAAAAACGCCATTGGTGATGGTGAGACAAAGTAATTACTATTTTTGTTCGAGCCATATCCCTAACAAGTGTGATGCTTACCACTGGCAGCAGCCAAGGTGTCCATTCCACCTAGTCATTAGGATGTCATACTCCATATTGATGACAAGTCACTAACACAAATAAACCTAAAGTTATACCTGTGTTTACATACACAGCATACTCTTAAATACAGGACAATAATACAGAATTCCATTTAAGGACAACACCCTGCAATCCCGCATGTTAAATAATAATAAAAAGACAATTTTACTAACATACATTTTTATTTACAAATTAAAATTATCCTTAAATATTTACATGATTTTAAACCGATTAAAATATCACAAGGTTAAAAGTTTTACCACCCCAACAAGTACATAACTATTGCAGTTCAATAACTTGTCCTATTTCACTAAAAACTTCACATAAGAATTCCAGTTGCTTCCATCACACATAAGGATTCCAGTTGCTTCCATCTTCTGGGTGTAAAATGTTAGTAATCAGTAGGACTACATCCACTATCCACCATATTCCTAGCCCTCCTAAGGTCAGCAATTTGCCAACAGCTGTCCCGGTCTGACCGAGGCAAAACCGGTCCATTCCTAGGAAACCTAGCAGTATACTGTAGATCAACGTCGTCGTGAAGTAGTGTCCTGAATACCGCACGCAAGGAAACCCGTCTCTCAAGAAACTCTTGTTGCCAACACATTCAATACCGTCTAGGGCTTTACACTGCACCTTCGTTTTCTCAACATTCTCGTATCTAACCCCACCAAATTTCACGCAGCCGTGTCCTATAGCGTTTCTGGCTGAGCTGTTGCCCTTGTGGTCAATAGGTTCATCGCAATCCAAGAATTCCAGAGGCAGAAAACTGCATTTCACCAAAGGCCCGAGAGGGTTGTAGCCTTTATTCGAATATGGGTCACTCTCAGAAGAACTTAGAGGCAGGAAGGCGAAAATTATTGACATGATAGTAACTGTGTCGCAAATTAACGGCATTTTTAGGGAAAGATTTTATTTCCATTAGTGAAATTTATCAAAATAATTGAACTTATCAATTCGTCATCAACAAACAAATCATTATATCAGTTCAGTATTCACACATTTTCAGATTTTGCAATTTGGCGCTATTGACAATTAAGTTGTCAATGCCAATGTCAATTTTGACACTGAGCTCTTCTTCTGACTGTCAATGTCATGATTCGCTCTACTTGTCTTAATGTCTATGCTTAGCTTAGCCTCAGCTCTCATTCAAAATCTGTCAGTCTGCTGTCACTGTCCCTGTCACTATTCTAGACATCCACTACAAAAGTACAAATCTTTTCATCTTCAGCAAAGTAGCCAAAGTATTTCAATAACTCTAGCTTACGGTAATGATTTCCGATTTTCCAACAGAAAAAGATTAGAACTGACGAAATTATGGAGGTGTTTAACAAGTTCTACTCTTCTGTGAGCAGCACGGTATCTCAACTTTCTGGTGTGTTGCCCGGAAACCCTGTGACTAGAGAGTTTGAAGCTACACAATACATTGCGAGTGCGGGACCAGGTAAAACAATACGTAATTATTCGGTATACAAAGGCTTTCCAAGGTCTCGAGGTGGGTCATCGCACGTAGGCACCTTTTCTGTCATGTTATATTAGGCTTTCCTCTTAGCCGCTTGAATAACAAGCTATTCATTTTCATTCAGGTACATGAACATACTTATTCTTTATTATATATGTAGATTTTACTCGATTTCCATTTCCCATTAGTGTTTGCAGGAATATCTAAAGTAATTCGAATTTATTAACTTATATTTGTAACCTTATTATTTTAGGGTTACTATGGAAAATCTACAAGGGCTACAAGAAATCCACTAAGCAAGAGGCTTCGATATTTGTGTTTGAAAAGAAACAATTGGACCGATGGTCAAAGGCTGACCGAGACATCATGTTAGAGACACTGAAACGTGGAATCGTTCAGCTGACAAAGCTACGGCACCCACAAATATTAACCGTTCAACACAGTCTCGAAGAAAGTCGCGAAAGTTTGGCATTTGCAACGGAACCTGTATTTGCAAGTTTAGCAAACATACTGGGGAATACTGAAAATATGCCTCAGCCCATTCCAACTCACTTAGTCAATTACAAGCTGTATGAACTTGAGATAAAGTATGGTCTGATGCAAGTAGCGGAAGGGCTAGCGTTCCTACATAATGATGTAAAACTTTTACACCATAACATTTCCCCCGAGTCCATTATAGTCAATCAGCAGGGTGCATGGAAGATATTTGGCTTTGACTTCTGCATAGCGAATCAGAGTTCAACAGGAGCGGCACCATTTTGGCCATTCAACGAGTACTGTCAAGCTATGCCTCCGTTAACTCAACCAGTATTAGACTTCCTAGCTCCAGAATACGTATTGTCAGCCACACATTCGCCTGCAAGTGATATTTATTCACTCGGCATGGTTATTTACACTTTGCATAGTACAGGACATCAGACGCTAGGGAATATTGGTAATGATTATATGAAGTTTAAAAGATTTGCGAATGAGATGAGAAATCTGGCACCATCTCGTTTGTCATGCGTAGCGGATGGATTGAAGGAATATGTAAAACTGATGCTTAATGCTACACCTGAATTGAGACCGGATCCTCATCAGTTTTTAAAGGTAACTATGATGTTAAAGAATTATATTTTTACAGCTGTATAACTAGTGATTTAGCATTTTAATTATGTTTCATAGCTTAGTTTCGACATTATGTGTGTTGTAAAAATATTTCTATACATTCCAGATACCGTATTTTGAAGATGTCGGAGTCAAAACTCTCAACTACCTAGACTCGCTTTTCCAATGGGACAATTTACAAAAGTCACAGTTCTACAAAGGCTTACCACAGATTATACAACAGATGCCTCATCGCATCTGCATATACCGAATTCTACCGTGTCTTACTAAGGAGTTTGTAAACCCACCCATGGTTCCTTTTGTACTACCAAACGTCTTGCTGATAGCTGAAAACTCTTCTAAAGAAGAATACATCAAATACATTTTGCCAGTACTCAAACCGGTGATGTTGATCCAAGAACCGATACAGATATTACTGATTTTCATGCAAAAGATGGAGTTGTTATTGAAACTGACGCCGGGTGAAGAGGTGAAGACTGATATATTGCCAATGTTGTACCGTGCTTTAGGATCTGACGCGCAGCAGATACAAGAGTTGTGTTTATCAGTGTTGCCAACTTTTGCGTCTTTGATAGATTACCCAGCGATGAAGAATGCTCTGATGCCGCGGATAAAGAAGTTGTGTTTGGGCACAAATTATATCTCGGTGCGAGTGAACTGTCTGCTTTGTTTGGGAAAGTTGTTGGAACATTTGGACAAGTGGTTGGTGCTAGATGAGATTATACCGTTCCTGCCACAGATACCGTCGAGAGAGCCTGCGGTTCTGATGGGGATCTTAGGTAAGTTATTCCACGATGTAGGTGTAGGCACCATTGTAAGCATATAGCTATCTTTTTATGACAATAATAAATGTCAAAATGTCTGGCATATTTTCACATCTTATATAGTACAACTAACTAATCTAATAAACCACTACCAGTTGGCAACATTACCAAAAAGCTGGCTGTGTTGCCCTATTTGAATGGCAATGCGTAGCCTTTGTGCAAAATGTTTAGATTTTCTTTCAATTAATCTTTCAAAGTTAATAAAAATTAAATTCTAAACTTTTCTATATTATTTTTACAGGAATATATAAACTAGCACTGAGTCATAAGAAACTCGGCATCACCAAGGAGGTTATGGCCACTAAAGTACTGCCGTTCCTCATCCCGCTCTGCGTAGAGAATGGACTAACCTTGAACCAGTTCAATGCACTTATGTGTAGAACTTATTACTTTGCCAATTAATTCGCTAATTGTTCATCTGGCGTGATTATCTCGAATCAAGGCTTCGGTGTTTTGCCCTAGAATTCCCAGCGGAGTTAGTAAAAATTCTCCCAGCGGAAAGTGTTTTCGCGCGAATATTTCAGCAATGATTGGATTGGACACATGAGTTCAAGATTTGCATACACATTTACACGACGTCTTAATCTAATTCGGCGTCGCTTCAAGCTGGACGCCGGGTACTTAGTGTTGTGGGGCCCGGAATGCAGGAGTTCCGGGCCTCTCCGTCGGGGCGGGTGGGTAGACTGTTACAGTGACCCCCACCCGTCCCGCCAATAGACGAAGGGAGAAAAAATTAAAAAAAAAATGGCGGAAGCCATCGAGCGGTCTGGAAACTCCGCCACTAGGCTATCCAACAAATTGATTTGGACCCGCTCAGTATAGATATCCCATAATGAAAAAATCAGAGACCGCAAGACAATAAAAATGTATTTTGTTTAATAAGCGTACGGGCTTTAAGCCTATAGGAGCAACATTTGTAAGGGAAGGTCCGGAAGGTCGCCCTTTCCACCTGGCGAAGTCGGACATCACCAAGGGCCCGTGCTCTTGGTATCCATGAGGATTTGCCTCTCCCCCGGAAAAAAGATATCCCATAATGGATCATAGCTCCTAGCCCCATACTCCATCTTCCTGTCTGAAAGAAGGCCTGTTCCCCAGCATAGGGAACGCAATAGACCGACGATAAAATCAGCAACACAGTTCTACATCGGCCGCCATGACAACCAATTGTGACAATAACACGAGTAAACAAAGATAAAATCCATTCAGAATATAACACAATGAGGCTGCTTGTCATTCAGCTCTGTGAATGGGACGGGATGTCGCCAATGGAACCCGACACGGCTGTATACGTGTCTACATCTATACAGATACTATACAGGGTGTGTGGAATCAATAATCCAGTTAACGAGGCACGAGGTGGATGCCGTGATACGTTAGGGATTCTTTATCTATAGCGATGATGGCTCAGTGGACGTGGGTTCAAATCCTTCAATGAGATTGAGCTTCCGATGAAGGAAAACATCGTGATAAAACCATAGCTTGGTGGTAGGGTATTTTCTAGTACTCGCCTGGCTAGCTATCACCCTCTTGTTAAGAATCTGTCGCCGAGCACCTATCGGTGTGTACACTAAAAACGCCATTGGTGATGGTGAGACAAAGTAATTACTATTTTTGTTCGAGCCATATCCCTAACAAGTGTGATGCTTACCACTGGCAGCAGCCAAGGTGTCCATTCCACCTAGTCATTAGGATGTCATACTCCATATTGATGACAAGTCACTAACACAAATAAACCTAAAGTTATACCTGTGTTTACATACACAGCATACTCTTAAATACAGGACAATAATACAGAATTCCATTTAAGGACAACACCCTGCAATCCCGCATGTTAAATAATAATAAAAAGACAATTTTACTAACATACATTTTTATTTACAAATTAAAATTATCCTTAAATATTTACATGATTTTAAACCGATTAAAATATCACAAGGTTAAAAGTTTTACCACCCCAACAAGTACATAACTATTGCAGTTCAATAACTTGTCCTATTTCACTAAAAACTTCACATAAGAATTCCAGTTGCTTCCATCACACATAAGGATTCCAGTTGCTTCCATCTTCTGGGTGTAAAATGTTAGTAATCAGTAGGACTACATCCACTATCCACCATATTCCTAGCCCTCCTAAGGTCAGCAATTTGCCAACAGCTGTCCCGGTCTGACCGAGGCAAAACCGGTCCATTCCTAGGAAACCTAGCAGTATACTGTAGATCAACGTCGTCGTGAAGTAGTGTCCTGAATACCGCACGCAAGGAAACCCGTCTCTCAAGAAACTCTTGTTGCCAACACATTCAATACCGTCTAGGGCTTTACACTGCACCTTCGTTTTCTCAACATTCTCGTATCTAACCCCACCAAATTTCACGCAGCCGTGTCCTATAGCGTTTCTGGCTGAGCTGTTGCCCTTGTGGTCAATAGGTTCATCGCAATCCAAGAATTCCAGAGGCAGAAAACTGCATTTCACCAAAGGCCCGAGAGGGTTGTAGCCTTTATTCGAATATGGGTCACTCTCAGAAGAACTTAGAGGCAGGAAGGCGAAAATTATTGACATGATAGTAACTGTGTCGCAAATTAACGGCATTTTTAGGGAAAGATTTTATTTCCATTAGTGAAATTTATCAAAATAATTGAACTTATCAATTCGTCATCAACAAACAAATCATTATATCAGTTCAGTATTCACACATTTTCAGATTTTGCAATTTGGCGCTATTGACAATTAAGTTGTCAATGCCAATGTCAATTTTGACACTGAGCTCTTCTTCTGACTGTCAATGTCATGATTCGCTCTACTTGTCTTAATGTCTATGCTTAGCTTAGCCTCAGCTCTCATTCAAAATCTGTCAGTCTGCTGTCACTGTCCCTGTCACTATTCTAGACATCCACTACAAAAGTACAAATCTTTTCATCTTCAGCAAAGTAGCCAAAGTATTTCTTTTTTTTTTTTTTTTTTTTTTTTTTTTTTTATAAAGTTTTCCACTACAAGCTCGAGGCCCGTACTTTTGTCAACACATTTTCTTATAATATAATTAAGTTTTTCCGCGTTTAAATATAATTATATTATACTATAAGCTAATTTAAAAAACTAAGAGGTTGTGCACATTGGGATATGGAAACATGAACATTATACAATTAAAACATGCAAAAAAAAAAAACATTTTAACAATTATTAGTTACGGGATAACAACTAAAACAGACCAGACCCCACAAGCAGCACCCGTTCACGAGTTGACGCATGTGCCAGCCATCGCTCTCCTCGACCATATTAGAGGGAAGAGCCAAAGTATTTCAATAACTCTAGCTTACGGTAATGATTTCCGATTTTCCAACAGAAAAAGATTAGAACTGACGAAATTATGGAGGTGTTTAACAAGTTCTACTCTTCTGTGAGCAGCACGGTATCTCAACTTTCTGGTGTGTTGCCCGGAAACCCTGTGACTAGAGAGTTTGAAGCTACACAATACATTGCGAGTGCGGGACCAGGTAAAACAATACGTAATTATTCGGTATACAAAGGCTTTCCAAGGTCTCGAGGTGGGTCATCGCACGTAGGCACCTTTTCTGTCATGTTATATTAGGCTTTCCTCTTAGCCGCTTGAATAACAAGCTATTCATTTTCATTCAGGTACATGAACATACTTATTCTTTATTATATATGTAGATTTTACTCGATTTCCATTTCCCATTAGTGTTTGCAGGAATATCTAAAGTAATTCGAATTTATTAACTTATATTTGTAACCTTATTATTTTAGGGTTACTATGGAAAATCTACAAGGGCTACAAGAAATCCACTAAGCAAGAGGCTTCGATATTTGTGTTTGAAAAGAAACAATTGGACCGATGGTCAAAGGCTGACCGAGACATCATGTTAGAGACACTGAAACGTGGAATCGTTCAGCTGACAAAGCTACGGCACCCACAAATATTAACCGTTCAACACAGTCTCGAAGAAAGTCGCGAAAGTTTGGCATTTGCAACGGAACCTGTATTTGCAAGTTTAGCAAACATACTGGGGAATACTGAAAATATGCCTCAGCCCATTCCAACTCACTTAGTCAATTACAAGCTGTATGAACTTGAGATAAAGTATGGTCTGATGCAAGTAGCGGAAGGGCTAGCGTTCCTACATAATGATGTAAAACTTTTACACCATAACATTTCCCCCGAGTCCATTATAGTCAATCAGCAGGGTGCATGGAAGATATTTGGCTTTGACTTCTGCATAGCGAATCAGAGTTCAACAGGAGCGGCACCATTTTGGCCATTCAACGAGTACTGTCAAGCTATGCCTCCGTTAACTCAACCAGTATTAGACTTCCTAGCTCCAGAATACGTATTGTCAGCCACACATTCGCCTGCAAGTGATATTTATTCACTCGGCATGGTTATTTACACTTTGCATAGTACAGGACATCAGACGCTAGGGAATATTGGTAATGATTATATGAAGTTTAAAAGATTTGCGAATGAGATGAGAAATCTGGCACCATCTCGTTTGTCATGCGTAGCGGATGGATTGAAGGAATATGTAAAACTGATGCTTAATGCTACACCTGAATTGAGACCGGATCCTCATCAGTTTTTAAAGGTAACTATGATGTTAAAGAATTATATTTTTACAGCTGTATAACTAGTGATTTAGCATTTTAATTATGTTTCATAGCTTAGTTTCGACATTATGTGTGTTGTAAAAATATTTCTATACATTCCAGATACCGTATTTTGAAGATGTCGGAGTCAAAACTCTCAACTACCTAGACTCGCTTTTCCAATGGGACAATTTACAAAAGTCACAGTTCTACAAAGGCTTACCACAGATTATACAACAGATGCCTCATCGCATCTGCATATACCGAATTCTACCGTGTCTTACTAAGGAGTTTGTAAACCCACCCATGGTTCCTTTTGTACTACCAAACGTCTTGCTGATAGCTGAAAACTCTTCTAAAGAAGAATACATCAAATACATTTTGCCAGTACTCAAACCGGTGATGTTGATCCAAGAACCGATACAGATATTACTGATTTTCATGCAAAAGATGGAGTTGTTATTGAAACTGACGCCGGGTGAAGAGGTGAAGACTGATATATTGCCAATGTTGTACCGTGCTTTAGGATCTGACGCGCAGCAGATACAAGAGTTGTGTTTATCAGTGTTGCCAACTTTTGCGTCTTTGATAGATTACCCAGCGATGAAGAATGCTCTGATGCCGCGGATAAAGAAGTTGTGTTTGGGCACAAATTATATCTCGGTGCGAGTGAACTGTCTGCTTTGTTTGGGAAAGTTGTTGGAACATTTGGACAAGTGGTTGGTGCTAGATGAGATTATACCGTTCCTGCCACAGATACCGTCGAGAGAGCCTGCGGTTCTGATGGGGATCTTAGGTAAGTTATTCCACGATGTAGGTGTAGGCACCATTGTAAGCATATAGCTATCTTTTTATGACAATAATAAATGTCAAAATGTCTGGCATATTTTCACATCTTATATAGTACAACTAACTAATCTAATAAACCACTACCAGTTGGCAACATTACCAAAAAGCTGGCTGTGTTGCCCTATTTGAATGGCAATGCGTAGCCTTTGTGCAAAATGTTTAGATTTTCTTTCAATTAATCTTTCAAAGTTAATAAAAATTAAATTCTAAACTTTTCTATATTATTTTTACAGGAATATATAAACTAGCACTGAGTCATAAGAAACTCGGCATCACCAAGGAGGTTATGGCCACTAAAGTACTGCCGTTCCTCATCCCGCTCTGCGTAGAGAATGGACTAACCTTGAACCAGTTCAATGCACTCATAATGCTCGTCAAACAGATGATATCCAAGGTAGAAGTTGAACATAGGGCAAAATTGGAGCAGCTGAACTCTATACAAAATGAGTCCAAGTGAGTTTTGCTCCTTATTTCACTGTGCAAAATATCATTTATATGTTAAGGTATTTTAAGGTATTTGTCAATAATACACATACATAGTTTGTTTTATCCTGCAGAAATTTTTCCACAGTAAAAAATATCCTATGTTTTTCTTAAGGGTTCGAAATATCTATATACCTGTTCGAGCGCTAAAGCGCTATCGGCCTGATGCGCGGCGCGGAGGTCTATCCATTCATCGCACCGCCACCGACGGCACCAGTCGCGCTGATTTTTGTCACACCTATCTATTATATTTCGTGCATATTCATAATACACCAGTTTACAGTCCACTATTGTTTATTTGAAGACCTATAATAGTTAGGTCCCTAACATTGGTCCTTACACGCCGTTATTGAGGAATAAACATCGACGGAATACGAAATACTGTGTTGGCGAACTTTGGACTGGACGATCGAAAGCGCCGTGTCAATTGTCATCACTTCAAGCGCTGGCGGGTTGAATACATTTATTTACGTGAAGAAGAAAGATTGAGATATTAGAGAAACCACTTATGATCGCCGAAGTCTTCAATCAGACAAGCTCATCAAGTTCGACTGGACTATTAAGTCGAACTACGCTGCGTCATCGCTTCGCGTCCATGGAATTTGTGGATAAGGATAACGATATTCTGTGAGTTCGTTCCAATTATTTCCTTTTCCAAACCTCTTAGAGACATTATTTCTCTCTCAAACACACATATACCTTTTTTTTTCTCTCTTCACTCCTTCTATTTGGCCGGTTCAATACAAGTTCGTAAACGCTCATTCATACTTCATAAAATCAAGTAACAAAGTTAATTTTTCTGCCTATTTTTGTTACGTTGCGCTTGCGCATACCTACCGCACCTAGCTAACGGTACCTACAACCTATCGCCAGCTGTGACCGAACAGCTGATTCCTATTTCACCTACTTTCTGTTTACTATTTCTTCGTGTAAGATATTTTGATAAATTGCTATTGCACGAAAAACCTCTATTTTGTTTCGTGTATCTGGTTATCTTTTAATATGGCTAATATTGAAATATGCATAAAAAAACGCAGTTCTATGAAGGCAAAACTTACCAATTTCAGTACCTATCTTAGCGTGCTCATCAGTGGCAAAAATATTTCGGAATTACAACGCATTGAGCTAGAAGGTCGCTTGGCTAAATTCGATGCCTTATATGATGAATTTGACGAATTACAGATGGATATCGAGGTGCTTTCTGACGAGCCAGACGAGTCGTATGAGGAGCGGGCTAGGTTCGAGGGGCGGTACCATGCGCTGGTCGCGCAGGCGCGCGCCCTGCTGGCTGGCGCACGGGCCGCTAACGACGGTTCTGTAGCGGGCTCGGCATCGGCAGGCAAAACAGGTGGATCACATAATTTTATTCGCTTACCGAAAATTGATTTACCCATTTTCAATGGTTCCTATGAGTGCTGGCTAGAGTATAGGGACACCTTTTTGTCACTAATTCACAATAGTGATTCTATAGATGACATATCCAAGTTCCATTACCTACGTGCCAGCTTGAGACAAAATGGCCTAGAGATTATTGCAAATATCGATTTTAAAGGAAGCAACTACCAAACTGCTTGGAGTTTGCTGTGCGAACGGTATGACAACAGCCGCCTATTAATAAACAATCACCTGCAGGCTTTGTTTAGCGTCCAAGCTGCTACGAAGGAATCTAGTTCTTCGCTACGGCGACTTGTTGATGTCATCAATAAAAACCTACGAGCGCTAAAGACATTGAACGAGCCTACAGACTATTGGGATACGTTGGTAATTTATATGATGTCAGAGAAACTAGACTCGATTACAACTAGGAGTTGGGAAGAGTACCGTAGTACTTTAACATTGTCGCCAACCCTGACACAATTTTGCGCATTCTTAAATAACAAGGCTGATTTATTAGAAACCATTGGAGATAGCTACAAACCAAACAGTTCATTTTACAAGGTGGAAGCTAAATCTAAAAGCTTTCTAGTTACTAAAAACAGCGACAATGAGCATTCACACAGTTCATCAAATTACTCGTCAAATAATAATTTACGCTGTTCCTTGTGTTCAAAATCACATTATTTGTACACTTGTGAGCTCTTTCGGAACCTGTCGGTCGATACGCGCATTGCAAAAGTAAAGGAATTAAAAGTTTGTTTCAACTGTTTAAGACCCGGACATTTATCAAACCGATGCAAATTATCGCATTGCAAATATTGCAAAAGTAAACATAATACGCTATTGCATGTTGATCAAACAAGTACCGAATCCTTCCAAGACCCTATGCCTAGTAATGTTGCCCTTCCAATTGATACTTGTGATGATGCCTCCTTACCTACTTGCATGTCACAAAATGTCACGTTGTCAAGCGACACGTCCAAAACCCAAAATACTGCGCAGCATATTTTACTGTCCACAGCCATGGTGAACGCGGTCAACAACAAAGGTGAACGCTTCAATGCTCGTATTCTGCTCGACAATGGCAGTACGGCTAATTTTATCACTCAGAATCTTTGCAACAAGATGGGATTGCCCAGAGTTAGTACCAGCTCCACGGTCACAGGTATTAACAATCAGACCTCAATTAGTACACAGTCTTGTAATCTCACTATCGAGTCTTATAACAGCAGTTTTAAAGCAAACATAAATTGCTTTATCTTGCCAGAAATATCAAAAAGGTTGCCAGCATCTGCCATTGAGGTTAAACAAGTACCCTTACCATCAGGTTTGCAACTGGCTGATCCCTCTTTCTACGTCCCGTCACCAATTGATATTTTGGTCGGCGCTGAAGTTTTCTGGAACGTCCTTGGTAGTGCGTCTATCGACTTAGGCAAAAACAAGCCCAAGTTATGTGAAACCCGCCTAGGGTGGCTAGTTTCTGGCCCAGTGGTTCTTCCTTCACATAAGTTTTTGCCCAAACAGTCACATACTTGTAACTTTGTGTTAAATGAACTTGATACTAATTTAAATAGGTTTTGGGAACTAGACTCAGTTTCTTCTAAGTACACTCAGTCCCACGAAGAGCGAGCATGCGAGGAAAGTTTTATTCAAAATACTACTCGAGACGAACATGGTCGTTTTGTTGTAACAATACCTCTTAGAGCTAATCCTAATGTTTTAGGTGAGTCGTACGATATGGCAAAGCGTCGTTTTTTGTCAGTGGAGCGTCGATTTCAACGTGAGCCTGCCTTCAAGGAAAAATACGTCGCCTTCATGCAGGAATACGAGCGCTTGGGCCACATGACACAAAATACGTCCACATATAAACCTCATTCCAGTAATCAAACTGAATATTTTTTACCGCATCATGGAGTTGTCAAAGAGTCTCTGACGTCATCAAAATTCAGAACGGTATTCGACGGTTCAGCTGCTTCTAGATCTGGAATATCTTTAAACGACATCCAGATGGTAGGCCCTACTATACAGCATGATTTGCTATCCATATTGCTTCGTTTTCGGCAACATAAATATGTTATATCAGCAGATGTCGAAAAAATGTACAGAGCCATTCTCGTCACTCCTTCGCAACGCCCTCTGCAGCAGATCGTCTTTAGAAGCGATTCTAACCAACAGCTGAAGACATATGAGCTCAACACAATTACCTACGGCACGGCTTCTGCTCCCTATTTGGCTACCAAGTGCTTAGTCAGTCTCGGGGCAACTGCATCAGATGACAACGTGAAAAGATCCATCCAAGATGATTTTTACGTAGATGACTTCCTGAGTGGTAGTAATAGTGTTTCAGGAGCAGTGGAGCTGGCCAACAACGTCAATTCTATTTTATCGTCAGCCAACTTTCATCTACGTAAATGGAAATCAAATAGTAAACAACTCTTAGCACAAATTCCAGGTGCCTCAGAAAGTTATGATAGTTTAAGTTTTTCAGATACCCAAAACGTGTCTTCTAAAACTTTAGGCTTACACTGGGAATGTGATTCAGATATTTTAGGATTCTCTATTAATTTAGAGTTAAGCAAACAGGTTACAAAACGACATATTTTGTCTGCCATTAGTCAGATTTTTTTTTTTTTTTTTTTTTTTTTTTTTTTTTTTTTTTTTTTTTTTTTTTTTTTTATGTAAGTCATGCTGTTTTTCCTCGGACAACAATGTCCAAAGCCTTTCTTCAGCTGATGACACACCTTGGTATTACCAATTTAATCTGTTTATTACTGCTCCAAATTTAAAAAATTTGGAGTTGGCGAGGGGGGAGGAGTGGGAAGACGGGGAATGGGAGGGAAGAAGATAATATATAAATACAGTACATAAATACATATAGTTATCCTATAATTTTCTTCATTTAATGCTATTTGTTATATTGTTATGCTGCGCATAATATATATTAATTATATATTGCCAGCATAATTTATCTACTTATTTCTTTTGTTTACTTTTTTGACAATATTTTCACAAAATTTAAGAAATATTTCCCTACTATTTTTATTTATCATTATGTTTTTAACATTTTCTTTATCTAATTTTGTATATGCTTGGTTTTCAAAATCGTGCCTTTCTCGATCGAAAACAGGGCAGTCAAAAAGTATATGCGGTACGGATTCGGGTATACCCTCTTCGCAGACGCACGATGGGTTCTCCTTACACTTGAACCTGTTCAAGTATTCGGAGAACCCACCGTGCCCCGTCATGATCTGAGTTATGTATCTGTTTTGCTTAAACTTTTTGACTACCCTGTATGCGTCTACGGCGTCTGGTAGGAACACTTTTGTGATGGAGGCTGTCTCTCCTGTCTTATACCTCCGGTTCCATTCGTCAAGCGATTCCATGCGGATTTGTTGCCTGACGAACGAAACCGGGACTCGATCGTAGTCAGGTCTCTTTTTGAGTTTTAGGGCAGCTTCCTTGGCTAGTTCATCTGCCCGTTCGTTCCCTTCAATCCCCACGTGTGCTTTTAGCCAGAAGAGTGTGACCTGTTTGCTTTGGAGTTTTACAGCTCTGAGGTTCTCTCTGGCTTCCGCCGCTAGGGGATGAGGGGATAAATTACGTATGGCTTCCAGAGCCGATCGAGAATCACTGTAGATGCCGAAACTACCTTCTGGACGCTGGAGTATTAGTTTGGCGGCTCTGACGATGGCCAGGAGCTCGGCCTGATAAACAGAGCAGTAGGGAGGCAGTTTAAGCTTGAGGGTTTTCATCTCTGCCTCGCTGTTCCATATGGACAGCGCGGCTCCGACTTTACCCTCAATCTTACTGCCGTCTGTATACACCCTAACTGCCTGGTTATTGTGCCCGTCAACCTCCTCCTGGTCATTGAGACACGTAAAGTTTGGACCTACATTTTCTGCTGGATGGGGCGTGCTGGCGTAAGGCACCATTCTCTCAACCTCCCCGTCCCTCAGTGATGGCCGGGGTACTCCCCTCTTGGCCTCATACAGTGCGGCTGCCTCTAGTATTCTGAGGTCGAGAGGCAGTAAACCGGCCAGCACTAGGGACGAGTTTAGGGAGACGGTGCGGTACGCTTTGCAAATTTTTAGGGCAAAACCCCTTTGCACGGCGTTAAGGTGACGTTTTACGCCCAATTTTTGCGCTGCCGGTGCCCAGGCGCTCGCCGCGTACATGATTATCGGCTCCACGGTGGCGTTGTATATGACCCTGATGATTTCGGGATGGAGACCCCAGCTGACCCTTGCCGCTCTTGAGAGTTGTTTATAAATGTTGAGGGCTTTTTTGCAGGTGTTGGCAACATGTGAGTTGAAGGTAAGCTTGGAGTCTATTGTCAGGCCCAGTATTTTTATCTCCTCAGACATGCCAATATCGACCCCGCCCATGGTCAGGAGTGGTGTATCATACTTTAGCTTGCGTGTCATCGTCATCGCCTTCGTTTTATGGGGCGCAAACTTCAGCTTGTTCCGGATACCCCACCCCCGAACACATGCGAGGGTGGCATTGGCCTGTCTTTGGATTTCCTGGCCAGTATCACCGTGGAACACGAGTACCACATCGTCGGCAAACGCCTGAACATAGTCGCCCCGATTCTCTAGTTCCGTCAGCAAGGAGTTCAAGAGGAGGTTCCAGAGAATGGGTCCTCCAATTGAACCCTGGACGCAGCCCTTGGCAGTGCTCTTCTGGTGTTCTGCCCCCGCATATCTCACACTAACCTTCCTGTCCTGGAGATAGCTGTCGATGACTCTTCGAATGTTCACCGGACACTTTTCCTCAGCCAATCGGACTCGTATAGCCGGCCACCAGGCATTATCGAAGGCTCCCTCTATGTCCAACGATACCATTGTCACCACTTTTTTATTTCTTATCTGGTTTCTGATATGGTTGACTAGGTCATAGAGGGAGTCCTCAGTGCTCCTCTGTGGCATGAATCCGTATTGGCGAGTACTCATCCGGGGGAGAAGGTGCCATTTCATGCGACAGACTATCATTTTCTCGAATATCTTTCCCATCACCGGGAGCAGGCCAATGGGTCTGTAGGATTTCGGGCTCGAGTAATCCTCCTTTCCCGGCTTCCTTAAGACGATTACTGTGGCCTGCTTCCAGGTGTTAGGAAAGTACCCGAGTTCCAGACATTTGTTGGCTAGTGCGAGATATACGTCGGGGCATTGGGTTATAGCGTGCTTGCAAATGTCGGCAGTGAGACCGTCCTCACCCGGGGCCTTCTTTGGGTTAAAGCTGTCCACCGCCTTCCTCAGCTCTTCCAGAGTAAACGGAGGGTCATGTTGTTCATCATGGACCACTTCGTTTACCCTGTCTGCAGTTTCCCTAGTTTGGCGATGGTCTGCGTCATCCCCATGCTCCGAATCCTCCGGGTAGAACGTGTTGGCTAGCTCACTTGCCGACTCTGCGGCATCCAAAGTTCTGCCATTCTTGATGAGGGGAAGGTCCTCATGCCGTTTCGTCACTCTACCTATAACTCTATAAATACCCTCCCACATCCCTTCCTTTGTCTGCCTCTGACAGAATCCCTTCCAACTTTCTACCTGTAGTTCTTCGGCTCTGTTCTCATATCTTTCCTTTGCTTGCACGTATTCACCCACGACTCTCTCTCTACGGACCGGCGCTGCGTTCTGGATCCTCTTCTTCCTGGTGGCGACCTCTCTCTGCATCCGCTCGAGCTCTTCGCACCACCACGGCATGGTAAGTGTTTCTAACATTTTCTTTTTTGGTATAGTTGATTTGCATGTTTCTATTATTCTTTGTATGTACGTTTGTGTTATTTCTTCTAATTTATTTTTATTTGTGATGTTTTTAATTGTAGTTTCATTAATATTATTCTCCAGTGTAAATTGGGCCAATTTCTCATGAAAGTAGCTCCAATTTGCCTTTTTTGTATTAAATTGTCTAGTTGTCCTTTTTATGTTGATACCTTTCGATTTTTTAAGTAAAATTTTGAATGTTATGCCGTTGTGGTCCGAACTCGTCATCCCTACTTCCACCTTCCAGTCCTCCACCAGGTCGAGTATGTCCGCAGAGCAGGCCGTCACGTCCACGTGGCTGGTATATGTGACGTTCCCTCTCACCGTGTCAAAAGTCGGAGTGTCGCCGTGGTTGAGTACCTGCAAGCCCATTTCCTCAATTGCGCCCGCCATTTCTTCTCCTCTGTGGTCAACTGCTCTGCTACCCCACCAGGTACTCTTGGCATTGGTGTCACCTCCCATAATAAGCCTCGTGGGCCCAAGCTCCTTCTCTATCTTCTCGAGCTGCTCCAGGTACGGCGCTATTGGCTGGTCTGGTCTAGTCAGATTTTTGATCCCCTCGGTTTGGTTGGTCCATGTGTAGTTGAGGCCAAACTAGTGATGCAGAAGTTATGGATCGCTAAGTTTGACTGGGATGACGAGGTTTCTTCAGAGTTGCGCGATCTTTGGCTCTCCTTTGCAAATGCTCTTCCATTTCTGAACAATTTAAAAATCTCTCGATGGGTGTTATGTGACAACTCGTTAGTGCATGATATTCATGTTTTCACAGATTCATCAGAGCAAAGTTACGGAGCATGTGTATATGTTCGATCAACAGACGGCAAGAGCTCAGTGCGGGTCCATTTACTGGTCTCCAAAAATCGTGTAGCACCTCTAAAGCCTACAACAATCCCTCGTTTAGAGCTCTGTGGAGCATTATTAGGAGCGAGACTGTGTACTAAGGTTCTGAGTTCTCTTACCTTGCCAATCAGTAAATGTCGATTTTGGAGTGATTCAACGATAGTTTTGTGTTGGTTACGCATGACACCGAATCTATTAAAGCCATTTGTACGCAATCGCGTCTGCGAAATACAGGAGACCACCGCAGGTCACACATGGAGCTACGTACCATCTAAGTCAAATCCAGCAGACCTAGTAACTCGCGGGCTGAAGGCTGACCTTATCGGTGATTGTTCTTTGTGGTGGTCTGGACCTGAGTTTTTGTCCAGAGAAGAAAAAGACTGGCCAAAAATGCCTAATGATAGCGTAAAACACGACTTACCAGAGGTAACTTCACCTCAAACTGCCAATGATCATAACCATGAAACAAATTCATTCAACCAAGCGCATTCATTTCATCAGTCACAGTCATACAGTCAATCATTAATGTCATCGTTACTTCACAAACACTCTGACACCAATCGTTTGCAAAGAGTAGTAGCATATATACAGAGATTTATTTACAATTCTAAAACTAAGCTAAATAAAAAACAAGGATCACTTTCTAATGACGAACTAACTAATTCATGGAACTGTATACTTCATAATGCCCAGTTAGAAATGTTTAAAGAGGAACATGCCATTCTTCATACAGGGAAGGCACTACCACGCAAAAATAGACTCACCTCATTGAGTCCCTTCATAGACACTGATGGTATCATTCGTGTAGGCGGTAGGCTTGACAATTCCCCCTACGAATACAATGCTAAACATCCTATTTTACTTTGCAGTAAACACCACTTTACCAAAGCTTTGTTTCAAAAAGAACACATAAAATTGTTACACGCTGGACCTCAGCTGCTTCTAGGAAATATAAGACAAACATATTGGCCTTTAGGAGGCAGAAATCTATCCAAAGCTGTAGCGAAGCAGTGTGTTAAATGTTTTAGGTATAAATGTCAAAATATGCAGCCTATAATGGGACAACTGCCTACTTCTAGGACAAACTTAGAGTTTCCTTTCTTAAACAGTAGTGTCGACTATGCTGGGCCAGTACTTATAGCTGACCGAAAGGGTAGAGGATGTAAGCTTATAAAATCCTACCTGTGTATTTTTGTTTGCCTTGCAGTTAAAGCCGTACATCTCGAGCTAGTTACAGACCTGACAAAGGAAGCGTATATGGCTGCTTTAAATCGTTTCGTGGCTCGTCGAGGCAAGCCACAAAGCATTCTGTCCGATAATGCTACTACTTTTATTGGAACATTTAACGAGTTGCAGCGGTTTCTACAAGATTCTGACATTGCTCATGAGGTTGCTCAGCAAGGCATCGAGTTTAGCTTTGCCCCGCCCTACTCTCCCCATTTCAACGGCATCGCTGAGGCAGCCGTGCGTTCCACTAAACATCACCTAAAAAGGTTGCTACAACTAACGCATTTTACTTATGAAGAGATGGTCACCTGTTTGACACAAATAGAAGCAGTTTTAAATTCACGCCCCCTTACCCCTATTTCCTCTGATCCTTTAGATTTGACAGCCCTAACTCCTTCACATTTCCTGATTGGACGCTCACTAATGTCTGTTCCGCATCCGCAGGTGGTCGACGTTAACATCAACCGACTGGAGCGTTACCAAAGAGTGGAGCACATAAAACAACATTTTTGGAATCGTTTTCATATAGAATATATTTCTCTACTCCAGAGCAAGACCAAGTGGACGACTTCTACAGAGCAGCTATCAGTGGGGACGCTAGTCCTTATCAAGGAGAAAGGGCAGCCGCCGTTGCTATGGCCTTTGGGACGCGTCATCAAGGTGTTCCCTGGCGCTGATGGTGTCACGAGGGTGGCTGAGCTGAAGACAAAGAAGGGGACGATGCTACGGGGCTTCAACAACATCTGCCCTCTTCCTTGTTGATTATATCAACCCGGGGAGGATGTTCGAGCGCTAAAGCGCTATCGGCCTGATGCGCGGCGCGGAGGTCTATCCATTCATCGCACCGCCACCGACGGCACCAGTCGCGCTGATTTTTGTCACACCTATCTATTATATTTCGTGCATATTCATAATACACCAGTTTACAGTCCACTATTGTTTATTTGAAGACCTATAATAGTTAGGTCCCTAACAATACCCTTAATCAATTTCTCTTCAGCAGTTTAGGCATGACAAGGTATCAGCCAGAGGGACAGAAAGAGTTCATTCATTCATTTCAATTCAATCAATTAGTAATAAAAATAAAATTGCCAAAAAAAACTAGCTGCCGCGCATTTCTTGCCTGTTCTTTTGCCAGCGTGACGTTCTAAAGTGATCACAATGTATCCTATTGAATAAAATACTATTGATTTTGATTGAGTTACTTTCGCATTTATTATTATTAGTACCTATGGATAAACGAATTATTTAAATTTTCCAGAGGAATGGACACACTGCCGTCCTCCGACAACCTGGTCTCAGCTCCACCACCACAAACTGACATTGACAAGATGTTCACCGGCTTAGGCCTCGATCCATTCTCGTTCAACAATGCTAAGTCTCCGGAGAAAGCACTGTCACTACCCATGAGTGATAGTGGGGGCTCGCTTAGCATTGAAGATAAACAGAGGTAAATTGGGTTTGAATTGCAATTCATTCCTTTACTTGGGCAATGTTTCAGTAAAATTACAGAGCATAAAGAGATTTATTAATAGAAAAAAATATAATAACACCCCATGAAACTTAGGTCCATTCAAAGTTTTTTGTCTGGTATGGTAAGCCCTTACTAGAATTGTCTAGAATAGTCAGATGAAAAAAAAAACTTTTACCCCGGCTCTCCATCCTAGAATGATATTATGTACCTACTTATTGCTTTTTAGCACAGAAAAAAAAAAATTTAATCATGGAAAAAGGTAGTAAATATTAAATATCCCTCTAATCAGAACCGATGTTGCCATAATCTAAATTAAACAATTTATTTATAGTATTGTTAAACAATATTGATTACTTATGTAGCAAAACTATTTCCGTTTTTTTCCAGGATAGCGCAGCAGCAAGATACCGTCAGAAAGTTCACACACCAGACACAACCAACCGCGATTCCCGCACCGCCAAAATCAACCCCTAAACCAGTCGACCTGACGTCATCATTACTACAGTCCAATCTCTCACAACTCAGTCTAAAACCCCTCACAACATCTGTGTCACATAATCCTATGTCAATTAACAATTCTATGTCTCACGGCAACAATTCGATGTCCCACGGTAACAGTTCTATGTCTCACGGTAACAATTCGATGTCTCACGGTAACAATTCGATGTCTCACGGTAACAATTCGATGTCCCACGGTAACAGTTCTATGTCTCACGGTAACAATTCGATGTCTCACGGTAACAATTCTATGTCTCACGGTAACAATTCTATGTCTCATATAAATTCTATGTCACATTCTCATAGTAGTCCTATGGGTTTAACGGGTCAGTATAATCCAGGAACGTTGAATAATCAAACAAGTTCAGGGTATCAGAATCAAGCTATGCCATTTGACAGCCAACTGGCTTTACCTTGGACTAGCACAGGTAGTACAGTAACGACAGGAAGTACAGGGAATTTTAATAATAAATGGGTGATTAACCAGACGAATCCGAGTGCGAAACAAGACTGGTCGGCGTTCGAATCGCTACTGCCGACTCAGAGTAACGATAATAATAATGTTAAGAAGCCTACTGAGAATGAAATGATGGATCTTTTGAGTTAATTTATTATCAATATGATGTGAAAGTTAGGATCACTGTCAGCACCACCCTATTAACGCCACGAAACAACCTATAATCGTACATAATATAATATGTTTAAACAATCATATAACTGGTGTCATTCTTAAATATTATGTACATTAATATAAAGGAGAGGAAATTTGTTTGGTTATAGGGGTACAATGTTATACATTCCTGTTTAATTAGGTAATATTACAAAATGAGGGTACACTGCGCTTCAAAACAATATTTTTGTTTAATATAAAACAATATTTATTCAATATAATATATGTAAATTAGTTTATTATAAAATATAATTATTTTCTTATTGGTAATGTTAAGCTATAAATTATTTCTTAGTTTATATATTAATTTACAATCTTACACTATGCATTTTAAGTATAATATGATTGCTTGTTCTAAAGTAAAATTGTCAAGAATTTCACGTAGATATTATTAATCAATTCCTGTTTTTAGATTTAGACATTGCCACTAATAGGAATAGCTGTTATAATACCTATTTTATTTACTGACTTAATAATGATCTCCAATAAAATTAATAATTGTATGAAACGATCTTTCTTCTCCTATATCTACAAAATGATGAAAAAGACAATCTCTTACAGAATAGTAGGCAAAAGTCATATGCACAGTTTCAAACGGCCAACCAAAACCCATAGCGTCATCAACCACTTGATAGGTAAGAGGAAAAAACACTACCTCCGTCTCCTAAAAGAGGAAGCGAAGAATACACAAGCAGTAACAATCTGAAGCAAGCCAGCTGTCAAGAAGCAGCTCTTGTACTCATAGTTGTGTACCAGGGACCAGATCATAATAAAAATGGCGACGATGGTGCTAGAGGCGGTCATGGTGGCGGTAGTGTCGAACTCGTTGAGAGTGCTGTTGTAGAGAGGCTGCTGGAGAATATGGGACGCGGCGGTGGCGAAGCTGGCGAACATGCACCACACGACTAGGAGGCTTTTGTTCTGTGTGAGGGTTATGCCTGAAAAGAAGATATAGATAAGTGGTAGTACTGAGGTGTAGTGTAACAGAACGAGTAATTTTTAAAACATTTGACAAGGTTGCTGATCATCTGTGGTCAAAGGCTACGCCTGGATTGGAAATTGGCTCTCAAATGAGGCTGCCGGAAAGTACCGATGGATGCTTTGCGTTAATTTAGTCGCTCCCAAGTGTATTTGGTGTATTCAGAGTATTTGGTAGTAAGAACATACCTTATATTATTCATAATACCGTTACCCTTACGGTATGTAGATAGAAATTTGACATAAGCTTCATAGAAGTAATGTATTTCTATGTCTAGTAGGGCAAACCGTGGATAGATCGGTTATTGAGAACGGCCGTTAGCGTAGTCGAGTTAAAATCATCTAACAGAGGCAAAAAAGAAACAACTACTTTCTTAAAGGAGGTGTTCTTTATTGTTTAGGAAATAGGAACTAACTTATTATTAGCTCCAAATAAGACAATATGAAAATACGTCACTAAATGCAAGGCTTACCGTAGAACCCAATAGCTCCCGTGAAACAGAAGGCCGCACACAGTCTTTCTTTCTCATTGATGGACTTCGGGAGTACCACACATAGCATGATGAAGCACAATGCTGAGCCGTGCGCTACTGCTATCACTGAGGATACCTGGAAGTGAGAAAAATCAAACTAGGGTTACAGGTTTTCGAATAATGAGAGGAGTGCCACAAGGTTCGGTTTTGGGTTGTTACTTTATCAGTTGTTATATCAATGATGGTGCTAATGATTGAGTTAAATGTGAAGTTTTCATTTTTACGAATTCTTACTTACCGACCAAATGTTCAATGAGGAATTTCGTTCCCACACTAATGGAGGTAACACCACCCCAAGTATTAAAATAGAAAATGTCGTGGTTAGATGCAGTAACGCGTACAAATAGAAGTTTATATCTCTCAGCATATTGGCAACTGTTATTAAATTCTTTTTCAATATCGCTGTCCTTCTGGCAGTCCCGGGAGTTACTTCTGCTGCAAATACTATACTATTTGGCGGAGCATTTACTGTGGTTTCTCTATATAATGGCTGAGGATTTCTGTCTATACTCTCAAGCTCTTGATAACCACTTATTCTATTGTAATTACTGACATCAAGTGTTCCAAAGTCTGTTGAAAACCTGTTTACAGGAGATCCAAAGTCCGACGAAAATCTATTAGAACTGCTACTGTCAAACATTGTTCCAAAATCAGATGAAAATCTCCGTCCGCTAGCAGTACCGTTCTCTCTGAACTGAACTGATGGATCAAGAATTTCCTTTGCATCTTTCTTCGACTTGAATACAACTACGTCTGTGCCGTCTTCGTCATTAGTTGTTCCGGGAGTTACATCAACGTTAACTGTTACTGTTGGTGACTCATCTGCAGTAGCTTGGCGATCGTTAGGGTTATTCTGATTTGAGAATATAACTTCGTCTTCATCTTCAACAGCATCTCTTAGCATATTGTACGTATGCCTTAAGACTTTTTCAATGTAAACTGGTCGAGAATAAGAAGCTAATAATACACAATTCTGCATAATGATAGCTCCGTAGATCATTACGACTACATCACCTGTGTAGTTGATACAAAGGTATCCAACTAAAATTGGAACTAGACAGTTACCCACTGAGGGTGCCATGCGTACTATCCTCTGAGCCATAGTAAGCTTGTCTCTAAAGTAATGTGTTATGATGACTTCTGTTTGTTGTCCTGTCAAAGCGCAGCCAGCCCCTGAAAAGTATCAATCAATGAATTTAATTCTCACTCGACCGTGCGCAAGCATTTGATAATGACGTGATTCGTTTATTATTGTGCACCTGAGTAAACTACTTTAACGATATTTATACTGAAAGATTACACGAAGGCATTGTTCTGATAGAATTACGTCACTAAATGTCATAACAAAGTGGATTGATTTAATAAAAACATACATGTTCAAACAATAACACTGAGGACTTCCCCAAGGACCTTTTCTGGGCCCAGTCTGTTAGATGGATTATAGAAATTAATAAATCCGTTAAATAAAATATACATATGGTATGTATAGTAAAATAATAAATGCACTTGATTCCATTTAAATTAAGCAGTAACGCCAGTAACGCACACAACACTAGATAATATGTTAAATGTACATTTCTTATTCAGTTGTTGATAGGAAATTTGAATCATTTTCAGGCGTCTGTAATCAATCAGATAGACTGGATAGGCACTTAAGTAAGTAAGTTATATTAATCATAGATTCCTCACATAGAAAAGGGTGTCATCGGCAGATCAGATAATTACGTACTTAGGACGTGCTTAGGTATAGGTATAAATAATGAAATCACAAACATATACCCACAATTCAATGTCACGCTAAGGGACAAGGTGTGACTACAGATTGGTAATGCCATTGGCCGTTACCTATGCTATTAATTAAACCTAACTATTATTACCACAACAATTAGATAATGAATTATGATCAAAGACACAAAGACTTGCCTGCACATATTCCTGAGAATATATTGATTATGTGGTCATTGCTTTCAGCCTCAGTCGAGTAGCTCGACAGTAAAACACCAGCTACTGTCAAGCACAGCCCTGCCAGCGCCATGAACCTTGGCATATGAAACATCTTCACAATAGCCCTGCACCATGACTCCAGTAGGAGTCTTATAACCACTATCATTACTGGAACTAGAGCTATGTCTACGTCCCATATCTTCATGCGGAGTCCTGGTTCGTGTCCCTCTTCCCGAATAGCCTTTAAAATGATGAGTCCGTAGAGGGAGAGAAGTGCTGGAACAGTGATGTTGTATATCACAGCAGCCGTAACTATCAACCAGCCGTAACCACCGTCGGGAGGAGTTGGACCGATCTCCGGTTGCGAAGCGACGATCCGATCCAAATGGAGGTCCTCCACTCTACTTTCAATCCTTTCATTTCGCCTTGCAATTGGATTCTCCTGCTCTGCCATGATTATTCACACGATAAACAAAAACTTCATGTTCGGTATGGTGAGTATTCCATGAGTTATCTGTATGAAATGGGCGTGTTATCTTATCACTTATCAATTCGCGTAATCTCTTGTTCTACATTTTTAAAATGACCGCCAAATCAATAGTACTCGTGTTTGCGTATTTAAACCACATTTATTTATTTTTCTGCCACTATTAAAATCTGTTTAACTTTATTATATCGAAAGATTTTTTAAGGAATTGACTATGCTATGTACACAAACACATTTTTACATTAGACTGGCTGAATGCTTGAATACCACAACACTACTAAAGTTTCTGAACGAGTACAATTTCCATTAAAGTTGTGCGGAAAAATTACGAAGTCAAATGTACGACGACCATTAGAAAGAAACATCGATACTAAAGCGCTCAAGAGAAAAAGAGACGCTCATAGAAATTCATGAATTTCTAACATTGACAGGTGCGTTTCCAATTTGGCAAAATTACACATTAACAAAAATGAAATCCGTTTGATCGAAGTTGTAGAGATTGAGACGCGATCCTATTTTTATTTAAATTTTATAATGCAATTGCGATTGCAAATGCACTAAAGTTGCTAGTGTACACCCGTAACAAAAGTGTGGTTTATTTTTCTGTGAAGAAAATGAAGATATCGTATGTAAGAAATAGTTCAACACCTTGTTCATACTTCCGTGAAGAAAGAAGCATTTTAGTCATTTTATATGATTACTATTGAATTATTGTAGGTTCAGGAGGGAATTAGCGGATGGGTGAGCCAAGGGGCTTAGTCGAGGTTATTAACTATGGAGACTGAATCTGTGAGATCTGAGTTGAGCGGACGATCCCGTCGCAGCTCCCGACACAGATCCCACACACATCGGAGCACCCGGTAAGTCCTACTTCAGTTTTTAATTGAAATCATCCACTAACATAGCTAGGAGTACATTGTTGCAGTTATGAATAGTTTGGTATCAACTTTGTAGTCAGTATCCTAATATCTGTATTCAAGGGTTATAAAGTAGCCGTAATTGCTCCATAATAAATAGCTGCTTCTGTAAACGAAATGAGTCAAGTGCTTATTGAGGATATGAACACGTGCTTACAATGTTTTTTTTTTACCTTATAATCAGTTGATAGGCCTCATGATTGCTTATGATGAATAAACTTTCCAGAGTAGCATTGGATATCAGTTTCAATGAAGTAAATTTTGTCATATTTCTAGTTGATAATACAATTCTTAATACACAACGCCTTCACTTTACAGAAGCACCAAATCTCAAAGAAAAGACTGCGTAGACAACACAATGGCACCTTTCCAAACAAGTGTGAATATTAACCCGGAAATGGGCCGAGACGGACAAGAAGTTATTGAAGTACAAATCTTGCCCCAGGACGAAAACTGGGGAGAAAACACCACTGCCGTAACAGGGAACACATCTGAAGGCTCACAGTCTATGGAAGACGTTAGCAACTGGCCTATGGAGTCCGATAGTGGCATAGGATTTGTCTGTTCTCGATACTTTGGTTCAACAGTGGCTTTAGGATTGTCATTTGTTTCATTCGTCAGTCCATTAGCGATGGTAGTGCTGCCAAAAATCGGGTTCTTCCCAGGATTGACAGATAATATAGCAATTCAGCCAAGTCAGCGAATGCAGCTGCTTGCCTGCTCAGCTGAATGTAAAGGAATATTGCTATCTCTAGCATTCAAATTAGTTTTACTCGCCATAGGAGTCTGGGCTGTATTTTTAAGGCCTAGAAATGCAATACTGCCCCGTATATTTGTATTCCGAGCAATGACATTAGTCATACTCGCCGTATGCTCATTTTCATATTGGTTATTTTACATTGTACAAATAACAGAAGCAACGAAAGCTTTAGCGGTTGGCGACGAAGCCATAGATTATAATTCTTTAGTTTCTTACGTATCAAGTTTTGCTGATACGCTACTTTTTATACATTACATAGCTGTAATATTGATGGAGATAAGGCATCTGGAGCCGGCGTATTACATTAAGATTGTACGGAGTCCTGATGGAGAGAGCCGGTCTTATTCTATCGGGCAGCTGAGCATACAAAGAGCAGCAGTTTGGGTGCTGCAGAAGTATTATACGGAGTTTCCAATATACAATCCGTATTTGGAGAAGATACCGATATCAAAGTCTCAGAGGAAAGGACAGTCGAGTATCAAGTTCTATGAAGTTGATGGGTCTAATACGAATGCCCCTCCAGGACAAGCCAGGTTAGTTTTTGCTTTAAAAAGAGTCATTGAATCCTTTGTGTTGAAATTCTGGATACCTTCATAAAGGTTTGAGGTGAAGTTCTATTGTTTTGGAGAATATGCAAATATATAATTTGTTGTATTCAAGCTGTAGATAGTATAATATTTATATGCTTTGATTAAGCAGTGCTGCAGACTAGATATTCTCCAGGACTACATACTGATCTGATTTTTGAGACATTGTTGCTATGTTTATTGTGATATCCTGTGAGCATATCCATGCAGGTAAAACCGCGCGGCGCAGCTAGTGTTCTAAATAAACAAATACACACACATACATACGTGTGTTTCTTGTATTAATATTGTAGGTTTTTTTAATGTTTTTTGTGTCCTAAATAAACAATGTGATTCTTTGTATTAATATTTTAGAATATTTCTTGGTCTTAGAAGGTAGCGTTTGATCTCAAGCCACAAGTCCCCTGATGTTGAGTGAAGATGTGGCCGAAGGTAGCGCTACGCTACACCTGGATTGGGCACTGGCTTTCAAGTGGGGCTGCCGAAACGCACCAATAGCTACTTGACCATAGAGGCCATCAGCGTGTCTTCAGGTTAATTCTCACGGTGCCCCGTGGTTCCAGGTCGACGACCGGGTCGTGCACCGGGAGCGCGGGGCGGCGCCGCGACTCGGGCTCCACGCACAACGAGCGGTACTACGAGGAGGCGGAGCGGGAGCGCCGCGTGAGGAAGCGCCGGGCGCGCCTGCTCACCGCCGCCGAGGATGCATTCGCGCACGTCCGGAGGGTGCGGGTCTCTAGCGGAAATGGTGAGATAGGATTCTCAGTTGTCACACATTATCCCCTATGCCCATTATGCGTAAAGGTTCTCGCAGAAACCGTGCAGTTTGCTGTAATGAAAAGTATACCTATGATGATTCTCTCTGGTACATCTCTGTGCAAAAAGTAACCTATGTTGGTCTATCTATGTTTGAAAAAGACAGTAGGAATAGAGACGTATGTATCCTACTGATATTATAATTGCGATTGTTTATGTGTGCGTGTGTGTGTGTATGTTTGTGACCATGTGTAACTACTAAACCGATTTTGATAAAATTTGGAATGGAGATAACTTATACCCTGGATAAACACATGGGCTCTATTTATCCCGGAAAAAGGTTCCAGCGGGATAACGGGGAGACCCGGGTGAAACCGCGGGGCGCAACTAGCAAGAAATATTTCCGAATTAAATCATTCACAGATTAGTCTGATGATGACTGACTGATGATGTGGGTGGCGCCACGCTGTACTTGAGTTGAGAACTGACTATCAAGGGAGGCTGCCGGGACACCGATAGGCGACAGATTCTTGTCTAGAAATCGTAGCATGCCCTAACATCGAGGCATGGTTTTATAAATATCTTCTTCATGTAATAGAGTGTTCCAATCCAGGTGGCGCCCTGGGTCCGAGGGAGGCGGCACAGGCAGTGTTTCCCTCCCTTGCTCGCGCGTTGCAGAAGTACCTTCGGGCCACGCGCCAGCAGCCTAGGCATTCAGCTGATTCGGTAAGTCTACCGTACAATTTGTGTTAAGTCATGTTTCCGACGTCACCTAAGTTTTAACCTATCTTACGCGTGCGCATTACAAGGCTCCGACACCGAGTTTGAATCCTTTCGGCCCGCAACTATGACCTAATAAGTTATGTGTGGATTTGCCATCGCTCAAAACGGTGAAGGAAAACCATCGTGAGGAACTCGGCATGGCCAAGAACCGCAACATTCAAGGGCATGCGACATCTACCAACCCGCACTGGACTAGCGTGGTAGATTACGGCTCTAATACTCTCTCTCTGAGAGAAGGACAAAGTCCCAGCAGTGGGAATGCAATAGACTGATGATGGTGACCCATCTTAAAATAGTTATGCAAATTAAAGTTATTCTTGACATCATTGTCATTCAGGATTTGGTAAATTCGAATAGGTGTTAGAACGGTATAACCAGACGCACGCACAGAATTATAATGAGCTAAAGAAATTTGAGATGCTTTACTTGATGATAATAATATGTTCAGAATGCTAATGTGATCGCGTGTAGGAAACGTTTTCAATATAGTAGTTGTTATCTTACGCCCGAAAATAATAATCGATCCTGATCCGTTATCCGTGGTTTTGGATCGATATGTCATGTCATAATATGTCATTTTAGTAATAGGGATTGACAGATTACTAATAAAATGATAATATATTATGACATGACATATCGATCCAAAACCGCGGATAACGGATCAGGATCGATTATTAATATCGGACGTGAAACTACAAACTCGACTGATCAGAATATAATTTTCTTGTTCTATTGACTTGTCAAGTTTATAAAAGATCTTTTTGGAAAATCTACCGGAAAATCGGAAAATGCTGGAAAGACTGAGTCGTTTTTTCTTTCGTCTATAGGGTTTTTGTATAAACTCAAGACTCGCCTTATATTTGCTTACCCGTGCGAGGCCGGAGCAGGTCAATAGTTTACAATAAAAACAAAAAAAGGTTTGAAAATTAAGGTACCTTTAAATACGAAACTTACCATAGCAATTTTACCTACCTTTTCAGGTACTAGCTCACCTAGCCCGTTGTTTATCACAAGACGCGTCTCCCCGCGCCTTCCTAGAGCCATTCCTAGTCGAAGGCCCCGTGCTGTCAGCTGACCAAGAAAGCAGGCCCATCCAGCGATGGTCCTTGATCTCCGATGAGCTCCTAGCCAGACCGTTGGCTGACAACATCGAGTTCCAACTCAGACAAGGTGACATCTCGCTAATATGCTCCGTGAGACAGCTGCCCAAGATCAGTCTGAGCGAGGAGGTGGTCGACCCGAAGAGCAACAGGTTTGTGCTCCGGCTGAATTCTGAAACGTCCGTTTGACAGGACGAGTATGTGGACAGAGACGGTGATACGTTGAGACTCGTATGACGTTCGTAGAACTTTTAGAGCTCTTGTATACATAGTGTGGCTCTAAAGTTCTAAGATAAAGACTTGAATTAGCAACGGGTTCTGGTGTCACGTATTAGAAAATAATTGACGGTCATATCTACGCTATTAAGAGGTAACGTTTGTGAGTTTGTACGTTGGAATCACCGGAACTGATCCAATTCTGGAAATATTACGAATAGGAAGCCTTATCAACGCTGAGTTATATAATATATGCTATGCTTTATTTATACATGCTTGCCGGTGCAAAGCTGGGGTGGGTCGCTAGTGTTCATTAACTCGAGGACTTCAATAGGTTCAATGGTTTTGGTAGCAGACCAACATAGCTTGTAGATAAGTTTGTATAAGTAGATATAATATTTAAATTTCAACAGACTTTAAAATGAAGAATCTCAGAAACACCCTTATTATAATTTTATTTTCATAATTTATCTTTATGTTAGTATTTTACGGTACGTGTTACTTAAGTACGCTCGGGCGCTAAACGCCGTGCAATAATGGATATTAAAGTCACGTGTATGTTGACGACTGATGTGGCGCAATGGGCGAATAGCCGACTGCGAAGCGTGAGGTCGCGGGTTCGATTCCCGCTACAGAACAAATATTTGTGCGTTGAAAAAAAAAGCGCAAGTATTTGTTCTGAGTCTGGGCGTTGTGGATCCCCGATCCTCGTAGTTTCTGATACCCTAGATACAGGGAAACCTAGTTAGGGGTCAGAGCTATGTATGTGATTGTGCGGGCATATTATATTATTATCGTATACTGTTTTATAGCTTGTGTGACTTAAGTCACACTTGTCTGTGTGAAATTGGACTATTGAGGTTCCGGCGAAATGTGACTTAAGTGCGGATTTAGGTCACACAGTGCTATAAAAACTATTAAGGCTTGAGCCTTTGTGTGCCTGAATATTGTTTTCGCTAAAATAATTAGACAAAATATCTATAGACTTAATAAGAATCTAATTTAGCCGTAAATAAGTAATTTTATTATAGTACAAAATTATATCTATCAAGACTAGGTCTCGGCTGAGAGACAGTTTTAGTATTATTACTTACAATAAGTATTGTACATCGAAGTTAAATAAAATTATCACAATTCCAGTGCAATTCTATAATAATTATAATCTTAGTTATAATAATGAAAATAAGAAATGATTTTGGAAGCCATTTTGTTATTTGTAAAGACTATACCGCATTTAGTACTATTTTTACAGTGTATTTTAGTTTGTATTTTACATAGTATATAAAGGTATGTTTATTGTACATTTTTGTGTCATATTTCAAAGTATTTAAAATCTTACCTTTAGGCTAGAGAATACAGGCGTGGATACAGGCGCAGGGGAAGGTGCAATTGCCCACCCTTTGATTCACGACGGAACACTTTATTTAGACCAAGTTCAAAATTTTTAAGTCATGATAAATAAATTCTAAATCATTATTATATTTTATCTTAATTCTACATATTCCATATCATTACTATTATTGATTTGTAAAATTTATTGCATATAATTTACCATTACTCAATTAATTTGAATGTAATTAATTGGTTTTGCCAAATTTATTTAAATTAATTAAATAAATAAATTGCCCCCCTAAACGGAGTCCTGTATCCGCGTTTGAGATAATAGGAATTGAAACTGAAATTCTTAGCAACTTTTTATTTCTTAGTAAAATCGTAATATAATTTCATAGAAATATTGAACAGATTTACCAATGTTGATGACCATAACTTAAAAATGTGCCCATTTTAGTAGGTAAGTATGTGCATATATACTCATCCGTAGCTTGATGGTATTGCACATCTGGCTAGCTACCATCCTCGAAAGAATCTGTCGCCAAGCACCTATCTATGTTCCGGCAAATTTACTTGAGTGCCAGTTCTTAAGCCAGCGCCTTAGACGACATTATCACTTGACATCCAGGTGACTTGTGGTCAAACGGGTGGCGGAAGATGTCTAAAAGAATCTTGTTCCAAAACGAAAACAGTGAATTATTCGGTTCCGTGTATAGCATGTATCATGTAATATGTATGTATACTGATTCAATATCTATATCTTCTATGTATTTTAAAGAAAGTTGTGTTAGTTACACTATTTATAACTCAGGAACGGCTGAACCGATTTGGCTGAAAATTGGCGGGGAGGTAGCTCAGGACCAGGAAACGGGCATAGGATACTTTTTATCCCGGAAAAGGTTCCTACGGGAAGACGCGGGTCGCAGTTAGTATAGCATAAACTCTTAAACTGCAGCTGTATATTCTAGTAATACCATATCATAGTTTATTGTAATCTATATTAATATTGTAAAGAGGTGAAGTTTGTTTGTAGCAGATAATTTCCAGTACTTACTGATGCGATTTTGAATAATTTTTCACGGCTAGAAAGCTACACAATATCTGTCAAAGGCTTTTATTGTGTATTGTCTAGTACTAAGTATTTATTGTGTAAGTGAATCTGAAATGCTATTGCTGTGCAATGTATTGTACGTAGAATTATTATATTCTATGAAAGGGTCTTAAAACAATATAAACAATGGAAATGTGTATTTGTATAAAATAAAACTATAAATTAATAAGGATAAATAAACCTTATCTTATCTCTTTGGTTGTAGCTTAGGAGCGCGACCGATTTTGATAAAGGTGTAACTGATTATGTTATCAATCATAGGTGAAATCATAGAATTGACACATTAATTAAAAGATATACAAATTAAGCTTGAATCAATAATGCCAGTTCAAAGACTGCTTTTATACATTCTCTCTGATATATATATATAATAAGATAGTGCGTAAGGAGCGACTGGTTGTGCGTGTTAAGGTGTGATTGTAACAAATTAAATTCGCTATTTTGACCAAAGATCACTTGGAGTTTGTAACTTATTGTAACATATCATAAGATCTAAAATTGTGAACAGCTCTTTTACGTAAATGTGGCTTGTAGCGTTAAAAAGTTGGACTTACAGTAAGTTGAATAAAGCAGGGCCACAACTTTGTAATCTAAAATGTTGGGCGCAAAGTTATGCTCAAATAATATCAATCGGGAAATAAAGCCACCCCACGGAACTGAATATTTTTCCATTCTGAATTCCTAGATTGAAGTTTATGATATTAATTGTAGGTACAGTCAACGACAAAAGTAGCTGAATAATAACATTTTTTTCAATTTTCTTTATCATCTTAAACACCAACCTTCGACCGAATCATCACTTAAGCTGTATTGTGTTGTGGTCAAACTCTGTAAATAAACAAACATTTCTGATCTAAAACGTATTAGGAAAATCGAGTATGATCAGCTACTTCTGTCGCTGACTGTACGATAAATACAATATGCATCCTCCCATTCCCTAGGCCCATCCCTACTAATGTTATAAATGCGAAAGTAACTGTCTGTCTCGCTTTCACGCTTAAACTACTGAACCGGTTTAAATTGAATTTGGTACAGATATAGTTTAGAGCCTGAGAAAGGACATAGGCTACTTTTTATCGCGATAAACTGTAGCCCACGCGGGTGAAACCGCGGGGAACAGCTAGTAAATATGTTGTACAACCAGTAGGTATATTATGTACCTAATACTTTTAAATGTGGTCCTGCTGATAATGTAATGCTCAAAAATTGGAGCCTTTTGTAAATGCTTGTGCCTGCTTAGTTTGTAAGTGTGAGTGAGTAACAATTGGTGTTTATATTGGATATTAGTATAATTATTCCGCATCACAATAAATTGCGAAAACGTACTTGAAATGAAACAACAATATAATGTTGCCTCAGTGAAATTTCTCTGAGCCTTGTCTGATTGTGTGTTGAATTTACACGCGGATTCATTGTGCTGGTCCGCCACACATAGTCGGGCTAGCAAAGTGATTATTGTTGTAATTTGACGTATAAAGGCTGTGCAAAGAGGCTCTCGTCGAGTTTCGGATGTGGAACTTTCAGCTCTCGCCTTCATCGCGAGAGCTAATATCTACTCTTTCTTTGTCATGGGGGCAGAAAATCGTCACTTGTCTGAGAGATGACGAGACTAGACGAGAGCACACTCGCTTCTGCCTCGAGATGTCTCATGCCAACGAGTCTGTACAGCCGTCATGTTAACCATTTCCAAGGAAGTCGTCCTTCGTGTTTATAAAAAACTGAATACTCAAAGAAATCTCAAGCACAAATATTTTAGCTAAACTATTGAAATGCACAAATATTGTAATAATATTAATCGTTGTAAAACAATTTGTACACTTTTGTATTTTTTAAATATATTAACTGAATTTTGTACAAATATCTTTTATTTGAATATCATTAAGTGTTTTGCGATACTAGTCTAATTAATTAAGTAGCCTTTGGTAATACAATAAGTTAAAAAGTCATATTCACACAAACCCCTATATAAATTCATGAACATACCACTGTATGTCTAGAAATTCACGGAACAAAACAACAGCTACATCAATTTTGATGTGCTTTGTTATGTGAATATTATCATGTTAAAATTTCAAGAAATAGTTTTTTTTTTTTTTACTATTTACAGGGTAGCGTTTGACCACAAGTCGCCTGATGTTAAGTGACGATGCGGTCGAAGATGGCGTCACGCTACACCTGGACTGGGAACTGGCTCTCAAGTGAGGCTGCCGGAACACACCGATAGGTGTTTGGCGACAGATTCTTAACGAGAGGGTGGTAGCTAGCCAGGCGAGTACTAGAAAATACCCTACCACCAAGCTATGGTTTCATCACGATGTTTTCCTTCACCGAAAGCTCAAGCTCATTGCAGGATTCGAACCCACGTCCTACAGATCGCAAGCCGACGTCACTACCACTGAGCCATCATCGCTATGAAAGAAGTTCAACATAGCCTGAACTTACAGTGTGATTAACATCTTATATCTTAGGGTTTTGAATGTGAATGCGCAAGCGTGGCTCTTACCGCCACGAACGACTTGTTTTCCCTCACACATAGTTGCATAAAAAAACACAAATTATCAAAGAAATGGTAACTAGTCCAACACTTTCCAGACAATACCCTAGTTTCTTCTTTTATTTAAGAGCAGAGCTCTTGTCCGGTGGAACACTTTTCATCTTGTTCTGTCCTCAGACATTTTAACCTCTTTGTACGACGTGACGCCAAACCTTTTGACTTGGTCTATGCATGTTCTTCTCGGTCTCTTACCTTCTACTTTCCCTTCTAAAAGATGGTTTCCATATATTCGTCATGACGTACCAAGTGGCCAAACATATTTTCTTTTCTTATCTCTCCTAATAAGTTTCACATATAACTAAATAACACTTAAAAATCACGAATACTGCTGAGAGTAGTTGCCATAGGCAGAACACTGTACGCGGTGGAAGGCGTATACATCTGCCGGAGCAACTTGCCTCGGCAGTTGTACTTTGGTATGCAGACGAACAGCCAGATGGCAATGCCGGCCAGTATGGTGCACAGGACGATGACAGCGATGGCAATGCCAACGTGGTGCTTGTTGGGAGGGCAGGAGAAGTACTTCGGCTTTAAGTCGAAGATGCGAGCGTTGAAGAGTGGCTTTGGGGAGGCGCATCTGAAAATAATGGTATTTTTTTGGCAAAGGTTAGAATTTGGCTCGTTGTATGACTCGTACGTAGTAAAAGCAGGAAACTCAACGGATCAAACGAGTCATTGATTTATTAATGTACAGTCGTAAAAGAAGCTGATCATACTCGATATTTCAAATGCATAATGTTTGATTTTACCACTTGCAAGGTATCGTTAGACCACACAACACAACACTATACACCTGATGTTAAGTGATGATAAGAAAAACCGGAAAATTTGTTATTATCCAGCGACTTTTGTCGTTGACTGTACTTCGCAAAAAATATGACAATTTGCATTATTATGAAACCCTGTGTTTTCCATTTGAAAAGCTTCCTACGTGTTACTCCAAAGTCTTAAACTATCTCTAGTCAATTTTATTCCAATTCGATCAGCCTTTTTTGACCTGAATGAGTAATAAACAAACAGTCACACTTTTTCTTTTACTAGGTACCTATATATAGGTATTAATTGATAGCAAGATTAGCGCTTATCAAAGGTACACATGTTTGCAGCAGAATACTAAGACAAAATCAAATATTTATCTCTTATCTTACCTCAAATGATCATAATCCTTCTCAGCTATCTGCAGCTCTCTCACCCACACTAAGTTACAATCGCATATCCACGGGTTCCCTTGCAGGTCCAATCGTATCAGTTGTCCGAACGGCTGAAATAGGTCCTTATCCAACCTCCGCAATCTAGACCCTTTAACAGATAGGCTCTCTAGAACAAAATCGTCCGGGTCATCCAAAACTTCTCGTCCAAACGCGAACTTACTAAAATCCGTTAGGTTTTTATTTCTTTCCAACTCTAATTTGGTTAAAGAATGGAGAGGAGAAAATACGAATTCGGGAACTTCTTTTATGGCTATGTTGTTGAGTTTCAGCTCCTTCAGCGCTGGCAAGTCGTTGAAGTCTTCGCTTTCGATTTCTTCAATCGGGTTGTCGGATAAGTCTAGGTATTCTAACGTAAAGGGCAACTCAAAAACGTCTGTTATGTTGTTGTTTGCTATGATAAGTTTACGTAAATCGTAAGCGTCAACGAAGAAGTTATCAGGAACGTTGTTTAGATGTACCCCGCTGATGCTCAAACTTTTGATCTTCTGCGTTAACCCAAAACCGCTCCGGTCGAATAGATTGACCTCTTGCAAGCTGGGGCCTATGTTATTATTATCTAATATCACTTCTTGTAAGTTAGACAACCGATGAAAAGTCAGTTTTGAAAACGTTGAAAACCTATTATTGGCTAAATTTAAGTACTGCAATTTCTTTATGTTTTTAAACACATCTTCAGCGATATATTCTATCAAATTGTCGCTTAGATCCAGTCTTTTCAGCTGAGGTAGTTGTAGCGAATCTGAAGATATTTCCGTCACTGTGTTGCTGTTTAGAAATAGCTCTAGCATTGTGGCGGAACGTAGCGCGCTCGATGAAAAGATTCTCGTTAAGTTACTCGATGATAAATCCAATGCGTGGATCGTATTCGGCAGTGTGTCATTAAACTCCAACACACCAACACTGTACGAGCAATCGACCATTTCCCCTCGAAAGTCTTCATTGTTTCTGTTATCGTATCTACAAACACACCGTTCACATATCGCGTCACTGTTTACTTGCAAAATTAGAGCAAAAACAAAGAGAAATAAATTCATTTTTTTCAACACGACCCGTCACGGTTTATTACGATGCTCGTATGAACGTTATCAGCGCGGCTTCGTTGATAGTGTCTTTATCATCGATACCGGTTTGATTGTTGGTCATTTCACTTTGTCCGAATGTTTAGTCACTCAGGTAATGGCCATATTTAATAATTAAAAGTCTCTCAAGTGTGAACGGTAAGAAACCTACTGAATTTGTTTACCTTTGTTTTGAATTATAAATATGTATGACCTAATCTCAGGTCGGACGTAATACCCTAAGACGTAGAATATCCTTTTGAATGACAAAGTCACGAGTCATGTTGTATTTTGTATTACCAATAGATAGATATGTCGTAAACGTTTTCGTTTCCGTATGAATATCGAAATGAAAGTGCGTTATCTTTTTATGTTTTATTGCCTGTATAAACAACGGTGTCCTTATTTTCCATAAAGGATTGTTATCGTTAATTCTTACATTTGTTTGTTAAGTTTATCAAATATTTTACTATAAATTATTGTATGTATTTTAAAACCGCCCGCGAGTAGCCGGTGTGTTTCCTTTAGCCATAGGTTCTTCATGCGCCTGAAAAAGAAATACAGATGGCTTAAACTGTTGTTCAAACAAAAATCATATTTTCGGTAGGTATTTATTTACAAAGATTTATTGAATTTAGTCGTTCGGTGATACATTCCAAACTCTAAGCCTGTTGCTATGAGGTAAAAATCATAAATACTAATAATTGTACATTTAAAATTAATGTTTGCAAAGTGGGCGTTACAAGGTTACACTTACAAAATTAGTAGGTACTATGCGTAATTTATGTAATAGCAGCACATGCATGGCGGCGGCCTTCTAAATGTGATTACAACATTTGAATATACAAAAATTTCGTATATTCAAACTTCAAAACTTAGTAACTAAATGCTCTGAATATTATACCTAACAAAATATAAAATGTACGAGGATAGATTTAGATTAACTCATTAACGAATATACATAAATCAAATGTCGTGCGTTAGTCTCACAAAAATTAGTTTTTTTTTTAATGTTAATATATTGGCAAACAAGCAGATGTCCCGCCTGATGGAATGCGGTCACCGTCGTCTATGGACATTTGGAACACCAGGGGATTTGCCGATGCGTTGCCGACCTTTTTAATCGTAATATTTTAATTATCAATTGATTTAAAAAACTACGTAATAATGAAAAAAAAAAAACAAAAACATCTCTGAATACTAGTTTTTTGCGTTTCGATCGGGGTTATCCCATATAGATGTGTAGTGACGAGCGAGGTGTACCTCGATGACGAGCGAGGTGTGCCACGATGACGAGCGAGGTGTGCCACGATGACGAGCGAGGTGTGCCTCGATGACGAGCGAGGTGTGCCACGATGACGAGCGAGGTGTACCTCGATGACGAGCGAGGTGTACCTCGATGACGAGCGAGGCGTACCTTGATGACGAGCGAGGTGCGCGGGCCGGTGCGCCACAGCTGGCCGGCGCCGTCCACGAAGGCGGCGTCGACGGCCACGGTGTGCAGGCCGGGCGCCGCGGCGCTCACCAGCTGCTGCGCGGAGAAGAAGTCCCGCACCGGCGTCACCGTCTGCACCGCCACCATCTGCGGCGGCACGTTGCTCAGCTCCACCACCTGCGGAGCGGCCACAGCGGCTGGTGACGACGGCTTGCAACGTCGCCCGCTCAATACATACAGTAGAATGACAATGGAAAGCCAATTAACCAATTTTTTTTTATTTACAGTTTTATTTAAACTAAGTATTTGACATTCTATTAGTGAAAACTGTTTAAGGCTTCTTAGTTTCCATTTTCTATGTAACAATATAGCGCTTTACAGTTATTAGTTATCCATGTTAAATAAAAAAAAATTATAATAATAATTTTAATTTTTACTGGATTTTTTCAATGTTTACCTTTTCGTTGGTGCGCGGGTGGGGCGTCACAGTCACCGTGATTTGAACGCCTTTCACTTCACGAGGCTTTTGGCGTTTGCTGTTGGATAGATAAGGTTTTATGTATTTTGAGAAAAACAATATGTTATTATTAGTCACATTTATTTATTTTTTGTATGAGCCCTAAATTATTATGTGCCCCTGCATAGTTTAAGATGGCCCTGTCCATCACAGTGAGACTCGCGAGGTGCAGGGAAGTAGTTCCTCCAGGAGATCAGGTCAAGGTCCAGGCGGCAGATAGTTTCTCCAGAAGAAAAGGCTAGGTCAAGGTCAAGGTGCAGGCTGTAGATAGTTCCTTCGGTACTCAAGGCTAGGTCAAGGTCAAGGGGCAGGCAGTAGGTAGATCCTCCGGAAGACAAGACCAGGGCAAGGTCAAAAGGCAGGCAGGCAGGCAGGCAGGTCATTTATTTTGAATGCATCCGAATGACGCGATGATAAAGGTGCACTGACGGTCAATGTATTTGGCCGTCATGAGGTAAGTGCGTCACGTGGCTGTTGCTGAGTAAGGTGTTCGGTTACAATACCGAACACCTCGAGTACTCAAGGCTAGGTCAAGGTCAAGGTGCAGGCTTTGGGGAGTTCCAACACAACGCTATTGTTGAATGCTAAAAAGACGAAATATATGATTCTGGGATTCAAACATCGAACGCATCAAATAGCGCTGAAGAATCCTCAGTTGATAATAGGTGGGGAAGCTATTGCGCGAGTCTCTGAAGCACGAAACCTTGGTCTCTTCTTCGATGAGCAGCAGAAATTTGAACACCATGTAAGTGTATCTGAATCCGTCAAAAACTCTTTTTACCGACTAAAAGTTTTGTACAAAATTCGGAATTATTTGAGTACGGACGTGCGAATATCCCTTGCGGCGGGTACCTTAACAGCTGCGGCAGCACCACGCCCTCCAGCTTGACGGCGAGGCGGTGCGAGAGCGGCAGCGGGGGCGGGTGGTCGGGCGCCCACAGCGACACTAGTGTACCTTAACAGCTGCGGCAGCACCACGCCCTCCAGCTTGACGGCGAGGCGGTGCGAGAGCGGCAGCGGGGGCGGGTGGTCGGGCGCCCACAGCGACACTAGTGTACCTTAACAGCTGCGGCAGCACCACGCCCTCCAGCTTGACGGCGAGGCGGTGCGAGAGCGGCAGCGGGGGCGGGCGGTCGGGCGCCCACAGCGACACTAGTGTACCTTAACAGCTGCGGCAGCACCACGCCCTCCAGCTTGACGGCGAGGCGGTGCGAGAGCGGCAGCGGGGGCGGGTGGTCGGGCGCCCACAGCGACACTAGTGTACCTTAACAGCTGCGGCAGCACCACGCCCTCCAGCTTGACGGCGAGGCGGTGCGAGAGCGGCAGCGGGGGCGGGTGGTCGGGCGCCCACAGCGACACTAGTGTACCTTAACAGCTGCGGCAGCACCACGCCCTCCAGCTTGACGGCGAGGCGGTGCGAGAGCGGCAGCGGGGGCGGGTGGTCGGGCGCCCACAGCGACACTAGTGTACCTTAACAGCTGCGGCAGCACCACGCCCTCCAGCTTGACGGCGAGGCGGTGCGAGAGCGGCAGCGGGGGCGGGTGGTCGGGCGCCCACAGCGACACTAGTGTACCTTAACAGCTGCGGCAGCACCACGCCCTCCAGCTTGACGGCGAGGCGGTGCGAGAGCGGCAGCGGGGGCGGGTGGTCGGGCGCCCACAGCGACACTAGTGTACCTTAACAGCTGCGGCAGCACCACGCCCTCCAGCTTGACGGCGAGGCGGTGCGAGAGCGGCAGCGGGGGCGGGTGGTCGGGCGCCCACAGCGACAGGCGCGCCGCGGCGCCGCAGCCGCGCGCCAGGCACGCGCCGCGCGCCCACACCGCGCCGCCGGATAGTGCTCGCACGCCGGCTAGTACCGCCTCCGCGTGCTTAGCGCGGGACAACAATTATAGGTAAAGCACAATAAAGAGCTTCAACTGCAATTTTTCTGCAGGTGTAGATTTATTTGTGGAAAGGCAGTTTTAATTAATATCACCGCTTATCGCAAACTGTTCTGTGGTTCGCTTCAATCAGTAGCTCACCCAAGCACAGGTTTCGACCTATTTGGGTGGCTATTAGTCATAACACCATAATGTTTTTTTAACTGGTATTTACAAGTCTTAGGGACTCATGCGCGGCATCCCCTTGTAAAAGGGGTAAATTAGACTGTAAGTGTTTTTTGAATAAATAAACAAAATAAATAAATAAATAAAAATTAGCTCATAGTATAATTTAATTATATTTAAACGCGGAATAACCTAATTATCTTAAAAGAAAATGTGTTGACAACAGTACGGGCCTCGAGCTTGTAGTGGAAAACTAGATAAATAAAAAAAAAAAATTTTAAAATAAAAAAAAATTTTTAGTAATTTAAAATAATATTGTTTTTAGTCAATTGTTTGACTAGACAATCAATTAACTAATTAAATTACTAACTGTTTAAATCCTTCATCCATTTAAATTTATACGGTTATGTTATTACGAAGAAAATAAGAAGGAAGAAGCCTAGATGAATTCCTCAACGACGACTTCTCGAAATGATTAGAATGGATCGGTCCGCTCCTACATCGCTATACCCTATTCGAGTCCATATGTTCGCTAATCTTAACCACTAAGATCTCTTGTATACTAACATATGAATATGATGAAAAAGATAGAAGATTACAGAAGTACAATGAACTAACCCGATGTGTGATGCCCGGGTTGGTGGTCGGGTCGTCGAACAGCTTGTCGGCTATGGCCGCCAGCGCGTCGCTGGGCGCCAGCGCGATCCGCTCCTCCAGGTTGCGCGGCGTGAACTGCTGGCTCGCCTCGGCGCGCTCCTGCGCCGGCGACGTGATGCGCTCCAGGAACTGCGCCAGCTGGTTGTACGTGTGCTGGGCGCTGATGCCTTGTTAAGGACGGGTTCCGAGGGGACACTCATCATGTCCCGTTCAAGTTCACCAGATTCACATTCCTGTAGTCTCAACTAACTATAGGCAGAACTCTTATTTATGGCGAGCAAGCAACGAACTCAGCAAACATATTGACCTAGACCTCTTTTGCACCAGCGCATCTTCGGCGAGGCGGCGGCTAAGCAGTGAATTCTTGGCAGACGGTTAGCGACCATACAATTTTGTTTATCGTTATAATAATTTTATTTTTTAGTTTGTTATGTTATTTAGAAAATTATATTTCTACTGTGTTTTCGCATGTTTTTGTTTACTTAGTCTCTATTCGTGAGAACCTGTAATTGGCTTTTCATTGTTATTTTACTGTATGTGTTCTGTTGTAAAAAGCTGTTGGTTTTCCAAAAATAAACATATATATAAATCATCATAATCAACCCGTTTCAGTCCACTGCTGGACACAGGTGTGTTAATATTCATGTTTCCATATCCCAATGTGCACAACCAACCAACATAAATCTATTAGTAAAGCTTATTAAAAAAATTCGGACTATTTAGATGACAAAAAAAAGCTTGGGATTTTAGTGAACTTGCTCCATTTCAATCAATTAGTAATAAGAATAAAATTGTCAATGATATCGCGCCAAAAAAATTATCTGCCGGGCATTTCTTGCCTGTTCTTTTGCCGGCGTAAGGAGGTTAGAACAGGCGTAACTAGTTTAAGTTGACGTTTTAAAGTGATCACAATGTATCCTATTGAATAAATATTTTTCGACTTTTGACAGGCCTCTCCCAAAGTACGCCATTGAGCCCGAACACGTTTGCCCCAACGATGATCGGTTCTTCACTTTCGTCCGTCACTTCCTGTTAAACATTCTAGGTAAGAAATAAGAATAAAAGGATACATGTAGAAGTGCCTGAGCGTGGAGTCGTCCGCGTGGAAGGCGGTGCGCGCTATGGCGCCGTAACGTTGCGCGGCCGCCGAGAGGGCGCGGGACGCGGCGCGGAGGGCACTGGCGCACGCGCCCGCCTTGGCGGCCGGGTCCCGCGCCGCCTACACACATAATCATTTATAGGTAAACAAACAGTCTAAACAAGTCTCATAGTTTGACATGACGTGTCTTTTTTTCACTATTTTCATTCAGATACCTTTTAACCACAAGTCGGATGATGTTAAGTGACGACGCGATCAAATGCCACGCCGGGTTGGGAACTGGCTCTCGAGTGGGACAGGTTCTTAACATAAAAGTGGGAGCTAACCAGATGAGCACTAGAAAATACCCGAGTTACGGTTTAGACACGGTGTTTTCCTTCGCCAAAAGGTCGTTGCGCGCGCGCCGCGGCGGCACCCCGCTAGTGTACCTGCGCGTGCGCGTGCGCCACGGCTGGCGGCGGCTGCGTGCACAGCGCGCGCGCCGCGGCGGCCGCTAGTGTACCTGCGCGTGCGCGTGCGCCACGGCTGGCGGCGGCTGCGTGCACAGCGCGCGCGCCGCGGCGGCCGCTAGTGTACCTGCGCGTGCGCGTGCGCCACGGCTGGCGGCGGCTGCGTGCACAGCGCGCGCGCCGCGGCGGCCGCTAGTGTACCTGCGCGTGCGCGTGCGCCACGGCTGGCGGCGGCTGCGTGCACAGCGCGCGCGCCGCGGCGGCCGCTAGTGTACCTGCGCGTGCGCGTGCGCCACGGCTGGCGGCGGCTGCGTGCACAGCGCGCGCGCCGCGGCGGCCGCTAGTGTACCTGCGCGTGCGCGTGCGCCACGGCTGGCGGCGGCTGCGTGCACAGCGCGCGCGCCGCGGCGGCCGCTAGTGTACCTGCGCGTGCGCGTGCGCCACGGCTGGCGGCGGCTGCGTGCACAGCGCGCGCGCCGCGGCGGCCGCTAGTGTACCTGCGCGTGCGCGTGCGCCACGGCTGGCGGCGGCTGCGTGCACAGCGCGCGCGCCGCGGCGGCCGCTAGTGTACCTGCGCGTGCGCGTGCGCCACGGCTGGCGGCGGCTGCGTGCACAGCGCGCGCGCCGCGGCGGCCGCTAGTGTACCTGCGCGTGCGCGTGCGCCACGGCTGGCGGCGGCTGCGTGCACAGCGCGCGCGCCGCGGCGGCCGCTAGTGTACCTGCGCGTGCGCGTGCGCCACGGCTGGCGGCGGCTGCGTGCACAGCGCGCGCGCCGCGGCGGCCGCTAGTGTACCTGCGCGTGCGCGTGCGCCACGGCTGGCGGCGGCTGCGTGCACAGCGCGCGCGCCGCGGCGGCCGCTAGTGTACCTGCGCGTGCGCGTGCGCCACGGCTGGCGGCGGCTGCGTGCACAGCGCGCGCGCCGCGGCGGCCGCTAGTGTACCTGCGCGTGCGCGTGCGCCACGGCTGGCGGCGGCTGCGTGCACAGCGCGCGCGCCGCGGCGGCCGCTAGTGTACCTGCGCGTGCGCGTGCGCCACGGCTGGCGGCGGCTGCGTGCACAGCGCGCGCGCCGCGGCGGCCGCTAGTGTACCTGCGCGTGCGCGTGCGCCACGGCTGGCGGCGGCTGCGTGCACAGCGCGCGCGCCGCGGCGGCCGCTAGTGTACCTGCGCGTGCGCGTGCGCCACGGCTGGCGGCGGCTGCGTGCACAGCGCGCGCGCCGCGGCGGCCGCTAGTGTACCTGCGCGTGCGCGTGCGCCACGGCTGGCGGCGGCTGCGTGCACAGCGCGCGCGCCGCGGCGGCCGCTAGTGTACCTGCGCGTGCGCGTGCGCCACGGCTGGCGGCGGCTGCGTGCACAGCGCGCGCGCCGCGGCGGCCGCTAGTGTACCTGCGCGTGCGCGTGCGCCACGGCTGGCGGCGGCTGCGTGCACAGCGCGCGCGCCGCGGCGGCCGCCCGCGCGAGGCCGGCGAGGGCGGCGGCGCGCGCCCGCAGCCAGCCGTGCGCGAGCGGCGTGCAGGCGCCGCAGCCCGCGCAGCCCGCCGCGCACCACCCCCCGCCGCCCCCCGCCCACCCGGACGCCACCTCCCACCCGGAGCTCGCGCGCTCCAGCCCCGAGATGCCTGCGGGGAGAAGCGTACATGTACCGTAAGCGTGAGCGATGTTGGCCGAACGGTAACGCGTGCGATCGATTATTATCAATTTCGGGCGTTAGACGACAGAAAAGATGTACACCCAAAGACTAATTTGCCGGGCGTTTCTTGCCTGTTCTTGTGTTGGTGTAAAGAAATTAGAACAGGCGTAGTTTTAAGATTGACGCTTTAAAGTACTACTAAATAAACGTACGTGTTTTGTGCATCTGATCTGACTTCTGAAACGTGTAAGGAGCGAGAACTGCACCGTACCTTCTTGTATAAGGACAGCGTCTGCGTCGGCGGCGCGGTAGAGCGCGGTGAGCCACCGCTGCGCCGCCTCGCTCTCCGCTTCCTCGGTCAGCCTCCTCAGTATGGTGGCCGCCAGCCGGTGGTGGCCGTACCTGCACAACGGGGTCCTTACAATTCTACCCGAGAAAATGGGCTATCTTTCATTTTGTCTACTAATACTAAAACAAAAAACTCAAATACTCGGAGCGATGATGGCCGAACGGTAACAGTCGCCAAGCATATACGAAAGTGATCATTTTATGTATTAGGTGCGCCCCGCGGTTTCACCCGCGTCTTCCCGTTATCCCGCAGGAACCTTTTTCCGAGGATAAAAAGTAGCCTATGTGGTAATCCAGGGTATAAGCTATCTCCATTCCAAATGTAATTCAGATCCGTTCAGGGCCCGTAGCCAAGATGCATTCTGCAATCGTTGACGCTAATAGAAAACAAGAAAAAAGTTTTTTTTGACATATTTCAACGCTAAGTCACGTGGTCAGAAATATGTCAAACCAATACTTTTTTTTCTTGTTTTCTTGTTTACGGGCCCAGTAGTTTTTGCGTGAAAGAGTAAGAAACATCCATCCATCCATTCATACACACAAACTTTCGCGTTTATAAAATTAGTAGGAATTTTGAGTTTGTGTTTAAAATACATATAGAGTTACAAAATATTATGTTCTCACCTTAGCGCCGCCCTGGCGACCCTGTACCGCACCCAGCCGTCCGCCTTGTCTATGGTCTGCACGACGGTGTCCTGCCAGGCGGGGTTCTTCTTGCAGTGGAGCCCCTTCAGCGCGCGCTCCTGCAGGAACACCGTGCACAGCAGCACCAGCGCCGTGCCGTCGTCCGCCGGGTTCGCGATGCAGTCCTCCCTGGGGAACGGAGCTTGGTCTATGGCGGTGGCTGGCACATGCGTCAACTCGTGAACGGCGCTCCGCCCAGCGCCGCCAGCGCCTCCAGCAGCGCGGAGCCGCGCTTGCACGCGGAGCGCCGCGACACGCCGCGCCTGGCTAGTGTACAGTAGTGCGGCACTGACCGCTGCATGGCTCGCACGAGGTCCCGCGGCGGCGCGGCGGCGTGCGGCGGCGCCCGCGGCGCTCCGCCCAGCGCCGCCAGCGCCTCCAGCAGCGCGGAGCCGCGCTTGCACGCGGAGCGCCGCGACACGCCGCGCCTGGCTAGTGTACAGTAGTGCGGCACTGACCGCTGCATGGCTCGCACGAGGTCCCGCGGCGGCGCGGCGCTCCGCCCAGCGCCGCCAGCGCCTCCAGCAGCGCGGAGCCGCGCTTGCACGCGGAGCGCCGCGACACGCCGCGCCTGGCTAGTGTACAGTAGTGCGGCACTGACCGCTGCATGGCTCGCACGAGGTCCCGCGGCGGCGCGGCGCTCCGCCCAGCGCCGCCAGCGCCTCCAGCAGCGCGGAGCCGCGCTTGCACGCGGAGCGCCGCGACACGCCGCGCCTGGCTAGTGTACAGTAGTGCGGCACTGACCGCTGCATGGCTCGCACGAGGTCCCGCGGCGGCGCGGCGGCGTGCGGCGGCGCCCGCGGCGCTCCGCCCAGCGCCGCCAGCGCCTCCAGCAGCGCGGAGCCGCGCTTGCACGCGGAGCGCCGCGACACGCCGCGCCTGGCTAGTGTACAGTAGTGCGGCACTGACCGCTGCATGGCTCGCACGAGGTCCCGCGGCGGCGCGGCGCTCCGCCCAGCGCCGCCAGCGCCTCCAGCAGCGCGGAGCCGCGCTTGCACGCGGAGCGCCGCGACACGCCGCGCCTGGCTAGTGTACAGTAGTGCGGCACTGACCGCTGCATGGCTCGCACGAGGTCCCGCGGCGGCGCGGCGGCGTGCGGCGGCGCCCGCGGCGCTCCGCCCAGCGCCGCCAGCGCCTCCAGCAGCGCGGAGCCGCGCTTGCACGCGGAGCGCCGCGACACGCCGCGCCTGGCTAGTGTACAGTAGTGCGGCACTGACCGCTGCATGGCTCGCACGAGGTCCCGCGGCGGCGCGGCGGCGTGCGGCGGCGCCCGCGGCGCTCCGCCCAGCGCCGCCAGCGCCTCCAGCAGCGCGGAGCCGCGCTTGCACGCGGAGCGCCGCGACACGCCGCGCCTGGCTAGTGTACAGTAGTGCGGCACTGACCGCTGCATGGCTCGCACGAGGTCCCGCGGCGGCGCGGCGCTCCGCCCAGCGCCGCCAGCGCCTCCAGCAGCGCGGAGCCGCGCTTGCACGCGGAGCGCCGCGACACGCCGCGCCTGGCTAGTGTACAGTAGTGCGGCACTGACCGCTGCATGGCTCGCACGAGGTCCCGCGGCGGCGCGGCGGCGTGCGGCGGCGCCCGCGGCGCTCCGCCCAGCGCCGCCAGCGCCTCCAGCAGCGCGGAGCCGCGCTTGCACGCGGAGCGCCGCGACACGCCGCGCCTGGCTAGTGTACAGTAGTGCGGCACTGACCGCTGCATGGCTCGCACGAGGTCCCGCGGCGGCGCGGCGGCGTGCGGCGGCGCCCGCGGCGCTCCGCCCAGCGCCGCCAGCGCCTCCAGCAGCGCGGAGCCGCGCTTGCACGCGGAGCGCCGCGACACGCCGCGCCTGGCTAGTGTACAGTAGTGCGGCACTGACCGCTGCATGGCTCGCACGAGGTCCCGCGGCGGCGCGGCGGCGTGCGGCGGCGCCCGCGGCGCTCCGCCCAGCGCCGCCAGCGCCTCCAGCAGCGCGGAGCCGCGCTTGCACGCGGAGCGCCACGACACGCCGCGGAGCTCCAGGTTGAGGCGGCGCGCCGTGCGACCGGCGTACACGTTCGGCTCGGCTATGCTCAGCTTTACCTATTAAAAACAAATTTAAGAAAAAAAATCAGAAAAAAAAAGTATATAAATTTAGTAGGGAGTAGTGCGCACGCGCAGGTACAACATGTGAACGCTTAAAAACAACAAACTTAAAACGAGCAACGTCTGTTCAAACCTCTTTACGCCAGCAGAGGAACAGGCTGTTTTTTTCCACAAAGTTCGAGATCTCACCCGATGTAAAACGCAGATGTGAATGTGTAGCACATTTGCCCAATATACCGATAATTATTCAATCTTGACTTGAACACTCCCGAGTTGTACTTAGAAAGAAACCATCGGATACGAACAGATAGCAAACATTCGTCATAGAATTCTTATATTATGGAGATGACCAAACGTTATTTGGCTATACTTTCAAAATACACAAGCTCACCAAGCACTGCAGAGCGATCCTCAATGGCCTGATATTACTGCGGCCGTCGTCCACTCCGGTAGCGACCACCAGCGATTCCAGCGCCAGCATCAGGTCAGACCCCTCCACCGGCAGACACTCTTCGTAGCTGGAATGAGATCGTCATATCAACCCAAAGAGTGCGCGGGCGGGACATTCTACTGGGATCCTAGAGGAACTAAATGTCTGATATGATTGCTATTGAACGTTAATAACCATAGCTCTGAAAATTAGAGGCTACCTAGGTTATACAATTTTACATGTTCTCAAGTTAAGAATTTGTGGCTAAGCACCTATTGGTGTGTTCCGGCACCACTTAAGAGCCAGGTCTCAATCTAGGTATAGCGTGCCGCCACCTTCGACTACTTCGTCACTTAACATCAGTTTCAGTTGTGACTTGTGGCTACTCTTTAAAAATGGGGTTGAACCAGTGCACAGTGTCAGTTTCCATACAGGGTCTTCCCGTTATCCCACTGGAACCTTTTTCCAGTGGGATAAAAAGTAACCTGTGTGTTAATCCAGGGTATTAGCTATCTCCACTCCAAATTTCACTCAAATCCGTTCAGTAGTTTCTGCGTGAAAGAGTAACAGACATCCATACTCAGCGAGTATGCTCACAAACTTTCACGTTTTTTTTTCTTTTAAAAACATTACTAGGATTGGTAAAGTCGACCACCATAAAATGAGCTACAGTTAACTACACTTTGACAGCATTGAAGCTACACTAAAGGGTTAAGGTTCTCACCAGTGCACGACGATGGAAGTGAGGACGTGCGCGGCGATGGCTGCCTGGTTGAGGTCCGCGCTGAGAGCCGCCTCGCTGCAGTACTGCCGCAGGGCGCTGGGGGTGTCCCGCTGCGGAGACCCGGCCGCTGCGCATATAGCGGGACACTCTACCAGGATCTGCAATAAATATACAACCAGACAACTTTTCAGAGAGCGTTTAAAATTAATTATTAGGGCTTTTTTAAGATGTACAAAATATAATTTTACACTAAATAGTCATTATTTACAACGTTTTTCAACACACTTTTTAGGAAAAAGCACTTCAGTCGCTATAGTCACATTGGTCACTTCAGTCACTTCAGATTATCTTCAATTAAAATGTCATCTGCACCACTACCAAGTAATTAAAGTAAGGAACCTCTTTCGCCTACAACTTGTCTGTAAAAGTTGGTAACCTCTTCCGAGTCAAATCCTTACGAGACTGAATTAATTCAACATTTAACTTGTAAAGGAATAATAACCTGCATAACTTGCAGACACAGCATGACGTGTTCTTTGTGCGGTGACTGCATCGGTGCCCGGACAAGTTCTTCGATGCAGTGAGCAGGCCACAGCGATGCATGATGGGCCAGCTGCTTGAGACCGCCTAGGGCTGCTCGGCGGACAACGGAGCGAGCATCGTTTGTTGCTATGTTTAGGAGAAGCTCCACCTTGGACAATAAGACAGTCATAATCATGACATAAAACCAAAAGAGACTATATTTATTGAATTTAGTCTTGTATTTATTTATCAATACATTATATATTAATCTGTCCCAAAAACCGATCAGTGTGGCCTGGCAGCGTCACTTGAGAGCCAGTTCCCTATTAAGGTCTAGTGTTAAACCATAGCTTGGTGGTAGGATGTTTTCTAATGCTCGCTTGCTACCACTTTCAAGTTATGAGTCTGTCACCAAGCACCTATTGGTGTGTTCTGGCAGCCTCACTTGAGAGCTAGTTCCCAATCCAGGTGTAACGTGGCACGACCTTTGACCACATCGTCACTGAACATCAAATGGCTTGCAGCTAACCACTACCTTGTGATTAATAAAAACATTAACCTTTGGCTACATTGTCACTTAACATCCGGCAAGTTGCAGAAAAACACTTCTCTCTCTTTTTAAAGCAACAAATGTATCAACTTGCTCTGAGTCCAAATATATAGGCCAAAGTAAAAATTCTTGATGATCTACATATTATAGATGAGAGATAACAAAATTAAATTTCTAACCTGGTCAGGGACATGTACCACAGTGTCGGTAGCGATATGAGTGAGTGCTGTGATCGCAGCTCGCACTAGACTGGTTGAAGGATACTTCTCTAACAGTGATCTTAGCAGATTCAGCACTCCGTGTGCTCTGATGGCTGTAAAGTTAAAGTACAGGTCAGCATAAAAAGTTATTGTAATTAGATAGTTTAGAAAATGTAATATATCTATTTTGAATGGCTGTTCCTGCGGTTTCACCCATGTGGACTACAGTTCAACAGGAAGAGCCATATCCCTCCCCTTTTCCTAGGATTTATCTCCATACGAAGTTTAATCAAGTTCTGTCTAGCGGTTTAGTAGTTAAAAAGTAATATATATATTTATTTAATAATATATAGAAGAATAGCTTGAGACTAATATGCTTATATCATGCTGTGTTGAACTTTAGCAATGTCTAAAGTTCACTATAAAATGTTCTCTTAGCTTTGCAAGAGAAGTTTTTTAAGCCGGTACCTGTACTTTATTATTTGTGATTGATTTGTATTTTAAACTACGCTAAGATTGCTGAGACAATAGAGTTCACAATGTCTTTGTTTAGTTTTAAAGTAATTACCTCCTCCATGCACAGTTCTCAAAGCTCTCACAAGCTTCGCTCTTCGATCAGCCGCTGTACTTTCACATTCCACCATATCTGATAGTTTATTGCACATTGACACTGCAAATGCACTGCAAAAACAAACAAAAGATACTAGAAACTTGTAAAGTAGTGCCAGTAGTCGTGAAAAACAAAAGCAATCTCTTTTTATTGAGAAATTGGTTGTCTCAAATTGAACTTACTTAGAGTGAGCAGCAAATCTAGTTGTAGCATAAATAGCAGCATCCACTTCCACATTATCATGACTGTCGAGCCCTCTCCGAATGGCGTGATGCACATTCTGCCTCTCAGGAATAATACCGGCAACTGCCCCTAGAGTTTTAAGCGCCAAAGCTCTCGCCACAGGATCGTTTGAATGTAGCACACTGAAAACTCGCCTCAGGAACTCGTCAACGTTAAGAATCTTGTCTAAATGCTTCTCGCTTTGCTGGCAGACCCTCAGCACCCATAGCCGCAAGAAATTGTTGCCCATACGAAATACGTCGGATAGCTTTAGAAAAGAGGAGTTGATGAGGATAGGAAATGGGTATTTTTCGAAGAGACGCGGGAAGCGGACGATGGCTTCGCATTGTTCTCCCACTTTTCCTGAGCGTAGGCCTGTAAATGTTAATTTTATGTGAGAAAAATAATATTTTTTTGTGGATATCATAGGTTATGTATGGACTTATGTTTACCTTTATCCAGTTCGGTTAATGCTGAATTAGCATCTTGCTCGGGTTCACCGGAGTTGTCGCTGAATGTATTCATTCTCACACCAATCATGTTCCAATTTTATTATGTGTTTTATGGTGTGAGACTTTGCAATCGTAAACAGACGTCCATTTGTTGTTTTGTTTAAATTTGTTTGAAGTTGCAACTTGCAACTTTGACGGATGATCATACATTTGACAGTGACAGCAGCAGACAGATTGACAATGACGGACCGATCAGATTAAAATTTTACACTTAGGAGTTGCCAGAAGAAAATTAATAATAATTTAGTTTAGCGCCATCTGTACTTTTATTTTCACTTTTGGAATATGACAGTAGTTCCAACTATACATTAGAGATGGCGCTGTAATACACAATATTTCATCTGAAGGTGGCATAAATATTTTAATAAATACCTAATAAAATATAGAATTATCGTACTAAATACGAAAATTTGTAAGTTAGTATGGATGTGTGTTACTTCTTTACGCTAAAACGGATTAACGGATTTGAGCCTAGCATAGGCTCTGAAATGAAATGAACACATACTTTTATCCCGGAAAAGCGTGACGTACTTTGTTCGCAACAGAAACACTAAATCATAGAATAGAAAAGACAACGTAGTAGTAGAGCTAAGTGTAGGCATCTACATTTTCCAACAATCCGCCATGATGTCAGTTTTCCCGCCAACCCGTAATGACGGCCTACACAAGCCGGCACAGGTGTACGGTGTAATTACCTTTGACAGCGGAGCCTGGAGTTAGCTAAATGCTGCTTACTCGGTATAGGGATAGTTTAGTCAGACGGTAATACTATTCCCGGTCGTTAGTCAAACAACGGGGAATTCTAGTTCAATCTATTCACTTTGATGAAATACGATGTTATTTGTACCTACACCTATTATATGTACTTACTTGTAGTGTAAGTACGAGGCCCATATTTGTAGCCACGTAGCACTGTGCGTAGCAAACACTTATCAACGCGAGTAATAAGAAAATTAGGTTAGTTTATTTTTATGGAAAGAATTTGAAGGTTGGCCATACACGGACAGCCTAAAGCAGTCGACTGTTGACCGCTACAGTTCGATCCTAACTGCTTGAGGCTGTCCGTGTATAGCTCGCCTAACGATTTGTATAAATTCTCCAACCTCAAATAAATATTAATTTAACTAGCTTAGTTCAATAAAGCTTATTTCAAGAATTATATATCAAAATCGTAACAAAACGGAAGACAAATAAATTCAACAAGAAAGATTGTGCAAGATAACGCAAAACAACACAGTTCCCATGAATTGTTCATTAAACATTACTGAATAGTTAATCCTAGCCTTCCGGATTGAACAAAGCTGTGTTTTGACATTACATTTTTTTACAAAAAGCACTTTTCTTTGTATCGTACACGCAAGTAATCGACGCCGGACGTACCACGGGCTTACTGACCACGAGGTTGGAATTAACCTAGTTTGACACAAAGACAGCATTCTTCGTAAATTTCCCTCAAAACCAATCCTCAATCCCGCCAACCATGAAAGAGAAATACGTCTTTAAAGGAACAGATACAAGATCCAAGATGGCGAAGCAAAAGACTTCAACGCGCGCTTTTCTTAACTGACACGGTTTAGAATTGGCTCCCGTGGAAGTCCCCATTCATTCATAGAAAATAATGGTTCAGAGGATTAAGAAGACTTAAGTCCTTTTAGTGAAGGATTAGGGATAATGACGATAAGATACAGTGACGTGAATCACGTATTTGGGTAACGATTTACGCTGACTCTCCAGTTTTGCATGGGTCTTGGAATTTTTGGGATATGATCGCAGATTTGTATTAAATTGGGAGATGGAATTTAAGATTGTGCTTAGAGGTGTTTTTTTAAGTGAATGATAGATGAGATAAGCAGGACGTGCACCCATCACAGTTGAATGTCGATTTTCAACAATTCAAAACCTTAACTTTACATTTCTCACCACTCTGATATATTAGATTAGATATTAAATCTCTTTTAGGACTTTTTGGCGGCAATCGAATTGTCAACGTGAAAATTTTGTTTTAATTTCCAAAACTTGTGTTTCTTCGAGTGATAATGTGTAATATTGGTGGATTATTAACCATTATGTGTTCGTTAATGTGTACGAGTGTGGGAAATTGAAATAAAGTTGTGTAAGTAAGTGACTTTTCAAGTTGTTCCAAAATAGTCCGTGTAAAGTTTAAGTAAAGCGCCACTACTTTACTTAAACACTATCCTCATCCCTTCATCTCATCATCATAATCATCATCATTTATACTTGATTCAACTCTCTGAGTTTGAAATATTTTATACTTGACACTGGCAAATACACTAAACGTCAAAGAAAAAAAAACTTTTACGACTAGGTATCTCTATGTACTTATTTATTTCTTCTATTTCATCCAAAGTCCATTTGGTACTGCAATTATTTACCAATAATCATATGCTACATTATCACCTATTATTTATATGTAAAATTATCTAGGGTCATATCTCTAGTGTTGACTCAACCATCATACTGTAAGTAGCTTCTATCAAACTCATCGTAAAATATCATGACAGCGACCGGTTGCAAATATTTGCTCGCTAAAATCATCGGGGCTCTAATCCCAGATGCATGCAGACAGATCTCTATAAAAACATCGGGATAAAAACATTATAGGGATTATGGTCCCGCATAATGCGCGGGACAATGATACCGGGACAATGAGGTTCATCCCTATCCTCTCTATATTTACTTACAGGAATAATACACAAATAATAAATAGTGTGTTTTGTGCAGCCGTTGGTGTTAAAATTGACGCCAATGGAGTCCGACGCGCGGTCGGGTGGCTGCGCTTCAGGACTTTTGATGGATACTTTATACTCGCACTTTTCTTTCTGTACCTATCTTGTAAACTCCTGTTATTGGTATACATGTCATAACTGGTTTTAGATACATATAGGAAAGTGTTAGCTACTGTTGGGGTTTTTAAATCGATTAAAACAAATTTATTTAATTTGTTTTAATTTAAAAATGATAATAATTAATATGATGTAGGTAATAAAATGATAATACATATGTATAATTTAATGTAATAATGTCATATAACATGTAATACTAATTGATTTTAATATGTATTTGCATTCCTAACGGAGCAGTTATGGCGATTTAAAAACTACTAACACTTACAATGTGCCCATTCTTTTTTTTTTAATAACCTATACTGGCCCACTGCTGGGCAAAGGTCTGCCCCATTTCCTTCCAGATATCTCTATCCATTTATATCCCCATACTCATTTATACTGGCAAATAAATGTTTTGATTGATTGATTGAAAAATCCGACTTATCCCGCCATCATGGCCAACCCACGGAAGCATCAAAACGTGGGGATTATTCCGCGATATCGATCTTTCAACAACATTACAATGCGATCTGCGAGCGAACGCGTCGCCGCTGCGGCGAACGCTCCGCACCCGCAGGCCCTGCGTGCTTACTGCACTAGGTACATAGGTGGTTGTAGACTGGAGAAGGTGAACTTGGATGTTTGGGTCTGGGAACGTGTAAGGTTGAGAACTAATCACATGGTCGTAAGACGACATCATTTGTTTTTACATATGTAAGTATTACAAACAATTTCATTTTCCTGCTCTGCTAAGTACATAGCGGTGTTAGACTGCAAGATAAAGATATTCTATTTCTAAACATCTTACATCGCGCATGCAGATTTAAAATATGTATTAGAAAACATATTGGGTTCAACATGATTTTCGACACGTCTTAAATAAATAGGTACTTACGTAAATATTGAGCAAGATAGCTGCTAGTTACAAATTTTAGTATAAATATAAGTATCACGTTAAAAAGAGTGATTGATGACGACACGATTGTGATGTGATGTCAGATATTATTTATAGATTAAACGTAAAATGCTGTTTTTAATTATTGCAGATCATGTTGCAAATTTGTAAATTCAAATACGTTTTTGGATGAGTCAAGAACATTTCCTACTTCCACCAAGCACTGTGACAATGCTATTGGCGTCACAAAAGAGGATTTTTCTCGCGATGTTTTGATTACACTAAAGTGTCATATTAAGAACGCACATACTAACAATTTGTCGAAGCATTTTAAGCTTAAATACTCTTGTAATAAAGCAGAGGTTTGTGACAAAGTTAAGTTGTTTAAAGGTGTTTAAAACTGACGGAGCGTAATGTTTTAACGAGTCAACACTTCTGAGAAGACTTTTTGTCGTTGATCTCTTTTCCTGGTGTTACGGCTTGTGTTGAGGTGTCTGTTGAATAGGCGATTGATAATATCACACCTTGGGTTAAAATAAACCATACATAAACGCAAAAATGTGTGTCGTTTTGTTGATTTTTTGTTGGCATTTCTTTAACGCAGCAACGGTTGATCCATGAGTTTTTGCATAGATATAGTTTTTGGTCTGGAGAGTAACGTAGGCTACTTTTCATCCTGGAAAAAAGCACGTAGTTTATCATCATCATCATCATCACCCTATTACGTTACCACTCCTGGGCCTTTTGTCAGAGAGCGAGTATCGCCAGAATCCACCACGCGGGCCCAGTGCAGGTTGGCGGATAGGCTAGAGGCGAACCCTAGTGTCAAAGTTGTCAGACCGCCCGAAGACCTCCAACTTAGCCTAATGACTGTAAAGCGAATAAATAATTTCGTTTCATTTATTTTTATAGTAAGTAGTAAAACTTGTGTTTCTTCGAGTGATAATGTGTAATATTGGTGGATTATTAACCATTTATGTTGTTCCAAAAAAGTCCGTGTAAAGTTTAAGTAAAGCGCCACTACTTTAATTAAACACTATCCTCATCCCTTCATCTCATCATCATCATCATCATCATTTATATATACGTGATTCAACTCTCTGAGTTTGAAATATTTTATACTTGACACTGGCAAATACACTAACCGTGTGACGCCATAACAAAACAAAAAAAAAAACTTAGCCTAACGACTGTCAAGCGAATAAATAATTTTTTTTTTTTTTTTTTTTTTTGTTTTGTTATGGCGTCACACGATTAGTGTATTTGCCAGTGTCAAGTGTAAAAGATTTCAAACTCAGAGAGTTGAATCAAGTTAAAATGATGTTGGTGATGATGATGATGAGATGATGGGATGAGGATAGTGTTTAAGTAAAGTAGTGGCGCTTTACTTAAACTTTACACGGACTTTTTTGGAGCAACTTGAAAAGTCACTTTCACAACTTTATTTCAATTTCCCACACTCGTACACATTAACGAACACATAATGGTTAATAATCCACCAATATTACACATTATCACTCGAAGAAACACAAGTTTTGGAAATAAAAACAAAATTTTCACGTTGACAACTCAATTGCCGCCAAAAAAGTCATAAAATAAATAATTTCATTTCATTTTATTAAAACACTTTTTTTTATAGTAAGACGTTATTGCAAAGAGGCTTAAAATATTTCAACAAACCTCTTTTCTTATGTCACAAGATGTAAATAAAATATGAGCCCGAATCGGCGCTAATCACTTAGTTTCCCAAGACATTTACAATGTCTTACAATGCCTTTTGAAAGTTGCAAACGGTTTGTAGCATTGTGAAGAGACAAAATTGTTAAGTAGAGCATTGAATGGTGTTGCACAAGTTATTTAAATATTATGGTAGCCGAGGTGGTTAAACACAAAATGTCGGGAAAGTTTCTGTGAGAACAGTTTTGTATTCCATAAAAATACTGGTACAAACGCCAGAGCTAAAGAAAATCCAGACCAGGTGTAGCGTCACGCCTCTTTCGACCACATCGTCACTTAACATCGGGTGACTTGTGGTCAAACGTACGTAACGTGGTATATGTCATTTTAATAGTAATGTGTCAAACCCTAGTACTAAACCCAATATCCCAATGTGTAAAACCAAACAAGAGAAATCTTATTGGTAAAGCTAATTAAAAATATCGGACCATTAGATGACGAAAAAAAACCAATTCAATCAATTAGTAATAAGAACAAAATTGTCAATGTGATCGCGCCAAAAAAATTACCTGCCGGGCGTTTCTTGCCTGTTCTTTTGCCGGCGTAAGGAGGTTGGAACAGGCGTAGCTAGTTTTAAGTTTGACGTTTTAAAGTGATCACAATGTATCCTATTGAATAAAGAAAAATTAACTTTGGCTTTTGACTAAAATGAAAGAGTATGACATGACATATCGATCCAAAACCGCGGATAACGGATCGGATCGATTATTAATTTCGGGCATTAGTCCATCCATATTGTTCACTCTTGCTTCATTCAAAATGATATCAAGATCGGTTCAGCGGTATAACGCAACTATAGTATTAGTATGGATTATGTAATATTTCAAGTAATTAATTAAATTATAATACATTCTATTATGTTGATGGGTAATAGCACAGTATATAAAGAACATTAGGTTAGCTAAGGCCGCTCGACGAGTTAATTGCCTACTCTTGCGGTGACGCATAGGCGGTGCGTTCCGTACTGAGTGCATGGCCGCGGCCCCGGCCGCCTCCTTTCGTTTATGTGATTGTGTGCGGGAAAAGTGCGTGCGTACACGGTGCCGCTAATCACGCACACATTCAAACCGGCAACGGCCGATTTATATGAAGCTGAACTACTACTCCTTTACTATGGTAATAGTGACCATTTTTCCCGTTGCCTAAAGTTACAATCCTGTCTCAAGACAACTTTCTAAATTGCAAGAAAATCTCTCCTAGCACAATTTTGTAAAACACTAAAACAGCTCTTTGTTTGCTATTCAGATAATTATAATAAAACGGCGTGGTATTATTTCCTCCACAGATGTTATCTGCGACGAGATCGTCGACTGACACGGTGCGGTGGTCGGCATAACTGCGCACAGTTTTGTTTCTATACGGTTACATACCTAACCAATGAAAAAAATGTAACTGCGCTATGTGAACATTAACATGTGAAGCTAAAGGCTTGGGCAAACGAAATACAACGACAGCCGCGCGTGTACGCTGCGATTTATTGATACGCGAGTGCGTGACAGTTTATAATGCCTGAAAAAGATGTCACAATAAACCAATTCAACGACTTTTTTGGCGGCAATCGAATTGTCAACGTGAAAATTTTGTTTTTATTTCCAAAACTTGTGTTTCTTCGAGTGATAATGTGTAATATTGGTGGATTATTAACCGTTATGTGTTCGTTAATGTATACGAGTGTGGGAAATTGAAATAAAGTTGTGGGAGTGACTTTTCGAGTTGCTTCAAAAAAATCCGTGTAAAGTTTAAGTAAAGCGCCACTACTTTACTTAAACACTATCCTCATCCCTTCATCGCATCATCATCATCATCATCATCATTTAAACTTGATTCAACTCTCTGAGTTTGAAATATTTTAGACTTGACACTGGCAAATACACTAATCGTGTGCCGCCATAACAAAAAAAAAACAATTTAACCCAATTGTAATTTCTATATTTACACAAATTTGTATGGCTTTTTATTAATAATGTTTTTATTTAATGACGTATTTTGTTTCCTTAGGTATTTCTTTCTATTTTAAATTTAATGTAGGTAAGTAAGAAGGTATATTGTTGACGCTTCTATATTATTAATTATCATCTACTCAATTTGTTTTTTATAAGCTACACCCATTTACTTACATACTTATAAATATATTATTTAAATAAAAAAAAAGTTGGTTGTCTGTAAAGTCGGTTTACTGACGATAGTTGAACGTGACAACGTCGATTGGCCGATTGTGCTTCTTTGTCGCTCGTTACGCGCTCTCGCTTGCACTTCAAGCCTTACATGGAACGCCTCAGAGCGAGGTAACGCCGCAGAGCGAGGTAACGCCGCATGAATCATGTTTTTTCGTGCGTGCAGCCGGCTCTATCGAATTATAAGACGTTATCACGTCAAAATATTCAATAAAATAAAATGGCCTAGCGATAGTTCCATCATGATGTTTTCCTACACCAAAGGCTCAAGCTCTTTGCAGGAATCAAGCTCAGGACCATGCAAGCCGGCTAGTTTTAGTATCTAGATAGGTACGCGTGCTAATTGGCCAGGCCTTAAAAGCCTTAAAAGCTCTTGTAAAATGAATAGTCATGTTTTTTGTCGATTTACATTAGCGCATACTCGGTGAAAACTTTAAGTTAAAAGTTTAATTTGCGGTGGGAAATTCTAATACTGACGATTGTGTGAAATGTTAACCATTTTAGATTACATCATCACTTATGATCGAGTGAGATAATCGTTAAAAGTAAAAAAGAAATAAAGTACTGTAACATCCAAAAGTGTTTTATTGTGTTCTAGACTTTTAATACCTCTCTACAAACAGACAGACTTTCATATTTGCAAATGGTAAACATCCTTGAAGCTGTGGTAAACACGACCGACGCATAATGTCTTAGTGCCTCTGCGTATTAGGCTGCGCTGGCCGCGCGGCCACGGCCAGGTCGCCGCGGCCAGAGCGCGCAGCCCGTTTAATTCAGCGTGGCCGCCAAGGGCTGGCCGCTTAATACGCGCACTTTCATAATCTATCTTGGAAGGATTAGTTGGCCGCGGCGAACTGGCCGCGCGGATGTCCGCCTAAATACGTGGGGGCACTTAGTAATCTAATTTTAAATATTCGATCAATCACAATCAATAAAGACCTTCCGTATCACCAGACCCAAAAATACTCGTCTAATTCCTCCAGACAGACCCATTGTAATCGAATCAACCAACCACCAGGGTCACATTACATGTAAACTGACTCTCCGTGCTCATTGCCGACCTTTTTGTATTTTCACTTTTTCGACGATATTAGAAGAATTTCAATTATTTGTGGCCAGAACGAAGTGAGTGTCTGGTTTCTCCATTGTGGGTGTAAGGAGTTTAGGGCACAATGGAGGTTCTAATCTGATAATATCGTGGAATATGGGTTTTAAATAAATCTTTGCCAATACTTACGACGCACGTCAGAAAAAAAAAATCTTAAGGTTGGTTTTTTGATCCATATAGTCAAAATTAACTATTCTGACTGGCATGATGATGGCATTAATGTTTCTACAATTGCCATTAAAAAAAATAACTATTCTCGAAAGTGTATGAAAAAGTTAGCCATTCGTTAGTTCTTTCACACATTTTGAATTTAGCTAACTTTGGCTGTATGAAAAATACTCAAAAAACGTATCCTATAAAAATTTGCCTTAAGTTTGTTATCAATTTTTTTAAGGCTTTGTCTTACTTTGTTTGTATGTTTGTATTTGTTTGTTTGTTTGTCTTTTGTGTGTCCAGCGTTTCAGTACAAGTCATCTAATCCTACTAATATTATAAACGTGAAAGTTTGTGAGTATAGATGGATAGATGGATGGATGGATGGATGGATGTTTGTTACTCTTTCACGCAAAAACTACTTACTGAACGGATCTGAATGAAATTTGGAATAGAGATAGCTTGTACCCTGGATTACCACATAGGCTACTTTTTATCCCGGAAAAAGGTTTCTGCGGGATAACGGGACGATGCGGGTAAATAATAATGTGATCAAATGTTTGGAGACTGCTTGTTTTTCATGGGGCTTTTAGAAATATATCTTAACATGTATTCAAAGCTCCTAAAATCGCAATTTTTTTTTCAAAATCGCGTTCCGTTTCTCGCAGATGAATACAAAATAATTTCTCAAAACCTTCCAACAAACACGAACAAAGCACAATACAATCCTACACAACCCCAAAAATAATACATAACCAGATTCACGTTACTAAAATATCACATTTAAAGTAACGAACGACTTTCGCACCCCTGACTATGACACCAAGGCGCCATATTCCATGGTCCCTCTACGAATGTAATACATAGCTACATAATTACGAAGGCACAATGGGCCAGACACCCCTTGGGGTCTTGTTTCCGGACAAAATGGCCGAAATATTAATTTTAAGCTGCACATTGACATATGGAGATGGGGTGACGGAGTTAATGATTATTCGTACAGTGGGTGCTGAAATGTGGCAAGCATTACTGTGAGCTCGATTAACTTTAAGATCTAAACTTAAGTATTGTTCCTACCTCTGCACCTATTTTATCTCTTGGCGAACTTGGTAGGATACAGTTTCTAGCGATAAAAGGCATCCTATGTCCTTCCCCAGGGTTAATATCAAATCATACCATCAGCTTCTTGCTCGTGGTACAATTGTGATACTATCTAGTCCGGTTGACAGGACCATCGTCGAAGATTTTTTTGGTAAAGAAAGTTTACTGGATAAAAAAACATTTCCCTGCGACAGTTGACCGGACCACGCCAAAAAAGACATTCACCTGATACAACAGACCGAACCACGGCAAAAAAAAACATTAACAACAAGATGTAAGTGATTATTCCCTGGTACAGTTAACTGTCCTTGTTCTGCTCTCTTAACACTTATTTTGGTGTAAAGTAAATCCTCTAAGTAAGTCATGGTACCTAAACCCAAAAACACATATACCCAAAACTTCTAAGATTTATGGATTTTGAGAAATAAATAAACAAAACAATAAACATAGAACCGGAAATACAGACACCAAAATAGTAAAATATTACACTAATTAAGAAAAGTTTTCAATGACAGTAAATTGATCATTCAATTACCCCACACTGCGTCAGATACGAAACCTGAGCTTTTTTAGGGTCCCACTACTAATTCGTTAATTTATTTAAACATAGTAAATCGATGCCGGATCGTTAGTTAAACAAGCGGCGTCAAGTTACCGGCTATAATGTGGTTATTCCGCACAATTACTGGCCATTAGCGGATAATTCCGGTAGTAACCGGGCTAATCCGGTACTCTCCGATTACAAGGTGGAGTATTATATAATCTGAGCCGTAGTTTGTGACGGACGGGGTAATGCTTATTACAAAAATCGCAATACATATAAAAAAACAATTGAAAGTTTCTTTTAAACCTTTTTTTTTACCTGTGGCCAGTGTTCGTTACACACGGCAGCTATAATATCATTATATACATTACTACTATATACAAGGCATAGCTCTATGTTTTGTCGTGAGAACCTGTAGAAGAATACAGATGGTAGCGTATTAACGCTATCGCTACGGTAGCTATAATATACGATAATATAAAATTAAATTATTAAATAAAAAAAAAAAATAAAAAAAAATAAAAAAAAAAAATAAAAAATAATAAATTAATTAAATTATTATTTATTATTATTATATTAAATTAATATATTGTAGTCTGCCGTCTATGACGTGAAATATGGAGGTTTCATGCGGCTATTTAGCTTTTTTTAGAACAAACAGCGGATTACCACATGAAAAACTCTGAAAAGCCTAAAAACACATAGACAAACAAATTATTTAATAATATATATTTATTCACTGGCATTCTGCTTTTTGCCAACTTCCGTGGTTATCTCACACGCGGCGTGAGCAAATCCTCTTACTGGTACGACTGAATGACAGCTGACAGCTGACAGCCGCAGTGTTGCAAGGGTGTGTGGCGTGTGGGTTTTTTTTTTTTTTTTTTTTTGTTTTGTTATGGCGTCACACGATTAGTGTATTTGCCAGTGTCAAGTATAAAATGTTTCAAACTCAGAGAGTTGAATCAAGTTTAAATGATGATGGTGTTGATGATGATGAGATGATGGGATGAGGATAGTGTTTAAGTAAAGTAGTGGCGCTTTACTTAAACTTTACACGGACTTTTTTGGAGCAACTAGAAAAGTCACTTTCACAACTTTATTTCAATTTCCCACACTCGTACACATTAACAAACACGTAATGGTTAATAATCCACCAATATTACACATTATCACTCGAAGAAACACAAGTTTTGGAAATAAAAACAAAATTTTCACGTTGACAATTCGATTGCCGCCAAAAAAGTCGGCGTGTGGGTTATACGGTATAAGTATATTATGACACTACGTAGTTATATTTATATTATGGATAAAATTTATTTTTGCATCTGCTGAGGTGTCGTATCCTAATACAATATTTTGTGGCAAAATCAAGAAGACATTTTATTTACCAACATAGATGGTGTAAAGTGGATGTGCGATGCTATTTTTTAAATCACGATTTCCGTAGATTTTTTGTGCCCCATGGAATACATCTGATTAGTTTTAAATATTTTTTATAAGTACTACAACAATCTATAAATCAGAATATAAGTACTTTACATGGTAGAGAAAAGTGTTTGACCACAAGTCACCTAATGTTAAGTGACGATGTGGTCACTTGAACAAGGGATCTGGCTTTCAAATAAGGCTGCTGGCACACACTGATAGGTGCTCACTGCACTGCACTTTTTTTTTTTTTTTTGTTTTGTTATGGCGTCACACGATTAGTGTATTTGCCAGTGTCAAGTATAAAAGATTTCAAACTCAGAGAGTTGAATCAAGTTTAAATGATGATGGTGATGATGATGATGAGATGATGGTGATGATGATGATGAGATGATGGTGATGATGATGATGAGATGATGGGATGAGGATAGTGTTTAAGTAAAGTAGTGGTGCTTTACTTAAACTTTACACGGACTTTTTTGGAGCAACTTGAAAAGTCACTTTCACAACTTTATTTCAATTTCCCACACTCGTACACATTAACGAACACATAATGGTTAATAATCCACCAATATTACACATTATCACTCGAAGAAACACAAGTTTTGGAAATAAAAACAAAATTTTCACGTTGACAATTCGATTGCCGCCAAAAAAGTCTGCACTGCACTTACACACTGCACTGCACTTTATTGTCTATTGTCTATTGTCACTGACAAAATATGGTCTACCTCCAAGCCATTAATTTAATTTGAATAATTTTATTTATTTAATTAAGTAATCAGTACGGATTCACTACATACTAACACTAATTATTTATTATTATCAATGTCACAGTAAAATTAAAAATGAATAAAATAGATATTGTTATGATTCTGTCACGATGTTTTCCTTCGATGTTTGTGTTGATTTATATTTAATGATTGTCTAAAATATTCCACACTGCACTTTGCTAAGTCATAAGTGGTAAGTTTCGGAGGTGGCAGCGGTGGTGTGGTGCGGCCAATCCGCTTAGCAGCGTTTGATTGACGGCTTGACGGTGTAGAAGGGAGCTTATTTATTCGGGTATCAGAATATTTTGGTGCTAATGCCTCATTCTTCTGTTTATGTGTAGGTACAATGAATTAACATTGCTTTGATAATATTATTAATGAGATTATTGCTATAGTTATTTCGAAGAAATCAATGCATATACTTTATTTGAAATAACAATGAATTACTTAACTAAACTAAACTATAAAAAAACCAAGCCTTCAATTATTTATAAATATACGTTTATATATATAGGCACATATATTGGATCGTTTGAACTAACTAAAGAAGGTCTATAGATAGTTCAAACGATCCTTGATGTCTGGCAACGTGCCCAGAATGCTGGCGGCATTGCCTCGCTGAACAGCGAGGCTTATTCTTTGTCCAAAATATAGGCCAGCATTCTGGTCACGTGTGGACTCCCTAAGTCTCCCAGCGAGATCTTTGTAAATTTCGGAAGCACCCGGTCCCCATGGGCCCAGCGTCTCCACCCCAAACGGCACAAACAAATAACCCCGATCGAGACTGGAGTATTTGCGCCGTTTGAGGGATTCTGCCGCTGTTGCAGCACCGCTTGCCTTCACTGATGTTTCTGAAAGATGGGACGGCGCCAGTTATTTCTATATATTGTGGAACGAACAGCTCTTTACAACAACAAAAAATGTAGTGTAATAATTAAGAAAACCAATCATAGGTTTTCACTAATAGATCCCACTGATATCAGACTAATTAATACTCATGTTATAAAGGTGGAAGATGGTGAAATGTTTGGTTACATATTCACGCTGTGACGACAACGGATTTAATTGTAATTTTACATAAAGATAGGTTATAACCGGGACCAACATATTAGCTAAACTTGCGGGTGTGACCGCGGGACGATGCTATAGGACTAAACATGAAATAGTAAAGAGTGATTTGAGGCCGGTTTGCAACAATGCATCTTTTGTTATTACGATATAATTAATTTGTTTTAAGTATTTTTGTACAATTTGTTGCAAAAGATATAACAATTGAAATAGACAAAAATCCAAAGTGAAAAAAAAACCACAGTGGCCGCAACTGTGTTAAGAAAAAAACGCATACATTGGCACGTTTCTATGCAAACACCTTTTCTTAACGCCATCGGACAATAAATGTGCACATGCGTTGATAAGCGCAGGATAAGCTGCGATAAGCCGGTAAAAGGTGTCGAGCAATGGTATCGATGGACACCTCGGACACTGCATAATGAGACACTTTGTAGAGTGCCACGCAGGTGACGTGAACACTATAATGGTTAAATAAACAATAATTACTCACTTACTTAATTTTTTTTATATGCTGTTCCCCGCAGTTTCACCCGCGTGGCCTACAGCTTATCGCAATAAAAAATTAGTTCATAGATAGATAGATAACGCTTTATTGTTTCACCACAACAGAAAAATAGAACAACATAAAGGAAAAAGTCTTGGAGCTAGTGTTACAATGGGCGGTCTATGTCCTTTCTTAGGCTCTGGACTATCTTTGTACCAAATTTCACTTAAATCGGTTCAGTAGTTTATGCGTTAAATACAGACAGAGTTACTTTTTTCGCATTTATAATATGAGTAGGGAAGTAGGGATTGACAAGTAAAACACTCGCCTTCTTTTATAACTTTTCAGGGTGGCGTTTGTCCACAAGTCACCCGATGTTAAGTGACGTTTTGGTCGAAGGTGGCTCCACGTTACACCTGGATCGGGAACTGGCTCTGAAGCGAGGCAGTCAGAACACCCTGATAGGTGCAGAAGGCTTTATATTCTATCTTTTTGGTTTTGAAAAACGGCTCTAACTATTTTGATAGAAATAAAAAAAAACATTAGGGCCATATCAGGAATGTCGTGAAAACTAGCGAGGGTTACAAGGGGTGTAGCTAATCATCTGTGGGAGCCCAATACTAAGCTCATCGGTTTACTAAAATAATGTTTATGTTTACCAAAAGCTTATACAGGATGGACGTAAACCGTAGGACTGTACAATTCACATTTAACATACGAGGGGTTTGCCACCCCCGCTATAAATCGGTTTAGTTACCACCCTGTAGGATTAGAAACAACATTGTTTATGGGGTAAGTTGAATGCTGAATAGAATATACTGTATTTTTCATGATTGAGCGGTCCCGGGTTTGAATCCCGGTAAGGGCAAATATATGTGTGATGAGCACGAATATTTTTTCCTGAGTCTTGGTTATTTATATCTATATAAGTATTTATTTCTCTATATAAGTATGTATATCGTCTAGTACCCATAACACAAGTTTCGAGCTTAATTTGGGGCTAGGTCAATTTGTGTGCAATGGTCCCCCGATATTTATTTATTGGTGTAACTAAATGCCTCCTTCTGTAATTCAATCAATATAAATCATTCAACGTAAAGCTGGTTTTACAGTGGCGCTGAATGTAAGCGCGTTTCTCTATTTTCATAATTTTCATAAATCTTAACAGTTCTAAGTATGTACTTAAATATGTAAGTAGGTACCTATACCTATTATGCATGTTTTTTGTGTTTAATACTTAGTTATTATTTATACCCACCACCGTCCATATAGTTTTGTACTATTATCCTGATTTTGAGTTAAATGGGAGTTTTATTGTTGTTCTAGCTTTATATTTCTTCTGTATTGTGTTGTACTAACTAACTAACTGAGATGGCGCAACGACCCAAAGTGAGTCTTGGCCTCCGTTAACAAAAGACGCCACTTCGGTTTGTCCTGCGCCACCTCCTGCCAGTCCTCCACCTGGAGCTCGCGCAAATCCTTCGTGACTTCGTCTTTCCAGCGATACCTGGGACGGCCGACAGGGCGACGGCCACTCGGCCGTCCATTGTATGGTCGTTTGACCACACGATCCTCCCCCATTCCTTCAAAGGTGGCCGAGCCAGCGAAGTTTGTGCGCTTTCATCTCGCCGATGACATTCGGCTCGGCCATCAGTTCTTCGATTTCTCGGTTCGTTCTCTTCCGCCATACTCCATCCTGAGATTGTACTGGACCCAAAATCTTTCGTAGCACCTTTTTTTCTGCAACCAAGAGCTTCTGTTCTTCTTTAAGCGTCAGTGTCCAAGCCTCACAGCCGTACATCAGTAAAGAGTTTATCTATCCAGTTCTGGAGAGTTTATTAGACGTTTTGATCTCACGTTTATTTTTTTATTCACACACCCTACCTTTGTTTTTCTTTTCTTTGGCCATGGTGATGAAATCCTTATTTCCCCATATTGTTACAAAGCATTACCGCTAATTGAATGTTAATGCGGCCAAATAAGGGGTTTGTATAACTCGGAAAGGGAAATTATAAAGCGGTTAGTTTCCATTATTTGATGCGACACGGCTGTCGTAGACGAATTCACCAAAATTTTTAGACGTCAGCGAAAAATCATATTGTCTTCAAATTTTGTTATTGGTAAGGTATTCTCTGGTGCTTTTTTGGCTAGCTACCACTCATAAGTTAAGAATCTGTCACCAAAGAAGGCTATCGGGGTGTTCCGGTAAGCCTATAATAGTATAGTCTGAGTTTTCCTAAAACTTTTAATTTTTAATACATTTACAAAATAATATTCTACAGTTTTTTTACTATAATAATAGACTTACGTCCGAAATTAATAATCGATCCTGATCCGTTATCCGCAGTTTTGGATCGATATGTCATGTTATAATATGTCATTTTAGTAGTAATCTGTCAAGCCCTAGTACTAAAATGACATATTATGACATGACATATCGATCCAAAACCGCGGATAACGGATCAGGATCGATTATTAATTTCGGGCGTTAATAGGATGCCTTTTGTCTAGGGTATCAGCTGACGCAAGTACTTGCGATTTTTTTAATGCACAAACTTTTGACGTATCGTATGTAACAGTGGAGCCGCACTCACCAGATTACAGTTAGCGCACCAAATAGCGTGTGCGGTTTATTTGCGCATGTTAATGCACTGAACTAATCCTGCGATGTGCCGGGAAACTCTACTACCACACACGACTGAATAAAAAGATATCCAATCTTGTTTATGGACGAAATATGGTTGATTTGATTTGAACCTTTGTACACGGAGAAAAAAGACCTTCTGAAATACCGTTTTCTTTCTGAGTCGGGACTTGTGATTCTGAAGGAAAACTAAGGTAAATTAAGGAAGGAATCGGTCTTGGAAGGTAAAGACCCAGAAGGAAAGTCAGAACTCTTTTCTCAGTGTAGTGTAGGTGAATTAGACAGACTATAATATATTTTTTTATTTCAATACAAATCACCAGATGTTAAATGACGATGTTTTTTTTATTATTTACAAGGTAGCGTTTGACCACAAGTCACCTGATGTTAAGTGACGATGTGATCAAGGGTGGCATCAGGCTACACCAGGATTGGGGACTGGCTCTCAAGTGAGGCTGCCGGAACACACCGATAGGTGGTGGTGGTTCATCACGATGTTTTCACCGAAAGCTCAAGCTCATTGTAGGATTCGAACCCACGTCGCAAGAAATGGTCCGAAAATGATGTTATTTTTAACGTATAAAATAATTGCTTTTACCAACCCGCTTTAACCAAATTCTAATTATGTAACAAATGTTCAGCATTTAATCCAATTTAAAAACATCGTATGTCATTACACGCTCGTCTCCCTTAATTATACCACCGCGAGTGTAATGACCAACTTAGCACACTTGTATCATAATGAACTTGTATCATGATGAATATAGTGGCGTCGATTCGGTTTGCATTCTCTAAAACTAAACTAAGTTTGACAGGTCTAATAGTATTGCTGTTTTTTTCTAAAGACTGAAGTAAAGCAACTGGTGTTGCCAGTCATTTGACAAAATCCTAGGCTTTACACACATACACACAGAGTCACACACACTGGACTAGTGTAGTAGTATGTATTACCGCGGCTCATTTGTGAACATTGGTCACTTGAAGGGGGTTAGAGAGTGATTCATGTGGACTGAACGCTATCTTTGGCGAGAAGCATTATAACTGGTTGCGTGTGATGGCAATAGAATCTAATGGATTCTGTTTTTTAAAGCCTTTTATTTGCCTTCACCTAATAAAATAATTTACAGTACTAGAACAAAAAAACGATGAAATACACTTTTTACTAGCAGTTTATTATTCTGTTGCTTCTTCTTGTGTAGGAACCCCTGTTTGGGTATAGGGCTCCTCCAGTTCAGTCCAGTTTTCTCTATCTTTCGCCCTTTCGATCCACTCCTTCCCTGCTGTAGTTATAATGACGTCGCTCCATCGTTTCACAGGTCAACTTTTTCTTCTTTTCCCGCTAGAATCTAATGGTTATCAAAACAGAATGAATAAGCTCATTTTTAACCGAGAATGAGAAGGTTCTCAAGTCCATTAAGAAAATTTAAAAAACCGTTTTGTGTGGAATTTCCTGGACTCGATAGTGTGCGGATGAGTCCTTAAAACACCCAAAACTAAAGTGGTCCAATGCATGAATCACGATACAATCGTTCACGCCTAAAGCCTATGGTTCATACGTAATACCACCAGTCGACGAGCCCAGTCCACCAGTCACCAAAGTAACCGCAGAGGCATCGCTGCACATCCATAAACTGATCACCAGTTGATGGACGACGACAGCCTCTAATAGCTGCGGCTGCAGAATCGCCCTTTGTTCTTACTGTTGCCTACCATAGGGCGATGCTTCCTAAGGTACCTACTGTAAGGAAGAATGCTGGTAATGCTGGTCTTTATGACCGAGCTATATGCCTAATCTAATCTCAATTTGGATCAGCTCATCGCTTCAATGTGCTTCCCAAATGTTCTCAAAATTGGTGTAAGTACCTATAGATACTAGATTACTGTGTTTCAAGTCAAATTACAGGGCGTAAATCGATTTACTGTGATGAGTGACGTAGTAGGTAGGTAAATTGCCGCGCAAGATTTGAAACTGCTGTTGAAGTTTAAAATTCTGGGTGATACGGAACTGTTATCTATCACTCGGACTCGCTTGTCTCGTAGTTGCATAAAAAAAAATCGAATTGTCCTAACTGGCGGACCATCCCAAAAGAATTTTTGGCATGTAGGTATAACATAGTGGAAAGTAATAAGAATAAAATTGCAAATATGATGGCGCCCAAAAAACTACCTGCCGGGCGTTTCTTGCCTGTTCTTTTGCAGGCGTAAGGAAAGTAAGTGTAGCTAGTTTTAAGTTTGAGCTTTTAATGTGATTTTTAATACTTTCACACTAAGAATTTATAAGAAACTTTGTTGAAAAATCTCAAAGTTAAGTTATTATGCTGACTGTTAAGTACACATCTGCATATAAATAATTTATTTTTACTCATCTATAGCCATCAACACTGACGATATTCTCGTCGTGTATCGCTCTTCATTTTCCTTCATATCTGTATATCTGACGATAAAATATGAAATTGCTTTCGCTAAACTGCCTGCCGCCGGACAAAGCCGATTGACGGACTGTATGTATGGTTTTGGTACAAGTTATAAGAGAAGACGTCATAATAACATTTAAGCAGAATATAGAAGAAATAATGTTTGCATGGCCGATTTTATTTTTAAGTATCTAGTAAACCCTAGAAAATACTACTTATTATATTATGCCTGTGGGAAAGTGACAGTAAATACAGTCGAGGAAATTTAGAACAAATTTTACCTATTGGAGAAGCACGGTTAAAGTACCCTATGTTACTGAAATAGTGACATATAAAAAAAATAATCGTGTCTCATTGTTTTCTGCAACAAGTAAGAAACTTTGTCTACAGAAAATCTCAGAATTACCAAGGCAACCAGCGATTAATTTCATTTCAATACCTTATTAGCGCACAAAGATGTAGTTTACAGCGTTTTTAACACCCGCTTCCGCTTCATCTCGCACCTTGTCCCACAACCCCGCCGATAGCAAAACCCTGCGTAACTGCGGAAGGCAACGCGCATCCTTTGTGGGTTCCTTCACAATGGAGACGCGCATGGACTCTACAATACTCTACATTTGCATACACCCAATGAATGCGTCCCAATAGAGGTACATATTTGGCAGATGATTGGGAGTGAGAATTTGACGTGTAGGTATGCCTTATATTTAACTGAAAGGCGTCGGGTGGAAGAACAGTCTATCTATTTAAAAAATGTTATAAACACAAAAAAATGTTTAGTAAATACGCACATTAAGGTTAACCTAACCCTACCAAGGACGCACCAAGGTCATATTATATCACTAGTATGGTAATTATAATGAAAAAGCACGTGTGGCGTAATGCGCTGAATTATGAACCTAGCAACTTTACGAGGAAGTCTGTTGAAAGTGCGTACCATATAAGCAATGCCCCAATCAAAGACCCAGGCGTAGCGTGACGCCGCCATCAGCCACATCGTCACCTAACATCAAGCATGAGGTAAAGAATGTTCAACAAGCTGTTTTCAATGTAACCTAGTAAATATATTTAATTTCAATGTTTCCGTGATCTACGTATAAAAAGATGTAATTCGCGCATTCACAGATAAAATAAAATGGACAAACATAGCATCACATCCAATCTTTGATGTCCCGGAATGACCTATTGAAACGCATTTAACTGCATGCCTGGTAATTTCATGTACCATTACACTTAACCCTATGCGGGCGGGTCGGTCTGCCAGACCGCGGGCTGCGGCTAACAAACCGTGTAGAAGGGTTACCTCTGTGATCATTTCGCTAGTCTCATTTCTCCTATTCTTGTTATCTAACCATGCGGTCACCGCGGGGAATTATCGATAGCTTTGACTGCGTAATTTACTTTGTCAACTCCGATGGTGGTACCTACGCTGAAACCTGCGTGTGTGAGGGGTTGCCCGAAAATTGAAGAGGGGAGCAGTAATGAAAACGGGCAAGTCAATTGCTTTAACGGCAATGTTTAGACATTCTTAAAATACCCGACCGTTCACAAAGTGAACAGTTTTGTAACGATAAGAAAATTTTAATGGAAAGTCTTATCTTCACGGTTTACGGACACACAAGTCATTAAAATGTTATTAGTTAAGGAATGTTTTCTCGTGCACGTTCCGAGTAATACCATGGAATGAGAATGATCATTTCTCATCAAAGGGTTTTAACCCTTCACAAATCATTCCCGCTAAGCGACGTGTCAAACCGCTAGCGATACCTCGCGACCGTAAACTGCGCGTCATGTCATGACGTATTACGCATTGTGTGACCGCCAACGTTACCCGTGCGGGCCTGCCAGACCAGCACCACCGCTTGCAGGTTGAGCGTAAAGTTTGAAATTGTGCAGCTAGCTGTTTATTTACGGCACTCGTGCTATAACTATGTTGCGACACAGTAGCTCCTCAGATTTTACTTTCAAATTTACAAATGCAAAATAGCATATTGTATTCGACGCGGTGGCGTCGTTTTATCGTGTTTTATTATTTCGACGTCGGCGTTAGAGCCGATTGGACCGCTCGCACTCGTGTGGGACCCGGGAATGTGTTGCGAGATTTGAGCGGAATAGGCCATTGTGTGAATGCGCGACGTTTACGACGGAGGTAAAAGTGCCTGAGCGTTATTAGATGGCCGTAATGCTGTTTCGTGGAGATAGGCACACCATAATTCACTTGAGCGATGTGTTTTGCCTACGGTCACGTAATGCGGTAGCTTGGACATTAAATATAAGTAAATTTAAAACGAAATCTCTACATAAAACACTGTCATTGTAAAACAATACGCACGCATCTCTAGTTTTCAGCCTATTGCATTGTGATTTTATTACATTCCTAATATAGTAGAGAAATGGGAAATCTGGAAAGAAATGAGGGAGACCTTTGCCCAGCAGTGGGACCGTTTCTATAGGTAAAAAAATTATATATATGTAAGTATCTACTCAAAGTAATGGAGTCGCATTACTTGCTGGTGTCGGTTTTTGCTATACCTACTCGTAGATATAGTTAGGGAATTTTCAAGGAAAGAGTAAAATTCTAAGCAGGCACTGACACGACCGAATCATCGCTGAACATGAGGCGGCCAAACAGAGACCAAATAAGTAGGTATTATATTAATAAACTGGCTGATTCTTTGAGTTATATTTGAGATGTAGAGAAAAACGAAAGCGAACAGATTTTTAATTTAACAAAACCCGAACTTTCGTTAGGTTAAGCTAAAGTTTCAGTAGATACCTACCTAACTAAATTCAATAACCTATCCATTTGGTAGTTGGTACCTACTCCATCGTTCATTCCGCTAATGCCCCAAACTGAAAGTACCTGTAACAAAGCACAGCGCCACAATGAAACTGTCTACAATGGAGTACAAATATAGTCGCGCCTCTCGGATGTCAAATCATAGTAATGGAGGACCACAATACCGGTACAATCAGGAGATGTCGCGGCTGATGTGAGGCCACACCCACTCTGTGGCGCAGTAGGCAAGCTTCTGACAGGTCTCGACTTTCCAAGCGATCATAGCTCTGGGCCTAGCCAAGGTGCTAACTAGGGAAAAGCAAACTGTGTTCTGAGATCGATTAATTGTAGAATCGATTTTGTAGGTTATGAAAATATGTAGATCTTTAATAATCGACCGATCCATTGAATCGTTGTCAGACTCAATAAACGAGATTCGATTCTTTTCTGTTTCGTTATGAATGAAGCCACATTTTAAATTATATTTAGGTACTATTTAGTTACTGAATTTTAGTTGAACATGTGAAAAATGATATTTTCTTAATCAGTTACAATAAACTCAATGTATGGTAATATATACCAACTGGTTTTATCGCTAGATTCAATAAAAAAAAAGTCAAAAGTGCATCCTACTTTAATATTATAAACGTGAAAGTTTGTGAGTATGGATGGATATATGAATGGATGGATAGATGGATGGATGGATGAATGGATGAATGGATGAATGGATGGATAGATGGATGGATGGATGTATGGATGGATGTTTGTTACTCTTTCACGCAAAAACTATGGAACGGATCTGAATGAAATTTGGAATGGAGATAGCTTTTACCCTAATTCACACATAGGCTACTTTTTTTTATCCCGAACAAGGGTTCCTGCGGGATAACGGGAAGACGCGGGTGAAACCGCGGGGCTCAACTAGTACATAATATAGAGGTAAACTAAGCCTTAGGACGTGTTAAAACTTCCCGTCTGTTTGTTCACGCCACACCCACTGAAGATTTTATATCATCCAAACAAAGATAGCGGCGCGCCGGATCGATAAACCCCCACCTCCCCCTCGTATAACTGAACAGAAGGCTTCGCCGGAACACGATCCCAATATCACACCCGCGGGAGACACGGCTAAGTCGGCCCACTTAACTCTGGCACATTACGTACTATGTAAAGGTTCGTGTGGAGTTTATGATAGGTATACCTTACATTCTGAGAATATGTAGGGTAGGTGGGTACTTAGGGATAGGGCTGCTGCTTAAGTCAATAGTACTTTATTCAATAGGATACATTGTGATCAATTTAAAACGTCAAACTTAAAACTAGCTACGCCTGTTCCAACCTCCTTACGCCGGCAAAAGAACAGGCAAGAAACGCCCGGCAGGTAATTTTTTTGGCGCGATCACATTGACAATTTTATTCATACAGTACTAATTGATTGAATTGGATCAAGTTTACTAAAATCCCATAAGTATTGATTGCATTTGATTGATTAAGATATATTATAGGGATATAGCTGGTTTCATTATCTGATCTATCTACGATTTGCCCTACTGGAGATGGGAATTTGACATAAGCTCCTTAAAAGTATTGTCAAAATTATGTCAAACCGTCAGTTATTGAAACCAGCCGATAGTTATCACACTATCCATAATTCAATACTCTGTCCGTTGCTATTGCTACCAAGCTAAGAAGTTTTATTTAAAGAAAAAATCATTTAGTAGAGTTCAGCTGTAAGTTTAATAAAGTAAACCTGAGAAGAAAACTCGAAATCTGATGAAACTTTCTTCGGAAACTTTTCACTCAAAACTCTACCATCACAATCCGAGCTCAGTCTTTTGGATTAAATACTTTGAATAAACAACATCGCCTTTTCTACTTACCAACTCTACCTAATGGTGAATTATTTGAAAGGCGTTTTGTGTTTTTTAAGTATTTTTATTTTATCGATTCTGAATACAACCTTACATCTACTTACTTACCGATATCTTTTGGTGACTGAATAAAAAATGTTTAGTATATAATTGTTGGTTCAAGAAACATAATTTCTTATGGTATTTTCACAGCAAATTACCTACAGTTTTGTAAGTTATTTGTTCTAAAACCAATTGTATGCAAATTAAAATAAATAAAGGTGACTATAGTAGGTACAGAGTAGGAACTAGGTTTTCTCAGTGTAGATACATCCTAACTAGTAAGTATTCCCTGTATCTAGGGTGTCAGAAACTAAATAGGTCAAGGACCCACTACACCCAGACACGAAACAAAACACTGCACCCTTTTTTGAAATGCACAGCCATCCAAATATCTGACCCGTAACGGGAATCGAACCAGAAACCTCACGCTTTTCACATATTAGGTAGGTACAAAAAACATCAAAACTTTTTACTTAGATACCAAATAAACTTTTTCATTAAATTTTTTTTTCATCATTATTTCTATTATATTCTACAAACAAGAACCAGTAGATTCCTATTGATAATTACAGTTTGATTTGTTAAAAATCTGTCTATTCATCGTCAACGTTATTTTAATAAACAGCCATGCAATGCAATGCATCAAATAACAAATCAAGATGACTACAAGCGCAGTACTAATCAAATCAAAAGCTCAAGCCACGAGGATTAAATTGAAAAAAGAGCTCCAACCAGTGTTCTCCCAGAAAAAAGAGCTAAAAACAGAGTTTCGACGGAACGGGGAAATGCTAAAGTCAGAGTAGGTACGGAACCGAGTGGAAAAATGCAGATTGCGAGCAAATCTGTAGAAACAACACAATCCATGGATATACGTGATGTAGGCATTACGTGTGCGGATGGGAAGTGTCCACAGATCATAATATAAACACTAAGTTCTGCAACACCCGCTTTGTCCAAAAGTCTAAATGTACATTAATTAGGATGTTTCAAAAACTAATTACCTAGAAACAAAAGCAAAAAAGGTAGGTAAATAATATTAGCTTTTCCCTATTTTTCCTTCGTTTTACACTCACTAACTCAAAAGTTCTAATAATTGGAATGAAATTTATACCTAAGCTTTTTTTATATAACAGAGATGAGATTATTCGTAAAAAAATGATATAACTTGACTAAAACAGTATAAAAACTTGTCCATATTTCTAAAACATCAAAAAGGCACGATATGAGCTCTTATATAAAAACATCAAAGCATTTTATTATAACGGTAGTAGAAAATTAGTTCTCTTGCGCTCGAAAGTTTACAAAACTGTTTATTTTTTGATGATCATTATGTTGACCGTGATCGTGTCCGACATTTTGATCCAATACTTATTTTAAGTAATAAAATCTAACATTGTACAGTAGATAGATAATAAGTAGTAAGATAACTAAGTGATAATAATAATTAAAAAGTTCAAAAATGTAAACTGAGCAAGTAAGCATTTTTTATATAGGTAGGTAGGTACCTAACTATAAAACGCTAAAACACTCAGGGATAGTGTAACTTTCCAACAGTAAAATAATGTTCAAAATCGGATCGGCATAGGACCCTACCTACACTGAGAAAAAAAACCTGACTTTTCTTCAGAGTCTTACCTTCCAAAACCGATTCCTTCCAATATATAACCATTTCCTTCCTTAATATGCCTTAGTTTTCCTTCTAAGTCAAAAGGGAAGGATATTTCTTCTTATAAAAAGACCTTCCGAAATACAGAATAAATTAAAAAGACCCTTTTCTTCTCCATGTAGTTCCATAGGTTACCTATATACCTCCTATACCTACCTAGGTACCCCAACTCAAAAACGAACCTCTTTACAATATTACTATAGGTACTTAGTAAGTATAGGTACGACGAGTATACCTACTTTTATATAAAGGTACCATTCCTATAATGAAAGTGCTAACACAAAATGGTACCTACGCAAGAAAATGATTAAGTAACCAACAGGGGTATATTTACAATCCATCTCTTTTGGAACACGTAATATTTCTCGTCGGGTAACGCGACCCACAACCCTGGGGGGTGGCTGGGCCCGGGGTGGTGGGGTGCCCCCCTCCCGGGCTACCTGTGTAGCGTTACAGCCGCTTGGGTGTGGTTTGCCGTTCAATAACTTAATACTCTCGAAAGGCTTTCACGCTGAAATCTCGCTCGGTGGTACGCCGGCCAAGCGGTCTTGATCCTTGGATTTTGGGATTTCAACTTTTTTTAGTTTCAATTACGTTCTCTTATTGGGGAATAGAGAACACAAATGATTTTTAGTAGAGATTAGCAATTTGGCAACGTTTCGTCAAATGCTAAAACGTTCAACAACTTAATTAAAGCGATTGCATTAAGTGTTCGGGAAAAGATGAGAATGTCATCAATAAAACGTTAACAAAAAAACACTCTGACTGATATATAAATGAAAAATGTTACTTAAGATTGAATCCATGAAAAGATAATATACCAACATTATCTCTAGCAATTTCAACATAGATAATACAGAAGTGAATAGGGCAAAGTTTCTGATTTTATTCCGCTACTAAGATTTGCTGAAAACCTTTCATTACATCCATGTATTCGTACATCGATTTGTCATCCCGCTGTCAGATGTGCATGCAAATTACCAGTGAAATAATGATTTACCGATCAATAGTGATACATAGGACAAACACGGGGTGTGTAATTCAGCCGGATGGCCGTGTGAAGGCTATTAATTGTAAGTTTGCAGGTAATCGATCGAAGGCTGAGCTCCGGGGATCTCGGCGACTTGCACTCGGAGCGAGCGGCGCGGGCGGCGGCGGCGGTGTGCGTGACGGATCATGGCGGCGCGGGGGGGCCGCGCCCCGTCGCCCTCGTTAAACGCGCCCGCCGGATACGCGCCGCGGCGCGGTTGAAAGCTATCCGGCCCCCCGAGCGGGCGGCGAGCGCGATTGGCCAGCCGGCCCCGCGCGCTGTAACCGATAGCCAATCGCGCGCGCGCACCGAGCACGCCCCCGGCTGCGCGCCGGCGGCGGCTCACACCGCGCGCGACTCGGCCGCGCACACTCGCACCGATGCGCGGCTCCTGGGACGAAGCCACGACGGCGGCGCTGCACGCGCGAATCCTGGAGGCGCACCGCGGGCCCGCCGCGCCCGACCGCGCCGCCGAGCCCGCGGCCTGCGCCGACCCGGCGCCCTCCGCCGCGCTCAACGCCATCGAGCTAGCCGCTCCGACGCCCCTGCTGCCGCTGCCGACACTCTCATTCAGCGCCGCTCAAGTCGCCACAGTTTGCGAGACTCTCGAAGAAAGCGGTGACGTGGAACGCCTGGCGAGGTTCCTGTGGTCCCTGCCCGTCGCCCACCCCAATGTCGCCGAGCTGGAGCGCTGCGAGGCGGTCCTGCGCGCCCGAGCAGTGGTCGCCTTCCACGCGGGCCGCCACCGGGAACTCTACTCGATACTAGAGAGGCACCGCTTCCAGCGCTCGAGCCACGCGAAGCTTCAGGCCCTGTGGCTGGAGGCGCACTACCAGGAAGCTGAAAGGCTCCGAGGCCGACCGCTCGGTCCCGTGGACAAATACCGCGTGCGAAAGAAGTTCCCGCTGCCGCGGACGATATGGGACGGTGAACAGAAAACGCACTGCTTCAAAGAGCGCACGAGATCACTGCTGCGGGAGTGGTACCTGCAGGACCCGTACCCGAACCCGACTAAGAAGCGCGAGCTGGCGGCGGCGACGGGGCTGACGCCGACGCAGGTGGGCAACTGGTTCAAGAACCGGCGGCAGCGCGACCGCGCCGCGGCCGCCAAGAACCGCTCGGCGCTGCTGGGCCGGGGGTTCGCCTCCTCCTCCACGTACGACGAGGACTCGGCCGACTCGGAGATCAACGTGGACGAGGAGTAGCGCGCAGACTGACTCTAGTGTTAATACTGAGGTGATACAAATTTTAGAGACGTTTTGAGTGACGACCGATGCAATATAGACGAGAAGTTATCTATTAATCGTAGTAAGTACCGCAGATACGTGACGTATGTGATGTTTGGCGTTGTAAACCAGTTCTGTAGGGCGTTATTCTATCGTTGGAAGTGTTGAGAGTGCTTGAAGTATCAGCATTTCTGCAAATATCAGGTATGTACCAATACTTAGTAGCTAATGTTCAATTATCAGGTGCCGTGTTCTGGACGGATCGCCTTAGGTTGTCTTTTCAACTGAGAAATGTATTTTCTAAAGCATGCCGATAGACCGTTTCATTGCTAAGGTATAACAGGGTTAATTTTTATAATGATTTCGAGTATTAAACTCTTCTCTACTCAGAATTTAGTAACTAATTTATTTGGCATCATATCACGTATCGGTAATGCTCTACCTGGGCTCTACTAGAAGATGCTTTACTTTTAAGCAATTACTTGCCTATATATTTATGAATCCAACGTATTTTACCAGTAAATATAGATTTTATTTATCATATCAGCTTTTAGTTGTATGTTATTGTAATTATAAAGATGTAGATACCTTCGTTTATTGAATAGATGATATAACGCTACCTATTTTATTGGGGGTGTGTACCTGAAAACGTATGACTCTTCCTTGCCAGTTATTTGGAGGCTTTTATCGGCTATGTTGCCAGGTATTAATTTCCTGAACCAATTTTGATTATTTATTACAAATGTGCTGTAAAAGGGTTGCTGCAGATTCACTACTAATGTAGAGAGTTTCGCGTGTAGGCCTATTTGTTTTCCGTTCATTTTTAGTTTATTTTGAAGTAGATGATTTAATAATTGTTGAATTATGTTCCGTGGCATCACAATACCAAAAGAAAAATATGTTCTCTACATTTTTTGTGTCATGTCATTTTTTTAATACCTACACTACAAATAAATACAAAACAAAAATTTGCTTACTTACATAATTCTAGCAAAATTTCGTGAAATAAATCCGTTTATTCGTATAATTAAACTTAGATTACATATTTATAGTGTTGATTACCTTCACAACGTGTTAAATTAATATACCTATATATAGATAGCTATTAATAATACCTTTGCCCAGCAGTGGGACAGTATAGGTTAAAAAAAAAAATAATAATAATAATACCTATAATATCCGGTTAATTTTGCAAGTGCACATTGACAAAAAGTGAACAATGATCGCAGCCATGTTAATTGAGCTGGCTAGATATCATTGTCATATCAATCATTTGATAATGAATAATGATAGATGCTAAGTCCCTTGATAGCTCTCCGTCTTACAGGTCATTATTATAAATTACAGAACTAGGTAGGTATAATTAATTTTTAACAACTAGGTCTTTTACAATGTCGGGTGACATTAAAATTTCTATATCCTTTTTTTGAACTGCGGTAGGAGGTATCCGTTTTTTTAATAGTTAGGTATGCTCTTCATTTAATATCACAAACTATTATATATGTCAGTTTTTTTTTATAGTTTTGATGCAATTATCATCGTTATAAACGAGATATTGATCATTATTGTAGCAGTTTTCAGATTTTATTATAACGGAATTATAATTATTAAATGCTAAATATTATATAATTTATTTATGGTAAATTAATTTCTATAGGTATGCATGTTCGTTTAAAAAAAGCTTTCTCATTTCATGTTAGTTTTCTTTTAAAATACCTACTTTAAACTTTATGATTATTTCAGTTAGGTATATTACATAAATAGATGCGAATATGTTTACAAATAACGAACGTCTTTTAACTAAACAAGTTATTATGGTTATTAACATAACATTCATCATCATCATTATCAGCCTTTCACGTTCCCACTGCTGGGACTCTGGCCTTCTCTCAGAGAGAGAGTATGGGCTGTAACCTACCACGCTGGCCCAGTGCGGGTTGGTAGATGTCGCATGCCCTTGAATGTTATTACATAACATTACATTTTAGTTAAATCATTAAATTTAATAATGATTAGGCATTCTAATGCAGATTCAGCCCTTTTGCAGCATAATGTATTTTGTATTTATTATAATACGCACACTCACCAATTTGTTGTGTTTCAGGAAATGTGTTTTTTAAATAATTCTATTGTATATTGTAATTTAATTTGTGCATTACGTGGAAGGCGATAGGTTAGTTATAGTGACTCCAGAGAGATTTGTAAAAATGTATTATAGTATAAAACAAAAAACGCAAATTGTAAATATGATATCGACTTACATTACAGTCATTAAATTAAATTGTTAATAAAATTATATTCGTAAACAATTCATTTTTGTATTATTTTACCACTTGCAGACACTTACGTCGCTAAATGAGTCTACATTTGCACGGCAGGTGTAGAAATAAACTCTACTTAGCTTATAATATTTGTAGAAACAGTTATTAACTTTTCTTTGCCGTCTAATAGTCGTGTGCTGATTGCAAAAGGTGAAATGTACAAGATTACATAGTTTATTTGTACAGTTATATTTTGACATTTATAGTCTCAAAATGGGTTTGACATACGGTTATTTCTATTATATACCTAGGTCAGTCAACAAACAATTAAATTAAAACAAAGAGTTTTCACAAACTTGAATTGGAAAAAAATGTTTTACCTTCAAACCATTTAGACTGATTTATTACTTAACTGGAATACAATCTAGAAGTAATGGAATGCAGGTACAATTTATTCAGCCTGCAGATGTACAAATATTATAACTTAAATGAATACAAACCTACACATTAAATTGATTAGAGCAATGGTCATTCAAAATATAATCTAAATATATATAACTCAAAGGTGACTGACTGACTGACTGACATAGTGATCTATTAACGTACAGCCCAAACCACTAGACGGATCAGGCTGAAATTTGGAATGCAGGTAGATGTTATGACGTAGGCATCCGCTAAGAAAGAATTTTGATTAATTCTACCCCCAAGGGGATAAAATAGGGGATGAAAGTTTGTCAATTTTAAACCGATCGGGCTGAGACTTTGCATGCATAAAGTTGTAGCCCACGCGGGTGAAACCACGGGGAATACCTAGTAGTTAATAAATTGAATGTACCTAACCTAAATTAAATTAGATTAATGAATAACAATTATTATTATAACACCTACCTACACAAACAAATAATTATGCTCTGATATCTAGAATTCCCTGAAACTATAGGAAAAAAAAGAAATTTTATTTATCGGGAATCAACAACACCCAGACAATTTTCGATTTAAGATTTTCATCAAAGTACCTACCTACTTACTTACTAGAAAACAATCTTCAATAATCATTTTTGCAGTCTTTGTGTATGTTTTTAAACGGTCAGCAGTAGGTAAATTTAAGTTGGTTCCAACATAAATTATGGGCACTATTAATAAAAGCTTTAGATTTAAACAAACACCAGTTTATCATCCGCAAGCATTCGATTAGCCACAATTTTTTGTTCAAACAACAGAACTTCAGTTTCTCAACGACCAAGCAAATAATTCTAAGTAATTTTTCACAAGTAAACTTACAATTTATAATGTCTCTTAATTAACGTTTTCAAATGGGCACCAGTTAGCAGAATAAATGAATTAAACTAATCGGGTTTGTAGAAAATAGAACTCTGCAACCATAGACTTACGTCGCTAAATGAGTCTACATTTGCACGGCAGGTGTAGAAATAAACTCTACTTAGCTTATAATATTTGTAGGAACAGTTATTTGCAATAAGCTTTTCTCTGCCGTCTAATAATCGTGTGCTGATTGCAAAAGGTGAAATGTATACAAGATTACAAAGTTTATTTGTACAGTTAAATTTCACATTTATAGGCCTAAAATCATTTATATCATAATTGAACTGAATAGTGTAATGAAACTTCAATATGTTCCAAATATTCAGTTATAATAATATCATCAAGCAAGCAGTTATTTCCAGTACCTAGTTATAATGTTTTAATCTTTCCTTTTTTTTTTTTGTTATGGCGATTAGTGTATTTGCCAGTGTCAAGTATAAAATATTTCAAACTCGGAGAGTTGAATCAAGTTTAAATGATGATGATGATGACGATGAGATGATGGGATGAGGATAGTGTTTAGTAAAGTAGTGGAGCTTTACTTAAGCTTTACACGGACTTTTTTGGAGCAACTCGAAAAGTCACTTTCACAACTTTATTTCAATTTCCCACACTCGTACACATTAACGAACACATAATGGTTAATAATCCGCCAATATTACACATTATCACTCGAAGAAACACAAGTTTTGGAGATAAAAACAAAATTTTCACGTTGACAATTCGATTGCCGCCAAAAAAAGTCTAATCTTTCCTTGCGCCCTGAAAAACTTCCCGCCAATACGCGTGACAAAATCTAGGCCCTTTCTTTTTTTTTAAAGTCCTCAATACGGCTTTAAAAGATTATGGCTTGTCACATTTTATAAAACCGTGACATAAGTAGGTAACAAATTCAAGTACAAAATTAGGAAGACTAAACCTTATCATATAAAATAAAACTTCCTACCAATCTAAACAATTAAAGCAACTAATTTAAATTAATAATATTTATTTAAGAGCTCAATGAAATCTCAGTAAGTGTTTTAAAATATATAAAATTACCACCATATTGTTATCTTTATTTTAATTTATTATTTTGTACGATGAGTGTTGTATTTGCAAACAAACATACCTATATTATATTCCATATATGTAAATACTATTCTATTCTTTCTTATAGGTAAGTAGGTGCTTACGTTTTAAATAAACTTAAGCTTTTAAAGTTAGTAAGATAGTCTTCGAGTAAATACGGAATAAAGAAATAATTAAGAAAACTCGCAAATAATTTTGCTATAGGTAGGTAAGTGTATAATTTAATACTTTACATTTAGAATTAGACATTTCACATTGTTGTAAATTCGTCTAGATAACATCTTAAATGTAAATGCAATTTTAATCTTCACTCATCTTCTTCCCACACTTTCAATTTGTAATCTGCAAGTTCTTTTAATCTTCTAAACATTACAAGGTGGGATTTAGGCAACGATTAGTTTTGTCTAAGAGTTTTGTTGTCTATGGCACTTAATGCTACCTCTTTAGTGATGACAAAATGACTTTTGGATAATGATCTGTACTTTTTTGTGTTGGCGTCACACGATTTGTGTATTTGCCAGTGTCAAGTATTAAAAATATCAAACTTAGAGAGTACAACTAATTATTAATGATGGTGATGATGAAGATGAGATGATGGGACCCAGCAATAAGCGGGAAATAGGGCTTTACACGGACTTTTTTGGAGCAAGTAGAAAAGTCATTTTAACATTTTATTTCCAATTTACCACACTCGTACACATTAACGGACACATGTCATAATGGTTAATAATCCACCAATATCACACATTATCACCCGAAGAAACACAAGTTTTGGAATAAACGATTTTATGTAGGTACAATAAGTACTTTTGAGTGAAATTGATAATTTAAATACATGCTAGTGAAAAGAAAATTCAAGACTTGTTGGTAACTAGATTTCAAGTGTATTTAAAACAAAATCTTATTATACTTAAAATTAATAAGAGTCAATATTTGTTTATTTTTTTTCCGTTTTAGTTGACATTGAATATTTATTTTTGTGTTTAATATGTTTTGACCTATAGTAAATTTAATTTAATTAATAAATTCCACAAAGTAAGTAGGTACTTAAGTTAAGTACTTGTAGCTACGTAAAAATGTCTAAAGTTTACAAGTCGCATTAGTACCTATAATATGTAATAGTAAAAAAATAACCTCGCTCTCCCCCATCACTATCAACGTAAGAATGTTTTAATTACTCAATCAATGATACTAATTATAAAGCAAAATCGAATAACTCGATGTGAATTCAATGAGGTGCATTTTTTGAGGTTGTTTCCGCATCTAGTTCATATTTAAATATTTATAACTTACCTACCATTTATAGTGGTCTTGTCAATTAGTGCAACGTTTAGTAAATAGTATTTTTCTTTAGTAAAAAATTATATGGATAGACAGTTATTTATGAATGCCCAAGTATCTAATCAAGAATTTATATAAATAGAGCGCAAAGTGCTATGTCAAGTTCATTTAATAGGTTATGACGTTAAGTTATTGGGCATGGTTATTGTTTATAGCAGCTTTAATTAATTATTTATTATGTGTGTTACTAAGTTGTTTATTTTATTGCTTTTAATATAAACAGCATAAAAGTAATGTATACACCTAACTTGTGCCTACATAATTATATTAATAAAAAATGCAAATACTAAAATATAAATTAGGTTTTATTCAGGTTACAATGTTGATAACACAGTATTTATTAATGTTCTTTTGCATTAAAAGTTACATAGCTTTGTCGAAAAATATTTTGACATCACAAAAAATATCACCATCATGAAATAAAATGTTCTAAGTACTACCGTTTACATTAGAACCTAAAAAAAGTTTTCTCAATCGTTAAGATTTTATTTAAGGATCCAACTAACAAACAAACAGGTGATGCTGTCATCTCACCTTATTTGTCATGTACTTAGATAAAATTCGATGAACCTTCAGATTGTAAAAGGTTTTGATTTCACAACCGTCAACATCTCAAAACAAGACTGATTAAACGTAACGTCATGTAACAATGGATTACACTGTTTGTATTGACTTATAGGCGATTATTACTAGCTCACAACATTCAATAACACGTCCAAATACACATTTTAAACTTTATCCCGAGCGATTAGAGCAAAGAGTTCGATTCAAGAACGTTAACTTTTTAAAGGATCAGTAAGCGCCTGTCAAAACTGAACCCGTCCGTTATTTCTTTTTTAATTTAGCCTTTTTTATAGCTTAGTAATGAGTGGCACAGGCATCGAGAGTGGACATGTTAATTGCAACTCAAACAAATCAACGGACATATCGTTGGCTAATGAGTATGAACCTGCTGCATGACGTATGCAGGTCGGTTAATGTAACGTACGGTGAAAAAGTTTGGTAGAATATGGACTTTTTATCGAATTGTCGCTTTTAGGCTGAGCTGAAAATTGCAATGATTGGTTTGAATCTGTTGCCAAGCACCTATCTGTGTGTTCTGGTAGCCTTACTTGAGAGCCAGTTTACAATCCAGGTGTAGCATGCCGCCACCTTCGACTGCATCGTCACTTAATATCAGGTGACTTGTGGTCAAACGTTACCATGTACCTAAAAAAGTCCTGCGAGCTTTTTATAGTAATTTGATGTCAGTTGTAAAATTGGTAGGTACATATATTATTGAATTATCTCATACAATACACGTTGAAGTTCATTTTTTTTATATAGAATAGGCAACTTTTTATTTTAATATGTAACAGTGATTGGTGTATAGTTAAAAATTCTAATAATGCATAAAATAACAATATAGAAGTACCTACTCACTTTTTTAAATTATTTGCAGTAATAACTCTTGTAATTTATAATATTTCTACCATATAATTGCCATGTCAAAATATTTCTACAACATTCATAAGTTCTCCCTATTCACAAACATCTATTATTAACTAATGATGATTTGTTTTTCTTCCATATTTCTTTATTTATTCATACGTAGGCCTATTGATGCACCATCGGATCGGATTCCCGGCGCCGTCGCTGTCATTTTGACAGCTCGAAACTGTCTAACTTTTTTCTTCTTTTATTTTTAAACACATCTCAATACAGCCAGGTTTATTTTTATTAGAAGTTGACAAAATGCTTTGGAGAGGTTCGCTTTGAGTTTGTTTCTATATCTTTATTTGTGGTTTCTTTTTTTTATTTTCGATTCAATGGTTTAATTCAACTTACTTGTTTAGTTATTCAGCTGCAGAATTAAATTAGTAAGTACTTATTGCATTTTTGAAATGATCACTAAAAACATCAAAGTTACTAACACAAAGGTAAATTGTAGGTAGATAACAAAGCTGTTAAAGTGATTTTTCCAGTGGCTCCAAAAAGTTCGCGTAAATTAGAATTAGGATATTGAAACGGGATACATAATTACCAAGTACTTATTTGTTTCAGTTCTTGATATTAGTTTACATAAAACAGTAAAATATAGTTCGTGTAAAGTTTAAGTTTAGTGCCACTACTTTACTTAAACACTAAAGGCCGAAATTAATAATCGATCCTGATCCGCGGTTTTGGATCGATATGTCATGTCATTATGACATGACATATCGATCCATTTTAGTGGTAATCTATCAAGCCCTAGTAGGTACAATCAACGACAAAAGTCGCTGAACAATCACACTTTTTTCTATTATCCTCATCATCTTAGACACCACTTTTTGACCTCATCATCACCTAAAATCAGGTGTGGTATGTTGTGGTCAAAGTGATAACATGTAAAATGTAAAAAAAAACAATAACAATTACTGATTTGAAACACATTTGGAAAATCGAGAACGATCAGCTACTTTTGTCGCTGACTGTACTAAAATGACATATCGTGACATGACATATCGATCCAAAACCGCGGATAACGGATCAGGATCGATTATTAATTTCAGGCGTAAGGAGACTCCTCTTTAGCCCGCTTGTAGCTGGTTCACATCATCATCATTAGTATTTGATACATTTAATACTTGACACTGAAAGAAAGAGCTGTTCGTTTACCAAAAAATAAATTTCAAAAAACCATTTCTAAGATAATTCACCTGCTTCCATAATGCAATCGCACAAACGACGCAACATCCCCAAAGATGAAATTATGTCGGTTACTCACCCCGAGGGTAGCTAATTAATTAGTTTAGAGGCCGCAGGCGTTTTGATGGATCTCTGACGGGGTCCATCTGTCATGGCTGTCACGCGAATTTGAACAGCGTGCTAGACGATTGCTTCCGAGGAATAGACAAAAAAGAAGAAAAGAAAAAAAAAACGACCTGTCAGGTTGTCACAGTTGACTAATATTTTCTTATTTTATTGTTTTGTAATCTTACAGGGTAGTTTTTGATTGTAAGTCGTCGTCTGCTTCTTTGCCACTCTGTTAGATATAAAAGTGTTTTAAATAAACAAAAATGATGGTTGAAAATATGGCCACGCCTGGACTGCAAACTGGCGAACTGCATTCCGAAAACCTCACTAGAAAAAGTTAGGTTGCCGGAATGACCTCAATAGATGCTTGGAGACAGTTTTTTTTTTTTTTTTTGTTTTGTTCTGGCGTCACACGATTAGTGTATTTGCCAGTGTCAAGTATAAAAGATTTCAAACTCAGAGAGTTGAATCAAGTTTAAATGATGATGATGATGATGATGATGAGATGATGGGATGAGGATAGTGTTTAAGTAAAGTAGTGGCGCTTTACTTAAACTTTACACGGACTTTTTTGGAGCAACTTGAAAAGTCACTTTCACAACTTTATTTCAGTTTCCCACACTCGTACACATTAACGAACACATAATAGTTAATAATCCACCAATATTACACATTATCACTCGAAGAAACACAAGTTTTGGAAATAAAAATAAAATTTTCACGTTGACAACTCAATTGCCGCCAAAAAAGTCCAAGGAGACAGATTCTGGTGAGCTCAAGAAAATGCTCTACTGCCAAGCTATAGTTTCATCACGATGTTTTACTTCACCAAAAGCTACCGTTTTTTTAAAGACTACATAAGCATTGAGCATTCCATAAACAGCTTAGGTTTTCGGGACCCTATAGGTATATAAACCCAAAATAGTCTCGAAATACAAAGCATCAAGTTCCCGTGACCGAGCAATATAGTTAATCTGTACTTTACAACTCGTCAACACTGACCGAGGTTGTCACCATAAAGTTCCCTGTTTATTGGACGTATTGACAGGTGGTTAGTGGTTCGTGGTCGGCAGTCTGCGACCGCGCGGCGCTGAGTTATAGAGTCCGGGGCCCTGCGGATTTGAAATTTCGCGTGAAATATGGACTTATTGTCATTTATATAAGAATAAGAAACGTGTATTTGCAACAAACTGTATAAAAATACGTTTGTTTTTATTTACATCGAAAACTCAAACTCGGTGCAGTATCCGAACCCTGGACCTACGGGTCGCATGTCAACGTCTCTACCACTGGCCTTGTGATAACGAAAAATAAATTAATGAATTATTAATCATGTCGTTGTGATTAATGAAATACAAGAACTAGCTATTCCCCGCGGTTTCACCCGCGTGCATAAAAAGTATCCTATGTCCTTCCTCAGGGTTAAAACTATCTTTGTACCAAATTTTATTTAAATGCAGGCGTGAAAGCGTGACACATAGATAGACAGACAGAGTTACATTCGAATTTATAAAACTAAATTGGATAGTAAGGATTGGGTTTTATAGACATCATTCTGTGATTTCTCCATTATAAAACAAATAGAACTAAACCACAACTTAACAAAAGCTTTATTCACTAGATAAATATTGTTAATTGCGGCTACACAAAGCGTTAGCAACTGTTATTGCAATAAACATCTTACCAACAATATTCGAAAGGAAAACAATTAATAAGTAAAGAGGCCTATTTAGGCTAACAGGACCAAAGGTTGTCAGGGGTGGTGAAGCGGGCTCAATAAAGTTGTTGTCAGAGGCAACACTCACTGCACCGGGGTTGAGCACCCCTGATATTTAGGCTGGGGGTTCAAGGCTTAAGATGTTGGAAAACGTTGACAATAAGACGTGATCAGAAATTAATACAGTGGTTTTTAATGATGTGGCAGTAATTCCCTTAAGAACGTGACGTCTGCGCAAAACAGGCACTTATGCTTACAACGCTTTTTTTTACTTTTTGCATGGTAGCGTTTGACCAAGAGTTTGTCACCTGATGTCAAGTGACAATGGGGAGTGTGTGTGAACTTAAAGTAATTCATTGTGTTTAGAATCTAAGTGTTTTCAACTGACAGAAAGGACTCTCTGATTTTATTTCAAACTAGATGTGACCTGTGATTTCACCCGGGTGGACGCAGTTAATTGCAATAAAGATGTACTTTTAAAATTTTTATGCCATCTTATCCTTTGTTTTTCTTCTTAAAAACTTTCCTCAGACTTCAACTAATTTAAAAAAAAATCTCGACTTTTGAGTTTAGCAACACATTGAACCATTCATTTTTTACATAGATATAGAAGAAATAAATACACCACCATAAGTCACCACCACACCACCACACCATAAGTCGCATCGACGTGTCGATCTTATGTCGATCACATCGTCACTTAACATCAGGTGACTTGTGGTCAAACGCTACCCTGTAACGACATAGTAAAAAGAAACAAAAAGCGTAGCATTGGAGAATGTAGGTAGTGTAAGGGCACAAAATTGCGACGCGATGCGATTCAGTTCGGAAGTTCTTGTGCTGCATTCGTGCGAGCTCGCAGATATTTGCGATGCGATGCGAATTCGTAGTTTTGTGTGGCAGCCCTATATCGCGATCCCGTTAAAATCTTTTCCCTTGCGCCCGCCCCGAGGCCCGTTTTCAATTAACCGTTATTTGTCAAAGGAGTGTCAAAGTGTCCGCCGACACCGTAAGTCGACGTTTAGTGTATTTTCACTGACATTTAGTGTGCTTCCACTGCGATGTCTAGTGTGTTCAGTGGAGTGTGTGCCTCGGCCGATTTCTCATGGGACCTGGTTAAATTTCTTATTGGATTCGTGTTAGCACGTACCCATTGAAATAACTTTTTTTTTGCTTGTATTGGAAATAACTTGTTTTTTTCCTCTTTTTTAAAATAAAATTAACAATAACAAACACAATACACACAAAATTTGGTAAGCCTCCAGAAGACGGTAAGGTGCCCAAAATGCTGGCAGCATTGCCTCGTTGAATGGCTAATGCTAATTTTTTTTACCAAAATGTGAGCCATATAACAGCCCCTTTGGACTTGTCGTCACGATAAACTGATTTGCGCTAGTCTTTCTGCACAAACTCAATAATCTCGATTGCTGCCCACCCTCGAGAAAATAGAGCTGTCGTGTTGTAGACCTCTCTCTATGGTTTGTAGAATAACATATTTGTACATTAAACGCACTATAATAGTTTTAACAGAATGTGAAAAAGAAAACCAACCCTTATTACATTTACCGATTCTCACATACTTACATAATTTATGTACATTTACAAGATCTAGAGTAATTTATAAATTATACCCCTTTTCTATGTTGGTTCCCAAATTATTCTGTCTCGTCTATTTTCCAACATGCGCACAAAATATTTATGATAGAAAACAGATTCTCAGTTAAATTTACCGCTTCCCAAAAAAAAGTATGTACAGGCATTTCAGGCAAATCATCAAAATCAAGAGCTAAAGGTAAAATAAATAAAAACAACATTACTAATGCGATATTATTAGGTAGATAGGTAATTAAATGGTTTGATGAGAAAACAAAAATTTACAATGTCTCTAAATTTTTTTGAGATAAAAAAAAAATAAGAATCAAGTCAAGTTAAGGATCTGTCGCCAAGCACCTATCGGTGTGTTCCGGCAGCCTCACTTGAGAGTCAGTCCCCAGTCCAGGAGTAGCGTGGCGCCATCTTCGACCACATCGTCACTTTACATCAGGTGACTTGTGGTCAAACGCTACTCTGTAAGTAGAAAAAAAATGTTGCAATAGATTTCAAAACAAAGTTTCAAATACATAACGAGATAGATATCTACTTCTATAAAAAAAAGGAATATAAAAGTAACGTAATTATTCTAAATAACATTTTTATAACATTGACACATGAATACTGCGTATTACAATAAAATCGAATTACAATTATTACGGCCGTCCCCTCGACCCCATTGTGCTGTGTCGGGGACAGAGTACAGACGGGGTGGCACAGTAACCTAATGCCTGCGGCGTTCGCGGGGTTAGGGGACACATTTTGTTATGTAACTTATAAAGATTGGAAAAATTCCCAATCCAGGTGTAGCGTGGCGCTCTCTTCGACTACAAGGAGAAAAAAGACCTTCCGAAATACCGTTTTCCTTCTGAGTCAAAAGGGAAGGATTTATGATTAAGAAGTCCAACTAAGGTAAAATAAGGAAAGAAACGGTCTTGGAAGGTAAAGACTCAGAAGGAAAGTTAGATTTTTTTTCTCAGTGTATGCCCATTATCGCTTATGTTTACTACCGCTAATTTGTCAAAGTGACAACCCGTACTGCCTAAATTCAAAAAGTAACTCAAGTTTTTATTGGAATACGAATAAAACGATTTAAAGTAACCCGTTTCACCGATTTTAAACCCTCCAAGATTAGGTAAGGCGTGCTTACAAGACGCCGACACCGAGTTTGAATCCTCTCGGCCCGCACCTATTACTTAATAAGTAATAGGAGTAAGTTAAGTAAACTTAAGTTATGTGCGGATTTGCCATCGCTCAAAACGGTGAAGGAAAACATCGTGAGGAAACCGGCATGCCCAAGAACTGCAACATTCAAGGGCATGCGACATCTAGGGCCAGCGTGGTAGATTACAGCCCATACTCTCTCTCTAAGAGAAGGCCAGAGTCCCAGCAGTGGGTACGTGAAAGGTTGATAATGATTAATGCCCGCCCGCACAATCACATGCATAGGCTCTGACCCCTAACTAGGTTTCCCTGTATCTAGGGTATCAGAAACTACGCGGATCAGGGATCCACAACACCCAGACACAGAACAAATACTTGCGCTTTTTTTTTTTTTCCAATGCACAAACATTTGTCCTGTAGCGGGAATCGAACCCGCGACCTCACGCTTCACAGTCGGCTATGCGCCCATTGCGCCATATCGGTCGTCAATGATGATGATGATGTGCTTAAAAAAATGTTTGGAAGGAAACAAAAAGTAAGTATTATAGATTTGTAAACTATCAAAAGCTGTACTAGGGGTTCTGTTGACTTGTGGTCAAACGCTACCCGCAGATAGTAAAAAGAAAAAAGAGAAAAACCTAGACGAAACAGATGTTTTCTCTAAAATTAACGTTACTTAAAATATGGTGTTATTTTTTTAATATAAAACAATCACAGAACAAGCTGATGGTCCAGTGGTTTATCGACTTGCTCACCTCATAACTTTTCTATATATTTTATATATGAAATAGAGCGGCAAAAAAGCAGAAGGCCGCGGCTCGCCTAATGGGAGGTAAGCGGTCACCGCAACGCATCAGCATCGGTGGCGTTGCCGATGTGCCGACCCTTGAGAACCCTTTTCACACCCATCTTGAAGAACTGCAGTTTGTAGCACTGCAGAAAAACTTGTTATACATAGAGAAAAAGACCTTCCGAAATACAGAAGGAATTTCCATTCCTTTTGACTAAAAAGGAAAATAAGGTAAAATAAGGCAGGAAAAGGTTACATTTTGAAAGGAATCGGTTTTGAAAGGTAACACTCAGTAGGAGAGTCAAGATTTTTTTTCTCAGTTTATAAAAAGAAATACCCTGTAGGTCGCAGGTATAATGTGTCAGATCGGTCAGATGGTCTCCAAGCCCTATAGCCCAGGGCTATCCAGGATATTGCACCTCTAAGTAATGTCCCATTCTCGTCCTACACCGGATATTGGAACGCGATATCCATTGAATAGTTCTCCTTCTACATATAGGTATAGATATATAGTGAATATTGCATATCCCGCCTTGTATATCACTGATATTAATGAACTTTCAGACTGAGCTTCCAGTCTGAGCTTTGCTAATTTCAAGCTTATTACAAGCCTAAGAGAGTGGTAAATTATTTGAGAATTTGGTTACAGCTAACAATGATGATAGGTAGGTATTGACTTACGGCTAGTTTCAATAAATCTATCTATCCACGGTTTGTACTAGAGATAGAATGTTGTACAATAATCAGAATATTAACCAAAAATAAAGACAATGTAAAGATGTTAAAAAAGGAAATGTTTAAGGCCTTTAATTTTTACTATGGAGGATGCAAGCAGCCAGTGTGTCGTTTTTCATTGTTTCTATCTGAGAGCGTTACAGAATCAGTGAGTAACTAGCGTACACATATATTGTACCTATATTTAGAAGGACCGTCTAAAAGAGTGTAAAGACTTACAAAACATACTAATCTTATCTATCAGATCAAAACAGATTGAAGCTTTCTGTCGAAAGCGAATTTTATTTGTCCCTTTGGACAGTCGCAGTCTGTTAAAAATCCTACGAATATTATAAATGTGAAAGTTTGTGATTATGGATGGATGGATGTTTGTTACTCTTTCACGCAAAAACTACTGAACGGACCTGAATGAAATTTGGAATGGAGATAGCTATACCCTGGATTAACAAATAGGCTACTTTTTATCCCGGAAAAAGGTGCGTACTGCGGGATAACGGGAAGATGCGAGTGAAACCGCGGGGCACAACTAGTAATGAAATATAAACAAGCCTGCAAGATCACTAAAGCATTTGACGATCTGCAGACAAATGGACATATCAAATATTTATTACTTCATTATAACATTTATCATTCAGCGGTTCAATTATGCAAATTACTTTTGTCCAAAACCGCACAATTTTTTGCCTTTGATGGAAGCTAATTGCACATAACAATGGCACGTCCAACGTGGACTGACTTATCGGTCCAATAAAATGTAACAAAGGTGTCCCATAAGTGTCTACGGGTGAATATAATTACTTTTTGCTGTCCTATGTCCAGAATTGGACAACAGCTTGCCTAATTAGGCACTATGGGGTATTGTGTCGAGGAGTGATCTTAATATGTTGTGAGAAGCTGTTATGGATAGCTTGGCAGTGACGTTTTTCTCATGTATGTCGTACTAGCTACAGCACGCGGTTAGACTCGCTGTTTTCCCGCAGGAACATTTTCCGGGTAACAAGTACACTTAGTAAGTTATAAGCTATCTTCATTCATTTAAATCCGTTCAGCCGTTGCGTTGTAGAGAGGGAACAAACACACGTACAAAGAACTTTCGTGTGAAATATACCTAGATAGAATGACTGCTAAATTAGCACTTTCAAAAATATGTCAGTAACATATTTTTTTAAGGTACAGTCAACGACAAAAGTCGCTGAACAATACATTTCAAAAAAAAAAAAAAAAAAGAAAGAAAGAAAAGAAAGATTTTACATGGTAGGTATCATTTTGACCACAACATAACACTCCTGATTTTAGGTGATGATGAGGTCAAAAATTCGTGTCCAAAAAGATGAGGATAATAGAAAAGTGTGATTGTTCAGCGACTTTTGTGGTTGACTGTACCACCATTGGGATATCTCCTTTCCAACAAAAAAATAATCATCAAAATTGGTTCATAAACGACGAAGTTATCCGCGAACAAACATAAAAAAGCGGATACGGTCGAATTGAGAAACCTCCTCCTTTTTGAAGTCGGTTAAAAAGGGATTTTACCCAAGATCCGTCAAAACGTTCGTTAGACAGGTTCGACCAACTTCCAGGAAAGCCTGCTCACGCGCACCGTGGAGCCAACCGCAAAAATAATTTATGACGTCATTATTATAATTTCAAACTTTGCAACCTACCCCCGGTTCAACAAGCGTCGTGCGCGGAATATTGACTCATTGAAACAGTCCTTTGATAATTTTCTGATTTCATTCTGAATGTTACCTTCTACGCTTCATTAGATTCAAGCGCATTAATACAAAAAATACAATGTATTTTTTGTATCTTACATGGTAGCGTTTGACCACAAGTCACGACGGTGGCGCCACGCAAAACCTGGATTGGCAACTGGAACCAGAGCATACCGATAGGTGTTTGTCGACGTTATGGTATCCAGGAGAGCACTAGAAGATTCCCTTACATCAAGAAAACTATACTATTTTATTTGATTGTTGGTACTTATTTTGAGTGTTGCGCGCCCCGGTTTCACCGGCGTCTTCCCATTAATTTCAATTTCAATTTATTTATTTATTCAATAGGATACATTGTGATCACTTTAAAACGTCAAACTTAAAACTAGCTACACCTGTTCCAACCTCCTTACGCCGGCAAAAGAACAGGCAAGAAACGCCCGGCAGGTAATTTTTTTGGCGCGATCACATTGACAATTTTATTCTTATTACTAATTGATTGAATTGGAGCAAGTTCACTAAAATCCCAAGCTTTTTTTGTCATCTAATGGTCCGATATTTTTTAATTAGCTTTACTAATAAGATTTCTCTTGTTTGGTTGTACACATTGGGATATGGGAACATGAATATTAATGAAAAAAAGATATCGATTTTTTAACTTCGGAGTTTCTTAGGACATTTTATAACTTACACAATGCTTGGATGTATTGAACGCACTCCGCGTTTTCTTTTTCATTCCGTTTCACGCTTTGGAAGTCGGCCCTACTTAAATTAAGTCATTAAAATCAACATCATTTATCAAATAAGAACAAAAACTAAGTGACATTGACAGAAACGAAAATTTTCATACAAAATATATTGCGGTCAGGTCCAGGGCAGCATGAAAAGTGGCCAATGTTCTTTATGTCAAACCGTGGATAGATCGGTTATTGAAACCGGCCGTAGAACTGTTCCATTAACACTGAACTTGTATTCATATTTTTAGTCACAAACTAGCTGACCTGGCAAACTTCGTTCTGCCTCAATCGAAAAATCAAAAAAATCAATCAACTTCATTGAATAGCAATAAAGTTCAAATTGACTCTACATTTTATTTAGAAAATGTTTATATGGGAAAAAAGAAAGCGCTGTTTTTAGGGTCTTCCCGGCAATTATTCTAATTTTTCTCACCTTTAAACCTTCCCTAGACGTCCACGAACATTTCAAGACCAAAATTAGCCAAATCGGTCCAGCCGTTCTCGAGTTTTAGCGAGACTAACGAACAGCAATTGATTTTTATATATAAGAAGATGTAGCGTAAGTTATTTTGTATGAGCGCGGCGTCCACTTTCGACGCTAACGTTCGTTTCGCATAATATTCCCATAAAGCATTGTTATGTGCGGGATAAAAACTCCTTCTATAATCGCTTATACTATTAACTGTTATTTAGTTGTGGTAAGTGAATATTTGCTTTTTGCGGTACCTATTGACGCGCTTCTTCTAGCGTAAAAGATGCGCAAAGCCGGTGGCCATGTTTGGACGGGTTAGACACTAAACTTCTTTCAACCGACTGTAGCTTTCTCTTAAAAAGTTTTTTTGTTTGTGCTTTTTAAAATCTAACTGGTTATACTCTGCGGTTTCACCAGCCGCTATCCCACAGGATCCCTTTTCCGGGATATAAAGAAGCCTATGTTTTAATCCAAGATAATAAGCTATTATCTCCATTCCAAATTTCACTCAAATTCGTTCTGTGGTTTTTGCGTGAAAGAGTAACAAACATCCATCACAAACTTCGGATCATAAATCTCAGCGTAGTAATCGGTGTATCTACGAACATTTTAAAAAATATACCAATCGAATTGAGAACCTCCTCCTTTTTGAAGTCGGTTACTGTCACTTAACAGAGCAAATGATTCATACAGTCTTATTACAGTAGTTAATATGTGATATTGGTGGATTATTTTAAGGGGGACTATCCTTTAGATGACCCAGCTTGTTGCTCGGTCCCATCATCTCATCATCTTCATTAATATTTGATACTCTATGAGTACATTTAATACTTGACACTGGCAAATACACTAATCATGTAACGCAGTAAAAAATCTAGGCCAAATTTCAAACTAGTTGCACCCCGCGGTTTTTTTTTTTGTTATGGCGTCACACGATTAGTGTATTTGCCAGTGTCAAGTATAAAATATTTCAAACTCAGAGAGTTGAATCAAGTTGAAATGATGACGATGTGATGATGACGATGAGATGATGGGATGAGGATAGTGTTTAAGTAAAGTAGCTGAGCTTTACTTAAACTTTACACGGACTTTTTTGGAGCAACTAGAAAAGTCACTTTTACAACTTTATTTCAATTTCCCACACTCGTACACATTAACGAACACATAATGGTTAATAATCCACCAATATTACACATTATCACTTGAAGAAACACAAGTTTTGGAAATAAAAACAAAATTTTCACTTTGACAACTCAATTGCCGCCAAAAAAGTCCCACCCCGCGGTTTCACCGGCATCTTCTCATTATGCAACAGGAACCTTTTTCTGAGATAAATAAGTTGCATATGTGTTAATCCAGGGTGTAAGCTATCTCCATTCCAAATTTCATTAAAAATAATTTAGTAGTTACGGTGATACGTGGTAACAAACATTCTTCACACCCACACACAACACACAAACTTTCGCATTTATAATATTAGTAGGATAAAACGACTTGTGTACCTATTCTGTGAGCCTTGTGTGTGATACAGGCATAATACGAAAAAGTAAACATTTGAAATCGGAATATCGTTAACTGTGTTGGCGAGCTACCAATCAAAGTTCGTAATCCGGTAACGTTGCGACGCGGGCGCGAATGGTGCCAATTTTTGTTCAATCTCATAGATTTCCGGTACAGGCTCGTCGCTTCCGGAGACGGAAACGAGGTGAGACGAGCGTGGAGGTGCAATACGAGAAGCATGCTGGCTGCCTGTCAAAGGAATGGGACAAAATAGGTCATCGGAGATCTAGAAGAGAAATCATGTATTTTAGACTTTTTTGTTTTTAGGTTTTCAGGGTAGAGTTTGACACCTCATGTTAAATGACGATGTGGTCGAAGGTTGCATCATGATACGTTTGGAACTGGCTTACCAGCGGGCTGCCGGAACACACCGACAGGTGAACTCTTGAATATAACCCTACCACCAAGCTATGGTTTCATCACGAAGTTTTCCTTCAGCGAAAGCTCAAAGTTGTACCTAGGGCTTAGAGCTAATATGTTATATGAAAGATGAAGTTTCAAAATGAGCGATATCTTCCACTTCGACCATGTCCATGGCATGGCAAGTGGCAACTAAACCACAACACGATTTATAAGAATCACAATTTGAAACATAATATAATGTGTTTTTAATTCAGTATAGGGATGTGCAAGTGAAGAAAACATACCTATCGATATTTAGAGATTGAAAAAATCGATATAATGTCGTCATTTTTTAAAAAGCAAAACCCTGTACTTATTGAAACTTCCATTGCCGCTTCCACTAAAAACGAAACACTTTCTTTACATCTCTATTAAGTATAGTTGAACATTCAATTCGAATCTAGAGCTGTGTTAAAAATTACATCGAAATTGATACAAAATCAACAACATACTCATAATCTACAAAAAATATCGAACATCGATAAATCGCGCTAAAACATATCGACAACTGTATGAGAGAACATCGATATTTCGACATGTTATGTAATTCAGTATATGTTATGCCTAATTCAGTACTTAGCGACTTAGCGTCATTCTTACACTACCGCCGGTCAAGGTGACCAAAACGTTTAGCGTAGCGCACGATATTTCCTAAATGCAGTGATATGTGGTAGGTTACGTTATGTTTTAGAAGTGACGCTAATACGATCATTATAGGTGACCTTGCGTTAACCGCAGTGGTGTAAAAAGTTTAATTCTTCGGTATTGTGGTTGGTTTCCAAGGGCGGTTTTAACGCGTGAGTTGTGAGTGAGTTTTTTACATATTACAGGGTAGCGTTTTAAACACAAATAATACGTCGATTGGCCGATTGTGCTTCTTTGTCGCTCGTTCCGTGCTCTCGCTTGCACTTCAAGCCTTACATGGAACGCCGCAGAGCGAGGTAACGCCGCATGAGTCATGTTTTTTCGTGCAGCCGGCTCTATCGAATTATAAGACGTTGTCACGTCAATAATATTATGTCACCTGATGTTGTGACGATGTGGTCGAAGGTGTTACACCTGGGCTGGGAATTCGCTCTATTTCCCGCTCAATAAAGGCTTACCTATACAGATATATAATGATTCTTCTTCTGATTCTAGATAGATAACGCTTTCATGTTTCCATATCCCAATTTGCACAACCAACCAAGAGGAATCTTATTAGTAAAGCTTATTATAAAATATCGGACTATTTAGATGATAAAAAAACCTTGGGATTTTAGTGAACTTGCTCCAATTCAATTAGTAATGAGAATAAAATTGTCAATGTATTCGCGCCAATAAAATTATCTGCCGGGCGTTTCTTGCCTGTTCTTTTGCCGGCGTAAGGAGGTTGGAACAGGCGTAGCTAGTTTTAAGTTTGACGTTTTAAAGTGATCACATTGTATCCTGTTGAATAAAAACAATTTAATTATGAATAGAATTGTTTTAGGTATACCACAACAACAGAAAAATAACGGAATGGAACAGTATAACAGGAAAGGTCTTAGAGCTAGCCTAAGAAGTAGTGCCTAGTTTTAAGCTTGACGTTTAAGACATACGCATTTTTTACTTTGATTTTATTAAGAAGCTAAATTTTAAAAAAAAACGTGATGATGGAAACGCCCGTGAGAACAAAACCCTACCTTTTGGGATAATGAGCGAACCGTGATATCATCATATTATTTATGTTCATTTGCGGTAATTCACAATATGTTTCATTAAACTATCTACACATACGTACATTTGTGGTAATTCACGATGTATTACTGGGATGACATTGACAGTTCGTGGAGTCTGACTCACGGCCCCTAATTATTGCAAGCAACGTTCGTAAAATGAGCTGACAAGAGTTTTATGTATTATGAGTATGTACGTATGAATTACTGTTTTAATATCTAATATCTGTCTTCAATATAAATACATATAAAACGAAATCTTATTAGAAAAGCTTAATATAAAATATCATACTATTTAAGTGACAGAAATGCTTGAGATTAGCAATTCAATCTGTTTGTAATAAGAAGATAGTCGTCAATGTGATCGCGCACAAAAAATGACTTGTCGGGTGTTTCATGCCTGTTCTTTTGCTGGTGTAAGGAGGTTGGAACACACTTAGCTAGTTTTAATTTTGACATTTTATAGTGATAGTGTATCCTTATAATACATTTTTTTCGATTTGGTTTCATTAGAGCTGGGTGTTTCGGTCTGACGTCATAGACACCGCTGGAAGGACGCGGTGGATGCAGACCTATGAGAAGTCTAAATTCTTAATTGAGCTGAAATCACTCAGGATAGAAAGGCCAAGACTCACTTTGAGCCATCGGAGTTAGTTATATCCAGTGTTTCAAAGAAGAAGAAGTAATTCCCGTTAAGATGGAAAATAATGAGACAACAGTTATTACGAATGGAAAAGAAAATAAAGTGCTAAAGAAGTTGATAAGCAAATAACCATCAATTCTGATCCGTTGTTACATCAACATTGAGTTCAGCAAATCGAATCAATATAACGATAGGGTGGAGTCACAGTGCTAGCGGGTTAAGAGCGCGGAGTATTATATTCCTTAATATTTCTCCAGGTGGGGGACTGGCAGGAGGTGGCGCAGGACAGACCGAAATGGCGTCTTTTGGAGGCCAAGACTAATTTTGGGTCGTTGCGCCAGCTCAGTTAGTTAGCTATTATTTACACCTCTACCACTTAATCAACTGCTAAGCAGTGGTGTTCAAAAGTTACTGTGTTCTGGATCGAAGGGCGATGTTTTCCAGTGAAATTACGGGTCGTAAAGAGATTTAACATCTAGGTAATATCTCAGGGTGACAGGCGAATGGAGATGTAATTGTGTGGGCGTTGTTATTATCATTATTTTATTTTTTACGATGCTACACTTTTTTTCAAGTTTCTACATTAGATAAAACAGATAATTTTCTTGCCTCAATGGTAAATAATGTTTCTGTCTATCTATACATTTTACAAATTGTCTAATAATAACTTTCTTTGTTCATAAATACCTAATATAGAAATCGCTCTCACTCCAAGCACGCCTTTAAGACTAGTCCTTAAGGGTGTGAGCAGAGCGCAAAAGGGGCTGCAATCCCTCGAGATTTCGCTTTTCAACCCCTGTTATTGTTTCAATCTCTCGCCGCAAAACTTCGATAAAAAGCAACACGAATTGAAAAAGTTGCGCGAAAATGTTTAAGATTTAGATGGTTTGATTTTTCTTTGATATGACGGTGTAAGGTACGGATGTATGGCGGATGTATCATATATATTATATATAAGCATTACAGAGTCACTGTGTTCATATACCTATCTATTAGTAGGTATATACCTAAGTAGTCGGAGAAAGAAACGCTAATTGACTAAACATAATGCAAGTTTGCAAGTTTCCAGCTTATCATGCAGGGAAAAATCCAAGGAAGGAGAAAACCTGGAAGAAGACGTACCTCATGGCTCAAAATCTCCAGACTTGGTTTAAAATGAGCACAAGATACCTGTTCCGAGCAGCAGCATCCAAAATTAGGATAGCCCTAATGATAGCCGACCTCCGGTAGGAGATGGCACCACAAGAAGAAGAAGAAGAGAATGCAAGTTTCGCGTCTACTTTTCGCTTTGAATCGATTCGTTTCTTTATCATTTATACACACGGCTTTGGATGCATCATCTTTGATACACTAGATAGATATAGATAGATATATTTAAGATCGAAGATGGCTCAATGGTAGTGATATTAATGAGTACAATGAGCATGAACTTTTGGTGAAGGAAACCATCGTGACGAAACCATAGCATAGGTAGGGCATTTTCTGGTGCTCGCCTGGCTAGCAAACAATCTGTTCCCAAGCACGTATCGGTGTGTTCCAGCAGCCTCTTTTGAGATCCAGTCCTCAATCCAGGTGTAGCCTGACGCCATGTTTTTTTTTTTTTTAAATATACTATTATACCACTTTCCCCCGATTTCTACGGAGACCTTTTTTGGGTTCGTATGTTAAGGTGATGGTATTGTTTTGTTTGTTTTTAGTCTAGTATATTTTAATGTTTTATTCAATTTTATGTTATATTTAGGCGTCTATGATATGTTGATTTAATAAAAGCGTTTTAATGATTGCGCATTAATTGAAAGTTAAGTTAGGTTTTTAAGTTTAGTTATTTATGTAGTTTTAAAATTAGGTTTGTTTTAATTAGGACGCCATGTTTAACCATATCGCCTCATAGCATCAACTGACTTGTGGTCAAACGATACCCTGTAAAAAGTAAAAAAACAATCAGTTGCTTTTTCCTTTTAATGCGATGATTACAATGGTTTCAACGATCCTCGTGGGCCATGGTCCATGTCTCAACGACATAATGAGGGGGCGCGCCAGCTTCCGGATAATAGGTGCTTTTTGTCTCTCCAGAGATGAAGGTAAAAGAGGTTTAGACCATATTGTGCCGCCTTCTTTTTGTGGTGTTTGGTGTTTATTGGCGCCAGGTCCACTTGGTTTAACAAGTTATGAAGCATGGGAAATGTTGGTGGGTGCTTGAACTTTTTTAATGGGTCAGCAAGATGTTTTTGATGTTAAGCATATTATGGAAGACTGAAAGCAACAACTCTATTGTAAATCCTGCTTTGTTAGAAATGTTTTTGTTACCTTATTAGATACAGAATATATTTGATTTGCACACATCTGCATATGTATATAAATTTAAACATACATAACAAAATAAAAACACTTAACTAATCCTTAGAATATAAAATAAAACTACCTATCAAACTAAACAGTACAACTATGTACATAATCTAATAAACCACTACCCAGTTGCCAACGTTCCCAAAATGCTGGCCGCTTACGCGTTGAACGACAATGCTTATTCGTTGCGCAAAATAACGGCCAGCATTTTGGTCTCGGGTAGCATCGACCAGTCGCTTCGATATATCATGATACATCGAAAATAAAATTAATATTGTACGTATCTAAATATTTATTACTTATTAAATTTCTACTCTTCGTACAATTTCAGTTAATAAATAATACATACAAACGCATTCTTCACACAAAAAAATATGTAACAATGTAATTTATAGCAATATTGTTGTAGCAGCAAACAAGCAATAGCTGTTACGTTGTAACATTTATATATTCAGCGAACCAAGTGATTTGTAAGTAATTGCAGCAACTTGTGGCATATCTCATTTGTTCTGTTTAAAACAACAAAGAGTGCCGCGGACAGCTAAGTAATTTAGGTATTTATAACACGACTGCACGTCACATCGTCAGCTGTAATTCAATATGGAAACATTCGAGGCAGGGCGAAGGAAGCGGTTTAAAATGTATCACATTAACAGCTAAATATATCAACCCATTTATTTGCTAGAATGTAACAAAAAACAAAACAAAACAGTGCGCAAGCAGATGTGCAAATGTTTTATTTAGTACAATAATTTTCTTTCTGTTACATATAAATGTTAAGTACTTACAAAGTATCAAAAATTACTATAGCATTAACAAGTATACTTTTTAACAAAAGAATAATCGACTTCTCCGTCCCCTCGATTGCTCTGGGATACCATCATCAGATCCTGGTTTCCTTATTATGGTACCACCCTTGGGATATCTCCTTTCCAACAAAAAAGAATCATCAAAATCCGTTCATAAACGAGGAAGTTATACGCGAACAAACATAAAAAAGCATGTATACGGTCGAATTGAGAAACCTCCTCCCTATTTGAAATCGGTTAAAAAGAATTTAAAAAAAGAGAAGGAAATAAAAGAATAAAATGCTTTCACTCTAACTGCGAATAGGTATCTACAAATGTATATATACGTACTATTAATTAAATATTGTAATATAATGTAAGGCTGCCGAATCACAGTGATAGGTGCTTGCCGACAGAAGCTACGCAGGCGAGTACCTACTCAAAGAAGCTGAAAGCTAATGGTAAGCGGTAACCATCACCGTGGACTCTTGCCAATACTAGGGACGTTCCGAGTAGTTCCGACCCGAAAGAACTCTTTTTACAACCATCTTGAAGGACTGCGTTCTGTAGCACTGCGGAAAGATTTTTAGATGGAGCTTGTTTCACATTTTGCAAGACTAGATAATGCCCTTCTACCAAGATAAGATTACATCACCACTGGTATCGATTCGGTTTTGCATTCTCTAAAACTGAACTAAGTTTGACGGGTCTAATAGTATTGCTGTCTTTTTCTAACCACTGAAGTAAAAAACGGACAGCTTATACTCTTAGACCTATCAAACTTAGTTCAGTTTTAGAGAATGCAAAACCGAATCGATACCATTATCTTTGAAAAAGGTTTTAATCTACTGTAAACTAGGTTAATTTGTAGCACTTATGACTTAACTCAGTTCAAATGAATCCCAACTCCAAAGTTACTTTATTTGATTGCATATACTTATGTATCGGTACACAAATCACAACGTGTCAAAAATTTTAAAAGTTACCAACGCCATGACATTAATTTTAATGTACATTTTGGTACCGCTTGTGATACTCGTGTACATTATACCACGATGTGACGTAAATGGAACAAAATACCACACGTTTTATCACGTTGTTCCATCAAAAGCTATTTCAGTATTTCGAACAAAATGTACGATTTCATTTGTATAGAAACGCTTACAATAATATGAGTGATTACTGATGACGCGACACACGGTAAAACATTTTCAAAAATATTGTTTTAACATGTAAAATATTGTTTTAACCTGTGACTGGCAGACAACGAACAGCCTAAATCGTGGATCTAGAAACATACATTTTGCACACGGTTTTTTTATATAACGTAGGTGAGCCCTAACAAAATATATTTTTGAGAAAAGCAGTTTGTTCCTTAAGGCACATCACGTTTTTAATTGTATACTCTCATATTTTAATTTTCTTTGCAGTCAAAACTCATTGAACATGTTCACTGTTACACAAAACACAAACACAACATTGTCTTCCTATCAAAAAAATGTGTTTACAGTTTTCTCCTATTTTATAAATCACCAAGTAATTACATTTATAATACAGGCAGTAATGGTACATAAAAAAGCAATTTTTTGATAAAGTTAACTTGATTATTTTCAGTTATTTTTTGCAACTAATGCTATCTAAATGTTGTTAGTAATACCTGTGCAATTTACACACAATGTTAATGTTTGCAATAAATTATTTAGATTGAGTAAAATATATTGCGTGCATGCAAAAAAATTAGATGCAACTCATTGAAACTGATTTATTTCCAATCAAAACACAATTTATGTTCAATATTGAACGACCTCTTTCATAATCCAAGCTATTTGTTATTCAAATATATCGTCGCACGCGCCAATACGCCGAAGTTTTTTGATGTCACGTGACATGCTAGTGGCTAGACAGTTCGCATGCCATCCTGCATAGCGGTGTGTCACGCGAGCGGTCGCATGTAGTGTGGAGCCGTGTACATGTCATTAATCAATTCGTTTTTTTGTGTGTAAATGCGATTTTTATTGTCCATGCACGAGAGGTAAATTAGTGATGTGTGCGATGGAATCATAATATGGCTACGATGACAACCTTGTTCTTTAATGTAACGTTCACATTACGCCCATAGGAATATGCACAATGTGTAAGGTAGAAGTAGCATAGGTTACGATTAAGCATAGGATAGGTAGCATAAGATATATTGTATAGGACATGTAGCATACGATGGGTAGCATAGGATATATAGCATAGGACAGGTAGCATACGACGGGTAGCATAGGATGTATTGGTCAGGTAGCGTAGGATGGGTAGCATAGGATGTATTGGTCAGGTAGCGTAGGATGGGTAGCATAGGATGTATAGGTTAGGTAGCATAGGATGGGTAGCATAGGATTGGTAACATTGTATCACAATGAACTAACCCAAACATCCAAGATCCAAGCTCATTATAAGTATCTATAGCAAATCCACCAGCCAGCTTGCTAGAAATCTCTCTGAAAAAAGGCTTTCGTCTCAAGAAGGAATATGATGAATATTTGTCTATTATAAGTTTTTTTTTTATTAGTATTTTTTATATTTTTTATTTTTATTTTTTTTACGCTGCCAGTATCTTCGGAAGCTTGCCTAAAGGGACTCCTTTTAATAATATATTGTAGTTATTAGTTTAGGTTTGTTTAGTTCATTGTTATAATTATGTGTACCTATATATTTTTGTTATATTTTTATTTCTCTATATAAATATGTAAGCTAAAAATAATTATACCATAACAATGAAATAAAAACAAATAAACCTAAACTAATAACTAAAATACATTATTAAAAGAAATCCCTTTAGGCAAGGTACCGAAGATACTGGCAGCGTTCCCCCTTTGGATTGCTAGCTTTGTCCGAGGTAGCTGCCAGCTCTTCGGTCTCCGGTGATGTCGACTAACCTTTTTGTTATTTCCTTAAAAAGGCTTAAAGCGCTAGAACCCCAATATGTAAGTATATCGTTGTCTAGTACCCATAACACAAGTTTTGAGCTTAATTTGGGGCTAGATCAATTTGTGTGCAATTCTCCCCGATATTTATTGATTTATGAATGCTACAAAAATATGGCGAGAATATTTCTCAAATATCTTCTACCACAAAATAAACATAGCCTTATACACATCACTACCGAATCCATTTGAGTTAATGAGCCGCAAGGTGGCCCTGATTAATTCAATGTCATTTCACAACACAACACTCCTCGGTCTGTCCCGATAGTTTTTTGCCACTCTCCCTTTGAAAAAACTGTGTGAAATCGCCAGTTGGCTTTCGGAATGCGTGGACTCATGGACAGGGCTCGTGTTGTCTTTTCATTTGGGCCTTTGTTTTTGAACGAATGATAAAAGTGGTTGGAGAATTTTATTAATAAAGGTTTGAGGGTTGGATTAGAGAGATGGCTGTCGGATTACGTATAGGAAGTTTGGGGGTTCTTTGGCGGCCTTGGTTTTGTGTACGTGTATGGTTTTATATTATTACTAGTTGGGTCCCGCGGTTTCACCCGCGTCTTCCCGTTATCCGGCAGAAACCTTTTTCCGGGATAAAAAATAGTAGCTTATACTATAGTAGCTATCTTCATTCCAAATTTCATTCAGATCCGTTCAGTAGTTTTTGCGTGAAAGAGTAACATACATACATCCATCCATCCATCCATCCATCCATACTCACAAACTTTCACGTTTATAATATTAGTAGGAAGTAGGATTCGTGGACAATATTAAAGCCGTTAATTGCAAAATTGAAGTCTTTCAAGATGGGTGTGAAAAGAGTTCTAATGGGTCAGCAACGCATCGGCAATGCCCCTGATGATGCAAATGTCCATGGGGGACGTTGACCGCTGTCCACCAGGCGGGCCGTAATACATAAAAAATACAAAATACATAAAAAATACCATAATGTAACGAACACTAGTAAATGCTCTACCTCCAAGTTATGATTTTCTTGTTGTCAGTGTTGTGTACTCTACCATATTTAAGAGTGCTTTACAATACATACATCATAAATTACCGTATTGTAGTGTTTATAGTCCCCGATGCAAATTCCCCATTACAATCTCTTGGTGTTCCCATTACCTCTAGTTTTATTTCCCTACTCTAATTGTCCTTTTTTCTTATCCTAAAGCTACAAACAAGAGGTTTTGTTTGGCTGACGTCACAGACGACCTGTCACGCTACAGTATGTGGGAAACAAGTAAGTGGGTGAAGCTGAAGACGGCAGACCTGGCCACAGCGTAGGTAGGCCCGGTGGGATTATTGTGTACATGGCCTGTGACGTCAGTTGCCTGTTTTCCGACCCTATATTTTTATGTAGTTTATTGTTTCAGCAAAAGCTAACGTCATCGACGCTTAGCTAGAGAGTGGGGCTTTGAAAATTCTATCATTATATCAATATTATGTATCTGTAGTAGGTACGTATGTAACCTGTATCAGTCCGATGCTGGAAATAGGCCTCTCCCAAGGTACGCTACTGAGTCGGGTCTTCGGCTCTTCTCATCTAACTTCTCTTATCTTCTCTCTGAGGAGGATGATGATGATGATGATAGCATGTACTTAGTATCATTATGCTATTGGTATCTACTTCTAAAAGTACACTAGATGTACTTATTGTTCTGGTCTTAGGGATATCTTTATCATAATCAAATCCCCTCAATACTTAAACCACCAGCATGCATGTCCTATCTCTGACGTCATTACACTAATATCTAAATTATAAATGCCAATGTTTGTATGTTCGTTACATCTTCACGCAGCAACGTCTCAACGGGTTTGAGTGAAATTTGGCTTGGAGATAGCTTACCTATATCCTGGATTAAGTCACATCCAACATGCCGCGGGGCGCACGCAGTTCGTCTATGATATAAATATTTAAGAATAGGCCACGATTCTTTCACTGTGACGATGAGGTCGTCTCAACCTGTCCCACGGCTACCCTTGCTCCATGTCGTACGATGACACAGCAGTCTCGCAGGCGCCGCCGGCCCGGCGACGGCGGCCGAGGCGCGGGCAGGCGCTCCCGTGCTGTGATTGCAGTACCTAATGGCGTAATGGTACCTCGCGACGCCATGAGGCTCGCCAGGAATGTTTTAATGTGACTGACTAAAACTAACTGACATGGCGCAACCACCCAATATAAGTCTTGGCCTCCGATATGATCGTCACTTTGGTCTGTCCTGCGCCACCTCCTGCCAGACCTCCACCTGGAGCTCACGCAAATCCTTAGTGACTTTGTCTTAAATGTGACACCTGGAGGAAAAGGTTTAACAAGGCTCTGGTGGCGCCGTGAGTCTTTTAAAAGTCGTCTTCAAAAGTTTTTCTGTTTAGTGGTGATTGAAGATGAAGAGGCTGTTAGCAGGTGGGCAGGTATCGGTGGGGAGAGTAGATGTCCTGTCCTAATGCAAGAACTACTAAAAGAACAAGATTTTTTTAACCAGGGTAGCGTTTGACCACACGTAACCTGTGTTGTTAAAGGTGGTCCCATATACGTTACACCTGGATTCGGAATAGGCGGTCAAGTGAGACTACCAGAGTACATCACATAAATTAAGTTAAGTCTTGGCGATAGATTTTAAACCGGCGCGGTGGGCAGTAGACAATGCACTACCTGTACTACCACCAAGCCATTTTGGCATGAAACCTTATTATTTCATGTCCCAATTGGCAACAATGATCAAGCTGGATCTACTCTTGAAGTTGTTTCCATCGACCACCAAATTAAGGCACGCAATTGACGAAACCTAGTTCTTTGAAGATGACAAGCCACGCGTCATCCTCTCGCTACGCGGCTGCGCGCTCCAAACAATGTACTCGTAAAAACTGGAACTAAGTACTGACAGCTTTTGGCATGAAACCTTATTTAATGTTCCAACTGGCAACATTGCTCAACGTAAAGCTGCGTTCTACTCTTGAAGTTGTTCCCATCGACCACCAAATCAGGCCGTCTGTCAGACGTTTGAGGCAGATTGACGAAACCTAGTTCTATGAAGATGACTAGCCACGCGTCAACCCCTCGCTGTGCGCTCTTAACATTATAATACCAGTAATGAGTACGGTCCGACAGACCCGCGAATACGCTTATCGATATGTTTATCGATGTTATCGCTGCTCCGAGAATCGACTCGGTCTGACGGCGTTTTAATTAGGTGTTTGTTTAACGAATACTGGATTGATTTGGAGATTGAATGTGGTGGGTTGGAAAGTACGTATTTGATATTTGGACTTAACCCAATGTGAATTTTCGTCACTTTAATTTAATTGATTTGAATATATATATTAAGCTTTAGGAAATAAAGATGCGTATTGACACATTATTGTACTGTGGCACAAAATTCTACACTGTGCAGTAAAGCTCAAGTTTTGCTGTCTTCTTAAAAAAGCTCTCAGAGATTTTTCAGCATCAGAAAGTTGTTCATTTTACCATACTTGATATTTTATTATCTTTAACAACCGATATGGCACAATGGGCAAGCTACTGACTGCAAAGGTGAAGTCGCGAATTCAAATCGCACTACAAGACAAGTGCATTAGAAAAAGTATTTCTTCCGTATGTAGAGTACCTATTGTGGATTCCTGATTCTTGGAGTTTCTAATACCCTTAATACAGGACACATTCTGGTGATGTGGGTGTCAGTTATTACATAATGATTCAATGCCATTTAAAATTTCTCAATGCGATAATCTTGGACATACACAGAACGAAAATCATCATAATTAGTCTGTTACGTACTTTATGGTATAGTATCTATAGATAGAGCAATTTAGATGAGCGATGTGCAGTCTACTGGTCATTTTTCATAACGCGCAGACATTATATATAATGTCCTATTTAATCACTTGGTCTATAACATAATATACGATACCATATATCGCTAACTAACCCTGTGCACCTATTGAGCAAGCGATATGTCAGCCATAATCCTAATGGCGCCATTACAACTCCGTCTGACAGACTCCGTGACAACCAACAACTTTTCAATTAGCAGGTGAATTCGGCGCCGCATTACTTGCTCTTATTCGACACAAACATGTACAATGTTGTAATGAAGATGTTCGTAATAAGACCTTTTTGTGTTGTCTTAAGGTTCAATCTTGGGTTCAATCTGTAGCTTCAATTTGGAGTGGTTTATAAGTCTACGATAGAGGCCGTCTGTTAGACCGTAACGTAACAGGAATGTTAACTTTACGTGATGATTATCATTTTATAATTTAATAGATTTTCATGCCTTTCATATTCGTTTTATATACTTTTTTTTTATTAGTAATTGGTAAGCAGTTGGCCCTAGACTCAACCTGTTGATAAGTGATGAGGTGAGTGTTGAGTTAGTGGTCGATGATGATACCCTTTTCATATTGAGCAAAATGTTTTCTGTCAATACTACCCCTTTTATATCTCCATCTAGATTCAATCCATCTTGAAATTGCTTCGCTTGAGCCAAAAATCTCTCTGCATTATTGTCTTGAATCAAGAGATCTACAATTAATACAGTTTTTTAGACCATATTTGAAACAGGTTTGCAGGTAATTTTTTCCGAGCATTCGTTTCGGTGTAACGAACAGCCGATCCTAAACTACGACAAGTCTCACGGGGCGAGGTTGATTTCTAATAACATATCTCTCGATCAGTATTTACATAGCCCGTCAGCGTCCGACGCGGCGATCCTTCCAATCCGACCCCGTCCGAGCCCCATCCGGGCCCCGTCAGACCCCCAGCCGACGGCCGTCCGACGGACGGACACCCGTCAGATTGACGACTTAATCTGAACTCACGAGTGTGCCGTATACGGATTGTGAAAGGGTGCCTTTATGGCGCCTTGATTTATAAACGGTTTTTGCAATAGTTGAACCACTATCTATTGATAATTTGATTCCTACTTTTTATTGTTGTTGGTGAGTGAAACAGGCAGGTCACTTGTTTATTAAAGAAAGATCTCCTACCGTTTTGTTAATTTCATCAGTTAGGTATTATTTAACATAAGACGCGTAAGTAGAGAAACTGTTACGATTTGGTCTCAGTGAGAATGCATTTGAGAATGATTGATTAATCATTTAGTAAAGAAAGCATTTCATTTCCTGATAATTTGATCCGAATTAAAATGAAGTCTCAATTCTCTAATAAAAAGAAAACAAAAGAATGACCGTGATCAACACGCAACAAAAAATATTTTTTAATACAACACTGGCCATCTCTACATGGAAATCGATATAAACCCGATAGAGGCACGGCCGACCTCAAAAATCACGAATCATTGTAGCTTGATCTGTTTTTTCATCGTCTCAATAATACATTTGGACACAAAATAAATAGTTATATCCCAGCGTGGAGTAATTACGATGTTAATAAGAACAATGGAGCGCTCCGAATCAATCGGGACGTCATTTGCTTGACGTTTCAATCAACATCGCATTGTTTGTATTGTATGTTTAATATGTATAGATTGTGTTACCGATATACCGGTTTTTGTCCGTCCATTGTGAGATGAAGGCTTGTTTTTGTATAAGAAGGCACTTGGCGCGGCGCGGCGGCGGCGGCCGCCTATCGAATCCATGTCATATATTGAGACGTATTTGTAATTTGTTATGAAATATTAGGTCGATCGATTCGATCATTGAATCCGATCGGACGATTCGGACATTCATATATCGCAGTTTGAATTGAACCTTTTTGTTTTATCATGCAAACGTACTGGCAGGTCAAAAAAATAAGCGTTTTTTTACACCTACTGACATTGACATCGCCTTGCGAAGTTGCCAGCAATTAAAAATGTATTAAGATTAAAAACTCATTCTAGCTATCGCATTTCTGAAAAATGACCGAGGGAACCGCTTTGTGAACCTATTAATGTCTTTGTAATTTTTTTGCATTAAATAATATTTTTAATCGAAAAATGATATCAGAGGCGTCCACTGTCTACGCACCTGACATTAAGTGTGCTCCGAGACGCGACGATAAAAAACATCGACCGTTATGAATTACAATCTAATGACTCCTTCGATTCGTGTAAAAAAAAATGTTCAAAAATAAATACACGCGCGGTCGTTTCAATTTTGAGTCGCCACATGTCGGGCCGTGACTTGCGGAATTGAAGCGAAACAGTTTGCTGCCCGTCGCCCATGCCCATGATAGCTTACTCACTGAACATTTTTGTTGCTTAATTTTACTGTTAACGGGCTCATCGTGCCCTGTTCTTGATAGCTTTTTTATGGAAATAAAAGAATCAATTATTATTATTTACATAAACATCATTACATAAAAGGTAATGTATGTGTTTACATTAAGAAAAATGTAGCTGGCGAAGTAAATGCGAAGAACTAGATTGGGCAAAATGTCTTGCCTTGTTAGAAGCCTATGTCCAGCTGACACAATATACGGGCTGATCATGATGTGAATTATAATAATTATCAACAGTAAAAGATAAGATAAGATAGATAAGCAAGTAACTGGAACATAATATGATGTCTGTGTTATAGTGGCAATAAATTGTTTTTTTTATTTATTCTAAAAGAGAAGGCATATGTAAAAATTAACGACGACCAATGTGGCGCAATGAGTAAATAGTCGACTACGAAACGGGAGGTCGTAGGAGTAGCGGATTCGTTTCCCGCTGCGGGACATCTATATATGTTTAAGTCAAGTAAAACAACAAGCGCATGTCTGAGTAGGGATTGTGGATTACCGATCTACATAGTTTCTGATAGTTCCCCTAACTATATCCTGTATTCTGTGATTGTTCTGCGTTTGAATGATCCTAAAGGAATCCGTGGAACCATTTCGATTGCAATAGTCTGCCTCTGGATGCTTTAATATTTTAGGTAGGACACTTGTGTTGGAGATTTTAAAGTTTTCTTTCTCGTATGGGTGGTTGGTTGTTACAGTTTGATCCGATACACTTGATATTAATGACTCCATTTGCACACAAGTGTCGAAAGCAAGACAAACTGCTTGCTTCACATTATTTATTATCTGTGCTTCTTTATTTTTTAATTTATCGCATTCTTGCCGCCAAGCTGTCGATGAAAGCAGACTGCCGTGGCAAATGAATGAAGCGTTGGATTTATCTTCTTCTTGTGGAATAATAAAAATGGTTGTAATTTATGCAGATCACGCTCATCAGTTTCTTTTAACGTTGCTACTTGCTAGTTGCCACTTGATATTAATGTGTGATTGTGGTTTTAAGTCACATGTACAGTCGCCTGCTACTTGCTTAAAACTCTATACCCTGTAAAAGCACCTGTAAACGCTAAACAATATAAAATAAAACGTTTCTTTAGAGCAATAAAGTATAATGTATCTATGTCATACGATATTATACTGAGATAACCTAAGAATATTAAGCCAATTTACTCTGAGATGACCTAAGAATATTAAGCCAATTTACTAACAATATTAAGTAACATATTTTTTTGAATAGTTTCATCTTCTCACGCACTTCAACTGCTAATCAACCTTAAAAATATGAAATAAAAACTGCAATAACATTCAAGAACCTGCACAAGAGCAGTAAAAAACGACAAATCATCAATCCGCAATGAAAAACAGATAACAACTCGTACAGATACTCGACATTTTGTTGTAAAATAACATGAATGATGTGGAAGATGGTTCAAAGTACCGGGGATCTTTGTGGAGCTCTCATTAAGCACTTGAACCCTTTGGAGGAGCTCTCACAAAAGAATGGACGTTACAAAACAGTGGCTTTTGTATTGAGTCATGTCCTTTGCGTTTTTTCCTCATTCTTTATTTAACGTGACTGGCCAACTGGCCAGGATTATGGATAACTTAAGGTTTGCATTGGCCGTTATCGCTGAATAGAGGTTGGTATGCGAATTCGTAATGCTGAAACGATGTATTGGTTTGGAATGTCACCGAATGCCCCGGCTGACTTGGGATCACCTTCGACCACACCGTAGTGTGGCATCTTCGACCACATCTTCACATAACATCAGGTCACTTATGGTAAAACGCTACCTTGTTAGAAGTAAAAAAAATAACCAAACCTTAATCCGTTAAACAATTTGAGGACGAAAAAATAAACATACCACACACTCACTCCTTCGGTCACAAACTTTCGTATTTATAATATTAGTGTGATGTGAAGTGAGTGAGTGCATTAGTGTGTGTGTGTGTGTGTGTGATCGAATCATCATCATCATTATCAGCCTTTCACTTTCCCACTGCTGGGACTCCGGCCTTCTCTCAGAGAGAGAGAGTATGGGCTGTAATCTACCACGCTGGCCCAGTGCGGGTTGGTAGATGTCGCATTCCCTCGAATGTTGCGGTTTTTGGATATGCCGGTTTCCTCACGATGTTTTCCTTCACCGTTTCGAGCGATGGCCAATCCGCACTTAACTTATCAAGTCAAAGGTGCGGGGCCGAGAGGATTCGAACGAGGTGTCGACTGTCGGCGTCTTGTAAGTCGCATGCCTAACCGTTCGGCCACCATCGCCACAAAGATCGAATACTGCAACACAATGTTTTTAAACAAAATATTTGTATCTTTCATATTAATATAATATTCTCGATAAATACAGTTTAAATACCATCACTTTTAACCCTTCCGCGCCCACTCATGCGCGTTTAATGTACTCCGACGTCCAAATGTACCGAATAATAAGTTTTTGTAGAGTGTGCATTTACGGACAGACTCTTGTGCGTCGCTTCTGTTGTTAGTCAACGTAGCGTTTGGTTAAAAGTTAAAACATATAATAGACAATATACAATATTTTTAATTTTTATATTTATAGCAAAATACAACGTTAGGGTTGAGTGGTTTGTGGTGCTTTTATGTTTAAACTAGGTAAGTTTTATATATGTATTTCAATTAAATGTAACGAAAACCGATGCGCAATGAGCAAACAGACGACTGGGAAGCATGAGATCCTGTCTTTGATTGCCATTTATTATTACATATTATTTTATTTTTTTATTTGTGCATTGAAAAGCTTATGTATTTGTTGTGAATCCTCGTACCACGTGGTGTTTGGTGAATCATCTCAAGTGGGCGCTGTACAATTACTGACAAATTGACCGGGGATAGATCGTGATCACACAGTGCAAGGAAGCGTAGGGCAACTCTCACCTTTTAAGCGTGTTAGAAAACAATAAATCGTGTTATAATATGGAAAAATGTGTCGGTATTTCACTGCATAATTATGCTTAAATAATGTCAAAGGTAATCAAAATAAAATACCGATGTTTTTATGACTAACCTAGTCCATAACTATGGTCTGGTATATAATAATCAATGACACAGTGAGTAGTGACGCATAAGAAATGACAAGAAATATTAAAACCAAAAAAGTATGACCAGTTACGCAGATTAAAATATTTTGGTCAAATTTTGGAAATTATATACAGAAATAATAAGTGTCATGGCATTGAGCATTCTGCATAGTCTCTACACCGCCTCTAAAACGCTTAACTGTCGCCTTGGACAAACTAATTAAACAGCAGAGCATTGGGAGCCCAAATATAAACAAAATTGTTTACATTGACAGATTGAGACGCGCTCAGTCGACGCCCCACAAATTGTGTTTTAATTTTTTAAACTGGCAACACTTGTATTCCGTGCCGTGATTGGTGGACGGGAGATAGCGCGCGTCATTTATTTTAATTTGTCGGGTTTGACGCGTGTCGTACGTTAGACAGGTCGAAGTAACGCTCAATGCTGTTGTCCCCTCGTTGTCGTTAATTGAACTAAGAGATTACGGATTGAGTTGTAATAACAAACATTGTAGGCGTTCGAAGTAAGAAGGGACTACTTCTATTGCTTCAGTACGATGCGACGGATTTTTGATTACGACATTCAATTTCACCTCAGGAGCTACAAATTAAAACAGAGCTTTGTCTGAGCCATATTGAGTGAGAGAAGCAATAATGAGTAGAAGCTAGTGGATAGTCCATTCTAAGACAGAAAAAAATATAATTAGAAAACATTTAGCGTTTCTGAAGCTAGGCTAAATGAACATGGACTAGCTACGAAGAAATCGTAGATCATTTGGACATAATCTCGTAGGGATATTTAAAAATAGTACACCTCATGACGTAAATTGGTACCCCAGCCCCTTTAACAAACAAAAGCTTAAGTTATATAATTCCAACGAGTAAGTATGTATCCACTATATAAATAAATAGAAGAATAATGGTACGATTCGATTTGAACATTACGAATTTTTGCTCAAAATTCTCAATTAACCGAAAGTACCATTGCCGCTATTTGTGAAAACAAATTGACGTGATACTGGCAGAAATTTCCAAAGCAGACAAATGCCACAGGAAAAAAAGAACCAAAATGACACTGACAGCAGCATACTGAAACATTGAGAGCGCAAATCCAAACGCGCTGTAAAGAGGTTGGACTTTTTTGGCGGCAATCGAATTGTCAACGTAAAATTTTGTTTTTATTTCCAAAACTTGTGTTTCTTCGAGTGATAATGTATAATATTGGTGGATTTTATTAACCATTGTGTGTTCGTTAATGTGTACGAGTGTGGGAAATTGAAATAAAATTGTGAAAGAGAAAAAAAAAAGAAAAAAAAGTAACTTTTCCAGTTGCTCCAAAAAAGTCCATGTAAAGTTTAAGTAAAACGCCACTACCTTACTTAAACACTATCCTCATCCCTTCATATCATCATCATCATCATCATCCTAAACTTGATTCAACTTTCTGAGTTTTAAATATTTGATACTTGACACTGGCAAATACACTAATCGTGTGACGCCATAACATAACAAAAAAAACGTTGAGAACACAAATCCGAACGCGCTGTAAAGAGGTGCACTAGGTCACGTGGTCACCAACAGTAGCACGAGAGTAAGCCTATGCGTGCACTAGACCGGGTGGCACGGTGACCGACGCAGCGGGGCCTGTGAGGCCTGTGACACGATGCGATGCGATGTCTGCTACCGATACTGGACACCAGACACCGGTAGCGCACCGGCCTTTAGACGTACAATGCGGGACAAACTGGGTATCTAATCTAGCGAACTTTTTACAAAAATACTATTTAGTACATTTTTCAAGGACTAAATTTAAAATGATTTTTCTTTTACTAGGTTTTTAACAATAGTAGATACATTCGTTTATTCCATTTTGTCCTACTAGGTAAATAGTACACTTATAATTAGTTAATAGTTCGATTTATTCTGTTTGGAATAAAATATTCAAATTTTTAATATGTACTGGCTAGCCTATGTGTCTACTACAGAACAAACTAAATAAAAAAACATAAACCTAATTTTTTCCAAAAATTGCTAGGACTAATCTTATTAACTTTTTTCTTCTTTTTTTTCTAGGGTTTTATTAGTGGACCGATATTATGCAGGACAAACTACATGGGTGTCTACTGTCTAGTGAAAGAACATCACATTTATTTCCCAAAAAATTGGTTTTACTAGGCCTCTTTTATTTCTAGCTCCAACCACGTTTGTCCTTCGTGACCTACAAAAATTTATTACACTGCATGATTCTACAACCAATTGTTACTTTTATTTATCTCAGCAGATTAAATAAGGCAAACGTCGACTGCTCGCTGCTCGCTTGCAACGTCAGTAAGTGTACGCAATACCCATCCCACCAGTAAATCCTGCATCCTGCACAAAAAAAGCGCAAATCCCGGTGGATCGAACCGATATCGCGTTACGGGCTAATGGACCGTGCGCGATCGCCGCCGCTCGTGTGCGCCCTGCTTTACCTACCGAGCAATACGGATGATAGATTTTCGAACGAGTTTATTAAAAACGTAATTTTATACGAAAGAGATGTAAGGGGGTAAATTAAGTAGGTAGTAAGTTATAATGAATAAATCAAGGCCAGTAATTAGGTACGTTATAAGTTATAAGTACAGTGCGGTGGCTTTATGATTTTGCTTTCAGGAAAATGTGAATTGCGTAATTCAATTTTCGATATGTACATATATATCTTTTTACTTCTCACAGTATAATGTTTAACCACATGTCAGTATGATCGAATGGATTGGGAACAGGTGCTTGGCGATTTTTTGTTTACAGTTTGTTACAGGATGGAAATTTATCTTACTTCACGCAGGCTGTTGTTAAAACATTATCCTCATAATTTCGCTAGCCCAGTGTCGAGAGCTGAATATGTCCTGGCGTGATGTCACTCATCGCCAGCTTGTAGAATGTCAAACTTATCGCGGCGACAAACGTGCTGTAATCACGGTGTATTTTTCCGACGGCTAACGGTGCGTCGGCGCATGACTCTGTAATTGTGTTCGTAGGGTCGCCATGAAGCGCTCGAGCTTGCCTAATAGACCTTGCTATGCACTGCCTCCGCGAACCAGAAGACGCTCTGCAGGCCCCCCACTATATCCGACATTGTAACAGTCGGAGGGAGCCGACCGAGGTCTATGTTCAGCAGTGGACTTCTTTCGGCTGATGGCGATGATGATCCACTGCCTCAAGCCGCAGACAACAGAGGGGGTTATCATCATCATCATCATATTCAGCCGGAAGAAGTCCACTGCTGAATATAGGCCTCCCCCCTTGAACGCCACCATGAACGGTTATTTGCCATTTGCATCCATCGGCTCCCTGCGACTCTTACAATGTCGTCGGTTCACCTAGTGGGGGGCCTACCTACAGAACGTCTTCCGGTTCGTGGTCGCCACTCGAGAAACAACAACGTAGGTACCTTATGTCAATCTGGGAAGACGAAGACGATAAAAACGATAACTAAAAATAATTAAAGGCTGTAGTTTCAAAAAATAGCTTCATGGTGTTCTGAGTATTATAATTTTTAATATGTTTTCGTAATAACGAGTCTTTGTTTTTTACAGATCCGGAGATTAATGGTTGTAAAATGTAAAATCGTATTTTAGGAAATGATCCTGTAAAAGCGTTAACGTTTGGCAACACCGAGCGACTCCTGCGCAACGTCGCAGATTAATTAACAGTGGGCAAGAAAGCAATGTTAACGAGATCGCTGGCGCGGCGGAACGAGGTGCGATTATCGCGCGCCACGACGAACGTGATATAGCAACACCTACATGTGCGATAACGTCGTTTGTTTTAATTTGAGAGATAAAAGAAATGAGTTTCAGTGTTTAACATACTTTTTAGTTTACTCGTCGACACTTGCATTTTTTTTAAATATAGCGATTAAGGACAACGTGGTTGAAGAGAGTGCCAGCGCTGTGGAAACTGCCTCTTGAACTGAAACTCAAAAAATGTTTCTATAGTATACTTTAAAACGTCAAACTTAATACTAGCTACGCCTGTTCCAACCTCCTTACACCAGTAAAAGAACAGACAAGAAACGCCCGGCAGATATTTTTTCATAGCTTTATAACTTTTTGATAGGTACTTATAGCCAGGCGACTAGTAAATGCCCTACTACCAAGCTATAGTTTCATCACGATATTTCCCGTCCCCAACAGCTCAAGCTCTGCTGGATTTGAAGCCAACAGGCAGTTATTTTGAACATTAACACAATGTTATTTAACCAACCTATTAAACATGATACTTTTACAATAACACAAAAACTAAGCAACCCGCAAAACAAACCCAGCTGTGTATTTAACCGATACTTTACCATCAGATAAACATTTAAACCTCAATAATAGCGCAGATTTAAACAACAAAATAGATATATTAATTACGGTAATCGATACCTAAGTTTACGGGTACGAACATTTATAATGAAATCACGAGAACACACGAAAACTGGCGAGGCGTTCACGAGACACTAGTTCTCGCAAAAAGGACAAGAATATCGGTTAATGAGACGGAAAATTAGGGTCGGGAGGTACCTACAGCGAGAGGCTGGTGTCGGGTTACCGTGGACAAGGTAAAGGCGTGAGCGATAGCGCTTTTCTGTGTTCGAACGGACCGAAGGAAACTGTATTACTTTGTCATTCTTTCTTATCAAACCTGTGAGTGTAAACACAGATACTGCCCTATATGTTAAAAGATAAGTTGAAGATAATTTAAAAGCAGAGATAACGCTCGCAACGTCTACGATCGGTTGTATGTATGTTTAATCTATTCTAAGTATCTACTTTTTGTAGAGCTAAATTTAATATCGGGGGACCATTGCACACAAATTGACCTAGCTCCAAATTAAGCTCGAAACTTGTGTTATGTACTAGGCAACGATAAACGTACTTAAAAAGAGAAATAAATTCTTTTAAAGATAGAAATATCCAAAGGAACATATATTTGGGTTCATCACACATATTGCCCTTACTGGCATTAGAGCCCGGGACCGCTAGCTTCAAAGGCACCAACTTGGCTTGACCACGGCTTGACCAACTTGACCACGTCTTCAAAATGTTTTTTTTTTTTGTCTTAAATTGAATTGAGTATTTCACTAATTTTGAGACCATTTGTGGTAGATCGATCCGTTGTATCAATCACGGTAGTCACTCATGACTTGTCCCGCGCGTCATATCGGCGCGTTATTAACACGTCTTACCGCGAATCGCCCGCGCTCGCACCGCCCTGCGGATCGCAGTAACTCGACACCTCATTGTGGCCGCTCCGTTTGGGCCGAGTTTCGTTAATCCGAAATATAGCTCCCTGCATTATGAATTCATAATAGGTAACTCAATAACTTTTAATAAATCACTTTACGGATATTGTATGTACGTCAGAATGCATTGCGGACTTGCGATTGTTGATCGTACGCTTTTTTTTAATCATATTCTACAAGTACTTACTATATTGTGTGGCCGAAGATAAATCAAGAGAAGAGATTGCTGAAAAAAAGGTCCACTTGCTTTGCTGAAAAATGAAAAATCTCTGTAATAAATAATTCCCATGCGGCAAGGGATACCGCGACATGGATAACGAAAAAACTTTATGGTTTTTTTGTATTTATTTGTTAGGTCTGAGAATAGGTCGTAGGCTATTTTTTATACCCCTGGGTGATAAGGGTGGCCCTATCCATTTTTTTTTAATCGTGATAAAGTGAAACAACGGTGCGCAGCACAGCTATCCCTAATATATACTTAATATTATATACAGGGTGTTCGGCAGAACGTTGAACATACGAAAATGGCAGATAGGTGGGGTCGTCTGCTATCCACCAAATGATTTGACCTGGGCCCCATAGATTTAATTTATTACAAATAATCGATTTTCATGAGTTTGAAAACTTTGAAGTACTTTATGTAGGATAGACGAAACTGGCAACACTTATTTTGTTTTTATTTCGACTGTTGGTAGATGAGAACGAACATAAGCTACTTTTCATCGCGATAAACTGTACCTAGCCCACGCGGGTAAAACCGCGGGGCAGTTAATTTTTTTACATGAATTATGTAATTATTATTGCAGTAATCTTATACCACCAAAAAACGTCGCTAATGTAACGGAGCGGTAAAATTTCGCCGTCCATTGAAGCGGTGCCATTTCGCCAGCCTGCGCCGGCGGTAGACTGCCGGGGCCAGGTGGTCGGGTATCAGGGCTATCATGCATATGCGAGCATGCGTGCGTGCATGCCAAGTATTGAGTTTCCGCCTACCTGTGCGCTGAGCCCCTGACACACTGTACAGTGCAAACTGCAGACCTATATCGGGAACGGTCAAGGGAATGCAGACGATGTATTGAAAAAGTGTACTTAGGTACGTCAAAAAATCCGGGAATCTAATAAGACTATCAAAATCTCACGAAAATGACATATCGATTCAAAACCGCGGATAACGGATCAGGATCGATTATTAATTTCGGGTGTTAATGGAGCCTACTAGTGGGTACTACACCAATATTTGAGATTCTCTGGGGTCCATATTCATTTATTTATTTACATTATATTACACCACGAAAGCCAATTACCTAAATAATTCATAAAAAAACAAACATAAAAATATAGAATGTAAAAAAAATGTAACAACCATAATAGAAAAACAAAATAAACAATAATAAATTATAGGTCAAAAACAAAACAATATAAAAATAAATCAAATACAATGTCAAGGAATAAAATCAAACAAAAAACAATTAGATATCATGTACAAGCAAATGAATGTCAACATAATAAAGAGTCAATAATCACAACCATACAACCACCTTACACACTCCTCTCGCAAAATTCATATATAGTACCTATTTAAAAGCTTTCAGTTAAAAGTTTTCTAACCTAACCTAACCAATTGTGTTCCATAGACTAGATTCAACAGATAGGCGGCACGTTTGACCGTTGATTACTGCCCAATAATTACAGTAGGTACTGTCCAGAAGCTGTAACTACTTCCTATAGCCGAAAGAGATGCGTCGCAGCGGGCGATCAATTAACAATTAAGGCTAACATGTCATGTATAACAGTAACTCAACTTACTGTTTTAAACTACCATGGTCAAAAACATTAGAATTAGGTTTTATAACGGGATAATTACCATGTATTTGTTTTTGTTTGAGTTCTCGATATTTCGGCACTGTTGCAAGCGCCATGATCACGAGAATACTAAAAGTTTCTGCGGGTAGGTTTGTTGATGTTATAACGGGCAGACGTATCTATCTACCCAACTTGTCCGTTTTAAAAGATAGAAAAAAATATTGGAAATAATTATTTTTTTGTGCAATTCTGAGTGACGAGACAAGTCACTCGCTTGATATTACAGTTCACTGCGCTATTTGAATTTTGAAATTGTACAGTTTTTTAGATTTATATAGGAGTATTGTCATTCATGACAAAGTTTCTGTAGTTCAAAAACCTGTGCGGCAGTTCACTGCGCTCGTCGCCCTGGGACATTAGAAATATTCACTCTAGAAAAGGTACTTGCAATGTAGATCTCCTATTGTATATCTGAACAATTAAATCTTTAAATTCGACAAGGATATTAGAGGTAAAGTTTGTTGTGGTATGATATAGCTTATCTTCGGAACCACAGATCTAATTTTGAAAATTCTTTCTCTATTAGAAAGTTTTAATGTCTCTTTTTCAGGAAACACTCAGCTGTATAGCACTACTATTCTCTACCCTCTTCCGAATGGCTACTTATTGTTCTTTTGCCGGCGTAAGGAGGTCGGAACAGGCGTAGCTAGTTTTAAGTTTGACGTTTTAAAGTGATCACAATGTATCCTATTGAATAAAGTACTATTGACTTTGACTTTGACATACAAGTAGGTACATACCTAATAGGAATTCGTTTTATAGTGCACAGGAGTACCTAGGTATAATTTTGTATGAAGTTGATTAACTGTTTTACCTAACTTTAAATTAAGACTGTCCCGCACCGGCGCTCCTCAAAGGAGATCCGATTTCCCACTTTATTCGTGTGTGATGAGGAAGAGGACACACGGTCCCTGTCCTTATTTTATTCGCGAAACTGCAGTGTAAACTGAGCCTAATTCGTAGGTTACAGATTACGGCCTTAGGTTGGTATAATTTCAATCTAAATCTAAATAATTACTTATTTAATACTAGTTGCACCCTGCGGTTTCACCCGCGTCTTCCGTTGCGTCTTGCGAAAGTAACTCTGCCAGTATGTCTGTCTTTCACGCCTAAACTACTGAACAGATTTAAATGAAATTTGGTACAGAGATAGTCTAGAGCCTTTCTCAAGAACATAGGCTACTTTTTATCAAACTGTAGCCTACGCGGTTGGTTACACTATTTATAACTCAATAACGCCGGGATTAATTTTTATGATCTTCGATTTGTTGAATTTCTTTCCGCCCCTAACTATAAACTCAAATGTGTATAACTCAAAGGTGACTGAATGACTGACATAGTGATCTATCAACGCACAGCCCAAACTACTGGACGGATCGGGCTGAAATTTGGCATGCAGGTAGATGTTATGACGTAGGCATCCGTTAAGAAAGAGTTTTGATTAATTCTTCCCCCAAGGGGATAAAATAGGGGATGAAAGTTTGTATGAAACTTTGTCAATTTTAAACCGATCGGGCTGAGACTTTGCATGCATAAAGCTGTAGCCCACGCGGGTGAAACCGCGGGAAACAGCTTGTAAGTGATAAAACATCAATCTGTCCGCAATTACCTACGCTGTTCCGCCATCTCAATAAACATTCAAACTGCTAGATATAATTTCAAGTAACATCGTTGTAATTACCATCAGACGCACCATAAAGTAGCAGCAAATAATTTAATTAAACACTAATTACACTGAGCATCCTTTTTATATTAACTTCACGCTGTCTAGTAAATTGGCAATCAACTGTCGCCCTTAAAAAATGGTCAAAGTCGGATCGGTCAACTATTCTTTCTATTTAAACTATTTCACCTTACATATAGTTAATAATTTCCTTTAGCATTATAAGACGGGGAGACGTTTCCACCTGGTTGATTAAAAACATATTTAACTTAATTAAAGTTTATTTCGATACGAGCAGTGCCCCGCATATTTACCCGCATGTAGAGAAATGATATCGAAACATAAGATCGATACTATCAGTATCGGAAGAAATGTATCGAGTTAAAAAGACAGTATAATTATCTGATAAAATGGTACCCAAATGGCTTAAACTTTCCGATAAGAGTTGTACCGTAGCGTCACCATAGACCACGTCGTCTCGTCATCTAACATCAGGTGACTTGTGATCAAACGCTACCCAGTAATAAAAAAAAAATTAAGAAAGGTATATTCTGTATGGTTTTTCTCTGAAATTAAACAAGGAAAGGGATGAAGTAATCGTTAATTTACTTGATCTGTCTTGGTTGATCATACCTAGTATCTACGAGTATATCATCATCTAAATATATATAACTCAAAGGTGACTGACGGACATAGTGATCTATCAACGCACAGCCCAAACCACTGCACGGATCGGGCTGAAATTTGGCATGCAGGTAGATGTTATGACGTAGGCATCCGCTAAGAAAGGGTTTTGATTAATTCTACACCCAAGAGGATAAAATAGGGGATGAAAGTTTGTATAAAACTTTGTCAATTTTAAACCGATCGGGCTAAGACTTTGCATGCATAAAGCTGTAGCCCACGCGGGTGAAACCGCGGGGAACAGCTAGTATATCATAGATTGACAGTAGGTATACACTATGCCTGATGTATTTCGTTTTGATAGGAAAGTATCGAGTGGTCAGAAAAGTATCTAGTATCATAAAAAAGTATCCTGTACAAAGATGCTTGTCATAATAAATAAAGTATGGAGATTCCCACCGGAACGCACGTTCCTATCTCTATGCAAAAAAACATGTCAATCCGTCGCTCCGTTGCTGCGTAAAAGAAGGACAAACAAGCGTACTTTCGCATTTTTATTTCGTGTTTTGATGTCTCGTAATATCAATTTGTTTTACCAAGTTTATAATAGTCGAAGATCACGCGATTGGTTACACATTACTTACTTCGAAAGTAGTTGTATCTTGACGTAGCGTTGTCGCGAAACAAGGTGTGAATAAAGTTAAGGATCTACTCTATCATAAATTCATAACTTGGGTAGACCATGCAAGTCGTATAAAGATAAACATTTTATTTATGGGCATATTCACTAGGGTTGATAGCTACTGAGACACATTGAGCAGGAATATAAATTATGTGATATGTATAAAAAGCATTACCATCATTTGCCTGTGCTTTTGCCGAGGTGAGGAGGTTGAAACAGGCGTAGCAAGTTTTAAGTTTGTCGTCTTAAAGTGATCACATGTTCACTAAGTACATATATGTTTTGATTCCCTTATGAAATCACAAAATGTGTTAAAATATGCGACTTTAACGGTCATACATTTTGATCGCGTTGGCTGACCAGTTCAATTTTTTCACAGCTTATAGACCGTAGAGATAGCGAATTTGATATAAAGCTAAATTTCAACTTGATACCTCAAAGCGTTATTGAAAAAAAGGGTCTTGACAGACAGACAGACAGACGGACAATAAAGTGACACCCTATAAGGGTTCCGTTTTACCTCCAATTACCAGGTTAATCTGGAAGACGCGGCCCTGCGCGGCGTCGCGTGTTGGCGCGGAGCCATGTCCAAACCGTCTATATATAAGGAAAATATCAAAATACAAAACTTAGGTGACACTCCCCGTGAATCATTGAAGTCTATTCACGCTGCCGCATTAGCGTCAATGCGATTCAATGGCTATTATAGGTATCCATTGAAAGTAAACCACTAATCGCTCGGAAATACCGTGGGATCACCTCGCCGGGCTGAGGTCAACTGTGGAACTCATTACGGCGTCTGCGTCATAAGCTTAGTATTAGGAAGATGATGCTAGTTTTTATAATCTGAATTGAGCTAAGAAATGGCTTTACTAAGTGATAAAAAAATTCTAAGTCATGTTCATCATCAGCCGGAAGAAGTCCACTGCTGAACATAGGCTTCCCTCCTTGAACGTCACATTGAACGGCTATTAGCCATTTGTCTCCATCGGCTCCCTGCACCTTTTACAATGTCGTCGGTTCACCTACAAGTCCCCCGAACGTCTTCTGAGTCGTGGTCGCCACTCGAGAGCCTTTCTTCCCTATCGGTTATCGGTTCGTCGAGCGATGTAGTCTGCCATGAATGCAAATTCAGAGAGCTAAATTCAAAGTGAGTTAAAGAAAATAAAAGTCAAATGTCAAAAAAATATTTATTCAATAGGATACATTGTGATCAATTTAAAACTAGCTACGCCTGTTCCAACCTCCTTACGCCGGCAAAAGAACAGGCAAGAAACGCCCGGCAGGTAATTTTTTTGGCGCGATCACATTGTCAAATTTATTCTTATTACTAAATAGCTGATCCTCGCGGTTTCACCCGCGTGGGCTACAGTTTATCGCGATAAAAAGTATCCTATGTCCTTCCTCAGGGTTCCAACTATCTCCGTACCAAGTTTCATTTAAATCGGTCCAGTAGTTTAGGCGTGAAAGAGTAACAGACAGACAGAGTTACTTTCGCATTTATAATAAGTAAAGGGATTGATTGAATTGGAGCAAGTTCACTAAAATCCAGCTTTTTTTTGTCATCTAAATAGTCCGAAATTTTTTAATAAACTCTATTTACTAATAAGATTTATGTTGGTTGGTTGTGCACATTGGGATATGGAAACATGAAAATTAACGGGTCATTACGTCTGAGAATGCTGGATCGGTGTAGTATCATCAGTCGAGCCCAAGAATGCGTTTGACCTAATGTTTCCTATCAGGATCATCAAACTGATCTCCATGTCAGCTGATCGTGCTGATGCCCGCTTAGTGTCGTCCGCGACTGAGGCTAATGGCATCCGTAACCTCCATCCTAAACGTTTTTCCCAACATGTCATTAGGAGCGCTTGGTTCAAGTTAGGAGTTACAAGCTTTTACACTTTATAAAGTCACCAACTCCTTCGAAAGGTGCGCAAACAAACCCCAAATAAATTCCAAGACTTGTCGATGGTAAAACCGATCTATTTGTTTGCTCCGTAGTAGGATTTAAGAAAGTAATGTTATATGACTTATATGACAATGTGTACAACCAAACAAGAGAAATCTTATTAGTAAAGCTAATTAAAAAATATCGGACTATTAGATGACAAAAAAAAGCTTGGGTTTTTAGTGAACTTGCTCCAATTCAATCAATTAGTAATAGGAATAAAATTGTCAATGTGATCACACTAAAAAAATTACCTGCCGGGCGTTTCTTGCCTGTTCTTTTGCCGGCGTAAAGAGGTTGGAACAGGCGTAGCTAGTTTTAAGTTTGACGTTTTAAAGTGATCACAATGTATCCTATTGAATAAATAAAAATTGACATTTGACTTTTTTTGACTTTTGACTTATGCTATGATTTATAAAATTTGACTATTGATTAATTATTTATTAAAAATGACTGTACTGATTAATTTTAAAATATTATTAAGTTTTCTACACTATTGAATTAGGATATGCCTGTAATAATAGCTGTAATTGGATTAAATAAATAAATAAAACGAAACCATAGCAGAAAAGTTCATTAATGTCCGACCATTTAAATGGCAAAAAAACTTGTTGAGGGAACTTGCTCTAATTCATTCTAAATATGGAAAAATGTAATCGCGCTTAAAAAAAGACCAGCCAGGCGTTTCTTGCCTATTCTTTTGCCGGTTTAAAAAGGTTGGAACTAATTCGCTAGTTTTAAGTTTAAAGTGACGTTTTAAAGTGATCGCATGCTGTTACCTACTAAATAAATATATTTTGATTTGATTTGCAACCAAATCTTTTTAGAAAACTAATTTTAATAACTCCAAAGTTAACCCTTCACTGCTCGCTCGCACCAATCGCCCAAAATCCGTCAAGTCCCACAACTTTTTCTGAACATAACGAGAGCGTGTATCAAATTTGATACATCGCCATTCGGCTCCACCGCGGCATTCTACACATTCCTTCGCGGGTACAAATCGACCGATGATAATTATTGTAATAAAACAATATTATGATACTGTCACATACGCTGCAACCTAAACCGAAATCATCATCATCAGCTGATTAAATTAAATCCCACCCGCAGCCTTCAGCCTAATGTCCAGTTTTTTGATCCGCAACTTTGTAAACTTTGTACCTAATTCATTTATTCAATAGGATACATTGTGATCACTTTATAACGTCAAACTTAAAACTAGCTACGCCTGTTCCGACCTCCTTGCAAAAGAAGAAACGCCGTAACTTTTTCGGCGCGATATTGACAATTTTATTCTGATTACTAATTGATTAAATTGGAGCAAGTCCACTAAAATCCCAAGCTGTCTATATAGGTGACGGTGACCGCTTACCATTACCCGGAGCGGCTGCTTGTTCGAGTGCATTTTTTTTGTGTGCTCAGAACTTTCGACTGGGTGAGCCGATTTTGAATATTCCGGGATGAAAAGTAGTGTATGTGTTAATCCAGGGTATATAAGCTACCTCCATTCCAAATTTCACTCAAACCGTTCAATAGTTTTTGCGTGAGAGAGTAACAAACATCCATAATCCATCCTACAAATATTATAAACGTGAAAGTTTGTGAGTATGGATGTGTGGATGTATAGATGTATGGATGTTAATGGAAAAAGGTTCCTACACGATAACGGGAAAATGCGGGTGAAACCGCGGGGCGCACCTAGAACATCCATACATCCATACTCACAAACTTTCACGTTTATAACATTAAGTAGGTTCTATTCAATTTTGTTCCATGGATGTACCCTATTGATCTCGGGAATGGATCACAAAAAGCTGTCGGTATATGGTATCGACGGCCGTGGCAGCAGGGCCACTGCGTGGATGTGACCGTATTGTTAATGAGACTCTTCTATCTGACGCTAAATTTAGTGTCAGTAACGGGACATGACGAGGTACAGTCAGCGACAAAAGTAGCTGATCATACTCAATTTTCCAAATGCTTATTAGATCAGCAATGTTTGTTTTTTCCTTACAACTTACAAGGTTGTGTTTGACCATAGCACAATGCAAATGATGTTAGGTGATGATTCAGTCGAAGGTTAGTGTTTAAGATCATACAGTGAATCGGAAAATTTGTTTTTGTTCAGCGACTTTTGTCGTTGACTGTACGTGCTAAAAAATTGAGGGACTAGCTACTACTCTTTTAACAGTAGTTGTAGTTTGTATCACTGATGTTATAGAGCTCTGTATATAACCGAACATATCGGATTACCGAAATGAAAATCTATCCAAAATCGTAATGGAATCCAATATAAAAGTTTTGAATGATTTCAAATAAAGGTGAAAGAATTATTTCTTAGTTATTTTATCATTAGAAATAAACACAAATTTAGTTTATCTATTTGTATTTTACTTTTACAATTCCTTTAAAAGATAGTATTTGTATTTGAAACTATATGGAACTGATGGATAATCTGAAATATGTGATATCCGTAACCGCATCTGAAAACATTTTAAATTATGATTTTGGGGACAACGGGACACATAACTTCAAAGCAGGAATCTACCCACTCAAAGGGAGTCGTAGGTTATATAGGATGTTCTAATAGACTAGCTTCTACACAAGAGGATCATAGTATTGAAAGGTTTCGTCATAACTTGAAACTGGCACATTACTTCCGAAACGAATTACAAAAGTCACATTTACTAAAACGATAATTACAACTTATCAAAAATTCAACTTCGCTGCAAAAAAGCCATTACGGCAAGTCGTCGGAAGTAAAAACTTTCACCTTTGCTCATGATGAATCCCTTAACGTATCAATTTTAACCCCTAATTACCCGCGGTCTGGGAGGCCGCCACGACGATGCGCGAGCCTCCTCGTAGGTAGGGATCTGCGGATACATATGTTTACTAACTAACTAACTGTTTCCGACGGCTCAGCGACCCAAAGTGTGTCTTGACCTCTAAATGAGAGAACGCCACTCTTTTCTGTCCTGAGCGATTTCAGCCGAGTTCAGAATCTGGAATTCGCGTAGTTTACATCTGGAGTTACTCATATATTATTAGATTACGTACTTATTTTTTTTTTATTAAACTTTCTAACAGATTTATCACAAATCATGTGGTATAAATAAAAACAACCCTCATGGACAGAAAAGAGTGATGAAATAAAAAATAAGAATGTAAATAGTGTACAAGGTACAATAATTAACAGGACAAATACAACATAAAAGAAATAAAAATGCTTAGGTGTGCTGAATGTGCACCTGTGCAGTGTGCACCGTAGACACAAAATTGAGCTCTTACATAATAATGTGATAAATACATAAACATATTCATGTCAAAGTAAACACTATTCACATACCTACATCTACTAACTCCCTAACTTTCGCATATATACTATCAGAGTGATGATTTCGCAGTCTACGATTGAAGTAATAAAATTCTACAGTAGCTGCCAGCCTAGCGTTATTGATGTTTCAACCGCATTAACCAACGTCGGCAAATTGAAGTGGCTATCACGCAGGTGTCAAAAGCTCTGCCGAAGTGAGGTAAAAAAGATCATCAGCTATATAACACGTGGAAATTGCTGGCCAAGCCTAAGGACGGTACAGTCGGTAAAGATGTTGTATCATTTCCGCCTTACGGGATAGTAATTAATCAAGTACATCTTCTAATCTATAAAAATCTCATGTCACAGTGTTTGTTATCGAAATTTTCCGTAACGGCTTGACGGATTTTTATGAAATTTTACGAAAGTGTATATATATATAGTAGATCAGAAATTAGTTCGGCTATTTTTTATTGCGAAAAAGTTTAGGTCAGAATCGCAGGGCGCAGTAGTATTTTACACTAGTATTTTTAAACTTTCACTAGTATTTTAAAACTTTAATCGATACTTATTAATGGTATGGGTAAAGGATCCAATGCTTGCCGTGGCTTCTCCTTCGGGTAAGTGGAAAATTCTCCAGGATTTACAAGTTTTTTCTATATTTATGTACTGTTCGCTTAGACATTTCAACATTTAACAATATGTTACAGAAGTGGTCTCAGAAATCATAATTATACAAAAAAATTTGAAAATTTTTTTAAGCATCGAAAAATATTTTTGACTATTTGTTCCATGTCCGCGTAGTTTCTGGCACCCTAGGTACAGGAAACTCTAGTTAGTGTTATGTATTGTAGGTATGTGATTATGTGGGCGTTATTATTGTTATTATTCTTTTCTACAGTTTCATGGTGTTGATGACACATCTGTTTTATTGTTAGTCTGTGCCGAGCGCGTTAAGGCGAAGATTTCAAGATAATGGTGAAAATTGGGGTTAATTACAATTCCCTGTAACAATAATAAGACAAAAAATATGTGTACTTAGGTATCACAATAAAATATGTTATTTTACAAGATACAAGTAATGTTTGAAATAATATGAAAAATGTCTCTATGTTTTCTAAAATTAATAATTAGGTCAAAGCCACTACTTCTTTCTTAGTGGTTTCAGCCATGACAACTCAAAAAGCTCTTTAAGCTAAATTTTGCAAATATGTATTGCCTCGGACGGCCTTAAGAATATGTTTTAACGTTTTCGTTACTTCCAGAGGTCTCAGGTGCCTGCGAGGTGAGGCTATTGACACCCAAGCCTTAACGCTTGTTTTTATTAAAATGACAATATCATAAATCATACGACGTGAGATGATTTATTGGAGCTCGTTGTAGGACAGGCGCGGGCGCAGCGCTGAGAGACCGGCTTTCTGTGACACTGATTTTCGGTGATTCGGTGTCGCAATCGCTTTTGAAGGGTTAAGTTTTAGGCTTTTAATTTTGCGAAATGTTATTACCATTGGTCAAAATTAAAAATAATGGTTTTTAATAGGTTAATGTGATCACTATAAGACGTCAAACTTTAAACTAGCTATATACTGCCCCTGATTTTTCACGTCCCGTAGGTAATTTTTTGGGTCACTCACAAATACTCGCGATTTTTTATTTTAACATTGTCAATAGCCACATCATTTCTTAGCACCAGGTAACTTGTGGTGAAACGCTACCCTGTAAAAGGTAAAAAAACTAACTTCTAGTAATACTTTTGTGATCAAAATGAACACCTACTTGCTAATTGCTATTTTACTATCCTGTTTCAAAACTAAATTCTAATGACCATTGTTATTTTATATTTATGTAAAGAAATTTCTTTAATTTTAATTTTCCCGCACCACAAACGTCATCGAGTCAGACAGTGACATGACAAATGTAATGAGTAATCTATGACAAAGATAACCTAAAAAAGGTCTCGTAAACCTCGTAGTTGAGAGCGAAAAATGTATATATTAAAGATACCATTGTTAATTAGTGTGATTTGGGAAGACATTGTGATTAATAACATTAAATGTCGTTTCTTTTCTTGCAGGCATGTAAGATTTTGTTGCTAAGTACTTTCATTTCATGTGAATCATAGTGTACGTGTAAAATAAACACAATAAATCTTTTCTTACAGAGAAACTCAATTTTGTTTGATTGACCGTGTCGTCCAAATCACAGAAACATTTGAAATTGTCTTATATTTATTTGGTATCTTCTAAATTATGCACGTACGTTTTTCCATAGTCCGGTCAACAGTAGGTACTACCGAAAGGAAAATATTAACCGTGGTACGGCGACTGTACCACGGAAAGTAACAATTAACGCTGGTCTGGTCGACTGTACAGTCAGCGACAAAAGTAGCTGATCGTTCTCGATTTTCCAAATGTGTTTCAAATCAGTAATTATTACTTGTGACGCGCCGTACCAACGATTCCCAAATGCACTCGCCTGACCGTTCAAATGTTCCCGCGCCTAACGTTTCGGTGGCGGGTCCAACCAGCGGCGGCGTACGCGCGTTGCCACACGAGCGCCGCCCGGCGGAGGGATTAAGAGAGATTCGGGCGCGCGACGCCAACAAGAGGGCGGTTCGGCGTCCCGCGCGATACATTTAATTTTAATTCTAATCGTGTATTGTATTTTCTCTCCGTGTCCGTGTATTGTTTTAAGAGCATTAAACTCTTTTTACTCATATAAAGTGCTGTATTATTGGCTGCTAGTCGGGCTTTATTAAATACTGTTTTATTTACATTTTACATGGTATCATTTTGACCACAACATAACACACCTGATTTTAGGTGATGATGTCAAAAATTGGTGTCTAAAATGATGAGGATAATAGAAAAAGTGTGATTGTTCAGCGACTTTTGTCGTTGACTGTACTACCGAAAAGATTTTTAACCATGGTCCGGTCAACAGGACTATCGCGACTGTACCACAGACAAGAAGCGATGGCAGTTTAGAAGTATACTGACAATATTATTACAAAATATGCTATAAAAATATTTTTTTCAGTTATTATTTCGAGAATAGAATGTACAGACCCAGGCTCGACGTTAGTTAACTGGAAATATTCATGTCTGCATCCCATTAAATCAACAACGGATCCTAACTAACGACTTAAGAACTGTAGACAAAGGCTTTCCTTTAAATTATTTCAAGTGGGATTGTTCACCCACTCTGTTCAGACGATCACTCCCACAACCCGTGTTAGTATTGACAAGTATTTGCAATGCTGTCAATACTCTACGGAAATTGCTAATTCTCAAGCTATCTTTGCCTCGTGGGTGTTTTAGAGAATCTAGGGTTGAAGGTAGAATTTATGGTTGTCTACTTTTATATTTTACTACTAGGTGGTTTCACCCGCGTCTTTCCGTTATCCCACAGTACCCTATGTGTTAATCCAGGGTATAAGCTATCTCAATTTTAAATTTCATCAAAATCAGTTTAGTAGTTACGGTGATACGTGGTAACAAACATTCACACATGCACACACACACAAATTAATATTAGTAGGACAAGCAACTTGCCCTGGCTTCACATGGGAAGGCAAAGGTATTATATTTCTAAAAAAGTATATTAATAATGTGGCACGTGAAAATTACAATATTTTCCTTCACCGAAAGCTCAAGCTCATTACAAGAATCGAACCCAGCCATGGTCAGAATACTAGCCGACCGACACCACTACCACTGAGCTATTATCGCTCCACCTACTGTTAAGAAGCCAATTAAGTTAATTATTGAAATCAACTTCATGTCTCTTGTAACAACACTGAACAAACACAGACAAGTGACAAATAAACTGACACATACAAACAAAATCAATACACTCCCCAAGAAATATGGCCGCGTCATCATTTTGATATCTCGTCCAATTAGTAAGAAAAACAACGGGTGATTATCGACAAAACAATACTCGACACTGACACATTATTTCGATTGTGCTACGGAATAGCCACCTTTTCATACAAATCTATTACAGCATCACTCAAACAACTACCAAACCTATCTCTTTAGTCCTAAAGTTCAAATTTAAATGTCATCGGAGAACCCGCTTGTGCTACTATAGAAATGAACGTGTATGCTCGAACAGTAGGAGGCTTATTACGGCGTCGGGAGTGAACGTGTGAACGGGAACGTGCGTTTGACAAACGCGCTGGGCAGTGCATTGTCCGCGCGATTGACCGATGGAACAATACTAGCGGATGATAAATAATATTATGTCTGGCCGGAATTAGTTCGTGGTTCGTCGGGGAAACGGGGAAAATTGTGAGGTTTTGATAAATGTGGGTACGCCTGAGAGACGTAGGACAAAATAATAAAAAAACAAATATGCAGCAAAATTTTGAAATTTATATTAAAACTAGCTGTTGTCCGCCGTTTCACCCGCGTGGGCTACAGTTTATCGCAATAAAAAGTAGCCTATTTCCTTTCTCAGGCTCTAGACTATTTGTGGACCAAATTTCATTTAAATCGGTTCACTAATTTAGGCGTGAAAGACAGACAGACAGAGTTTCTTTCGCATTTATAATATTAGTAGGGATGATTTGTACATTCCATGTGCAAATAAGTCAACACTTAAAAATTCTCACTGATCTAATATATTCTTTAAATATTTTTATTCCCACTATAGTAGGTAAGAGATGGCAAAGTCGATCATGGAGCATGATTGCCTAGAAAATACTTATTCTCTTTCGACTTGAAAGCTACCAAAGTTATACTTACCTGTCGGGAAACAAAGACGCTGGCTGGGTCTTCCAATCCTTCCCCGTTCGAATATTTTCAACTCTCCTCACTATATTAGTGCATTTTACCAACCCACATAGAAAAAAACAACGTAATCAAACCTCACAAACTTTAATCGACCTGCCATTTACCAACAAAGACGAAACCTTAATTAATCAGGAATCCGCTATTCACACATCTGACAGCCAAAAAGGCTTGTCGTGCAGCACATTTGAATAAAATACGTTTTTAATCAAAACAATGAGCTTGTAATGAACAATAATTCGGGATTATTTTAGTGTTGTGTCGTATTACAGTACGAATTTCACATTAGCTCTCTCGCCAGTATCACGTTTCATTCGTTCAATGGATCCGTTCGTTCGTGAATGAGCCGAGACGTTCATTCATCGGGATAATGAGGGGGAAATAAATAAAATAATTAGTGCGGTGTTGAATCGTTTAGCGTTATCACGAGTATTCGGGTTTGAATGGGATCTCATTTGGTGTCGAATAGCGATCGGTGTAATACAAATGTTTTAGCGATAATACAAATCACGGCTTGAGCTAAAACAAGCTTTAAGAGGACGACTCAGAAATGATAATGGGTGGGGAATGGGGATATTACAACCATTTTTGTTTGTAATTATGATAGTAAAAAAGCAAATCTTTAAGATACATAGCTCCTGGGGGCTTAAGAAGAAATTATACTAAAATGTATACTTATATTGTACGTAGTACATAATACCTTACAAATTTAATGCTGGTATATATTCTAGAATGAGGCTCAAGCGATTGAGTCTTTCATTTCATACAAATACCTACGCTACTCAAATATTGATCAACACTTGAGCGCCATACTACTCGTAGAATAACCAGCCTTAGTTTCTAAATCTATTGAAGCCTATAGGTAATTGTAAAGGTACCTGATTAACATTTCGACATTTCAGAACGCTAACAAGGCGCTATACGTGACTATGCGATATCAAATATCGCTCAACAAGCTTTATAAATAAACGAATCAATTGGAACCGATTATAAATATATTTTTTAAATCTAAACTTTGATCTGAGGTTCTGAATCTTTTTTCTTGCACTTTTTTCTTGCGACGTTTGCTTTCCAAGACGTATACTAAAACCGTAAAATCATCATCATCCTATTACATTCCCACTTCTGGAATACAGGCCTTTGTATTTTCTTTTTTATGGCGAGAGAGAAAGAGCATCACAGAGAGAGAGAGAGAGGGAGGGAGAGAACCTAACACAGAGATGTCACTAAAATGGCAAGGAAAGTATTGGGTATTCAAAAATAGTTAGAACCGGGAAATAGCTCAGGATAGAGAGGCGTGGCGCTCTCGCGTATCGGAGGCCAAGACACAGACACACTTTGGGTCGCTTAGTTAAAGTAAAAGAGGTATATAATATACTAATTTCTGACTATATAAAACAATTCACTGGAAGCCCCTCAAACAGGCTCCCAATTTGACAGCCTCTGGGTTTGAGCATGAATATAAGGTTTATCGCCTTTTAATTTGTACGCTGGCGTTTGATTGATACACGGAATTGTTAAATGATGCTGAAGAGATTACGTTACTTACGATGGATGACTTTGAAAGATACCTTCATTATGTTCTTTTGATATGATAATTAAACTTCCGGTATATTAGTACTTACTGTTATTTTTCTGATTTTATACTACATGCTAATAATGTCTTTTTAAGCTAATTTTGGCTGAATAACAAAATTACGTGAAGTAAAGTCATGTAATATGTAGAGTACCTATAATAATATTCTTAATAAGTACTACATTATACAATTAATACGAATGTACAATTTTAACAAAAACCAGACCCCAAAACCAAGTTCCAAAACTTAGAAATACCAACGTCAAAAGACTGGTACAATAGCCTTAATCTTACATATAGATACAACATATACATATAGATCCAAAACCGCGGATAAAGGATCAGGATCGATTATTAATTTCGGGCGTAAATCATATCCACAACAAGATCGGATAAAACGTGCAATCAGAGATCGAAAGAGTCCTAAACAGAAATAACCGACGCATTGAAGGTGAGTTTGTTACAAATGCACAAAACGTCCTGTAAAAAAATGATGTCATTGAGAGACTAAACAAAAAATATACCTCATGCAAAACGACATTCTTTTGTTTAGAACCGAAAACTAAATCCAACGAGCGCTTAGAATTAACACATTGCAGTTCTAACAAAAACAGTGCGCTAAGACATTGATTAATGAAATATCCGCTAATGTAATCACAACAACTTCAACAGCTACAATAGCGTTTTTAATCATCAACACAATGAGTCCGTATTACTTCGGATAAAGCGCGCGCAATCAAAGAGTTTGCGAATGAGCCCAACACCTGCCGCCTGGCCTTTCAGTCTGCCGACTGTCAGTCTGCCGATTGTCAGTGTGTCCTCTGTCGGTTTGTCGGTGTGTTGTTCGTTGCGCGGATGCTCGATTAATCACCAGCGCGATCTTGCAAATGACAGTTAATATTGGCCTTGTGTTTGGTGCGAGGAGTGAACGGTAGCGGGGACGGCACAGAGTGGCTTTTGCTTTTTGACATCTGTCAGTTTGACTAGTCACGTGGTGTAAAATGACGGTGTGGTCAAAGTTGGCGCCACGCTATGCCTGGATTTGGAACTGGTTCTCAAGAAAGGCAGTACACAGTACACACCAAGTGATCCAAATAATGCTTGCACCAAGTTTTACTTGATATTTTAATTATAATATTTTCCAGAATCGAAGTTCATTTCAAACAGGATTCAAACCTAAAACTACAAGTTGCAAATCGTCGACCCTACCATTGAGATATCAATATTGCATTTAGTGTATAAATATAAATTGCGAGCGTGAAATATCAGTTCATCTATAGAACTCATTCACTGATTTTCTTAAATAATTTAAACATAATATAAACCCCAAAATAACTTCTATTTAACATCTTACAGGGTAGCCTTTGACCACAAGTCACCTGACGTTAGTGACGAAGTGGTCAAAGCTGTTAACACTTTACATCATGCATGACGTGCCGCGTTCACATAAAAATACTTTGAGCGCAGCGCTTTCTCCCGCTACCGCCTCTACCTCGAGCCAGGGCGAGCGCAATCCTCCTCCACTTGTCAATCCGCTGCTTGATTCCTCTGCATTCACGGGTGAATACTGTGTCATTGCTGAGCCGACAGTAGGTATAGGTATATAATACCTACCAGCGCGGCGGCGGGAGCATTTCGCAATTACTACTATTATGAAAATACGGGTAGGTAGGCCTTCCAGAAAAGCTATGTAAAGCCAGCTTTTGTGCATTGGTATGATTGTTTTTGCTGGTGTGCGTGCATGTATATGTGTGTGAGAGAGTGTCGCTTTTTGTTTTATTTTAATCTGATTCTTTTTTCTTCTTAATATAAAAAGGAGGTAAAGTTTGTAGTAAGTAGGTATGTGACGACTAATCGCCAGAACGACTGATTCGATTTTGAAAATTGTAACCCTATATATTCATAAGCTATGTTTCGTTGTGATCAATTGATATTCTTTGGGAAACTTCACGTGGGTGACACTGTGGGGGACAGCTGATAGTTACAATACAAAGCCAACTAGCAGGAGCAAATTTTTTTATTCTGTTCAGCACAACCAGTAGGGCAATTCTAATTCACTCGGAAAGATTTCGTGTCGGATTCGACGTCACTTTCGCTTCACGGAAACGTTTTCCGAGAGCAAATAGGTGACGGAAACTTTTTCGAATCCGTGGTCGGAAAAGTTTCCGAGTGAATTAGAATCGCACTGCTGGCCTAGTTATAATATCATTAATTAAATTAATTAACCATTTTTCTATGATATTTTTTTTAATTTAACTATTGTTTTGTGAATAGGAACTTAGTCTGCTGCCCAGCGTATTAAATGAAGATTAAAAAAAAAATTATGACAGCTCTTACGAAACATGTTAATTGAATCCATAAAGATCTCAAATTTCATCCTACATTCCTTTTCACGCACATTAGAATCCCAATGAAACATCCCTACTTAGTTAAAAGTTTACCAAATGATGCCCTTTGTTACCGAGGGTCGCTAAAATGCGCAGCTCCTCATTGAAAAGTAAAGCAGCAGGCCATTAAAGCGAGGGCCCTAAGACAATAGAGTCGAGGGCCCTCGGCTTGAGCCCTGTTTGCGCGGCTAAACGCCCTTACACCATATTGTTGACATTTTGTAGCTGCGTCGGAATGTTTGCGTGTACCACACGACAGGTCTTGCTTTAGTTGTATCTATGGTTTTCTTTACTTAAGTATTTTCTTTAGTCCATAGGACGTGGGTTCGAATTCTTCAATTAGCTTGAGCTTTCGGTGAAGGAAAACATCGTGATGAAACCATAGCTTGGTGGTAGGGTATTTTCTAGTACTCGCCTGGCTAGCTACCACGCTCTTGTTAAGAATCTGTCGCCAAGCACCTATCGGTGTGCTCCGGCAGCCTCACTTGAGAGCCAGTTCCCTGTCCAGGTGTAGCGTGGCGCCATCTTCTACCACATCGTCACTTAACATCAGGTGACTTGTGGTCAAACGCTACCGTAAGTAGCAAGTACAACTTCCGCTACGAGCGCTCTTCCCATCACAATGTAAATGAACAAGTCGATCGTCCTGATTTTTGTCACTGCTCTGCTAATCCATAATCCCGTGTTTGTCCACAGGGAGGGTGGCACCCTCGCTACCCTCAATCCCGTGTAGTGTCGAAGCTTAATCAAGTGTTTGAAGTTCTCAATGTTTCTTTATGCCTCAATAGTGCTGCCGTTTAAGAAGTGAAATGCTTACACGTCGTAGGGGATGCTTTTAGGGGTAATCGCGTTTGCATGGCAAGGATAATATTTGCATGTTACATTAGTATTGATAACGGAAGAGTTCATTCAAAAAAGATGGGTTTATTCGCATTTTGATCTTTACTTATCAGTAGGAAGATAAGAAAAGGTGCAGAAGACAGTCATAATATCTGAATTACTCCACGTTGCCCCACCAACTTGTCCCACTGGTAGGGCAAAGTGGATTGTTTGATTGAAATCTACTTTGCCCCACTCTCATTACAAGGATTTTAAATTGTGCAGTTCAAATTTCTGGTTGGCACGAAGAATGGGCGCTTAGCATAAGGCGAGTGACGTGTTCATCTCAAAAGTTATTTTTATTTGTGCTAGTCCGTAAAATAAACGTAATCCTGGTGAGGGAGTCAGAACTGGTATGTGAATGTTTGACCACAAGTCATTTAATTTTAAGTGATTATAAGGCCGATGGTGGCGACAGGCGCCACGCTGCGCCTGGATTGGGAACTGGAAGAACTTAAACTTGGATCTTGGGAGTTTTTTTTCAAGATAACACTGTAAGTAATAGCAATGGACAATACTTACAAACGATAACCGTGAGAATGTTGACCCTACCATACATTGAAGATTTTTGAAGTTTCATTGACTCGTGACGAGTAAACATCACTTTATAGAGAAGCCTATCTGTTTATTTAATATTGCGTCAGGAGCACTTAATAATAATGCTATTGTAAAATTGCTAAGCACAACTTTAGGGTCTATTTCTGCTAGAGCTACGAGAACTGTGCCAGGTAAATAAGAAAACGTTAAAAGGTATCTAACATAAAAAAAGATGTAACAATTTAAAAAATCATCAATCATTTTTACAAGTGAAAAGTTGGGTCGGCAAAATAAACCTTTTTCAGGCAACCTAATATTACGAAAGTGGTATCAGATTTTTACTTTCAACAACGTAATACAATTTGTTTGCATTTAAATACATTTTCTTTAGGCTCAAGTTACAATTTTACCTTTCACTGGTTCAACTATACCATTAACTCTTTATAAAAGGTAAACTAATTAGCAACTAGCACCGTCTCATAAACCTCCTATAAATATTACACTACAAAGGCCCACTTGAGCAACAGCTAAACGTTCTGAAATATCAAACGAAAACCGCTTCTGAATCGCGAAATATTAAAATGGAATAACAAATCAACGTCTCAAGCTAACAGACCACTCGACTGCCCCTCGTGCCTGTAAAACCCTGGATTTCTTTGACGAACCATCCCTCTTCTCTCTCACTCACTCTTTCACGAAACTCCGTTTGTTAGAAAAAGATGGAAGAGTTGGGTAGTTTGGACGCATGAAAATTGAATGCTCCGTAGCTTATACAGGATGTTTGTGAATAAAATTGAATATTCAGAGGTTGCGAAAATCACGGTTATCCGCCCTGTGATGGACTTACTGTCCTCTGAACTATTACGTGTTTGTTGCCATCTAGGTTATAGAAATAATATACATACAGAAACTTTGTCAATTTTTATACATACATTATACTACCTGCTATAATTTTCGAATTTAGTTGCTTTAATGGAATCAAAATGGTATAGTAAGAACTACTTTGTTTCTGCTATCAAACATAGGTTTGTGATATAATTTCAGGTAAGTACATTAAAACGTTTCTAAATGTCTTGACTTAATTTCTAACTGTTTTTCAATCATGCTCAAACAAAAAATGGCATACCTACGACCTAATTCAGCAATCAAAAATATAAATTAACCATAAAATAACCATAGGTAACTACGAAATAAATAGATTTGTTAACTGTCAGGTTTTTGAAACGGAATATTTACCATCTTCTATAATATAAAAATGAATCGCAAAATATGTTGGTAAGCGCATAACTCAACAACGCCTGGACCAATTTTACCAATTCTTTTTTTTAAATGTTCGTTGAAGTCCAATAATGGTTTTTACGGTGAGAAAAATCGAATAATTGCCGGGAAAACACTAAAATTAGCCCTTTTCTTTTCCCCATACAAACGATTCGTAATAATACTTAAGTCAATTTGAACTTTAATACCATACCATAAAGTTCAAGTGTTAGTAGAGAGGTTCCGGGAAGGCAAAACAATTGAGTGACGTTAGTATTGTATAAATATTGATGTCTGTTTTCAATAAAATTAGGGATCCTTACTAAAACTCCAATAATGTGTGTATTATAATTTTTGCGTTTTTGCTAAATACCCGTGCGAAGCCGGGGCGGGCCGCTAGTGTGTAATAAAAAATGACTTCTCTAGCTGTCTGTATGCCATAGCAATAGCATAAGGTAGAATATTTTGGCAATAGCATCTCTTCTATACACGTAATAAGCTCCCCAGTCCTAAGCCCGACGAGCCCTTTGTCAGCTGTAGTAAATTAAATTTCAGGTGCCGTGCAGGTGACGGGCATTCATCCCTCAGACCCAGCGGTGGGCAGGAGTTGTGGAATCAGCCAGATAATATGAAAGGCATAACTGAAACATTTAAATAAATAAAATAAAATAAAAATAAAATAGCCTTTATTGCTGCTTTTCCTTACAATTAGTACCTATAATATGCATGCCTACTTACTAAACACTTAATTAATATAATCTATTCTATTATTTTAACTATCAGCAACTGGATGTTTGTGTAGAACAGCTTGTCTGTCGACAAAGGCCTCCTCTAGAGATTTCCACATATTCCTGTCTCTTGCTAAACGGGTCCTTATCGGTCCATACCATATTTTATTTTATTTATTTATTTATTTAATAATGCACGCACAATCACATAGGTACATAGCTCTGACCCCTAACTAGAATTTCCTGTATCTAGGGTATCAGAAACTACGCGGATCAAGGATCCACAACACCCAGACACAGAACAAATACTTGCGCTTTTTTTTTTTCAATGCACAAATATTTGTCCTCTTGCGAGAATCGAACCCGCGACCTCACGCTTCGCAGTCGGCTATTCGCCCATTGCGCCACATCGGTCGTCAATTTATCGTTAATCTTCTTGAAAAAGAGGTAGAGTTTCTCATGAGCACTCTTTATTTTCAAATACGACTGGTGGATGTCCTGCATAATTCATCATCATCAGAAACCAAATGAAACATAATTAAACTAAACAAATTCACAATTAATGCTTAGATTAAATTAGATAGATTGGGTTTTAATAAGGATGCCAAAAATTACAAATAAAAAAAAACATTTATTTCATATAAAACATTGTCTAAAAGGCATTTTAAAATGTCGATACATGGGTTTCCTGGATATAAGTCGCCAGATGATTGAAAATACGAATACTGGAGATGTAACTACTTTTTTCGTAGATCCTCGATTCAAATCAACAACCTACGAATCGCAAGCCGACGCCACCTCCGACCACAGCGTCACTTAACATCAGGTGACTTGTGGTCAAACGCTACCCTGTAAGAAGTTAAAAAAATCAATAAAATATCAAAAACCTGCTAAAACTCTCGATTACGGTGTCAATCACACCCACCCTAACTCGAGGAAGATTTAATTGATTGGAAACTACTCGCCGGTGTCACCGGCCACCAATAGATGTCACTAGCACAATGTGGGAGGTGGGCGGACGCTATTACTGACCCATTATGAATTGAAGAGGCTCTGCAGAACTAGGGGCATACTAGCGTTACGAAAATTCGTAATTTAAGGAATTTAAAATATTTTTTGTGATAAAAGTTATTCACACCAATTGAAATGTATCACACACATACTTACCTACATTCATCATCATCATCATCAGCCTTATACGTTCCCACTGCTGGGCCTCTGGCTGTCTCTCAGAGAGTGAGAGAGAGAGAGAGTTATGGGCCGTAATTTATTTTATTTATTTATTTATTGATATACATGCCCCTGGTGAACATTACAGTTACCCAATTCGTTCACCAGGAACTAAAAACACTACAAATTTAACAAAATAAAATAAAAATAACAAATACATAATACTAGTAATAAAAAATAAAACAAATAATATTAAGAAAGAATTACAAATAAAATTATATACATTATATACATATTCAATCTACATTAATTATTACGTAGTATTTAATTTTTTAATTATGAAAAACAAACAGTTGTTAATTGATATATTATGAGAACACTAATAATGGAAACTGAGAAAACATAAACAGTTTTTGCTTCATTAAAAAAACTAGCTGCGCCCCGCGGTTTCACCCGCGTCTTCCCGTTACCCCGCAGGAACCCTTTTCCGGGATAAAAAGTAGACTATGTGTTAATCCAGAGTATAAGCTATCTCCATTCCAAATTTCACTCAAATCCGTTCAGTAGTTTTTGCGTGAGAGAGCAACAAACAAACATACATACATACATACTCACAAACTTTCGCGTTTATAATATTATGTAGTAGGATACATTTTCATACAATATTAATAATTTTTGAAGCACTTTCCTAACGATATCATTGAAATGGACAAAATTAATGTTCTTGGTAATACACAGACATTTGCTACTTATCTCCGAGCAACCTCCATAAAAAGTTTTAACACTAATCACTAAAGTGCTAAAGCAACAGCAAAACCACTCGCAGCTAATAAAAAAAATTCTTTAACACTCAGCAATTGAATTACCGTTTGCAATCCATACCGAGTAATTTTCACACGATTGACAATTATTCTCAACGTTTTTTATCCAAACAAACCACTTGCTCTAATCTCTCCCAAGATTACAGCATTAAGTCATACAGACAGACAAACAGACTTTTTCCCCGGAGTAACGAGAGAACGTTTCCCTAACTACAATGATAGTCGGTGGAATAAGTTATCGCTTCTGTCTTGACAAATACGCGTCGTTTATTATGGTAACGGAATTAGTGAGGACGCGGGGAGAGGAAAAAAGTCGTAGTGATGTGATTGACGATAGTCTTGTATTCTAATTCAACAAAGTCTTGATCTTGACATTTTTTAAAACGATACAGGAACATGATTGAAATTACAGCCAGTTTCCAATCCAGCTATAGTGTAGTGTGGTGCCACCTTCAAACGCGTAAAGTAACTTTGATCAAACGCTACCCTGTAAAAGTTACAAAAACTGCGAAAAGAAATTACTGGGTTGAGCAAATTAAAAGAAAAAAAAATAATAAGTAAAATAAATAGTAGGTAGGTACATGTTATTTAATTTTACTCTATTAGTCTTCATCAAAAACTCAAGTATCTTTTCTGAACTGAAGCCCTCAATGTTTTCATTTATTAGTTGAACATTACCTAACTACTTATAAGCAACTCTAGATTTTATAAACGTCTTCAAAAATTGAGGAACTCTGAAAAATACTATACCCAATAGGTGCGACAGAGATGTCCCGTTCTCGATAGATAGTATTTTTAAAATATGTATTGAATATGTAAGAAAAACTAAAAAATGAATAGATAAAAAAACAGACTAAAGTCTAAGAATTATTTATTTCACTTTACTTCGAAAATGACTGAGTGAGTGAGAGACTAAGTCCCCCATTCTGTCCCCTCTCTAGCCCTAAGACATCGAGCTTGACAATTAGCGTCCGCAGCAAGAAGTGCATCTCACGGCACAATGGCAGACGATCTGGATCATCCGATAACTGTTATAGTTCTTTAATAGATACCTGATCACGAGAGATAACTAATGGTTGGGATGTCAACGGTTATTGATTTCTATGCTCTATGAATTTACCACGCCTCTACTACCGCTGTGGCCTCGAAGTGTTTGCATTAGTTCAGTATAATTTATTTTTATGAAATTAAATAAGATTTCTTCTGATACGGTAGCGTTTGATCACAAAGTCACCTTATGTCAACTAACTTTTGAAGCGATGATGGCTCAATGGTGACGCTGCTTGCGATCCGTAGGTCGTGGGTTTGAATTCTACAATGAGCTTGAGCTTTCGGTGGAGGAAAACATCTTGATGAAACCATAGCTTGGTAGTAGGGCATTTTCTAGTGCTCGCCTGGGTCCTTCAAGTTAAGCCACGCTACATCTGGATTGGGAACTGCCGGAACACGCAGGTAAATTCTTGACGAAAGATTGAAGAACTTGAAGGAGGTACACCAAGCTACCGGTAGAAGTAGAAGTTCTTGCGTTGCCATAAAAGCCTTCTCTAGAGCTTGCCACTCTTTTCATATACATATACGAGTATATTACTTACATGTTTATTTTCTACCTGTGTAATAAGTAGGATCCCCGTTAATTCTACAAGTCTACGCAAACAATTTAGTACCTAGGTAAGCGTCGCATCATCACATAGGAAGGCACCTGAATATCTTGCCCATACTCTATCTTAACTAAGTACAAAACCTAGAAAGGCGCCGCGCAGTAATTAACTTGTAGCCTTAAGAGTCGTTTGCATCTGCAGTGAGATTGCAGCCGCTGCGCGGGCGCAGGGTAAATGTTAATTGTCGCGGGACGTGGTGGGGAGATAGCCTTTACTGGGACGGACACACGGTCCGCCAGGTTAGCGAGCTTGGGGACCATCCATAAATTACGTTGCACGTTAAGGGGGAGGGAGGGGGTCGACGAAGTGTGACATTGTGTGACAAGGGGCGGGGAGGGGCCTCAAATTTTGTGACATCAAATTTTCTCAAAATATAATATTAAATTATTACAACACGAAATTTCAAAATATGTGACATCACACTAGGTTGGGGGGGTCTCACATATGTGACCAGCTGTGACAAGAACGGGAGAGGGGTAAAAATATCATCAAATTGGTGTGACGTAATTTATGGATGGCCTCTTGTGTGCACTATGTACATAGTATATATGTATAGTCAAAGAAATATCTTTAGTAACGCCCACATAATAATCACATAGGTACAAAGCTCTGACCCCTAATTAGGATTCCCTGTATATCTAGGGTGTCTGATACTATACGGATCACGAATCCACGACACCCAGGCAGAGGACAAATTTTAATACTTGCGCATCTTTTTAATGTCAATTATGTCATAAAATTAATTTGCATTCCATATTGTAACAATGGTGAAATATATTTATAGGGTTAACATCATTAAAGACACTGTTGGGCACAGCAACAAAAAAAAAAATGGGTGCCTCGGCGTACTTGCGCTATGTTCAGAAGTGTGGTGGGTTCCCAACGAATCACATCATGACCTCACCCGTCACGATTGCAGACACCATGTGATTGATGGATTGCTTGATGGGACATCAGTGTAAAACTTATTTGTCTAAGTGAAAATTTATAGGCATTAACTGAATTATCTACATGTTAATTTAAAGTTCGGTTACAAAATGCACAATCTCTATTCTGCTCTTCGAACTAAAAGGCCGTGTGTAGCGATAGTGAAGCCGTAAAATGTTAGCTTTACGCGGAAGACTGTCCTATCTGATACTTTCGCTGTGTTTGGCGGCACCTCCGGCCAAAGAGGATAATGCTCTGTGCAATAAATACACAACACTGACGTATTGTCCTGAGCAAACGTAGGCTCGCCTAGATTGTGCATCTGTGTTTCTCTACATGACATCAGGACTTAGGTAGTAGGTACCTTTTAACTTTGTTTAAAGGCGCGTACTGACCTGTTTCGTTCGTTTCTGCAGTTAGCACTGACTGTGCTCGCTGTGTAATGTAACACGTTACATTACGCCCCATAACGCCGATCAGTATACATAATTATATCCACCTTTAGACACGATAGTTTCTGGCAACGCGGTGACGTTGAGTAGCAAACTCAGAATAATAGGTAGTAAAATAAAAATGATATAATATATAACACTCAAGACCGTGCGTCATATAGGTACCAACCCGCACTGGTACAGCGTAAGATTACGGCCCATACTCTCTCTCTCTCCATCTGAGAGAAGGCCAGAGTCCCAGCAGTGGGAACGTAATACGCTGATATTGACTATGTTGACGAAGAAAATGTTAAATTATACATGTCTCACGATCTGCACCGAAGCTTTGACCGAATAAAAGTTGATTTGTTTTAGTTTTTTCATACAAGCTTTAACAACTCCTTTACCTTTTTAAGGGATGATTTTCAAAATACTTTCTTAGTACGCCCTCGTACTACACCAAACACTACAACAATTACAAGTTTCATGTTTCCAGGACTTACTGTTTAGGCTGTGCGTTGAACATCAGTTAGTCTATCAGCGACTCGTTCTATAATTAAATTATAAAGAGGTAACTAAGCAGCACATCATTATTTTTTTCGTTAGTTTCTAGATGTTAGAAAGCAATACTATCTCTAAATATCATAGGCATTTATTGTGATTATTGGAGACAAATTTCACAATCGCCAGCGACGGCTTGCCGAAGTAGTATAGAAAGATGCCGTCGCAAAACAGATCGCTTGTCTTAAAAGTAAAGAGTGAAATAAACAATAGGTACATACAAGTTTTCAATTAAAACTAATTAGCCGAGTCAACCTCCCGTAGTTTAATGAGAAAACTAATGTTGCAATAGTGCACGGGCAATATGCAGTTATTTTAACGAACGGGACAAGTTTTAACAAATTGAATGTAGGAATACCTAACGTCTAGTAGAAGGCCTGCCGTAGAAATAGAATCTTAGCTCGCAATAAGGCTCTCGTCACACGGTAGGAACTGCTACGTAGTATGTATACTAATAAAACTAGTCCTACCACTTTAACTAGACTGTGACGCGACGGACGGTAGGAGTAGACTAAGTTTTTGAAATACCAATTTGGTCTGAATATCCATAAATATGAGAGTAAACACATAATACAGGAATAACAAAAATTAAAATATTGTGTAAAAAAAAAGGAATTCATATTATTTACAAAGTTAAGTATAATAATTAGTTATACGCTTCCATCATAGATGTTGGTTCTTCCTTGAATGACGAGGAATATCACTACAGTAATTATATCGAAAACAACTAAATCTACGAAGCTGATATCTTCTGGGGTGTTTCCCCTGAGTGGATATGGGGTTTGGGTGTTAAGGTGTGTATAGTAGGTAAACTGAAAAGTTATATACATGCGAACGAAACTGCGGGCGGCTCGCATGTATTTGTATCGTATTGTATTTCTTTATTATAACAAGAACTTCATGCCATTTACACCCATTACACAATAATTACTCAATAATATAATATAAAATATTAATCATCACGCAAAATCAAAATCACAAAACATAAAAAGTAGGTACCTACTACAACATTTGGAAAAATTAAAAACGTTCACAATAATGTAATAATGTACCCACCGTGCTAAAAAGGTTGCACTGCAGCAAAAAGGTTGTACTGCAGTTGTGCAACGTCAACGGATAAAAAGGCAAAGAAACCAGTGGTGTGGTGTTGCTTTCATGCCATTTGCATGTAATATGGTGCCACAAAAAGCGGCTAGCGTTATGAGCCGGCCCGAGCGGAATCGTAGACACGCTTCCGCGAGCATCGGTGCGGGCGGAGTGCGAGCGGGTTAATCTTTACTCAGGCGATCGAAGTGAAATCATTCAAATAGTTACATTGAAAGTTATGATAAGCTTTTATAGTTATCCCTACTAATATTATAAATGTGAAAGTAACTCTGTCTGTCTGTCTCGCTTTCACGCCTAAACTAGTAAACCGATTTAAACGAAATTTGGTACGGATTTAGTTTGAACCCTGAGGAAGGACATAATATACTTTTTATTTTATTTATTATTTATTTTATTTTATTTTTATTAGGGTGGTTTACAGCTACTAATACAACATAAGTTAAGAAGTAGATAACACAAGCCAATTACAAGCCTCCACAGATAAGAAAGGAAATAACTAATAAAACATGCAAACATAGCCTACTATAACACATAGAAGAATAAAATTAAACTAACTATTTTGGAGTTTTTTATCGCGATAAACTGTAGCCCACGCGGGTGAAACTGCGGGGAACAGCTTGTAGTTATATACACATGGAAACAACAAACTTTCTAACTATATTACTACATGATTTCTTCTCTTTCGTATCAGGCTAGCTGCGCTCCACGGTTTTCCTACTATCCCGCAGAAATAAGTAATATCCAACCAGGGCATAAGCTATCTTAATTCCATACTTCACTAAAATCCGTTCAGCCCTAGCATGAAGAGGTAACAAATATACACACTCACAAATCTACGCATATATAATTTCATAGTTACGAAAAACAAAACAAAAAGGCTTGTTATTCTTCGTTATATACTTTTGACACTTATGCCTATAACTAATTATCAAAATTAACTCATTCTTTCTGTTTCTTTTGTACCCTTTCACGCCTAAACTGCTAAACAGATCTTGGTGAAATTTGGTATGGAGATAGTTTGAAGGAAAGGAAAGGTCGTAAGATATTTTAAATCGCGATAAAATTAAGTCCTCTCGGGAAACCGCGGGGCACAGCTAGTGATTATAGAAGTGTTATGATATGCACTTTAAATCAATGATTCTGCTTTAATTTTGAACCTTATTATGCGGTCACAATGTAAGCGAAGAGGTACCTACTTACCTAGTTGATAAGTACCTCTTCGCTTACATTGCGACCGCATATCACTGACGACTAGACTGGAGAAAATATGCAATACATAATCAAATTATAAATTTCATATTTTTTGTTGACTCTTTTAATAAGATCGCTTTAACTTAATTACCTATATGGAACTTATAAGAATGAACACTACACACTGTTATTATTGAATTAATTTAATGTCGACAATGTTTTCGCCTTTCTTGCCTTTCGCATTCATCATAAGGTTGTCTGGTAGAAATCACTCTAAGCGATAAGACGCCAGTGTAACACTAGCTAACAATGCTTTCGGTGGAGGAAAACATCGTATTGAAACCAAAGCTCGGTGGTAGAGTCTGTCTAGTGGTCGCTTGGCACCTATCGGTGTGTTCCGGCAGCCTCACTTGAGAGCCTCATCACTTAACATCAAGTGTTGTCAAACGCAACGTTCAAACAAAAAAAACTTATAACTTAACTTATAACTTTTTTTTTTGAAGATTTTTGCCTGATTTTTAAATATTCCGTAAATTTATTTTGCATTCTCATTTGCCATTGCTCAAAACAGTGAAGGAAAACAACGTGAGGAAACCGGCATGTACAAGAACTGCTACATTCAAGAGCATGCGACATCTACTAACCCCATAAAAGTAGGAAAAGATAATAAATTAATAGACCAACGCGCACCAGGCTAGCGTTGTAGATCACGGCCCATACTCTCGCTGTCTGAGAAACCTTGTGTCCCACCCAGCAGTGGGAACGAAACTGATGATGATGATGATTTTATTAAAAATTAGCTGCGCCCTGCGGTTTCACCCGCTATCCCGCAGGAACCTTTTTCAGAGACAAAAAGTAGCCTATGTGTTAAGCTATTTTCATTCCAAATTTTACTCAAATCCGTTCAGTAGTTTTTGCGTGAAAGAGTAACAAACATCCATCCATTCATACATCCATCCATACTCACAAACTTTCTTGTTTATAATATTGGTAGGAAGGACTAGTTATTTTAAAAGTTTTATAAGAGTCATTGCTAGGTATAATATAGTATGTTATTATACCACTTTCGTATCAGATGTGCGAGATACGAGCAGAGTCGGCTGTGCTGCGCCCGCGCCGCCGCGACCGACGTTATTGATTCGCAGAAATAAAAACAAACACCGCCGCTTAAATGGAAGCTGTGCTGCAGATTAAGTTGTATTTTTCACTCGGTTAGCGGTGCAAGTTGGAAGGTTTTAGCGAGTAGATAGATCTGCAACGTTGTTGGTACTTATATATTTACTTATCCACGATTTATATACTAAAGATAGAAATCGACATTTTTTCTATGGAGCTTGTGTCAAACTTCTATCGCCAGTAGGACAAACTGTGGATAGATAGGTTGTTGATAACGGCCGATAATGGTTTAGGCACCGAATGCCCATTTCTCAAAACGTCCTTTTTTTCGAACTAAAAATAAAGTCATGGATCCCATCGATGCAAATGGCTTCATGATGGAGTTCAAAGAGGGTGGCCTATGTTTAGCAGTGGACTTCTTCCGGCTGATAATGATGATGATGAGAGGGTATTAGGGTTTGACCACAACTCACCTAATGTTAAGTGACGAAGTGGTCGATGGTGGCGTCACGCTACACCTGTACTGGGACCTGACTTTCAAGTGAGACTGCCGGATTACACCAATAGGTGCTTGGCGACAGACTCTTGACTTGAGGATGGTTGCTAGCCAGGCGAGCACATAAGTTTGGAAAGTGGAAATACGCACGGTTCTTGATTAGGGAAATCTGCTTTATTAGTTCGGTTCTGGTTGGTGTTGATGCACTAACCCTCAGACTAATAACTTTCCCATCTTGTGACTCAGTCGCATGGTATAACAAAATTCACAGTAAATACCGTCCAACTCGAATCTCACAACAAGATCCACCAGAGTCGACCGGCCCCGGTGCCGGTATCGGCGCGGCTAGTCTGCCGACCCGGCGATACATCACGCGGGCGCGTAACCGGCGCGAGCGGCGCCTGCGCATCGCAACACACGCCGATTTACGGCGCCGTTACCTTTAATTCCGACATAATTTAATTTGAACACGCCGCCATGCGACTTAATTATGATATCTGCAGATACGCGGCACCGCGGCTCCGTGGCAGCTTTATTATGCCGGTGCTTAAACGTCGATACCCTGATGTATTTGATGATCGGCACAGTTTGAAATATATCTTAACAATTTTGGGTCGTGTGTCGATTCGGTTACCGATAAAGAATATTCAATCGTTTATTACACCGAATCGTATCTTTGAAAACGCTCTTCGCAACTTTAATAATTATAAAATGAAATTATATTCTCGGTGCGTGTTATCTTTTCGCACGGGTAGGTTCATGCATCATCTCTCAAGAACTCACAATATTTACAATCAGGCATTCAATTCAATTCTCATTACAGTGAAAGAAACCGATTCGTATGCGTGAATATTGCGTGCAAAATTCAGGTGGTAATTTGTCATCCGCAGTTGCAGATATAGGGGGGCTACACACGGACCGGCGGCCGCGAATCGGCGACACGACGGCGAATTGTAACGTGTGTAAAATTCATAATTAGCCCGCGCTGTGATCGGGACCCGCCGACATTACACCTTGTGGGAGCGACGCGATTCGTTCTGGGTACTCTGGGAACCTGGCATACGATCTGATAGTGCAGTGTGTTCGGCCTTTTAGATTGGAATAATGCCGGTCAGTGTATAAGGAAGCACAAATTAAAAATATCTGAGATATTTGATCGAGTGTATATGTAGTAAAGTTGACGCAAAAATTGTTAGTTATTGGCAGCAGTGTAAGCCATAGACTTGCTTGGAGCTTTCCACCAGACTGCAAAACCTGCTCATTTTATTAGCGTTTTAGAAAATATTGGTGTCGATTCGGATGTGCAGTTTCTAAAACTAAACTAAGTTTGACAGGTCTAAAAGTATTGCTGCCCTTTTCTGACCACGGTAGTAAGAAAGAGACAGCATTACTTTTAGATCTGTCAAATTTAGTTTAGTTTTAGAAAATGCATAATAAGAATTGACACCATTATAATTATGTTTTAATAAAAAACACTAAGGTTAAAGTAGTGATTGCTTAAGATCGACCTTGACCTACGACAAGGATTTATGCGCCCGCGTTGATGTCTTTTGGTGTGTAATTGATTGATGTAGTTTTTGTTTTAAATTTGGTAATGATAATGCTCTTTATGTCCTTTAAAAAGACACAACTATACTTTAATAATTAATTTACAAATGAATGATCTATTCTTGGGCTATAAAAATCATTAAATAAAAACAATTTGTAGGTTACGATGAATATTATAAAACTATGTACTACTTTATCCGTTACTCTGCTTAATTTTTCTAGGTTGTAGGTATACCTAGTGCTCTCCAGGCTATTTGACTACAAGTCACCTGATTTTAAGTGTGAATGTGGTTGAAGATGGCACCACGTTACTCCTGGACTGAGAACAGCTCGCATGGAAGTAAAACTGCCGGAACACACCTGCTTGCGACAGATTCAGACAGATTTGGTGCTTGGCGACAGATTCTTGACTTAAGGGTGGTCTAGCCAGGTGAGCACTAGTAAACGCCCTACCAACAAGCTATGGTTTCATGATACTCTGTAAGATGTACTAGAATATTTACTTAGCTAGTGATGGTACTTGACATTTATCTACCTTTAGGTCTATAAAGAATGTGCCTTTAAACTCGTAACATTGAGTAAACAGTTATGCGAGACCGCGAGACAATCAACGTCTCCTCTCATCAGATAGCATTAAACAAATTAGTGTGAATAAATAAACAAATATAAAAGGGAGTAGGCGGCACTGAGTTATGTCTTATAATTAAGCCCTTTTTTTTTTTTTTTTTTTTTTTGTTCACGCTGGGGAAACCGTCATGGTACCCCCCTGGTCCCACCCCCTGCGGGGTGGGGGGGAGGTTATGTGGGACTCTAACCGCACTAAAACCCCAGCGTGTGGCCGACGGGCACAACAAGGGAGGGGAGTCGTGGGTCCGCTGTTCGCATGACATACCATAACTCCCCTCTGTCGACATCCGCCTCCCTAAGGTAGGGATGCGGATCCACCTCGGCAGCAAAGGGCTGCATATATACCAGGCGACATAATAAATAAACATTACATAAACTACATAGACAGTAAACATATAAGGTGATAGATATATATAAGAAATACTATTACATAAATATATACATAAATAGATATATGTCGCCCCACACGGGGGTGCACAATCGGCAACAACCCCTGAGCTCCATAGGGCCCAACCTCTCCGCCTCTCCAGAAGAGGCTGAGCGGGGCAAAGATAAATCGCCAGTAAAAACCGACGAATGGGGTGTGGGCCTAGTCGGTGGGCAGTCCATCAGGTGGGACGAGGCCTGAGAGCTCCCCCGGGTCATCACGCCGGGTTTGCTCCCCCGTTGCCTAGACGGGGGGAAAGATCCCTCCGACGTACCCTCTTTCCATCCTGCCCCGCTCACTCCCGAAGTGGCAGTAGAGGTTATCCTCTCTACTTCACTCCTGCTGGATGACAGTTTTAAGGCATGACGGCCATCATACTCCCCTCGTCGTGGATAAGGTGAAAATGAGGATGATGAAGATGGAGAAGAGTGGTTGACGTCCCCGCGAACTAGTGCTCGCGACGACGCCCACCACTCCCCGGAAGATGACCCCCCCTATCCCCAGAAGCCGGGAAGAGTTGTAGCCGTCCGCGGGGTGCAATCCCCATTTGGTGATCAGCCAACTGGGTCCGCTGGCCCCTCAGAGGACTACCCCTCCTCCCAACTGTGTGTCCAGCCATTAGCCGCCGTTCCGCAGTCACTCCGGCTTACGAAGTGGTTGCTGAACGGCGTTGCCCAGGGTGCACCACGTGGAGGTTGCTGGACCTGACACCCCTTATAATTAAGCCCTACCATATCCCTATACAACCAGTTTCGTTCCATTTGGTAGAGAAGGCACTGCGTAAAATGGCATATCGGTTATCGATAAAGAAAACATATTTATTTGTTACATAACTCGATAAAAAATAACATTTATTTTTAATCGATATAAAAGTGTGCTTGCTCTAAGACAGACATTTCAGGCTGTTATCATCAGTACACAATGATATTCGAACAAAGGGTAAACGGTACAGTGAGCAAAAAGGTAATTGTTTTGACAAATGATATAACAACAGAGAACATGATCACGAATATACAAAACGAATGGTGCTAAGGAATACAGTCTCATCCCATCTTTCTATATAGGCCACTATTACATTTAGTTAAATTACATCGGCTGAGTAGGTTAGGTGGTGATAAAGAAAAAGTTAGCATTTTTCGTAGCACCCATTTTGTGTAGCCGATATTTAGCGTAACAAACATTTTTTGTAACTTAAATAGGTGTTGGTTATTTGCGTGGCAGAAATGAATTTACGTGAGTAATACCTACGTTGCAACGAAAGTATCGATATCGAAAAGTCTGTTCTCGCACATCACTACCGCTAAATAACTCCATTTGGCTCGATGCTCGATAAATGTTCCGTTTGGACATCGATAATTATTTACCAGTAAATTGCCACTACAATTATTGATGGCTTCATACAAACCGACTCCATATGACGATCAGCAATTTAAGTAACTCAGGGAATCATTTCGGATTGAACCGCTTTGATCTGTGAAAAGGTTGAATAATTAATTAGATTAGTAACTGGAACCTAGGATAAGTCTCTGTGTTATAGTGGCAATAAATTGTTTTTTTATTTATTTATTTACGGCCCATACTTTCTCTGAAAGATGGCCTGTAACCCAGCAGTGGGAAGTCAATAGACTGAAGATGATGAAGCCAAGTAGTTACTGACCGTTTTAATTTTTTCTTAGGTTCTCTGTTAGTAACGCATTACAGTAACAAATAATAAAAAAAAGATTTATTAGATTAAGTAGTTTGTTTAGTTAAGAATCCCTCTTGTTAAGAATCTGTCGCCAAGCACCTATCGGTGTGTTCCGGCAGCCTCACTTGAGAGCCAGTTCCCAGTAAGGTGTAGCGTGGCGCCATCATCGACCATATCGTCACTAAACATCAGGTGACGTGAGGTCAAACGCTACCCTGTAAATAGTATAAAAAAAAAGTTTGATAGGTAGTTTTATTTTTGTTATAATATTTTAGATTAGAAATAGACTGGAATACAAATAATTAATTAATATTCACCGTTGAACATTTGCCATGAAGTTGATTACCATGCGATCCATTGACAGAATACAAATTAGGTTTACTTCATAATTACCGGTAACATTTGTCAGCAAAAAATGGCATTTTGAACATACGCTAAGTGGATTATTGTTGGAGTGAGAAGTTGTGCACTGTTTAAGTGTTCAGTGGTGATGCCAGCTTGGCCCTTTCAGGCTAGATCTAGCTTGTTTTGGCTATAGGTAAGCCCTTAAAATAATGGTTCAACCCCGAACCAGCCCTAAATTATCATCTATCAATGTCATGTTATGTGAGAATTACTTGATTTGCTTTGTGTATATAACACTAAATGTTTTTTTCATATAGCATATGTATGAAACACTAAATCTGTTGTAATATAAGTATTAAGTAATAACACATAATTAATGGTTAAACGAACTTACCTAAAGTGATGTTCGACCATAATTATACTAGACGTTGCATTCGAAGATATTTATTCACTTTGTAGTATCCTATTTATTGCACAGGGCGTTGCACATAATTTTTAGAGCTGTAAAAATAAAAATCAAATCACAAAAATATAAAGTTCACTGTTTCTGAACGATACCTTCCATGTCATAGGCAGTGCTGTCATCTCCGTCATACTTCATTCTTTCAGAGACACTTATCTCGTTTGTTAGTTGTATGGGCTTTAGTAGCTGGGTTCGGGTGGGACTATAAATATCTTCGAATGCAACGTCTAGTATAATTATGGTCGAACATCACTTTAGGTAAGTTCGTTTAACCATTAATTACACTTCGACGTTGCATTCTCGATATTTATTCACTTTGTAGATGTTTAGCGCTTTCACACAAACGAGATAGGCAGGCAGGATTCTAGATAGAAAAATAAAAAGATACATTAACACATATAAACGAAAAAAGTGGAGTGATTATCCACATTATTATGAACCTTACGTTCAACCTAAAACCAATAAGTCAATTGATAATGTAAGCCCAATTACCGTTATTAGCATTCTTGCTTGAAGATATTATGAATTACCTTTGTGAATGCAACACTTATAAGCTTCCTGACCATCCTGTTGTTCATTTTATAACATGGACAGAACTCCTTATAACTAGCCGAGGTAGAAGTGTAACGGCTACTATGTGCCGCAAATACCAGTATTTGCACCAAACTATAAATGTAAGTATGTCTAATGTATATGTGACTTGTGGTAGGAGCAATGGATTATCTCTTAGATGTATGAATTAATTTCTTTGATGGAGGTAGCTCTTAGGTGCCATGGCATCTATCTAAAATGATAATACTCTCTCTCTGGATATATGTTTTCTCTGTGAGGTAAAAAAGTATTACTAGATTAGGCACCAAAGTATTTGTAGGCGAAATCAGTAATTAGTCTATTTCTAGTAAGTGCTTCTAGCCAAATATTGATTTCCATTCGTGCGACTTACTTTAATTTCGCACTCGTTGTATAGTTGACAACGCGAGGAAAGGCACAAACTTTTTGGATATGGAATCAAAAGCTTAACTCTCGTTTGGATAAAATTACTACAAGTGATTGCGTACTAGGATCTCATGTAGATACGTATTTTGAATAGCAAAGTTTAATTCCGTAAACTTCTTTTGTGAATCTTATAATTTGGTCATCTAAATAACACATTTACCTGATAATAAAACAGAAGCCGAACGGCGAGTCTGTACCTGAATGATATTCAGAGACGAGAATTTGAATCCTATTTGAGAAAACAGGAAAAAATATGGTAATACTTTGAATTATTATTATTATCCCATGTGGCTTTATTCTCGGGTCTTTGCCCGGACCTTTATTAGGCATTGGCGGAGCCGTAGCCAAAGCTAAGAGGCCACGCTAAGGGTGAAGTGTACTATTACAACAATGCTAAAAAGTTATCTGAGTTCTTATTGAAATTATTGATATCCAATTATTATTATTTCTGAAATTATTATTATTATTTTTTTTAGTCTAAGTTTAAATTATAATTAATTTTGATACCCCTTGGAAATATAACTATGTTTGGTTGATAATACCTTCGAAACCAGGATATAATGCTACCAGAGAGGGTGAAATGGATCAATCTTCTTTGGAAAAATAAAATTAATAAGAGTAACTAAAGGCCTTCTTAGGCCTATTAGCTGACCATGACTCTCGTGCAGTGGCTTGATCAAAATAATATTTCTTAAAAATACAGATAAACTAGAATAGAAGGAAGACGTAAAATAAATGAGTTTCCCAATCCAATGAATGCCACCATAGGGTCCATAAGGTCAGGCTATGCCAAAGGATCTCTTATCCGTATTAATATGTATATACCATCTAAAACATAAATGTGAAAAAAGTGAGACAAGTTCAATATTGTGATGGTATGTTTGGTTGTCAACTTCACATACAAAACAATTGTGGTCTAAATGGGTGCCCAGTTCTGTGAATGAATCTGAAATTTAATGAATTATAAGAAAGTGTATAACATGCATAAGTAAATATAATCATCTGCTTAGTTTTTTAATGATGTAAGTTTTTTTTTTTTTTTTTTAATATTATATGCTTCGCACAAATATTCTTGTACATAAACATCAATTTAGGGACTCCAAAAAACAGTTCGTGATTATGATCATGATAGATCACAGGCACCTGGAGCCAGGTCCCATTCAATGTTTTGGTCCTTTATTAATTAATATATATTATTTTGTACGTATATTAAGCTATCTTTGCTTAAGCTAGTGCAAGATATCTCTGAGAGTATATTAGACATCTTCATTAATGCAGACAACAGCGGTACTCTGCCCATGTTTATTCTGTTAATCCTTAGCAAAGCATTGAAGGCCAATGTAAGCTGATTTCAATTCAAATAATAAAGTATGCTAGTTGTGATTGTGCGATCCCAAAACAAAAAACTCACGTTACAAAAAAACACCCCGCCCAATAAGGGAGGCACCTATGAAGATTTCTAGAAGGTACTTACCACTGAGTTAAAACATTATTTTTCCCAAGACGACTCTGACTTCGAGTTTGATACATTTCTCATATAAATCATTCGTAATGTTATGCAGTTTGTAATTTTTCTTTCTATACAAAGAAAACTGCAGGGTACGCTGAGAAAAGTAACCTAAGGTACAAAGGTTAAAAAGGTAAAAAGGCCCTGATTGTCAATCTGCTTAATCTGGAAAAATATTTTGTTTTGTCAGGTATTTTTAAGTTTCTTTTTTGTAAACTTTAAACACATATAATGACTTTTCTGTAAATATGTAGTATTTCAATGCCGAAATGTGTGTGTTTTTTTTTTTTTTTTCTAAATCAAAATACATTTTTGCTTGTTTTAACACAAATCTTAACCTTTTGAGAAAGTTTAATGAACCCTCTAAGCAAATTTTAAATTATGGTCATTAATGTGTAGTAAGACATCAAAATAACACACAAGTAACAACAGATCTCGGTTTCTAAGATAATTACCAACTGGTACAGAAGCCAATGACAAACCAAAGGAAGTCATTGAAATACATAGGTTATCTTGAAGTTTTAAATTATGGATAGGAACTTAAAAATTACGGTTCCTTGATGTGGACATAATGTATATAAAAAACCTTACTTGGTAAATATTAGCTGTGTGAATATCTTCATTTTAAAGTCTTCAGTTGTTATTGTCCTTCATATTCAAAATGAACCTGATGTCTAGAGATGTAGGTAGAACGCCAGCCTTGCTAAACTTTGAATGAAGGCCAGAGCTTTCTCAAATTTTTTCTTTGTAAGAAGTTTAGTTTTTAGCATTTATTTCAATTTTCTATCCAACTGTATATATTTCGTTGTTTTGTTGTTATATAATAAAAGACAAGTGTTTTGTGTTCTTGTTTTTTGTTTATGATTTATGTCCCACAGATATAAGTCTAGAAAATGACTGGCTTGTTTTAGCCTTTATAAGGAGTTTATCCCGACTCTTTAAGTTCGTGTATAAGACTGCAGAAAATTCTAAGTTGAACCTTGGTGCCCTCCGTAAGCTAGGTCTTCAGGTATTAGGGTTTCCTTTATCGTGGTTTCTTCTGCCTTTACCATTTACACTAGGATTCTACCCCAACGTTTAGATACCTTATCATAAATCGCCCACCAAATAATTCATCTTTCCGTACTGGATCTATGAATGCATTTTGGCTATAAAAACTCTGGTGCGGCAGACATTGGCTTTTCGCTTGAGCTGGGACATGCTAGCTGCATCTGCAGTATCTGTCACTAGACCTGTCGGAATGAATGTACGGGATCTAACCCGGTTATCATCATCAGAAGACCATTGTCGCGGGTCTGGTGTCGGTGACCTTGGATGATTATGGTCGAGCTTTGTCTGGTCAAGAAGATCCAGCGCCATATCAGGTTTTGTACGTATTCACGCTTCACCTATAGACTATTTGATTCAACCAGCTGCATGTGCAGTATTGAAGGTTTTAAAGTCATTGTCCATACTCACGTTACGCCTCTTGGCTGTATGATTCAACAAGCTGCGTGTGCAGTATTGAAGGTTTTTAAAGTTATTGTACGCACTCGCGTTACTCCTTTAGACTGTATGATTCAATAAACTGCGTGTGCAGTATTGAAGGTTTTTAAAGTCATTGTACGCACTCGCGTTACTCCTCTAGACTGTATGATTCCATAAACTGCATGTGCAGTATTGAAGGTTTTTAAAGTCATTGTACGCACTCGCGTTACTCCTCTAGACTGTATGATTCCATAAACTGCATGTGCAGTATTGAAGGTTTTTAAAGTCATGGTACGCACTCACGTTACGCCTCCAGACTGTATGATTTAAAGTCATGGTACGCACTCACGTTGCGTCTCTAGACTGTATGATTTAAAGTCATTGTACGCACTCACGTTACGCCTCTAGACTGTATGTCATGGTATGCACTCATGGTACGTACTCACGTTACGTCCTATGACTGTATGATTTAAAGTCATGATACGCACTCATGGTACGCACTCACGTTACATCCTATGACTGTATGATTTAAAGTCATGGTACGCACTCATGGTACGACTCTAGACTATATGATTCAGCAAGCAGCGTGTGCAGTGTTGAAGGTTACAATACGCCGCCGGAGTAACTCATTATCAGCCGAGCATCATGCAAGAAAAAAGAATGGAAAAAATCATGAATTATGTGGGTAGTTACAAAAGAAAAACTACGCAAAAATCATGAGGAAAAAATATCAGTTATTTTCCAAAGTATGCGCCTTTTCCCTAAAAAGGAAGGGACAAAGGCAAATTTACAGATAAAACTAACACGCAGTTAATGACCACGAACTAACCTTGATCGTCCGAACTAGTTGGCGAGTTTCGTATCTTGCGTTCCCAACATGTTATTTTTCGTCATTATTTGGACTTATGACGATCTTTTCTCCATAACACTGCTTTCAACTAACTTTTTCACAAAATTTCCAATAAAATAACGGATTTAATCGATAAGTCGAAGCTGCGACGCCCGCACATAAAAAAGGAATGAAGTATGACGGAGATGACAGCACTGCCTATGACATGGAAGGTATCGTTCAGAAACAGTGAACTTTATATTTTTGTGATTTGATTTTTATTTTTACAGCTCTAAAAATTATGTGCAACGCCCTGTGCAATAAATAGGATACTACAAAGTGAATAAATATCGAGAATGCAACGTCGAGGTGTAATCCATTTTTTTTGTTGATTTTTTTTATTAAAAGCGCTTTTTTCTTTACCATAAATAAAATAAACAGTAGAAAAAATCGAGCTAAACTATTGACCACCAAAATTATATATAACAAAAATAAGTAATTAATCAATGACATTTAAAAATCAAGTAGGTATTTCTGCTTAACATTTGCCAATTTAGCCCTTTTTCAATTCGGTCTAGCCCTTAAACCTGACACCCAGTTGGCAACACTGCTGCCCAGTTTTAGGGTGGTCAGCCATCCGCGACGGAATCAGGTTATGCATAGCAAGTGTTATATATACGTATCGGTTGCTACGCCGCCCTGGGGTTGTGTGCTAGAATTACATATATTAAACCTAGTGCATAATCAATTGCGTTTAAAAAAATTAAGAAAAAGTATTGTTCCGTGTCTGGGTGTTGTGGATCCCCGATCCGAGTAGTTTCTGTTATAACCTGGAAATCTGGGTATCCTAGTTAGAGTACAGTCACCGACAAAAGTAGCTGATCAAACTAGATTTTCCAAATGTGTTTTGGATCAGAAATAATTGGGTTTCTTTTTACATTTTACGAGGTAGCGTTTTGACCACAACATAACACACCTGATTTTAAGTGATGATGCGGTCAAAGATTGGTGTTTAAGATGATGAAGGTAATTAGAAAATGTGTTATTGTTCAGCGACTTTTGTCGTTGACTGTAAACATTGTGGTTTTTGTGATTGTGCGGGTGTTATTGTTATAAATTTTCAACATAAAAATGAAGCGATGATGGTAATATAACCCTTCTTTGATTCGATCTGGCCCGTAAACCTGATACCAAGTTGGCAACACTGCTGCTCAGTTTTAGGGAAGCACTTACCAGCATCACTTGAGAGCCAGGTCCCAAACCAGGTGTAGCGTGGCGCCATCTTCGACCACATCGCCATTTAACATCAGGTGGCTTGTGGTCAAAAGCTACCCTGTAAGTAGTAAAAAAAAAGTTCAGTTGATAATCTGCAAAAACGAGGAACCTCCTGAAAATACTTGACTACCTACTGCTCTCTATCAATTTTCTAAGTGTGTGCGAGATGGTTGCATTCACGAGGCTTTTTTTTACTTTTAATGGTGCGAATTTCATTACATGTATCCGTAAAAACATGCTCACATTAAAAATATTAAGATCCTTCTAAAAAGTACTTAATAACCACCACACATCAACACCTTTAATAATAGCCTGTAGAATCGCATCTACGCACAAAAACGTTAATTAATTAACCAGCCATTATCAGCATTTTCTGGTTTCTGTATAAAAATTCGCGTCCTCTCGACACCAGTCATTGTTATCATTGGCCATCGCAAAAACCAGCATCTCGCCGACAAAAGCCGATACAGCAACATTGCAGGCAGCGCAGGAATCCGACGGAACCCTGGCTCATTAACGCTTCTCCTGAGCATCTCTATAGCACGAGACACAATCGACTTACTCACCACTAAAAATTCATTTAAAAACTACTCTTAAACTGTCCCGCTTTACAATTGAAAATCTTTCGAGATTTTTGTGGTATTTTTGAGATTGGTAACGATGTATCTGACTTTAAAATATTTGTGATAGAAAATCACATTTAAAACAATTGCGTAAGGCTTAAATTTGAGGTTGTATGGAAACAGTCACGTGTGCTGTTGTGATTTTAAACTTTCGCAAGACTTGCATTGGATAATGTCATATGTGATATTTTTGATTATTGAATTTGAGCTCTATTATATGAAAAAATAGGGTAGAGTATCAAGTGATGGTTTTAAAAGTGTTGCTTTAAATTAATATCACTGAGATAGTGTACGATGTGCGATTAGCGTTTTTGCGTCGGCGTCGTAATTAGGGACTATCGGCGGTTCGTATGAAGACATAAATAAAAGGAGATCGGCTGAATTAGCGACCCGCTAACTGCAACCGCTGCTTCGCTTAAATTTCAATCGATCAGATTTCTCTTTTTACAAACTATTTTAAACTAAAATGCGCGTGTAACAACGAGATCTCGTTAAAATGTTTCTTAGCGGCAAATACCAGCGTATCCAGATAATTGTAATGTCTACATTTTACTGTATTTTGCCAATTATACGACACTTAATTAAGTTTTTATAGAAAGTAAATGAACACTCCAATGCCCGTAAAGCTGTTTAGTTAATTATTTTATAGTAATTGCTTAATAATTGGCGGTAACAATGCTCAACTTTACTTAACAGGGGGTGAAAAAATTCGTTGCTAGGTCGTTGGCTCAGACAGACAATGTGTATAATGTCAAATTGATGTTTACAGAAACAATTCAAAAAAGTATTAATATTTTTAATTCTACCTACATTAATTGATTTATACTACAATCTATTTAAATAAGAATCAAAGCCCTGACTAACTGACATCAACGCACAGCCTAAACCGCTGGTCGTAGAAACTTTAAATTTGGAGAGTGTGTTTGTCCTGATGCATAGGGGTGTATTAAAAAAGGATTTTTAGAAATTCAACCCCTAAGGGGAAAAACAGGAAACTGTAGCCCACGCGGGTGAAACCGCTGGGAATAGCTAGTTAAATATAAATTTAAACTTGATACCTCAACGTGTTCTTGAAAAAAATAGTCTTGACAGACAGACAGGCAACAAACTGAATCTATAAGGGTTTCGTTTTCTTTTTGAGGTACGGAAACCTTAAAACTAATAATTAATTAATTAATTTGGGGCTAGGTCAATTTGTGTGCAATTGTCCCTGATATTTATTTATTTAATAGCAGATAATGAGATTCTTTCATGCAATTTCCTAACGTGCTGATTGTAACAATGAGTATGCAAAGTGATTAGCACCTGGCTCAGGCGCGCACTTGCAAAGGTGAAATGTTGCGAAACTAACGTAATTAGCTTGGTAGTTGCGTCCGCGCATGTGACTGAACAGGACGGTGGCCACACTTCACTGACATCTTGAGACCAAATTATTGTAAAAATATAATTATAATGTAAAAAAATACACTTTTTACGCGCTAGTGGCCATTGCAAAGTTCCACTATGCACCTCCTGGCTTTATTTGCAGACCCTGGTTACCAAGTTCAATATATTGGACTCATCAAAACTAATCATATGAGCCCAAACTCGAGGGGTTTACTAGTAGCCACTGATGATAACTAATTATTGCATTGTCACCAAGATTACATAAGTACGAAGTTTCAATTCGATACAACAATTAGAAGTTAAAATTGACTTTTACAATTTTATTACATTGTTTGTTATATAGTTACCACTTACAAGTGACACTAATAATGTTTAAAAAAAACGGTTTTTTTTTCATCACGTTTTCAAGTACGGACTGGTGAAACTTTAAACACAGAAATGTCTCCCAAAAATATAACTCATGGTCGTAGAAATATCGACAAAAAAACGTGGTCACCTGATTATCGGCGCATGCAAATCGCGATCGCTGCCGGAACGCGACGGGATTTTAACTCAAACTAGATTTATTGCGCATACGCACTTATTCGCGGACACGCTAGCTGTATTGCCAGCTAAAACAAGGTTTTAAAATAATAAAATACAATATTGATGAAAATGTAATAAAATAAATACTCGATACAAATTGAAAAAAATATTTAATAGGTACATGTTTTTTAATAGTCTTTGCTTTACCTCCCTTACTTCGGTTCGTATGTAAATGACAATTACATTTTATTCGAACTAAATATTTATTTAACTCTTAAAATAAGATCTAAAATCCTACTGAGACATTACATACAATAACTATTTGAGTAAACTAAACAAATATCCAATATATGTATAAAGTAACATTAGAATTTGGTTTGGATATTTAACATGTAACGTATTAGGTACCAATCGGTACCATGCTTTATGCTTTTTTACGCAAATTCTAATGTTAATGACCATGGCAATTAAAAAAAAAATTCAAACTAACCTTATGAAAAAAAGTACTAGGGTATTTGAAAGAGGTAGCTAGCCAGGCAAGCACAAGAGAATCTTACAAGCAACATGACGTGTTCCTTCATATGAAGCTCAAGCTCCTAACAGGATTCGAACACATGATCTATGGGTTGCAAATCAACGTCACGTTATGATAAAGTAACACTAAACTGTCATGCTCATCATCAGCTTCCTACTCAATTGCGAAAACCCTGTTCAGGTTGGCAACACCTTCCGCCAGTCACCTATCAACTGAAGATATATTGGTTCACGCCGAAGATATATCGGTTTACGATTGGCTGCGCGAACATTTCATTTGCCTAATATGCATATTCTAATGAGCCGTTTTTTGTTAAGTTTCTTCACACCAGGTTTTATTCCATCTAACTTGGAGTCTTTGACTACAAGACGAGCCACCTTATGTTAAGTGACGATGCCTCGCTTGAGAGTCAGTTCCCAATCTAGGTGTAGCGTATCGGCCTTCGACGAACACTCGCACAAACTTATTGTTTTATTGGCTTTATCATCATCAGCCTTTCGCGTTCTCACTGCTGGTATCTAACCTTCTCTCAGAGAGCGAGTATAGGCCGTAATCCGCCACGCTGGTCCAGGGCAGGTTGGTATATGTTACATGCCCTTGAATGTTGCAGTTCTTGGACATGCCGGTTTCCTCACGATGTTTTTCTTCACCGTTTTATGCAATAGCAAACCCGCACTGAGCCCGCGTGATGAATTATAGACCATACTATCTCACTCTTATGAGAAAGTCTGTGGCCCAGCAGTGGGAGCGTATATTATGAGTATGTATGTAAATTATTTTCCATCAATATTATTCTATAGACCAATAATAATACTTAATTAATTAAAATATGGGAAGCAAGTTCAATATCAATCTTAAACGCTTCAATGACTTACCGGTCACTCAGTAAGGTGATTAATAAGAATACATGCGTCTTCCTTATAAGGGCGGGCGCCATTCGCGCCCTAAGCGAGACAGCGTGAAATTATGAGATTGTGGGAATACTGAACACATTGTTTTAATTGTATCTCATAACCCTTTAAAAGGATCATTGCTCGTACATTGTTGTATCGATCATAACATATCTATAAACAATAATGCTCACGTATATAACTAACGTCCCATGTGTTTAAAACCCACTGCTGAAACTTTTCGTTTTCGTGTGTTGGTTTGTGTGTTCGTTTTTGTGGCCTACCTTATTGAGGAAAAGGTACTTACTTGGGTGACCGTTGCAGTGACAGTATAGATTTACTATTTTAATTTTCTACACAACATTCATTTGTATTGGAATGAATAGCAGCCTACACACGCTCTGGCTGCGCGCAGCCAGCTGGCTGCCGTGCAAACAGGTGCGTTATATAGGCTGCCGCAGCAGGGAATTCGTGGCTGCCTAGTGCACGCTAAATGAAATGAATCCGTTCAATTAACCTATACAGGATATGTTAGCGCGAACAACATAACAACACAACACACTGCTGCTGCTGATGACGTGTAAAGCCCTGTACAAAAAGGTTTAAGCTCAGCATATGCCATGAACGTTCATGGCATATGCTGAGCTAAAAACTTTTTACTGTGCGTAGCAGTCAACGACAAAAGTCGCTGAACATTAACATATTTTCCGATTACCATCATCTTTTTAAACAACAACCTTCGACAACATTATCACTTAAAATCAGGTGTGTTATGTTGTGGTCAAAACGCTACCTTGTAAAATGTAAGAAAACCCATCATCATCATCATCATCATCATCAGCCTGTATCAGTCCACTGCTGGACATAGGCCTCTCCCAAGGTACGCCACTGAGCCCGGTCTTCGGCTCTTCTCATCCAACTACTGCCAGCCACTCGGCGCAAGTCGTCGCTCCACCTTGTCACAGGGCGTCCTACACTACGTCTGCCAAGTCGCGGTCTCCACTCAAGAACACGTCTACCCCAACGGTTATCGCTTCTGCGGCTTATATGACCAGCCCACTGCCACTTCAGCTTGCTAATTCTGTGAGCTATGTCGGTGACCTTAGTTCTCTGACGGATCACCTCATTCCTGATTCGATCCCTCAGAGAAACCCCAAGCATAGCCCTTTCCATAGCACGCTGAGCAACTTTGAATCGGTGGACTAGTCGTGCCGTGAGTGTCCATGACTCGGCTCCGTATGTCATTACAGGTAGGACGCACTGGTTGAAGACCTTTGTCTTCAGACATTGTGGTATTCGCGACGAGAAGACTCGACGAAGTTTTCGAAATGCTGCCCAGCCCAGCTGTATCCTTCTGTTGGCTTCTTTCTCGAAGTTGTTCTTACCAAGTCGGAGCATTTGTCCTAGGTAAGTGTATTCGGGAACAACTTTTCTTTTTTTTTGAAAACACATTTGGAAAATCTAGTACGATCAGCTACTTTTGTCGCTGACTGTACAACGTAGTAGTATAACAGTAGCAACTAAACTACGGCGGATAGCCATTCTGCAATTATCTAGGAACTAATAGATAGTTATTGTAACGAGCTGGTTAATGGCTGCCCTTTCATTATACGTTCAATGGTTAGTGTGAAATCGATCACGTACGTCGATCTACGTGATGTGTGTTCGTAGGTATACTGCCTCCTTACTATGAGGTGATAAGGAACATTGGGGTTCCTACTAAGGAATTAGGGAAAAACTGAAACTAGAAAGTTGATAGCTAGATAAGCACTAGAGAATGCTCTAACATCGAGCTATGAGAATTGCAAATTTACTCGTATATTCGTTAAATTCACAAACTGCACTGCAGTGTTTTTGGAAAAAAATATGTAGCAATAAAAGTTGATACAGATTTTCTATCAATTTAATAATGTATGCCTTCAGCGATTTGACATAAAACGGTATAGACATTTTTGCGCACTGTTTTTATTCTTTTTGACCACATATCACACACAACACACACACACACACACACACAACAACACCCAAGCACACAACACACACACTAGAACATACAACACACTAGCTCTAAGACTTTTTTTCCTATTATGTTGTTCTATTTTTCTGTTGTTGTGGTGAAACAATAAAGCTTTATCTATCTATCACATGATGTGATAGGATGGTGGAATTGACCAACAGCAGAATGATGGAATTCTGAGGTTCTTTTCTTTTACTTTTACTGTTTACAGGGTCGCGTTTGACCACAAGTCACCTGATGTTAAGTGACGATGTGGTCGAAGATGGCGTCACGCTACACCTGGACTGGGAACTGGCTCTCAAGTGAGGCTGCCGGAACACACCGATAGGTGCTTGGCGACAGATTCTTAACAAGAGGGTGGTAGCTAGCCAGGCGAGTACTAGAAAATACCCTACCACCAAGCAAAGCGAGGTTACATAAAAATAAATACAATGGTAGAATAACTTCTTACCACCGTCCTGTCGAGTTTTGAGCGTAAACAAATGGCTAATATTGGTATAATGGTAAAGACGTTTTCATGTAAAATGAACCTGCACAGTAAGTAGTAATTACAAGGCCTCAGTTGAACCCACAACATTATCTAATTACATAGTCCTTAATAGTTCATTGAGCAGCGCATTATACTTGATTACAATTGCTGTTTCGCTCCAAGCACATGCATTACCGCAGATCTAACAAATAATCAATTGTATATTCTACCAAATTACATTAAGTATATAATGGGATATAAATAACAAAATTAAAACACTTGACTAAACCTTAGAATATAAAATAAAACTACCTATCAAGCTAAACAATACAACTACTTAATCTAATAAACCACTACCAGTTGGCAACGTTCCCAAAATGCTGGCCGCATTGCCGCGTTGAATGGCAATGCTTATTCGTTGTGCAAAATAACGACCAGCATTTTGGTCACGGGTAGCAACGACCAGTCGCTTCGATATATCTTTATACATCGATTTCGCTCCCAGTCCCCACGGTCCAAGCGTTTCGACCCCAAAAGGCACTGCCGAGATTACGTCGCACCAGCCCCATTTTGAGTTATAGGAAGATGTGTCGGCGCTAGGGTGTCGACACAAGTAGCGTCCCACACCAGGATACAACGGGGATGAGCGATGGTGACCGAACGGTAATGCGTTCGCCTAACAAGCTACCGACACCAAGTTCGTATCTTCTCGGCCCCGCACCTATGACTATGTATGGATTTACCATCGCTCAAAACGTCGAAGGATGCGAGATCTACCAACCCGCACTAGATCAGCGTGGTAGATTGCGGCTCAAGCTCTCTCTCTCTGAGAGAAAGCCAGATTTCCAGCCAGCCTTGGCCCTGTAGCGAGAATCAAAGCCGCGACCTCAAGCTTCTTAGTCAAACAATTCACTAATACAACAAAAAACAAACGTCCATATATTTACAATCGTAGACTGACGAGCAGCGACGCGTAACGCGGCCGGTGTAATCGCTAATTACAGCTCGTAACTCATCAATACGGCAATTACACCGGCAGTGAGCTGATCACACCGCTTGCCAACAATAGCTTCAGTATATCTATGCAGCGGGATGATAGGGAATTTAGATGTATACAGGGTAGTAACGTGAAGAGGGACAATGATCAAACAACGTGACGTCACTTATCGGTACCAACGGAAAATCAGCCCTGGTTTAAAAGATATTTAGTACATAGGGTTAGAGTATTTTTGTTTTAAACCTTTTGATTTTACTAGTAGCCACAGAAGAGTTCTATTATCCACTTCCTGGCTCCATTCACATTCGTTACCAAGCGTAATCTATTGGACTCGTCAAAACAAATCATATGAGCCCAAACTCGAGGGGTTTACCAGTAGCCACTTAAGAGTTCCACTATCTACCTCCTGATTTCATTAGCAGACCCTCGTTACCAAGCCCAATCTATTTAACTCGTCGTCTTTTTATCTCATCTCTCGTACTCTTTTATTTTGCTAAAGTAGGCAACGCCTGGATGCAAAACCTAATGACACTTTAGTAGACGCTCTGAGAAAATCGTCGGCTAGCAAACAACACCGCACAATTCAAAATTTTGCGGTTTTGACATTGATTGTTTTGTATTTTGTTTGTTTCTTAAATGTATAAGTTTGAATGTTTGTTATTTGTAATTTGTATAGAACAGAGAGGAAATTTTGCGGGCGCGTAAAGGCCTTTTAAATTATTTAGATAAAAAACATACAAATGAACAGTTTTATTTCCCGCCTGAAAAAATCCAAAATTTGACTTGCGCTGTGTTGTTAGCTAGACGACGATATGCAACCTTTTTTTTTACTATTTACAGGGTAGCGTTTGACTACAAGTCGCCTGATGTTAAGTGACGATGTGGTCGAAGATGGCGCCACGCTACACCTGGACTGGGATCTGGCTCTCAAGTGTGGCTGCCGGAACACACCGATAGATATATATATAGACGACGATATGCAACCTCAGATGATTTGTGGTTAACCATTTGTTTAGAAGTAAGTATATATACTACAATGAACGATAGTAATTAACCGAAGCTCTAAAAGCAATGAGACAGTTTATATTTCGCTCACACCGGAGTTAAGGTGTATTTCATAACCGCAAATTCATAGTAATTAGCCGCTCTGTAGCATTCCCGTGACGTAGGTGCTGCGGACGGTGCGCCTGCGCAGGCCGTTACAACGAGTCCGGGCAGTTTTTGTCGCGGGTGGGGTGTGCCGGGAGTGGAAGCGTGTAGCGACGATACGCTCTCACTGTTTTTTATTTTCAACTCAATAAACATTTAGATAAATAGAATTAAACAGATGCGATACTGCTTTGCTTTGCTTTGTACTGTTACGACTCCGGACTATGATGTACTCTATAAAAAAATTCTTCAACTTGAGAACCTTCATCTTTTTATTTTCATCGTCTTTCCGTTATCCCGCGGGAACCTTTTCCGGGATAAACGCCTATGTGTTAATCCAGGGTATAAGCTTTCTTGGTGGGTGTCTGTCACAGTGACCCCCTCCCGCCCCTCCAAAAGGGGGCGGACTGCAGTTATAAAAAAAATAAAAAAGGGTATAAGCTATCTCCATTCCAAATTTCATCAAAATCGGTTTAATAGTTACGGTGATACGAGGTAAAAAACATTCACATACACACACAGAAACTTTCGCATCTATAATACTAGTTGCGCCCCGCGGATTCACCCGCGTCTTCGGTCATCCCGCAGGAACCTTTTTCCGGGATAAAAAGTAGCCTATGTGTTAATTCAGGGTAGCTATCTCTATTCCACATAAAAATTAGTTTTAGTAGTTACGGTGATACGTGGTAACAAAAATTCACACACACACAAACTTTCACATATATAATTTTAGTAGGATTTAGGATAATAGTTTATTTTATGTTAACTAATGCAACAAATCTCTGTGCCTACTGTATGATTCAGTACTGATTTGATCGTTCTAATAAACGCACGCGTCTCTGGAAATTGCATTTCAATACTCCACACCAACACAGACCCATATTAAGTAAGCGCTCAGTAACGAGAGAGCGCACAAAAATCGCTGCCGCTCGGGCCGCGCCGTATCACTCGCAGTTTTTGTTTATTAACATTTAATTAGATGATAAAGTTGTTGCTCTCTTTAAGTATACAGTGATGTCCCATTCATTACTCAAGTTTAATTGTCGTGACCGGTTTTGTAGGTATTTGACCTATAGCTTTGTGGTCTGCACTGCTTTAATTTATGGGGTTAAAATACCTTTTCACTGTTTCAGGTAATCCGTTTTTGTAAGGGAAGACTCCATGATCATGCTGAATGTAATAATTTCTCTGTGTGATTTTGAATGTACTTATTTTATTTAAGTATTTAAATATATTATTGAGATACTAATTAGAATGTAGTTTTTTTAAGTTGTCAACAGTCATTTTTAGATATTTTTCAACGGGAAACAACGAGAACTTTCAACGACTTGAACTTTTCAACAAATTACTTTGAAGCGCGTTGAATTCTTTTACGCCGGATTGTCAATAATCATAATTAGATAACCATAAAATAAAAATATAATTATATATTACTATCTTAACTTAGTAGTTTAATATTTATAATCCGGCCATGTGCGTGTTAGATTACACGTACTGGGTTCCGTAGATTCATGGTCGTCATATTCCTTCACGGTCGCTCTAGAGTCAGAACTCTATTTACAAAGGTTTTTTACTTCATAAATATTCATCACAAGATACCTAATCTGTGGAGACCGAGACTGAGGACCTTAAAACTAAAACTATACTAGAATATTATTAAAAAAAAACACCGAATCTAATAAATTGATTGATTAAGAGTGAGAGTGAATTATTAAGAATAATTCAGTGAATAATTCAGTACTGACCAAGCTACGAGAAATAACCACAGTTTGGTCAAAAGTTAGATTAGAAAAATTCTTTGATTCGTTGCGGTAAATTCTTTCGGCTTCCATAAACAAGCGCTCACCATTAGATACCTAGAACGAAGAAGTGAGCGAAGTAAACAAAAAAATGCTGGAAAAACGCGGAATCTTCAATCGAGATCGCGCCAGATTTAGCTCGCGCATGCTTGCCCACTATCCATGTCCTGCGCCGCTGATTTACTGGCTTACCAGCGTGTTGAAAGAATCTTAATGGCACATTCAGAGGTGCACATCATACACACACAAACACACACGTGTTTACAGTAATACAGCGCCTTTTTAGGAGCCAGCGGGCCTTTACGCGGGACCCGAGAAAATAGCACTAAGATAGTTTAAAAGAATTTAAATTGGCATTCGTCGGGTGTGAAATTTATCCCTTATGCGTATTGCCGGCGGCAGAAAAAGTATAGAAATGTAGTTTACGTCAGTTTTCCTTTAGCAGTCGTTGTACAGCGGGAATGGCTTCATTTGGAATTATGAAGGGGTGTTATAGGAGTACGAATGTTAATGAGATGTTATCTTATCATGCCGTGGCGGCTTGTTACGCTTTAATGAGAATTAACGTATTCATAATAAGCAGACAACACGAAATCGTTTGTAATCGATTAATTTACGACTTCCTACTGAGGTAATCTATCTAGAATGAACTTTAAGTTTTTCAATAAGAAATGCGGCTATGTACTTGTTTCGTTATTAGTTGTTAATATCATCGACAGGAGTTCAAAGCCGCCGACATCGATTAATTCTGTTAATTATTTAATGTTTGCAAAGAGTAGGTGCCTACAGGTTTGAATATGTATCTCGAACGGAAATGCAAATTAGAATATTTTTTTAACTACCAGAGGAAAGCTGTTAAATACCTGTGGACCTTTTAATTTGTCCTGTATTAATGCACTTTTGTTTTTATCAGATTGTTAATAAACAATCAGATAAAAACGTAGCGATAGCGTAGTACGAGTTAGCTATTTAATAAAATATCTCGTAGTTAGTTTTAAATGTAAATGAAGTGTTTCTATTGAAAACATTTGCGTCAGGTCCGTCTAAGTTATCAATTAGAAGTTATTTATTGACACTTAGCTCTATTGAATCCAGTAACTGCCTTTTTACTTTATATAGAAAATAGCTTTCTCTCTGCAGTTTCTCAGGCATTTTCCTAGTTTTAATGCGGGAATTTTGCCTTTGCAAAATTTAATTCTTATAGGTTCAGAAATGAAGAATTTGTTGCCAAGTTGCCTCAACTAAGCGTTGTGCTGGTCGTTTGAACAACGCTGGTCTTCGGTTGAAGCCGTTATTGATGACATCACTGGTACGAAGGTAATTTCAAATTACTAAATATCTCTAAGCGAAGGCAGCCGAACGGTAACGAAAGCGCTGACACCGAGTTTGAATCCTCTCCGCCCCATGACGATAAGTTATGTGTGGATTTGCCATCGCTCAAAACGGTGAAGGAAAACATTGTGAGGAAACCGGCATGTTCAAGAACCACAACATTCAAGGGCATGCGACCTCTATCAATCCGCACTGGGCCAGCGTGGTAGATTACGGCCCGTACCCTCTCCTTTATCTGAGAGAAGGCTAGAGGCTCAGTGCAGCGGTGGGAACTTAATAGGCTGACGATGATGAAATATCTCTATATTAAGTTTGTTTTTGTTTCAGTTCCAGTGACCAAATGAATACCGATCTCTCTCCGGTTATAATTACATAATTAAACGAGTAGCAATAGCGGCACATTAACAAGGGAGCCGATACAAAAGTCGCGCGACACAATTACCGGCGGAAAGTTGGAATCGGCGGAATGCGCGCGCGCTGCGCCTGCAACAAAACACGATGTTTCGGCCCGGCCCATACCGCGACCGACTTGCGGCTCTTGGGGTTCCTTGGGAAATTGCGAGAAAATAACGAAAAGTTAAAAAAGTCAAGCTAAGAATCTGTCTCCAATCACATATTCAGGCCCAATTCCACGACACTCTGTTAGTTAGTTTAACACTCTGTCAATGAGTTAACAGATTCTTTAGGTTATTTAACGTTACACCATGCGCTAAATGTCTGTTTAATTTCTGTCTATTACTTTTCCGCCATGGAACGTGCAAGATTTAAACATCGCTGTCAGTTTTAGTGGCTCATCAACTAATGCCCGATTTAAATGAGTTTGGTGAAATGGGTTCTCAGTATGTTCTGCCGGCGGCCTCACTTGAAAGCCAGTTCCTAATCCAGGTATAGCGTGATGCCACCTTCAACCATATTGTCACTTAACTTCAGGTGACTTGTGGTCCATCACTATCATGCAAAAAGGTTAAAGAAAAGTAAGACAAAGCGGAAGCGGCACTTGTGAGATTGATGATTTTCGTGCGACGGAACCCAGCACAAAGTCGCCACTCGCGGTTGACTTTTACTTTTTATTGTCACATTTAATTGCAGCGTATCATCGCATACTAAAATGCCCTTTATGTTTTTCCGAGCCGCCTCCGTAACGACATAATCGCGGCTGGAACGATGTCCGGGCATCTCCGTCGATATGTGCTCACATCTCACATCTGCTACCGTTTTGGGAAATAAATCAATCGGGTCCGGCTCTGCTATAAACTATACAGGAGTTTATAAATACAGGAGTTTGAATGTTTTCTGCTACATTTGAAGTTTCACTGATATATGAAGAAGTTTCAATATTTATCGTTGTATAATAGGCAAAAAAGACGCTCGTGTAGTCTTATTTCTCTACATATAAAAATAATTTATTGTACATAGGTAGGTCTAATAGTGTATGTTTACTATAAGTATAAAGTCCAAAAAGTAACGAATTATATAAAACCTTATTTATGTTGTTTTTTTTTAGTTAGGTATACTATGGGTACGTTATAGTTATTGTTAGTCATGTTATTCAGTCTGCAATCTATATATAAAATATATAACTCAAAGGTGATGACTGACCACTGATGACTGACTGACATGACTGACTGACATGGTGATCTATCAACGCACAGCCCAAACCACTGGACGGATCGGGCTGAAATTTGGCATGCAGGTAGATGTTATTACGTAGGCACCCGCTAAGAAAGGATTTCGCGCTAAACTGTAGCCCACGCGGGTGAAACCGCGGGGAACAGCTAGTATAGATACAAAATTCTTACTAAGAAGTCCCAGTCAGTCAATGATTTTCTTAAATTTGTTAGATATTATCATTAGATAAATCATTGAGTTATTTCCTTAATGCAATACAATACGCCTCGTATCAAATCATCTCTTGATAATTGAGAAAATTAGAGCTCCACTCAATCATATCGCATTTCCATAAAATTCTGCAAAAAGTAATGAATAGAGCTGCCATCTTGTTCCGCCATTTTGTGCATCGTAATTGCTTAAAATGGCGGCTAGTGATTGGCGGGAAAAAATAATTATCTACCGTATGAAGTGCTAACAAGCCCAGATTGGTAACGAAGTCTGATTGATATGTAATTGCAGGTGGATATACCGTGGGACGGTTTGAAACGTGATGGTGAAACTAAGTTTGTAGTATCAGAACAACAGAAAAATGTGATTAAATACTTTTTGAAGCAGTTCATCTATCTATAAAAAAACTGGAACTCATAAGGTTGCAATTTAGGACGTCTACTACCTAAATAAATTGCTAGAAAAGTAATTATCAAAGTGCACTTTATTCAGTATCAAACCGTGCTCTTCCAACCAGACGAGCCACAAAAACTTTAGGTTTGTCTGACCACTTCGACACAGCCATCAAATCAATACAAAACGCAAGTCATTCCCCAAAAATCCTTACATAATTACGTTCAAACAACCGCATTTAAAAACAGCTATTACAGCCACCACCCACACTGTGTTGACCCCCGGAAACGTTCAAAAGAAACCCTAACGCAGGAGAATTAAAGTTTATTTTGAAGAAAGTGGTGTGGTGAAGTGGACGTCAATTAGAGACCGTTAATTACCCGAGGCCTGACACGCCCCATCATGAGAGCCTGATATGGAAAGGCAGTACGGGTTACTTAACGTCGACTCATCTGCATATGTGTAGAACAGACAAAACGGATAATAAAGTTAGTAATAAAATGTGGTCTCGACAGTAAATATGTAAGTAAATGAACGGTTAATAGGCAGTAGGCAGTGTCAAATATAAATTACATTTAACTATCGCGAAAGGGATCTATACTGACGTTGCTCAGGGTAATTATAATTGAGCATCTGGTAGAAATACAACATTCTCTTTTTACCAATGATCAGAAGGGAAAACAACCGATTTTCCCAGTGGTTTAGCGAAAGCGCGAAAACAGGGAATGAAAATTCAAAGTTAGCAAATTTCCCAGTGGCCAGTGGCTAAACAGCCGTTCTTGGTGTCGTTCAAAGTTTATGAACCGATTTTGATGATTCTGTTTTAATTGGAAAGGAGATATATCCCAAAGTTGGTACCATGATAAGAAAACCAGGACCAGAAAATCTGATGATGGCATTCCAGAGAAATCAAGGGGAACTTGAAGTCGGTTTTTTTTTTGTTAAAAATTATTTACGTTTTGTGGTTCTCAGATCGGCTTGAGGTTCCCCCCTCAGTCGCCTGCGGGGTGAAGCTACTGACACCCGGCCTTAAGTTTATGAGGTCACTCGGTGAACCTGCACGCTGTGATGCCTCGGCGAGATTAATGATGACGTCACGTCGGCTTATTGTTGTTTTATTAGTCATAATGTTTTCTTATAATATGTCAATATTATAAGAAAACATTTAAGACGGAAGTGCATTTCCTTAGTTCCGAATTATAAGAAGAATATTTTATTTAATTTTATAGAATGTATACATAAATTAAGACCTTTTTTTACTTCTTACTGAGTAGCGTTTGACCGATAGTCATCTGATGTTAAGTGACGATGTGGTCGAAGTCGGCGCCACGTTACCCTGGACTGGGAACTGGTTACGCTACACACCGATACGTACTTTTTTTATTACTTACAAGGTAGCGTTTGACCACAAGACACCTGATGTTAAGTGACGACTTAACGATGATGATGATGGTGATGTTATTTGACGAAAGGTAGGCTAGCCAGGCGAGCACTGCAAAATGCTCTACCACCAAGCTATGGTTTCATCACGATGATTCCTTCACCGAAAGCCTGACCTGTAAAAATAGTTTGAGACCTCATCCTACTACATAATATTATAAACGTGAAAGTTTGTGAGTATGGATGGATGGATGGATGTATGGATGTTTGTTACTCTTTCACGCAATAACTACTGAACGGATCTGAATGAAATTTGGAATGGAGATAGCTTATACCCTGGATTAAACATAGGTTAGTTTTTATCCCGGAAAAGGGTTCCTGCGGGATAACGGGAAGACGCGGGGCGCTACTAGTTAAAATATTCTAGAAGTTAGTCTAATAAGGTTTCAGAGGCTTAGAAAATTATGAAAATTGCCTTGCTTACGCTTAACTTTAGAAAAGTTTATCAAACAACTAAAGCATGTCCACAGTACTCCAACACGCTGTAGCGATTCGCTAATGAAGATATTTGGGGCAGAACGCTATCTCATTGTCAATAAATATAACTCCCGCCCGCCCCCGCCCAAGGCGACGGCTCTTCCGCCCGCACACACTAGCCTTTTATTACCTCCTTTGTTACGAAATCGATATACGAACACACCCCTTTAGCGATTAAAAAAGTAATGCAATTCGATAAACAAAAAAGTTTTTCGTAAAAAGTAAATTATGCGATTACTTTTTTGTTCGGTTAATCAAAAAAGTTTTTAAACTCATCAATGTTTTTAAAAAGATGCCGTTCGGTGTTGAAATTGGAAGGAGGAGTGCAAAATGATAAAAAAATCGGCTAGTGTCGACGTGTAGTGATTTTAACTTTTATCTTGGTTATAGGTATCGAAGTAAAATTATAGTAATACCTTTTATATCCTGTGGGTATGTCTGTGCAATGACTATTTGCGACAAATAATGCGATTATATCACTCCAAAGTTAAAATATATCACGTAACGTAACTTGAGGCCTAAACTATCAAACCCTTAAAATCACATCAATATGGAATTGGTAGAAATGATGGTTCAGTGTTAATGATGTCGGTTCTTGACCTTGTAGATCGCGAGTTCGAATCCTGCAAAGAGCTTGAGCCAATATACGGAACAAATACCTACTTGTACTTTTCTTTCAATGCACGTATAGTTGTCCGGTAGCAAAAATCGAACCCGAGACCTCACGCTTCGCAGTCAGGACATTACTATTCTTAATTTTTTTACATTTTACAGGGTAGCGTTTGATCACAAATCACCTGATGTTAAGTGACGATGTAAAACATAGCAAGCTACCCTGCATTGAGAACTGGCTCTCGAGTAGGACTGCCAAAAACACCGATAGGCCCGACATGATAAAGTTATTACCTGCAATTGAGCTCTATTATCCAAAAAGTGTGATTTATTCGTCTGTCCAAGCACAACTGTTATTAAGCCGACCAAATTGCTCTGTTATTAAGATATGGATGACTTAATCACTGCTGAAGAGATGGAATCGAACTAAACACCCGCGGCCGCCGGCGGTACAAATGTAACACCTCGCCAATGGTAATTATAAGGCGATAGTGGTATGTACAGTCACTGATAGCAGTCTCTTAAACCACCTCGGGTCGTGAGGATTTTTTTGGGTTCCCTACATACTTTGAAAACATATATTAAGCAATTAGAGGTTGCCCGGATAGGGGGAAGTGGGTTAAAAATGGGGGATTCTAGCGTTTTCTTTTTAATATAACATGTTTAAATACCCATAATATTCTAGGTACCCTTAGTGTCTGAGTGATCAAAGTTGCAATGAATTTTGAAATAATATGGTTATTTGAATTAGTCGTTTTTTTTTTAACTTAGGTTCTTATATTTTACAATGAATAAGAAATAACCGTAATGGTCACTACACATGAAAAATTTAATCAAAAATTCTTAGAGTCTCACCAAATATTATCAGGGAAGAGACTGTTTTAAAAAGTGGCCATAAAACCTTCTCGTGGATAAAGGACGATCCCATAGCAATATAACGAAAAAGCTATATCTGCCAGTGTAAACCATAATATACCACATTCTGATTTTTCAGTCGTACTTAAAAGTCTCCAGTCCACAGAATGAATATTCCGATTGCCACAGATTGACTAAACTTTTTTCCACAGACTGATTACACCAATGAAGCAGTTACACTAAAACATAAAATACTGTCACTATTATTCGGTTATACAAAGGTACTCTGTGGTCACTATAATATCAGCTCAAAACAAAGGCACCACGATCAGATACCCCGACTGCAATGATATATCATCAGCTTCGCGTCGTACTGCAGCGTCTCGCGGGGTTCCCAACTTAGGGGTTTCCCCCCAAATTTAGGGGTAATTTAGTGGATTTTTTATTTTTTGTAACGCGACAAAAAAAATTGCAGAATAGGTTTTCTACTGAAATCCCGATTTACATTGCAAAATTTAATTTGCATTTTTGGATCTAGCATGCCATTCAATCCGTCCACTAAAATGTTAAGTTTATTGAATAATTTTAGTACCCAAATATAAGATTTTTAAAAAGATAGACTAAAATAATAATTGACATAGTGATTGAAATAGTAGATAGATATTTTTATGAAATAGAGCCGTCGCCTATGGACTTTTGCACACCAGGAGCGTTGCCTATAAAAATAGAAGATAAAAGAAGAAGATTAAGATGTATGTAAGGCAAGTAATTGTAGCGATTTTGGTGATTTTTTACTAACTTTAGGGGTAAATACTTTTTGGGAGTTGGTAACACTAGCGGGGCAAGCGGGCGTACGCCGAGGTGTCGAATAAATCTAATGGACGCTGGTATCAATATCACTGCTTCGGATCTCGAAGCTTTGTGATAGCGCCCTGATAGTGATATGGTAATAACATTTGAGCAAGCTTGTTCAACCGCCAAGCAGTAGTGCGGCAACATTACTGTATTCCGGATAGAAGGGTTAGTATAATGTTAAAACTAATACAGCGCGTAAAAAGATTTTACATCAAAATTTTGTAGTGTAACAAAAATTAATACCGATTTTAAGTTTAAATCAATAACTCTGAATAGCACTGAAAATACCATGAGTGACTTGTTCGAGTCATCACTGAGTTGCATATACATACAGTTATTATTTTTTCCTCGTACAGGATAGCGATTGACCACAAGTATCTGATACGACGATTTGATCATAGGTGGCGCTGGAACACACTGATTGGTGACATTCTTAAATTGTAGGTGATAGCTAGCCAGGCACTAGACAATTCTCTACCACTAAGCCGAAAACTCGAGCTTATTGTAGAATACGATTCCACTACCTCGGTCGCAAACTGACGTCGCTAACTCGCTACCACAGCTATCATTGCTTCAATAATGCTGAACCTTTTAACCCTTTTTAATTAATCACTACCAGCGCACATAATCGATGAATAAGCATGGTAAGGCGCCATACACGACTAAAGGTCGTCACTTGAGCAATTGGTCACCAAAAATAAACTAAAAAGTCGCGGCGACAAATTGTCGCTCATCGTCGCGTCGAAGGCGTCAATTGACGATTGCAATCCACCGGATACCGATGAATTAGTCTAAGGGCTGTCTACATGAACGACTTTATGTCGCGTGTATCGATTTATAGGGCAATTGAGGTTTATGGGCTAGTTCGTTTTCTTTTTCATCTGAAAGTATTGTTATAAACAATTTTTATGCAATACTGAAGCAACAACTATTTTATTGGAGCTATTACGAGAGTGTGGCGAAGGTTCTATTTTATGGTGTGGTACACCACATTTCATATTATTTATATTAGCTGCGCCCCGCGGTTTCACCCGCGTGGACTAAGTATACCTTACATTGAAGACGCGGTGGCCGAGTTGGTAGTGTCCCTGCCTGCTAAGCTAGCGGTCCCGGGTTCGAATCCCGGTAAGGGAAATATATGTGTGATGAGCACGAATAATTGTTCCTGAGTCCTGATATTTCCATCTATATAAGTATTTATTTCTCTATTTAAGTATGTATATCGTTGCCTAGTACCCATAACACAAGATTCGAGCTTAATTTGAGGCAAGGTCAATTTGTGTGCAATGGTCCCTGATATTAAATTAAAAGAAAACTGGAAAGAGCCACCTTTATCACATAGGGTATCAAAACATAGCCTTCGACCTATTCTCAGATCTACCAAAATAAACAAAAAACATAAAAATCGGTCAAGCCGTTGCGTAGAAGTTCGATAACATTGTGACACGAGATTTTTGGACATATATTAGAAAAAGATATAAAATCAAAATTGTTAAAAAAAATATTATTATTTAATTTAGCGACTTTTAATTTTTTTTATTTGAGGCAAACAAAAAACAAATGCAACTCAAGTTAACTTCCACTTTGCATTATTTGCAGTCGCTTGTTTTATTGATGGTGAAAAAACAACTTTATTTCGAACCTTATTCTCGGTGACCGTGCATCGAGGCCCTACATCCCGTCACATCTGCCTCAACCACAAGAACTGTCGCATTATCGGTGCTATTGAAACAATGGCTCTAACTGTCATTATGTTAATTTGCAGAACGTTTATTACTTCATCATTTCTGCGCTGTTCACATCCTTATTAGGATACAATTAGGATGGTTCGGGTCACGGACTGAAAGAATTATAAGTGCTATAGTGTGTCATACTAACTTAATACAACATTATTTGTATAGGTACTAAGTACTAATCTTCATAATAATTAATTATGTGTACTTTTTTTTAAGAAGAGTTTTTTTTTTTGTTTTTTTCTTTAGAAAGAAAAACCAACCAAGAAGTATTGGACTTAGTAGGAGAAAAAAGAGAGATATTAACAACAGCAGAGATAAGAAGAGGAAAGATGTTTGGCCACTTGGTACGGCATGACGAATATATAAAAACCATATTAGAAGGAAAAGTAGAAGGGAAGAGAGGGAGAGGTAGACCGAGAAGAACATATATAGATCAAGTTAAAGAAAGGATTGACGTCATGTCGTACCAAGAGGTCAAAAGGATGGCCGAGAACAGAACGGCATGGAAAATACTCCACCGACAAGAGCTTGGCTCTTAAATGGAAGAAAAAAAGAAGAGAGACTTTTTTTTAAGGTAGGTAGCTAATCTGACAGTTGTCTGCTCCATTGTTGTATAAAAAAATAACTAATAACGAAACACATTGGAACAGGCTCGTTATCGCAATAAAAACTCATTTCGCCAAGCAGATGTTTTCTACAATGCCCACCTAGACATTGAGTACCTAGATGACAAGCGGAAAGGCAATTACATTTTATGGTTCCGTAGAATTTTCATGGTAATTGATTATTTATAGACTTGTTCTGTATCAAGTACTGCTATTTGTTTGTACATACCTGTTGGTTATATATTATAGAATACTTATGTACAGTCAGCGACAAAAGTAGCTGTTCATACTGGATTTTCCAAATGCGTATTAGATCAGTAATGCGTATTAGATCAGGAGCCGTCGATTGGAAATAAATAAAACCACAACGGAGAAGCTACTATAATCTTTTTTCTAATACCCAAAATTAATAATCGATCCTGATCCGTTATTCGCGGTTTTGGATCGATATATCATGTCATAATATGTCATTTTAGTAGTAATACGTCAAGTCCTTGTACTAAAATGACATATTATTACATGATATAATTGACATATCGACCCAAAACCGCGGATAACTGATCAGAATCGATTTTTAATTTCGGGCGTAAATAAGTTAAAATCCACCCCAACTTTGCAAAGCATCCATTTTATTTCGCCGCAATATCCAAAACAATCTCGTTTATATTAAGTCCGTAATATAAAGCTCTGCCTACATTAACCGCATAGTTTTATCTGCAACCGCATAGTCTGCATTAAATTTTCGAGCCAAAAACTACGCTCCGACCTCGACTGCGGCACCGCTGCAAAGTACGGAATATCACGTAAACGAGCCTTTGTATAAGATGAACTCGTGAAACGGTTTAATTACACTTTACCACGAGACGTACAGTCGGTGGGAGAAATTTGTGGCACTGAGGCTACGCTCAGGCCATAATCAAGACCTATCTTGAGCACAGATTTGACGCTGTCAGTTCACACACATATGTCACTTAATCACTAGTCAAACATTAATCAACACTGGAGTGTCAATCTAGAATACCAGCGTGAGAGAAGAAAATTACGTTACACAACATAACACCTATTGTTTGTTATAAGTGTTAAAAGTTAAAAGCCACTATTTTCCGTAAACACAAAGGGGACTATCCTCTTTCACCCGAATTGTAGCTGGGTCACATCAGATCACGAGTTGAGTGAGTTTGATATCTATACTAATATTATAAAGCTGCAGAGTTTGTTTGTTTGTTTGTTTGTTTGTTTGTTTGTTTGTTTGTTTGTTTGAACGCGCTAATCTCAGGAACTACTGGTCCGATTTAAAAAATTCTTTCAGTGTTGGATAGTCCATTTATCGAGGAAGGCTATAGGCTATATTTTATTTCCAAAAAAATTAGGGATCCGTAAGAAAATTGCTATTTTGCAACCCAAGGTGTGAAATCGAAAACCTATTTTTGCGTGCGCTGCAAAAACTATTGACACTAGAACAAAATAATGTACTACGGGTTTGTAGGTCTCATTTAGATCTACAAAAAAGTCCGCGAGAGCATATGTCTAACTATTATAGTTATGCCACAATAAGTGATCTTTTATTTTAAAAATTTAATTTTTGATGCCGCCGCTAGAAAATGCTCTTTATTTGTATCTTGGTATTAATCCTTATCAAAATAAATTACTTCTTATTCAAAACTGCTTCAATGCCTTCATATAACTTTTTGAATCATTCAATTCGGACATTCCATTTGAAAGATATCACGAGTTTAAAAATGTAAGTAGTAGTAAAAAAATAAAACCGCCGCACCGCAGCGCAGCGGGAAACGCGGCGAGGTGAACCGGGAGAATCTATGAAATAGGTAAAGTGCGTTCGCGGACGGAAGACCTTTAACTGCGCGGTTCAAACGTGCGGTCCAAGGAAAATTAACTTAGAATTAAAATAGGATAATGGGTACCTACAGCAGGTAACGCGTTGAGGGGGCACAGAAGTGCGGGAATAATTTTGGAGTATACGGAATATATACGCTTTCGCGCCTAAACTACTGAACCGATTTAAATGAAATTTGGTATAGAGATAATTTGAGCCACGGGGAAGGACATAGGATACTTTTTATCGCGATAAACTGTAGCCCACGCGGGTGAAACCGCAGGGAACAGCTAGTGTTTAATACTAGACACTAGCAAACAGACTAAGGCTGGCTTGCACAACACGTTAAAACTTGTTTAAATCTGGATTTAACTACATTTTCCATACTATTTGACAAGTGAATTTCAGTACAGTCGCTCAAAGCACCATCTACAGACAGCTTGGCGTTTGGCTCCCCATTGCTGACATATTTCTCCCATCAACAGTACCACCTTTCCACCGCCCGAGGCTAACTATTAGAATCCAAAAGCTACTCTGTGTCGCTGACTTCCTGAAAACGAAACATCGCTGATTCGATTCCGTCGAGACTAGTAGCTATTACAATGTAATGTGCTGTCTCAGAGTGGTTTAATAGCTTTACAACCCGATTATGATCCTTTTAACGTAAAACGTGGGATGTGGAATTAGTAAGGAAAGCATATTGCGGTAAACACAGCGTTTGACTGTGCTAATACACTTTTGATTTCATCTCTAGAACCTGCATTCATCATCATTATCAGCCTGGTCTTCTCTCAGGTCTCTCTCTTCTCCATTGATGGCCTAGTGTTGGTAGATGTAGCAAGCCTTTGAATGTTGTTGGTCTTGGACATGCCAGTTTCCTCCACGATGTTTACCTACGACGGTTTGAGTGACGGTACACACACACTTTATGAAAGAGGGCGAGGGTACAAAACATGTAGGTCAATTTTTATTCTAAGAAGAGATATTGCGAATCTATAGGTGCAGTCACCAACCTAAAATGTCTTAAAGTAGCTGAAAATACCCAATTTTAAAACGTCTAACATCCCAACCTAGTTTCATCATCACCATCATTATTATCAGCATCTAAGTTCCCACTGCTGGGACTTCTCTCTGAGAGTGAGAATAGGCTGGAATCTACCACGCTGGCCAAGTACCGGCCATGTTTCGTATTGACGATTTTTTTATTAATATTAATTAGGTAAGCATTTAACCACAGTCTCACCTTATGTTATGTGAAGACGAGGTCAATAATGGAGCATGGTCGCATATAATACTATTCAGTCTTGACTTTAAGGCTCCTAAATTATACCTGAGGAAACATAGAAAACTGACCTCATAGATCACAGGTCAAAAATATCGTATCCAATGCAAATGACAAAACAATTTGATCACAACCAGATACGGGTTCAAGATATCAAATCAACTCTAATCTAGTTACAATTCCGAAAGATACCATCACTTGTTCACAATAAAGTTACCCTCTAGGTAACCATACCATGAAACATTTGGTTACTTTCTCATTAGACGCAGCCGACGGAGCTGGGGATTAGCATCGGGTTACCCTGTGGGGTTACCGGGGTTCGGTGCCGGGAGGCTTGTATAGGAAGTTTCCGTTCAGTTCTGAGAAGCAGATTTTGAGTGGACAAACCTGGACTTTACATTTCCTCATAGGCGCTTAATTTAATTCTAAATCCTTTAAAAAACAGTAGTGTTCTGTCGCTGGATTACTTCTTTAATAACACCCACACAATCACATACATAGCTGTAGGTTTCTCTTTATCTATTACGAGCTGTTCCCCTCGGTTTCACCCGCTTGGACTGCAGTTTATCGCGACAAAAAGTAGCCTATGTCCTTTTTCAGGCTCCGGACCATCTCTGTACTAATTTTCATTTTCAATCGGTTCAGTAGCTTAGGCGTGAAAACAGACAGACAGACAGAGTTACTTTCGCATTTATAATATTACTAGGTATAAACTATGATGAATGAATGGTGAATGGTGAATTGGGGATCCACAACAAATATAATCAAATATATTTGATTCTTTTCCGCTTCTGTAAATATTTTTTCCGTAGCGAGAATCTCGACTACTTATGATACTTTATCAATGAAAAGTGAAAACTTTCTTTGGTTTATTCCTAACTTTTACATTGCTAAGTTATCTCATATCAAAAAACTTCCAAGCCACTCCTTGCTCCAAGATTGCTAGCGACAGTTTTCCCTTGAATCTGTGCCCCAACCTCGACGCGAGTCCCGAGTAGCAATGAGCCCGGGCCCTGAGGGCTCGTTTCCAATATTGTGCGTCATCGGACCGAGGTCTGATCTCATTAGAGAACCCTGCAGTCTATCTCCATGCCCCAGACTTTGTTATTGGGTTAGTGTAATATAAATGGGCCTTTATGATTTGGGAATGAGGTATGCAAGAGAATCATTTCTGCGGTTTTGATAATGTTTACTTTAGGATTTATAATGGCAATACTTTTTTTTCTCTTCGAGCGTAAGAAATGAAAGTCTGTCAAATTCCTACTTAAACCCCCTATATATGAATGCGAAAGTAACTCTGTCTGTGTCTGTCTCGCTTTCACACCTAAACTACTGAACCGATTTAAATGAAATTTGGTACGGAGCTACTTTGAACCCTGAGGAAGGACATAGGATACTTTTTATCGCGATAAACTGTGGGAACAGCTAGTACTATTATAATTCTTGTATTGTCTGAATTTCTGGAAGGTATCTATGCTCTGCACAAGTATAAGCTGATAGATGACAATGTTTATTATTCTAATAAAAGGTTTGTATTTAGTAGCGTAGGTATCCATAAAATCAAAGCCGGTAAAATATGCAAAAAGCTCCCTTAATAAGTTTTTCCGTAGTGCTACAAAATGCAAGATGGGTATCAGTTGACTTCTTCAGGGTCGACAACGCATTGGCAATGCCTTACCAGCAGGCTGCTTGTCAAGCAATCTATTTCAACAAAAATACCAAAATACCTTGGTCCTCCTGAAAGGTCTCTTCCAGGCACAAACATAGCTACTAAAATCTCTCAAATCTGTGTAATTTATCAAACCATTATCATTGCAGACATGAAGAGATACAGAGAGTCGTGGAGTGGAGACAAATCAAATCAGACAAATCCCCGGGACATATTGTGCTGCCTCGGAGTGAATACTGAGATGAGGGTATGATACATAGGTGAAATAAACCATAAACTATTTTGTTGTATTAGGACGTTCGCGTTTAAATTGAGCAAAGTAAGGGAATTAATGTTAAAATTATGCCGTCGTATTCACGTCTACTGGAATGCTTGAAAATATAAACTTCGATCGGCAGAGAATAGAGAGTACCTACTGGTCATCTCTGGAGGAGGCCTTTACCTTTCATTGAGAGGGTTCTTGCTTAGCGAAATACAAACCCTAATTATATTATAATTATATTTAAATTAATTATGTCAATATTTAAACAAAATCAAATAGTATTATATCCAATGAAACATAAATTCAAAATGTAATAATTGTTCAAATATTATTATGATTGTGTTATAATATGAATCGTATGTAATTACTTGTATTTTTTTATTGTTTACTTTAAAGTCACCAAAATTGGAAAATCAATTTAAAGTGAATAATTTTGCATGCATTTATTATTGTAATTTTCTTATGAAAAGCGAGAAATAAAAGGCTTTTTTATTTTTATTTTATTTATTTAAGGGAATTGAAGTTTTGTTTCGTTCAGTATTTTCTCATTTTCTGTTGTCTGGAGAGTAGGTTCGACAGCCTTCTATAACAAAATAATGTCTACTCAGTACACCAAACAAACGCTACTTTTAGCATCGGCAATCGATTATTTTACGAACGCAAAAAGGACTCAAAATTACATATACATATGTTCACGAATCAACTTAAGACTAAATGGTTTGATTATCATCATTCATCATCATCCGCCTTTTAGATTCCCACTGCTGGGTGTTGTAGACGAAATAATACCTACGCCTATTTCACATAAAATAATTGTTTTATTTTGATAAGACAAAATTTTAGTTGCGTACAAGACTGCATGAAAATGGATAATGTATTCATGTATTATAGGTAGTGAGAGAACAATGAACTGATTACAGATAATAAATACTTAAAATAAGGAGTGAACGATTTAGTGAGGTGACGCGAGTATCTCGACTAATTTGTTAACAATAGTGTTGTGAATGTCTTGAACACTGGGACCCTGGCCTTTTCTCAGAGAGAGTATGGGCCCGGGCCGTAATCTATCACGCTGCATGGCCCAGTGCGGGCTGGTGGATGTCGCATACCCTTGAAAGTTGTAGTTGCGGTTTCCTCACGATGATTTCCATCACAGGATTCGAACTCGGTATCGGCACCTTGTAAGGCGCGTGTGTGCTTTGGCCTTGTTGTATATATACACTATTTATTTATTCAACAACAACTGCAATACGCTCCAAGAGGTACAACTTAGAGTCCCTCTAGTTCGTAAAGTTTGTTTATCAGACAATCATATAATCGCTTTAGATTGGAATAGAGACAAATCGAATCAGAACCATCCTCGGGATGGGATATATTATGATCAGATCTCTGCCCCAATCTATGGTATCGGATGTCGGGAAAGGGCGAAGTAATGACAATGACATTTGATATTTGTCAATATATTTATGAAAATGTAATGTACATACGGAAAAATTTAAATAGCTTCAAAAAGAGAAGTGATTATCACAATTTTAATACTAGAAACAAAGATAAAATTGCTGTACCCACCACTAGGCTCCATAAAGTTAGCAACTCGTTCAAAGGTCAATGTGTACGCTTTTTCAACAAAATCCCAAGTGAAATTCAAGACTTGTCTATAACAAAATTTCAAATTCGTATAAAGAGAAATCTCATTAGTAAAGCTTATTATAAAATATCGGACTATCTAGATGACAAACAAGCTTGGGATTGTAGTTAATCTATCTATCTTTCTTTCTATCTATCTATTCTCCCTATTTCCCCTATTCTAACCATTTTCGGTAAACAGCCAAAACAGTCATGCTCACGAAAGTGACTTTGCTTGCAGCGGCGTCATGTGTCGGGTCGCCCTCTTCCCTCTCATATGGTCGAGGAGAGCGATGGCTGGCACATGCGTCAACTCGTGAACGGGTGCTGCTTGTGGGGTCTGGTCTGCTTTGGTTGTGATCCCGCAACTCGTTAATATTCATGTTCCCATATCCCAATGTGTACAACCAAACAAGAGAAATCTTCTTATTAGTAAAGCTAAATAAAAAATATCGGACTATTAGATGACAAAAAAAAGCTTGGGATTTTAGTGAACTTGCTCCAATTCAATCAATTAGTAATAAGAATAAAATTGTCAATGTGATCGCGCCAAAAAAATTACCTGCCGGGCGTTTCTTGCCTGTTCTTTTGCCGGCGTAAGGAGGTTGGAACAGGCGTAGCTAGTTTTAAGTTGACGTTTTAAAGTGATCACAATGTATCCTATTGAATAAACATATTTTTGAGTTTTGAGTTTTGACATCAATATTCGGGCTATTGATGAATTAAACTGTGTATTATAAGGAATGTTAGAGTTGTAATTTTTCAACTCTTCGAAATTCTGTTAATAATATAATTAATATTATACTCCTGATATAGTGGTGCTATTTGACTGGAACAGGAACAAGTATTTTATTATGTTACCTGTTACATATATAGCATCTCTAGAAACTATGACTTACTTTTACTGCGTTTGACTACAAGTCACCTGATGTTAAGTGACGATGTTGTCGAACATGGTGTCACGCTACACCTTGATTGAGAACTGGCTCTCAAGTGAGGCTGCCAGAACACACCGATAGGTGCTCGGCGACAGATTCGGTGGTAGCTAGCCAGGCGAATACTAGAAAGTACCATACCACCAAGGTTTCATCACGATGTTTTCTTTAGCTAAGAACATAGCTCAAGAACATTGTGGGATTCGAACCCACGTCCTACGGATCACAAGCTGACGTCACTACCACTGAGTAATCAAGGCTTCTAAAATGTAAAATGTTATGCTATTGTTAGATACTATCCAACATCCAGTAAAAAGGCTGACTGTATCTGGAGCTTCTGGAGGGCGGCAGGGTGCCGGCCGGCGGATCGTGGCGCAGCGAGCGTAGAGCGTAAGTAACGCGGTAATACGGATTCTATCACAGTCGCAATTAAAATTAGTCGTATTTTTGACAAGCGGAACTGGCCCTTAACGACATTTGTCGCATCGCTGGTCCACGCTTTGTTATTTAACTCTGCTTTGTTCTTAAACTCTGCCGAGCTTAACTAGTTTGAATTAAATTTGGCTTTTGTTGATGGAGACAGCTAGAATTGCTATAGAATGAGTACTAAAAGATACACTTGCTACGCTTAGCTCAAATAATTACATACTTAGTACCTATAAGTAGTAAGTAGGTACTTAATGGTGTTAATTCAAAATTTTAGATCTTCATCTATTCCTTCTACCTTCATTTTTTTAAAATAACAAATACGAGTATACCTACTATTTTTCCTAGACTCGAAGTTGTTATCCTGTATTGAAGATACGTGTGAAATTTAATTTTCAATATTTTTGTAATTGTTTCAAAGTTTTCATATCTTTATTCTAAAACAAAAAAGCTATTCAAAATAGAAATAAATTCATAGATTTTAGATCAAATTTTTATCATTATTGAGACAATGTTGACAATTTTTCTTTCACGGCGGGTGAATGTACAGAAATGTTGACAAAGCAATGTTCCGCGTTCGCGAGATCCGAAAAGTAAACTAAACGAAAATAATCAAGAAAAAATACAAGACAATGAACAGCACAATCAAGTAGCTGGCAGAACTCAATTATTTTGTTTACTTTTTTTAAATGAACATTTATCAAATCAGGAAATACTTTACTTTACGTCCGGACAAAATAATCCTTACAGTTTTTTTTTACCCTTATCGTTTGTTGGATTAATTTTGGGAAAAAAATGTCTGTCCAGTTGTTTATTTCCTATCTATCACACAGAATAATGAACCGTATTTTAAACGGTATTAAAAAAAATGCTTATCGTTTTAGCTTTTTTAAAGCTTTTTTTTATTCAATTTTCATTATAAATTTGCAATCTAATTTTGTTAATCTCACTGCGTTATGATATGAGCTTGTAGTGAATTATTGCCTAGGTCACCTTATAGTATCGGTACCGATGTGGGCAACTTACATTACTCACATACACACATCCATTCATACATCCACATTTATACCTATTTATTTTAAGCACATATTTAATTATTTGCATTATAATATTTATTATCATCATCATCATCAACCTGTATCAGTCCACTGCTGGACATAGGCTTCTCCCAATATTTATTAAAATAAAAAAAAAAAAATGATTATATACAAAAAAAAAACAAAATTAATCAAAAAAAAAAACAAAATTAAAAAAAAATACATGACTTTTAACCTCTAATTAGGTTGTATCTAGGGTATAAGAAACTAATCCTACATACACAACACATCCTTGTACCGTAGTCACCTGAGAAATACATCTCTCTGCTCCGGCCACAAACACTGCTGTCAATGCAGTGGAAAGGTCTCGCTCTAAGTGAAATATTATTTTAGAAACGTTAAAGGTTCAAAAGTCAAGTCGCTTTCGCCGTCGCGTCCGCGTCGGTGGGAATACGATACCACGCTCTGATTCTGGCCTGATTAACATCTTGGATGAGAAGTCGTTTTAGTTCAGACTGTGTGTTGTTCGAGTTAATATTATGTTATTTACTCGTAGGTGGTAAAGCTGCTATCAACAGCTACACCCCGCAGGCGAAAGGAGGCTTCATGCCGATCTGAGAGTTTCGAAAACGCTAAAAATAATCAAGGCTGTATTTTCTAAACATTGTCTATATTACTCTATATGCATGCTCTTTTTGAGTCTTTTTTATGTAAAGATCTGGAGAGAAATGGTAGTAATCCTACTAATATTATAAATGCGAAAGTGTGTGTGTGAATGTTTGTGACACTACCAACTCGGCTATCGCGTCGTCAATAGCTTCATTGACTGGTGCCCACTCCACAAATTTCCCAAATAAAGAGCTCTGAATCTCTGAACAGCTCCACGGGCACATTACAGATGGAGAGGTGAACACTGGAAGAGCTCTTGAAACATTTAACGATGCAGCGGCGGCGTCCAAATCTGAAGCGTTCATTAGGGAAACGGGTCATAGGAGAAAAAGTCGACTCTTTCGGGTACGTGCCTATTCGTTGTTGGCTATGTACTTTCCAGCTAAAAATGTTTTAACAGCTTTGATGCCAAAATTATGTATGAACAAGCAACAAGCCCGCGTTTTGCTTGCGGGGCAGTTGATATTTTTCCCATACAAACATTAATATCCCATTTGACCCCTTAAACTCCCCTTGAGTTTTCAAAATAAATAACTTTTATGTGTCGAAGGAAGCTGAATATTTCATACTAGCTGTTCCCTGCGGTTTCACCCGCGTGGGCTACAGTTTATCGCGATAAAAAGTATCCTACGTCCTTCCCCGGAGCTCAAATTATCTCTATACCAAATTTCATTTAAATCGGTTCAGTAGTTTAGGCGCGAAAGCGTATATATTCCGTATACTCCAAAATTATTCCCGCACTTCGGTGAGGGGGTCACCGCGTTACCCATTATCCTATTTTAATTCAAAGTTAATTTTTCTTGGACCGCACGTTTGAACCGCGCAGTTAATCTTCCTGGTCCGCGACCGCACTTTACCTATTTCATAGATTCTCCCGGTGCCCCCCCCCCCCCCTCACCTTACCGCGTTTCCCGTTGTGCTGTTATTTTTCTACTACTACTTAAATTTTTAAACTCGTGATATCTTTTGAATGGAATGTCCAAATTGAATGATTCAAAAAGTTGTATAAAGGTATTGAATAAGAAGTAATTTATTTTGATAAGGATTAATACCAAGATACAAATAAAGAGCCTTTTCTAGCGGCAGCATTAAAATTAAATTTTTAACATAAAAGATCACTTATTGTGGCATAACTATAATAGTTAGACATATGCTCTCGCGGACTTTTTTGTAGATCTTAATGAGACCTACAAACCCGTCATACATTACTTTGTTCTATTGTCAATAGTTTTTGCAGCGCACGCAAAAATAGGTTTTCGACTTCACACCTTGGGTTACAAAACAGCAATTTTCTTACGGATCCCTAATTTTTTTGGAAATAAAATATAGCCTATAGCCTTCCTCAATAAATGGACTATCCAACACTGAAAGAATTTTTCAAATCGGACCAGTAGTTCCAGAGATTAGCGCGTTCAAACAAACAAACAAACAAACAAACTCTGCAGCTTTATAATATTAATATTAGTATAGATTAGTATAGATTTCATGTGTATGGAATCAGGCTATATCAGTTAACGAGCAAGGAGTTTGAATTTTATATCCCAGCTCTATCTCTGCTTAAACTAACTGCATCCCTCGGTTACATTCGCGATTTCCTCGTTATTCTGTAGCTTACCAAAATCTTTTCTTCGGGATAAAAAATAGCCTAAATGTTAATCTAAAGTACAAGGTGCCACTTTACGGTTGGACTGGGAACTGGCTGTCTAGTGAGGCTATCGGAACACACCGATAGGGGGCTTGGCGACAGATTCTTATCATGATGTTTTTTTTTTATTGGTACAGCTAATAAAATCTCCTAAATATAGGTCTCACTCAGCTACGGGCATGCTATCTGCAAGACCTAGCTCTGCCTAGTTCTCTTTTTCTTCAATCTCTTTTTAAAACAAACAATAAATACTTTTCATTTGCATTCACATGTGAACAGAAATTAAAAACAATAATAATAGTTTCAAACTTAACTTTTCCCACGAGAGCTGAAGTCAAAAATCTTTACAAACATGTACATTCATGTACTCAATACTTCAACAACTCGCATCTCAATGTCCGATCATTGTTTCAAACACAATTAATTACTTAAAATCAAAAGGCTTTTAAAAAAATTAACCCTAATGAATGCTACGAAAACCCTACAGTGAAATTTCCACTCGACTTCTCGACTCGATACAAAGTCAAAAATTAACAATTGACCGAGGTCGCAAATTAAACTTGTAATATTCCCATATACGATTTTACTTACAAAACGGTTATGGAGGGTCCTTCACTAATCAAGTGGCCGGTAAAGCGAGGGGTGTTCGAAGACAAAGGGTTGGGCTTTCACTCGATTTAGCCGTATTTTGTAAACAGCACTCGACGCGAGAGGCAATTCCTTCAAAGTCAACATTTAAATTATATTTTGTTGCCGTTTTGTAGTGAATCAACTTTCACGTGGGAATGTGAGAAAATGGCGCTTGTTCTTGGCAGTTATATTGCTTTGTTCAATGCTCGCCAGCTGGCGTGTTTTTAATTTCTTAAACTTTGAACAGAAATTGCAATGATGCTGGTTGAAAAAGTTTATCTCTGAAAATGCTTCTCTAAATTCCCATCATTCCCATGGGGGTCGCTGCCTACCATCATCAACCTGTATCAGTCCACTGCTGGACATAGGACTCTCGCAAAGTACGTCACTGAGTCCAATCTTAGGCTATTCTCATCCAACTACTGCCAGCTATCTGTCTATATAAGATTAAATTCGAAGTCCAGACTCTTTCATTGACATATCAACGCACAGCCTCAAGCGCTGGTCACTAAGAAAACTGTTATTCAAAAATTACCCTATGTCAAATGGGATATTATAGCTTAAATGTGGAAAAATATAAAAAAACCACGCGGGTGAAGACGCGGGGCTGGTCACTAGTTCCAAATATGTTTTTACTGGATGGCCAGAAGTTTTGGCAGTGCAAATTAATTAAAAAGTTTTATTCAAATACTTATGTGTTCGATTTTTTTTAATTTTAATTTCGGTCTCTAACGGCCATACTGAAGATAAAAATATGACACAAGCTCCGAAGTAATGTCAAATTTATATCTCTAGTATACCACTCGGGCAAAACGTGGATAGATCGGTTATTGAAACTGGCTGTAAGTTTGTAGGTATCTGCCTCACTTGAGAGCCAGGTCCCAATCCAGGTGTAGCGTGACGCCACCTTCAACCACATCGTCACTTATCATCAGGTGAGTTGTGGTCAAACGCTACTCTGTAAGTAGTCATTATCAGCCTTTCACGTTCCCACTGCTGGGACTCTGGCCTTCTCTCAGAGAGAGAGTGTGGGCCGTAAGCTACCACGCTGGCCCAGTGCGGGTTGGTAGATGTCGCATGCCCTTGAATGTTGCAGTTCTTGGACATGCCGGTTTCCTCACGATGTTTTCCTTCACCGTTTTGAGCGATGGCAAATCCGGACATAACATAGTAAGTCATAGGTGCGGGGCTGAGAGGATTTGAACTCGGTGTTGGCGTCTTGTAAGTAGCACGCCTAACCGTTCGGCCACCATCGCTCACCCTGTAAGAAGTAAACCTGATCAATTCCTGTAATACATACAACAAATCCTTTCTGGAAAAAATTGAGATGCAATCCATACAATCTTTAACAAAATCAGATCACGTCTTGTCACGTCAGCTATGATGTTTTATGCACCATCGCGATCACAAGTTCCGATGTTACTATTATTTGCTCAATCCATCGACGATTCACCGATGGCTCAATCACAGGCGTGGAAAATAGGGAGAAAGTGAAGGGTGACTTTTTGCATCTTGTAAAATCTCTCGCCAAAACATTCTTAGAACTTTAAATATGTATTTTCTACTCTAAAAATGTTTTCACATTTTCTAAAATTGGTTAAGAGCGTGTACCTAAATATATTTTCTCTACGAATTAATTTATTCTGAATATTTAATATTGTTAGAGCTTAGAAAAGTAATATTTGATTTTATTCATAAAACGATTTATACTTTTTTGCACTAAGAACTACTTGGTTAGTGCAAAAAAATAGATTCATGACCGTAATAAAAATTCCAAAATCCAAAAAAAAATTGTCCGAGATATGTTTGACTTGTAAAAATACCTTTATGTAAAAAATACGTCCCTAGTCTACGGTCTTTTCTTTCTTTTCATTGGTCAACAATCACAGAACCACAAATATAGAACCTACCTATCTGATCTGAACTATATGATCTACTGTATCTATGGGTATCAGATTTCTTCAAAGCAATAAACTACTACGACACTTATCTCACCTCACACTTATTTACTGCGATACTTATCTCGGGCGAGAACCAAATCTGCATATCACACTTGGCAATCGGCTCTTCACCCATTGCGCACATCAGAATGCGAATTTGTGCGTAGAAAGGTGTGACACGAATACAATATCTAGTGACAATAATACAGCGCCTCCGTGCGACCGACTAACTCCCCTATTGGAACTAAATTGACTGTAAAATGAGAATGCATTACTATATTATCAAAAAATTCAACATTATAACAAAAATAAAGCAAGGAGTTTACATTTTGAGAACTTATCCAACCTTCAAAGCATGCCTTTTTTACTTTTGACAGAATGTAGCGTTTGGCCACAAGTCACCTGTTAGCGAGCGGCTTAGCGATCTACCGCGAGTGCGTAAACCACGTTTAAACACTTATAAAAAAAAAAAAACAAAAAACGGAAACTCTCTGGGAAATCTTACTTCTTTTTTTTATAAGTTAGTGAGCGCTTTATCTGGTAGCGGACAGAGTTTACTTGACAAACACAGAACTAAGTAAAAGTAATTACCAGCGGGCAAACCGTAATCAAAACCAGAAATCTTCAAAGAAACGTTTACCTAAACGGGACTGTATCAAAGAAAAATTCACAGCGTTGCCTATGCCCATTTGCCCATTACACAAATTAGAAAAAGAAAAAAAAAATCTAAATGCATTTCCCGCCGTTTCGTGTTGCCATTCAAAATAGGAACTTATTACCTTGCCAGTGAAAAGAACTGTCTCAAATTACTTAGCATGTTTCCTCCTTGTCCGCCTCGTGTGCACGCAATAAGGTGTCCCTTTCTAACGCTATACAAACTCAGATAAACAAATACAAAGGGCCTAATTGAGTAACTAGTAAAACGAACGGCTGTGTGCCGTCCCTCCGTATTACTTTACAAAGTTACCCGTGCCCCTGTTAGAATACAAGATTTTACATTTTAAGTTTTATTTCTTTGGAATAATGACGTGAATTTTGACATTGACGGTAGTCGTTAGATGCCAGGCAGTCAAATTTCGTCGAGTCGTGCTCTCAAGTGGTAAGGGAGTTCGACTCCGGGCAGGGAACTTAATTTGTCAACAATTTTCGATATTTGAATACGTTTCGCTATTCAATGAGCTTCTGTCAGCTTTAAATTGTTATTTTTTCTTTTGAAATAATTCGACTTGACGTAGACACGTGCTTTAGAAAAGTATACAATCTCTTTTGTGACACAAAAGTACGAGTTATCGTACTAAAGTAATTTTTATAGAATAGTTACCAAATAGTAGTTCAGCCCGTCCCATGCCTATGACGATCTAACTCTCGATATTGTACGTTTCAATAAGTACCGTCAAATGACAAAACAAACGAACATTTCGCTGGATCAAATTCACGCCTAGTGCTGCGAAAGTTAGTAGTTTAAACCGTTTCAGCTTGTGGCCACTCATTAAGATCAACAATAATAGACGTCACTTGATAGGTAGATTGGCTAACTGGCAGGCAATAAAGATTGACATTGACAGGAGGAGCATGCACCACATCCGCCAATCAGCGAGGGAGAAGCATCCTCATTGCAGTCAGGAAGACGGCAATTGTGGCGTGATCACTGGCCATGTGAAGATACTTGTATACCTATAGCTATATAGCTACCTATAGCCTATATACCTATTAGTGTAGCCCATGGTCTTCGTGACATCTGCGACAGGTATGGTTTTAAACCTTATTAGTAACGTTTATTATAAAATATCACACTATTTAGATGACGCATAAGCTTGGGATAGTAGTTAACTTCTGAACTTGCTCCAATTCAATCAGACCACTACTAGACTCCATAAAGTCAGCAACTCCTTCAAAGGCCAACAATGTGTACCTACGTTTTTTCAACAAAATCCCTAGTCAAATCCAAGATTTGTCGATAACTAAATTTAAAGTCCAAAACGAAATCTAATATAAAGCTTATTATAAAATATCAAACTATTTAGATAACCAACAAGCTTGGGATTGTAGTGAACTTGCACCAATTCAATCAGTTAGTAATAAGAATTAAATTGTAGAAGTGATTGCACCCAAAAAAATTACCTGCTGGGTGTTTCTTGCCTGTTCTTTTGCCAACGTAAGAAGGTTGGAACAGGCGTAGCTCTTAAGAGAGATCACGTTTTATTCTACTTAATAAATTCATATTGGTTTGATTAAAACCTAACCTTGTAAATGCTCATGTTCACCTTAGAATCCAGGAAGTATCAACAAGTCGAGACCCCAACGATCAATCAAGATTCCACGACCAAACTCTAATCCTATCCAAAGGCGAAAATAAACCGTTGCTATCATTATAAAACGATGGTAAAAACCGCTACTCATTGCTTGCCAAGCCCCGGGTCAGCTTGAATAGGAATTAAATAAAATAAACAGAGTAATATAAAAGTTGAAAGCGCTCGGGCGCTCGGTAGCCGTCGCGGCCCATCACCGCTCTTTGTCCACCCGTCACCGCTGACTCCACAAAATACTAACGACCACACTGTTTTTAGAAAACAATTTAAGGAGCTTCCGTTTAAACCATGGTTTATTTAGCCCATTGTGGCTAAGCGGATCGCTTCTACGCCTAATTGTTAAGTCTGGTGAGGGTACGTTTTTTCCTTCATCAAATAAACATTAATAATTTTTGGTATGTCAAAACGTAGGGAAGTAATTACCGTGGACTGTTATTGGAACGGGTTACTGACGTGTGAACGGAGGTATGGTTTTATGAGAAAGTTAAAGAAAATATCCGAATTGGTAACTGGATTGTTTTGAGTTCAATCGAGCGGCACGACTATGGCAACAGCTGTATCAAGGAGAAGAGCACGATGACCGCAAAGACGAAGGATTACAAATACCTACATACTTCCTTAGAGGCAACAAAATAGTCCTATTGTCTGAACTGTGACTGATTATTGACTTTCAAGCTTTGGAACATTAATAACCATCTTGTACAAAAACACCTACGAGAAGTTGTCATAATATCGAAAGGATTCTATCACTGATAGGCGAAATTGTAAAAAAATAAAAAAAAATCAAAAGTGTTTATTTGCGTAAAAACATGGTGCAATACAATCAAAATATATAGCAGGTCTTAGGCATAAAATTGTCCATATACATGTTTTTTGCTATCATGTAGCATACAAATATTTAATTAAAAGAATTTAAAATAAACAATAATTAAATCACAATAAAAATTAAACATAGTCACCAACCAAAAATAAAAAAAAGGATAAATAAAAATATAATAATTTGTGTCAAAAAAACACAGGAGTTTTAACGGAGGAGAGCAATGAGAAATGATTCTTTGGAAAGGCATCAAACGAAACAATAGGGATGTTAACCATTTTTCGGAATTGCTTTTATTTTAAAGATTGACTCTTGTTTGCCATAAAAAAAATATTTTATTTAAAATTATTAGTATTTTCGATGAGAAAATATACAAAATTAGAGTAATTATGATTTTTTCCGCCAAAACACTAACAACTGTCACGTGACTGACATGACGTCACTGACCGAAAAACACGATGGTCGCGATTCGTAACCATACCACCGCGCCGACCCCCGACGCCGACCCGCGGCTACCGACGCGCGGGCAACCATCAAAGCACAAATCGCCTGAGTGGTTAGTGACGTAAGAAGCTCTTTTTGGTGTTTGCAGTCACGTGACAAAAGATTATAAATATAGCATTTAAAATCATTTTTATTTAAATTATTAAGTTATATTTAAATACATAAATATGTTTATCGATATCCTAATAATACAAACTAACATAAAAGTAAGATTAAACATTATTTTGTAATTAGTGTTAACGTCCCTATTCCAACTTCCCCACGGACGAAACCGCGCGTTGTTAGTAAATATATAAATGAGTTCTGATAATGAAGCTAACAAATAACTCTTAAGTCTGGAAGAATATGGTCTCCCACCTTTGACCAGCTATGGGACAGTATGGATTAACAAAACAACCACTTTTTACCAATGCGTTATTGATGGGTTTTGTGGAAAATAAAAGCAGATTGCACTAATTATATCTGATACTTTTAATGTGAAGAAAAACACAGCCGAGAGCAGAGAGAGCTCTGTCTATCTGTCACTGACACGACATTTGATATTGACATTGACATATGTGACGTTTTGTTTACTCACTAATAGTTATATTGTTGAATAACGTTTAATTCTTTGTAAAGCATGCTAAAAGTGTTCCAAGAAATATAATACCACCAATCATAAGAACCATTTTATAACAAGAATTACCAATAGATTTGGCCTGATTGACTAACAATAAATTACTACGTTCCTATTCACGTAACAATAAAAGTTATTATAAAAAACATGTCACACCCATAACATAATGAAACATTTCCTATTCCGTGCTATTTTATGACAGAGCTGCGTAGTAAACTGAAGCAACCCCAATTATAAAAGTATTAAGTAATTTCACAACACTTAGTACATATTACTGCATAGTGGGGTAAAATTGAACCTTTTTCAATTAACTTCACGTTGCCACCTATTAGTTCCCAGTTAAATGGTAGAATTAATAGCACAGGTGCTTTTATTACAATTTTATTTACTAGACTAGTTAATTAGGTAGGTAGAAGGTACCTAAGTAATTGCAGGATAGCCTTGTTAGATAAAATTATTTTAATCATTGAATGTTTGTTAGTAATTTCACATTTTGTAGTCGATTAAGGCCTAGGTCTTAGTAGCCTTATCCCTTCACCCCGCAGGCGATGAGAGGAAGTTCATGCTGAACTAGGCGTAACGAAACGTAAGAAAATCTTTGAAAGTAAACAAAGGTAATATATTTTGTGAAAAATAGCTCGATAGCCTTCGGTATTATTTCATTTAATGATTTTATTTTAAAAAATCCTTTTTATTTTGCAGATTCGGAGATGGTGAAATGAAAATGAAAAAATGAAAATGTATTTATTTCTGACATCGCACAATACAAGAACAAAGACAATTGCGCGTTGTCAGAAATAGGTCCCGGCTCAGCATATACAACTGGTGGCGCTTTGTATTTTTTTCTCCATATATACCTACGGCTACATTTATGCATTTTTTTTTATTGGGACCTGTGATATGCCTATGCTATGCCTATGCTATGCTTACTGCAGGCACCAGTCCTTACAAACAGGTTTCCACCATGAGAAAGTGACAATGGTATCAATTCTGTGGTGCATTTTCAAATACTAAATTATGTTTGATAGGCTAGTATTCTAGAACACTCAAGTGTTCATCAATGCTTGAGTAGCGATTAAATGACGACACGGTAGCCGAGTTGGTAGTGACCCTGCCTTCGAAGCTAGCGGTCCCGGGTTCGAATCCTGGCAAGGGCAAATATATGTGTGATGAGCACGAATGTTTGTTCCCGAGTCTTGTGTATTTCTATCTATATAAGTATGTATATCGTTGTCCCATAACACAAGTTTCGAGCTTACTTCGGGGCTAGGTCAATTTTCATTTTTCCGACCACTGAAGTAATTTTATTTTTATTTTATTTTATTATAAAATCATTATAAGTAAGAAAAGGACACCATGCTTTGCTTTGCTTTTCATGCTTATCATCAGTTTTTCTGTTTTTCTATTGACAATCAACTTCCCTATGCTATTTATTCCCCGCTACCAGTGCGCCCCCACTCGTAGATAATCGCTCGCGAAACTTATCACACTATCAAAAAGCGTCGATTCACCGAATCCTTTGATCTTCGCCGCTCATTTGACAATTACACCGGCGGCGGCGCATAGAATAAATATAATTATGTTGCGGAGACGGGGTTTTGCGATAGCAAAAAAAAAATGTAGGACTAATTTTACGTACGAAAAGTATACCAAAATTCGTAATATACTTAAAAAATTAGGTATTTTTTATGAGTAACTTTTATTTCACTCTAGAGCCTAGAGGGCTAAATCCCTACTTCCCTAGTCCCTACTAATATTATAAATGCGAAAGTAACTCTGTTCGTGTGTCTGTCTGTCTGTCACGCTTACACGCCTAAACTACTGAACCGATTTAAATGAAATTTAGAAGTAGAGCCCAAGCAAGGACATAAGCTACTTAAAATTTAAAAAAACGCGATAAACTGTAGCCCACGCAGATGAAACCACGGGGAACAGCTAGTATCAAATATATTTGTTTAGTAGGGGATACATGTGATCGCTTTAAAACGTCAAACTTAAAACTAGCTTCGCCTTTTCCGACCTCATTACGCCGGCGCCGGCAAAAGAACAGCCAAGAAACACTTGGCAGGTAATTTTTTGGCCGCGATTTAATAAAAATAGATGATAGAATAGATTTAACAGATCTGTCTCTACCAACAATTCAACACAAAAACTCGCGTGAAAGAACTCGCAACTTTTATCTTGGTCTCTATCTGCATTTTGTCTCCCCTGCCACCCCGTGGCGTGACAAAAGCTCCTGATCACGCCACGTGCCGCTCTCCACTCAGTGCGCGGACCTATTAGCTTCGGCGTGATACGCCTGTTAGCTTATTAGATGATGCAGATTACGATGTAATGATACCCCCGGATCATTTCTGGTTGATTAAATATTTAAGAACGCTTCTGTATTTTTAATCAAAAATGTCATTTTTTAGACTCGCTCACTGGACTGGACTGGCAGGAGGTGGTGCAGGACAGAAATGAGGTGACCCATAAGAGAACTATGGTCACCGACATAGCTCACAGAATTAGCAAGCTGAAGCGACAGTGGGCTGGTCATTTAAGGCGCAGAAGTGATAACCATTGGGGTAGATGTGTTCTTGAGTGGAGACTGCGACTTGGCTAACGTAGTGTAGGACGTGATGTGATAAAGTGGAGCGACGACTTGCACCGAGAGGCTGGCAGTAGTTGGATGAGAAGAACCGAGGGCTCAGTGGCGTACCTTGGGAGAGGCCTATGTCCAGTATTGTCCAGCTGTGGACTGATACAGGTTGATGATGACTTAACTAAATTCCAAGTTAGCCTAGAAATTTCAATCTTTAGGCTGCTTTTAAAAAAAAACCGTCACGTTTCATACAAATCGAGCAATACAAAATCGAGTCGCAGCAATCGCAGCCGCGGCTGGAGATACGCTGCAACTGCCGACGGCAGCGTCACTAAAAGAGCATACCTTTTATACCAACGAGACGACACTCGAATGCATCTGATCCCATTCGGCGGTCGCATTGTTCTAACAAACAGCTAATTGGTGCACCGCCGGAAACGCACGAGTGTCGACGACGCGCGCACAATGCGCCCCAAATGAGCATATAATGCCGCGGCGATTTTCACATCGACAGAACAAAACCAGCTTTGTGCAGAGGAAACGGAGTAGCGAACAATACTGTCAAACGGTGCCGATTTGTATGAGCACGTATAATAAAATATGATCTGCAAATTGGTAGGTGAAATTAGTAGGAGAGGTTTTCGCGCGGGTCACCGGTTATCGCGTTTCGCAGGTGGATGGATGAATGGGCATGGCATGCCAGGCTGCCTGTTGTGTTGTGATGTGATCATGTTTCATTGGACGCGTCTGCGGTGTGGACTTTTCGATTACTTCGGATTGAAGAGGGAAGTGTGTGGCTTTGTTTGACGTCTAATTTGCGGAGATTTCTAGCAGTGCAGCGCATTGGTATTGCAATGATGCAGATGCTTTCAAAATATACAACTTTTTACTATTATAGTAGGCTAGTCAAATCTGCATAGATAGATATTCCTTTGACGGTAACAGAGACACTAGTAATATTTTATCGTCTCTATTTTCAGACAGCTTAACTCGATGGAAACAAAAACCAGTAGCTGAGTTTGGTGCGAAAACAGATTTGCAAGTCGAATCGCGCCATATCAGGCAATTGACGCGGCGTCATGAATTCACTCGCAAACGAAATTAACTCAACAGGAGTTTATTTACGGTGTCACCTCAGCACTGCTCAGCACTTTGATCACGCGCGAGTTATTTCGCGGGCGCAAAAGGATTTTTCCTTTGTCAGTGTTGCTATCGCGAAGATGATTGACGGCCGATTCGCGCCGCGAGAAATCATATCACACCAACTGCTTGCGGCCGCGGAAACACGGTTCACGCGATCGTAAACTTTAACTCGATCAAGTAAGTTTCAGAGAGGTTATCGCTGAGAGAAAATATAGGATTGCCGGCGAATAGAGTAACAAGTTTATAGCGGCGGTCGTGCAAAGGGATTTGAGCTCTATTTGTTTGGGGTGGCTTGTAGAGCACAGTCATTGTTGGATGTAGGTAACGTTGTCGCGGTCTAATAAGTGCGCAAGTTGAGTCGGCGTTGGAAAATGAGTTTCCTCGCGGGGCGTGGGGTGGCATGGCGAGGGAGGGGGGTAGGGGGGAGGGGTAATTGTGGCAGGATCAAAGCCGATCCGGCGGCAAAGCGCGGCGCCTTTTGATTGTTTTTCTCGCTCCGATCGAACCTGCGTTTTTGCGCGCCAACCTGTCAGTGTTACAGCGTAATCGCGTATTATTTACTGACAGACCGCTTTGGCTCGCCGGTGGCGATTAGTGACATACTAAGGCATTGCTATAAGTCACTGCGAGAGTTAATAACAAGATAGCTCAGGATTTGACAAAGCAATTCAGCGCTACAAATATTAACGTCTGCAATCGTACTGTTGAAACTTTTCTTTCAATAAAACCACCGCCATAAGGTGAGATATGGTCAAACGCAGGCCCATTGGTGTATAAATATATTATAAATGTATATTTGATGCGATGATGGCTCAGTGGTGGTGAGTTAGTGATGTCAGCTTGCGATGCTTAGGTCGTGGATTCCTACAATGAGCTTAAGCTTTCGGTGAAGGAAAACATCGTTATGAAACCATAGCTTGCTGGTAGGGCATTTTCTAGTGCTCGCCTGACTAGCTACCACCTTCAAGTTAAGGATCTGTCACCAAGCACCTATCGATGTGCATGTTCCGGCAGCCTCACTTGAGAGCCAGTTGCCAATCCAGGTGTAGCGTGGCGCCATCTTCGGTCACATCGTCACTTAACATCAGGTGACTTGTGGTTAACCGCTACCCTGCAAGTAGTAAAAAAAAAACATGACTAAGAATTTACAAAAAGAAAATGGTAAACATGTCGAATTGAGAACCTTGTTTTTTTCGTCGGTTAAAAAGATGTTTTGTCCCGTGATACTGACTCTTCCGTGATACTCCATTCCGTAATTGATTTGAAAACAGTCTCGGCCGGTAAACAAACGCTCACATGTCATTTTATTTGAAGAGCTTTCATCTGAGCTTTTCATAAAATGCTTTTTAGAGTTCCGTGGTGGTGGAGAAAATGTCTACTTTTCGTCTTCGTTACAAAATTACTGAGACGAAAGATTTTTCTTGTGATGGTATGATCGCCTGATTTTAACTTCATTAAGGGCTACAGTTTCCCATTTTTACCCCTTAGAGGTAGAATTAAAAAAACCCTTTCTTAGGACACCCCTATACATCAAGACAAACATAACTTCCAAATTTCAAGTTTCTACGACCAGTGGTTTAGGCTGTACGTTGATATCAGTCAGTCAGGGCTTTGGTTTTATATACATCTTTAGAAGATTTGACGACCGATGTGGCGCAATGGGCGAATAGCCGACTGCAAAGCAAGGTCGCGGGTTCGATTCCCGCTACAAAACACTTATTGGTGCATTGAAAAAAAGTGCAAGTTCTGTGTTCTGTGGTTGGGTGTTGAGGATCCGCGTAGTTTCTGATACCCTAGATGTAGAGAATCCTAGTTAGAGGCCAGAGTCTATGTACCTACTAATGTGATTGTGCAGGCATTCATTAATATGCCTTAAACATTATCTTTTTTAAACACCAATTATACCCGGCCGCGTCTTTTCGTTATCCCGCAGAAACCTTTTCCGGGATAAAAAGTAGCCTATTTATTAATCCAGAGTATAAGCAATCTATACCTAGTCCAGTCAAAATCCGTTCAGTAGTATTTGCGTGGGAGAGTAACAAACATCCATCCATCCTTGCAAACTATCACATTTTTTATTTTTTTTTACTATTTACGGGGTAGCGTTTGACCACAAGTCACCTGATGTTAAGTGACGATGTGGTCGAAGATGGCCACGCTACACCTGGTCTGGGAACTGGCTCTCAAGTGAGGCTGCCGGAACACACCGATAGGTGCTTGGCGACAGATTCTTAACAAGAGGGTGGTAGCTAGCCAGGCGAGTACTAGAAAATACCCTACCACCAAGCAAAAACATTTGCAATATTAGTAGTTATTTTTGCTGTCTTGTTGAAAAAGCTACTGAACCCTTACCCAAAGCTGTGCAAGTACTTGACCGCCTCTTGTTCGTCATAGTTTTTGTGTTTGCTAGCAGGCGCCCGGCGAGGGTACCCGGAATATTGTTTTAAAATCGATCCCCTAACCCGACGCCGCGCATGTTGACTCAGTTTTAAACACACGTCAACATAAGAAAGTAAGGGAAGCAGGGATGACTAAGTTTTTCAACTAAGTGGCGAAAGACTAACACAAACATATTCCTTGAGGCCCTGATTGTATGTTTATTGGTCTTGTTTTGTCAAATAAAAACGTCACTTGTCTTAGGACAATTGATTGGCTCGGTAGCGGGTTCAACGTGACAAAACTACGTGACAAATATTTGTGAAGTGAAAAAAGCGCAAGTATTTCTGTGTTGTGCATACCCATTCCGCTAGTTTCTGATAGCTATACATCCGATTATGATAGCGTTATTCATATTATTTATACTAGCTGCGCCCTGCGGTTACCCCCGAGTCTTCCCGTTATCCCGCAGGAACCTTTTTCCGGGATAAAAAGTAGACTATGTGTTAATCCAGGGTACAAGCTATCTCTACTCCAAATTTTACGTGAATCCGTTTAGTAGTTTTTGCGTGAAAGAGTAACAAACATCCATCCATGCATACTTACAAAACTTTCACGTTTATAGTATTATTGTAGGGTTGTCAAACAAAATATTGATATCCAAGGATAACACTCATCAATCGCAATAACTACTGAATAAAACTTGATTTATACCCTAGATACCAATGCTACAGAATGCAGTCCTTCAAGAAGGGTATCAGAGGAGTTCTTCAGGGTTGGCGACGCATCGGCAACGCTACAAATGTCCATAGGCGACGGTTACCGCTTACCAGCCGTCTGCTTGTTGCCACTCTATTTGGTAAAAAAAAAGTAAGTGATGCCATCGCAAATATTTCAAAATCGTACCCCACGAACTTTTCTTTACAAACCCTATAATTATGAGACATATACAAAGCTTTTTAATGATAAAAACGCTTTTTTTGCAATTTTTACATTAAATTAATATAAATTTAAAGTCATCATGAGAGGAACTTTCGGAAGGGCTGAGAAATTGATGACTTCATTACGCGTTACCTAATGACCAGGGCCTTAGTGACCCGCTTCCGTTATAACAAGAGGGGTTTGTGCAATGTGTTTTTTAAAGTATTTTAAGTCAATATAATCTAATGATTGCATTTACGAACTTGCTCCAATTCAATCAAATAGTACGTACTTAATGAAAATAAAGTTAGATATAAAATAATGTGATCGCGCCCAAAAAGTTACCGACCAGGCGTTTCTTTGGCTCTTCTTATTTCGGCGTATCAGGAGGTTGGAAACGCGCGTAGTCAGTTTTCTTTGACGTTTTAAAGTGACCACATGTATTTTACTAAATAAATATATTTGAGTTTGGTTTTTTTTAACTAGTCCACGCGGGTGAAACCGCGGGGAACAACTAGTCCTTTATAAGCCTTTGCAAACCTTATTTTCCAGAGACAATATTCAAAGAAAACTTTATTATAAAACAGTAGGCCTAATACCTACTCGCCTTGCTCGACAATCTTTAGCTCCGAGGATCATTAGCGCCGTACCTTCATACCTACCTTAGTTCACCCCAATTATTTTTGACAACAAGTGGGGATACCTACTTTAGAAAAATACTCAGAAACTGTCAACTCACGCACTTGACATAAGAAAAAACTGGCGCCACGACCGTGAGAGCTCCCCACATTCCGAAACGTAAACGGCGCAGTAACACAATACTTTGTATTTTCGTGTTTTTGCAAAGTTTAATATCGAATCGGAAGTAACGCTGTTTACTTAGGCGTCTCTACTGTAATGGACGATAATATTTGAACGAGGCCGTGTGGCCAGGGCCGGATTAACCTTATCTGGGCCCCTAGGCAATACAATTCTCAGGGCCCCTTTACCCTTTTCTCACTTTTTACACGACTGCGAAAGATGGAGAGTTGTGTTTTTCGAGTGCATGTATGTATGAAGATATGTATATTTTTTGACACAGCCTGTAGCCTAAATGGCTTGACGGATTTTAACACATAAGGTGTCATTAGATTCGTTTCTGTTGTGGGAGTGACATAGAGTACCTTATTTTGGCACAGTCAGGCTTATTGTTCTTAGTAAAAACAAGTGAAAAAAAGTTATGCGTATTTTTGAAAGGATACTTTTTATCAAATAAAATTATTGTTCTACGAAAAGTTATTTTCTTTTTTCTTGGTGCGCGCAGGGGCCCCCCTGCTAGTCGATGTGGGGCCCTAGGCAGTAGCCTACTCTGCCGTCTCTGGCCTTAGCTAAATATTATACGATGTTCAAAATGTTTTTATTGCAAACAGACTTTGTTTTGAGACCTCGCCAGGGACATCGCATTAAGCCTCTTAGGGACTGTAGCGACTATGGTGCTTGAGATCAATTGATGAGGCTCCCCATTCATTGGGAATGCAAAATGCTCATGAAAATGCAAAATAAGGCCGATCGTTAGCATTTTGCGTTAGCATAGGCTTGTTTCGGCCATCCCCACCTGCTGATTAAAAGTACATTAAGGTGGCAGTTGAATTGAGGGGCATTGTGAAAGGACTAGCGACCTACTCAGCGGCTTTGCTCGTGTTAATATTGTTAAAAAAACATGAATGTTTTAATATCCCATTTGATCCTGTGTGTTGAAATATGTCAGCGAATAAGTCAGGAGACAACTGGCTGATTTACCAGCTAACGCTGGCTAAACGGCTTCATTAGAGTTGATGCAAAGTATAATAGAATTGTAGGCTTCCAGTAGATCTAGAAAAATGTCTGCGACATTAAACATCTAGGTTTTATATTAATATACACTTATTTAATTTATAACTTCAAACTAAAAATAATTATACCATAACAATGAAATAAAAAAAATAAAAAAAAACCTAAACTAATAACTAAAATACATTAAAAGAATAGGCAAGGTACCGAAGATATTGACGATAAAAATAATATTGTAAATGTGATCGCTCCTAAAAAATCACCTGCCAGGCGTTTCTTGTCTGTTCTTTTGTGGGCGTAAAGAGATTGGAACAGGCGTAGCTAGTTTTTAGCTTGATTTTGAACCCTGGGGAGGGTTATATGATACTTTTTGTCGCGATAAACTGTAGTTCACGCGGGTGAAACCGCGGGGAACAGCTAGTCTTATTAATATTATAAACGTGAAAGGTTTGTGAGTATGGATGGACGGATGTTACTCTTTCACGCAAAAACTACTTAACGGATTTGAGTACAATTTGGAATGGAGATAGCTTATACCCATAGGCTACTTTTTATCTCGGAAAAAGATTCCTGTGGGATGACGGGAAGACGCAGGTGAAACCGAAGGGAACAGCTAGTATATTATAAACCGCTGCCGCCACGAGTCTAAACCGCGTACAGCTATATCCCGACTAATTTTACCACGGCAATGTGTTGACACTGCATTTAGCAGTTCATTACAGCACCGCGTCAATCAACCATCTTATGGGTATCGGGTTACACGGAGGACGCGGAACAAGATATAGGAGGCAGCGAGAATCTGACTCTCGTAGCTCCAATGTTACCAACTGTCTAGCTGGTAACGTGACATAGTATGGTGATCAATCAATATTAATATTGTATTACATCAAAGTAGTAGTTGGTGGTATAAATCAAGAAAGGTACAATCATTATTTCATTTCTCTACTGGCAATCTGCCCCGCGACTTCTTACTTCACCGCGTGAAAGTTGATAGTTTTCCATACAAACTTTGAAATCCCATTTGACCTCTTAGAAGTAATTTTTAAATAAGCCTTACACTTCCATTCAATCAATCAATAAATTTTTCTTTATTTAATAGGATACATTGTGATCACTTTAAAGCGTCAAACTTAAAACTAGCTACGCCTGTTCCAACCTCCTTACGCCGGCAAAAGAACAGGCAAGAAACGCCCGGCAGGTAATTTTTTTGGCGCGATCACATTGTCAATTTTATTCTTATTACTAATTGATTGAATTGGAGCAACTGATTGAATTCCAATTTTCAATTCCATTCCAATTCCAATTGATTGAATTCCAACAAATGTGAACACCAGATAAGGACGGGTAAGGGCATCAAAAATTATAAAACTTGTGTGACGTAATTTATGAATTTAAGATTTTGAAGGTTACACATACCATTTCATTGGCAACAATGTGTCAGTTATTGTTGTTACTAGTATGACTTACTATAATATTTCACTCACACTTTTCTACACTTATATAAAAATGATTAAGAATTTTTTTGTTTGTTTTTATTGAAAGGTCTGAATAATTCTTTCCCAATTAGAAGGCTACATTATCCGTGATGAACTGTGCGAAGCCGGGGCGGGCTGCTAATAGCCAATAAAGATTCTGTTCTAATTTCTATTCTAGGTTATTCACTTGGTAGCACTCGCTCCCGGTCCCTACTTGCACCGCCCGCCGCCCGCAACATAGCGCGGACACGTCCCAACTGCGGCTGCGCCGGCGCCACGCATCCGTCCCACTACTGCTGGCTGCCGCTGCATCTCATCTCGGAACTTCAGCTGAAATTTAACCAACCCCAACGAATGTACGGATTATGTTACCTACCCACCGTTTGATTTGCGTTCAGCCTTTTGACCTGAGTCACTTCTTTTTTTCTTACTAACTACATATAATTGAAAAATTTTACATATTATCTAAATCCTTACTAATATTATAAATGCGAAAATAGCTCTGTCTGTATGTCTGTCTGTCACGCCAAAACTACTAAACCGATTTAATGAAATTTGGTACAGAGACAGTCTAGGGCCAGAGAAGACGGACATAGGGTACTTTTTATCGCGATAAACTGTAGCCAACGCCGGTGAAACTGCGGGGAACTACTAAACAGGTAAACTGATCTTGATGAACATTGCTATGGGGTCAGTATGGAGATAGCTATAACCCTGGGGAAGGACAAATGATACTTTTTATTGCGATAAAGTGTAGTTAGCACGGGTGAAACCACGGGGAACAGCTAGCAACTTCTAATTGATTCAATGACTATTTCGTCTTTAGTAATTTCACACTCCACACAACCAACCCAGCTCACTAATACTGTAGTCTGTAGTGTGTAGTCCCATCCATCAGAACACAAATGAAGCCAACGATCAACCAAACCCAACCAAACGATCGTAAACCAGGGCAAATCCGTTAATCAACGCCGCCAAATTACAGCGTCGCCTCGCCCGCAAACAGCGACGCGGGCCGCGCACAATCAACCCTTCAGTGTTTGCGCGGTCCGCGCGGCCCCGGCCCGCTCGCCTGAATTATTCATGCCGCGTCACGGCTAATTGTAATGAAATTTACGCCTCCGCTCGCTTCTCGGTGGAACGGGTTATATGCTGCGATTTTGATTTTAAATTGGCAAATGAAAACGAATTTATTTTGAGCTCTAAATTGTGTTTTCGAGAAAGCTCTGAAATACTGAAAGTTTGCCTGAGAAACAATTCAAAAGACTTAAGTTTTACAAAAATGTGATTGGGTATTAGAAATTAAGTATAATCGATTTCAATGAGAATATAACATACTACAACGTTACTAAACGTTTCGCTTCCACATTTATAATGCGAACGGCGAAGGAGTGGAACACCTTGCCAGCGTCTTTGTTTCCCGATAAGTATAACTTGGGAGCCTTCAAGTCAAGAGTGAATAAGTATCTTCTAGGCAAGCATGCTCCATCTTCGGCCTCGTCATCACTCACCATCAGGTGAGACTGGGGTCAAATGCTTGCCTATCTCTTATAAAAAAAAAAAAAAAAAAAAAATACTATCAAGCAATATCATACCACATAAATATGCTTGATTGATTCAAACTTATTCTGACAGATATTTGATAAACATCGGTGCACTATCGGTGCGGCGTGTTCCAGTAACCTCACTTGAGAGTCAGTTTCCTACCAAGGTGTAGCGTGGCGTAACGTCAGAAGACTTGTACCTAGTCAAACGCTACCACGTAAAAAGTAAAAAAACTCTTACATATTACTAGTGCAGAGAAATTAAAAAATTATTGTGCGTAAATAAATCAGCCGCCATGTAAACCCATCCTATCGACAAGCGTTAGAGCACAGTCTTATTATTTTATTAGCTGCCGCGCCATTGAATCACGATTGTTGGTTTTGGTAAGTTAATAACCGAGCGGGTTGTGGTGTGGCGCCCTCTAGCGGATAATGTTTGACGAGTGGGTGTGTGTGACCCCACACGCACCAGCGGAGGGTTAGCTGATGATGATGAATTGTTGGAGTGTAAAGCCTAGTCCCTAGGTACATTAGATCATCAATGTTTGGTGTTCTAGATGCTAAAGAAAATCTGAAAATTTGCTATTTTCAGGGACTTTTGTCGCTGACTCTACAATAGTGGAATGTTGTGATACGATACGATACACTGAGAAAAAAATCCTGATTTTCTTTCTGAGTCTTAGCTTCCAAGACTGATTCCTTCCTTGCTTTACCTTAATTTTCCATCTGAATCAAAAGTCCTTCCCTTTTGACTCGGAAGGAAAAAGTATTTCGGAAAGTCTTTTTCCCCCGTATATAGCGATAGGCGTAATGCAGTGCTGAATATTATTGGCTGATGACGATGATGATTATTATGAAGTATCTAAATAACTACCTATTAGTATGGTCACAGAATATATGGTCCGTTGAATTAGATTCGGCTCGGCAGACACCGATTATATAATACGGTTACCATTCTTAGCACAAAAGCTTAGTCGGTGCCGGTCGTAGACAGTTCCGGTCCGGTTTGTAACAACTGAGCCTGCACCGGTTCGAAATAAGTAACTGGCGAAATAACATCTCTAGTGTATGGTATATAGAACCGGATCGAAAATGCACTATTTATTTCTTCTATATAGTGGGTTAAGGTGACACTATTATGGTGGCTTAAGGTGAGTAGGTTACCTACTTATTCACCGCAACGCATTCTCCTAAGGTTTATTGCGCGTACCAAACAACCCGACGCAAAGTAGTATCTTTATTTCCATTTCGAATGCGGAATTTCATCAACCTTAGTAAATTCGTGAAATAATGGGTTGCAAAAAACAAAATACAGATCAGGAAAAGGAAGTAGCTCAAAATACTATTAATATACTTATTCTACACAAAAAAAAACTTTTATCTCTGGAAACCCTCAAAGGAGGTCTAAGATTGTAACAATAGATCTAACCGAACATTAGGGTGTTGGCTACACAATGTCATTTTTTATACAAACCTCACAAAAATATTCTTTCACTCTAGTAATTTTTTTAACTCCAATTTTCAACCCTAACTCGACAGAGGTAGAGACTATTTTTTCTTCAACGAAACTCGGGTGGTACTAAAAGTAATTTTGTGATAAGTAATTTCGGGGAGAGTGGGGCGTTATCGGCGTTCGTCGTGTCCATCTATTTACTAATGACTTCCGGCGTCAGGTGCGCCCTGCCTCCCCTTTGAAATGATTTTTTTGTTTGGAATAAATACCAAGACAGTTGACCTTGTGCAACGACTTTCTTGTGAAGATGGAGTATTTTACCACCTGTATTGTGTTGCCATCTTTAATAACAGTAACTAAGGTAGATAACACTGTAAAGCTCTCTTTCAGATTAATTCATGTTTTCAATATAGTATAGATCTTTTAGGGTAGCGTTGAAGAAAGCATTCTATCTACCTAATATGTCAATCCCTAGTACAGTCAGCGACAAAAGTCGCTGATCATACTCGATTATCCAAACGCGTATTAGATAAGTACTGTTTGTTTTTTCCTTACAACTTACTAGGTAGCGTTTGACCATAGCACAACACATAGGATTTTAAGTGATGATTCGGTCGAAGGTTGGTGTTTAAGATTGTAAAGTGAATCGGAAAATTTGATTTTGTTCAGCTACCTTTGTTGCTGACTGTACTAAAAGGACATATTATGACATGACATATCATGTCATGACATATTTATTATTAACGAGCTGCGCCCCGCGGTTTCACCCGCGTCTTCCCGTTATCCCGTGGGAACCTTTTCCGGGATAACCTTTTCCGGGATCCTTTTCCTGGTCCTAAGCTCCCCACCAATTTCCAGCCAAATCGGTTCAGCAGTAAGTAGTGTAACTAACATGACTTTCTTTTATAAATACTATAGATTTCGAGCGTTAATACAGTGCAACCTTAATGTAACGTACCTTAATATAACGACTTCCTCGATTTAACAAATTCTTCGTAATCCCCTTGAATTGTCCATAAGAGTCAATATAAAATATACCTTTACATTGCGAACATTCTTTGCGTACAACCTCTTTATAACGAATTTTCAACTATCAAGAAAAAGTATTCATACCTCTAATTAACGAATTTTGCCAACCCAAAACCTTTATATAAAGTGTACACCAATAATATAACTCTTAATCTTATAATGTGATTCATGTCTCGACATGTTTCGACACGCTTTTGTTTGTACAGTAGTGAGATTAAGCTACTATATAACCACATTGTTAATTGTTTTTGATTATTAATGTAAGAAAAAAAAATATTATCTACTTAATTGTTTTTAAATGCATAGCAAATACATATAGTAATTTGATAAAAATGTGTTATCATTTATTGGTAGAAGTTGTTCGCTATAACAAGATAAGTACTTAATATTGAGGTGAATAAAACTATTCTTTTACCTCTTTATAACGAATTTTAGACCAATCTAACCTCAACATAACAAACCTCAGTTCAACGAATTACTTGATATTACGAATATTTTCTTGTTCCCCTCCGATTTGTTATATCGAGGTTGCACTGTAGTTAGGTACCTATGTATAACTGAAATAAATTTGACAGAGAATTAATATAACTTCCTTTTTCTGAAATCCAGCGGTCAAAAAAAGATAGGTTAAGTCTATTAGACCTTACTAATTTATTTCAGTTTTAGAGAATTAGGATGTAGTATTAATTTCTCTTAATTTTTAGCTAAACTTTTCTTCACAATTTATAATTTTACACATTTAGGTACAACTCTACATAATATTAGATATATAATAAAATGTAATATGTACTAATAACTACAATATATTAGTCCCTTTAGGCAAGGTTCCGAAGATACTGGCAGCGTTCCCCCTTTGGATGGCTAGACTAATTCTTTGTCCGAGGTAGCTGCCAGCTCTTCGGTCTCCTGTGATGTCGACTAACTATATGTACTTATATACCTAGATTTTATCTGTATATTATTATTATTATTAACATCACATCTATTTTTCTTTACTACACTGAATAAAGTTTTCAATAGAAGGGCCGGTACATAACATGCCTAAACCACACCAAACACCTACAAAATCTATCAACTATCACCAATTTGGGCCATCCATATCAATTACACTGCTCTACCAAACAAAAAGCATCTCTAAGCCAAGAGTTTAACAACTAAAATCGTTTAGATAAATCGAAAAAGAAGGAAGGTATCGCTTACAAGTTTCCCGTTAGCAAAACTGCGAGTTTAAACCTAATGCCTTTAACGATAGGGTTGGTTTTTAAATAGTTCGTGTGAAGAAGAAGTAGGGTATCAGTTACAGGATTGGCTGACAATAACCCCGCCCAGTAGGGTAAGCGTATCCATTTCACGTACACCTAGAGTCCACCCACTGTGTGCACATAGTCTTGTAATCGGTATGAAGTAAGAGGCACATAGCACGGCCAATCAAAAAAACGTTAGACTGTCTACACGGAGAAAAATACCCTCCGAAATACAGAAGGAATTTCCTCCGTTTTGAATCAGAAGGAAAACTAAGGTAAAATAAGAGTTTTGGAAGGTAAGTGTAAACTCAGTGTAATTCAGGATTTTTTTCTCAGTTTAATAGTTATCAATCTGGCACCGTTTACCTTCAGCTTCATCAGCCTATTACGTTCCCACTGCTGGGACTCTGGCCTTTTCAGAGCGAGAGAGAGTGTGGGTTGTAATCTCCAACGTCGTTCCACAGGCCCTGGACGTCCCATACTACGTTTGCCGAGTCGCGGTCTCCGTTCAAGAACACGTTTGCCCCAACGGTTATCGATTCTTCGGCTAACATTTCCAAGCTTGCCACTTGCTGACCCTACAAGCTATGTCGGTTACCTTAGTTCTCTGTCGGATCACTTCATTTCTGATTCGATCTGCAAGAGAAACTTCGAGCATAACCAAGATGCATCGCTCTATATGAAGTTTTATAAATATTTCTTTCGACACATACACCACTTACATACACGTACACACAGACACACACACACACACAAAACGCTCTTTTCGCCCTTTTTTTTATTACTTGCCTACCCTTAATTTAGATTTTATTGTAATTTGTGTAATCCTATTTTGGCCTTATTGTATAACAAATGTTTGTCTATTATATAATTAAAACGCTGTTGGATTACCTAAATAAATAAAAAAAAAAAAAAAACCCTTTCCTTGCCCTTTCTTTTCTTTGAACAAAATCTAAGTAGGTAGGTATATTCTTATACCTACTTATTTAATTCAGAAGTATATTCGTTCTCTTTTTTCGAAAACTAATGATGCCAGCTATTATTACAGCTAGGCACTTAAAAGAAGTCCATTATACTCCGCTAGAGTAAATATTGTCCAAGTTAAGGACCCCAATTAAAATTCAAGTCATCGCGTCATGACGCGAGCACGGTCACGCTCTGTCCAGTTGAAATAACACAGCATCCCGTTTGTTTTCATATTTATCCCGTTCTGATGAAAACGGAACTTTTTAACAATTCAAAATCATCTCCCTAAATTGTTGTATTAAAATTTATCTTCTTTTAACAATGCGAAGTGGACAGAGATGGGCACATTTGAAACCAGTCGATAACAATATCGTCTACCCTAAAGATAGTTGGACACTATCAACAGTGGCAGTACGTGACCACAGACAATGCTGCCTAAATGTGAGAGGCCTCAAGTGTAACCACCGAAAGATATCCATAACTTGGAATAGGTACAGTTTGGTCAAGGAATATATGACTGTGTATTTGGTCAGCTGTCTCATTTGCATGGACAAATAATAATATAACTAGTTTTTTAAAATAACCCGTCGCCCAATACTTTTTTCTAACCATTATGGTAAGAACTAACTTGTAGTACGAATCTGTCGCCAAGCACCTATCGGTGTGTTCCGGCAGCCCCATACTTGAGAGCCAATTCCCAATACAGGTGTGACGGGGCGCCATTTTCGACCACATAGTGACTTAATATCAGATGACTTTTGGTCGAATGCTACCCTGTACCAAAAAAAAACATAAAATAGGTACCTTTGTGTATGTGCATTTGTATGCACGTTTTACCATAAAATCTCTATTTATTCCCTCATGTTATGGTATAAAATATTAGCCATAGTCTAGGCTGCGGTGGAAGAACTGTCGCTTCCGGCGCAGACGGGGGCCTTATCTATTTACGACGGTTATTTATAAGCCGGTTAAAATGGAAAACACTATGGTAGCTGACAGCTTGTATCTGTGTAGGAAATTCCGCTCCTGATTTTCTTTATGGGCATTACTACTTGTGTTTACTATCCGACTCTTGATGGTATTAGGAAGTGGTATACCTATAGGATGTAGTAAGAACTTTTTTTTCTTCAGTGTAATATCTAAAGATATTTTTGATGTTTTTTTATGTGCAATAAGTGTTTTTGAAGCACTGATAGAGTCAAGAGTGTTTCTTTTTCCATAATGTATCAAATTCGGTAGATAATGCAGCACAATTGTCAAAATATGTTAAAAATTCAAAGCTACCTTAGTTTAGCATATCTAACACTGTTTTCGCTTTGTTTTATTCAACTTTATGGCCCAATAAAGTGTTAGAAACATTATCTGACTAAGCATAGGTACTATTATTATGATTTAAATAAATCCTTTTGCCTCTAAGTTTCTAGATTGAGTTATAAAGATACATCTGTACTCCTAGCGCCATCTATGTGAAACTTATAGCAGTTTTCATTATTACTGTCCTTATTTTGTTAACGGAATGAATAGTTATTTATTTTATGTAATTACTAGACATATTTGGATGTTATAAATTGTATTTTCTGTAGTGTATATTAATGTTTTAATATTAAGTGTTTAACATTTATCTAGGCTATTTTCTATTGTACCTACCTAAGTACCTAGGTATGTTTCTACTTAGACTTACCTACCTATACTTAGATATCTAACTATTACATAAATATTGTTATAATAAAATTTTAACATGAGCCTGGTTAATGGTTTACAGTTTTCACTCCCTAAATGACTAAGGGTTAAAATTTGCATGTGTAGTGTGCATGATAAGGTGGGTGGACCATGGAAGGCCACTCTAACGAATAAACAGTTTTTATTAGTTAATTTACTGGATAAATGAAAGAAACAAATTATTAATTAACACGTTCTTTTATTGTGTAACATATAAATTACTTTTGTAGATGTAATCACTAATCACTATTTCTAGAACTTAATTTTTAAAAAGCTCTTCCAAATGGCCTTGCAAGGAACATGGCTCCTTAAGGCCAATATTATAATTCAGTCGTTCAACTTAAAACTAGAATTGTAAGAATCAAAATATCCACTTTTACTAAAACTACATAAAAATCTCTTTCATTTAAACAAAAAATATATTAGGTATACCTACCTACTCGTATGTAATAGTTTTAAGGTTATGAATTTTGCGTGCTATTTCATTGATAGGTACATCGTGATTCAATTCGATTCGATTCGACTTTTGATTCAATTCGATTATTTTTTTTCGATTTTTTTGATTTTTTTTCATTGATTGAGATCGATAAACAAATAAGTTGTTATTAGGTCTACTGATTTCACTGATATTTTTAGCAAATAAAGTTTTTATTCTATTCTATAACATTTAGGTAGAAGGTACACAAGAATCATTTGTGAATAAACACAAGTGCCTAGTACTAATGCAGACACCTAGACCATTATCAGTCTGTATAATTATTGTCGCATCGAGAAGGGGAGGCTGCGAAACTGCGAGGCGAAACGAGCGCCCTCTCTCGGTAACGAAGCCACTTCTGTGAGCGACACCTGCCTGTCACCTAGTGAAGTGACTGGGTGCTGTGAGATATTTACCTGTGTTTTAAGTAGGTTTGTAGGAAGGTAGTGAACCTATATACAATCATTATTATTTTAGGTTACTAGATTGTAGTGTCGATTATTTTGTACGTTTTCTAAAACTGAACTAAGTTTGACAGGTCTTAAAGTATTACCGTCCTTGTCTGACCACGAAAGTAAAAAAGGACAGCATTACTTTTAGACTTGACATATTTAGTTTTGTTGTTCTGTTGTGCATTTTTACAACAGAATCGATCCCTGATTGTTTTTTTATTTATTGCCAGGTACAATTTCAGAGATAAAAAAAGAATTGTTTTTTGAATAAATGATATGCAAACCAGAGCATAATTAAAAGTAAAAAACACTCAGTTTAGAAATAAGTAAGAGTAGGTAGGTACCTATAATTGCCTATCCAATATAAGGATAGGTTTAGGTACAGAGCTTTGACCGAAAAAGACTTCACAATAAATATAGGTAGATAGTTAGGTAAGTAGAATAAAATGAATGACAATTTTTCCGTTATTTTCCAAAAAGGCTTTAAGGAATTGTAATAATGAATTCTTCACGGAAACAAATCTCTGTCTGTCACTCAATAATTCATCAATTACTAAAATGTGTTACTTTAACAGTAAAAAAATCACTTCAGTGCGGAACCATTCAAGTGGCAATAAAAGAAAAGCGGGTAAGAATTAACAATCCGCTGAAATTCCGGAGTCTGCTATAAAATATGCCCGAGTAGGTATGCCTAGCTGGGTATGTATGCCCGGGTGGTTCATTATACTCATTACGGAGTACAAAGCGTCCAGACGATAAATTAGCTTCGTTACCCGATACCCGGGTCATCCGGGTGACAAAGTTGTTACTTGCCATGCGCCAGATGAATAAACCTGACAGAAAAACTGAACACAAACGGGAATTAATTAAGACCAATCAAGCTTTGGAGATCTGAACAAAGCTGGCTTCCTCTGTTACCAATTTTAAGGAGCCATCAAGCTAATTAAATTGAACATTTAATGTCACTCAAGATGTCGTGTGAAAAGAAGTTGAAAAACAAGACAATAATGTCATCCGTCTGTGGTATACCTATTATTTTCTTTATTCCTACTGGTTTACTTTCAGCTCGCAATCGTTAGGAAAAATGTTGTTTTTCGTCACCAGTTTTAAACTTAAATAATCTTCTTACATATAATTACATACACATACAAAGTTTCAAGTCGATACGACAATTAGAAGTAGGTGAAAATTGACCTCAATAGTCAATTTTTATTTATTCAATAGGATACATTGTGATCACTTTAAAACGTCAAACTTAAAACTAGCTACGCCTGTTCCAACCTCCTTACGCCGGCAAAAAAACAGGCAAGAAACGCCCGGCAGGTAATTTTTTTGGCGCGATCACATTGACAATCTTATTCTTATTACTAATTGATTGAATTGGAGCAAGTTCACTAAAATTTGATTAACTTCTAAGATTTGATTACATTGTTAGTTAGTTAGTTAGTTACAAGTCAAGCTAATAAAAGTGTTTTAAAAATGAATCCCTATTTCCCTTTGTCACGGCATCACGTGTGAACGGTTGGACCGATTGCACAAATTCTTTTTTTGTTGTGTTTGTTAGTGCAAAGAGAAGGTTCTTAAGAAAAAAAATCGTTTCATTGCGATAAACTGCAGTCCGCGCGGATGAAACCACGGGGCGAAGCTAGTAATATGTTAAAATATAAATGAAGGTTTTAAAAAATATACAGGCAAACTTTTGGGACCAACTACTTAGATAATATAATAAATAGATACATCATCTAGTGTTACGAGGTCACCTACGTTATAGGCTAGATGATATGTAGGTATAGCGATATATCAACATACCTAAGTAGGTACTTCCACGTGTGAAAAGAGCGACGAAAAGAATCGCGCTAAATCAAATTGCATTGATGTTGTTTATGAAACTGTCATAAGAGAACGGAGAATTTATGATTACGAGTAGGTAAGGTTAACTATTAACGTATAAAAAATCTAGTTATATTAGGTAGGTTAATAGTTGCTCTGTTTAGTCAAACAACAAAACATTTACATTAAAATCGAAACGCATCACCAGCACGTCCGCGTCCATTTGAATCACTGGCAAGCGTTAACTTACCACTCAATAACTCGAGTCAATGACAGCTACATGCACCCTACGATACAAAATGGCGTCGATATAATTATCCCCGCCGAGATAAAGTTCAAAATCGAATAAAAACTTTTCTTATTACAATGTCAACGCAATGTGATTACTTACATAGAATAACGATTGAACACAATGGACTGTGCACAGTGGGTAGGTAGGTAGATGCTGGGTGTAAAATAACATTTTGAATAAATCTTACAGTGGAGGGCGCCATAATAGGCATTACGCGCTCTCGCTACATGTGACGCACCCTCCACGAAATCAAAATGCTAGGTTTTGACACAAGAGTTATTTGGACGTAGAATATTTTCCAACGTATCGATCGAGCCTTGGATTTTGTAAAACAAATGTTTTCGTTAGTGAAAAGAGATGTTTTTGCTATACCTATCTATTGGTGTGCTCCGGCAGCCACACTTGAAAACCAGTTCCCAATCCTGATGTAGCGTGTGTTTCGACCACATCATCACTTAACATCTGGTGACTTGTGTTCAATGAAACGCTACCCTGTAAGAAGAAAAAACAGGTCTCCTTTCTATAATAGCATTCCATGGGTTTTTAACCACATCTCGACGCACCCTATGACTATAGTACGGATTTACCATCGCTCAAAACGTAAGGGAAAACATCGTGAGGAAACTGGCATTTCCAAGAACCAAAATATTCAAAGGCATGTGACTTCTACACAGAGAAGAAAATTCCTTCCAAGATGTAACCTTTTACTTCCTTATTTACCTTAGTTTTCCTTCTGAGTTAAAAGGGAAGGAAATTCCTTCTGATTACTTCTGTTTTTCGGAAGGTCTTTTTTCCGTGTACCAACTCGCACTAAGTGAATGTGGTAAATTATGGTCCATACTGTCCCTGAGAGAAGGCCTGTCTCCCAGTAGTAGAAACGATGATGGTGATTTTTGGGTCTGTCGCATCAAATAAACATACTTTTCTCAAACATGCTTGGAAATAAGAGTATTATTTTGACAACCTTCTTCGAGAGCGATGATGGCTCAGTGGTAGTGACGTCGGCTTGCGATCCGTAGGACGTGGGTTCGAATCCTACAATAAGCTTGAGCTTTCGGTGAAGGAAAACATCGTGATGAAACCATAGCTTGGTGGTAGGGTATTTTCTAGTACTCGCCTGGCTAGCTACCACCCTCTTGTTAAGAATCTGTCGCCAAGCACCTATCGGTGTGTTCCGGCAGCCTCACTAGAGAGCCAGTTCCCAGTCCAGGTGTAGCGTAGCGCCATCATCGACCACATCGTCACTTAACTTCAGGTGACGTGAGGTCAAACGCTACCCTGTGAATAGTAAAAAAAAAATAAAAAAAAAAGATCAATCAAACTTGCTGCACTGCTCAAATATATGCGAGCAGCGGCCGGCAAAATTTGTATGAAAAAACATTTCTGTCGTGTTAAGCGGCCAAATAAATTACATAGAAAACTCATATCTGTCGTGTTTAGCGACCAAATAAATTACATAGTAAACTCATATCAGTCGTGTTATTTAAAAATGGAACAATTTTTACTCCGAAACATGGCAACCAAGGAGGTAACTTATCAAAGGTTTTATTTAAATTCCGTTTGTTGAAAAAAAAACAATCGATCACTATAACGCGGGATTTTTTTTTTGATTTTTTGTTGTTCGTTGATCGTCATTGGTTTTGCAAAGTAATTATATTTGAAAAAATAAGTTCAAGTGAAGACTGTGAGTGAAGTGTGATGCTTTGCTTTGATGCTTACTTTAACGCCACCTGAAATTCAAGACACTGTTTGCTTACTCTTGTTACCATAGACTACACAAATTGTAGAAATGTCAGAGATGGGCATTGACTCTCAACAATGATTGATTTAACTAACTACGATGGCTCAGCGCAGCGACCAATCAAAGTGTGGCCTCCTAAACGAGAGAGCGCCACTCCTCTCTATCTTGAACGATTTCAGCTCAGTTCAGAGTTTGGAGTGATTGATTTGAAATAAGCATATTTAATAATGAAAACGTCCGCATCGCTCTATAGCTTCCCCCGGCACGGAGCAATACAAGCTCTCACAAACGAAGTTACACAGTCAAGTAGGTAACGAGAGGCCCTAGCACCATTGTACCCTGAATGCAGTCAACGCCATATAGCTACCGACGCCACCATGCTAATTCAAATTCAGTTCTAGAATCAACCCTAAAGTCAAAAGGATAAGGTCCGAAATGCCAACAAAGTCTTGAAATATCAGCAAAAAGTTTGAGTTCCTAACCGTCCTCGGTAACTCGCATAACGCATTTACCGACCGCTTCGCGCTGCATGCTAATGCGCGTATTAAAAATAAAAACGGACGAAATGCCCTGTCCACCCGCGCTTCCTCTCCGTTTGTCAGTTAAAACTGAATTGGCGTCCCCCCCATTTTTAGCTGTCATTTTTTAGGACGTGTGGGTGCAACGCAGATTTTTTTCAACAGCGGAGAACATTCGGCTTTCGTCGTTTACCTCTTTTTGGGAAATTCAATCGCACACTCACCAAAATGTACGATCCTGTAAAAGCTGTTAGACTTGCTGTAGGTATATGATGGCTGGCACAGGCGTCAACTCGTGAACAGGTGCTGCTTGTTAGCCACTTGCATCCATCGGCTCCCTGCGACTCTCACCGGTCCACCTAGTGGCCTTACAGGATTTTGAAGTTCAGAATTCTGTTTACACTGAATTGTAAAGGGCAAACGTTGCGCTTACCAGTAGACGAGCAACTCATTAAAGAACACACCACAAAAGCGAAACCTTCGCTATACCTTACGACCTTTACGAAGGATATTCAATCCAATCATTATCCGACAGCACATTTCAAACTTTTTTAATTCCACCGCATTATAGCAATACCCCAGCATCATATTACTGACGTGTGCCCCCACCCGGCTTTACCTGGCCTTTTCATACCATAATTCGATAAATATCTCAATATCGGTGTGAAATACAAGGCGTTTACAACGTCGCTTTCAAATAAAATTCGGTGCTATTGATAACACGTCTTTTGTGTAATTTTATGTGACTGGTGAATGAGAATGTGGTTACCTTGAGTCCAGGTGTTTTGAGGATGTTTCATTTGAACTGGAAATCTCTTGTTTTTTATTATTGATAGATAGATAGATAGATTAACTCTTTATTGGCACACTATAATACAAGGAAAATTATAACTAGAACAACAACGAAACTTAATGGTAAGTGGCGCATCGGGCGGTCTTATCGCTCAGAGCGATCTCTTCCAGGCAACCCAAAAGCAGAGGAATACTTAGTACGAAACTGTATGGACGGTGGTATACAACAAAAATTAAATAAAAAAATTAAAGATGTTGATGTTGATGTTTGGTTTCTTGGTATTGTGCATATTATTTCACTTATTTCAGAGTTGCCCCCCGCGGTTTCACCCGCAATAAAAAGTATTCTATCCCAGTTTCGAACTATCTCTAGATCAAATTTCATCACGATGGGTTCAGCGGCTTAGGCGTGAAAAGGTACCAGCTAGTAACTGACCATAAATATGTAGTACAGTACCTAATATATACCAAAACGTATGTACTCGTAGCTTTGGAGTCACCTCTCAGTACATAAAGGTCCATCACAATTATTAATCATCTCACGACACGGGGCGCCGCCCCCGGCTCGTCCCGGAGTCGTGTCGTGTCCCCATTTACATTACAATCGCAGTGTCCCCTGGGCTCTTGTAGGCACCATTAGCGGCCATGTTGGGCACCCGCTGAGGTGGCATTGTTGCTACCTACATTAATTTAATTTGCACATTTGTTAGTTGATGGTGCCTACATCGGTGCTTTTATCATCATGCGTTTTCACAGGCTTAGACTACATTTTATCGCGATAAAAAGTATCCTATACCCTTCCTCAGGGTTCGAACTATTTGCATACCAAATTTCACCAAGATCGGTTTAGGCGTGAAAAGGCAAGAAACAGACAGACGGACACCCACCTCCTCCCATGGTCCTACCAACCTTGCGGTTTTAAGGACCGAAACAGCGGCTCACACCAGCCGAAGCTGCTATGTCCTACAAATTATTTGTCCCTTTACTCCCTGCGCACTCTCCCCCTTCTGGGACAGAAGAGTTCCTTTCACTTTTATAATATTGTAGTTTTTATGTAATAGACTGGCAAACACCTAATGGTAAGCGGCCACTGTCTCCTAATGGACGTTTTCAACACTAGGGGCGTTGCTGATGCGTTGCCTATCACACCCATCATTGCATTTTGTAGTATTTTGTATAGATGTATTGATTACTGACTCAGAGTCTGAACTCCGATATGTATGTAATGTACCTACTCCTTGTACACCTGAACACTTGAGCAATCAAAACATTGTTATTATATTGTATCTAGTTATTCTCAATCACAAAACAAAACGCTGCCAAGAATATCTTCTGTCAGCCTATTCATTTTTTATCGGCACAAAGGCATCAAATCGTGCGCGAAATAAAGAAATGTAAAATCAATCTTTCACAGCATCTCCCCTATATACTAATGTCATCTGAAGGGCGCCGGAGCGGCGGGACGTGCCGGCGCATTCGACCTGCCGACTACCCTTCAGGGGGAGGCTTGAAATTCGGCTTGCACCCAGTTCGAGGCGAAGTTACGGATTTTTTTTCTGACTAGCTGCGCCTTCGGTTTTCTCGTCATCCCGAAAGTAACCGGGATAAAAAATCAGTCAGTCAGTTATCATCAGCCGGAAGAAGTCCACTGCTGAACATAGCCTCCCCTTTTGAACGCTACCATGAACGGTTATTAGCCATTTGCATCCATCGGCTCCCTGCGACTCTTACAATGTCGTCGGTCCACCTAGTGGGAGGCCTACCTACAGAACATCTTCCAGCTTAAAAAGTAGCCTATGTATTAATCCAGGGTATAATCGTCTATACCCTTCAGAGGGAGGCTTGAAATTCGGCTTGCAGTGCAGTTCGAGGTGAAGATAGGCATTTTTTTTTCTGACTAGCTGGGCTTTTTCCAGTCATCTTGAAAGTAACTGGGATGAAAAGTAGCCTAAGTGTTAATCCAGGATATAGATTATTCTTATTTCCTGTTTGGCAGATCCAGGGGCGAAACGAATGTAAGGAAATAGGGTTTAAGGTCATTCTAACAGTCAAAAAATTTTGTTTTCGCAAAGTTATAGCACTTTAATCTAACCTAGTATTGAGGGTCAAAAAAGGCTTGCCACGCACTACCGGAAAGATCGTAGGGAGCGCATTTCGTTTCGACCTGCCGCCGCAACAGTGTTAAAACACTTTTACTAGCTTCATTAGTAATTTCTGAAAACATCAGGTAGTACATAAGCTGCTCCATATTATTGCTAAGAACTGTCATTGGAGTTCCAGCCTAAAACCTACTCCACTTGAGATTCAGATTTGTTAGAATCCGTATCTCGGTTTCTCACAAATCCAACAATAAAAGTGTATATCTGATAGGAGAACCGGACTTAAAAAATATATATTTTTGTATCCTCGAACACAAATACAGTGTAAACTCCATGTAACGTCACTCTATTTAACGACAAACTCCCTTAAGCGTCGAAATCAATTGGCTTTGGTTGGTTTAGCTTGTCTTTCATACAATGTTTCACTCTACATAGCATTACACCCACTCTCAATAACGACCTTTTAAGTTGCTAAAATTAGTAAAAACTGCGCAGCTGTGTACGATCTATTGTCGCTTTATTATCCTAGCCCGCAATAAACTCGACTGTCGGCATCATGCATACCGAACTCTCTAAGAAATTCGTTCTTTTGTTTACAAATTGGGATTGCTTGTACGTGTAGACTGTTGCTGACCATGACTCATAAGTAGGAGTCATGTATTATCTATACCTTATCATATTCTTAGTTGCTCACAAACTTTCAAACTGTAAACATGGCTAATAAAAGAAATATTGCTAAATATGAATAAAATAAGTAAAAAAATACAACAAAATTACTGGTGCAGCAAAAGACTTCAGACAAAAATAACAGACTATACGCAATAGCGTTCAAATAACATTCTTTTTTATGCACATAACTACTAACAATAGTCGGAAATAAACTTTTTCTTTTTCTAACTCTGATGTTTCTTCTCTCCATTTAACGACAACTCTCTATAACGCCATAAAATGCACAGTCCCTTCAGTGTCGCTATATAGAGTTTACACTGTATTTGTCTCGCAGCGGTATATATAACAAAAACATAAGAACCTACATACATCACAAAAATATTCTTCTCTCTGGACTGGGCCAAAGACTCAGCAATAATGAGATCAAACTGTCACCTATCACTAGTGATTCAGAATTATAAAATCAAAATCAAAATCAAAATCAAAAATATGTTTATTCAATAGGATACATTGTGATCACTTTAAAACGTCAACTTAAAACTAGCTACGCCTGTTCCAACCTCCTTACGCCGGCAAAAGAACAGGCAAGAAACGCCCGGCAGGTAATTTTTTTGGCGCGATCACATTGACAATTTTATTCTTATTACTAATTGATTGAATTGGAGCAAGTTCACTAAAATCCCAAGCTTTTTTTTTTGTCATCTAATAGTCCGATATTTTTTATTTAGCTTTACTAATAAGAAGATTTCTCTTGTTTGGTTGTACACATTGGGATATGGGAACATGAATATTAACGAGTTGCGGGATCACAACCAAAGCAGACCAGACCCCACAAGCAGCACCCGTTCACGAGTTGACGCATGTGCCAGCCATCGCTCTCCTCGACCATATGAGAGGGAAGAGGGCGACCCGACACATGACGCCGCTGCAAGCAAAGTCACTTTCGTGAGCATGACTGTTTTGGCTGTTTACCGAAAATGGTTAGAATAGGGGAAATAGGGAGAATAGATAGATAGAAAGAAAGATAGATAGATTAACTACAATCCCAAGCTTGTTTGTCATCTAGATAGTCCGATATTTTATAATAAGCTTTACTAATGAGATTTCTCTTTATACGAATTTGAAATTTTGTTATAGACAAGTCTTGAATTTCACTTGGGATTTTGTTGAAAAAGCGTACACATTGACCTTTGAACGAGTTGCTAACTTTATGGAGCCTAGTGGTGGGTACAGCAATTTTTTTTTTATATAGAAACCACCTTAGCCCATTCAAATAAATATCATTTTAATATTGAGTCATTTCAATGAACATGAAATAAACAAGCACAGCCTAGGCATTTCCTCCCATCCAATTCATCAAACCTGCAAATATCATCAGCAGACAGCAGAAATAAACCATTCAAATCATTGCTCGCACATTTCAAAAGGCGTTCGAAGACAACTTTAAAATCAATCCAAATCCTTTCAATATGTGTGACCAGACACAACAAAGGTAGAATCACGTACGTTTTCAACCTTAACGCTTTGTGATAAGAGTTATGTACAGAGGATACCATTAGGCTGTGTGGTATTGAATGATTTTGCCATCGTTAGTGGTGACTGGTCGTTTCTGCATTTTGTCGTGGCTGTCATTACCCTTTGGATTGAGTGCCCACTGCAGTTAATTTGTTTTTAAGTAAACCCTTGCAACCATGTAGACTTCCATACATCGCTTGGTGTTTGCGTTTTATTGTGTTTTCTGATGTAGGTACTGATAAACGATAAACTAAGTACGGCGACTAGGAACGTTTTGGATCGCGGGAAATAAAATTGGAGCTAGGTATTTTGTTTCTGTTCAAATTGAAATATCTATAAGACATGAAATGTATTTATATTCATTACTAGTGTCGCGTATGCATATTTTTTTAAGTAATGAAGTGGCAAACAAGGAAACAAGCAGACTGCCTGCCTCATGGTAAGCAGGCACTCAGTCACCATAGACCTCAGATAAATTATCGCCTATGGACATTGCAACACTAGAAGCGTTGCGATGCGTTTCATTATTATTAAATTCACATTCAGTTCACACAGGTTTTTTATTATCACAAGCTTCATAATGCATGCTGTTTACTGTTCCAAGTGAAGAAAATAAAATGACTAAGATTACAGTAGCGTAAACATAGAAGGGAAACTGATAACCGATGCATGACACTGATGTGATGCATTTGACGCTAGATAATTTACCTACAGGACTGCAAAATATAATATCTTTGTTTTTTATTATTCATACTCACGTTCATAAAACTTGTTGCAACATATTTTTTTCTAATACTAACTAAACTAAGTAGTTATTTCATTAAACCTACCAAATGTCAAACTAGTCAAAATTATTTTTCTGTCTACCCTCAGTTTTTCTAAAATACTCTAAAATCTGACTTCTGTCATAACATAACATTTTTTCATAAAATTCTTTAAAAAAACCAAGAGAAACAATCCCATTCTCATGTGTTTAGTGACAAGCTAATCGTCTACATTGTCCACGCTTCCAATGAAAGTATTGATAAAATATGAAAACTGATAAGACGGCGGTAAGCGAGTTGTTTTTATCATTGTGTAAAAGACCTTTGAGCTTATCGGACGATTCTCAGTGTTAAGTAATTATTATGAACTGTAAAAAGTGTTAATTAAATGAAATGAGTGCTAGAAATAAAGTTTTGCAAGTGGTAGCCGGGTGGCCGGCAGTGGAACTGGTGCTGAAATGTATATTTATTGGGATGTGGCAAATAATGCAGATAGCTGCAAAGCAATTGTGGAAAGGACACCGTAGAAAATCAGGGGATGCGCCTCCGGTGGAACTAACTGTTGATTCTTCTATCGGGACGCATTGTTATATCAAAATTATGGTGAGTCCATTAATTGTTTTAAAGCTAAGGCTCCATGGGTTGCACCATAACCATAGTCGAAGTCATTGTTACAGTTAAAATTAACTGTCTGATTCCTGTTAAATAATAATATCCATCAAAGTGAATCACTTACAATAACTCGAGGGTCCATTTATAACTACCTAGTGGTATCTCTGAGAAAGGTTTCAATTGGTACCAGAAACAGGAACACCTACTTATAAAAGTGACGAGACGACAAAACAATTTTTTTTAAACATCTGAATCATTTTTCTTGCTAAATGCACTACTGAATCACCTTCAATTTTACACTACACACTGAGTTTTTAATTTATTCCTATCTCTAAAATTCCAGGGTGTAAAATACCACTACGTCGAAACGGGTCCGAAATCGGGGCAAATCGTCCTGATGCTGGGCGACGCCCCAGACACGGGCAACCTGTGGTGTCCGAACTGGATCAACGTGGTCCGAAGACTAGCCGAAAGTGGCCACCACGTTATAACCCTGGATCTGAGGGGCACGGGGGGCAGTGAGGGGGGTGGGAGGCGCAACCTGTCCCCTCCGAGGGTGGTGGAAGAGTTGTCAACGCTTCTGGTGGCCCTTGGAGTGTCGGATGTGAAGCCAGCGGCGGTCGTCGGGTTTGGTATTGGAGGGATGCTTGCTTGGTGAGTTATTTTTTCTAGCTGTGTTCCCCGCTTGGACTACTTACTTACCTATAGTTTATCGCGGATTTGAGTATCCTATGCCCTTCCCCAGGGTTCATCTGCATATATTATTATATCTCCATAGCAAATTTAATCAAGATCACTTCAGTTCAGCGGCTAAGACGCGAAAAGGTAAAAGAGAGGGCAAAGGGAAGAGTTACTTCCGCGTTTATACTTAATATTAGTCCCTATAATCTAGATTTTTATTTGTTGATTCATAAGATTCTTGTCCGATGCGTCAGTCTTCAGTAAAATTTCTTATATTTTCTTTCACAAGACAAACAATCGTTTAGGTATTCCGTTTAGTCGTTTAGGTATATGTTTTGAAAAATGGATGGAAATAGTTAGATTTATTACGGAATAAAACTACCCATTTTACTACTATAATATACGAGTAGAAAAGGATGTTATAATTTTATTGTGTAACTATGTACTTATTAAATAATAAAGAATTACGCGCTGTAATGAATCTTACCAACTTACAGGAAATCTATACAAAATTACAGGAAATTTATGCGTAGAAAACAGTTTTTAAATGACAAAGCCTACTATTCTATTGACGAATATTTATATGAAAATATTATTTAAGATTTGTATTGACTTTAAATATAATTATGATTTATGACATTAGGGAATTTAATAAACGTCCTCCTCCCTTCTAATTTGTGCTGTGCCCGACGGAGCACATACGGACTAAATGTACCATTCAAATTTATATTTTTTTTAAGTTCTTTGTTCAGTATGGTTTCAATAAAATATGAATATGAATCTTGCTAAGATAACCAGTGTACGTTAGACTTGTTTGTAAATGTATTAGCCGCACAAGGCCTAATCTGTAAACAAATTGCCTACTGTTATCTGCCGGTACGATATGTGACGATATGCCCAAATCGTCTGACATGCGTCTGTTATCGGTGACTAAACAGAAATGGGGCTAATAATGAGGTGATTCCTCACGCTTCTGATTAGTGTTTTTTTTGTTAGAATTTTTTTTTAATCGGTCGAAGTGATTATTATGTAGGTATCTACAGTTGATAATTAAAGCTGGACTAATTATTCTATTAATAATAAATACAAATCATTTATTGGCATCTAAATTTTACGACAATATATATCATGTCTCCCGAACTAGTTAGTATTCAGAGTGTTTCAAAAGGCAGAGACTTTTCCTATTAACAGCAAATTATTGTAAATAGGTATATTAAAGTACCTACATACATACAAGCCATATAGCGAAAGGGTATAAATATTTAAAAATAAAATACATAGGTAATTAGGTAGAGGAAATTAAAATCCCTTGTAGAACTTGTAACGTTCTCCACATAGGTACTTAGGTATGCATTATTTCTATATTACTTTTGGTCTCCTGTAAGTTGATTTCCCATCTTTTATTGTTCTTTTCAATTAGAGTTCAATGTCAGTTGCGTCTTTTACATTATTACAGCAGAGCGATGTAAATCATTTCATATGTGGTTTATTATTGCCCCAAAAGGGTTTCCAAATCATTGTCTTTTGATCAGTCGAACTATGTAATCGAACCAAGCAGTTCGGCGCGCGCGCCTACCTAAGTTTTATGGGCAACACTATCACAGCACAAACTCGTAGTTTACTATTGGTTGAGCGCACTCTGACGTGCAATAAACGCATTTGTTGCGTAAATTACACGTGAACACCACGAGCAAGTAGGTAGGTAATAGGTAGGTACTTATGCTACTGATTACCACTGCTGCCTGCAGTGGACAGTTGACCATTTAATCTAAATTGATTTAAATGGACGCGTTGATATCGCGCACGTGGCGGTCATTTCGTTTCGTAAGCAATAACTTGTATAAGCTGAGATAAACTGATGAGCTTGAACTGTCTATCATCTGTATGCTCGAACTTAACGTTTATTCGACGATGTGACGGAACAACCTGAAGATCCACCTTAATTTGGGCGGTTACCATCGCATGATTGTATAGGTAACCTACTCATTATGTATTTCATAGGTAACGTCCAAAAAACGTGCCCTATATTTCGTAGGCTATGTAACACTGCATTGCGTCTGTTAAGGCTTAGAATTTCACCAGTTCCTAACTATCCAATTCCTCAAACTAGAACACAGCAATGCTGCTAGCATGTACCTACTAACGTACCTATAATATATCTCTTCGTTAAATTAGAGTAATTTTGAACCAATCTATGTTTATCAACCTATATCAATTTGCAAAGCTTCGGCACATAGATAAGTATCTCGGAGCTAAGCTGGACCCTTATTCGCTCTGACCATCTAAGCACGTAAGGCGGGCACGTCACGTTATCAGCGAGGAATGACCGCTAAAGCACATAATTACGTCACACGTTATTGGCAAGGAATGTAGAAGTTCATAGCGAATAAAGGGCCCTGAAAGCTCAGCTCTAAACACCCAGAAAATAGACATGACTAACTGGAAGTTTGAAATTGTTTTACTAAGTTATCTTCGCCTTCATTTTCAGGTATCTAGTACACTGCCACGGGCGTTTGGTCAGTAAATTTGCAGTCATCGGAGCTCCCCATCCGAACTTATATTGGCAATATCCTCCAGCTGAATTTTGCCATCGTGCACTTCATTTTATACAGGTAGGTGTAATAACAACTCGATTTCTTTTGAATTTTTCTTCATACTCTCCTGAAAAATCGTAACATCGCACCACAGACCTTATTATATGGATACAACTTGTGATCACTTCCAAACGCCAAACTTATAACTACCTATTCCAATTCTTTACACCGGCAAAAGAACAGGCAAGAAACGCCCGACCGATCATTTTTACATAGGTCTATGTACTTACATTATATCCTTTGAATTTAATGTCTGGTTATAATGACCTAATAATACTAGCCTTTAACAAGATAATTTAAATGAGCTTCACTGACGTTTTATAGCACTCTCGCATCATTTTATTAAACTTCAGTGCTTTTAATTAACCTTATAAGTACCTACCTTTGCTCCACTCAGATAGTACTTTATCATTTTTATGCCGGACCAAAGTCCCACGCACTTGAGAACACTTCAGCCCGATTATTGCTATAATTTTAATTGACTTCCTCATTTTAATTATTATGAGGAGAAACCAGATATTTCTTTGTTTAGTAGGGCCCGAAGAACCTGGGCTTAAAGAAGACCATCAAAAGATGGTCCCGAATTAATTAGCAGTTTATAATAGGGGATATTTTGCCGACTTTGGTACTCAGAATGCTTAATCATAACAATCAGCCCATTTCAGTCCACTGCTGGACATAGGCCTCTCCCAAAGCATGCCACTGAGCCCGATCTTCTCAGAATGCTTACTAACTAACTAACTCCGATGGCTCAGCGACCCAAAGTGTGTTGGCCTCCGAAACGAGGAAGGCACTCCTATCCTGCATTCCTGCACATTTTCAGCATCCACCGCGTCCTTCCAGCGGTATCCAGGGCGTCCGACCGGCCTAATTACTGCTAAGCAAAAATTTTTATGCAATGTATTCACCATATTCCAGTGGCCCTTGCTGCCAGAACGATGGTTGGCCGAGGGCAATATATCGGAGGGAGACCCCGACGGACGATGGTCCAGTTCACGCGCTTGCGACTGGACTGGTGCTCTCAATTATGTCAGAGGTAAGCTAATAATACGTTAAACTTTCCCTATTTAAGGTTATACCTAAGCATATGACTGAATATGAGCTACTGGCCGAACCCGTGTCGAAGTTTGATAATTGGCCGAGACCAACGACGCAGCACAAAAGCGCTGTTGAAAATTCCACTAACGGTCAATCGTTCAAATATTGCTGACTGTCTACAGTGTCTACGCCGTTTCAAGTTTAGCTAGATTTCTTTTTATAGTTACAATATAGAAGCAACGTCCTTGATATAGGGTTTGACTATATATGATAAAATTTTTCGTAAACGTTAAAGTTTACTGTACTATTGCTAACGCTAAAGCCTGTGCTAAAGCCTAAATGCAAAACGAATACAACAATTTGAAACATTTGAAATAGCTCTACTAGCTACCTCCACGTTTCCGCTGATAGAAAAAATGTATTGATGGAAACGAAAACTTTTAGTTTTTGTGAACTATCAAAATTTGCACTAGGGGTACAGGTGTCGTTGAGGTCGAAGGTGGCGTCACGCTACGCCTGGATTGCAATTGCTTTTCATTATACGTATTTGATTTCTTCCACAGGAGCCGCATGGTGGCGGATCAACTCCGAGCACAAGGTGTCTCCGCCAGCGCTGCTGGTGGGCGCTAAGAACAGCGCGGCGCAACTGGTGTCCAGCGCGGCCTACTGTTCCACCTCCACGTTAAGGCTGGTAGCAAAGGCGGAACCTCCTGATGCTGGCTTGTCGCGAATACTGCTGGATTTCTTGCTGGGTAAGTTGACCATGCGTGGAATGATCCAGAAGTTTAATTTTAGAACAAGCTGACAAATTTTTCCACGTAATCCTTCTAATATTATAAACGAGAATGTTTGCGGGTATGGATATATATATGGATGCAACATTCAAGGGCATGCGACATCTACCAACCCGCACTGGGCCAGCGTGGTAGATTATAGCCCATACTCTCTCTCTCTGAGAGAAGGCCAGAGTCCCAGCAGTGGGAACGTGGAAGGCTGATAATGATGATGATGATGATGATATATGGATGTTTGTTACTCTTTCACGCAAAAACTAGCAAGCGGATTTGAGTGAAATTTGGAATGGAGATAGCTCATACCCTGGATTAAAACATAGGCTACTTTTTATCCCGGAAAGATTCCTGCGGGATAAAGGGAAGACGCCGGTGAAACCGCGGGGCACACCTATAAATGTGAAAGTTTGTGAGGATTGATGGATGTTTGTTACCTAATCTTTTACGCAAAAATTACTGAAAGGATTTTGGTATGGAGATAATTTGAGCCCTGGGGCAGGACATAAGATATTTTTTTATTGCGATGACATTTAGGTAACGCTGTGAAACCACGTGAAACAGCTTGTAACCTAACATAATTGTGACAAATACTGCTCGTAGTTGACACCTCAGTCTTGCTAAAATTAGAATGATACCATTTCCGAATTCATTACTACCCCAAATATTTTAGAATGCAGGTATAGTCTCGTGCATTCAAAGCTATACCTAAAGTATTTTCTCATCAGGTACAACAAAAGAGAAGCCCGTAGAAGAGGTTCCGCGGGGACTAGTGGGGCGAATGCTCGGGGCGGTCGCGGGGAGAGGAAGAGAACTCACGGGTCTCACCGCTAGACTCGTTCTACCACCAGTTCAATCTTAGATCTTAGACAAATTAGAAATACTCTGGTAATTATACATATAGACACAAAAATTGTTTACCATCGACTTTTAAGAAGATGAGTCGACTCGAAGGACCAAAATTATGGTCCTTCGAGGCTGGAAGGTCGAGCCTACTTATCTTTGAACTCGCAGCTATAGTACTCAATCAGTATACATAGGTCTAAATAGCAATAAGTTTGGTGCCATTTTTACTATAGTTTTCTAGTAGTAATTAGTTATACAAGGATGTAATAAGTCTTTAATTTATTAAGACACGCTTTTAATACACGCGCCGTGCTGTCTTTTTACCCGACTACCCAAGTAAGGTAATGCTTTTTTAACAAAACTTTCGGAAAGAGTAACATAATTTATTGTAATTCCAATGGAATTTTGAGGAGTCAACATTATTTTGTACGTGTTTATTCGTTCTGCTTGAAACATTAATTGGCTTTTTTTATCCTCGAATTAGTACCAATTTGCCATATTATCTTTACTTTTTATTCAAAAACGGTGAAGGAAAACATCGTGAGGAAACCGGCATGTCCAAGAACTGCAACATACAAGGGCATGCGACATCTACCAACCCGCACTGGGCCAGCGTGGTAGATAACGGCCCATACTCTCTCTCTGAGAGAAGGCCAGAGTCCCAGCAGTGGGAACGTAAAAGCTGATGATGATGATGATGATGAAATGATACTTTTACAGCGTATATAGTCTATGTACATAGTAATATTAATATAATTGGATATGAGTTTAAATGGTTACATATTATCAGTTAATCTAAAACTCATTATACCACTTACAATTTTAAACGAAACTTTGAAATTTTTTTTGGTGGCTATCGTTAGGAACAAACCCTCTGTATTGTGTAAAAAAAAACGTCCAGTAGAGCGTGGATATATACGTAAGGTATTTTGAAGCTTAGCCTAATTAAACATTAGCAATTATAAACAGAGGTTTTTAATACTGAGTTCTTTTAAAATTATACCAGACACTTTTTGATTCTCTGATATGTAACCTTTTAAATAAGCAACTATTATTTTAGGATATTTGTAACAATTTACATTTTATACTTGCGAATATTGTAAATAAAATCACATAGTAAGTGCAAATGCTTCGTTTTATTACGCAAAATGCCCCACAAAAAGCTAACCGTCCATAAATGTTTCACTATCAATAGATATATATTACAATACTATTCACAGATATATATACTTTAGAGATCTACAAAATTTTCTACAGAACTTTACACGGAGCTCTTAACTGCTCTAGGGAAGATATAATGTATCACAATAGCTTGATAATAACAGTTCTAAAAGATATCTACAGTGCCTACCCGAAAATATGGGTGTAGTTAGAGATCAGTTTTTTTTTCAGTTTTGTACTTATATACATGTGGCCATCGCTGGTTGATTAACCAGCATTATGCTGAGTTGGGGCCGATTTGTGACATTATTGTGTACTCATTCAGTTACTGCAATATTGTATTTGTTTATTTTTTACACTATACGTGCATAATATTTCTACTGATATTAATATTATAAACGTGAAAGTTTGTGAGTATGGATGTTTGTTACTCTTTCACGCAAAAACTACTGAACGAATTTGAGTGAAGTTTGGAATGGAGATAGCTTATACCCTAGATTAACACATAGGCTACTTTTCATCCCGGAAAAAGTTCCTGCGGGGTAACGGGAAGACGCAGGTGAAACCGCGGGGCGCAACTAGTATATTATATTCTATTCTAAAAATCAGTCGATAGAGTCATACAATAACCTTTGTAATTCAAGTTTCTGATAATGCATTTAGTTTTATCTCTTAGGTTATCTGAAAACCGAACCCGGGAATCCAACCCGCGACCTCCAAGCTTCGCAGTCAGCTGTTCGCCCATTGCGCCACATCGGTCTTTCAATTGATTTATTTAATGTTTATATTTATACAGCGTACGTGAATGTACGTAAGTACATTTCAATATGTAGATTTTGTAATTTAGTGTACAATTCATTTTGTCACGCTACAATCTGTGGTCAAATAGTCTATCATTCCATCTTAAGGGTATCAGGAAGAGCTGTTGTACAGTCAGCGATAGATGTAGCTGATTACGTCCAATTTTCTAAGTGTGTACCAGATCAGCTATGTTAGGCGTGCAAGAAGGTTAGTAAATATAAAACTGAACATGTGTTCAGCGAATTCTGACGCTGACCATACTGAAAGTTGTAAGTTATTTTTTGTCTATAGGTATGTTTTGGTGTACAATGTACAGTTATATATCAGCCATATTTTCTGGTGAGCACTGCACTAATTTTCTACAAATCTGCGGGTTGTGACGAAACAAATGTAGGAAATTGTGTCAACCTTGGGAACTCATAAATGGAGAAGAGTTAGTACAAATCATGGAATGAAGTGTAAGCTTGCACCGTAGAAATGTATTTATTGTAGAATAGAATTTACATTTATGAAACATCAACACTCATGGTACAAATTACTATAATACTATATGCCTCATTGACCTCAATGTAAATTACACTAAATTGAGGTCAATGAGGCATAATACATTTCGGAGTTTAGCTGAAAATTCAGTTAATTGAAATTTTTTAAAAGTAGTCAAAAAAACGGATTTCCGGAAATACCCTACTGTCATTCAAAGGTTGTCTGGCAATTTCTACTCTCGTTACATTTTAAGTCGTTGTTAAAATAAAACCTTAAAACGTTATCTTTTGTTTATCTGCATATTAATATATGTTATTACTAAGTTTAATATATTATACGTAGGTAGAAAGGAAGTTAAAGTTTCAGGTTGGCAAGTTCCTACACTTGTTTCGCCACAACACCTATTTTAAAACGCCCAAAACAATCGTAGGCCACAATCTGCAACATCGAATAGGCACACGCGTACAAACTGTACAATTCACACTTTGTCTAGGAAGTGTTACAAACATGGGATCATTGGAAATGTTAAGTCGTAGGAAAGTAAATGAGGTGAAGAAATAGTTCAACAAGATTTAACTAACTCCGATGGCTCAGCGACCCAGTGTGTCTTGGCTTTCGAAACGAGAGAGCGTCACTCTTCTCCATCTTGAGCGATTTCAGCCCAGTTCAGAGTCTGGAGCTCGCGCAGGTCCGCATCCACCGCGTCCTTCCAGCGGTATCTAGGGCGTCCGACCGGCCTACGGCCATTCGGTCGTCCCAAATAAGAACGCTTTGCCGCCCGATCCTCCCCCATGCGCACTGCGTAGCCGAGCCAACGCAGTCGGTGCGATTTTATTAACGAGATTTGGCGATACATTTTGTTTTACAGGGTAGCGTTTGACCACCAGATTCGGTAGGCGTTAAATTATGCCGGATCCGATGGATTACCGGATCCGGTATTCCGATAACACCCTTGATAATAACGGTGTTTTGGAACTTTAATATAGACGGATAACAATGAAAGCAAAACTTTTTTGATGATTCTTATCATCTAGCTAAGGAGTTATTATTAGACAATCTTTATTTTCAATAACTAACGTTAAAAGTGCCCTCTAGAGAGCTAGCCAGAAAAATAACAGCTGGAAACTTTGAAACCTCAAAAAATACGACGATAATAGCAATAACTACATTTCTTCATCTCATTTACTTTGAAGTAGACTAGGCTAAGGCGGGTTGTTAATTCAGTCAATTTTTACACCAAAAACAAAAAAAAATATTTTTGTCTAATTTCTATACAACGGCCGAGACAATTTCCACAACATTCCATAGAATTTGGCACATCATTATTAGTATAATTAGGCTTTTTCACTTTCATACATAAAGCAATAGAGATTTTTTTACCCACACAAAAGCGAAAAAAGCTTTTTCAGACTCAAGAGAAACTTAATAAATAGCTGTACAATTAAAATGTACAAGTAAAAACTAAAGTATACAATCTGACATTTGAATTAATTCTGTTACGATATGATATTCCATGAAGAAATCTATTGTTCAGTCATTAATTTACAAAACAACACAATATCCGAGCAAAAATATTGCACGCCATCCAAAGTAGATGAAGAGTAAAAATATTATTTTCATGTAGTACAATTTTTTACACAAGTAGGCAAGTCTTAAAAAAGTCAAGAAGAGACGATTCATGTTCGACGTGCTATATTTTTGAGCGGGATATGTAAATTAATATTAATTCTTCAATTTGTGACCATCAAACAAAAACAACAAAACCATCACGACCGACGTTCCAATCATACAAAATTAAATTAACTTAAATTAAAAAAACAAAATGGCAGTGAAACGTCATAATTACAAAATTACGCTACTGATATCATCATCGGCTACCAACAATAAACTTTCGTACCTCTAGTATAAACTGTTCCATATAAAACATCACTTTACAAAACGTTTGTCCAACAAATCACTTTCACTGGAGATGTTACTACACAGTAGTTTCACCTTTCATTTCTACATCTGACACCGCCTCACTCACACAACTGTCACTGTCAGGCTTAAGCGTGACGTCACTGTTTAACGTCACGTCCAGTCCCGTATCCTTCCGCGTCGTCCTATCCCTCTCTCTGTCCTTACTCCTACTCGTTATCTGAGTGTACAGTTCGTCTAACTCACTTGAAAACGACACGGGACTGTCCCGGTTAACTTCGGGACAGCTCACAGCGGGAGTCGGGACGTACTTACCTAGTTTAGGATTGCTCTTTATTGTCTTACGCCATCCCGGATCGTAATTGACATACTGGCTCTCTATATTTGAAACGTCCTCATTGCTGAAGCTTATTTCGTTCGGACACATAGACGAGGGAGACGGCGCGTAGAGGCCATGACTCCTTATGCTGACTTCGGACATTTGGTAATTTGGGCAGTAGATGTCGCTTTCGTTTTCAAAACCCTGCTCGCTTGCGTTAGTACTGCAAGTTTCGAAGTCATACGTAGTTTTGGCCATGAAAAACGTGTCTTTATCGTCATTCAGCTTTTCTTTAGACCCCATGTGGTCAGGGTTCTGAAGGAGATTGTCTAGTTCACCCGAACCGGCTTCTAGTATCTGCGGCGTGATCGATCGATTAATATCGTCACTGTTCATAGTGCACTCTTCGGAAATGTCTTGCAAAGATTTGTCTACGGCGTCTTTGGTATCTTTATTGCTGGTCGGTTGTAAGTAATCTATGTACTGCCCGAAGCTTTCGGTGTCAGTGATTTCGTTGGTGGAACATAGCGCGCTCTGTGTTTCTTGGAAAGATGTGAGTTCTGAATGGGTGTTCAACGTCTGATCGGAGCACGTATGCGGCATGGCTATTTCCGACGCCGAGCTATATTCTAAGCTGCATTGCTGGGAAATAGTCCGCATTTCCGGTTGTTCAGCATGCGATTGCAAGCACTCTTCCGAAACGCTACTTCTTTGACCGTTAAACGTTTTTGGTGCATTCGCTTTTACAACTTGATGTTGCGGCACTTGAGTTTCCGGCACGTTTGTGTAAATATTCATTATTTGAGTCCGCGCTTTCGGATCTTCGTTTTTATTCCACGATTTTCTATCGGCCGAGTAGTTCTTGTAATCTTTTTGCTGCTCGTCTTCGAGTAAATTAGGATTTAGTGCATGTCTCGTCTCTTTGATGCCATTGTTCGATCGTTCTACATGTATATTAGTGTTATTGACTTTCGATCCAGAGTTTATTATGTTCGCAACGCCGTTGTATGCTTCCTTAGTCGGCAGTGGTAGGGAGAAATGCGAATCGTTGTCGCAGTCCCTTCTTGTAGGCAGTTCTAAGCAATTTCGCTTCATGTTCTGCCTTTGCTTTTTAAAGAACTTCTTGGCTACGTTCATTTGGTTCGGATTGTAGAATATTTCTGGCCCCACGGTCCCCGTGTCAGGATAAGTCATCATGGAGTTGTTAGACCTGTACTGCTGTCTATGTAAAACTACTAGGTTGATGTTCGGAGTCTTCCCGTTTGTGTTCTTGAGCTGATCTTTCTGTAACGTTTGCCCGTTCAGTTCAGCACCACCTTTATAAGTACCGCTGTTATTTGTCTTCGAGTTAGTTCTATTCGAGCTTCTGCTGCCAGATCTGGACCTGTTATCGTTAGGTATAGCTATAGCCTGCATGGTAGGTGCAGCGGTTTGATTCGCGGGGATGGTTTGCTGGTTCGTATCAAAAACACTCCTGCTTCGACAGCACTGCTTGCTTTTCTGGAAGTAGCAGTGCATCATGGCCCATTGCGCTCTGACGTCACTGCGAGCTATGCCGTAGAAGAACAGTATGAACGTGCCTAGAACTGTGGCGCATACTGCGTAGACAATGCTGCAAATGTCTTCCTGATACGGCAAATAAGCCGGAAAAGGTCTGTACACAGCGATAGCTCCGCACGACCACACGGCCATGTACAAACACATCACAATAAATTGAGCTCGCAGCTGTATAATCGGCGTATGTTCTAAATCTTCAATTTCCGAGTCCAATGCCGACTTAACGCTTCTCCTCTCCGCTCTCTCGTTCGTCTGAGGCTCCCACATTTCCAAGTCGACGTTCTCTGTCGCCTGAGTACCCTCGGATAACTGCACGTTCAAATTCCTAATCGTACATCGTATGAGCAGGAAGAGTACCAGTAAAATTGTGAGCAGGATCCCCCCGGGGACAAACAAGGCGGTCAAAGCCGGCGCCGTGCTTAAGAAACACTGCGCGTACCCAGCGTAGTCTTTCAAATTGACCGCGCCGGATATCCCGCAGACGATCAAAGCTATCCCCCACCCGACTAAGTACAGACCTAGTATAGGTTTCTGCACGGGCACATCCGGCGGCAGCTCGTCCTCGGGCGTCCTGACCGGATTGTGCGTCTTCGTCACCCACTTGTACATATTATGTGTCGACACACACATCCACAGCAGGCAAGAGAGAGACAGATAATGTATTAGCAACCCTAAAATCTGACAGAGCTTCACGTCTTCCGTTTGGTAGATACCAAGCGTGTACATGAAGCATAGCAAGCCTATCGCGATCCAGGTGTTGATAAGCGCGTGCTTGGTTTTCTTCGCCATTTGCACGGCTGGGTAGCACATTATGTAGGTGAGAGTAGCACAGCTGACGCAGCCGATGAGGATGAGGCTGCCGACGTAGACGGCGGGGTGCGATACCTTGAACCTGGCGCCGTCGGTCCGCGCCCCGTATATGCCGGTCTCCACGTTCTGCAGTAGACCGACGTACGCCAGTTTCGTGCAGCTGATGATTATCATCTCCGATACCACGTGGGATACTTTGCAATCTGGAATTTAGTACAGCTACATGTTAAATAGTGCACTAGATAGTGTTCATGTGAAAGGCATACAAAGTAGTTGCTATTATTTTTTAATGGGAAGTACCTACATCAAGTGCATATTATTATAATAGAATGCTCCACTATCCCTGATATTTATAGCTTGACATCTGTGCAAAGAGTGGCACTGAAGCATTTATGATTATGATCAACAATCTCCGCGGCTATGATCAGCTACGTTAGTGATTATGACTAACAAACACCGCGGCTATGATCAGCTACGTTTGTGATTATGATTAACAAACACCGCGGCTATGATCAGCTACGTTTGTGATTATGATTAATAAACACCGCGGCTATGATCAGCTACGTTTGTGATTATGATTAACAAACACCGCGGCTATGATCAGCTACGTTTGTGATTATGATTAACAAACACCGCGGCTATGATCAGCTACGTTTGTGATTATGATTAATAAACACCGCGGCTATGATCAGCTACGTTTGTGATTATGATTAACAAACACCGCGGCTATGATCAGCTACGTTTGTGATTATGATTAACAAACACCGCGGCTATGATCAGCTACGTTTGTGATTATGATTAATAAACACCGCGGCTATGATCAGCTACGTTTGTGATTATGATTAACAAACACCGCGGCTATGATCAGCTACGTTTGTGATTATGATTAACAAACTCCGCGGCTACCATCGGCTGCGTATGTAATTATGATCAACAATCTCCATGGGTGATCATAGCTGCGTTTGTGACTATGATTAACAAACTCCGCGGCTATGATCGGCTGCGTATATGATTGTGATCAACAAACTCCGCGGCTATGATCGGCTGCGTTTGTGACTATGATTAACAAACTCCGCGGTTATGATCGGCTGCGTTTATGATTGTGATCAACAAACTCCGCGGCTATGATTGGCTGTGTTATTGACTATGATTAACAAACTCCATGGCTACTATCGGCTCGAGCAGCTCGGCGCGTCCCTCCTGCTGTACGGAACACTGGCCCACTCACCGGACGCGTTGTCCTGCCATCGCCTGGTGGCGGGGTCCCACACGGCTACTATCGGCTCCAGCAGCTCGGCGCGTCCCTCCTGCTGTACGGAACACTGGCCCACTCACCGGACGCGTTGTCCTGCCATCGCCTGGTGGCGGGGTCCCACACGGCGGCTCGCCCATCCACGCCGCCCAAGGAGCTGGCGCGGACGGTCGCTATGATCGGCTCCAGCAATTCGCCGCGGAGAGACACGTTCTCTAAGGGGGCAAGGAAATGGAACGTGATCATGATTATGATCGCCTAAATCTGTTGTCGTCTAAGTATCAAGAACTAAAACCCAGCCAACTTCCATCCGTCGTTCGTGGAAGTAAGGTTAACCAACGCGGCATATTTTTTTGGAATTAAAGGAAAATTTTACTATATTTACAAGTAAATAAAGTAAGTGTCTGTTTGTAATGTCAAAATAACATTTTTTTCCTTTTGGCGACTTAGATCTATCGGGAAAAATTACTAGATACAAAAGTGTCGAATTTATAAAATTAAATTGTCGAAGTCGAAATTGTCGTATTTATGCCGAGATATATTAATGACGATATTTTTAAATGACAATATGTAAAAATGTTTTTCGGAAACGGCTGGACCGATTTTGACAGGGTTTTCACTGGCATCTGCATACTCCATCAGCTAGTTACCTAGTTGATGTTATAAGAAGAATCTAAGGCTCACTTTTATATTAGAGAAAAAAAATAGGATTCCGCGCAAAAAAATACTAAAGGTAGTTCAAGCGCTGAGGAACTAAGATTTTTTATAAAAATAATAAATTAGTAATTGGCAAGTATTTCACCCCAGTCTCACCAGATGGTAAGTGATGACGAGATACTTATCGGAAAAAGATGCTGGCAAAAGTGTTCCGCTCCTTCGCCGTTCGCATAATAAAAATGGAAGCGAAAGGTTTTGTGCATAGATATAGATATAGATTACTTTTTATCGCATTAAACTGTAGTACACAGAGTAGTTACTTACTCAACTGAAACCCGACTACAGGCGAGGTGATCTCTATATTCATATCTTCCCTCTTGGTGCTCCGTCCGTAGTAGTCCCTGGGGCGGTGACCGGTGAGCCGGTCGTCGTTCTTATGCACGACGGGCAGCAGGGGGAACAGCGACGCGTCCTCGTACACCGAGATGACCAGGTCCTGGGGGTGCAGGTGGAGCAGGTCGCCGGAGCTAGTCATGCTGTACAGGAGAGATGTGGGGATCTGGAAGGAGGTTTGATGCTGGTAAATTGACAGAACACCGAATACTATCACAGTAATCGTCGCTCGACGAACCGACAACTGATGGGGAAGAAAGGTTCTCGAGTGGCGACCACGAACCGTAGGACGCTCTGTAGGTAGCGTTTCACGTTTTGGAAGTCGGCCCTACTTAAATTAAGTCATTAAAATCAACATCATTTACCAAATATGAACAAAAAGAGCTTTTTCTTGGTTCGGAATCATATTACAAGTAGTTTCTTCGGGACAAAAAAACTAAGTGACATTGACAGAAACGAAAATTTTCATACAAAATATATTGCGTTCAGGTCCAGGGCAGCATGAAAAGTGGCCAATGTTCTTTGTTCAGTAGTTTAGGCGTGAAAGCGAGACAGATAGACAGAGTTGCTTTCGCATATATAATATTATAAGTATTAGTAGGGATTTTTACTTTTACAGGGTTAAATGACGGTGTATGGTCGAAGATACCACCTGGATTGGGAACTGGCTCCCAAGTTAGGCAGCCGAACACACCTATAGGTGCTTAGCGATATATTCCTAACTTGTGGTAAGGGAAATAACTAGCCCAGCCACCACTAAAAATAAAGTGGCCAATGCTCTTTACCTGCACGCTGGCTTGTATCGTCGCGTCGGTGAGCGTGAGGAGTGGCGCCACCGTGCGGTTGGTGGTGGTGCAGTGCAGGCGCGCGCGCCCGCCGCGGTACCACACGCACGTGGTGCCGCCGAACCCTTCGCTCACGCGGAACTGCTCCACGGCGAGCTTCTCCTGTCGACGACCAACGTGTTTGTGTGTTGGGAAAAGATTGAACGAAGGCGTCTCTGTCTGTGAGTGTGTGCGTGTTAATTAAGGACGAAGAATTGGACCTTGTAAACACTAGTGTTCGTATGGAAAGGGGAGCCTAAGAGGGGATTTTGGGATTTACTCGGACGCGTTAGATTTTAATATCAGGGAGGATAGCTTACATATTGATAAATACCTCCAGCTCGTAACATTGGGGAAACAAAGGAGTCTGTCTGTGTGTGTGCGTGTGCGCTTGCGCGTGCGTGTGTGTGTGTGTGTGTGTGTGTTAAACAAGTAAAAACAAATGAAAAAAATAAAGATGAATAATTGGACCTTGTAATCAGCAGTGTTTATTGGTATAACACTAGATAATGAATAGCAATGGGGTCTACATATTATCAGTCTATCGAGCAGACTTAGTTCTGCAGCATACGCTGTAAAGAAGATCCGTCATCTTTGTGACGTTGCTAAGCTAAACTAGTCTACATGAAAATTCAATGAACATCAGCAAAAAACGTTGATAGCTTTAGCTAAAAGAAAAGTGATTATCACAATTTTGATACTCTTATTTTCTGCAGTTGTTGTGGCGAAACAAAAAAGCGTTATCTATCTATCAATCTACTATTTCCAAGTTTGTCTTGTCTTACCTTCTGCCCGTGAGCGTTGTTGATGTAGGTGGATATCAGCTCGGCAGCCCTCATCATGTCCGTGCAGGCCCCGTACAACATCTCAGCTTTAGCCATCACCGGGTGTGAGATGTTCATCGCTGAGCTTATCACGTCTAGGAGGGCTGGACCTGGAACAAGTATTGAATGGGGAAGCATTGAGATGCAATAAGGTTAGGTTGTGTCTATGGCACACCCCGGATACTCCATGCAAACTCCATGTTTCAAATACCTACTACAGTAAAGTCAGCAACTCCTTCAAAGGTCAACGTGTATGTTTTTTCAACAACATTCCAAGTGAAATTCAAGACTTATCGATAAATAAATTTCAAATCCATAAGAAAAACCTTATCAGTAAAGCTTAACAAACAAGCTTGGGATTGTAGTGAAATTTCTCCAATTCAATCAATTAGTGATAAAAATAAAATTGGAAATGTGCTTGTCCAAAACATACTTGATAGGCATGGCTAGATTTATGATTGACAGACAACAAGTGCCAGCAAGAATAGCTGTGAAGTGGTTATAGTGAAGTTGGAATATTTAGAAATAACATAAGATACACAAACTATTATTTACGAGTATTGGAACAATAAATTATGACTGAATGCTTCATAAAAATTCACAAGAAATTTATTTTAAATCTTGTTCAATGAATTATTCAAATAACATGCTTACCTAAATCTGGCTCTTCCGGTATATATTGCACATAATTCCTTATAGCCTGAGCTATGAACATAACATCATCGGGATCATTTATCTCGGCCAACGGATAGGTCTTCTCCTGGATGAGCATGGCCAGTCTCTCTGTCGCATTCACTGCCGAATACTGCACTAAACTTATGTTCAGTAACGCAAACTGCTGAAGCAGTTTTGTTACGTTGCTAATGTACGAGCATTCGGTTGTATTCGCTTCACCCCACGTACCATCCGAGAAACAATGCCTGTAAGCCATACCGTCACCACTCTGACATGGTACTTTAGCAGTCCTATTCACTAATAACTCGGGCCACGAGTACAGCCCTTTATTATTCAGAGTGTGAGTTTGATTCGTCGAACAGTACTGCGTTCTATTTGATAGTACGAGGACTTGTACCGTATGATTGTGCTTCAAGTGATTCTGATCCGTGTACATACAAGTCCAGTTGCCCATGTGATGGTTAGTTATATTCGGAAAGTAGACCGTTGTCTCCGCCATACCTTCTTCTTGCATATCTGTGCTTGTTACGTTTACATCGCATATTTCTAGCATCGGATGAAGCCATTTCAATTCATATTTAGCGATAACGGATGCAAACGGAGCGTTACATGTTAGAGATAGCGTATCTCCTTCAAACACAACTTGGTCGTGATTCGGTTTCACGATTAAAGAACTTGAAGGCAACGCGCTACCACAGGATGACAGGTCTAGGAATATTTTGAGTTTTCGGACAAATTTGCCAACCATATTCTCAGGAAAGGCACACTTTGGGTTGCCAACTAGTTTGACGCTGGTGTTTCTTGCCCAATCGCCTACCCAGAGAAGGTCGCAATCGCATATCAAATGGTTTTCTGTTATGTCCCTGAAAGCAAAGATGATGTTTTTGTAGATATAATAGGTATTAATTGGCATTGAACCTTCTCTATCAAAATTGTCTGGAGAAGATTACTTCATAGCAATAAGATCGTCCATTGTATCTATTGTTGGATAGTTTCATAACATACATATTTTGGTATCAATAAAGAATAATATGCAATGCCAAATTTTTACTCGAAGACAAACCAATTCTGTCATAATATTTCATGTGTATGGAGTACATTCCTGCTATGAAACATAGCATAAAAATATAATTCTCTTATTGTTTTTTTTTTTACAACTACCTAGGCCAGCGTTTGACCACGATCTCACCCGTATTGTAGTCCTATCATGGCCGATTTTAGTCCTGATTTCTTTATGAAATTAGAACTTAAAATAACCTTGAATTTCTTTACATTTACAGGGACCACAAGTCACATGATGTTAAGCGACAATGTGGTCGAAGGTGGTACACGCGACACCTGGAATTGGAAACTGGCTCTCAAGTGAATATAGTTAACTTACAGTTGCTTCAACCCGACCAGATGGTCAAACGTCCCTGCTGCCATCACAGAGATGGAATTCTGGGATAGAATGAGCCGTTCCAGGTTGACCAAGCCTTTGAACATCTCTTTGTAGACATTGCTGATCTGGTTGTAAGACAGGTCCAGTCGTTGCAGAGATGTCAGGTTGTAGAATGCATCAGATTCTATCAGATTGATCTGATTCTTGCTTAGATCCCTGAAAGATTAGAAAATATATTGAGTAGGCACTTATTAGTTTGGGAACGATAATAGCTGCACGACTAATAATTGAGAAGCTGATATAAGTAAAAAAGTTATAATTTACTACCTAATCTGTAAAGAATCTTAGATGTTTTTATTTTTATTTTATTTATTTAGGTAATCCAACAGCGTTTTAATTATAAAAGTAGACAAACATTTGTTATACATTAAGGCCAAAATAGGATTACACAAATTACAATAAAATCTAAATTAAGGGTAGGTAAGTAATAAAAAATGCGCGAAAAGAGATGAGATGTTATGTTATGTTATGTTAGGTAGGAAGCCTAGAATCGTGACATGACAAAAGATAATAAGACATAATAATATAGTGAGGATTATATTACTTACAGCTTTTGTAAGTTAGGCAAATACAGCTCCCTGGACAGTGTTGAAATGGCATTGCCAGACAAATTCCTGAAAAAGTATTTGTAAACATTAGATCCTATGCCTAAGACATAAACAAAGAATATGATTAACATGATGACTTACAAACTGACAACAATAGTCCATAATTTGCTCAGATCTATCTCTTTCAGCTCAGTTATCTGTGCAGGGCTCCCGCCGCACTTGAGCCTCAGATGTTCCTCCGGCTGGGGCTCCGCTAACGCCCCTTCCGACGCTTTGTTGCTCTTACAAGAACATAGCGAAGGACAATACCCCAGCGTCGGGTAAACACATATGAGCGCCAAAATAATTAATGTACACCACTTCATGACTCCTATTTCCGTAAAAACTGCAATTAAAACTATGGCACGACGCCAAATACGAAAACTATCACATTTTCACAAATTCTTCACATTTATCTATGGTGTGTAGAAATTATCGCAGTAAAATAATTTTGGATGAATTGGAACTGATACTTAGGATCATGAGAAATACATTCCCAAAGGAAACGTTTTTATTTCGAGAAATATCAAAAGTAAACAACTGTGAAACAGACACTTCACTTCAACATCAATCAACTAAATTATGAGGCTTCTGTGGAAGGGGGAGACCACAGACTATCTATATCTATATAATATGTGTCTCCTTCAATGCCACAGATAAAAAATCGAAGGCCAATAGTGAATGAAGGCTGATTGACTGTGTTTGTTGAGTCAAAGCAAAATGTAATAAATTACTTTAGGCATAAAGTGTAGTGTTGAATAAACAGGAGAATAATTCAATAATGAATTGTGAAAATGCACTTTACATGACATTTACAAGCATATTTTAAACATTATTTCGTGTCAATGGAAATTTGATACTTTATTGTCTATTGTCTATAATACAATGTACGGGAGGCAATAATACCCGACCAAATATTACACATCCAATAATACACGACCGATAATACACAGCCAATAATACGTGTACATGGCTTCGTAATATCAGGCCGTGTATTATCTGGTCGCGTATTATCGGGTGTGCTAAATTTTTCCGGGCCGATATTACACAGCCAATAATACACAGGCAATACGAGTACATGTGGTCTCGTAATATTGCCTGTGCCGATTTTACGCAGCCAATAATACCCGACCCGATTTTACACACCCGATATTACACACCCGATAATACGCGACCAGATATTACGAAGCCAGCCATAGACAAAGATAGACTTTCCTCTCTGACGGCTGTCAATCAAGCTGAATTGATGCCTCGTTTAGAGGTGACTGATAGAAGTATTTTTTTGTCAGTATTTGACTATACTTATTCTTTTATTTTATTGATAGTATGTAATAGGTAAATAAAGTTTAGTGTCACAGTAGGTTAGGGTGCGGCGGGGGTGGCCCTTGGGCCACCCCTAAGCCGCCAATATTTTTATTTTTATCTGTGGTCAAACGGCATTGGAATGATCAAACCTAGCTCAAACGTAGCATCAAGCATGGAGCATTCTATATAATCTGTGGTGATGTACACGTATTATTGGGTGTGTATTATTTGGTTGCGTATTATCGGCCGTGTATTATCGCCTGTACCAAAATTGCACACCCGATAATACGCAACCAGTATTACGCAGCCAGATATTACGAGACCATTAGCTGACGTCATTTTTTGGCTTCGTATTATTGCCTGTGCAGAAACTGACACGGGCGATAATACACGGTCAATAATACGCAACCAAATATTACACACCCAAATATTACGAGACCAAATGGTCGCGTATTATCGGGTGTGTAATATTTGGTTGCGTATTATTGGCCGTGTAATATAGGGACCCCAATGTACCAATACTAAACATGGGCGCTATCAGCAATTTCTGGCAACGGCTATCTAACCGTTAATTGGTTTTAATATCGATACTGATAACCGTTGCCGGATATCCGGATCAAAGCGGGTTTTTTTTTTTTGTTTTGTTATGGCGTCACACGATTAGTGTATTTGCCAGTGTCAAGTATAAATATTTCAAACTCAGAGAGTTGAATCAAGTTAAAATGATGATGATGATGATGATGAGATGATGGGATGAGGATAGTGTTTAAGTAAAGTAGTGGCGCTTTACTTAAACTTCACACGGACTTTTTTGGAGCAATTAGAAAAGTCACTTTCAAAACTTTATGTCAATTTCCCACACTCGTACACATTAACGAACACATAATGGTTAATAATCCACCAATATTACACATTATCACTCGAAGAAACACAAGTTTTGGAAATAAAAACAAAATTTTCACCTTGACAATTCGATTGCCGCCAAAAAAGTCCCAAAGCGGGTTTTCAACTAACGAATGCGATCGTTTTCGTTAACTCGATAATGTAAATAATTATATGCCTTACTGTCTTGTCGAACTAAAGTACCTACTCGTATTACTCGACGTGTGAGTGCACAGATTAGAATAAGACCTTTCCCTGACATTTTTCTAAATCACAGAAAAGTTCAATAATAAATAGTTTAGTACACGACTTATAAATAACACTAACCCTACTTAACTACTTTCTAAAATAAAACTTTTTTTATATTTACACTCTATCACAACCTAACTTACTATTTTTTAAAATTCAATCAACTCAATGCGAAGAACAAAAAACTTTAAGGAACGCACAAGAAAAAAAAGTAAACAAACTTAACTTCTATCTAGCGGTCTAATAATTCCACCTGCGCGCGGTTGTTTCATAATAAACCAATTCTACATGTCATGAATATCGCATATTTAGTAAAGTAATCACGACCTTAAATCAATGAGCACAAAGTTTAACTATATTAACCCTTTAGAGGTCAAATTATAATGAACGGTTCCCGGCTTCCAGCGCATGCGCTCTAGCACCAAACCACTGTCCATTATAGTTTGATCTATCAATATTCAATTCCTCTCTGTTTTACATATCACGAATGATAGAGAGGGCATGGTTATTGGTCGTTCGGTTACCGCAACCTAGCGAAACTAGCGATAGCGAAACGTCACGAGAATCGAAACCAACTAGCCAACAAAACAACTGTGTGTCAGTTAGTTGGCAACGTCGCGTCCCCGTCAGTTGATAAAATGGATATCTGATAGCCGCTGCTAACCATATCAATATCGGTTGGGTACGTTAGAGGCACGGCAACCGTTTTCAGTTACGTTTCGCTATAGCGGACACATGTTTAACCAATACCAACCTGATAAAAATTTTATTTGTAGTAGACGTCAAATTTAATTTTGAAAGTTTGACCGTTTCGATAATTTGTAGTTTGTTTTTGCGGGATTGAATAACTATATTGAAATTAATTTCCATGTCTAAAGGATGACGGAACTACGTTATACTGACAATGAACCATCGCAGAGGGACATACCGTCTTTCATAGAGCCCAGGCCTCCACTGATACAGAATCCCTTCATGAGACCTCGTCCTCAGAAGGGCACAAACTTATTGGAACAGTTCGAAGAGGACTCGGAGGTCGAGGAGCCTGACTTGGTGCAGGTCTATTTGCGCATGAAGCCCTGTGGTGTGCCTAATAACTTGTACGAAGTGATGTCTGATAAATGCCTGGTAACATCACTGGACACCACAACCGCTGGTCATGGGAGACGCACCCAGCATGATGTGTCGAGAATGTACACATTCTCGCGTATATTCAAATCGGAGTGCAATCAGAAAGTAAGTGAGCCAAAATATTATAAAACATTAAATAGGTACCCTTCAGGAAATTTTCTGGTTAAATGTAGCAAGTGTAAATCTAGTGCGTAAGATATCTCCATATCACTGCTGTTGGAGTGTGAAGAAGACACACCCACTCACTAACTTGTGTAAATATTATATTACTAGCTGCGCCCCGCGGTTTCACCCGCTTCTTCCCGTTATCCTGTAGGAACCTTTTCCGGGATAAAAAAGTGTCCTATGTCTGTCATCTGGTTCTAAGCTACCTCCCCAACAATTTTCAGCCAAATCGATTCAGCCGTTCTTGAGTTATAAACAGTGTAACTAACACGACTTTCTTTTATATATTCAGACTAGCTGCGCCCCGCGGTTTCACTCGCGACTTCCCGTTATCCCGTGCGAACCTTTTTCCGGATAAAAAGTATTCTATGTCCGTTTCCTGGCCCTAAGCTACCTTACCAGCAATTTTCAGCCAAATCAATTCAGCCGTTCTTGAGTTATAAATAGTGTAACTAAAACGAGTTTATTTCATATATATATATAGATATAGATAGATGAACCACTTTATCTATCTACTACTTAAAATAAAATTAAAAGATAAACTAACAACGTTATTTATTGACATCAATCATCTAATTATTTCAGGAAATATTTGACCAAGTTGTCAAAGAGAACCTAAAGAAACTTCCAGATGGGCACAGCTTCACTCTTCTCACATATGGAGCGTCAGGGTCAGGCAAGACGTATACCCTGATGGGTACTGTGAACTCTCCAGGCCTCATTCCACGAGCACTTGATTACGTATTCAAATTGGTGGATGCATCGCAAATTCCTATCTTTAAACCGTCTGACAGCGGTGCTGATAAGCTCAGCTATGCTCAACAGGATTTTGAATTAGAGGTAGGTAGTAAAATGTTAAATTTTTTGGGTTAATTTCATACCCTAAACCAAATACTAAATCTGTATAAATTACACAGAAATTATCCATAGGTACTACTGAATCATTTGAATTACACCTGAAGTATGTACAGGTAGTTCTTTTTTTGCTGCCGTATAGGCCTCCACTCATCCACTCATCTAGACAAGACATAGAAATACCCACCACATTTTAAAGGCTCCTTCCCGCAATGTTTACTATGGATTCAAAAATATTACATTTTTATAAACACATTCTTTTAACTTTTGACTTTATTTTGCTCCAATGCTAGTGGGTGAAACGTCTGCGCCACGTTTCTGCACCTCTGCGAGACAAGTACCGGCGGATGAGCGTTCAGCTGCAGAAAGACGTTGCTATGAGCAACTTGGACCTCTCCAACAGGACTAAATACTATGTTTGGGTGAGTATAGAGAATGAAAAGCAGTTTTGGTCTTTGTGTCTAAACAAGATATCCTAATCCTACTAATATTATAAATGTGAAAGTTCCTGAGTACGGATGTATGGATGTTTGTTACTCTTTCACGCAAAAACTACTGAACAGATCTGAATGAAATTTGGAATGGAGATAGCTTATACCCTGGATTAACACATAGGCTACTTTTTATCCCCGAAAAAGGTTCCAGCGGGATAAAGGGAAGACCCGGGTGAAACCGCGGGGTGCAACTAGTAGACAATAGATATAATTTTGTTGTTATAAATAACGCCAAAACAGGATTACACCGATTACAAAGATTACTAATTTAACACTTAAACTTATTATATTTATATTGTTGCTGTCCTCTGTTTCTCCACTCTGCCATCCTACTTCCCCACTAATGCGTATGATACGTAAATATTGTCTGTTAGTTTGTTTGTTACATACTTTTTCCCTCATAACTATGGGTATACATCAGGCGGTCACAATCTTTACATATCCATTTAGAGCTGCCGGACGCGTCACTAAGGCAAAAACAATAAAAATAGTAATCATACACTTTGCAACCTTTTTAAAATTGTGTTCATGGGTTGTGTAGTGTTTTTTTCAACCATCGACATGTCGAGTGGCTTTTGTTCAGAGCACCCCACAATTTCGCCAATGTCACGTCACGTCACCTGTATTGAACCAACCCCTAGTTTAATTTGCAAATATCAACAGGTATGAAATTTAAACATCGCGTATCCAAACGACTTTGACGTTGTGATGACGTGTCACTGGAAACGTCACTAATGGTTGGTTTACACGTGATAAGTGCTCACTGTAAACAGTGATCAATATTGTGAAAACAAAATTTTGTGCAGCATGCAATGTATGTTTCATTTTTCTATGTAGAGTTTCCATGAATTTGATTCAGTTACTTATTATCACTCAGGTTCAATTTTATGCACACTAAATATGTGAACATTGTTTCATAATAGAATTGGGGAACAAGTAATATATTATGTAGTTGCTATTAAAACATGTAAAATTCGGGTTAGTTTGAAAATTAATAAATTATCTCTAGTAAGGACAGTGAATAAAGTGAGTTATATTTTCTGCTAATAAATTATGAGTTACCCCAATTCCACTTGAACACGAATTTACTATGCACTCGCTCAGTGTAAATGTACCATAACATAACGTCACTTTACAATACATAACATCAGCCGCCTGGACGGCACCCTTTCGAACATCCGGAGCTTGCACAGTTCCTCTGAATCTGCGCAGCAATAAATACGTGCTATTTAAAATGCCGCTCCAAGTGAAAATCGAGATTAAGTCATCGGCTAAATCTGGCCGGATTAAGTGCGTCGAAAAACACCCTAAAGAACCTTGGCTGTTGTGTTCCCTCTTCAAAGGAGAAGTGAACATATGGAATTATGAAACAAACTCAAAGATCAAGAGCATTCCAGTGTGCGACTTACCGGTGCGAGCTGCAAAGTTCGTTCCGCGCAAGAACTGGGTCGTCACTGGTTCCGATGACAAGCAAATACGAGTGTTTAACTACAACACGCTGGAGCGTGAGCAAGCTTTTACAGCACATTTGGACTACATCCGCTGCATCGTCGTGCATCCCACATGCCCGTACATTCTGACCAGTAGCGACGACTGCCTCATCAAGTTGTGGGACTGGGAGCGCCACTGGGCGTGCCAGCGAACGTTCGAGGGGCACACTGATAGCGTCATGCAGGTCGTCTTCAACCCGAAAGACTATACCGCGTTTGCCACCGCGAGTACAGACAGAACAGTGAAGGTGTGGCGCCTCGTGTCTTCTCAGCCGGACTTCTCGCTGGAGGGCCACGAGGGCGGGGTCAACTGCGTCGACTTCCAACAGTTCCAACGCGGTGGTGGGATGTACCTCGTCAGTGGTGACGACTGCCGCGTCAAGATATGGGATTACCAGAATAGAACTTGCTTTATGACACTTGAAGGTCACACGCAGCACGTGACAGCAGTATGCTCCCACCCTGATCAGCCGTTTCTGCTCACAGGGTCCCGGGATGGTACCGTGCGCATCTGGGACGCTCGTACCTACCGCCGCATAACCTCTATCAAGTACGGTTTCGATCGCGTCTGGTCAATGTCGGCCTTGCGGGGATCAAATCACGTTGCTATTGGGTTCGACAAAGGCGTTATTGAGATCCAAATTGGAAGAGAGGAACCAGCGGTCTCTATGGATGTCAGCGGCGGAAAAATTATTTGGGTGAAGGATTCCGAGATACACCAGGTTAATCTGAAGGCGCATCAGGGGATCGAGGTGCGAGATGGCGGACGTGTACTTCTTAAGACTAAGAAACTGGGCGCATGTGACGTCATCCCGCAGAGTATTGCGCACAGTCCCGATGGCCGGTTCGTGGCGGTGTGCAGTGAAGGTGAATATACCATTTACACCGCCATTGCAATGCGGGACATGGTGTTCGGCGGCGGGTACGAGTTTGTCTGGGGCCCAGATGGATCCGAATTCGCGACATTGAACTCCCACGGAGAAGTACGCGTCATCAGGAACTTTGAGGAGAGAAAAAGGTTTAAACCGGTGGATGGAGTCACGGGTATTTTCGGAGGATGCATGCTGGGAGTGAAATCTATCAGAAAAAAGTTATCTTTTTACGATTGGGAGCGGCTGGAGCTGATCAGACGGATCGAGATTTGTCCGCGTGGTGTCTACTGGTCTGAGAGCGGTGATCTCGTCTCCGTCGCCGCTGAACATGCGTATTTCGTACTCCGATACGACGCTTTGGCAGTCACACGTGCGCACAGCACCCACTCAGGCGTTTCTGAAGATGGCGTTGAAAATTCTTTCACGTCCGTTGGCGAGTCGCATGAGACGGCAACCACAGGCCTGTGGATTGGTGACTGTTTCGTGTACACGAACTCTGCGAACGAGATAAAGCTCTTCTTGGGCGGTGATGTCGTGACTATCACGCGCCTCGACCGCGTAATGTACATCCTTGGGTACGTCGCTGCGGAAGGCCGGCTGTACCTGGCTGACCGGGAGCTGAACATTCAGGTGCACAAGCTGCCGGAAACCGTGTGCCAGTACGTGACGGCGGTCCTGCGTGGAAATTTTGACACGGCGGACAGTGTTCTGCCCAGCGTGCCGCGTGACCACCGCACGTTACTTGCGCGCCACCTCGAGAAACGATTATCCAAGGAGCGTGTACTAGCCTTAACTACAGAACCGGCGCACCAATTTGAGCTGGCGCTCTCGCTAGGCCAGTTAGAGAAAGCGCGGCTTCTGGTGGAAGAGATGGCGGTAGAAGACTCGACTTCAACAGCCAACAAGCGCTGGTCGCGCCTCGGTGCCGCTGCGACCTGCGCTGGCGATATTGCCCTAGCTGTGACGTGCTATCGCACCGCCAAGGACTTCAGCTCCCTGCTGCTTCTTGCCAGCGCAGGCGATCATGCCCTATTGCGTGACGTTGCTCAAATGGCAGAAGCGGCAGGCGCGGACAACACAGCCTTTACCGCGTACTTCATGCTTGGCGATCTACAAGCGTGTCTTCATACCCTACTCAGCCAAAACAAGCTGCCGGAAGCTGCATTCTTCGCCCGCTCGTACGTACCATCGCGCGCTGCTGATGTGACCCGACGCTGGCGGACTTCGCTCGGAGAAACTCGCTGCGGCCGCGCCCTCGCCGACCCTGATCTCTACGAGAACCTGTTCCCTGAGCTGCGAGAGTCAAAGAAGCTAGAGAGAATGCAATCGGAGTTTCCGCATGTGTTTGCCACGGGGGAGCCTGATTCCAAGCTGTCCTAAAACCGAGCGCAGCCTTGAGTGGTGTCGCATTTAGAAAATGTGCAAAAAACGTTTAACGGAGCGAACCTTCGCTGCGATACTAATGTGATCGACTATCAAATACTTTCGTTAATTAACATGGCACTTAGGGTTAGGACGAGTTCTCAAGATGGATTTGAATGAATAATTGAATGTCATGAAAACTTAATTAGGTCTGTGAAAAATAAAGATATTGTTTCTACATCTATTTATTGAATGTATCAAACAGCGCCAATAACTATTACTGCTCCTAATGCATTGTAACTTGAATTTTATTCATATATTATGTCTTACAATTTAAGAATTGAAGAGTTACACTAGAAATTATTTCCACAATACATGATATTAAATAAAAATGCAGTTTTTCTTAATCTATAATTCAGCTCATTGAATTAGTTACTAATTTGGTTCTCTAAATTCCAAAACCATGTGTAGATAGATATACAAGACTTCCTCTCAAAATCAAATGAATATTTTACTTCTATCGCCTATTAAAAATGTATGTAAGAAATAACGGACATAGCAGCTAGACTGTAAAATTTTATGCCCATTTAAATATGCGATGCCCATATCGGCAGGTGTCGTTTGTGGAGATCTACAACGAAGGCATATATGACCTACTGGCGCCGCCTGATAAGAGAGTGAAGATGCGCATCAGAGAAGACACCTCTGGCAATGTTTATGTAAAAGTAAGTTCCTAATTTCCTATTAAGATATCTTCTAGTTCTATTCTTCCCCATTTCGGTGTACCATGGTGCAACCTTCTAACACATTGTCTCTTAACATTCTGATTTGGAAAGCATAAAACTACCTTTGCTGTTTTATTTTAACCTTTTTAGTCAAAAATCCTATGTTTTAATATTAAAAAGAAAAAAGGTAATATAAAACGAGTTACTGCTGCTTAAGATGGATCATCAGCAGCTTTATATTACCTCTGCTGGGACAAAGGCCTTGTCTCAGAGAGAGTATGGATATAAAATCTACTATGCTGACCCAGTGCGGGTTCCTCGATACCCTTGAATGTGGTGATCCGTGGATATGCCAGTGTTTTTCTTCACCGTTTTAAGCTATTGCAAATAGGTACAACTCTACTCTTTTTATCCTCTCTTTTAAATGTTTCTTACTGTAGATAACCTATGTTCCAGGGTGTGACTCAAGCGTTCGTCCGCTCCGGTGAAGAAGCATACGATGTGATGGTAGCCGGGAAACACAACCTGATCGTGGCTGCGACTGGTATCCACGCGCACTCGTCGCGGTCCCACTGTATTTTTACCATCACCATGCTTACTGAACACGGTAAGTGGAGGAGCTGCTGGAGAACTGATTAAAGATGTATGTATAAGCCGATGAGTATGAGTAATTTAAGCGGTCTTTCATTTTTGTGAAATTTGTATGTTTTATAATACAAAACACAAACGGGGTTGATTTTCAAAATGTCCTTTCTTAGTTTCAATTGTCGGAGTCCTCAAACTGTCCAGAAGCGTTACTCCGGCATACTTTTACAACAGTGTAAAGTGGTCTTAACACAGAAGAACTTAGTTAAAAATGCATGGACTAAAAAGTCACGGGCTCATTTATAATTTGTATCACTCTTTTATGTCAATAAATAAAATATTTGATTTGATTTGAACTTGTCAGTGGATTTTATTTCGGATTTTATCACGTAAAGGAACTCCAAGCATGGCTCTCTCATGGATGTGTGTCTGTGTAGGTGTCTAAACATTGTTTTTTTTTTCGTCAGAGGGCTCCACTCGCGCTTCTCACGTCCGCCTGTGCGACCTGGCGGGCTGCGAGCGGCAGCGTTCAGCGCGGAACACGGGCGCGCGCTTGCAGGAGTCTCGCGCCATCAACTCGTCGCTGCACGTGCTGGAGCGCTGCCTACACATGCTGCGCCGCAGGCAGCGCCTCGCCAAGGACGCCGCCATGGTGCCCTACAGGTAGCTGGGGCGTGCCTGCACCTGCAGCGCCTCGCCAAGGACGCCGCCATGGTGCCCTACAGGTAGCTGGGGCGTGCCTGCACCTGCAGCGCCTCGCCAAGGACGCCGCCATGGTGCCCTACAGGTAGCTGGGGCGTGCCTGCACCTGCAGCGCCTCGCCAAGGACGCCGCCATGGTGCCCTACAGGTAGCTGGGGCGTGCCTGCACCTGCAGCGCCTCGCCAAGGACGCCGCCATGGTGCCCTACAGGTAGCTGGGGCGTGCCTGCACCTGCAGCGCCTCGCCAAGGACGCCGCCATGGTGCCCTACAGGTAGCTGGGGCGTGCCTGCACCTGCAGCGCCTCGCCAAGGACGCCGCCATGGTGCCCTACAGGTAGCTGGGGCGTGCCTGCACCTGCAGCGCCTCGCCAAGGACGCCGCCATGGTGCCCTACAGGTAGCTGGGGCGTGCCTGCACCTGCAGCGCCTCGCCAAGGACGCCGCCATGGTGCCCTACAGGTAGCTGGGGCGTGCCTGCACCTGCAGCGCCTCGCCAAGGACGCCGCCATGGTGCCCTACAGGTAGCTGGGGCGTGCCTGCACCTGCAGCGCCTCGCCAAGGACGCCGCCATGGTGCCCTACAGGTAGCTGGGGCGTGCCTGCACCTGCAGCGCCTCGCCAAGGACGCCGCCATGGTGCCCTACAGGTAGCTGGGGCGTGCCTGCACCTGCAGCGCCTCGCCAAGGACGCCGCCATGGTGCCCTACAGGTAGCTGGGGCGTGCCTGCACCTGCAGCGCCTCGCCAAGGACGCCGCCATGGTGCCCTACAGGTAGCTGGGGCGTGCCTGCACCTGCAGCGCCTCGCCAAGGACGCCGCCATGGTGCCCTACAGGTAGCTGGGGCGTGCCTGCACCTGCAGCGCCTCGCCAAGGACGCCGCCATGGTGCCCTACAGGTAGCTGGGGCGTGCCTGCACCTGCAGCGCCTCGCCAAGGACGCCGCCATGGTGCCCTACAGGTAGCTGGGGCGTGCCTGCACCTGCAGCGCCTCGCCAAGGACGCCGCCATGGTGCCCTACAGGTAGCTGGGGCGTGCCTGCACCTGCAGCGCCTCGCCAAGGACGCCGCCATGGTGCCCTACAGGTAGCTGGGGCGTGCCTGCACCTGCAGCGCCTCGCCAAGGACGCCGCCATGGTGCCCTACAGGTAGCTGGGGCGTGCCTGCACCTGCAGCGCCTCGCCAAGGACGCCGCCATGGTGCCCTACAGGTTGCGACATCCTGCCGCCTGCGCCACTTTCAGCTACGTGGAGTGCCTCTCAGTTGCGGATGCAGCCCTCAAAAATGGTCGTGGGCTCATTCCTATAAAGGAGACATTTACAAATTTGACAAAGACCTGGTGCAGCCGATCTCTTTGCTCCTGCATTATATTCTAGAATACCAGACTAAGACTCATATTCGTGATTTCCCTGATAGCCCTTCAAAGTGGAATACAGTAAAATACTGTTTTTGTTGCAAAAATAGGTTTGTGTTTGATCGCAATATGGCCTATAATTATTTACGGTGCTTTTCTACCATTTTCTAGGGAGTCCAAGCTGACCCGGCTCCTCGGATCGGGCCTGTCGGGGTCGCGGGGCGAAGCCGTCAGTATGGTGGTGACCCTGAACCCGGCGCCGCAGTATGCGCAGGAGACTAAACACGTGCTATCCCTAGCGGCCGTCGCACAGGATATACGTGAGTTATACACAAGATAACCAATCTATCTAACAACCTGTAACATAACGTCCCTATAAATATAAAGTTGAAGAGAAGGTAGGGTATTACACATTAAGGCATACAAAATTACATATTGATTATTCAACATTTTGCTGTTCTAAGTTAGTTAAAATTATCATAAATAAAAAATAAAATTATTATTAAAAAAAAATTAATTAAATAAAAAAAATTTAAATGTTTCATATTTGAAATGCTCTGCAGAGTTTCTTCAAAAAAAATTGCAGAGAATTCAAAGTATGAATTTTTTTTAATATTTTTTTTTTTGGAAATTTTATTTTGTTCGCTTTGCTGTGTAGAATACCCTCACTTCGGCCTTATAGATTCGCCCGGTGCTTTTCTCGTTTTCTTTTTTATATGTAACACCTTTACAGAGATAAACAACACAATGTTCGCGTCGACGTTGTTCGCGTCCGAGAGCAGTGTCTCGCAAGAAACTACCATCTGCAGCAGCAATGAAGTTATGAAGCTACGCACTGACAATGAAAGGCTGCACTTTGAACTTGTCCAGTGAGTAATACTAATTTTATAAGCAGGCTTGGCGTTTATCAGACCATCATACTCGTTTAAAAAATTCTATCTTGGTAGATTTTGACTGCGCGGTTTTCTTAGTACTTGGTATGACTGGATAAGGCAAGTTAGTAAGAAAAATTTAGAAGATTCCCTCGGGCGAACATTCGGGCAGTGTATAATATATCCTCAGTAACATATCACAGGTTAAAAAAGAAAAAGAGACCAGATGCAAGCGCGGCGTTGAGGGCACGGTGGGCATGCCCACAACCCTGATGGGTGATGATCTAAAAACTAGCATAGATGGCGCTGAAGAAACAAGTTTTTGCTTTCGCATTTGTGCAATGAAAAAGCGAAGGGATCGGCTGTACAGTGTACAAGATCATAGCGGAAGTGTCATCACGGCCGGATTATCCAATAGGCAGAGTAGGCAACTGCCTAAGGGCCCCATGCACGCACCAACAATATTTCTATTTCAAAAACTGTATCCTTACAAAAAAACTTCACCATTGCATTATGATTGAAATAATGTATGTTAAAAAGTAGGTCTAGAGACCCTTACAGGGTTAATCCGGCCCTGAGTGTCATACATTTCGTAGTCCGACGCGCACTTGGCAGATTTTCGGGTGGCCGTAACCACAACCTTTTTAGAGGGCTGGAACCCCGCCTGACCATATGCTACTAATATATTTCCACAGATCGCAAGCCCGCAACAAAGAACTGCTAGCTTCAATGGAAGAGACGCAGCAAAAATCAGCGGACACCATGCGCGACATTATGGAGGAGACCAAGGACATGATGCGGCAGTACTACGAGGCGCAGATACAGGCCTTAAAAACTGAGGTTTCATCATACTGACACTATAGTACATTAAGGCAGCGGCCAACATAAGAGGCATTGATGGACGAACGTGTAAATGTGGCCGAGGCCAAACCGAGGTACACATACGTAAGTTCATCAATCCAGCAGCCAGTTTTTCTCCGAAATGTTTTACAAATATCGTAATTACTTAATGAAAACTCTACTTTATCTTCTTCTTCTTCTATTTAAGAGCCAAGCTCTTGTCGGTGGAGTATTTTCCATGCCGTTCTGTTTTCGGCCATCCTTTTGACCTCTTGGTACGACATGACTACTTTATCTGAATCCGAATAAAACATATGACACTCGTTGATAATAGAATCGAATTGATTTCCTATTAGTGAAAGAATATTCAAAATCGGTGCAAGAGATTATTTCTTACAAACTCGCAAACTTTACCTCGTTATAATATTAGTGTAGACTACTAGCGAGTGAAACCGCGGGGCACATACAGTTTATCGCAATGAATCCCATTAACTTCCTCAGGATTTATTTATCATCCATACTTAATATTAGAAATACGAAAGGAACTCAGTCTGTTACGCTTTCACGCATAAAATACTGAACAGATTTAAATGAAAATTGGTACAGAGATAGTCAGTAGCCTGAGGAAGGACATAGGCTATCTTTTACCGCGATAAACTGTAGCCCCCGCGGGTGAAACCGCTGGGAACAGCTACTTTACTATGCTTTAATTTTCACAGATGGATGATATGGTAGAAGACTACGAAAGCAGATTAGCTAAGCCCACTGCGCCGCTGCCGGCGCCGGCGACATGCGGCGGTACACCATCGCGGTACCTAGCGAGTCAGGTAACGTCGTTCGTATAATCATGCCATGTAATTCATTACTAATAATCTACTGATACATAATGCGTTTACTTTCTGTACAGGTTGCGAAACTAACGACAGAAATTACAGTTCTCGAGGTGAGTTCTACAGCTGTAAGCTTGAAAAATACAATGTTAGTTACCATGATTATTGTTTCATCTCATTTGTGTATAAATTTGCAGGACAAACTATCTGAAGAGAAACTAGCTAGGCTACGAGCGGAAAAAGAAGTGCAACATTTACGCAATTGCATAGAGGAGAGAGATGGTAAGACTTAATCGTTGGATATTTCGAAAGTAACTCTTTGGGTGATGTGGTAACATGTTAACACTTGTCTATTTGTTACAGAGAAAGCCTTCAAAGAAGCAGGATCGGATAATCAAGAAGAAATAGTACTCGCAGAAAGTGATCACGATGACGACGATGAGCCCTCTGACCCATTCAATGAAAGTCTTGAGCCAGTGTTCAAAAAGAATTGCCTAAACAGATCCCATGTGGTTCACCACAATGATCAAGAATCAAAACATGTAGAAACATCCAAAATTGAAGAAACAGTTGACGAAAACATTGTAAACGATGAAGAATATGATAGTGATGACAATAAATCAGATGATTCTTCGGAATATAATAATAGTATCGTACAAACTAAAGATTCGATGTACGCAGCTGATGATGACGAATGTGAAATTGTAGAGGAAAATAAGCAAGTTGAATGTTCTGTGACAAATTTTAATCAAAGTATTGATGACATAAATGTTTTAAAAGAAAGTAATACATTAGACGTTAGAGATAGTAGTATTATGAGTGAAGGAGTTGCAGACAAGGATAGAAGAGAATCTGAAGAATTATTTCACGTATCGACCAAAGTCTTTGAAGAAACACAAAACGAAATGAAAACGCCTGTAAAACCATCAAACTCAAGAGAAACATACTATGTAAAAGATGACGATCCACATGAAGAATACTTAAACCACAATCTATTTAAACATCTGAACTCAGTGAGAGGCACATATTTTGTTGAGCAATCAGCCTTAGGTTCTGAAGATAAAGTAGATGTAAAAGATGACAATGTGAACGAGGAAGAATCTAAACTAAAATATGAAATCAGACCGAAAGAGATACTGGTGAAGCATAAAATACCATCAAATTTAACGGCAAACTTTGTAAAAGATAGTTATGCTACGAAAGAATTTTTAAAACATGATGATAAAATCAAACATGATAACAATATAAGAGGAACGTATTTTGTTGAGGAGCCAGCCTTAAATTCTCATAACAAAGTAAATAAAGACGATGTTAATATGCAAGACAAAGAATTCAAAACAAACGAAATCATCCCGCCAAAAAAAGATTCCGATATATTAGTGAACAAAATAATCAAATCGTTGAAAACAAGTCAAGGTAGCAGCGATGACTCATTGAGACAATTTGAGCAGTTTGAACAAGCTGCTAATAATGTTAATAATTCTAAAGATAAAAGTATGGATTTTATTGATGTAAAGATATTAAAAGAAAAGAGAACTTACTTTGATGACGTAAATCATAAATCGACCGCCATTAAAGAAATGCCTGGTGAAGAAATGAATTATGGTAGCAATCTACCTGATAAATTGGCTATCCCTAAAAAGCTAGAGAAATCTAAATATTTTGAAGACCATGCTGAGGAAGACAAGACCAGTCATTTATTGAGCGCAGCTAAGACACAAGAAAAAAAAATGTGCTCTAATGATCATGACAATATTGCGATGGAATTAACTACTGCTGAAAAGCAAAAGGAAATAACAAAGGTTGACGACAAAACTGATAAATACAAGTTAAGCTATCTATCTAGCGCAGCTAAAACACAAGAAAAACAATTATATCTCAATGATAATGATAAAATCAGCTACAATGATATATTAATCTCAAGTTCTGATAAAGAAAGTGTCACGTATTTTAAAAATATTGATTTAGCAACTAACAAAAGAGTAGATAATATCATAAGTCATTCTCATAAAGATCAAGAAAGATCGCCTTCAATTGTAAAAGATGATTTAGGCAAAGGTTACCTACCCAGCAGCGCCCTGAAAAAACTTCTAGGAGAAAGTATTAAGAAACACCAGTCGGTTGACATATTTGAATCACCTCAAATCAATATTGGCAGAGCTAAAGAAATCATATTATGCGCTACTGAGACAACACTAAGTACAAATGTTGAGAAACATCAAAAAAATCATAAGAATGTGGAAATTCCTTCAGTTACCAAAAATAAAGAATTGAGTAATGTTGAAGTGGTCCGCGAATCTATTGGAAAGCTTGTTCTAGAGCAAAAGACAAAGAGCGAAATTAAACAAGAAATCAAAATGGCAGAGTCATCTATTGAAGAATCTACAGTAAAAAATGTACAGCAATCTACAACTGCCGAAACTAAAGATAAAATAGACGTTAAAGTTACAGTAACATTAGAAAAATCACTGAATGATACACAGTCTTCGAAAGAAAATAACACTATTGATGAATTTGAAAACATTTGCAAGAACTTGTCGAACGTAAGAGCTACGGAATTTGAACTACTCGTACCTCAGGAAGTAAACACTTTAAATGTAGAAGATAAAATAGGAAAACTCGAAGACACGAAGTACAATCTGAGAACTAAAGAGAAATCTAAACATACTAAAGTTTGTGATGGCAATAAAGAAGTAGAGGTCGAAGAAATCTCAGTAGAAAGTCACGCCGAATGCGCTAGTAAAGCTCGAACTACGACGAAAAGGAACTTACGGCTGCGCAGAACGAAGAATCGCGTCGACGAAAACTGTGACCAAGACAACGAGAGTAAATTGAAAGATATCATCAATTTGAAGAAGGAGTTTCAGGACGTAACTATGGGTCTTCCAGCAATGAAAAAAGAAGTGAAAGACATTCCGTCGCCGGAAAAATTATTCGGAGAGGAGAACCTACCGCCATTGATGGGCGTACAGAGCTGTCCATCAAAAAGGTAATAATTAATACTAGATACGAATTTCTCACACATCTATAGTTTTTTTAAGTTTTTATGCCTCTCACACGGTGTGGGCTAGGGATCGCAATATCGATACCATTTTTCAATACCGGTATTTTCGATATCGCCATTTTTTCAATTCCGGAATCCCGGGATTTTCGATATTTTCGATATTTTTACAAAAATTTTGTCTTGCTTAACATAAATCAGTTTAAACGTAAAACAAGTGTCAAGCATAAATGTTTACGATAGTTTTCGACATAAATGTCGTCATACGAATGTTGTCATACGAATATTAACCCTCGGTGTTAAGAAGTTAAAAGTAATTCAAAATAGTAATGAAAACGACAGGTAAGTGTGAAAAAGTTAAAATAACCTGAATCTGTATTCTTCACATTGTTTATTAATTTGAATTAACATCAACCTCTGCTATCAAACTAAAATAAATTATACGAGGTGATCAATCCAAATGGGTCAGTAGGGAGAAGTCAGAAACTATGAGAGATAGCGAAATCCGTTCTTAAGAACCATGGCTTCGATTTCGGATTTAATAATAATGGCATTCAAACTTTTTAAATCTCTCATACATAACCTTGAATCGAACCTGTCAATATTCCTTATGTAATCGCGTGCAGTAATTGTTTGTCTAATTGATCCTAAAAGTATAAGGACAAAATTTTGCTATGAAATCTTATGTAAACATTAGACTGAAATGCTGACAGATGAAATAATTTGCAAAATTTTGTCATTAATATGATTCCGGTCATCATTATAAATCACTTTATCTGAATAGACCACTTATGCATGTCTTATCTGCAACGATACTAAGAATTACAAATTGCTATTATTTGAAATTAGAACGCATTCGTTCAGCGGGCATGCCAACTAATTTAATTTAAATTACTTCAACATTTACTGTCAGTTTTCTGTGAGAGGGTTCTATGGTGGCTAACAATCCCGGTTCGCGACTGTACCATCAACAATAACAACGAAAAATCTTTCAGATTTACACCTAACATTGTTTACAAGACTTCAACCAGGTTCGATTCCCGGTTATGTATGAGAGATTTTAAAAAAGTATGAATGCCATTATTATTAAATTTAAAATCGAAGCCATGGTTTCTAGGAACGGATTTCGCTATCTCTCATAGTTTCTGATTTCCTCCTACTGACCCATTTGGATTGATCACCCTGTATAATCAACAATTGAAACGAAAACAGACCTTCTAAGAATTATATATTATAGAACAATCCAAAATAGGTTTATAAATTTAAATAGTGACTCATAATAGGACTCCATACCACACTAATGGATTTGAAGGTCAAAAAATATATCTCATAGTCCTTAAATGCCATACACAGGTGCTGGTTATACTCTTAGGCTCTGTATAATCTGACGTAATATGTGAATTGGGTGTATGGTACCATATATATCTTCCTCGAATTGAGGTATGCTTCAATGGTTAGTATTCGTCAAACCTACGGACGAGAAGAGTTTACAGCAGGAGAATAGGATAGGTCAATAGTTTGCAAAAGATTAATCTTCTCTATTGAAAAACAAAACAACCCATACATTTCGAGATCTCACAGAAAAGAGAACATTAAAGAAATAATTAAGGTAAATTCAGCAGCCACTTCAAAATAGATAGCTAGATAGATAACGCTTACGTTTATACTCATTTTATATGAATGAACAAATTTGCCCTAGACAAAAAATATACAATAATATTATTATATAATATTTATGTGTGTGTATTTATGTGTCAATGCTTTACTGCCGTGTTGTTAATACAGCAGTTGCTGACGTTGCTGTTCTTCCTTGCACCTTATTTTTATACACTCCTTACCAAAAGGTACTGGATTACTGAATAAAATTACGTCGACCCGGCTAGTCCAGCATCTCGTATTGAAGTTGGAAGCTAGAACGCTGTCCACATACCTGTATTTTATGCAGTTTTGGACTGACTGGCCTTTTTTAATGTTTGTTTATCGTTAAATCAGGAAACGATTAGATCAAGTTTTTAAATTATGCAATATCGAAAATCTCGATATCGCTAAATTCAATCCCGGTATTTCAGATCGACCAAAATCGTCCGATATTCCGGTAATTTCGATATTCGATATTCCGGTTTGCGAACCCTAGTGTGGGCGCGCCGTACTGCGATAAATCATGCATCTCTGTCATTCGTTTAATATTTGAAAGAGATGTAGTATTGCGTTGCAGCGTGACCCTCAACTCTGTTTGGTGTCACAAAGGGCAAAATCGGCGAAGATTGATATAGATTAATATAATCATCGCGTTAAGAGCGACTTTTGTACGAACGTCGCAGCCAACTAGCTTAATTAGCCGTTCAATCAACAGCCTAGCCTCTTTAATAAACAGCGCCGTTCAACTAGTGGCCTGAATGATATTCAGCCATTTGATCAAACAGCTAGGCAAATGACTTGGATCGATGACGTTTAATTACATGCCTAGTCTGTTCATTTCACTTTAGTTCCACTATATAAGTTAACTTTAAGGTAGGAAGGTGCGACGGGCTCTACGCCGCCAACATTTTAACCTGTGGTCAAACTACACTGGAAAGTTCTAACTCTAACCAGTTTATTAAATGTAACAGACGCTACGGCTGAATATCATTCAAACCGCTAGTTGGACGGCGCTCTTGGCTAGGCCGTTGATTGAACGGCTAATTAAGCTAGTTGGCTGCGACAATATACACATCATGTTGTAACTCATTTCTGTCTGTCGTACGTTTCAGCGTTACCCGCAGTCGCAGGAAGTTGTTCACTCCGCGCGCTGAGCCGCTGGAGGAGTCGCCGAGTCAAGCTGGCGACAGCAACGAGCGTTTGTACGTGCCGCGCCCATCCTACCACCGCACCAGAGCGCGGCGCAAGCTTTGAACAAGAGACTAAATAATTATGTAATTAAAACATTAAAAATAGAATATTTTTAAACGATCAGTTGACCGTAATTAAATTGTACTTAGCACTTTATTGTCATTATGTTGTAGTTTTATTTGGAGTCCTGTTCATTTGAAAATAGAATATGCATCAAAATTGCATTTACATAGTAAGTTATAGAAAATTGAATTGCTATGTGACACTACTTTAGATTATATTTAATAACCTTCCGAAACGTTCAACAAGAATAGAAGGCTTATGTAGGTTTGAGGATACCAAGCCAAACCATTTCTAAAATTATAGTAGCTAGCTCGACAGGGCCTACCTCGAGTAAATTGATAAGGGCAGTTTATCTAAATTCCATATACCATTTTAGGAATTATTCTATATCTATGGTCTATACTGTATAATTTGTAGAGTAGATCCCTTAGTCTATGCTACTATCACATTTGTCCATTGACCTATAATGTAAATCTCAATGCATTTGTCAGTCATGATGTATGCCGTTGTGTTATGTCATTGTCAACTGTCAATTTCAATTTTAGATTGTTGTGATTTTTTTAACATTTTCACGAAGACGCGAAGTTGTTAAAATTTTTGTGCAGAATTCTTGACTTCAAGATATTTGTATGGTTCAATCATGACGGCGAACGCTCGCGCTTCTGTGTCGCAAATACTGCGCAATAAAGACGACGTATGCGAAGAAGATGACGAGCCAAAGAAAAAGTCTAGGGAAGACTGGAGGAAAGCGAAGGAGTTGGAAGAAGCTCGTAAAGCGGGAACAGCACCAGCTGCTGTTGATGAGACAGGTACCTTTGGCAATTATTTTTATTCAGAATACCAAAACAAAGAGGAAAAAAAGATCTACACAAAAAAAAAATTGCAATATATTTTCCAACCTCTCATGGTTCTGATGTGTTTACTAATTACAGAACAAAATGCGACTAGCACTAGCTAGTGACTTACCCTGGTTTGCACAGATAGGATACATAAAATAACCTATGTCACTTGTGGATTTGGTATTGAAAGAATTTTCAAAAGCATTCCAGAGCTTAATTCCAACAAACTTACAAACAACTTAACTTCTTAATAACATAGATAACTCTTTATTCTCAAAACACCAATAAACTGAAACAAAATGAAGAATATATTGGCCTACATAATGGATGATCATATTGCTTGAATCAATATCTTACAAACAACATTTGGATTGAGAGAATTAATAGAGACTAAGACCGGTATTCTAGAATGATGCTGAAGCAGTAATCTCTACTTAAGCACCCATCTGAGTCTGTCATTCCATACAAATATGTCACTCAATAGCTTTTTAAGTTTACACACTACACTTGAGGGTCATTCTACTCTACCAGCCTAAGAGACAAAATATTATTATGTAATGTACTAGCGACCCGCCCCGGCTTTGCACAGGTGCAATGCTGATACTAAATACACTACAGAAAAACTGTGAACGTTATATATAAAAACAGCGGCCCACTACGGCTTCGCACAGGTATAAAATATATAGCCTATGTCACTTAAAAATTAATAAAATCAATCCAGTAGTTTTGATTTATTCATTACTGCCCGTTTATTTAGCAATGTAAGTGGAAAATATGAAATTATTTACGACATCACATTAGAAACCTCAAAAATAGTATAATAGTAAATAGTATTTCTCCACTATTTAATGGATGTTATTATACATATAAACCTTCCTCTTCAATCACTCTATCTATTTAAAAAAACCACATCAATATGTGTTGTGTAGTTTTAAAGATTTAAGCAGACATAGGGACATAGGGATATAGGGACAGAGAAAGCAATTTTGTTTTATACTTAAAAAAATGTATACATTAAATATCATATAATTTAATAGATAAACATCTAAAGAAATAAAAACAAATAATAGTAATAGAGTATAGAGAAAACCAACAACATTATAATATATCTCAACACAGTGTTTATCTTCCAGGCAAGGACATAAACCCTCACATCCCTCAGTACATCTCTTCGGCTCCGTGGTACTACGGCACAGCTGGTCCTACATTGAAGCACCAGAGACCACAAGAAGACAACGAGTCCAAGTTTACAAGACTTGACACCTATTACAACAAGGGTGTTGATACTGTAAGTAGTTTGTTAGTTTTGGTTTTAAGGCATTTAATGGCTGGCTGGTGGAGACACCCTGTAGGTAGGCACCCCACTCGGTGGACCGATGACATTGTATGATTCGCTGGGAGCCGATGGATGGAAATGGCTAATAGCCCTTCATGGTGGTGTTCAAAGCAAGAGGCCTATGATGATGATGATGATGAGTAGGCGAATAAATCAAGGAATATTCTTGCCAGTAGTAAGGTAGTTGGTATATTTTGGCAGCACAATTTTTTGTTTACCGACAATTTAAACTCATTGTTGTAGCTCATTTTATTACAACAATTTTTTACTTATAAAGATTGTGATTAATAATGTAACCATAGGTTATTGTTTGCTTAGGGTGATCATTTTAACAGTGGTTTTGTTACTTACAGACAAAGCTATCCACAAAATACAGGAAAGGTGCTTGTGAGAATTGTGGAGCTGTGACACACCAGAAAAAGGATTGTTTGGAGCGACCAAGAAAAGTAAGCATTATTATTCTTGGATAGAGTACATTTGTAATGATGCATTATGTCTATGCCACTCGGAATATACAGAATCATAGACAGAATTTTTATACAGAAACTTATCAGACTATATTTGCATAGGAATTGTAGTAAATTTGCTCAAATCCAATAAAACAATTTGTAAAAATTAAAACTGTAAATGTGATTGCACCCAAAAACTTACAACCGGGCGTTTCTTGCCTGTTCTCTCGCCGGCATAAGGAGGTTGGAACAGGTGTAGCCAGTTTTAAATTTGACCTTTAAAAGAGATCACACATTGTATTCTACTAAATAAATGTATGTAGTGAAATAAATGTAAATGTATTTTATAGCGATGATGGCTCAGTGGTAGTGACGTCGGCTTGCGATCCGTAGGACGTGGGTTCGAATCCTACAATGAGCTTGAGCCTTCGGTGAAGGAAAACATCGTGATGAAACCATAGCTTGGTGGTAGGGTATTTTCTAGTACTCGCCTGGCTAGCTACCACCCTCTTGTTAAGAATCTGTTGCCAAGCACCTATCGGTGTGTTCCGGCAGCCTCACTTGAGAGCCAGTTCCCAGTCCAGGTGTAGCGTGGCGCCATCTTCGACCACATCGTCACTTAACATCAGGTGACTTGTGGTCAAACGCTACCCTGTAAAAAGTAAAAAAAAATAAAAAAAATGTTTATTAATTAGTACAAAAGTATAAACATTATTTTAACATGAGCTCTATCTGTTACAGATTGGAGCAAAGTTCACAAATGCGGGTATTGCCGCAGATGAGTTTAATCAACCCAACCTCAACCTCAGCTACGATGGCAAGAGAGACAGGTGGAACGGCTATGATCCGTCACAGCATAAGGCCATTATTGAAGAGTACCAGAAAGTTGAGGATGCAAAGCGAGAATTGAGAGCTAAGAAACTTGAACAAGGTAAGCTAAAGTGCGAAAAATGTAAACATTTATATCCATTAAATTAGAGACAAGTTAGCAGTGCCTCTAGCGGACGTAAAAGTAACTAACTTTACGCTAACAAAAAAGTTTGTGACCACTGTGAGTAGGCTTAGAGGACACTGTACGAAATTCTTCCTGGTCCACAACCGCACTTTATCAGTTTTACCACTGAACGATCATTGATTCATGCTGAAGACAGATTTTTTTATTGATAATGATTTTTCTAGATCCAACGGCAACAGAAGACGATGACCTAGCAGAAGAAGATGAGGACAAATATGTGGATGAAGTAGACATGCCTGGAACAAAGGTAAAAATCAAAATTTGCAATCACCACTATAAGGTGCCTACGTTCCAATTTGGTTTGAAGATTGTGAACAGTGAATAATTTCTTGAAAGACTTTACTTAACAAAAGAGACTCCCACTTTATATGAAACTAAAATATTAGCTATCAAGAACTATAAAATAAAGAAAATTTTACAATACCATTTGCTACTTTACATTGTATGTGTTTAACTTTGACACAGTAACTCAAAACAAGTCTTTAATACCAAAAGACACTACTTTTTGTCTTGTATGGACTAACAATAATAAAAAAGTGTTTTAAAATTATTCTTATGTTTGTAGGTAGATTCGAAACAACGTATCACAGTGCGCAACTTGCGTATCAGAGAGGACACGGCGAAGTATCTGCGAAACTTGGACCCCAATTCTGCATACTACGATCCCAAGACGAGATCTATGAGGGACAATCCGAACCCGGTCGCTCAAGAGTAAGTGCACTATGTATCTATGTTTATGGGCCGCTCAGCGTATTTTTTAAAATCTAGCTCTGAAGTAATAATAAAATAGTCTCCGGCCAGTATGCTGAAATACTTTTGCAAAGAAAATTATGTTTTACTGGCTGCGCCCCGCAGTTTCACCCGTGTCTTCCCGTTATCCAGCAGGAATCTTTTTCAGGAATAAAAAGTAGCCTGTGTGTTAATCCAGGGTATAAGCTATCTCCATTCCAAACTTCACTTAAATCCGTTCAGTAGTTTTTGCGTGAAAGAGTAACAAACATCCATACTCACAAACTTTCACGTTTATAATATTATTAGTATTAACGGCTGTTCCAAATAACCGATCTATCCACGATTTGCCCTACTAGAGACAGAAATTTGACATTACTTCTTTAAAGTTCATGTCAAAATGTATCTCCAGTACATAGGGCAAACCAGGGATAAATCGGTTATCAGGAACGGCCCTAAATATTTTAGTTTTAAATCTTTGTTACACGAAACCTCGTATACAGGTTAACTCAGTACTCACTCAGGCTCTTTTTTGTCACATTTGCATTTAACATTATTTCCATATCTTTACTACCCGGGCTCGCCAGGTCGGACTACGCCGGCGAGAACTTCGTCCGGTTCACGGGCGACACGCGGTCGCACGCCGCGGCCGCCGTGTTCGCGTGGGAGGCGGCGGCGCGCGGCCTCGACGTGCACCTGCTGGCCGAGCCCACCAAGCTGCAGCTGCTGCAGCGGGAGTACAACGAGAAGAAGACGCGCTTCAAGTCGCAGGTAGGTGGCTCAGTGTAGTGATGTCGGCTCGCGCCCCCTCGACGTGCACCTGCTGGCCGAGCCCACCAAGCTGCAGCTGCTGCAGCGGGAGTACAACGAGAAGAAGACGCGCTTCAAGTCGCAGGTAGGTGGCTCAGTGTAGTGATGTCGGCTCGCGCCCCCTCGACGTGCACCTGCTGGCCGAGCCCACCAAGCTGCAGCTGCTGCAGCGGGAGTACAACGAGAAGAAGACGCGCTTCAAGTCGCAGGTAGGTGGCTCAGTGTAGTGATGTCGGCTCGCGCTCCCCATTTGTCTCCATTCCAGCTATACACTTTGTAACGAAGCGTCCCCCCGGTTCCAGGTGAAGGATTCGATCCTGGAGAAGTATGGCGGCGAGGAGCACCTGCACGCGCCGCCCAAGGAGCTGCTGCTCGCGCAGACGGAGGTATTCACGCGGTACAACCGCGACGGGACCCAGGTGCACGGACCAGAGAAGCAGCTCGCCAAGTCAGTACCAACTGTACCCCTTTTTTCCTTTTTTCTCGTGTGGAAAATGCATTACGCATACCTGCTCGCTTGGGAGTAGGGTTGCCAACTTTTATTTACAAGAAATAAAGTATATTCAGGTCTGTGAAGAATATTAAACAGCATAAATATGAGCAGAGCAATAAAAAATTAGCAGTTTTTTAAATACATATTTTTTGAACTTCTCGCTCGAGCGTTTAAGTATAACACATAATAATGTGTTTGCATGCTGAAAACAGTATTTTTTATTCATTATTTTTGTTCAACAGTAAAAAGTATAATACTGTTGAAAACAGTATAGTTGGCAACCCTACTTGGGAGGCGAACAGGTTATGGATAGGTTGGACTCCTGGATATTTCTACCAACTAAAAACCACACGATTCTCCACCGAGCGCCTTGTGTCGGGGCTGCGGGCACACGTTGGGACTCTTCCGCGGCCCCGACAGCACTAACACCTTGTACAAGCTTTGAACACCATAAAAGGTTTCGTAAACGACAAAGTTTTCAACCGCCAACTTGTCAAAGTGGCAACTCGTACTGCTTAGATTAAAAAAATAACTCGAAAACTTTGTTGCAATACGAATAAAACTATTTAAAATAACCAGTGTTACCGATTTTAGACCCCCTCCCAAGATTTGGTAACGCACGCTGATTATACACAAAATGTATTGAAAGAAACAATAACTTTTATAAGCGATATATAGATGAACTCTTTATTGGTAAACCATAGTTAGCCCTCTCGGGTTAGAGTTTCAAATTGAATTAATTCCCATCCCAACATTATATCTTCAGCCTTGGGAGTCAGTCTAAACCTCAAAATGGCTGTCAACGTCGACTCCAACTTAGGCCGCCATCTTGGTTTTTCTCTAATAACTTAGCCATAACTTATTTCTAGAAAAAAATTACATATAATGAGTTGTTTATCATTCGATTCTCTTCATTTAGTTCCTCGTTTAGCTTCTATCGTATGAGCTCACCAGCTCTGTCGGAGTTTCCATACAACACCAATTGTTACAGTCAATTTTATTACTTCTGCTATGTAATGTTAACACTCTCATTAATGATTCCAGGAGTAAATACGAAGAGGATGTGCTGATAAACAATCACACGTCAGTATGGGGCTCGTATTGGAGAGACGGCCAGTGGGGGTACAAGTGCTGCCATTCCTTTATAAAGGTAACGGTTTTTTAATACCGGTTTACATTTATCTTAACGCCTACAGATATGGTGCAGTAGACGAGCAGCGTTATATTTTGTTGTTTAGGTTTACGCCCGTTTCCAATAACCGATCTATCCACGGTTTGCCCTACTGGAGATATAAATCTAAATATATATAACTCAGAGGTGACTGACTGACATAGTGATCTATCAACGCACAGCACAAACCACTAGACGGATCGGGCTGAAATTTGGTATGCAGGTAGATGTGACGTAGGCATCCGCTAAGAAAGAAAGGATTTTGATTTATTCTACCCCCAAGGGGATAAAATAGGGCATGAAAGTTTGTATGAAACTTTGTCAATTTTAAACCGATCGGGCTGAGACTTTGCATGCATAAAGTTGTAGCGCACGTTGGTGGAACCACGGGGAACAGCTAGTTTGATATAAGCTCGTTTTTGGGAATGGCCGTTAGAGAAATGAGAGAGTCTGCATATGAGTTCTATTACTCCAAAACATTTACAATAGTGCTATGTTGTTTTTTCAGATGTCATACTGTGTCGGTGAGGCGGGTAAATCAGTGGTACTAGATTTACCTCAAGAGGTCAAAGCAGCTAGTAGTATTGCAGCTGAGCAAGTGGAGAAAAAAGATAAAAATAAAGGTAAAAGTAACTAATATTATTGTGAGAACACAAGAAAGAAGCGATAATGGTTCTGTGGTAGTGACGTTGGGTTGCGATCCGTCGAATCCTACAATGAGTTTGAGCTGTCGGTGAAGGAAAAGATCGTGATGAAACCATAGCTTAGTGGTAGGTTTTTTTTTTTTTTTTTCATTTTCTACCTTCCTCGAGTAAAAAATCTGTCGCCAAGCACCTGTCGGTGTGTTCCGGCAACCCACTTGAGAGCCAGTTCCCAGTCTAGGTGTAGCGTGACGCCACCTCCGACAACATCGTCAGTTAGCATCAGGAAAAGTAAAAAATAAAAATTTTATTGCACCTGTAACAAAAAATCGTTTTGCTTTTGTAACATTCAGTCATAAGTCCTGTGGGCACAACAATAGTAATTAAATAAATTCTTACAAAGAAAAAACAGACGTTTCTTTAGCTTCTGCCTATAAGTTATAGAAACGTCTGTTTCTTTTCTTTTCTTTCATCTCTTTTTGGTTTGATCTAAACATTTTCTTTTGTACCTTCTAGAAAAAGAAGACAAATCGTCGGCGTCAAGTTCAGATAGCAGTTCGTCAGACTCTGAACCGACGATCGCTTCTAAAACGGAGAAGACTAGCAAGAAGAAAAAGAACAAGAAGAAGGCCAAGAAAAAGAAGAAGAAGAAGGATCTTAAGAAAGAGAAACGGGAAGAGGATAAATTGAAGAAGGTAATTTTTGTTATTTTATTATGTGGGATGGTAACATTACATATTATTTCAGATGAAAGTCAGAAATGAAAAAAATTAGACTAGAGCTCATTTTCCTTACAAATATAAAAGTAAAAGGCATATGATTTGTTTGCCTTTCTTTTAGGCCAAAACGTCTGTACCGATTTTTTGACGATTTTGCAGAAAAATTTAGCCCATCATTTTTCCTGGAAAATTAAAGACTGCAGTTAAACATAAAACTGTTGCCTAACCATTTAAATCGAGGGTCGGCATTATTACCATAGTAAAACAAATCAATCTCTAAATGACAGCAATTAACAATTTTCTTAACATTTACCAGGCATTGGAGAAAGAAGATAGAAGTCAGAGACGTGCCGACTACTTACTTTCATTGGACGAAAGGAAACGGCCTTACAACAGCATGGTTGAAGTGAAGGAACCAACCGAAGAAGAGGTCGAAGCTTACCAGATGAAAAAACGAAGGGAGGAAGACCCCATGAGCCAGTTCTTGTAGAAAAACATACAAGTTATGATTCAACTGTATAATAAATGTATATTTAAGATCTGTACGTGTTTTCTTGAATAATTATCATAACAATAAGTACGTGTCGCATGAACTAAATGAAAGCGTATGATTCATCAACGGAATCAACGGATAGCGAAGCTGTGAGTGTGTAAGCCCGTGACCGAAAATGACTATTAAAAATACTACCATTATTGCCAGGAAATAAAAATAGTAGAAATTTGGTTTTTGAAGTATTTAGAAATAATGCTTCCGTTCAGTATTTTTTGTCTAACTGCCATTAGAAAAATATATTTTATGCATGTATTTAAATAAATCAAAGATTTTCTGCATGCTTTGCTACTTTGGCTGTAATGTAATTAAAATCTGGTGTTACGGTTCCGTACACCGAAGCCGGCTGATTTGACGTACACTGTAGACGTTTCTTTTTGGTAGAAGTTTGAGAATAAGCAGCGCCATATTAAAATATAACCAAACGTCAAACAATGAAGTTTATATCTTGTCATTTTTTTAATTCATTTTTGATTTGAAGTGGGCCGTCCTATTCATTATTTTGTGATTGATACAATAAATAAATCGTCATGATGGCTGAGGACACGACAGCTGACGCAACAAAGCGTTTAAACGTTAAGAAACAGACTCTGGACGACGCGTACGCGGTGCCAGCAAACTTCCTAGAAATCGACGTAGTAAACCCAGTCACGTCTATGGGAGTAGGAAAAAAACGCTATACGGATTACGAAGTTCGCATGAGGGTAAGTAAACTCGTCTATTATTAGTTTGGGATAATTAAATTAAGTGTACACGCACAGTACAATCACGTTTGATAAGTGGGCGGATATGGGTAATACACCGACACAATCGACGCCGATTGCGAGTGATTTACACCAAGTTCTGGTTTCCAGACGAATCTCCCCGTGTTCAAAGTGAAAGAATCCAGCGTCAGACGGCGGTACAGTGATTTCGAATGGTTGAGAAACGAATTGGAACGAGACAGTAAGGTAAGAGTCATGTTTCTCATTTTGTTGCTAATTCACTGATAAAAAGTTCGTTCCGGCGTTATCTTTGAACGAAAACAATCATTATTGGGCCCGATTCGTGAATGACCGCTGTGTAATTATAATAAAATTATTGTACTCATTCATTGTACTCGGATTGCACTATTAGCTACAATTATAGCCTTTTGAATAAATGTCAAGGTTATTAAAACAAATAAATCAACTAACTTGTGTTATAAACTGTATATAAACCTGTTGTTTAAGAACGGGGCAATGTACTGGCCCTCGGATGATTTTAATTGCAACACCTTTGTTGTCAGTTCAATTTAAAAACATGTTAATATGTCAATTTTGTTGAAAAAAGTTAATAACAAAGAACGGTTTTTGTACCTGAGTCTTGGATAATTCTATAAGTATATATTTCTCTATATATATAAGTATGTATATCGTTGTCTAGTACCCATAACTCAAGTTTCGAGCTTAATTTGGGGCTAGGTCAATTTGTGTGCAATTGTCCCCGATATTTATTTATTTATTTTTGTCTGCTGTATGTACTGAGTAAACTGACCAAGGGTAACACCATAGTTGTTGCTACATGGTTCAACCATTCAAAGGAAGGGAAATGACGGACACTAGATCAATAAAAAATAACTTAAATACTTCTACTTTTACTACATAATGTACCTAATGTACATAATGTTATATTATTTTTGTCAATGAACACCAACATTATTGTATTGTTGTGGTTTAAAAAATTATTCCTCAACGGAATTAACAAAATTAATGGTAAAGTCGACTTGACAAGTTTTTAAAGTTCCTTCTTTAATTCTTTGATTCTTTATGATAAAGTTCAGTAATTTCTGAGTAATCAACAAACTGACTGACTCATAATAATGTCAATTAAGTTGTTTTCAAAAATATCTGTTTACAAATGGTTTGGCTAGAACTTCAAATTATATCTATAGATTAAATTATTATTCTTATTAATGTCAATGACCTGCCATAACCTTGTGACAAGATGTTATCTTATCATTAACAATTCCGTTCATTGAAACTTGGCACACAGCCGAAATTAACATCAAAAAGAGTTTTTTTAATTCATACCTCAACTTTGTTCAAAGATTTTCACATGACTAAAAAACTAAAATTTATGTTAAACTTGCTGTTCCCCCCGGTTTCACCTGCGTGGACTACATTTTATCACGATAAAAAGTATCCTATATACCAGGGTCCATACTATTCCTATGCCAAATCTCATTAAGATCTGTTCAGTGGGTCAGGCATAAATGGTTAACAAACAAACATTACATTTATAGTTATAATATTGGCTAGGATTAGATACACTATTAAACCTGGCGAGCGCTAAAAATTACCTTTGACCCATCTTTCTTTAGTATGTGTTTTTTCACTGAAAGTATAAGCTTTATGCTGAGTTTGAACGTACGATAGATTGCTAGCTGACGTCACTAACATTGACCGAGCTCTCATCGCTTTACACATCTAATCATACCTCATTATGGTTCCAGATTGTCGTCCCACCATTACCTGGCAAAGCCTTGAAGAGGCAGCTACCCTTCCGAGGTGATGATGGTATATTCGAGGAGGAATTTATCGAGGACCGTAGAAAAGGTAACGGAAGATTTCTTTCACCTATTCAATTATTTATTTACTAGCTGTACCCTACGGTTTTAGCCAATCTCTTTACTGTTCCAGTACTACAATTTCTGTCTTTGTTGGAAAGTTGCACTATGCCAGAGTTAATACATATAGAGTCCTGGAAACCCCATACCACACGATTTATGCACTCCTTTGTCCTGCATACTTGCAAAACGTGGAATGAGCTCCCCCCACATGTCTTTCCGCAGAGCTAGAAATTGCAATCCTTCAAGATGGGTGTGAAAAGAGTTCTTAAGGGTCGGCAACGCATCGGCAACTCCCCTGGTGTTGCAAATGTCCATAGGCGACGGTGACCGCTTTCCATCAGGCGGGCCGTCTACTTGTTTATCAATCTATCACATTAAAAAAAAACTTAAATATGTAAAATGTAGTTACAAAAAATTTATTTTGTTCTCACAAACTCCTTTCACTTCTAGGTCTCGAAGTATTCATTAACAAGATCGCTGGTCACCCGTTGGCGCAAAACGAGCGGTGCCTCCACATGTTCCTACAGGAGCCGAATATTGACAAGAATTATGTGCCCGGCAAGATACGGAACACATAATGATGTCGGACTAAGTGTGCGAGCTTCGGAACTTTGGAATTGCGTTTGTGAACTGGGGTACTGTTGAACTATGTTGCTGGAGATACGTGTCTGTTGTTGTAATGCTAGATCGGTGTTTCCTATTTTTTGTGATGCACAGCTTCACACGGGTTGTGTGTTTAGCCATTGTCAAGTTTTAGACTTCTAACAACTTTATTTCAACTTTTTTTTATTTGATTGATTGATTGATTGATTAAAAAATCCACCAATATCACACATTTTCTATCACCAAAAGAAGCGAAGTTTTCGGAGTAAAAGTGACTGTAAGATAAAAAAAGTGTTTTAAAAGAGCGACAAGGCCATCAAATGCATACCTATTTGGAATTAAAAAAAAATAGGGAAACGCTGAACTAGACTGAAAAGGGTGTTGCAAATTTCTGGGTTTGTATGCGGCGCATTTTTTACAGGGATTTTATACTTGTTACATGATTGCCACTTTCCGTGGTTTTGTCCTAGTGGAAAATAGTCTATGCAAAATTATCCATCTGCAATGCAACATATGAAGTAATTATCATGCGAAGACATTTTACAGCTTTTATGGAATGATTAAAAGGAATAACTGAATAATTTCAATGCAAATCTTTGCTGGCATCTCTCATTTAATGAGTCTGTTGCAATGAAAATTTATGTGGCAATGGGCAGGTCACATCACTTGACGAACCGATAACCAATGGGGAAGAAAGGTTCTCGAGTGGCGACCACGAACTGGAGTCGTTCTGTAGGTAGGCCCCCCACTAGGTGGACCGACGACATTGTAAGAGTCGCAGGGAGCCGATGGATACAAAAGGCTACAGCATTGAAACAAACTAAGGAGCCTCTTGTGATCAGTTAGCGAACTATTTATACCTATATGTATCTATTTTACTGACTTCTATTGTATGTTTCCTAAGTGAGGAAGTAGTCGATAGCTAATCGCTTCGACGTCAGAGCTGGTGCCTAAGAGATTTGGTTCGATAACAGTTGGCCATTGAAGTGGTGCAAGTATAAATGAACTAAATAAAATTGTTAATTGACTGACTTATAAATAATAGAAAAAAACCTTAAGAACAGTTCACAAACGGTTGCAAAGCGCCCACCTGAATGTTATTGCAGTTGTGGAATATAACAATAAATAAATTTAAATCATAAAATATTTTAAGTTTAGATAATCACAATTTGCAATAATCTTCCGAGATTAAAAACAAATTATACCTACACTAAGTGCAACTTTGAGACAGAAAACGGCACTGCATTCCACAAAGTATATTTTTACTATATTTTGTTTTAATGATAAACTGATAATTCATTTTCATAATAATTAATTATTAGAACAAAATTTTTGTTACAGTAAACGGTAAAAAAATGAACACTACAAGATATTATTTCCAACTTGTTTTTATTCGAATCATGTCTACTAATTGTGTAATTTATTAAACTGATCTTTTTTTGTTGTTTACTGTACAAATATATTAGATATTGTCTTTATAAGCAATACTTTATTATTGGAATTGTTAATAAATTGTTTATGTGTAACAGTCCATCCATGGTCATTCATTGGAAATTATTAGTGGATTGCCATTATTATTTAACTTTTATGCCTTATAAATCTCATTATTAACGTAATATTGAAGTTCTTTTTAGTTTACTTTGTTTGATAAGTGTATTTTGTATTTATTGGAAAAAATTTAAACGGCTAAACTTATTTGGTCTTATTGTTGTTAGCTGCGTGAGGTATGTTTTAGTAAATAATAAAATAAGAAAAATCGTGTTCAGTGCCGAGCCAAAAGACATACAAAAAAAATTACATCTCCAAAATTACTAAAATATACGAAACTTTAGGTTTCTTTAATAAAGATTTGCTCAAAGAGTATATTCACAGGCTTGACTTTAACCTCTCTCATTAAAATATGTGCGAATGAAGTCTAGCATGCACTAATTTTGGCAAAGCACTTGATACGTCTTATTCCTAGACAAAATTGATCTATTTACTATTGTGGGTTAAATCATGGGTAATTGCTGGTATACACTTCTTTTAGTGTTTAGTGAAACACAAGTTCAGTTTCCGTTCAGTGTTTAGTGCTATGTTAAGTAAAGTGTTTAGTAGTTCTCCGTGTCCCGCCTTAACCCCTCACTTGCAGCTAAAGAGACGCTAATCATGTCATGTCAGGACTGCGAAGTGTTTAGTTTATGTTGAAATGTCAAAATAATCGACGTTTAGTTTAAAAAAATACTTAAAATTCACTAAACTGTGGAACATCGCCTACTAATCACTGAACATTGTACACTAAACACTAAGCACTTGACTAAAAGTGTATACCAGACATTGCTTGAATGATTGGAATGTTCCCAAAAGATTGTTTGCAATTTTGGGATAAAATTGCGTAGTTTAATTTCATTAGCAATAATTTGTGTTTATTTTTTTATCAATAGGCGATACTGAAAAAACGACATTTTTTTTCACAAAATATGTTTCTTGTGTGTACTATGAACACCAGTTAAATTGGTTTAATGTATTATGTTGGTCATATATATAATATATAATAGGATAATAAATTTGCTATCATGTCAATGGTGTTTCTTTTGACTTAATTCAGAGGACGAAGTAAATATCAGTTGAGGATTAAATTAAAACAAACTCCATAGTAATATATTTACAGTTTAATGTTATCAAATAATAGTCATAGTTCTCAGTTAGGCGGAGACAACAAAATCACGCTGCGAATTAGGTTATATTAGAGCACTATTTTTGCGCCAGATAAGCGACGACAAAGACCGAAGCAAATGAACAAAAACCATTTCCTTCCCATTCTACTGCATAGCTGCGTCCTCTTCTATCTTCGTTCATTTTGTTCACTCTACGCCACAGAGCAGTCATCCAGTAGTCCAACTTATTTGCTTGGTGGTAGGGCACTTTCTAATGCTCGCCTGGCTAGCTACTATCCTCAAGTTAAGAATCTGTCGCTAAGCACCTGTCGGTGTGTTCCGGCAGCCCCACTTGAGAGCCAGTTCCCAATCCTGGAGTAGCGGGCGCCATCTTCGACCACATAGTCACTTAACATCAGGTGATGTGTGGTCAAATGCTACCCTATAAGTAGTAGAAAAAAAAGGATCATTGGTTGTTTGTCATGGTATCCGACTTTTGCAGATAGCGGCCGCGCCCCGCAGCCGTCACAGAGTCATCTTGGCGCCAAAGCTTTTGGCCACGGATCTCGATCTCTTCATGCCATGCCGCTTGGGTCTTTCTGGATTAGGAAAGTTAGAAGTATGAGCAAATGTGGTAAAGAAAACATATTCTGCGAATTTGTTCAGTAGAACTATTGTTTTCCGGAATCGGTCGAGCGTCGTCGCAAACTTAGATAATAATCGTGTTTTAAGACAGAGCCATAGTTTTTATTTTATTTAACAACGCTCGAAATTAATAATCGATCCTGATCTGTTATCCGCGGTTTTGGATCGATATGTCATGTCATAATATGTCATTTTAGTACTAGGGCTTGACATAACAACATAACATATCAATCCAAAACCGCGGATAACGGATCAGGATCGATTTTTAACTTCGGGCGTTAGTTAATACAACAGCGTTCCAATCCAAAACTAGGATTACACAAATTACAATAAAATCTAATCTCGTAATTTTTACTAAAAATCCTATTCATACTATTTACCTACAATTTATAATTTAAAAAGAAAACTGTAAATATTAATGCAACTTTAATATGGTTGCATTCTTAGCGAAACGGATTAGACAGGTCGCCATTTCTACGTAAGTCCAGCAGTGGACCGACAGGCTGATGAATATCACCTTCTCTTATATATAAAAATCAATTGCTGTTCGTTAGTCTCGCTAAAACTCGAGAATGGCTGGACCGATTTGGCTAATTTTGATCTTGAAATATTTGTGAAAGTCCATGGAAGGTTTAAAAGGTGACTTTCATTGGCGTTCATTGGCGTTCGCCGGGTCAGCTAGTTATTAACAAATATGCGACCTGCAGTTCTCGGTGAGCGGCGCGGAGTTGGGGAAGACGTTCTGCAGCATCAGCATGCAGGGCAGCACGACCACCGACAGGAACTGCGCCTGCTCCGCGGGCTGGTTGAGCTGGCGCCGCCGGTCCATCATGCTCAGCGGCGTGTACCCCATCTCGCGCTCCCTGTCGCCCTGCGGGGATATCAACTACCTTGATATCTTGAACAAGCTTCAGAGTCACACAACGAGCCAAGGAGACCCAATCTTGGAGTTATTTTGTCCGAAACGAAGATAATTTAATCGCCGAAGAACCAAAACCACCGACGCGACGTAGCTCTCAGAATTTGCAAGCTGTAGGCAAGCTGTGGCTGTGGGTTTGGTAGCTGCTGTATTACAATGCTCGGAGACCTTTGCACCTCAGTAGAGTTCCCCAACAGGTGGGTCTTAACATGAACATGGACAAGACATAAATTATGTCCAAAGTCCATGTTGCACCTGTACCAGTAGTTGTGGGAGACGATACTATCGAAGTTGTCGATGATTATGTCTACCTTGGACAGACTGTACAGTTGGGTAGGTCCAACTTCGACAAAGAGGTCGCCCGACGTATCCAACTCGGGCAGCGTTCGGGAAATTACGCGACATCTTCTCGTCCGACATTCCTCAGAGCCTTAAGATAAAAGTCTTTCAGCAGTGAGGTTGCCGGTAATGACTTCTGGTACTGAGACGTGGTCTTTGACTGTGGGCCTTTTGAATAAGTGACACATTTTTCTGGTCTCAAAAATAACGGAGAATAGAGATGCATATATATACCTACCTATGAATAGATTACCTGGTCATAAAACTCTTCATAAACCGATTGAGCGATAGTTTTGGAGATACCAAACGGCTTGCAGCACCCCGAGAGATCGCTGGTGGTCATCATTATACCCTGAATAAAGAATGTTACATTAAAAACGTGGCGTTGAAAAGTTGGAACACAGTACAGTTATCAGTTATCTTGGATCTCTTTTAAATATTGATTATATGCATGATTTTTTACAAGACGGCCCGCCTCATGGTAAGCGCGACTAAGCGGTCACAGCCGCCTATGTACATTCGCAACACCATATCATTTTGTTTTCATCTATTAAAATCTGGGATGAAATCTCCAAAAGTACATTATCATCATCATCAACCGGAAGAAATCCACTGCTGAACATAGGTCTCCTCCTTTGCACGCCACCATGAACGGTCATTACATCCGTGCGACTCTTACAATGTCGTCAGTCCACCTAGTGGGGGGCCTACCTACAGAGCGTCTTCTGGTGCGTGGTCGCCACTCGAGAACCTTTCTAAAAAACAGACTTCGGTGCACAGGATGTCGTACTTGATCTCTCTCCCTCCCTCTGGTCCCCCTACCTTGAGCATCCTCCGATGCGAGTTGTCGGTCCAGTCGAAGGCGTGCTCCGCCAGTAGAGGCGTGAGCTGGGCTCGCAGCTGGAAGTACAGCGCCAGGTCGGTGCACAGGATGTCGTACTTGATCTCCTCCATTATACGCTCCTGGTCCGACGTCGGCAGCTTCGCTAGGATCTTCTTATCCTGGAGGGTTTCTAATGATTATGGTATTTGAACCACGTAAGGAACGCGGGCTAAAAACCCGCTGAGAAAGAAGAACTGTATAGCTAGCGGCACGAAACTCTAGCGTTCGACGTCATTGCGCAGAAGTCAAAAATCAGGTATCACAGGGGGCTCGAGGGACGAAAGGTGCGCGTGCGTAGCGCCGGTTGGCTAGCCGTCGTGTTCCGTCCCCCGCGCCGATACGACGACCCGCGGACTTCCGACTCAACAGTCGCGTTCTAATGTGAATTGATATTGACGTTAATTGTTATTTGTTTTTTGTTCTGTTAATTTTGAGTTCGTTTGTTATTGGTGTTTTTGTGTTAAATAAAAACTGACAAATTCGTTTTTTTCTACCCCCTATAAATCTAGCTATCCTCTCCACATTTCACTCAGCGCTGAACTTCCGTGCCGCTACCTATACCCCTAGAGACCGTTTGGATAGTTTTTTTTACTTGTTCCTTCAGCTCCAGGTGGAAGACTGGCAAGCACCTATCGGTATGATCCGGCAGCCCCACTTGAGAGCCATTTCCCAGTCCAGGTGTAGCGTGGCGCCATCTTCGACCACATCGTCATTTAACATCAGGTGACTTGTGGTCAAACGCTACCCTGTTAGGAGTTACAAAAAAAGATACGTCTGATCTAAAATACACATACCTACCTCTATAATCTTCTTAGCCAAGAAGTAGTGGTGGTTCTCGAGCATGGAGCTCTTGTACATCGAGGCGAGCGGGTGCTTGCAGAGCGTCAGGAAGTTGTTGTTGTACCCCGGGTGGTCCACGTCGTGGCACAGCCCCGCCAGCATCAGGGCTGCGGTCTGGAACCAACCTCACACAATTGGTATCCATCCTACTACTTAATATTATAAACGTGAAAGTTTGTGAGTATGGATGGATGGATGGATGTTTGTTACTCTTTCACGCAAAAACTACTGAACGGATCTGAATGACATTTGGAATGGAGATAGCTTATACCCTGGATTAACACATAGGCTACTTTTTATCCCGGAAAAAGGTTCCTGCGGGATAACGGGAAGACGCGGGTGAAACCGCGGGGCGCAGCTAGTACAGTCAACGACAAATGTCGCTGAACAATCGCACTTTTTTCTATGATCCTCATCATCTTAGACACCAATTTTTGACCTCATCATCATCTAAAATCAGGTGTGTTATTTTGTGGTCAAAATGATACCATGTAAAATGTAAAAAAACAATAATAATTACTGATTTGAAACATTTGGAATATCGAGAACGATCGGCTACTTTTGTCGCTGACTGTACTAAAATAATCTACCGGTGTGTTCCGGCAGCCTCACTTGAGAGCCAGTTCCTAAGCCAGGTGAAGCATGTCACCATCTTCGACAGCATCGTCACTTTACATCTGGATGCAAAAAGAACTCTCTAGCCCTTTTGTCTCTTTGTTACTTCATTCCCTAACTCTTAATCCACTGAACCGATCATGGTGTACCTAATATTGAAATAGTTTGGATATTTTTATAGCGATGAACTGTATGGTAGTGCACGCGGGTGAAACCGCGGGGAACACCCAGTAAATTCATAAAAAGAAAATGAAAAAAAAAAGTTCATAAACACTATGTAATCTACTTGCTAAGTCCAGCATTACCAGTCCAGATTTTATACCGGGTTAATTTTCCCCATTCTACATGTAGGTATATTATGTACTACTTTACTGAAATGAATTAGTGGAAGTAATCTACTTTGTCCCACCAGTGGGTTATATTGGTGGGGCAAAGTAGAGAAAGTTGGTGCATAATATAATAGTTTATTTCTCCACAAACTAGTTCCAACTCGGCTTATTGCTGGAATGTATGTTGCTTGCAACACTAAAATGTCATAAACAAATAATCCGTGAACAACTCCTACAAATTCACCTCAAAAAAGTCGAAGTACCAGCTGTTATTGACAAGTATCAGATACATGGTGTGCGTGAAACAGAACGCGTGTTCCGCGTTGTGGTAGGGGTTGTGCCGGTAGCAGCGCGGGATGGTAAGTGTAAGTGCGAAGTCACTTAACATCAGGTGACTTGTGGTCAAACGCTACCCTATAAGTAAATAAAAAAAAACTTGTTTCGTAAGACGGACTCCAAGTTCCTGTGAACAACTCCTACAAAATCACCTCAAAAAAGTCGAAGTACCCGCTGTTATTGACAAGTATCAGATACATGGTGTGCGTGAAACAGAACGCGTGTTCCGCGTTGTGGTAGGGGTTGTGCCGGTAGCAGTGCAGGATGGTAAGCGCGAAGTCGGCCAGCATGGCCCGCTCGAAGTTGCGCTCCGCGAACGTCTCCATGTACATGTAGCACACCAGGCCGGGCATATCTTCCTTGCTGCCCTCGCTTATGTGGTAGTCGAAGCTGGAGCGGAAACGGAACTTAAGTATACTTACTTTTACACCAGGAATGTTATGGAGCTCCGTAACCGTTACCGAAACTATCGGATATCCGAAATAAAAATGTAACCGTACCCGTTTACAAGTTTCGGATAGTCAAAAGTCAATTCAATTTATTCAATAGTTGTGATCACTTTATAACGTCGACTTAAAACTAGCTGCGCTTGTTCCAACGTCCTAATTTTTTCGGGGCGATCGTTCACTACAATGCCGAGGCTATTGCAATCCGTAGGTCGTGGGTTCGAATCCTATAATGAACTTAAGCTATCGGTGAAGGAAAACATCGTGATGAAACCCCACTTGAGAGCCAGTACCCACCTTCGACCATATCGTCACTTAACATCAGAAGACTTGTGGTCAAACGCTTCCCTATAAGTAGTAAATAAAAAGATAGATTAACTGATTCTTAGCCTGGAACTGCGCGGGCAGGATAATTAATCCTAGTTTAGGTACTAGATAGAGACAATGTAACCTCCTGAAGTTAGGTGGAGCGAGCACTACCCCGTTAGTTTCCATCAACTCGTCCATGTCGTGTGTGCACGGCTTCAGGTGCAGGCTCATGAGGGATGAGTACACGTGGTTTAGGTTCTCCTGAATGGAAATTAGGACTTTACTTGCTTTAGGTACTACCTTTGTAAATGGCTGGCAGCGGCAGCGGTTAAATAAGAGGAGCCGAGAGGCCTATGTCCAGCAGTGGACTGAAACATGCTGGCGATGATCAACCTTTTTATTATCCATCCAGTAAGATACACAAAATATGATATTAGGCGACGGATCAAAATAAGGGATTGCTTTATTGCTCTGCTTGCTCTACAAGCAATGTCACGCTAAAACAGCTGAACTGATCTTATTGTCATTTTGGGACCTATAATTAGTTTAAAAAATAATCGTCCGCGCTGTCCCAGTGATGGTTGGTAGATGTCGCATGCCCTTGATCGTCATGGTTCTTGGGAATGCCGGTTTCCTCACCAATATTAGTACTATATTGCCATTATTTGGATAGTTGACCCTTTTGTGGCGTTTTTCACAAGCCACAGAAGAGATATAGAACTACGCTACATGCATTGGAGGGCTCATTAAGCTCGGTCCCGGCTATATCAGTCGAAAAGCCATGGGCGGCCTAGACACTCCGATAATATAGTTGGCCACATCATTTGGAAGAAGTCGAAGTACCTACAGTATTAGTAGGTATAGGAGGGTATGAACGCACGTGATAAATCTTCTTCTGCTGCATATTGTAGAAGTGAATGATGAGCGAGCAGTAGCTCACGAACACCTTGAATATCTCTTCATCCTCTCCATTGAACGGCTGCCCGTTTAACTTGTTCGTTATTTGTACCACCCCTGTGCGGCATAAATCATAACAATCAATTTATTAGCTCACAGATCTAGATAGCTGAACTGGTAGTGGGCTGGTCATATAAGCCACACAACCGATAGCCTTTGGGGTCGACGTGTTCATGAGTGGAGAACGTGACTTGGCAAACTTAGTGTAGGACGTACTGCGACAAGGTGGAGCGGCGACTTGACGAGTGGCTGGCAATAGTTGGATGAGAAGAGCAGAAGACCGGGCTCAGTGGTGTACTTTGGGAGAGGCCAATGTCCAGCAGTAGACTGATACAAGCTGATGACTGCTGGGAGGGCGTCTTATACTACCTTTACCAAGACGCAGTCCGAACTCAAGAACAAGTCTACCCTAACGGTTGTCGGTACACGTGTTCTTAGATTAATTAAACTTGATAAGAATTCCCTCACCAATAACACCGTTCTTGTCCACAATAGGTGACACCAAACAGGATCTGACAACTGTGCCAGTGGTGGGGTCTACCTCTTTCGTGTATCGATGGTCCCTGTAAGCGTCTTTGATGTTGAGGACTTCTCCAGTCTTCGCTACTATATACACTGGGCTTTGCTCTTGGTTTATGCTGGGAAATGAAAATAAGATTTTTGTCACTCTAGACGGTTTTGTCATAAAAGTAGCAGCACCAATTTTTTGTCTGTGAACTGGGCTGATAAGTCTAGCTAATCAGCTGGGATTATTTTGGCATTGTCGTGGCAAATGTCATGGAAAAAGAAAAGAAGGACTTAAGCAATGCACCGCTAGAAGGACGCAGTAGAAGAAATAGAAGCGGCTATGAAAACTCCAGACTCTGAACTGGGTTGAAATCGCTTAGGATAGAGAGGAGTGGCGCTCTCTCGTCTCGGAGACCAAGAGACACTTTAGATCGCTGAACCTATAAAGATACTTACGCAACCTTCATCTTCTTCCTCGGCATGGTGGTCTTCTCCGAGGCCCAGCCGTCGTCCCACATGTCTGCCATCAACACATCGCCAGCGTATTCCTTGTCGAGAATGTAGAAACTGCTACGCATTGCTCCCATGAACGATTTTATCACTGCCTGTTGGAAGAAAGAAGCACGCTGCGTCTCATTTGACGGGATGATGCGTCGATTGGCAGTATGTGATGACTGGTGATGTTAGAACGATGGCTATGAGAGGAACTATTGTAGAAGAGACATACCTACGTTAATAACACGACGGGTCAAAGACTTTTCACGGTTTCATTTGTAAGGTTCCTTTGGGTACAAAGGGTAAAACGGGACCCTATTACTATGACTCCGTTGTCCGTCCGTCCGTTTGTCACTAGGCTGTATCTCATGAACCGTGATTGTTAGACAGTTGGAAATTTTCACAGATCATGTATTTCTGTAGCGCGTCCAAGTCATAGCCGTGCTGAGTTCTGTTCCTACCGACCGATCATCATCATCATTATCATCAGCCGGAAGAAGTCCACTGCTGAACACAGGCCTCCCCCTTTGAACGCCACCATGAACGGCTCTTAGTCATTTGCCCCCCTGCGTCTCTTACAATGTCTTCGGTCCACCTAGTGGGGGGGGCTTCCTACAGAACGTCTTCCGGTTCGTGGTCGCCACTCGGGAACCTTTCTGCCCCATCGTTTATCGGTTCATCGAGCGATGTGGCCTGCCCATTACCACTTCAACTTGCAAATTCTGAGAGCTATGTCGGTTACCTTGGTTCTTCGGCAAATTTCCTCGATGACCGACCGATACGAGCTGAAAATCGCTTAGCTTTTAATTACCAGCATATCAGTGAGCATGGTGTCTATGGACGCCAGATCGCAGAAGTAGTTCTGCAGCAGCTCTCGCAGCTCCGTGTTGAGATGTGACGTCTTCTGCAGCGTGATGCGCGCCTGTGCCTGGTGTACCGCCGCCCCGGCCCAGCAGGCGATGCTTACTACTGTGTACACTGTGTTCTGAAATAAACCGTTTCGTTGGCGATAAGTGCATTCCTGTAGTATATTTATTTAGTAGGATGCACGGGATCACTTTCAAACGTCAAACTTAAAACTAGCTACGCCTGTTACACCTACACCTAGGTTGGGAACTGGCTCTCAAGGGAGCTGCCGGAACACACAGATAGGTCTTAGCGGTAGATTCTTAACTTGAAGGTGTTGTTTTTAATAGACACACTAATCGTGTGTATAAATCTGGTTTATGGGGAGCATTAAAACTTATAGTACCTACATACGCTGACGAGCATAATGTCGTGCATCGTAGGACTTTTGTAGTTTCGAGTGGGACTGCAATTTTTACAAGCAGGCGTAATCAGGCGTTACACACGTCACTTGGACATAAGATAAAAAAGACTGAACCTTAAGCTATGTAACTAGACTAGTTTTTACGATGACAGTGTTTTTCTTGAAATCATGAACACCTTTACGACATACGGCCATTAGGCAATTAGGTACGTCAAATGCTAACCCACCCCATCAAACTGCTCGCTGTAAGTCCTGTACAGCTCCAGAACAGCGTAGCACTCTCCGTCAGGCTTGACCACCGGCATGCAGATGGCTACCTTCGCGTCCACCCACTTCAGACCCTCGGCGAAGCGCCTGTCACGCTGCACGTCCTCCAGCACTAGGTATTCCTTGGTGGAGGCCACGTGAGCTGCTGCTATTTTGCCTTCCCCTATGGTATCATCAGAAACATCGTGAGGTACCCCCGACACGTCCAAGAACTAGTGTTACTGATCCAAATTTCACTTAAATCCGTTTAGTAGTTTTTGCGTGAGAGTAGCAAACTTCAATACTTACAAACTTTCACGTTTATAATATTAGATAGTAGATCTATTAGCTGTGACCCGCGGTTTCACTCGCGTGGGTACAGTTTATCCCGATAAAAAGCAATCTTATGTGATGAATGCACGTACCCTATTTTTCCAAAATAAAATTGGCCTAAGCATTGAGCCTAAGTCACTTAAAATATTAGTTATCTTATCTGTTAGTGAAAGTACCGTCAAAATGCTATAGTTGCATAAAAAAGCTACACCGCAGTGGATACATACTACATACTGATTCAGTAGGTCACAGTACTCTATAATGTTACAAACCAATAGGTATGTTCACTTCGTGACGCTCAGGATTCTTCGTCTTCTGAGGCATCATGACTATTTCTTTCTTCATATTGTCTACGATGTACACAAAAACGCCTGCAAGAAACAAGAAACCAACATCAAATAACAAAGCTCACTACTGACGTCACAAAACTATATGTACAGTCAACGACAAAATTAGCTAAACAAAAATATTTTTTCCGATTCTCTATAACATCTTAAACACCAACCTTCGAATGAATCATCACCTAACATCAGTGCCTCTAGCCAAGATGCATTCTGCAATCGTTGACGCTAGTAGAAAACTAGAAAAAGTATTGGTTTGACATATTTCAACGCTAAGTCACGTGGTCAGAAATATGTCAAACCAATACTTTTTTCTTGTTTTCTATTAGCGTCAACGATTGCAGAATGCATCTTGGCTGCGGGCCCTGGTGTGTTTTGTTATGGTCAAACGCTACCTTGTAAGTTGTAAGGAAAAAACAAACATTTCTGATCTAATACGCATTTGGAAAATCCAGTATGATCAGCTACTTTTGTCGTTGACTGTACTTACTGTCAAAATGCCTGTCAATATCCAAATCTATATTTATAAAAGAAAGTCGTGTTAGTTACACTACTTATAACGAGAACGGGTGAACCGATTTGGCTGAAAATTGGTGGGGAGGTAGCTTAGGACCATGAAACGGACATAGGATACTTTTTATCCCGGAAAGGGGACAACGGGAAGACGCAAGTGAAACCGCGGGGCGCAGCTAGTAAAATTATAAACGTGAAAGTTTGTGTGTATGAATGGATGGATGGATGAATGGATGTTTGTTACTCTATCACGCAAAAACTACTGAACGGATCTGAATGAAATTTGGAATGGAGGTAGCTTATACCCTGGATTAACACATAGGCTACTTTTTATCCCGGAAAAGGTTCTTACGGGATAACCAGAAGACTCGGACCACTTGAGAACCATTTTTCCTGCACCGGTCGAGCGATGTGGACACTTCCAAATTGCAATTGGTCAGATAAAACAGGTCTGTATAAAAAAACCAGACAAGTGCGAGTTGGGCTCACGCACCCAGGGTTCTATAAATTTCATTTTTGCAACTTTACATTTTTCAGTCTTCAGACTTTTTCCTCGACATGTGCTGTTGTAAAACCTGAATTCATCCCTTCATCGTTCTAGTTTAACGGGAAGTACCTACCTACCTACCTTAAAAGTTTCGATTCCCTTGTGAAATCGCAAAATGCGACATAAACGAACATATCTTTTAATCGCGTTGACTTGCAATTTTGATTTTTTTACAGTTGAAAGAGACCGTAGACCCAAGTTTTTGATTTAAATTTCATCATGATTTATGTAAATCAAAGAGTTCTTGATAAAAACTGTCTTGACAGACAGACAGATAACAAAGTGATCCTATAAAGGTTCCATTTTTCTTTTTGAGGTACGGAACCCTAAAAATAACCTTAAGAACGAAAATAGTCGGCCAACACTCTTCTATAAATCTTTGGGTAACACTCACCAGAACTGTTAGTAACAGTCTTCAAAACCATAGCCGTCTCGTACAATAGCGAATCCAAATCGACCGTGTCTTCCAAAAACACATTGAACCTGTTGATATCCAGATACCCAGCTTTTCCCTCCTCTTCCTTCATGCCCTTCCTTTCGATTTGGGCGTAAGGAGCAATAACTCTCCTGGTTACCTTGTCCAGTTTCTCCGAAGGGATTAGGAAATGGGAATGAACCTTCGACATGTCGGCTTTTCTATTGCCGTCATCTTGGTTAATCGTGTCGAGCCTACTTTTCGTTGATTTCACTAGCTTGGATGTTGAATCGAACATTTTGGTTTTAAGTGGAATATATTTTCAGGGTATTGCTTGCTCAGTGGTTTCGGAAAGTTGTGAAAGTTGGCACTTCAGAGGTCAGTTCTGAAGCGCAACGCCATCTTGAATATTCTTTTTATGTGACGTTAAGTTCAAAAGTAGGTTTCATGTAAGAAGGTAGATACAATAGTTTCACTATTTTCAGGTGAATGTTCACCGCCTTTTTTTCTCTACCGTATGTTCTATATACCAATACTACCAATACAATCGACCGTCTCAATTATTTCAATTTATTTCCCGCCAAAAATCTACCCCACCAAAATATGGAAAAAATATAATGTTGCCATTCACATAAAATGAAAATGTGTGCAATTACGATACATCCTGCCACAGACATAAAAGGATTAATGAGTTTAATTCATAGATAATATAAAGTTACACGTACATACATGTCCTAAGTTATATTGCGACATAAGATAAGACGTATTGCTCGTTAAGACTATGTAGCTATTTTTTATTTATTTTTTCGCTTTTTTCAGTTAATGAAACATTCTTCACAATTAAAATTACAAGTTTATTTCATATTACATATTTACATTAGAACATTTATCATATCGTTATCAATCATTTAATCGGCATTTTTTCGACTGCCCATGGGCGGCGCTAAGTTTAAATCCGGCTCTGGCGGCGCCGGCGTGAGACAATTCACTTATACCCCTCGGTGTATCATGATAAACTGGCGCTGAGCGTTAGATAAGTATTCAAATATGCCTCTAAGTACGATAGCATAAGGCGCAGTACCCAGACCACAATACTGCAGGGTTGCGTCGCAGGATTCATAACTGCCGACCACAACATTCTGCACGCGCATAATGCTTCACCTCTAGGTAGTCAATATTTGTAAGTCACTTGCTAATAATCTCTCTATTATGTCAGATCAATCTGAAATGAATTTGATATAAAATTATTATAGAAAAGTCCGCCGACCTTTCCCGTATTCTAAAAGTGAAAATCTTTACATTCATTCTGAATTAATTTACTACTTACACAATAATGTACTAGCTAATGTTTATTGTTAACCTTACAGGCTTTACAGCTAGTAAAAGTGACCAATATTACTTAAAATCTAAGTAATTTCACTACACGTATTCCAAATTTCCAAAAAGCTAGTCGAGCATGTAAACTGCATTCATATACATAGTAAAAAATAAATTTTCCAAACCAAGCATGTGTTCATTCCAATCCGTAAGAATTCCACTTCAAAAGATTGGAAGAAAATTCCAAGCTTTCAGACAATCACATTTGCAGGGTAGTTACAGTAATAGAAGGGGCACATCAACATATATTGTAGAATCTTCCTATATACCTATGGGCAGTAATCTACCACGAAAGCCCACCACGTTTAAGTGCTACTGCAATTTTGTCCTCGTACTGTATATAATACCCTTCATTTATTTCTGCTGATCTGTTTGGACAAAACCGTTCTAAGCTTTCACTAGCGCACACTAAGGGCCGGCCGCACCGCAAAACGTTGTGCATCTCTGTCGTTCATTTAATGTTAGAAAGAGATGCAGCAATGTTGCGGCGCGCCACGCCCTAATGTTTACGAGCTTTAATTATAAAATTATTATATACATATTATTAATTATTATGACTATTTTGGACAAGATCAAAAAAATCAAAATCAAAAATATGTTTATTCAATAGGATACATTGTGATCACTTTAAAACGTCAACTTAAAACTAGCTACGCCTGTTCCAACCTCCTTACGCCGGCAAAAGAACAGGCAAGAAACGCCCGGCAGGTAATTTTTTTGGCGCGATCACATTGACAATTTTATTCTTATTACTAATTGATTGAATTGGAGCAAGTTCACTAAAATCCCAAGCTTTTTTTTTTTGTCATCTAATAGTCCGATATTTTTTATTTAGCTTTACTAATAATAAGATTTCTCTTGTTTGGTTGTACACATTGGGATATGGGAACATGAATATTAACGAGTTGCGGGATCACAACCAAAGCAGACCAGACCCCACAAGCAGCACCCGTTCACGAGTTGACGCATGTGCCAGCCATCGCTCTCCTCGACCATATGAGAGGGAAGAGGGCGACCCGACACATGACGCCGCTGCAAGCAAAGTCACTTTCGTGAGCATGACTGTTTTGGCTGTTTACCGAAAATGGTTAGAATAGGGGAAATAGGGAGAATAGATAGATAGAAAGAAAGATAGATAGATTAACTACAATCCCAAGCTTGTTTGTCATCTAGATAGTCCGATATTTTATAATAAGCTTTACTAATGAGATTTCTCTTTATACGAATTTGAAATTTTGTTATAGACAAGTCTTGAATTTCACTTGGGATTTTGTTGAAAAAGCGTACACATTGACCTTTGAACGAGTTGCTAACTTTATGGAGCCTAGTGGTGGGTACAGCAATTTTATCTTTGTTTCTAGTATTAAAATTGTGATAATCACTTCTCTTTTTGAAGCTATTTAAATTTTTCCGTATGTACATTACATTTTCATAAATATATTGACAAATAACTGTCATTATTTTGGTTTCTTTAAACTTAATTCTTAAAGATTCTCTGGGGCCCATGTTATAAATCGCACGAACAGCTCTCTTCTGCAATACAAATATGGTGTTAATATCAGCAGCGTTTCCCCACAGCAATATTCCATAGGACATAATGCTGTGAAAATAGCTGAAATAGACTAGTCTGGCTGTATCAACGTCAGTAAGGTGACGGATCTTCTTTACAGCATATGCTGCAGAGCTAAGTCTGCTCGATAGACTGACAATATGTGGACCCCATTGCAATTTGTGATCTAAAGTTATGCCTAAGAATACTGTAGTCTTGACAAGGTCCAATTCTTCGTCCTTAATTTTTACATTTGTTGGTACTTCTTTAAGGTTACCGTTACTTACATTAAAAGACTGCCATAGTGAAAAATCAACCCCAATTCCAATAAAAAACAGACTTGGCATATAATTGATTTAACATTCAGAACAGTATTGCCTAATAACATCACTACTAGTGTACTTTAAAAACGTTTTTATATCTATTTGGTTAATTTCTTGAAATGAATTGTGCGGCACTTAACTAATTTCAACACTTACTACTTACTGAAAAAGTACAAAATACCTACTGTGTAATTTACTTCTACCATCAGCGACAAAATTTGTCAACTGCTTACGAATAAACAATGCTTCCTTTCCTTACTACATAATTGAACAATCAAGTGCAGGGCCAGATGAGGTTTAGTACCTACTACGTACTTCAGTGCTGCCCTGGGGCACCATGAATAATACCGCCCCAACTCCTCACCCCCAACCTTAATCCCACATAGAATGGGTAATGATCAAATGATTACAATTTTTAACCCCCGACGCAAAAAGAGGGGTGTTATAAGTTTGACGCGTCTTTCTGTGGCACCGTAGCTCGCTATCTAATGAAGCGATTTCAATTTAGTATTTTTTTTGTATGAAAGGTGAGTTACGAGCGAGTGTTTTAGCTATGTTTGATGAAAATCAGTCCCAGATGTTAAGGGTTTTTTAAATATTTAATTTATATGTTATGTAAATACCACTGCAGTGTTTTTAATTTTGAACAATCTCTCGATTATGGAAAAAAATTATAATGATTAAAAAATTTCAGTAGTTTATAGTACACTTTTTAAAACAATAAGCAAAAGCATATTGTTGCTCACACCATCTCCTACTTTATTGTAAATCCAGTGGTGAATAAATAAATGAAAATCATTACTTTATAACAATGATATTACTAATTTGTCAATTTTTTTGATAGTACTACCCTTGGCCCCTTTGTGATGTAAATTTTTTCATGTTTCTCTTTTACCGTACAACAGCTTTAATATTAACTAAATCTTCACCAGTTTTTGTCAGAGGATACCGAGTAGCCTATAATTTTTAGATTTTTTGAACAATAGTTTGAGCTAGGAGGGCACCTTACAAGTTCTATCTTTTTCTTTACTTCTAAGAGGGTAATGTTTGACCACAAGTCACCTGTTGATCTATCTCTTGTAAAGTACGGCATGATTGTTAATTACACTTTCAGTCTTTGATTTTAGGGCCAAGTAATTGCTTTCTTCTCTTTCTTGGGTGGTGGACTATCCGTGGCAGGTGTGGACTGAAATAAGAAAGCACAATAAAATAAACAACTCTGAATTTACCTAGGTATTTGAAGGCTTCATGTTTTCAAAAACAATTTCTATGGGTATTTCTAGTAAGGAACAACAACAAAGGTTATTTATTACATTGCTGTTAAAAAACTTAGTACCAGAAAAATCTCAAAAATTAACTTACAAATTCAATTGACATCTTCCGTTTTATAATATTATTGGTTTCTGTGTTTATACAAAGACTGGTGTCTAGCCTTATCCTTTTAATGAGTCCATTAAACTGTTCTGGCGGTGGTTTTAACCTTTCGCATTTCGATTGAGGCGTTCTACACTGATTGTTGTTCGTTAACATAACATTCAGTTTTGGCGCCGGTTCCAGACTGTAGTTCCTAGATTTGTTGAGCACTTTCCCTCTGCCGGTATCACGATATTTCCTCTGCCCGTAAGGTACACAAAAGTTTCGAAACAACTCTATTAACTCGAACCGCGACATTCTCTCAATATTTTCGATTCGTAAATGTCTCTGTAAACAATAACAATAGATTATTTTTTTGAAACAACACCGCACTTAGTAGTGTTTTATCACTGCACTGACCTCGTGAATGATGCATATTAGCTGCTCATTGCTCAAGAGTTCAGGATATAATAACAACTCACACGGTACAGCCATTGTTCACAATTTTAAAACAGAAAATTCCATTTTTAGAAAACTTTTCACAATACCATTTTGGTACAAAAATTGACTCTAGCTGAAATAAAACAGCTGACTTTGACATTGGCAGCAATGAAGAGGCAAACGTTTATGGGGAAAGTTTTTTTTTATATCTGTGATTTAATTTTTTTGAGCCCATTAAAAAATTAAAGACTGACTGTACATATGTATTGTTCGCTTTTATTAAAACTTACATAGTGTTTATATTATATTACATAATTTTAAATGATTTTCACGTAAATTAATGTTTCAGAATTAAAAAAAACCAACTCAAACTTACTTTGTAAACTTACTAGTGATTGAATAATGCTGAATACTGGTAATAGTATTTAGTACTTGACTGTTCACTATTCGGCTAAACGGCTACACTACAACCACACCTTCGAATGAACATCAAAACATTGGGCATGGGTGTATGAGAAAGTTAACGTTACTTATATATTTATTATTATCAAACCAAGTGCTGGCTGGAGCTATCTCTTATAGGTGAGTTCATCTCGTCACAAATTAATTAGATATCAGTGCATTACCAAATATTATTCTTCTACCAAGTAATGTTTGAGCTGTTTAATTGACTGTGCGAACTGTCCCCCCCCCCCCCCTATTAATCAGTGTATTAGTCTATGGAAATAAAATAAATTCATATCGAAATGATTAGAGAAGTGTAAGTAATGTAATATATAATGATTATGTAAGTGGCTGTGTTATTTGGTAACTTACAGTAAGCAGAATTGTCACTTATCTTATGCATAAGGTAAATCACCAAGTCACTTGACAAGTTAAAACCTTATAACTCCTTGTATTTCATTATTTTCACCAAAAAAAAAACATGGATACGAGTATTAGTGTTTCATAATTATGCTCGTACAAACATTTTCTGATACTAATACTCGTATTCATAGTATTTATGATTACTTGAAGCACTATTTTTTAGTTGGCTAAGGTTGCTGTCATAGATCGGTCCTGTTTGTCAGTTGTGTGCGCTTCGATTGTTTGCTTTTTACTATTTCCTAACGCTTTATTTTCGATTCTTGGTGCGATTTTGTTCCGAATAAGTTTATTTAATTTCGGTGCGCCGCGTATTTTTAGTTCCCTTCAGCGGTGCTTCTACCCTCGTGATATTTTTTTTAAGCAGCGCTGCTTCGCCGTTTACTTTTTAGTTTTAATTTTTCGAATATACAGCTGTAGTAGTGAGTGCAATAAATTCAAACAGGCAAATGCAAATTGCGGGCGGAGTATCGATGAGAGGTGTTTACGGAGGGTGCGCGAGACCGCGGTGGGACTATGTTGTTTCTGAGTGCCTTAGCGATCGGAATGATTACCGGGCTGCAGAATGTGACCACGGACGTACCGAGCACTGAAGTTGCGGAGGCGACGACCAGCGAGGCTGACATGGGCCTGGTGGAGACGACGCGGCTCTCGGGCCAGACCGGGGACTTTGTGAACGTGACGCTGCAGGAGCGCCCCTCGATGTGGGACCTATACTTGAATCACTGCCCGAAGTGGCGGCCGATAAACCACATATTTTTCCAAGTGGCCAATGTTTTCTTTCTGTTCTCTTTCCTCGCTCCACACACTTCCAGTGGGTTGATATGGCTGCGGGCCTCGTTGATGGTGGGGTGTGCGTTCTATGGACTCTGGGCGATGAGCATAGAGTGTTTCTTGGACGCCTTAGTGTGGAACAGTGCGTTTGTTCTGATAAACTTTGTTTATTTTGCTGTGCAGTTGTATTTGATGAGACCCATAAAGTTTCATAAAGAAATTGAAGAGGTAAGTTTTGTTTACTTAATTATTTTTGATTAAGGAGCCTACTCCCTACTGTCTCTCTTCATGTTAAGAAGTTAATGCTGTGTTATCCACCTACCTACCTACTTTGTTCCCTCTAATCCTCTGTAATTTTAATTGACCCTTCCAATTCCAAATAAACACACATCTTGATCATTAACTACCAGAAACAAACATGTATACAAAAGCTACGAAGCCTAAGAAGTTAAGTATCTGCTATAAATAAGTGGAAGTTAATTAGTTTGCACAATTTGTTCATAAAGTATTAGCCGTGCCCTGCAGTTTCACCCTCCTGGAGAGTTCAGAACCGTGCACAAAATTAAAGTAAGTCCATATCACTCACAATCCCATAAACAACCTCTCTACAATTTTATTTATAATCCTCAAAAACACAAACAAGATCAACATGTCCAAAATAGGTCAAGAACCAATATATCTTACTAAACAATGTTCAAAACAAAAATGTGGTAGAACAAATCATTTGTTTTTGTTTATTAAATTCACTGAAAATGTATGAAGATGTTAAATTTTTGAACTCCAATAAAACCAAGGACAATGAATGACCCTCCAGTTTTGGTGTCATAATAATAAATACTCAGGGGGACAAGTTCTAATGGAATACAGCATATTTTTTTATTGGCGGCACTTTCATATTTGGACCAAAAAAGACCATTTTTATTGCAATCTTGTCTAACGTTAAGTGATAATGCAGTCAGCAGCTAAGCACACCATACCTAGAAGGTGCTTGAAGCATAATATTCAAACGGATATTAACTAATAAATAATTTAGACAGTTTTAACTTACCAACCTTGACAAAATAGGAATGTCATTTAAAAACTTTGTTATCTCATTAACATTATGATGACATATATATGGGTGATTCTACAAAAATCGGGTAACTCGATGTCATCGGTCCATAGATACGACATTTTCATTCATTTTGTTAATATTTTATATAATTATAAAACTATTAAATGCCCTTTATTAGGTCACCCAATTTCAGCTATTTATTTTAATAACAAGTTTGTGAAACAACACAATAAACCCTCTAAACGTCAGTACTTTGGCATGTCACAATCCCCAAATCGCGTAATCAAGTGGCTGTACATTAAATATTATCATTAATTTCGGAAAACTTATTATTTCACTACAATCTCTAATGTACTTAGTAATGTACATCACAATTTTCATCGCGTAATGTACTCATTGTTATTTAAAAAAAATTAAGTAACTTTGTCATTAGTTTCATTAGTCAGTCCGTTGTGCGTTGTTTAAATTGAAAATTTTCGCAAAATATCGCCGTCTCGAGATCAAGTCCTTGTTCATTTTGAAGGTTGATAATGAGTTTAGCTGCAGACCAAGCCATTTGGCGGACGTCATTGCTGTGCCAGAGTTAGAGTGGTTGTTACCCTGTAATACACTTACCGGTCCAGTCAAAATGTCAGTACTGTGGTAAGTTGTTATTTCTTTGTATACATGTATTTTATTTTAATTCATACACAGATAACTAAGATTTGTTAAAATGGTACTTGTAAATTTACAAAAATACCGAAAGATACATTAGTTCCAATTATAATCTCAAATTGATGTCCTTTTCATCAGTACTTTGGCATCAGTCCTGTGCCTGATATAGTCCCAGAGGCCTGACGTGTCTCCAGGGTACTGATGTTTTATTGTTTTATATGACTTTTATCTCAACTGTTAGTAATGTGTTAGCATTTCTTTTACTTATTTCAGACTAAAAGATCATGCCGCCTTCTAAACAAACACATAATTTGTGTACGGTAGACAAATTTAACAGAAAAGTGAAGGAATTAGTCGAATAACCACAAAATTAAACGTTGCAGTACTTTATAAAAAGGAGAAAGGGCAATGAAAAACTGTTAAAGAATGAAACCTCGACCGTGTTTTAATAATTTAACCCTTAATTACTCGCGTTGAAAAACTACTGCTCGCATGGGTTAAATCTAACCCAAAGTTCAATCGTCAATAAAACAATAATCACATAATCATTTTTTTATCAGATAAGGTAATATCTTATTCAAATTACTATGTACTTGCTATTTTACTTATTTTTATACAATCAACCAAGCTTAGAAATACTCTTTGATTGAAAAACTATTTTCATCACACAACACTTTTGATACATCACGCTTACAGGCTCATTGCATACATAATTATTGTATTTTTTGCATCAAATCCCTATTGTTTTATCCTTAGATCTTTGGACAAATGTGTCATTTGTCATAAATTTAACTTAAGCCAAAATATTACAAAAAAATATATGCAAAATATTTCTTCTTCTTTTATTTAAGAGCAGAGCTTTTGTCGGTGAAGTACTTTACATCTCGTTCTGTCCGCAGCCATGTTTTTGACCTCTTGGTACGACATGACGTCAATTCTTTCCTTCACCTGGTTTATGTATGTTCTATCCCGGTCTACCTCTCCCTCTTTTCCCTGCTACCTGTCCTTCTAAGGTGGTTTTCATTTTCATATAGTCGTCATGACGTACCAAGTGGCCAAATAGGCCTCTTCTTATCTCTACTGTTCTTTATAACATTCTTCTCTCTCCGACTATGTCCAAAACTTCAGGGTTGGTTATTTTTTGGCAAAATATTTACTAATAATTATTACTCCCGTGAGGTCATAATCATAATGACCCCGAACGCACTCCTTTGCTTCAATCGATCTATTTAGTGACGTGCACGACACTAGTTTTAAAAGTTTTAGTTCTAAACAACTTAGGAAACTACTTAAAAAACGAAGAAGGTACATTCAAAATTTACTGAAATATGAATGTTTAAGTACCCAGTGGGTTAAGTATGACCCCACGCGAGTAATTAAGGGTTAAGAAAATGGTTAATGGTTTATATAAGTCAATCAATCAATCAAGGCAATAAGTAATACAACATTAGTATTAAAAATATCAATCGGGCTGTTTTGAAGACAGATGGTTAACTCTCACAGTCTTACACACATAGTAGTACATAGTAATTGTTAGATATTCTTAATAGTTATTGATGTTATTTAATATTCAAAAGATATGTGCCATAGATTCCAAGAAATTGTTAATAAAAGTCTATTTCCTTGGACATTGTGTATTTAATCAGTACTATGTTACCCTCGTCAGTCCCCTGGCAGTCAAATTCACAAAAATCGAAATATCTCTAAAACTACTGAAAAAAGTGACTGGCCCAATTTAGAACAATATATTCATTATATTATCTATCATAAAAACCCTATTTCGTAGCAGTTTAACTTAAAAAGTATAGTAAACAAAATATGCCTGAAAGTTACCCGATTTCTGTAGAATCACCATATTTATTTTAGCTTCTGATTATGTATCAGAAGTGCTATCAGGGACTTGTTTGATTCGAAGATAACAGTAGATCTAATCAATATACTGTACATAATGTAATAAGTATTTAAAGTAATAGATATCTGGTTTAATACCTGTTATTTAGGTACTTAAAGTATGGTAATGACTAATGATGATAACAAAATAAATAATATCTCTTATCTATTTAGCCTGTATCCACCCACTGTTAGGTATAATATAGATAACTAGTTGCGCTCCGCGTTTTCACCCGCGTCTCCCCTTTATCCCGCAGGAACCTTTTACGGGATAGAAACCTAAATCCTAACTTACGACTTAAGAACTGTAGACAAAGGCTTTCCTTTGAATTATTTCAAGTGGGATTGTTCACCCACTCTGTTCAGACGATCACTCCCACAACCCGTGTTAGTATTGACAAGTATTTGCAATGCTGTCAATACTCTACGGAAATTGCTAATTCTCAAGCTATCTTTGCCTCGTGGGTGTTTTAGAGAATCTAGGGTTGAAGGTAGAATTTATGGTTGTCTACTTTTATATTTTACTACTAGGTGGTTTCACCCGCGTCTTTCCGTTATCCCACAGTACCCTATGTGCTAATCCAGGGTATAAGCTATCTTCATTCCAAATTTCATCAAAATCGTTTTAGTAGTTACGGTGATACGTGGTAACAAACATTCACACACACTCAAACTTTCGCATTTATAATATTAGTAGGATCATATGTAACTGGACGTAAAGCCTTAAAACTTTATGGTTGTAAGTAAACAATATACCAAGAAAGGATTTTCGAAAAGTCGCACCGCACAAGTCCCGTGGCATCTGCAAAACTTTGTAAGGGAAAATCTCAACTAACGCGGTCGAAATCGCGCAGCAGACAGCTAATATTTCAGAGAATAATTTACGAATCTCTGCAGCAAAAGAAGCAGCAGCTTAAAAGCTTTTTGACAGCAATGCTGTCTACTTTACCAGCTTGCAGCTTTGTGAATGAATCATTGTAGGTTTCGAAAGTCGATAGACACGCGCGGGCCGCGTGCATTCGGGACGTAGATTGTATTGTAGTAATGCCATGCCAAATCACTAGAGTAAAGCGATTTTAGCGGTGCGTCAGGTTTTTCTGAAATATTACGAAGGCAGTAGTAGTTAGCAGTAACAAATTTAGAGAAAATCGGTTCTGCTGCCGTTGCAGAGCTGTGGTAACAAACAAACACAAACTTTGGCATTTATAGGACAGCACCTATCAGTGTTTTTCGGCAGCCCCACTTGAGAGCCATTTCCCAATCCAAGTGTAACGTGGCGCCATCTAAAGGCTACCCTATAACCTATAAGTAATAAAATAAAATTGCTGTCAATGATGTCGATTCGGTTTTGCGTTTTCTAAAACTAAACTAAGTTTGACAGTTCTAAAATACTGCTGTCCTCTTTTTACTTCCGTGGTCTGAAGAGGACAGGATACTTTTAGACCTGTCAAAGTTTAGTTTAAAAAAATGCACAATAGAATCGACACTAATATCTTTCAGAATGGTTTGGAAGATTTTCCTAGCGGTATACCAATTGCAAACGGTAACACTCATTCCTCGATGATAAAAAAAAATTATATTAATTTCCAATTTTCCAATACAATATTTTTTTTTAATAAAAATAAGTTACTTACGTTATTTATAACAAGCGACTTTTCGACTTTCATCGTCATTTATCTAACCCTAAGGGTTCCCACACAAAACTGCGATGAAGCGTATCAGATCGGAAGTTCTTGTAGTGCATTCGATCTCGCTCGCAGATATTTGCGATGCTAGCACAAGCGAGCAAAGTAAACTGCACCACCGTATTATTGTTTTCGCTAGTTCTCTTTGACTTGAAGCCTAGAGTAGGGGTGCCACATTCAAGTTGCATAACAATAAGTTACCTACAACAACATTGTCTCCGGAAAACAGTAGGTATATATATATATTGTATATACCGTACCGTATTGCGAGTTGCAAGCGCGCAACCCCTAATTGGCACAATAATTGTTATTGTTCAAACTTCCTTTGTCGTTGAGTTGCTTTATTTTCAATAGCTATTCCCCGCGGTTTCACCCGCGTGGGCTACAGTATATCGCGACAAAAAGTATCCTATGTCCTTCCCCAAGGTTCAAACAATCTCCGTGGCAAATTTCATCAAAATCGGTTCTGTAGTTTTTACGTTTATCCGGTATAAACAAATAGCCAAATCTTTTCTTTTATTGTGACCCGCGGTTTTAAGCACTGAATTTTTACTATAATAATTATAATGTTAATAAAACATAGCCTGGGACATTGTCGCTTTCTAACAGTTAAGAATTTTGAAAATCGGATCTCTCTCTTTTACTTTTTACAGGAAAGCGTTTGACCACAAATGAAAATATGTACTTTCAAACTTTATAATATTGGTATCCGTAGTGACGCCATATGGCAGTTTAAATTGAAGCACATCCAAATAAACCTAGTTAGAAATGAATCATCCAACGATATTCATACTCAAAACTATAGGTTTAGGTACCAACACAGTACCTAGCGGAGTGTGGTCGACTTGTAAAGGAAGACGCCTGTCTAGATTAAAACTAGCAGAAACTTTGACATCGTTTGATATAACAACGATAGGCACAAACTTGCAGGGGTCAGTGGGACAGGCAAGACGGTGTGAATGACCTTTCAGCTGAAGACGTCACCCCAGCTAGCTCTAGCACCCTATTGAGGGTTAAACATTGGTTAAAGTTTCACAGCAATGGAAGCGACGATTCGATATCTCGGATTGCATCTCATTCAATATCAGCGCCGGCATCAGATAAATGACTTTCGAACGCTCGAACTTTACAAATGGGGTGTGCGGATTTAGTTGTTCGCTTCTAGGGTTGCTGCATGCGGTAGTGTAAGGTTCTTGAACCTTTAGTATGTCGGTACTGAAATTACATGGTAAAGGTTAAATGCACACCTGTAAATACTGTGACATTTCGTTCTACTCTTCTAAGAATTGTTTGTAATCTGTTTTTAAGGTCATTCCTGATACCAGTCCTCTTCTCCTCTAGTTCATGGATAGTGTTGTTGTTGTGCCCAACAGGGCCCGCGTCTTCCCGCAGGAACCTTTATCCGGGATAAGAATATACCCTACGTGTTAATCCAGGGTATTAGCTATCTCCATTCCAAATTTCATCAAAATCGGTTTAGTAGTTACGGTGATACGTGGTAACAAACTTTCGCATTTATGAAGTTAGTAGGATTATGGAAAGCAATAAATTCTTTAAATCTTTGACCCTTTTGAAATTTCTCACGATTTTTTGCCTTGGCTTTTGTGTTGTGTTTTACTCCCAGACACAAATAATACACATATTATTACACATTTCCTCCAACAAGGTGGTTTACCTACCTATTTGTTAAAAAAAAACAGTATGTTTTCCGAATCTCGGCTGCCCACTGACCCGAGCTCGGTTTACCGGAGCAGTTGCTATAACTAACCCAGGTAGAACAACAAAATAACAGTGGGGTGCGCGTTTGTAAATCAAAGCCGTGCGATGTGGGGCGGCGGTGGCGGTGGCTAAACTATTGATTTCTATGCAAAGGTTTGCATAACACCTGCAGTTCTGCACCCAAAACTCACTATGTATCAGCCTATCACTGCGCTCTCTCATCCTATCACACGTATCCTAGCGCTGTCGTAGTGAAGTAATGCAATGTGACAAAAACCATAATGGTTCAAGTTCAAAATTCTTTGTTTAATAGGATACATATAATATGATCACTTTGAAACGTCATACCTACTTAAGACTAGCTACGCCTGTTCCACCCTCCTTACGCCGGCAAAAGAACAGACAAGAAACGCTCGGCAGGTAGTCTTTTGGGTGCGATCACATTTACAATTATATTCTTATTACTAATTGATTGAATTGGAGCAAGTTCACTACAATCCCAAGCTTTTTGTCATCCAAATAGTTCGATATTTTATAATAAGCTTTACTAATAAGATGTCTCTATATACGGACTTGGTAGTAGGGCGTTGTTCGAGTGCTCGCCTGGTTAGCTACCCTAAGTTGATAATATTATTCTGTTGCCAAGCACCTATCGGTGTGTTCTGGCAGCTCCACTTGAGAGTCAGTTCCCAGTCAGTCAGGTGTAGCGTGGACCACTTTCGATTTCATCGTCAAGCGACTTGTGGTCAAAAGTAAAGCAGAAAACAACCGTTGTGCAAAAGTCAAAAATATGTTGATTTATTAGGAAAAAAATGTAAGAAATCGCTTTAAATCGTGAAACTTAAAAGTGGCTACGCCTGTTCCAAGTTTCTTTGGCAAGGCAAGAAGCGCTCGGCAGGTCATTTTTACATATGTTTTTTGTTATAATAAATGAATAATTGAATTGGAGCGAAATGCCAGGTATAAATCACAGCCACATGTCACACGCGCTGTAGGCATACCTAGTTTATCAATCATCTTAATCGGTCATGTCGTTTTGCTTAGCTTGGGTGCTTGGTTGTAGGTCATGCTCTATATTATAGTGCTCGCCTGGCTAGCTACCATTCTCAAGCTAAGAATCTATTTGCCAAGCACCTATCGGTGTGTTTTGGCAGCCTCACATGGGCCAGTTAACAGTTCAAGAGTAGCGTGGCGCCACTTGACCACATATTTTGCGTGACGGTCAAACGCTATACCCTATAAGAAGTGAAAAACAAAGTGGAAATTACTAATTATTTTTCGTTTCAATAATACTGTAATAGATGGAAAAGGAAGTTTTCTTCAAATCAAGAGAGTATCTTTTCCAAATAAATACGCCAAGTTAATGACTCCGACCCTAAACCATTTTCGCCAATCTTAACTAAGTACATACTTGACATTTAGATCTCTGAAATTTTTAGGTAAAAACATTCAAAAATGTATCGCTCGAGGGTATTATTTTAAATTGGAGTACTGGCGGTCGCGTCAGACTAGATTCATATCATTTCAGCACTACGAGCGAGATGTGTCGAATATAAAAATAAATGGCGAATTGCATCGTTTTAATCTCTACCGCAGAGCGAAAATCGTGAGAGGAAAATGTTAAATATATTTCCAAACTAGCTGTTCCATGCGGTTTCCCCGCGTGGGGTACAGCTCTAGACTATCTCTGTACCAAATTTCATTTAAATACGGCTCAGTAGTTTAGGCGTGAAAGCGTAACAGACAGCCAGACAGACATTACTTTCGCATTTTATAATATTAGTAAAGATTTGGTGTTTCAAATCCTCTATTTTGCTGTTCACTCTACGAAAGCAAACTCGCTCCCTTTTTTTTTCAAAAAAGGCTTCTCTATTCAGGTAGAGAAGCCATTATATTACCTGAGACTTTAAAGTTTTGTCTAAAAAAACCAATCGTCCGAGATAAACCATAGATGGGTTTTGTGTGAAATACTCAAAAAGGCCGAATATGCATTTTTTATTTTTTTTACTTTCGTCGACACCAGAAACGTTGCCATTTCGGATGCCGCCGAATTTGCCGGCCTGATTGGCTAGGATCAGGCCTTGTTATTTACTAGCTGCACCCCCGGTTTAGCCTACGTAACTACGTAGTAATTACCGCAGGAAACATGCATTTTTCTAGTATAAAATATGAAATGTTGAAATTCAGAACGCTGACTCGCACAGAACTATAACAGAGAGACACGCTCGTCTCGAAAACATTACATTAAAAAAAAATTGCTTATGTCACTCTCCCAGTCTGTAATTATCTCTATGCAAAAAATCACGTCGATGCGTTGTTACGAAAGAGGGAAAATTCAACAAACAACAAAGGCACTTTTGAATATATATATTTTGTCTTCTTCTTCTTTCCCTGGTCCCATCTATTTGTGGTCGACGCAGCATGTACTCTTCTTCCACTCTCCCCTATCAGCCGTCATCGCTTCACTCACTTCCCTTTCATTCATATCAACCCTTACACAATCCATCCATCTTTTCTTTGGTCTTCCTCTTCCCTTTCATCCATCAACATTCATATTCATCACTTTTTTCGTTATCTGGCTTGAATGTTATATATATTTTTTTTTTACTGCTTACAGGGTAGCGTTTGACTACAAGTCACCTGATGTTAAGTGACGATGTGGTCGAAGATGGCGCCCCGCTACACCTGGACTGGGAACTGGCTCTCAAATGAGGCTGCCGGAACACACCGATAGGTGTTTGGCGACAGATTCTTAACGAGAGGGTGGTAGCTAGCCAGGCGAGTAGTAGAAAATACCCTACCACCAAGCTATGGTTTCATCACGATGTTTTCCTTCACCGAAAGCTCAAGCTCATTGTAGGATTCGAACCCACGTCCTACGGATCGCAAGTCGACGTCACTACCACTGAGCCATCATCGCTATAAAACATATAGCGATGAAACATAAAACATATATATACATATATATTTTGTAAAACAGGATTTTTTACCATTATTTCTTTTATTAAATATCCTTAGATATTATGATGAACGAAAATGTTCAAGTAGCGCCTTTTAGCTCATCAAGGCTCGTCGTGCCACCCTCTATAAATGTTGCGTGTTTCTTCGCCCTTCATCAAGGCTCTACGGCTTAAGAAGTCGTTCACCTTTATCTTGGAAGTTATAATTTGTATTAGAGTTTTTGAAGGACATTAGGCAGGATCTAAGAATTGAGAGTAGTCACGTCGGTTAGTAATAAAAAGCCCATGATTATTATCACACTTATATGCGAAAGTGTGTGTATGAGTGTGCAATGTGTATGTTTCTTACTTCGCTATGCTAAAATGGCTCAACGGAATTGACTGAAATTTGGAATAAAAAAAAACATTTATTGCCCCCTATAACAGTTACATAATACTTATTAAATTAATTAATTAAAGGTCAATGGCAGCTTCAGCATGTGCTGCATTCACATAACAATAATTATGTGAGGGCAGCGCTGTTCTTCAAACTACCCTATGCTCGGGCAGATATTTGCCGATAAAATTCGTTATAAAAAAAATTGGTACTTTTCCGGGTACAACACACACACATACACAACACACACAAAACACATACAATACACACACAATACACAAACACACATAAACAACACATAATACAACAAATACACACACACATGCATGTATGGGTATACATGTATAATACAATTACCTATTAAACTATAACTTATACGCGTACGTTTATATACTAAGAATAAGGATAACTTAAACTCACTTTTTATTTATATATTCGAAAAATTGCACATTTCCTTTAGGACCTACTAGAACTACTGCTAGAACTATAGACTACTAGAACTATAATGTATATGGAGACTAGAAAGAACCTATCGCTGACATTATACGATAACAATACTACTACATAATATTGTAAATGCGAAAGTTTGTGTGTGTGTGTGTGTGTGAAAGTTTGTTACCACGTGTCACCGTAACTACTAAACCGATGTTGATGAAATTTGGAATGGAGATAGCTTATACCCTGGATTAACACATACTTTTTATCCCGGAAAAATGTGCGCAATAACGGGAAGACGCGGGTGAAACCGCGAGACGCAACTAGTTGGATAGTATTTTCATTACTATGATAGTTATCGTTTTAAATAATAATCAATTAGTATTTGCAGTTTTACTAATCAGCAAAAACATATCGCGTTATCAACAGTTAGGTGGTACTGCGCAATGTAACGTGTTTTGTCACATAAACCTCATTATACCTAAGGTCACAGCTAATGACTTCGACATCGGCGGACGACAAGGCTGCGTCGAACAACGCTATTTTAACGAGATAACAAACAACTTTCCAAGATTTACTTAGTAATCGAGTAAGTGGAAGTTAAGTTGATGCCGAGGTGGAAGGTGATCTGAGGACATAATTAAACTTGCACTTAAAAAGGTAAATGTAGGTAGGTCTAGGTTGGTAAGTACTAAGTACACTGAGAAAAAAATCGGACTTTCCTTCTGAACCTTTCAAGACAGATTCCTTCCCTTTTTAAAACACTTTTATTAGCTTGACTTGTAACTAACTATATATTGTATTTACAGGGTAGCGTTTGACCACAAGTCACCTGATGTTAAGTGACGATGTGGTCGAAGATGGCGCCACGGTACACCTGGACTGGGAACTGGCTCTCAAGTGAGGCTGCCGGAACACACCGATAGGTGCTTGGCGACAGATTCTTAACAAGAGGGTGGTAGCTAGCCAGGCGAGTACTAGAAAATACCCTACCACCAAGCTATGGTTTCATCACGATGTTTTCCTTCACCGAAAGCTCAAGCTCATTGTAGGATTCGAACCCACGTCCTACGGATCGCAAGCCGACGTCACTACCACTGAGCCATCATCGCTATAAAACTAACTAACTAACAATGTAATCAAATCTTAGAAGTCAATTTTCATTTACCTTAGATTTCCTTCTGAAAAACAAGTTGACCTTCCCTTTTGACTCAGAAGGAAACGGTATTTCGGAAGGACTTTTTTCTCCGTGCACTATCTTGTCGGCTAGTGCTTGACTGCTTGTACGTATACATGCATTCAAGGCATAACCGTTGAGTTGGGAGTAGGTATACGTGATATGTTATATATATTATGTATTTACACAAGGGATGAAAGTTACCTATTTAGGCACGAAATAGACTGGCGTACCAGCGATGCGTTGCGTGCAGCATATAAAAAAAAATTATACTCCGAATAAGGCAAAAATTTTGAAAAGTACCCGGAAAATTAGAAAATCTGGAGTATAACTATACTTTTTTCTATGAAATTTTTGTATTGACTAAGACCCACTGAATATTTTACTGCTAGAAAGTACTAGCTACACTATCCCTGGGTGTTACATAGGCTACGTTTTTTGGCTATACCCGTGCGAAACCCGGGCGAGTCGCTAGCTAAAGATACAATGTTGCAGTAACACTACTAACAGTAACTAGTATTTTGCACCGCAACAAACTAGTTAAGTACTGTAATTCTCAGGCCTTCTTGAAACTTCGATTGGTAATTAAAACTGACAAAAAGTGTACCACGGCCGTGTTCACAATGGAAAATGATCGGGAAAGCCGTGAACTATCAGGCAACTGTATCTATTCAATGCAACGGCATTGCTGCATCGTGTTTTTATTTTCCTGTTCTGGTTTTGTGTTTCTAGAGTGAAAGAAAGACAAACAAAGCGGCAAAAAGATATCGTTTCACTCGATAATTATGAAAATTCTAGCTGTGGGGATGATTATACAAAATATTATACCACACAATCTAGTAATTTTTTTTATTTTTTATTATGCATATTAATTGCACATAATATACATTCCAAGTTACTTGTTTCTTAAATCATAAACTGTAACTAAGTAGAACGTGTTGCGCTATCAACGACGACAACTTTTTGACCGGAGCTTTAACGTTAACCGGCTAGATTTGGGTAGTTAGGGTTACCGTTAAATTATGACGTCATTTTAACCATAGTTAGTTGTTGCAACAAATTTATGCTTAACTGGAGATTTAACTGCTGATTTGACGATAGTTAAAGTTAACTATGGATGGTGCAACCAAGCTTAAGTCAGTTGCAGCATTGAATTGAAGAATATTCCGCATTGATAATGACATTTTCCATCTATGTATTAGTAAAGTCATCTTTAAACAAAACGGACAGACACCTCTCTCGTACGTTGAATATTAAAATTTCTCAAAAATAATGCAACACAAATCCTACATCGCACGAGTCACAAGTCAATATTTCCAGTGAAGTAAACAGATCCGTTATGCAGGGGCTGCGAGATGAATATATTTCTGAGCACTCGGATCGGATACAATAGCGCGGAACAATATGGCGTCCTGAATTTTGCCGTTCTACTAAAAGGGTCTCCATTGTTTTACCTCTTAGCCGGAGCGCTGCAGTCTAGCACTGCGCTTTCCACTAGATTAGCCGCTGTGATTAAGTGGCCCTTATATGCGGCGACGACTTTTAAGGGTTTACTTCCGCGAAGTCTGCTTTATCTCTACGTTTTAGAATATGGACTAGAGTTTAATCTATCGCTGAATAAGCGGCCCTCCATAAATTACGTGAGGCGTTTAGAGGGAAAGGGTCACGTGATCGGTCGAGTTAGACATCACGTCGTTATTCCCCCAAAAGAAGCAGAAAAATGTGTGATATTATGTCAAACTAAATTTCAATTTCAATTTCAATTTATTTATTTATTCAATAGGATACATTGTGATCACTTTAAAACGTCAAACTTAAAACTAGCTACGCCTGTTCCAACCTCCTTACGCCGGCAAAAGAACAGGCAAGAAACGCCCGGCAGGTAATTTTTTTTGGCGCGATCACATTGACAATTTTATTCTTATCACTAATTGATTGAATTGGAGCAAGTTCACTAAAATCCCAAGCTTTTTTGTCATCTAATGGTCCGATATTTTTTAATTAGCTTTACTAATAAGATTTCTCTTGTTTGGTTGTACACATTGGGATATGGGAACATGAATATTAATGAGTTGCGGGATCACAACCAAAGCAGACCAGACCCCACAAGCAGCACCCGTTCACGAGTTGACGCATGTGCCAGCCATCGCTCTCCTCGACCATATGAGAGGGAAGAGGGCGACCCGACACACGACGCCGCCGCAAGCAAAGTCACTTTCGTGAGTATGACTGTTTTGGCTGTTTACCGGAAATGGTTAGAATAGGGGAAATAGGGAGAATAGGTAGATAGAAAGAAAGATAGATAGATTAACTACAATCCCAAGCTTGTTTGTCATCTAAATAGTCCGATATTTTATAATAAGCTTTACTAATAAGATTTCTCTTTATACGGACTTGAAATTTTGCTATCGATAAGTCTTGAATTTCACTTGGGATTTTGTTGAAAAAGCGTACACATTGACCTTTGAACGAGTTGCTAACTTTATGGAGCCTAGTAGTGGGTACAGCAATTTTATCTTTGTTTCTAGTATTAAAATTGTGATAATCACTTCTCTTTTTGAAGCTATTTAAATTTTTCCTTATGTACATTAAATTTTCATAAATGTATTGACAAACAACTGTCATTATTTTAATTTCTTTAAACTTAGTCCTTAAAGATTCACTGGGGCCCACCTTGTAAATCGCACGAACAGCTCTCTTCTGCAAAACAAATATGGTGTTTATATCAGCAGCGTTTCCCCACAGCAATATTCCATAGGACATAATGCTGTGAAAATAGCTGAAGTAGACTAGTCTGGCTGTATCAACATCAGTAAGGTGACGGATCTTCTTTACAGCATATGCTGCAGAACTAAGTCTGCTCGATAGACTGACAATATGTGGACCCCATTGCAATTTGTGATCTAAAGTTATACCTAGGAATACTGTAGTCTCTACAAGGTCCAATTTTTCGTTCTTAATCTTTAAATTTGTTTGTACTTCTTTAACATTGGGTAGCACAAATCTCAAACATTTGGTCTTCTTTTCATTTAACATCAAATTGTTTGCATCAAACCAGTCTGTAACTTTGGAAAGAGCATTGTTCACGTCGTCAGAAATGTTATGTTGTCGCTTTAACTTAAATAAAAGCGACGTATCATCAAAAAAAACTAAGTAAAAATCACTAAGCAAATTATTATGTTTTTTTTTAAATTCAACGCGAACAATTATAGTGCATTGACACTAAATGCCTGTCATTTAGAAAAATCTCATGTTATCTCACATGATATTTAGGTAGGAGGGTCGAGCCAAATCTCACGAAATCTCGCCAAAAGGGTAGAAGGATCGAAAAATCGCCAAAATCAACTCGCGTATTTTAATGACGCCCCCTAAGCTTCGCTGAATTCTAAACCTCTGAGTTCCTAACGCGATTTGAAGATAATCTTCAGACAAAAGTCCGTTGATCCATAGCTAAGATTGGTTCTGATTCTGACTCGACAGTTGCTGATAGCACTAAAAATAGGTTTCTGCTGCCGGGTTATTAATTCGTTTCCGAGAAGTTTCGTCCGCCGTTCACGCCTACATTCCCGCATCTAATAAGTGCTATTCAGAAGTGTAGAAAATAGGCGACAAGTCGGTATAGCTTTGGTACGAGAGACGTTGCGAAGACTATGATTGCGGCACTTGTCTTGTACATAAATGGGAGATTTTTATGTTGTTTATGCGAGTTTCTTAGTAGTCTAAGGCCCTATTCAGTGCGACGCGGATCATCCGAACGCGGACTAGGTTTTGCGTCCGTCGCGGATGAATTTGTCGGTGAAGGAAAACATCTTGATGAAACCATAGCTTGGTGGTAGGGTATTTCCTAGCTACCACCATCGAGTTAAGAATCTGTCACCAAGCATCTATTAGTGTGTTCTGGCAGCCTTACTTGAGAGAAAGCTCCCAGTTCAGTCGCAGCGTGGTGCCACCTTCGACCACATCTTCACTTTAAGTCTTAAAATTTAAGAAGTAATAAAAGGGTTTTTAATTTCAAATTATTTATTTCGGATTCGGACAAACAATATCCATGGGTTACTAACAAAAATAAGTCTTATAGCTAATGTTAGTGAACATAAATGTGCGAGTGATCGAAACGACTTTAGTATAGAAGCACTTTATGCTTACGACGATCACTTCGGAGGGTTGATCCTCATTTTAATGTTGCAAGCGTCGCTGTTATGGCACTTAAATATTGATAGCGAGTTCAGTTTTTTTTTAATTTAACTGCTTTAAATGTATTACAAAGTCGTGGTAAAGTATATAGCCACAACCTCAAACTTGGTTCTAAAACCTAATCTAAGGAAACGGTATAGGTACCTACATTTCATTACAACTAAGTAATATCAATGTAACGTAGAGGATTTTTGTTCCTCTTCCTCTTTACATCATCTATGTCTTCAAAACCTTGCTTACTTCTAACCACATCATCATCAGTGCAATCCGTCTCTAGACATTTCTTAAGGGTTACTTAACCAGACGAGCACTAGAAAATTCCCTAACCACATAAACGGAATTTTTACTCATGTCCTAATAAAGTCCAATATTACTCATATTCTGTCTTCAAAACATTGTATTGAGCCTTTCCTCTTCCCCAGGTATACGCGGCCCTGTTCAAGCCTCTTCGCGTATCGCGGCGGCAGTTCCGCCGGGTGCTGATGTGCATGCGAAACGTGCGGCATCTCAAGTGCCACGAGCTGTATGCCCACGAGAAAGTCACCAAGGTCGACAGTCTCTCGCTGGTACTGTCTGGCAAGTGAGTATGATGCTACTGTTACTGTCAAACGATCATCATCCTTTATGTGGGATTCATCGAGGGTTCGGGTAGATCTTCCATTGACTATCATCATCATCCCGATCCATTTGGGGCTGGCACAGTACGTCTTCTTTTCTTTCCATTTACCATCAGCCGGTCTTTTTCGTGCTCAAGTACTTTTTTTACGCAACTGACGAGACGAGCAAGTCGCTTGCCTGAAGTGAGCACAACGTTTAGCAACTATAGTTCAGTGCCACGTAGAATTTTAAGTTTCAGTTCAAAATACCGTGCGGCAATGCACTCTACTCGTCAAACTGAGATATCAGATGGTAAATCTCTTTGCCTTGTAATTTCACTGGAAATTTTACCTCCTTTGCTCAAGCTCAAGTAAGGATAAGTTTTCAAAAGAACCGTTGCGGTGGCAGTCTGTAGAATTGTAGGATTACCAAGCGCAGAATCTGAGATCAGTATCTAATCTAGACTAGAAGGTTTCGTAAACCCCTCTAGTAATGTCGGGAATAGTGGAAGACATTGTAAAAGTGAAATTTAACGATACCATGTAACAGTTGCGTGCAATATAGTGAATTGATGAGTCACACATGCGAAGAATTGGAAACACAAGAAAGAATAACAGTTGAGCAGTTGATACTCGCAATCAAATTACCGACGGCTTTTATATCTTGAAACTCCATTTAGATTTTAACATTCAAAGCTTTGGGGTCAAACAACGTTAGTCACCTATTCCTTTGGTTCAATTTGCTAGTATCATAAACAAGAACTCAAGATTCCCATCATTTGCAATCTCACGGACTTTAGTATTTTCAATTGCCAATGATATAGATTAGACAGCAGACTTTGTAATAAAAACTTTATTAATTTTATTAGCATCATTGAGAACATGTGCGTATCTTGTAGCGTCTGCATTCTCGGGACGTTTTATAACTAAAGCGTTAACCTTATGCGTGAATCATCAAACAAGTTTTTATTGTCGTTGTTTTTTAAGTATATAACTAACTGAGCTGTGTTTCTCCTTTTCTCCTGCAGGAACTATACATTTATCCGCGATAAAAAGTGTATTATCTTAATTCAGGGCCTTTATTTTGTGTAACTAATAAGAAGAGCAGATCGCTCCCCTAATGGTAAGCGTCACGCTTGCCCATTACAGTTCAGTGCCACCTGGAATTTTGAACATCAACAGTTCAAAATCTGTGTTGTGATGTTAACTCTTCATATCCTGTAATTTTACTGGAAAATTTGGGATTCAATCCGGATCATAGTAATGTTTGCACACCACTGCTTGGCGGTTGAATAACGGACATCGGTATGGCACCTCCTGAGGTGGACTCAGCAAAAGAGTCCTACCAGCTGCAAAAACTTAAAGGAGGTATCGCTATAATAATATTATGTAGTCGTGAAGGTTAAGCATGTAGTCATTTTTCCTTGCGTATTTCTTATCTTGAATGGTTCTCACTTTTCTTTTCCTATTTCGTACCAGTGCAAAGTCTCAAGAAATTTCTGTGCAAAACTGCAAACACATCTTAACACGGTTGAGATTTTAATCCTTCTGTATACATGCTCGTTTCTGCTTCATAATTACCGTTCTGACGCCATGATGATGGCTGTAAATTATACCTCTGAGAGATTCTTTCATGGTCTGCGATAACATCTGTTACGTTGCAGGTTTTAATTACAATTGAATTACATCATATCATTGCTAAGCTGATCACAGTATGTAATATTACTTACACTAGTTGCGCCCCGCTGTTTCACCCGCGTCTTCCCGCTATCCCTCAAAAACCTTTTTCCGGGATAAAAAGTAGCCTATGTTTCAATCCAGGGTATAAGCTATCTCCATTCCAAATTTCATTCAGATCCGTTCAGTAGTGTTGCGTGAAAGAGCAAGAAATATACATACATACTCACAAACTTTCGCGTTTATAATATTAGTAGGAAGTAGGATGACTCACGTCATCCTAATTTAAGACGTATTGTTTCGCCTGTAAGTTACAAATAAATAATTTGTATTGAATAGGTGGTTTTCTGACAGCCAATTATAAAAAAAATATATTTTGCATCATAAAATAAGTCAAAACACAAAAAAGAACTAAGGTTAAAAGTTCTTTAACGAGAATTATTTACACTGTCAAATTAGTCTATAAATTAGTCAAAACACAAAAAAAGAACTAAGGTTAAAAGTTCTTTAACGAGAATTATTTACACTGTCAAATTAGTCTATACAAGAATATATTAGGCAACCATATTATACGCATTTGAACTTTGAGGATTTAACAGTAATCTGTCACCAAGCACCTATCGGTGTGTTCCGGCAGCCCCACTTGAGAGCCAGTTCCCAATCCAGGTGTAGCGTGACGCCCCCTTCGACCACATCGTCACCTAACATCAGGTGACTTATTGTCAAACGCTACCCTGTAAGAAGAAAAAGGAACCAAAAAAAAGTATTTTACACATTATCAAATAGTATATGAATTAAAATAAATGTAACGCCGAGTTACGTCAGATCCCCTCGGTCAATGTTAACCTCTTCCTTTATGTAACTGGTTCTGTAAAGTTCAATGTTACCGATTGTGGCGAGAGATAGCTTTATATTAAAGGAACTCTGTACGATTTATTACGCCTCGAAAAAATAAGTACCGAATAACCTTAAAAAAGCGGCACATAAAAGTAAGGGTATGACGTCGCTCTTAACTTGGGTATAAATGCTATAAATATTACATAAATACATATACTTACCGTTTTCACGCACGCCCCGCTCCGTCCTGCACAGGTTTTTTGCGGTATCAACAAAGTATTAAAAAATAATAATCTAACCTAAAACAAAATTTCAAAAACCCCTGACAATCATAAGAAACTAAGAACACTCTCGATCAAGACACCTTTTAAATAAAATAAAAAACAAAATCATAGTCGGTTCATCCATTTAGAAACTCCGATGCCACAGACAGACGCACAAATACATTAGAATTTAGAAACTTATACCATCTCTCTTTTTCGTCGGGAGGTAAAATACGGTAACGTATTGTACACTTTCCACAGAACCCATTTGTACCATAGTGTTTTAGTATATAAATTGCACACACACGACATTGTAAGAGTCGCAGGGAGCAGATGGATGCAAATGGCTAATTAATGGTGGCGTTCAAAGGGTATCCCCCATGTTCAGCAGTGGACTTCTTCCGGATGATGTTGACGATGATGATATAAAAGCATATTCAGTGATAATGCACAAACTAGTACAAAGCAACAAAAGAGTTGCTTTTTGTACCGCACGTAAAAATAACGCTTATACCGGTAAACATATCGCGGGCATATATATATCCAGTTTTCAGTCCTTGTTGAAAAGTATCGTGACTAATGATAAGCGTACAAAGAGAGTTCTGTGTTTTGTTCCCGACTTTGCAATAAATAAAGGCCTTTATAGATTCTTGGAATATGAAAACGGCTTGCGATAAGGCTGGTGTTGTGTTACATAGCAGCTATGGAATGGATCGTTCATTAACAACGGCAGAGGAAAGTTTAAAACTAGGTATCGTGTTTTGTCTTATAGACTACATAGGTCAAAAATCAAAATGAATAGCTACGCCTGTTTCAACGTCCTTACGCGGGCAAAAGGAAAAGAACAGGCAAGAAACGCCCGGCAGGTAATTTTTTGGGCGCAATCTCTTACTAATTAAGTAAATTGGAGCAAGTTCACTACTAATTTGGTATGAATTTCGAAGGTAAACGAATTTAATATAAATGGTGTAGCATGAGAAACTTAACGTTTCAATGTTTGTGCCATTACATTGGTCAAGAAGACAAAAAACTTATTTTGTTGAAGAAAGTAAGCGCTACTTCATTAGGATCCCGTATATCAGAAGCTGCAAAGATACCTTCGAAACTAGTTATGCTTTAAAATAACAAACTTAAGCCACTTTGTTCCTCTGCTGCAGTCGGATCTACACCTCGCCCTGCAGCAGTCTATTTACCATACGGATGCTGCATTCAGATAAAACTATTTCTCATTTCGTAAAATGGGTTTCTACATTGCAGACAAAATCGAAATACAATCCCAAAAACATGGAAAGTGTTTAACGGCACGGCCACCCAATCTGATATCGGCAACGATCGATTCAAATCACTGAATGAAATGCCCATTGAAAGTAAAAGCACGTACACTGCGTATACGTTTCGTTCACATAGTAAGGTACTGTCGCAGAAGTATTGCGTAACTCGTACGACTGGTCGCATCGCAGCCGCCGCGCTGATCGCTTGCACAAACACCGACCTCTTTACGAATTTCGCTCTTCGCGATGAATAATGCACGCTTTGTATCGTTTGCGGGAGTCTGAATTTAGGGCATGACCGTTCTTTGTTTGCCTTCTCATCAGGCCGTGCATAGTTCTAGTCTAGGCTGCTCAGTCGACGCTACGACCCATTTCGCCGTCTCGGATTTTCTTAGGATCAAACAAGGCAGTTTGCTCCGTGAAAATGTTTTCCAGCTTCAAATTTAACGCCCGCGTCTTTGTCACCTCACCCTGAAGGCGACTGAGAAGGTACTTCAAGTCGAAGAGTAATGAGACCGAGAAAATCGCTGAAAAGAAATCAAAGCAGTACTTGCAAAAATAGCTCGTAGATTCTCTTAGTATTGTATGTATCAATTTACTGGTTTTATTAACAAGTCCCTGCTATTTATAGAATAGGAGAAAAGCGGTTATTAACAGGTAATATTCTCCTTAATCCCCTTCGAACAAAAGCTTTCGGCAAGTCAGTGGTTTTCAGCTGAACATTTTATATTATTCACGAGCTACGAATCTTGTTCCACGGATAACTTCCGTGATCTTTCCGAGCGATGCTCGCGTTATCGATTAGTCATAATAATTGCCCATCGTGCTCATCGAGTCGAAATCAGGGAATCGCTGGAATGGATTTGTTTGATCCGCAGACTCTGTTAGGTACCTACTTGAAACTGGGAAGAACGCGAGCGAAATACAAAATTTAATGCCATTATTCTCTGAGTTTCCGTACAACCGTCTTTTGCAGCTCCCGAGAGGCAACTCGATTCTAATTGTAATTTTTCTCATCATGGAAAAATGTTTGCATCGATGTTTAAATTGGAACCCACTCGTTTTATTTCGCCTTGAGTTTTGTTACTTGTTTTGGTTAATCGCTTGCTGTCTCTCCTTATTTGTATTGAGGTCGGCTGAAATTGAAAAGTACCAACAACATCAGCTGGTGATATGTATATGGGCGGTGTTTGATTACTGACATTGAATGGATTAAAACATTCATCTGTATTCGTTGTAAATTCGATTGCTCAATATTTTGGCTGTATCATTATGTACACATTACCTAGTACCTAACTACGTTCGTTCTTTTGTATATCGAATTCAGCATTCGATTATGCATTTATCTCTCTGAGATCAACTAAGTCCGTGCTGCTCCTAGCCGTGCTGCTATATAGTCCATGGGGTAGTAAATTCTAGTTTTTTCATGCTTACACCTGACTGGCATATTTTCTTGACACATCTCTGCGCAGATAATTCGTATTTGCAAACGGTTTTTTCCTCTGTCAAGATCAGGTAAATCGCTTGTTATTTAAATGCCCTTTACGCGTTTTATTCGAAGCGACTTGATGTTCGTTTTTCACTTATGCATGAAAATCTTGAGCAATCTTTATTGTATTATCATTATTTTCTGTGTCTCCGTTTTTTCTTCTTTTAACGTCCCACGGAACTGCCTACACTTCATTCAGATTTCGATACAGCGAGCTCATCGACCTCGGTTTACAATATTTATTACCATCTTCATCCTACTTACACTTTGCATACATACCTACTTACATAATTACGTAATTGCAGTCAGTTGCATAATGAATGTCACAATACTGAGGATATGAATGAATTTTCTAAATCCGGTCGTAGGGTAGGCCATGCTATTATTCTGCATCATGATTTGTCAATCTAATCGAGCTTACGAGCTACATGTCAAAGAAAGCATGTCAATAATGCAGTATCGGCGTTTGATATTTATCACCCACCAGCAACCCGTTTATCTCTCAATTCCAGAAAAGGCTAAAGTGTTAATTAAACAATTATTGCCAGTAAATTGCTCAAATTTATAGCACCATCGGAAAATAAAACACAAGTTGTTGTCGCCATAAAAACTAGAGAGCACAACGTAATTGTGAATATTAAGCTTTTTATGTTTGCTAAGTCTAGTGAATGATCCAATAAGAAGCGAAACAGCCCTAACCCTCTCCGCACACGGCGTCGAAGCGTAATGCGTAACCGTATCGTAAGACGCGCGTATATCTTCCAACAAGTCCGCAGACGAAGCCGTGCGGCATACCCCTTTTTTTTAACAACAAACTGGGCTAGCGTTTGACCACGATCTCACCCGATGGAAAGTGACGATGTGGTCGAAGGTGTAGCTCGCTTGCCCAGTAAATACCTAATCACTCTTGACTTGAACACCCCTGGGTTGTATCTTTCAGGAAACACCGACCAAGGCAGGGCATTCCACTCCTTTGCAGTTCTTACCAAAAAAGTTGACGCAAACCTGCTCGTGCGTATCGGTGGTATTTCCTCGCTTCTCTGCGACAGCGCTTCCTCTGCGGACTTGTTTGAGCAAGCACTTGCTCGTATTGCTCTCGTACTACGCGCGTCTAAGCTCAACTCGTGTTTTTCTAAGCAGCCAGTACCACTCAATACCACTTAGATAGAAAGAACTAGGTTCGCTCATTGCTCATGTGAACTAGTTATCAAGGCGTACAAACGAATATGGTCTGGACTACATTTTTATAACTAGATTACTGCACGTGTGTCACTTAAGACGAGGCGATAAGTATGCGATTGCGAAATTACATGGATGATTTACTAATGGACTGCTATCTTGAGATGAGTCATGTACTTTTACAATTTGGTGAATTCGATGTAAGAACTAAAGCAATGGTTTTATGAACGATAACTAGTTATTGTTAATTGTGTGGTTTTAGCAAGTTTAGGAAGTCTTGGAACACCATTTGAACCAAACAGACGTAAAGTGCGCTACAGAATTTTTGTAAAGAAAATACTGGTACACCAGAAATTTGATAGGTCTTTTTTTATTCGATTCCCTATCGTTAATTTTTCTTAAATAATTTATGTAGTTATTCAGCCACCAACTGTCGAGAGCGAGAGATTTGGTTCTAAATTGACTTTTCAAGTGAAATTGGTTTTTACTTTCTCTACAGAAGTACACCATTAATTTATTTGTAAGTCATGTACTCAATCATGCATGATGCGCTCTGAGTCTTTACGCAGCGTCTGTTCACGCCTTTTGTAGACCCTTTCAGAAGCGTCTTGTAGACCCTAGCAGCAAAACACGGAGGTGTCAATATCGCCAATCCTCGCCTATTTATTTTGACGCACTTACCGACAAGGCGTTTTCCCTTTTCCGAATCCCACTGCGGCTGCGACTCACACTGCAAACGGCGCCCAAAACCTTAGGTCAACATTTTTTTTATTGACCTTTCCCTCGTCTCGCTACGTCGCTTCTTTTTAATGGCTGAAATGTTATACTCGAGTTAATGAATTTCAGATTACGATTAAAATGTCTGGAGTCAGCCTTTAGAGGTAACACTGACGTCATAAACCGGAATAGGGCTGTCGTACAAATTATAACCAGAGCTGAATTGCATTACAAAATACTTTGACGATATTCATTGAAATTCAAATTTAGTGTAGCAATGGAAATGAAACGGCGTTCTTAACCTGAAAATAAAAAGTCTCATCAGCATTCGTCGCAGGATCGTAAAGCGCCTCGTGTATTTTAATTCCTCAATCTCGGTTCGATTTCTGAAACATGTTTCGAATAGATGTTGTTGTTTTGACAACCCTGGTACCGGGGGCGAGCAATATTATAAACTAGTAGTGTCCTGCGGTTACAACCGCATGAACGACAGTAATTTATCGCCTTAAAAAGTATACTAGGGCGTGACGTATTACTACTAAAATGACATATTATACATGACATATAGATCCAAAACCGCGGATAACGGATCAGGATCGGTTATCGTAAATCATCCTCCTTCGTGTAAGTACGACGCCCTGCGACTGTAAGGATGGATACCTATTGCTTGCTATTAGAACACGACCTTTACAGCGACGGGGGCGCTTATTGTAAGCTGGATGGAGCTATAAGGTCACGGATCGGGAGGTACCCACTACAGCGGGAAAATCGGAACACAAATTCTCGACATTGTTTTTATTGTTTCTTTCGTCGCGTCAAGGGGAAGGGTCGTTTATCTCTCCGAATTAGATTGCAAAGTATTTATTCATTTTTAAACGGACTGGAGTCTAGGTACTTTACGATATTGGGAAGGTTTGAACGCAATTTCATTAAATAGAAGAACTTGGAAATTGAATTACTATGGTGTTATTATACCATCTTGCTCGCAGATTTCAATATTAAAAAACACTTTTATTAGCTTGACTTGTAACTAACTAATTTTAAAGTTATGAAATCACTGTGTCTGTATTTGAACAATGTTGTGTGATGACTTTCTGAATTAACAACATTAAGAAATAAATAAAAAAAAATGTCGATAATATATTTTTAATTAGAAAAAAACTGTAGAAAGTTAATGTCAATGTTCTAGGAGTTATTTTATTGCTATGAATTATCACTTAACATTTTTCAGAAACACTCCCACTCATTTTACAGCTTTTAAATATTAAACAGTGCGAGCGAGCCAACAAGTTTGAAGTACTTATATTTATTTATCACATTATTTTAATGAGAGCTAAGTGGTCTTCTATTGACAACAAAGCTTGAAGATTGGGATGCTTTCAAGGCTAAAATATGTTGACTACACAAAAATAATATACCATGAAGGAACAAAGAGCATCCGAAACAATGCGTCATCCGCGACCAACCGAATCCCTCATAACCCTTACATCATCATTACCCCCAAAAGCATTTACGATCCAAATAAATAAATACCTACCACAAGTTATTATCCTGTCATAAAGGCATTCGGGGCAATTTGGACAATTTAAATGCGAATGCCGACACGTCGACGCTCAGGTAATGAATCTCTGAGCTGATGTTACTGTGCCCAGGGCCGGATTAACCAGACTAAGTAACTGGCTAGGGACCCGCATTGACTAAGGGCTCCGTGCACGCACCATGAAAAATGAGGAAAATGACGTATGATCGAAGATCGAAAAATTGTATTGGAAAATTTGTATCATTCCAAAAATACCCATTATTGCTTTCATTTATTATTATTATGAACTAGCGGCCCGCCCCGGCTTCGCACGGGTATTTAACAAAAAAATCATTAAAAATTATAATACACACATTATTGGAGTTTTAGTAAAGATCTCTACTTTTATTGAAATTAGACATCAATATTTATACGATACTAACGTCACTCAATTGTTTTGCCTTCCCGGAACCTCTCTAACTTTATGGTATGGTATTAAAGTTCAAATTGGCTCTACATTTTAGGAAGAAAACGTTTGTATGGGAAAAAGAAAAGGGCTGTTTTTAGGGGTTTTCCCGGCAATTATTCAGACTTTTCTCGCCGTAAAAACCATTCTTGGGCTTCAACGAACATTTTAAAAAAAGAATTGGCAAAATTGGTCCAGGCGTTGTTGAGTTATGCGCTTACCAACAAATTTTGCGATTCATTTTTATATTATAGACTAGCTGACCCGGCAGACTTCGTACTGCCTCAATTAAAAAATCGGAAAATCAATCAACTTTATTAAATAGCAATAAAGTTCAAATTGACTCTACATTTTATTTAGGAAACGTTTATATGGGAAAAAGGAAAGCGCTGTTTTTAGGGTTTTCCCGGTAATTATTCAAATTTTTCTCACCTTTTAAACCTTCCCTGAACTCCCCCAAACATTTCAAGATCAAAATTAGCCAAATCGGTCCAGCCATTCTCGAGTTTTAGCGAGACTAACGAACAGCAATTGTTTTTTATATATAAGACTAGCTGACCCGGCGAACTTCGCATCGCCAATAAAAATCACCTTTTAAACCTTCCCTGAACTCCCACAAACATTTCAGGAGCAAAATTAGCCAAATCGGTCCAGCCATTCTCGAGTTTTGGCGAGACTAACGAACAGCAATTGATTTTTATATATAAGATATTATAATTTATGTTAATTAGTTAGTATTGGGATCAGATCGTTCTTCTCTTATTATCGGTTTTGTAACATAAGTCTTGACGTGTGAGGGTTAACACGCCGCAAAACCCTCAAATCGCTTGGGAGACCACACGCGAGCTCCAGGTGGAGGACTGGCAGGAGGTGGCGCAGGACAGGACAGACCGAAGTGGCGGCTTTTATCATCGGAGGCCAAGATTCACTTTGGGTCTCAGTTAGTTATATTAATAAGTAAGAAAAGGGCCTCGAGAATTGCATTGCCTAAGGGCCCTGACAAAGTTAATCCGATCCTGACTGTGCAGGCTTGGGAAACATTGTTTGAAATTTGTCATTCCCCATTTTGGTCAATTTTAATGGGAGAGTCCACATGTCGCTTTTCATTATTAATCTGCAACCTGATTGTGGCAGTAAGGAAAGGGTTACATTGTATATTTATTATGTAGGTAGCTATTCACCACTATTCACCTGATGTAAAGTGATGATGTGGTCGAAGGTGCCGCCATGCTGTCCTCGATTGGGAACTGATCGGAATACACCGATAACAGTGCTTAGCGAATGATGAGATTGAGAGATCTAATCTAAAGGGCAGTAGGCTGGTAGCCAGGCGAGCACTAAACTAATGAATGCCCTACCACCAAGCTATGCCATATGGGCTCAAGCTCATTGCCATTACAAGCTGACGATGGGCTTGGCACAAGAGCGTAAAAAAAATATCAGAAGGGTTGGCCCTAAATTTGGAAGAAGATGGTATGTATATTTCGTGGTACGAATCGTCGAAGCTACAAGATGAGAGCCACTTCACGATACTGACGAACAGTGTTATCCTTTACCGAGATGTATTAAAGATGAATTTGAAATAGACAAGAACATCAGACACTGCGCTCTGCACCTCGTCCTAAATCGTTAGTCTGCAATGCGCCCTTTGTCCCATCGCTATTACATTCCGCTATGTTGTTACCCTCCGCACAAGAACACATTTTAATTAGCAACTCCTCGCCGTCGCCCCAGCGGACTATATTAAACTTCGTTTATTAAACTTTCCTCTGCATTCACCTTTTTTTGTTTAAACTCTCCCGTGTTGCGAACGGCGTGAGGTTGACTTCATTAAGCGCTTAATTATTATGTTTATACCGGCCATTATGAAAAAGCGAGACGTTTTCCCAGCAAGGTATCGATTGGAAGCGCATAAGTGGGCACTCTGGGCCGCTTTGCCTCTGCCAGGCCGTGTAATCATAGCCAAACACAACGCCTACACGTTTTAAAAGCCTTTATCAGAAACATGAACACAAAATTTTCCTTTTGGCATTATAATACCTTTAATACTTTGATCCGTCCTGCTATTGTGCTTATAAAATACTATGTCTGCATGAATATAAAATGATATTTAGACAAACAAAACTTTCATAAAGGTTAGCACCAGCCATTGGATATTATTTGGGCGGTATTATTGGAGCCTGTAGACCGCAAGCGGATCATGAAACCAATGTTTTGCTATTGGCTTTTGCTCATCACTTTGTTGTGCTGAAATTAAGTTTGTACTGTTCTACTAATAGTTCCTCTACGTCAGATCAGAGCCAGTAAAAGATGGTGAAAAGAACTTGACTTCATCTGCAACGGCTAAGGTCCCATTGCGAGGAAAAAACGGGATGGAGAGCCACTTTAGGGTTTAATTTTATTGAAACCATGCATCAATCGGATAAATTTAAAATCTACGCCACAGTGTAAACATGTTTACATGTACTACGTTATATTGCCTGCGGTATCAAACAATATAGACCCGAAAGTTCCAATAACCAATCTGGAGAGCGTCTAAACAAATCAAACGGTCCAGCGGGTTAACAAACATCAGTTACGATAAGCAAACACATCGCCTCTCAGTTTTACTCAGTATTCTGACGTATCAGCACTTATACAAGTAATAAGTATTACAAACCCATAATAGGCATGTAGTAGTGTACACAACATTAATTACAGTTTAAGCAACCATTCCATAATTAAAGCTAAACATCTTGTCTCTCTCGCATATGCACCCCGACCGAATGCTTCTTTTTTTTCTGACATCTGTATGACGTATGACAGTGACACCGCGGCAAAGTCTCTTCTCTATTTAAAAAAAACACACAACAAAATGCTTTTTTTTTGTTTTCTTTTTTTTTTGTTCTGGCGTCACACGATTAGTGTATTTGCCAGTGTCAAGTATAAAATATTTCAAACTCAGAGAGTTGAATCAAGTATAAATGATGATGATGAGATGAAGAGATGAGGATAGTGTTTAAGTAAAGTAGTGGCGCTTTACTTAAACTTTACACGGACTTTTTTGGAGCAACTAGAAAAGTCACTTTAACAACTTTATTTCAATTTCCCACACTCGTACACATTAACGAACACATAACGGTTAATAATCCACCGATATTACACATTATCACTCGAAGAAACACAAGTTTTGGAAATAAAAACAGAGTTTTCACGTTGACAATTCGATTGCCGCCAAAAAAGTCAAAACAAAATGCTGCGTTCTAATATTTCTAACACACGCGGCCTCAGCTGTTATTGAGGTGTAGTAAGTGACGGATTGCGGTAGTGATTTCCATATCACGCTAGATTGGTGTTACCGTAACTCTAGAGCGAGAGAACACCGTATTTTGCGGTGGTTTAGCTGTCAAGTGCTTGATACATTTAGTTATACCGTAGTGCTATTTTACCCACTTAACTTTAATACTGTTGTGGTCTTACATTTTAATATTCACAAGCTGCGCCCCGCAGTTTCGCCAGCATCTTCCTGTTATCCAGCAGGAACCTTTTTCCAGGATAAAAAGTAGCCCATTTTTTTTTTAAATATTTACAGGGAAGCGTTTGACCACAAGTCACCTAATGTTAAGTGACGATGTGGTCGAAGATGGCACCACGCTACACCTGGACTGGGAACTGGCTCTCAAGTGAGGCTGCCGGAACACACCGATAGGTGCTTGGCGACAGATTCTTAACAAGAGGGTGGTAGCTAGCCAGGCGAGTACTAGAAAATACCCTACCACCAAGCTATGGTTTCATCACAATGTTTTCCTTCACCGAAAGCTCAAGCTCATTGTAGGATTCGAACCCACGTCCTACGGATCGCAAGCCGACGTCACTACTACTGAGCCATCATCGCTATAACCATGTGTAAATCCAGATTATAAGCTATCTCCATTTCGAATTTCACTCAAATCTGTTGTTTAGTAGTATTTGCGTGCAAGATTATCAAAGTTTTTAACCATGGTCCGGTCAACAGGACTAACGCAACTATACCACGGGCAAGAAGTGAATTTGACAATAAAATCAAATTTACCCAAATTTGGTATGACATTTAACTTACAGACGTTTATAAAACCGGCCCTAAATACTCATTATTGTCCATGTTAAATAACCTATTTTTTACTACACACTTACAGGGTTACGTTTGACCACAGAGCACCTAAAGTTATTTAACGATGCGGTCCTAGTCTTATGTACTACATAACCTGCTTCACCACCAACGAGGTTTATGGAACGGACGGCCTTTGGCTTAGCTAAATGATTAGTTTCTTCCTGCCATTTCTTCGCTCATAAGAAGGAAGCCGTTGCCTTGACTTAGTAGTTACTAGGTAGTTAGTCACGTCTAATCCGACACATCCTCAGTCTGGCACGCCTAAGGGCGGCAACCCCGTATCTATGATTTTCTTCGAACCTGGGCAGAAATTTGATCGTGGCGCCCCATCTCTCCAGCGTTTGTGATAAATTACTTTAAAAAACTCGCAAATAAGTTATAGGTACTAGACAACGATATACAACTTAAATAGAGAAATAAATATGAAATGGTTGTAATTTTTCGTGAATGGGACGATAAGAACGCTTTAATAAATTGGTGCTAGGTTCTTTGTGGAGCCAGTTTTTTATCACCCTATTTAATTTTGGCGCCCCTTGAAACTGGCTCCCGGAGCGGCTGCCCTGGTTTGCCCCCCTCCTAGATCCGGGGCTGAAGGGCGGTAAACGACGTAAATCCTACCTTACCTTTCTATCTATTAGCATCTACTATCTACTAGTATCTACTGTAATAATATTATCTATCCCGATGTAACACACGAACTCGGCTTCAGATTTTCCAATAAATGTCTTTAGCAGAGCTTTCTGGCGGGCGTTAGTCTCACGACCTATTAAATCAAATTGAATTTTGGAATAGGAGCTGGTACCCGTAAGTCTCCTTAAGCTCTCAACGAGGTTAATAATTCACCCAGTGTTTCGGGGTTTAGGATTATCGCACACTGTATTCTTTTAACTACCTTTACCTTTTTCTTTTTTATATAGTACCTGTTCCCACGGTTTCACCTGCGAGGACTAAAGTTTGTCGTTAGTATCCTATGTACTTCTCGAGGGTTCAAATCGAACTATATATCTCCACTAGCTGTTCCCCGCGGTTTCACGTGCGTGGGCTACAGCTTTATGCATGTAAAGTCCCAGCTCGATCGGTTTAAAATTGACAAAGTTTCATACAAACTTTTATCCCCTATTTTATCCCCTTGGGGGTAGAATTAATCAAATTCCTTTCTTAGCGGATGCCTACGTCATAACATCTACCTGCATGCCAAATTTCAGCCCGATCCGTCCAGTGGTTTGGGCTGTGCGTTGATAGATCACTATGTCAGTCAGCCAGTCAGTTACCTTTGAGTTATATATATAAAATATTTACCAAATGTAAGCGGTATAGCAGTCAGTTTATAATATTATAGTATGCGTTAAGGCCCTATGCGCCCCCCAGCTGGTTAAGTTGCATTTTCTAAAAGTAAACTAAGTTTGACAAATCTATGAGTATTGCTGTCCATTTCTCGCCATGGAAGTAAGAAAAGTACAGCATTACTTCTAGATCAAAAACCGCATTGTCTTACAATTCATTAACTGGGGGTACAAAATAGTAGCGCTCAATGTTTAGTTCAAGAATTCTGTTTGGGGCGAATTTACATCAAAAGCAGACAGCTGAAAATTTAGACATGAAATGCAAGACTCATCTCTGTAGCAGCTTTGAGGTAAAGCTTAGTTTTACTAAAAGGTTTAAATGTGTCTGACCAAAGTAATGCAGACCCGTAAAACACCTAGTTTATTTTCGCTAGAAATGTGTCAGACGTGTTTCAACTCTACAGCTCTACTCCTCAAGAGCTCTCGACTCTCAGTACATTAGGACGCGTTCTCTCGTTACTATTTTAGTACTAATCCAGTGCGGGTCAGCTTTTATTAAGTTAAAGTGACTTGCCGAGTACAAAGTTTTATATGACTGCAGCTGTATACGTCTTTCACTGCATGTCGACTTTAATTTAAGTGTAAGACAACGTATGTATTAATGTTTTTTTCATCATCATCAGCCTATCACGTTTCCACACATAGAGAAAGTATGGGCCATTATCAACCACGCGGGCCCAGTGCGGATTGGTAGTTGGTAGATGTCGCATGCCTTTGAATGTTGTGGTTCTTGGGCATGCCATTTTCCTCACGATGTTTTCCTTCGCCGTATTTTTTTGCAAAGTCATGGTTGAAAGTGTAGCAACGCTTGCCCAGTAATTACCTATTCACTGTTGACATGAAAACCTCCGGGTTGTACCTTAACCCCACTTCTGAAGTTATATTAAAAGGACATGTTTTATTGAAACTTAATTTGTGTAATCCGGTTACGTTTCAGACTAGTGGTGTCTCAGAACCAGCGAGCGTTGCACATAGTGTTCCCGCACCACTTCCTAGACTCGCCCGAGTGGTTTGGCGTCTCCACCGACGAGTACTTCCAGGTGAGGTTTCTTTACAACACTTTCTTATCAGTAGAAACTAGATCATTTTTATGTAGCAGATTTCTAATGTCTACCTCGTGTCAGACCAGTTGTCGCCTGAACATACCATAGCGGGTTCCACATTGCAAACTGCGTACGACAGGCAACCCCTGTTAGATATAGTGGGATAAATCCTACTAATATTATAAACGTAAAAGTTTGTGAATATGGATAGATGGATAGATGTATGTTTGTTATTCTTTCCCGCAAAAACTACTGAAGGGATCTGAATGAAATTTGGGATGGAGATTATTCCCTTGATAAACACATAGGTTTCACTCGCGTCTTCCCGCTATCCCGCAGGAACCTTTTTGCGGGATAAAAGTAGCCTATGTATTAATCCAGGGTATAAGCTATCTCCATTACCAATTTCAGATCCGTTTAGTTGTTTTTGCGTGATAGAGTAACAAACATCCATCCATCCATCCATACTCAAAAACTCTCACGTTTATAATATAAGTAGGATGTGTATCTCTTTTGGGACAGTCAGATAAACATACTTGTACCTATATTTGTGATTAATCTGCAGAGCTCAATGCGGACTTCGATAAAAATATCACGGATTTTCATATAAAATCTGAAGCCGCGTAACGAACCGTCCAGCCTTATTTGCCTCACTGCCTGGGTGTAACGAAATGTGCATCTGCAATATTCATGGGATGGAATGGAATACAAATGGAAACACGTTTTCTATTCCATTTGCATCCTCGTTTCATAATGCTGATGACAAACAATTATAGGTGAGACTGTACATTTTCAATGCAGTATGGTAAATTCTGCCTACGATATATAGTTGGAAGTGACCAACATAACCTCGTCGACGCTCCTACTTCCTTCTATCATAATTATTATTAAATCAAATTAATAATAACACTTAATTATATAATATGGTGTCCAAAAGGTAACGAATGCGCCTATGCAAGTTATATCCGGATTTACCATCGCTGAAAACAGTGAAGGAAAACATCGTGAGGACACCGGCATGTCCAAGAACCACAACATTCAAAGGCATGTGACATCTACCAACCCGCAACTGGGATAGCGTGGTAGATTACGACCCATACTCTCTCTATCTCTCTGAGAAAAGGGCTTTGTCCCAGCAGTAATAGGCTGATTATGATGACAATAAACTAACACTTAATTTAAAGAAACTCCAGACAATCATTGCTAAAACAATCTCGATCACGTCACCTTTAAAATAAAAAAAAAACTTAATCAAAATCGGTTCTTCCGTTTGGGAGCACACAGACATACACAGATACACACTTCAAACTTATTTTAAAAATATACGAAAGTGTGAGTGTATGTATTGTATGTTTGTTACTTCCACAAACATTGGCAACGTATTGCCAACGCCCCTAGTGTTGCAAATGTCCATAGGCGACGGTGACCGCTCACTATCGGGCGGGCCGTCAGCTCTCATCGCTCAGCTTCCTTCTCTTTTTTCTCCACGTAGCTTGAATAATCATATCTAACAAGAAAACAACAAACGGAAGCCGCGACAATAAAACGCCCTCGCCGCCGATTACTTAATAGTTTAATAACCTGGTTCCCTCTGAACGTGGGCGGTCTCCGCGAACTAGCGATGTGCGAGTCGATTGATTCTGCAACTCGAGTGACTCGATTAGAAATAATAATCTACTCGAGTAAGGAAGTCCAGTTAGGTTACATTTTTTTTTTACTACAAACAGGGTAGCATTTTTGTCACCTGATGTTAAGTGACGATGTAGTCAAATGTGGCGTCACGTTACACCTGGATTAGGAACTGGCTCTCAAGTGGGGCTGCTGGAACACACCCATAGGTGCTTGGCAACAGATTCTTAACATGAGGGTGGCCAGGCGAGTACTATAAAATACTCTACCACCAAAAAGTTTTCTGACAGCTGAAGAAACCTAGTTCTAAAACCACAGACAGATGGCGCTGACGACACTTGATAATTTTTTTGTATTTGGCTAATAAAAATAAAACGAGGGGATCGGTCGGAGCCAGTACATCCACTATGTAATACAGCTAAACACAAGAGTAAAGCACAAGGGCAGTAAAAATATGATCGTCTGGAAGCCACGTCATTTGCCACCAACAAAATGTTACTTTTTTGTTTCTTTTCTTCCTTTGTTATACATTCTTCAAAGAACTACAGATTTAGTTCTATAAAATTACCGATAGTTTTCATTTCAAACGAAAAAACCTTTTATTGACGCATACGACCTTACGGCATTAGTCAGCTCGCTTGCGTTTTTGTATGGAATCGGCGAATTCACACCCCTCTTCAGTGTATCAGTTTACTAGCTGATTTCAGATTCAATGTTTATCACGGCGTCCTCTTAACTCGAGTTACGTGCAACGCTACTCGAGTCGACTCGTTATCCGTCTGACTCGTAACATCGCTATCGTGAGCTCTTATGCGATGTTATTCAATAATAAAAAGATTTCACTCTCGACAGTGGTAGTGGTTCCGTTGCGCTCGAGACTCCATGCTCCATTAGCATAAGAAACGGGGACCTCGCATGGAGACTAAATGATCATCGTCTTGTTTCTTGAATGAAATACCCGAGACGGAATATTCACCAAGCGATTTGAATCACTTCTCCACTATGTTGTTTTTAACTTGCATTTGGTCTCGATGTTGAAGCTAAATAAAAGCGATGATGGCTAAAGGCCAGTTTCAATACCCTATCTATCCTAGGTTTGCCCTACTAGAGGTAGCAATTTGACATTACTTCTATGGAGCTTGTGTCAAATTTCTATGTCCATTGCATCCATCGGCTCCCTGCGACTCTTACAATGTCGTCGGTCCACCTAGTGGGGGGCCTACCTACAGAACGTCTTCCGGTTCGTGGTCGCCACTCGAGAACCTTTACCGCATATATAAATTGATTGATTGAATGATGAAAGAGTTTTTGAAATCGGTTCAGTAGATCCAGAGCTTACCCCCTACAATCTCACAAACTTTACTACATTGGTATAGACTTGCTGTGCTCCGCGGTTTTACCCGCGTGGATGTCCCTACAGGAGCAGTGAATTTTCCCAGGATAAAAAGCCTTGTGCCTATGTCGCTTCCCTCCCGTAAACTACCTCTATGCATAATTCATGTCGATCCTTTGTGCCTTGAAAGAAGGACAAACCGACAAACGTATTTATTTATATAAGTGTGAGGATTACTTTGTTCTCGTTACTCTTTTATAGCTTAGGTTTGGGATTTTGAGGTTATATAAAGTGGGAGATTACTAGGGCATAAACTTTTTATCGGAAACGACGCCGTGCAATTTAGGATTTGAAACGGGGCGGCTGTGTGCTTCAGCAAACTCGTTTAGCTAAGGTTTAAGGTTCATTAAATATTTACGAGTGAGAAAGTACATTATATTTTATTCAATTAATTGTTCCCCGCGGCTTCGTCATCATCATAATCAACCCGTTTCAGTCCACTGCTGGACATATGACTCTCCCAAAGTACGCTATCGAGCCCGATCTTCGGCTTCTCTCATCCAACCGCTGCCAACCATTTTGCGTATGTCGTCGCTCCACCTAGCCGGAGGGCGTCCTACAGTACGCGGTTTTCACTCAGGAACACGTTTACCCCAACGATTTTATCGGTTCTTCTGGCTAATATGTCCAGCCTATTGCCACTTCAGCTTGCTGACCCTATAGGCTATGTCGGTTACCCCGCGGTCTAAAACTCCGAAACTAGAGATCCACACCAGCCTATCCAACAACCCGCACTAGGCCCGCGTGGTGGATTAGGTTCCATACTCTCTCGCTAGTGGCAAGTGTCTCAGCAGTGGTAACGTAATAGGCTGATGATGGGGATAGTAGTGAACATGCTAGAAAAAATAAAATTGTAAATGTGACCCGAAAAAGTTACCTGCCGGGCGATTCTTGCCTGTTCTTCTACCGGCCTAAGGAGGATAGAACATGCGTAGCTAGTTTTACGTTTGACGTATTAAAGTGATCACACGAAGCTTACTAAATAAATATTTGAGTGGAAACATATCAGACAATTTTCCTCATGTTTAAAGTTTCACCGTACGCTTTACAGGTGTCAATAATGGCGATGGAAGAGTCGCGGGTGCTCGTTTGGCACCGGGACAAGCTGAAGCTGTCCATCATGTCGGATGCCTTCCTGCAGGCGGTGTTCGACCACATCCTCGGCAGAGACGTGGTGCACAAGCTCATGCAGGTAACACAAGTGTTGAACTCTTCGATGGTATCAGAAGACCGTAATGGAATCCTTCCTCCAGTATGAATCGAAGAATAGAATACATCGTGATGAAATCATAGCTTGCTGGGTAGGGCATTTTTTAGTGCTCGCCTGGCGCTAGCACCCTCAAGTTAAGAATCTGTCCATCGGCGTGTTGAGAGCCAGTTCCTACTCCACTTGTAGCGCGATGCCACCTTCGACCACATCGTCACTCAGCATCGGGTGACTTGTAGTCGCCAAGTCCTTGTTAATCCCAAAGTTTGATCCAAACTCATCGCACGGTTCCAGGTGAGCGAAACGATGGCTGTCAGTAACGGCCACCTGCCGAACAGCTACGAAGAGGGCGAGGACAAACCAATGCTGGTGGTGAAGAAGGCGGGCGACGGACCCGGCATCACGGCGCTGCTGAACCGACAGTTGCAAGGTACGTAGTGTGAGGACGAGGTGGAGTGGAGGTCAGTAGTATCCTAGTACAAGTTTCGGTAGTTTACGAAAACTGTAAAAGTTTTCGTTTCTTCCCTGGATACATTTTTTCTTCGAACTAAAATCGGTGCGAGCTATTTAAAATCGTAGTTTTCGAATTCGAACAAAGTTTTCGAGTAACGTTTTGCATTTAGGCAGAAGGTCCAGTCAACGACAAAAGTTCCTGAACAATAACATACTTTCCGATTACCGTCATCGTCTTAAACGCCAACCTTTGACCACATCATCACTTAAAATCAGGTGTATTATGTTGTGGTAACAATCATTACTGATCCAAAACACATTTGGGAAATCTAGTATGATCAGCTACTTTTGTCGCTGACTGTACGAGTTGCCACTTTGATAAGTGAGCGGTTGTAAACTTTGATGTTTACGAAAACTTTTACAGATTTCAAAACTTGTACTAGGGATACAGAAGTTCAGACTGCTACTAAAGGGCTCAAGGCTTCAGTCTTTGAAGAAGCTTGACGGGTTAAGTAGGAAACAAGTAGAGTAGACGTTGGCAATGTCTTGGTCAGAAATTAAATTGTGTGGTAAAATTTGTCTTGGACGAGTTTCCAACCGAAAGGCAACCAAATCTTTGGTTAGGAGAAAGAAATAGAAAAGAACTCGCTTTACTAAATATTTTAGTATCGACCAAGACATCTAGATCTAGATTTTATTATTTTAGTGCTTCTCTACAGAGTACAAAGTGCAAAGAGTATAAGGGCCAGAATGAAACGAAATGTTTACTTTGCTATGTAACTATGTAAAATCTCGCTTTGTTTTTAAAGACTTCTAAGATGTATAGGCTAGCGTTTGACAACTAGATTTACTAGATAGAACATCACTGTTAAAATAGAATAAAGCTCTGTCCCGCGTTAGAAGTTATTATTAGAGTATGCATTCGTAATAATTAAGTAAGAAAAGTTTGTTTAAAAAAAAAACTTTCATACCCACTATTGTAAACAATACCATACCATATCTAAAGCAAGCATACATGGATGTGATATTCCCCTAATTTGCACAAAACGCCCCCCAATTTCATATGCACCATTGACCAGCACTATCAATGGTGCAAACGACACTGCTATGTACTGTTTGCACCACGATGGTGCAAACGGTACTGTTTGCACCACGATGGTGCAAACGGTACTGTTTGAAACCCCCACTTCCATTTGCACCATTGACTAGCGCACCATCGATGGTGCAAACAGTACATAGAAGTGTCGTTTGCACCGTTGATTGGCCTGCTGGGTCAATGGTGCATATGAAACTGCATCGCATCAAGTTTTAAAATGCGAATGGCGAAGGAGTGGAACACCGGGCCAGCGTCATTGTTTCCCGATAAGTTTTCAAATCAAGAGTGAATAGGTAAGCATTCTCCATTTACCATCAGGTGAGACTGGAGACAAATGCTTATCTAGTTACTATAAAGAAGCTCCTACATTGCTATAACCCTATTCGGGTCCATATGTTCGCTAATCTTAACCTCTAAGATCTCATGTTTACTAACATATGAATGCAATAAATGATTGAAATTGAAATTGTAGAATAATTTGACGCATACTCTAATAAAACTTTTATAACTATGTTTAGTAGTTTAGGATTTATATTTGAAAGTTATGGTTATGAAGCATGCTTTTTCCATAGATGGTAGATTAAGAAATTCTTTCCATTATAAGACAAATTATATAAAATAGCAATAGCAACATTCATAAAAGCAAAACTGGTCGTCGTCATGTGGATCTAATTTAAACTTTATTTGGTTTTAGTATGTATTCTTTTTCTTGTACTATTATACTTGTTTATTGATGTGCCTAGAAATATGACAAAGAAAACATACTAAAGCTCATCGATGTTAGCTGTTATGTTATCAAATATATTAACTCGTATTGCGATTCATCACGGCTATTTATTCCATCATTCGATCATATACATTTATGTATCGTAATTATTTATGTTCTAGCTTATAACCTCAAGTAACTAATCGCTGCAAAATAGCAAGCAAATTGCGCGTCTTATCAGATAGGTATATCAAATAATATGCCTTTAAAATCAGTGGAGTATTATTTTATTTTGAAGTGAAGGTAGACAGAAAATTGTAATGTCCATGCTTCGATGTCGCATCACATCATCCTATCATGGTTGCGCTTGCTTTTTGGGCGGAATTATAAGTTTTTCTAAACAAAATAGAGATGTGATAATTTCTCTTTTAAAAACATGTCTAGTGATGGTTAAAATACATTTTTGTAAAGACGGTCGATGTAGCCGAGGCAGGCCCCGAAAGTGGCGTGACTCATTTCAAGAGCGGTGGTCTGAGGTTGCGGGGAATCGAGATGTCTGGATGGAAATGGGGAGACCTTTGCTTAGCAGTGGGATAAAATAAGTTAAAAAAACACGTGAAAATTACGTTAAGTTTTTTGTTTCAAAATGCGTCTAGTGATGGGAAAAATAGTTGTGCGTGAATCGTGTTGCGAGCGTGATGTTGTGTTGTGCCGTGTCGCTGACGATGACGTGTGTATTGTGGCGCGCAGACGAACACGCGCCGCTGCTTCGGGTCGCGCCCGCTTCACACGCCTGACTGCGTCGTCGCATTTCCTATCCATAATCCCCTTAATAGTTCGCGGTACTCTATCACCTAAAAGCGCAGTGACTGACTACCAATTTGTTGTTACAATCTATTGGAAGACAAACAATTGCAACACATATCTGTTGGGATCCAAATTGTAACACGCCTACTTAAGTTGTTGCAATTTGTTGGCTCATAGCTGATTGTGACAATAATTTGGTAGTCATGTAGCAGCGTGAGTAGGTTTTTTTAATATTTACTCGATAACATGCTGTTTTTGACATTATTGACGTTTCTATTAAATCATGCTCGTGTGTGTCGAAATGCGTTTATGTGTTTGCAATTTGAGATCGTAGACATGCGATCTCGTTTTTTATTTGCCAGTTCCACTGTCACAGTTGAATCAAGTCTATATTATGTAGGTGTTAAGCACATACTCCTAAGTATAAATTAAAAGGAACTATATTGGCGCAATGAACCAAAATGAGACTTGAGCTGCAATACAAAAAAAAATTACACTATTCTTTTTTAGTCTTGCCCAACTTCTTGACACGTAGTACAACTAGTTACATAATATTTTGAACTATTTTGAACGCCAAATATAAGTACTCAATTTCATTCAATTAGACATTGCACGAAAACGGGTAATTGCTTTTCGTTATGGTATAGCAAAACGCAGAGCGATTCATAAAAGTGTGATTCAACGGTTATTCCGTCCATAAAATAATTGACGAAAAGAAAACAAAGCATACAAAACTTGACAAATGTACGCAAGTAAATCTTTTGACAGATTACCGCGAACTATATCCATTCCTTTCACATCCCTATTACTGGGCTGACAATGAACTACATAATATTTGGAAACAATTTAATGAAATAAAGGTCATCACTAAAGTAGGAAAAAAAAGATTGATTCTTCTAGTTTTATTTGGCAAATTGATAAAACTTGATTGAATTAGCTAAAATATTTCAAAAAAAAAGACATCTATGTCACATTTTTGACTTTTTTTGTTGGTGTTACTAATGGCCTGTAAAGCAATATTACATTAGAGTCTAATGTAAAAAACCTAGTGTGTCTTTATTTCAATAACACTCCTGACAGTCAATGCTTATTATGTATTTATTTTATGGGACAACTGACGCGCATACTGCCATGCCCTCCAATCTTGTACATTACAATACATTACAAATTATACTAACATTGTAACGTGTAGACAGAATCTCTATATTTTGATATTTAGGACATTATACTGTAACGAAGTGTTACAATAATTAATGGTAAATATTCGGGCTTGTTGTGCGCACGCTCCTTTAGAGTGGTTCGGAGGAATTCCCGTGGCTGCGAAATGCCGGCCGGCCGGCTTGCCTCGTCCCGCGCACCCCGGGAATTCCTCCGAACCACTCTAAAGGAGCGTGCGCACAACAAGCCCGAATATTTACCATTAATTATTGTAACACTTCGTTACAATACTACGAAACTCCTAAACTAGGTAAACGTTTTAAAACATTTTGAAATATGACATTTTCTGCTAAGTATATCAGAATTTTTATAAGTGTTTCTGAACTTTTGTTTGGGAGTTACATGCATGCAAAGTCCTAACTTTCTACTCACATCAAAACTAGTACAAAAAAAAATAAGTATTCGGCAAAGATATGACTTGGTGAGTAAAATAAGTATTAAACTAGTCCTTTTGTGCTACGTGTCTCTCTAATAATATAACTTTTAATAATATGATTATTAAATATGCATGTGATAATCTGTGGGAATTTAACCACTATTAATAATGGTACCTGTTTAATAATAACACCAATAATAAGGACATTTATTTTATCTTTGAGGCCTGGTAACTTAAGTTACTCGAAGGTTAAGTGATTGTGTGTGATGATGTGATAGCACAAATATAAAGGGATAAGATAACACTTATTGATAATTATATACTTTTATTCGAGCAACTGTAGCTGTAGTAGGTTTTGTGCAATATATGTCAGTAAAGGTATTAATATACAACATAATAATGACAGATGTACAAGCAGATTTAGAAATACTGATCCGATTTTGAAAAACTTCTTTCATTCTTAGAAGTCTACACTATCCCCGACCATAAGCTACAATATACTGTTGTGATAAAAATCATGTAAGAATCTCCACGTGGGTGAAACCGCGAGGCACAGCGAGTCATTATTACTTGGCAATCATAATGTTCGTCACTCGTTTTACCGCACCGCTCCGGCACCGCGTTTGCGTATTATCCAAAAATGTGCTTTAAGTCGTCTTGGGTAAGTTACACTTCAGAATAGCAAAGTTAGTCAACGGCTAGCGGCAAGTGCGCTTGTCTAGTTTTGTCATTATGAAATGTAACTTATGGAACACGAGTTAAAGCTTACATGTGGATGATAAGCTTTTTGCCTTGCCGGAGTGGTGCGGTATAAGTGAGTGACGAACATTAATTTTATTTCACACCGTTCACAACACAATCATGTGAAGGACCTACTTACCCCTAATTTATATTAATAGTGGTTTCAAAAACTAATGCTTTAAATGAATAGTTGTTACCTCTATCCTTTAAGTATTGTATTTAAGTAAATAGTATTTAGATAGTATAGCTTTACATAATTATAACAATCCCTGTAGTCCTATTCAATCCTTGTTATCCTAAATCCTTTAAGCATGTTTGGAAGATCAACTGTAAAAGGTAATTATTATTTTTTTATTGTACACCTTACACTTTTTTTTCATTTCATTTATTAAGTAGTAAGTTTTGTTCAGTTTAGATACTAAGAAATATTCCTAGAGTGCATATTTTACTATGTTATGTCAATGAGTAACAATAACTTTGCTTATTTTAGCTTACACGGATTTCAAGGCATCATGCGTAATTTTGTGGTCCTCATTGTTTTATTGCTTAGCTCTATTGAAAATCGAGTTATAAAATTAATCTATGATACTAATATTATAAAAGGTAAAGTTTGCTAATATGGATGTAACAGGTACTTTATCTCTGGAACTACTGAACCGGTATTAAAAACACTTTCACTGTTAGAAACCTACTCTATCCCTGAGTGTCATTGTTTTGTTTTACTGTGATAAAATCCTCTGGGAACCAAGATATATGTCAAGTCAGATTGCCTGTACTATAGTAACATATTTTTTTTATAACAAACTACTGACTCGCCCCAGCTAGGTACAATTAAACATAGCTCATGACACCTAGAAATAGTGTAGCTTCCCAACAGTAAAATAATTTCAATATCAGATGAGGGTTTCCAGATACTAGCCGTTAAATACTCACAACAAACTTTACCTCTATAATAAAAGTACCGGTAGCGGTATGTGGACGACGGTCATGCATTCTAAAATAACTCCAGAATCTTATTCTCGACCGCGAGCTAATTTCATTCGATACCATTATACACATAGTACCTATCAAATGAAATTATCTGCCAATAACTAGTCCGGTAAGCCTACAATTGGACCACAGCTTATGCCTCCATCCAAACAATAAAATAAATCACAGCTTTCTGTTCAAATTTAAGCACATATTTTTTGCTAGTTTACATCCACACAAACTTGTTGCTTTGCAAATAATGCTTTTATTGTTGTTTTATCATAATCACATGTCCATGTTATAAAGCATACGACACACTGACGGTTTAAGACACGTGCACATTATGAGAAACACGTGCGATATGTTTTGCTTGTGTGAATGTTGGCTAGTGAAGAACTGAAGACTGGGGTATTATAAGTACATCTGAGTGATTATTCACAATTCTGTTATCACTAACACTTGAACATTCTGTTTGAAATGCTAAACTGTGTTGACAAATACACTACACACTATTTGAACAAATAGGTAACATACCGCTTTTGTCTTATTAGTTTTACTTAATGAACAATGTCAAGCCTTTTGCAATCAAAAATTGAGTTACAAAATACAGTAGGTTTACCCACTTGTTGACTAAGAGTCAGTAAACAATATGCACAAAGATGTGCTTTTAGATTTGATTCTACGTCAGAAACAAGTTCGTTATAAAATTAACTTATTGTTGTACCTTAACTATAACGAAGTTATATTCGAAAATATTTTTATAATTATATTACTAAGTAATAAGTAGTGTTCATATTAAAAGTGAAAAAATACCGGTAGATAGAGTGCTCAAAAAGCTGGCGACAATGATGTCGATTCTGTGGTGCACAAAACTATACTAAGTTTGACAGATCTAAAAGTAATGCTGCTCCTTTCCTGACCACGGAAGTAAAATAAGGACAGCATTACTTACATACCTGTTAAATTTAGTTTAGTTTTAGAAAATACTAGTATCGACATATAACTAAACTAATTACTTGAAAAAGATATGCGCTGGCTCTTTGATTACTCATCTCTTCTACAACTCCTTGTAAAGATTAAATAGTAACATTGTGATTTTTTGCACTTATCAAAATCCTATATTAACAAGTACATAACGTATCTAGTAAATTAAAACATACTTTTTTAACAACACAGCGACAGATCCGAACGCGTGGCGACTCGGTCGAATAGAAGAGGCCGACCACGAAACGCCTGTTTGAAGACGGGCGCTGCACGTTGCCGTGCGTCCGCCGCGCGGCAAGCGTGCACGCCGCTAGTGTGTACGGCGCCTTAGCATAAAACATTTTGTACTCGCTTTCTGCGTCGTCCCACTGCGAGACGGACCATAGAGAAGAATATAAGACTTGAGGGCAATGTTTCGTTTCTAAAGTGAAAATTCGAATGCTTGACTCCTAGTCATTTAATATTGTGAGTGCGGGGACCTGGATTGTCGTATTTGTGTCGCCTGTGTGCGTTTGTGTCGCGTTTTTGTCGATCTTAGGAGAGTAAATTATTACAAAGTACCAAGATAATACTGATTGTCGTGAACGCCTGTCGCGTTTCTACGGTTTCATTAGGGCAACATGTGGCTTTAGATTATCCTCAATTTAGTTTTGTAGGGCATTGTCTAGTGCTGGCATGGCGACCTATACCACCTTTAAGTTTAAAATCGGTCGGCGTGTTCCGTCAGCCTCACTTGAGAGCTAGTTCCCAATTCAGGCGTATCTTAGCGCTATTGTCGCACATAACGTCAGGTGACTTGTGGTCGAACGCTACCCAGTAAGACGTAACAAAGAAAGCTAAATTTCGATTAATCTAAAGCCACCTTACGGCCTACGTAATTAAAATTGTAATTATTACCTAATCTATGTAAGTCTGCATTCTGTTATTTGAGCAACTGCAGCTTTTACACCTACTTACATAAAACAAACCACATTAAATTACAGACATTATAGAACGGATATTGTTCAAGCGATGCGCGACTTTGAATGATTTCATTCGTTTTCATAGATCATTCGAATGACTGAACGAAATTAGTAACTAATGCACCAATTAGACGGCCTGCCGCCAGCCGTGCAGACTGAGACGCCGCGACTTGCCGATTCGTTTCCACCCGAGTAACGAGAGTATGAGTGTCGAGTCGACTGATTAGTAATTACAAATAGAAATAGTAACATTTTTATCATTGGAGTCTGAACATTAGTGGTTACTAATACTCAACTCGTACATAATAATTAGTAGTCTCAACTTGCAGGTTATTCGAATAGTGGAATCATTCGCAGTCGCGCATCTTTATTCAGCTGGCAATAATCAGCGGGTATCTATCTACCTAATAATTTTATTCGCAAGGAAAGAATTCACCGCTACGGTTAATAAATTATACCTTCAATTTGTTTGTTAATATTAAAACAGATGGTAATGACGTCAATTTCTTTCATTATTAATTAATTATCTTCCATAAACATACATACTATTGAAATATAGAAAACTTATTTTTATTCTGTACAAAATATATTGTGTAATAATGTAATTATTCTTGTAATGGAAGAAGTGAATTTATTGTAACAAAAAAAGGAATTATCTTTTAAAAACTAATACATAACATAAAGATAAATATCAGAAACGTTATTTTGTGAATACGTTTATGACTAGAGAATGGTTTCAGATTTTTGGAACAGAGACTTTATGTATTCACGATGGAATTAAAAGTATATAGATAGATATATGAAAAATGTAAATATTGTATGTACCATATATGTATTGTTAAAATGGATATTATATGTACAAAGTATTATGTATGTATAGAATACCTACTTGCGAAAGGTGGCTATTTCCTGAACTGTATTACAAATGGGTCTTGTTGAAACGGTTGAACAATTAAGATTAACTGAGATGGCGCAACGGCCCAAAGTGAATTTTGGCCTCAGATAACAAAAGACGCCACTTCGCTCTGTCCTGCGCCACCTCCCGCCAGTCCTCCACCTGGAGCTTGCGCAAGTCCTTCGTGACTTCGTCTCTCCAGCGATACCTGGGACGGTCGACTGGACGACGGCCACTCGGCCGTTTCATGTATGCTCGTTTCACCGTACGATCCTCTTCCAATCTTTCTTCTATAATATAAATGTCGAGTCGAGTCGATATTTCTATTAGGTAAAACTCTTGTTTCCCCACCGCTCAGGGTAAATTTTAAGTGAAAAGTATTGTTTTACACAAATTAGAAATATTAACAGCCAATTTTAGGGTTTATCATAAAATATGCATCGTAATTATTATGGCTAACCTTCAAGGCTTCACTTAACATTTACTTTGACATGGTGGAATGGGGCTAAAATGATTTTTCTGTCAAACTCGCAAGTGAATTGTTTAATAATTATTAATTTCACCACGACTGTACCTGATTTTATTTGTTGTTGTAAAACTTGCCAGGTGGACAGAAAAGTGTAAATTATGCAGTCACAAAACCGGCCTTATATCCAAATCCAATAGTAAATCGACATATCCACATAGAATCTAGTGAAATATTGTTAACCGATAAGTAAATTACTCAATGAAAAATACCAAATTACTCGTGTCTTATGGACGTATGAAGGTCAAGTAAAGGCGAGTTGTTGAATACATAGTGTAGGAAAAAATTATAGTACGAAAAAAAAACAAATATTCGTCAATTTTTCATACAATTTCAACTAGGTTTCATTGACCACGCATCCGGGCCATAAGTTTAGATTACCACAGGCTAAAAATATAAAAAAATAACACATAAAACGATAAATTACTAAAGGTGTTCCCACACAGCAGTTTCTATAATAAATATAATGTTGTATGTTACATTTTGTTATGTGTCATTTTATAATTATGCTAAGTATTTAATAAATGTTAACTAAGAAAATCTATGTAAAGGTCCAACATTACTTTACTTTCTGCTGTGTGGAAGCACAAAAAAGCATAAAAAAATGTAAGAACTGCCAATAAAGTGAAAGTGTGTCTAAAGGTACCAATAGCTATTGTAATTTTGATTCCATTTTCCGGTCTACTGACTAGCGTTCGGATGACTGTCGTGTTTCTGCAATAGGTCTGAATTGTAAAACTTCTTACCAAACTAGCAAAGCCAGATCAATCTATGGTAATATTATAAAGAGGTAGTTTGTTTGATCGACTTTGAAAATTTTTCACTGATCAAAAGCTACCACTGTCCCAGTGTCATAAGCTCTGTTTTATTGTGAAAAAAGTTATGTGGGAATCACCGCACCTCGTGAAAAAAATAATTCCGATTTCAATTATTATGCGCTTTCCTAATTTTTTATGAATCAATGTAATCAGTATTATGTAATATTAAATATTTATGGCTCATCATAGGAGCTCTATCAGTAACTTTTATTGGCCTTTGATCTTTAATATCTTAAATTGTATCTATAAAGATTCTGATACATCATAGATACAGGGGGTTTCTAATTAGGGGTCAGAGCTATCTAGGCGTTATTATTATTACCATTGACAGTCATCTAAACGCATTATTTGATTGGATGTTCCTGAATGAATGAAAAGTTATGATCAGAGTTAAAATAGTCGACAATCCATTCCAGTACTTTCCATTTCGGCTTAATATTTGTTAAGGTTCATATCAGAACTACACTGCCAATGCAATTATAATGCATAATATATTGTCATGACGTTCGGGTCACATTTTTCTTAAAGGATCTCATGTTATGTTACAAAAATTGTTTTATTTTGTCTTTATGTTTAAAGGCAAACATATCTGATTAGATCAAAGATTGTTATTAATCTGTGTTGTATATTTGTACCTGCATTCATAATCTCATAGTAACTTGTAGGTAAAGATCTTTGAAAAATTACTGTGGAGTTAATTGAACAGTTGGAAGGTTTTCTGGTCTATTGTTATTTATCAGATCAGTTCAGTTATTTATCAGATAACTTTAACGAGAGTTTGTGAATGCAGGGCTAGGTCAGGGGTTGTGTATGTATATATTTATGTAGTTATTTACTTGCCTTGTGTGTTGTGTGCTGAGCACTGGAAGCATCTATAGTATGCCTTAAATGCCATTTGTGATTGAATGCGAGAGTGGTGTTGTACGATTATTGTATTTGTAATTGAATCATATTAGTACATGTTGAGATAGTTAGATATATTCAACAAATAAAGTAACAAATTGTGTATAAAGATTTTGTTTTATTTCTTGTGCAGAATCCAAAAACTATAAAAAAATAAATATTGTAGATAAAATGCAAGTTGTCAGAGTTTGGTCTTATTAGCAATAATATCATCAATAAATATATCACAACAGATTTAGTGTGCGATCATGAATCGTCAAATGTCATTCTGCCGACACCATGCTGCTTTATATACCTTCTGTACTGTTTATATTTGTTGTTTTCTGCTAGCGCCTTCTTGGATTCTTCATCTCTGATTTCCTTCCAAGCTACAAAGTTATCTTTAATCCACAACTCTTCATTGAGGAACTCGTTCCTCTCTTCATCTTCCAGAGCATTGAACTGATTTTGTCCAAGCTTCATATACTTCCTAATTAGGTATAACTTCTCCTCTTCACCATATGGGTGTTTTATAATTATGAACTTCCATAGCCATCTCAAGTACCAATAAATGTATCGAACTATAGTGTATGGCAGGATGATAAGTTGTACCCAAAGAATGTCGACAACCTCTGGTTTTGCATATGCACCTTTAATGTCCATATTTTCCACTATAACTCTTCTTATTATTCTATCTTGTTCTTCTTTCTGCTCTGATTTACTCTTCTTGTTCCCTTTTCTGGAGTTTGCTTCTTTAGTTTCTGCTTTGGCGATTTCTAAAGCCTTGTTTCTATACTTTGGCACTGTCATGAAGTATTTTATAGCCGTATCGTATTTAGACCAAGCACTGTAGTACTGGAATATCGATATTATAGAGATGGTAACGGCTAAAACTATTCGGACGTCGACTTTCGGCGCCATACGCCGGCGGTAGTACCTGTAGTAGTGAGCATAGTACTCCTGCGGGTTATCCAGCATGTAATCATAGTCGCTTCTCTCTTCATCATCTCGTAAAATTTCATAAGCAGTCGCTATCTCTTTGAATTTTTCCTCGGCCACCTTTTTCTCTTCGACACCTCTATGTAAGTCTGGATGAAATCTTTTAGCGAGTTGCCTGTAGCTCCTGCCGATCTCATTTTTGGTAGCCTCTCTGGAGACTCCTAGAACCTCGTAGCAGTTCTCTTTTCCACAATAAATACCTTCCAAGAGATGATCGTGAGCGGAGACCTCGACGATTTGCCATGTTAAATAAAATATTGTACAATGTCTGAGAAACGAATACATTTTCACGTTAATACATTTTAACCTACATAAACTCAAAGATTTGTTACTAGTTGGAGAACTTGAACGTTTTTAAATAATATCTTCGGTGCTCGACTCTACTGCCACGATTGGCTTACGATTACGAATTACGATTTGTAAATAAGCTGTCAATGTCAAAATTAAAATGACTGACTGATGTTGACATTGTTGACTGACAGTCTAACAGTTACAGACCTTTCAATATTTAATTGCTGACTAAAACCAAGATATAGAATAATATTTATTATTATCTAAATCTATTCTTTTCTTTTGTCTAAAACCTATGGCATGGCCATGGAAAGTAAGTAAAGTAACTCGATGATCAAGCATACATCGATTTATTCTTGCACTTGCTGTTGCTGTTTCCACTCAAATCTTGAAACGTTTTAAAGAGCATTGAAACCATAGAATTATAAGACAATATTATTGTCTTATAATATTATTGTCTTATAATTCTATAATTGAAACGATCAAACGATTGATATTCTACAATCTCTGAGCTTGTGGTAATATGGCTGGAAGTTGAATCTCTTGCTGTCTTGCTTGACCGTGTCTGAAACTCGTAAGTCATTCTTTAATTTATGTCAGCGTCCTGCGTCATGGTCATGGATAATTGAATCGAATGTCATTTTTTTTTGTTTGTTATGGCGTTACACGATTAGTGTATTTGCCAGTGTCAAGTATAAAATATTTCAAACTCAAAGAGTTGAATCAAGTTTAAATGATGGTGATGATGATGATGATGATGAGGAGATGATGGGATGAGGATAGTCTTTAAGTAAAGTAGTGGCGCTTTACTCAAACTTTACACGGACTTTTTTGGAGCAACTCGAAAAGTCACTTCTGAACTTTATTTCAATTTCCTACATTCGTAAACATTAACGAACACATAATGGTTATATAATAATCCACCAATATTACACATTATCACTCGAAGAAACACAAGTTTTGGAAATAAAAAAGTGTTTTAAAAACAAAATTTTCACGTTGTCAATTCGATTGCCGCCAAAAAAGTCGAATGTCAATTGTCATACATAGATAATTTTAAAAAAAGTACTAAATGTTGTCAGGTTTTGAGTTTACCCTACAAAACTAGGAATCTTAAATCTTCGAATTGAAATTGAATAAAACTCATCATGTACTTGGCATTATATACATGACTTAAAAACTGGAATCCCAGAGTGTGAGTGCTGTAAACTACAGACAGAATGAAAGAAGCGCCATGCAGACGAGATGGCATTTTTAACCAACGAAAAATAAAAGGAGGATGTTCTTAATCTGAAGTCGACATTTATATATTTTGTTTTCGCTTATTGGCACCGTCTACACTTTGTTTTGTATTTGGATATATTTTCTGAAATGGGTGTTATTTCAGCTTGTTTTTGCAAACATTAATGATTATTGGTGAAAAATTACGAAGGAAAGAAAGTGTTGCCAATTGGCAACACTGATTGAGCCGCCATCACGCTGTTACCGCGTAGGTGTTTGTTTGTATTATTTTGTAAAATCTTGAAACTGGTAATAAATAATGTGTAAAATATGTTGGAAAACGCTATAGAACGTTTTTCCGAAAGTTTATTTTTGTTTCTTACTGGTCGACCTCTTACCGTTAAAGGATTACTCGTGAAAAAGCATACAGACAAACTGCAGACGCACGGAGACTTCAGTTTTCCTAGTGCTGCTAAATCTTGGAACAATTATGTTAATAAATGTGCAACCAGTGCCGATGAGACTTTGCTACAATTAATCAATAAAACTCATGAAGATATTGTAGAAGAGTCAAAAAAGTGGACTTTACAAGTGAAAAATGTGAAGGAAGGAAACGGGCGTGTGTATTTGTTTTTAGAACGACGCAGTGCCATTTCGTTGGGCTTGACTGAAGGCTTAAAATATAATGTGTTTGTATCACAGAGACTACAAGACCGTTGCAAGACAGTAAAGATAGATCCACTTTGTGACGGGAACAGCTGTCTAACCTCTTTGCGCGTAAAATATGTCAGTAAAGTGATAGAGAATCTGTGTTCGATAAGATTGGACCATGAAAAAATGTTTCCGGAAATATTTGTCACATCAAGATCTACCAGCAGCTGCACAGGATTCAAAATCCTTTGTAGTACTGTTGTGAGTGCTAAGACTAGTAAGAAGGAAATGGTAGTCAACGCTGATGACTTTATAAGGTAAGGAATCTTAGGCAAAAAATCCTAAATATCAATATCTGCGTAGTTCCTTTCTATCTACACATCTTGGTTTCCTCTTTCAGTATACATAATAATTAATTGTTTTCATATATCGGTAGAACCAAAAGAAAATTAAATTCAAGCACCATAGATTTTGAAAGCCTAACGGCTGTTCCCAATAACCAATCTATCCACACGATCTGCCCTACCAGAGATTGAGATTTGGCGTTACTTCTAAGGAGCTTATGCCATGGCAAACCATGGATAGATTGGTTATTGGGAACGGCCGTAAGCCAAGAGGCAAAAAACTGATACCAGTTTCCAACCTCCATTTTAATTACCTAGATTAAACTGCATTTCACAAAACACCCCTTTTCTTTTTCAGGTCTCGTCAAGATGACATGACACGCATTGCTCAGCACAAATATGGTGTACGAGTATCTACCGACTCAAAATGGCAAGACTTCATAGCACATCTCGGAGAATCGGATGCGGCGTTTGAGTTGTTACAAATCAAACCTACATCTGTTGTGAAGATCAATTGTGATAATACATCTGGAGGTATAAGTAAAGGTAAAAATGATTTAACTCTTACCTTCTTTAGTTACCAACTTGGTATAAAAATATCCATCATCGGACCCCCATGACTACATAGCAATGATTGTTGCTGTAGACGAAATAGCGAAAGGACAATGTTTGCTAAAAAAAAATTATAGTTCTTTATTGTCAGTCGCATTGGTTGATTAGAAGACATTAGTTAAGCTATTTGAAACTTATCTACATTCTGTGTAGATAAACAGGCTCTTAGTGATGGGTAACAAGTTATTATGCCTGTAAAATACAGTAATCTTCTTCAATCACAGCCAGATAGGTTTATAATAATAATAATGCCCGCACAATCACATACATAGGCTGAAGGCTCTGACCCCTAACTAGGTTTCCCTGTATCTAGGGTATCAGAAACTACGAGGATCGGGGATACACAACACCCAGACACAGAACAAATACTTGCGATTTTTTTTTCAATGCACAAATATTTGTCCTGTAGCGGGAATCGAAGCCGCGACCTCACGCTTCACAGTCGGCTATCTGCCAATTGCGCCACATCGGTCGTCATCGGTCGTTTCACCATGTATATGTTTTTGTATAAAAGAACATTTTCGTTTTCTTCTGTTACAGGTGCGGCTTTTATCCTCTACAACTGTGCCAGATTGGAAACTATAATAAGGACGTATGAAGAGAAAGTGGCAAGGGGAGTTTATCCGCCGTTGCCTGATTTTCACGAAGTAGATTTTACTCTGCTTACTCAAGAGGTAAACAAAATAGTATTTTTCTTCCTCGTTATTTACTTGCAGGGTAGTGTTTGACTATGTGGCTACAAGCCTCCTGATGTTAAGTGATGATGTGGTTGAAGTTGTTACTTTTCTCATGCCTGAAATTAATAATCGATCCAATCCGTTATCCGCGGTTTTGGATCAATATGTCAAGTCATACGATGAAGGAAAACGTGATGAAACCATCGCTTGGTTGTTGGGAATTTTCGAGCGCTGGCTAGATACCATACTCAAGTTAAGAATGTGTCGCCAAGCGCTGATTGATGTGTTCCAGCAGACCCACTTGAGACCCTTTTCCCAATCCAGGTGTAGTGTGATGCCATCTTTGACCACATCGTCACTTAACATCAAGTGACTTGTGGTCAAGAGTCCGATGGCTCAGCGGCCCTAAGTGCATCTTGGCCTCCGAAACGAGAGAGTGCCAGCCACTCTTCTCTATCTTGAGCGAATTCAGCCCAGTTCAGAGTCTAGAGCTCGCGCAGGTCCGCATCCACCGCGTCCTTCCAGCGGTATCTAGCGCGTCCGACCGGTCTACGGTCATTCGGTCGTCCCAAATAAGAACGCTTTGCCGCCCGATCCTTCTCCATGCGGACTACATGGCCAAGCCAACGCAGTCTGCGATTTAATTTTACCGGCCACGTTGGGCTCGTCCACTAGATGGTGTGGTGGTAGAGTGGTTATATATCTTTCAATTTGTTTCAGGATGAATGGAATCTCATATTCAACTACATAATGGGATTCCCCTCCATGCTGGAGAGTTGCATCGAGATCAAAGACAACAAGTGCGAGTTTAAACCGCATTTAATTTGCAGCTTCCTGTGCTCTATGGTACGGGTGTTCAGTCAGTACTACAGGAAAACAAGAATATTGTTGGTGAGTACCTAGATATTTTTTAAAACGTATATTTATGCTGCTAACTTAACAGGACGAGATTAAGCTGATAACACTGGTCAACAAATAAAAAGTAAAAAAATGCAACAGAAATGGCTATACATGCATCAATATCTTTGAAGGTTCCTGAGTTTGGATTATTTATTTATTTGGTAATAGGCGAGCAGCCTAAGGCTGATGTGCCTATATCATGCTGTGTTGAGTTATAGCAATGTCCAAAAGTGCAGACAGTGTCAATTCTGTAGCAAGGAAGCATCGTTTATTCGCAACCACTTGTCCAGTCTGTTTTAAAGGAATTCACTGAAGGTGCCGACACAACGTCTTCTGGTAGTCTGTTCCAGTTGTGCACCACTCTAGAAGCCAGGAAGTGGTGCGCAGTGTTTGATTTAGATGGTGCGCGTATTATCTGCATATTATATACTCTGGAAGATAAAAAATTAGTAATTAGTAAATAAAAAAATCTAGTTAGATTCTCCATAGAAATGCTTAATTCTATTGTTCGCAGGAGCCTAGACAGCACTTAATGCCCGCTGTTTATTCCCGGATGCACATGCTGAAAATCCTGAACGAGACCCTTAAAACCTGCCTCAAAATTTTGAACATTAAAAGTGTTTCGAAAATGTGAAAAAGTGGTTATATCAATAAGTTAAGTGCCATCGCTCGGAACGGTGAAGGAAAACATCGTGAGGAAACTGGCATGTCCTTGAACTGGATTAGTCAAGGGCATGCGACATCTACCATCCCGCACTGGGCCAGCGTGGTAGATTATGGCCCGCTGAGAAACAGCCTGTGTCCCAGCTGTGGGAATGTAAATAGCTGATGGTGATGATGATGAAATGTGAATCTTAATATATATGAGATATTATTTATTTAATTAAGACAGATTATTTAGTTGTAAGTTTTTAAATACATTTTATTAAGTTTACTATATGTATGATCTTAATCCTAAAATCCTAACACTTTTGAAAATGTGAAAATGTGTTTGTTTGTTTCTTTAAAACACTTTTATTGACTTGTAACCAACTAACTATGTAATCAAATCTTAGAAATCAATTTTCACCTACTTCTAATTGTTTATGCAATAATACAAATAGTTGATTGGCCAAAGAGATGACTTATGCTACTTTTTATGCGCGTTTATTGTAAGAATCTCGACACGCATAAAACCGCGGGGCATAAGTATCTAATTTTATTGAAGGAAACTTAATATTTTCAACTTTTCATTACTTATAGTTCGTACTGTTTAAAATCTATTGAACAGTAAAAATAATTCATTCCTATTCACTTCGTAGATTACATCGTAAGAATATCTGTGCTCACAATTTTTATAAATAACATGAAAAATAGACTGAGAAAGATCTGTGATTTTTAATTTTATGTTAATTCCTAGTCAAGTTTCATTTTTCGAAAGTTTTCTTTTAGTGGGACGGTCGGCGACAAAAGTTGTTGATCAAACGCGGGTCAGTTGAGCGATATTTGGTTTTCAATATGCATAAGCTTTTTGGTATGCTCTCTGTATTGCAATACATTGTTTTTTTAAATATTTTCTGTAAGAAACATGAAGTTTTGTCGCTGACCGTACTGTGTTATGTTATGTATTTACTAGTGTTATGTAGTTTCTAATTAGAAACAAGTTAACAGTCATACATTTTAGGTAGGTAGGTTCTAGTATTATATAGGTGTAAGTGCTAGAAACTTAGGTTTCGATATATGCGTGCGATTTCTTTGCAGTGAATAACGCAATATTTTATATCATTTTCAATGTATTTTCGCGTTTCGTATTCCGTGTGTAGCGAGTGAGTGAGTGCACTACAATGCGACGCCGACATGCATTGCATATTACATTATTCAACAAAATAAACCCGAACGAGGGAGGCGAGAGTGCATACGAAAAAAAATGTTTTGTTTGGAAACACTAAGTTCACGTGATTGACCCAGGTATTTTATTGTGAGGAGCGGCGCGCTGCGATTGGCCCGCCGACCGGGCACGAGCGGCGCGGACGTATCACGAAGCGGCGGCACGTCGCGCGTCCGCGGTTCCGCCGACTCGCTCGCTTAGTGTGTTTTTGACATCGTCGAACGCTGTCGTGGCCCTCGGAGCGCTCCGATACTTATTTATAGTTATAAATCGAATAAAGTCGCGTTCGCTCGTGAATACCTGTGCTAACCCCGGATAATAAATATGAGTATTGCTGCTCTGCTCGAAGCTGCTGAATTCCTAGAGAGGCGCGACCGAGGTGAATTGGATTTTCTTTGTTTGAATTGTCAATCGAGTGTAGTATACGCGTCAACATGGCTCCCGTCTATTTTTGCCGTGCCGTAATCAGCTGATTTTGACGGAATGGCAGTGTTGTTTGTTGCAGAGGCGGAGCACGGGTACGCGTCGAGTTTGCCTGTTTATGAAGAGGTGCGGGGTAACACCAGGCGGCCGAAGACCAAGAAATCGCAGGGCAGCAGGTGAGTGCCGGCTTGTGAACTGTTGAATCAACCAGTGCAGTGAACTAGTGAGCCAGTGTTTTGTTGTGAAGTGCGCCGGATGTGTACAAATGTATGTTTTCTGTTCCAGGACAACTCATAACGAATTGGAAAAAAATAGGTAAGTCCTTTCAACTTTTTCTCTGCGAGCGAATGACGTTCGTCAGCTGTTGTTAGGTAGTAAACTCTGTCCCGTACAGTTTCATTACCTTCACTTTTTTTGTGTGTGTTGTTAACGATACGTGAACTTTCCATGATTAAGCATCAACTCTAATGAATCTTACGTATTTATAGACGATAGCGTTTCATTCTCGCGGTTTGATATAATCTTTACACTGAAAGTAGGTTTTATTTATCAGACTAGACTGGTTTAGAGACTAGGCAGCGGTCGCATGGTCTGCCCGCCGGCCGGTGGGCTGGGCACGTGGCGCGGTGACCTTGGCACTCGACCGTAGTGAAGAGTGCACTAGGTATTATATTATTATATTCTATGACAAGGCTAATGAGTAATGAACTACGCGCTGTTACCTAGTGTTGTTAGACTTGTTACCTACTTGGCATTAGACGCGTTTAAAAATCATAAATCTATCGCAGTATTACAGAATCATTATCGTTTGTTTTGTTGGTTCTATCTATTCAGCCGCAGGCTTGCGCGGTGACCTTGCCTGTCGGTCTTAGGAAAGTACAAAGAGCGTATCTAATAATGATACGCGGGTGTGGCTTGTTTTCTAACGCGTATGGTCGTACCACGTATCGCATCGTATTGTTAAAACTAAGGATAGGTCTAGTCCTTTTGGGTGGTCTGAAAACTGCTTTAATAATGGAGCTGGCCACTAGTTCTCATACGAAAGAAGTAGAAGATAACAAGTAGGTTTTATTCTTATCGTTATTCAATTATTTAATGAATGCAGTCCTTCAAGGGGTGTGAAAAGAGTTCATAAGGGTCGCCAACGCCCAACGGGCCGTATGCTTTTTTGCCACGATATTCATAACTGCGCCCCGCGGTTTCACCTGCGTGGACTACACTTTATCGCGATAAAAAGTATTCTATGTCCTTATCCAGGGCTTGAACTATCCCTGTACCAAATTTCATATAAATCGGTTCAGTAGTTTAGGCGTGAAAGCGTAACAGACGTAAAGCGCACGGGTGGGTGCAATTTAGATTTGTAGATACTACCTAATATGGGGCAGTAATTTACAAATCATTGAATTTTTTGTTTTTTTTTGTACTACAATATGTATGTGTTATACATATAAACCTTCCTCTTGAATCACTCTATGTATTACTGAAAACTGCATCAAAATCCGTTGTGTACTTTTAAAGATTTAAGCATACGTAGGGAATAGGGATATAGGGACAGAGAAAGCAACTTTGTTTTATAATTTAGGTACGTAGTGATAGGAATTATGATGTACACATCAGATCGTAATAATAGTTAAATTTAATGAACCCAATAAAGTGGATATTGGTGTCGATTCGGTTTTGCATTCACTAAAACTAAACTAAGTTTGACAGGTCTAATAGTAATGCTGTCCTTTTTTTACTTCAGTGGTTCGAAAAAGACAGCAATATTATTAGAACTGTCAAATTTAGTTTAGTTTTAGAGAATGCAATACCGAATCGACACCAATATGTATGTATATAGCAATGTATGAGTACAGTGTCTATTCCAAAGTCATTTTGTAATGTTGTCCTGATAGAAATCATTTATATGACGTATTAGCCCTAATTGTTATACCTACTTACGATATTCTTCAGCGATATGATAATTTTAAATAATTTATTGAGAGATTCTGTTGTGCATTTCTCTAAAACTTAAACTAAATTTGACAGGTCTAAAAGTATTCCTGTCATTTTCTGACTAGGGAATTATGAAAAGGACAGCATTAATTTTAGACCTGTCAAATTTAGTTTAAATTTAAAAAATGCACATTGTAGAGATAAAGCTTGTAAGTTTATTTGTAGGCAGTAATCTAATGAACTACTGAACAGATTTCTTTTTTTTTTCACTAATAAATAGCTGCTTATTTAAACTTAGTTGGACAGGTCTAAAAGTATTGCTGTCTTTTTCTGACCACGGAAGTAAAAAAGTTTCAAGTCGATACGACAATTAGAAGTGGGTGAAAATTGGCTTCTAAGATTTGATTACATTGTTAGTTACAAGTCAAGCTAATAAAAGTGTTTTAAAAACGGACAGCATTACGTCAAATTTAGTTTAGTTGTAGAAAATGCACAAGAGAACCGGCATCAATCTAAAATTCTCGTGTCACAGTTTTCGTTGCCATACTCCTCCGAAACGGCTTGACCTATTTTGATGAAATTTTGTGTGCATATCGGGAAGGTCTGAGAATCGGCCAACATCTATTTTTTATATTAAATTTTAATTTTTTTTTTAATTTTGTAGTCCACGCTGGTGAAACCGCGGGGCGCAGCTAGTATTAGTATAAATTACAGTAGAGTGACTAGAAACAAGGCTATTTATATATGTTTACTAGATATATATAATGGTGGATGGTACCGGGCGCGTGGCGCAGTGACCTTGGCAGCCGACGGGGTTGGTGGAAACAGTGCACTAAGCCTAATGATATTGATACGCGGGCGTGCCGTACCTAATACCTATAACTAGAGATGCAAATATCGAAAGCAAAAACATCGATGTACACCAAACATCGCCCAAAAAATATCGATATCTTATCGGTGTGTTCCGGCAGCCACAATTGAGAGCCAGTTCCCAATCCAGGTGTAGCGTGACGCCAGCTACGACCACATCGTCACTTAACATCAAGTAGTAAAAAAAATAAAAAAATACCGGGTTTTTTTTTTAATGATCTATCAAATAGTAAAATTTTGTCTATCTATTATTATTAACAATATTATCTATTGCTATTGAATAGGTATGTTTTTAGAATAAGGAAAGTGTAGGGTAGAGGAAATACAATTACATTTAACGTCTTTTTTTTATTTAGTAAAGTTATTGTTGGTTTGTTATTAAGTTTAGTTAGTTATTTAGAAATAGAGTTTAAAAATTCTGCCTAAAGTAGCAAACATGTCAACTAGATGACAAGCAAAAGATCGTATAAGATAACATCGATACATCGACGTTTTGCCATAGTGATGATTGCCGTCGATGTTTTTTTTTTCTGAATCATCGATGTATCGTTTGCATCCCTATAACCCATTTGGCACTGCGGTGTCCTACACTCATCCTACACTACACCGTTGTTACGTGATCATGTGCTTACGTCACTGTCTAACGTTTTTTAATTATTTACTTCGGACATTCAACGTCAAAAGTCGCTGAACAAAAACATTTTTTCTGATTCTCTTTATCATCTTAAACACGAACTCTCGACCGAATCATCACTTAACATCACGTGTATTGTGTACAATAGTCAAAGGCAACATTGTTAGTTGTAAGGAAAAAACAAACCTTACCGATCTACCACGCGTTTGGAAATTCGAGTATGATTCGAGCTACTTTTGTCGCTGACTGTACTACAGTTCTGTCTGAGAACGTGCTCTACCAATATTTTTCGTGATAAATTTTGCCCGTGATATGTTAAGTCTTTTATTTATTTTCTCGTGCGCTTTCGCTTTACTTTACGATCTAATGCCCAAAATTATTGATCGATCTTGATCCGTTATCCGTGGTTTTGGATCGATATGTCATGTCATAATATATCATTTTAGTAGTGCAATGCAATGCTGCCAGCATTTTGGCCACCTTACAGTCTTCTGGAGGCTTACCAAATTTTTAGTGTACTGTGTTTGATTTATTTTTGATATTATCTTAAATATTTTTTTATCTTCTATCCTCTTATAATAAACAAGTTTTTTAGTAGTAATATGTCAAGCCCTAGTACTAAAATGACATTTTATGACATGACATATCGATCCAAAACCGCAGATAACGGATCGGGATCGATTATTAATTTTGGGCGTATGATCGTGAATCGGTTGTCTAACGGCCAGTTTCAATAACATATATTATACAGATACCTACTAGAGATACTTATTTGACGTTACTTATATGGAGCTTGTCTCAAATTTCAATCTCCAGTAGGGCAAACCGTGGATAGATCAGTTATTGAAACCGGCAGTAACTAAAGCGAAGATTCTCCAATCAAAGTATTGAAAATCGCTTCCCATGTCTAAGAAACTGGTTTTCAATACCTTGAATGGATTGATCTCACTCAGGCAAGCTTGACTTAGGCGCCTCCCACATTATTTGCTTTTCTATTCTATTCTATCCCGGGTCGTTGCTAGTAGGTAGTTTTGTATGGCGTAAGAAATAACTAAGCATCGTGCGGTTAATCCCTTTATCCCTTACCAAGACTTACGCTCCAAACACCCGTGAACTCTCGCAATCGCGTTTGGATTTTCACACCGGTTTGCACGTCACGGCTTGAATTCTTGTCGTGACGTCACAGGTACCACCGACCTTATGTGTCATAGAAAACTATAATTACACCCTTGATGATGAGCTCTGACTCCGAAGTCTTCAAACTAGGAATCCTTTTTTTTTTTTTTTTCTTTTTTTTTTATATTATTTACAGGGTAGCGTTTGACCACAAGTCACCTGATGTTAAGTGACGATGTGGTCGAAGATGGCGCCACGCTTCACCTGGACTGGGAATTGGCTCTCAAGTGAGGCTGCCGGAACACACCGATAGGTGCTTGGCGACAGATTCTTACAAGAGGGTGGTAGCTAGCCAGGCGAGTACTAGAAAATACCCAAGCCATAGTTACCAAGCTATGGTTTCATCACGATGTTTTCCTTCATCGAAAGCTCAAGCTCATTGTAGGATTCGAACCCACGTCCTACGGATCGCAAGCCGACGTCACTACCACTGAGCCATCATCGCTATATAATCCTTGTATCTTTAACCGTTCTGAAGCCCTATTTCCAAGAGTCAAAATATCCAACCAGTCAATGTGTCCAAGAAGCCAGTAACCTGATTAGGGACGGTTTTATAAAAAAAATCTGTCTTGCCATGGACCACCAACTGTTTGGAGGTAATGTTGCCTCTGCTACGCGCGTCTTACCATACGCTTTTACGCTTACGAGACGACTACGCTTAAGATCGTGTGCGGAAAGCTTTACTCTTATTTTCGCTCGCTTTACTCTCTTGCGTAAATGCGTACACCGAATCCGTCATCGGCCGAAGTATGCTCGGGCGTCATCGGCCGAACTCGGCCGATCAAATCAAACGGAAGTAAATGAAAGAGAGCGCATACACTGATACTACCGACGTCGTCCTTTGACGCCCGATAACGGACGATCAACTGACGAGTCCGAACGTGTTTGGATTTTTTGTCAGTTTTACCGGCTTCTTTCTGCTATCGAGTCGTTATTTGGATCAGAATGGATATTGAAATGTTAATTTTCTAAAAAATACATTTCTTCGAAATCCTCCATTTTTAAAAACACGTCTGTACTCTGTAGTTGCACAGTTCAGACTTCATAAGTTCTACCGACAACGGCCGTTATCGTCTGCAGTGTATTCAGTTGAACGTCCGAGTTACTCGTCCGAGTAGTTCTGTCCGTCATCGGCCGACAAAATCGGTTTTGGTGTACGCGTACTGTTACTTGGATTGCGACTCGCAACGCACGTCATTGTGTCGACTCATCACCATCCTCAGCCAGAAGAAGTCCACTGCTGAACATAGACCTCCCAATAAACCCTCCCAGCGACTCTTACAATGTCGTCGGCCCACCTAGTGGGAGGCCTACCTACAGAACGTCTTCCGGTTCGTGGTCGCCACTTGAGAACCTTTCTTCCCCATCGGTTATCGGTACGTCGAGCGATGTGCCCTGCCCATTGCCACTTCAACTTGCAAATTCTGAGAGCTATGTCGGTGACCTTTGTTCTTCTTTCGACTCGTCACTGTCGCTTCTTTAATATTCTCGGGTGCTACCAGGGACTGATCTAGAGTATCAGAAACTTGTGAAACCCCAGACGCGCTACAAATGTTTTCATTTGTTTCTCCAATGCACAAATGTTTGTCACGCAACGGGATCGAATTTTCACGCTTCGCCGTCGTTCGTTCGCCTTTCCCGCAGCGTAGGTCGTTGCGAAATGTTGCCAAGTCAACCAGAACTGTTTCAATAGAGACCTCTTGAAGTCACACGCACTCGCAGACAGTCCCCCGTGTTGATAGAAACCTTGTTTGGTTAGGTCGCAGGTCGTCCGCTTGCGAAACAACGCGTCTGTAGGTATAGGTACTCGACAGTGCTTCCCTTAAACAAACATCACTTACGAACTACGTAGCCCACAGGCTTTCCATTCGTACTATATTATCGTGCTATATATATTTCATATTTCATACTACATATTTCATCTTTTTCTATATTAAATGTGTCTGGAATGGAACGCACCCGCAACTAAATTGCTCTGATTCCTATTTTTTATAAAATAATTAAATCTCTATGGTCAAACCGCTGAGTAATAATTTATAACAAATACAAATGAAAAAATAATGTTCAAAAATAAACGAGCACTATTTTCTTCCCCTACATTTTACTAATTTTACCATAATTTTGAGCAAAAGTAAGACAAGACTAGTAGGTAGGCGTGCCCCTAAAATTCAAATCATTTTTATTCAATAGGATACATTGTGATCACTTTAAAACGTCAACATAAAACTAGCTACGCCTGTTCCAACCTCCTTACGCCTTCAAAAGAACAGGCAAGAAACGCCCGGGAGGTAATTTTTATGGCGCGATCACATTGTCAATTTTATTCTTATTATTACTAATTGATTGAATTGGAGCAAGTTCACTAAAATTCCAAGCTTTTTTTTTGTCGTCTAATAGTTCGATATTTTTTATATAACTTTACTAATAAGATTTATCTTGTTTGGTTGTACTGTACGCATTGGGATATGGGAACATGAATATTAACGAGTTGCGGGAACACAACCAAAACAGACCAGACCCCACAAGCAGCACCCGTTCACTGGAACCTCTATTGCTTCGCCATTTTGCCGTGGCACAAAAAATATAATAAACCAATTAAAATGGCAAAATTTTATGCTCCGATCAAAGACGATACAAAAGAACGATAATTAATTTGAAATCGGACAAGTTGTCTCAAAAAAATATTTATAAATTAGCCGCTAAGTTGCCGGCTAGTTAACGCAAATTAACGCTGTTGGCGCAGACGCGAGGATCCGCCAGAATCCTTAAACAATTGGGAACAATAGAGATTATATGTTTGATGCTATAAAAGCCAGACGCCGCACCTAAGTCTGAAAATTTTCAAGCCTGCGTCGACTTTGTAAGTACTTTTGGGCCTTATCATATCTGAATTGGTTTGCCATTGACCGCTGTCTCACCTTATTGAAAATGCTGACGCGTAATCAGTAGTCTACACGGAATATATTGCCGATATCGACAAAATTGCTACAAGGCACCTCCTTCTATTAGTCAAAGAGAGAGTTAACAATCTAAGCGTAGCGTGGTGCCATCTTTGACCACATTGTCGTCACTTGACGTTGGTTGACTGGTGGTCTTGGTAGGTAATACATATCATCATTATATTTATCGTTGTCTAGTACCCATAACACAAGTTTCGAGCTTAATTTGGGGCTAGGTCAATTTGTGTGCAATTGTCCCCGATATTTATTTATTTTATTTATTATTATTATCACTATTGAGAATCGGCTCTTCTTAGACAGAGTGAGAGAGTGTGGGGTATAGTCTACACCAGAAGAGCAAGTCTCTTGCCCAATTTCGAACATCAACAGTTCATAATCCTGTGTGGCGACGCACTGAGATTTAAACCATGAGATTTTAGATGTTAAAACTCTGTATGCCCTGTAATTTCACTGGTGAACTAAACTCTTTTTAGTTTAGAAAACATTTTTACGTTCCGGTGCTCGGCGCTCGTCATTGAGCTGCGGTCCCTTGTATACTTACATGCCGAATGTTCGAATGTTCGTGCTCACATCGAGTGAATGCTTATGTCAGTCTCCACCTTCAGCTATTCCGTCGCTATCTAGTGCTGGTATCCAAGTCATGCCGTCTCATAGTAAGTAATATTGCAGCAGATTAGGCACTGTATACCTACTGGATAACCTTACAGTGACCTTATATACTAACTAGAATGCTCTATCTGGCCGAGGCCGCGTGCATTGATTACATAAGTCACAGCACTTCTATTGCCTAGGTATTCTAGGTATTGACATCGTACGACGTAATTTTAGGTATTGGATCTAGATACGATTGAAAATTGATGTGAATTGTCCGGCGCAAATATGGGAACGGAAAAATCGCTTTGGGCAGGATTTGAAGTTACTACTTTATTGTATTGTCATGTTCGAGTAGGCAAGTACGTTGTCATTGTTAAGCGCTTTAGACCTTTGGTTTTTAGTCAGATCCTCTAACTCGTAACTAGAATTCCTTGTATCTATCACAACACTTAGACATAAGAAAGACTTGTGCTTCATTCAATCATCATCATCAGCCAGTCTCAGTCCATTGCTGAACATAGGCATCGCCCAAGGTATTTCGGATTGAAGGGCATTTCAATTTCAAGAGGGATGAGAGTGGCACTAATCTCTACTTTCCAAGCGTAATAACGCCTACCATCAAGCTAGCAGTACAAAAAAGAACTTCAAAGATTCATTATACGACAAATAACTTGTTTGTACTATAAATAAATTCAATACCAGCTAACTAAGTCAATGCAGATACTTACAAAGCTAGCTAGTAGCTATATACCTACCTGCTACGAATCGATTACTCGTTGACTGCTATCTGGATCTGCTAATACCACTTAATTAATATTGTAATTATCTAGCCGTAGGGCTTACACCGACTTTCACAGTGCTATCCGCAGTATCGATAATTCCACCTTTCACACATTAATCGATACAGAATCGGAATAACTTTTAATGATTAGCCATTTTCTATTCTTATTTGCGGTTTCACCCGCCATTTTTTCCCATTTTTGACCCCTTAGGGGTCGAATTTCAAAAAATCATTTTTTAGTACACCTCTATGCTGTGCATCAAGACAAACATACCCTCCAAATTTCAAGTTTGTACGACCAGCGGTTTAGCCTGTGCGTTGATATCAGTCAGTCAGGACTTTGATTCTTATATTTATATGTTACCGGAAATGTATGTAATCCGTTATTGTATACAATTCACATATATACATTATACATCATATATATATTTATTTATTTTTAATTTACATTATAGTTTTTGAAACAATATTTTACACAAATTTCCTAAATAGCTTCGGAATTGCATAAATTTCCTAGATTTCATACATTTCCGGTAACATATATAGAAGATGGTACGGAAAACGGAACCCTTCGTGCGCGAGTCCGCCTCGCACATGGGCAATTTTTTTTTTGTATTTAATGAGATTTGGCTAGGGGTGCAGCTATGCTAGCGCTCTGCCGATACCTACTGCCCTGCGTAGTGTCTACACGTAAATTCATTATCATTTACATGGTTTGCGTTGTCGAGGCGCCCCATTGTTCTAGTTCTAATAATGGGTGTGCGCATGACGGCTTGATTTACTGCCTAGATGCCTAACAATACCTTGATACGTACACTCGTGTTTGTTGATATCTGAACTGTGTTCCTGTATTATTACCCGCGCATAATTGACATTGCATTACTCATAGTTAGGTTTAATGAATTTATTTTCTATACTATAGAAACCTGGGCTTCATCTACGTACAAACTTTGATGACACAGGAGACAATTCTAACACCGATGGCTCAGCGACCCAGTGTGTCTTGGCCTCCGAAACGAGAGAGCGCCACCCTCTATCCTGAGCGATTTCAGCCCAGTTCTTTGGAGTTTGCGTAGGTCCACTGAGTTTTCATTTTGCACTTCTAAAAATCAAACTATGTTTTGTTAGATCTTTATGTATGTACTTTCCTTTTTCGTTGCTTGTACCAACTTTCTTACACCAGCAAAAGAACAGGCAAGAAATACTCGACTGGTAAATTTTTGGACGCAATCGCATTTCACAAATAATAATTAATTCGTATTTAAGTTTTTTATCTATCCTCATTTACACGTGCCTCGTTTATGTATCGTTAATTTGTACTTAGCAGTCATGAAATCAATGTCCATTCGTTGCAATAGCTGAAACACGTGTAGTGTGTGATTGCTTCAGTACACCTATCGGTGTGTTCCGGCAGCCTCACTTGAGAACCAGTTCGGCAGTGTACGTGTACCGTGACACCACCTTCGACCACATCATCACTTAAAATCAGGTGACTTGTGGTCAAACGCTACACTGTAAGTAGGAAAAAAAGGTGAGGCGTAAATCTTTATCATCAGTACTAATTAGAAAAGGTAAAGTTTTTTTGTATGTTACGGCTTTATTGTCTTCTCCACATCGAAGTCACATCAATAGGTTCAACAACCATGTAAGAGCTCATTCTAAACCTACAATATCATCGGCTATTCTCTAAGATTGCCACTATCTTCGCTTCTTGGAATCGTGACTGCCTATAAAGTGCCTACCACTTCTAACTTTCATGAGATGTCGCTACGCAAAATGTACACGCCATTTTCCAATACAATTTTATCGGGAACAACAAATATGAATAAATTAACAAAGATATAGACTAGTATTGTAAACGTGCTAATTACTTCTCAAGTGGCGAAATGGAGTGCAGTTCTCTGATATTGGTTGCATGAATTAAGACTAAGTGGTCCATGTATATGCTATGTCAATCACCATGATTCATAACTAGTTGTTCTCTGCGTGGACGTGGACAATGTCGTTTCTCCAGGGTTCAAACTATCTCCATGCCAAATTTGGTCATGTTCTGTTCAGCAGTTTAGGTGTGAAAAGGTAACAAATAGGGACAGATACTTTTTGAATTTATCAACGTTGTTATACGTTTTGTACTACTGATCGGGGCAACGTCCACTAAGTACGGATGTCGTGTTGCCATACTTCTTGTTGTCCGATGGTGGAAAGGGGATGGTAAGGAATAAGGTTAAGTACACATTTGACAGGCTTTCAATTACCACTATCAATTTTACTTCGCCGCTTCCCTCAAGGAAAATATACCAATACCAATAAATTCATCAACATAATGATGTAACATAACAAGCGGGATACAATTCCGGAAACCGTATTGTGGAGCTATTTCTAAGAATAGCTAACGATCCGAAACGTCATTGACTTGTTAGATAAAGTACCTTTTCAGGTAAGGATCTTCCCACCCCGAACATGCTTAAGGTGGTTGCTTGCGGTCAGCTAAGCACGCCAGCGTCAATAGATGGCGTTGTTGTTCTAATATAACGCATTTTATTTTATTATGAATAAACAGGTGCCTATTATTCTAAAGTAATATGTTTACCGCTAATGGCGTAATATGTTTAATGTATCCAACTATATTTCAGATGTGTTTTAGTTTTCAAAACACTTTTATTTGTGCCAAACAATATCGCGGTAGTAATGTATGGCAGCAGAACTACTCACTCACACATCCATACAATGTTCTTGTTGTACACGAAACTATTTGCTAATTTCGTCCTTCCAATTACTGTATAGGTTGGACCAGTGGTCGAAACTCTCAGTAGTTCTTTGCTTCTAACGAGGTTCCGAGTTCGATCCCAGCCTCAGGTTTTTTTGTAATTTTCTTTGATATTATTATTTAAATTTAATAATCACGCTAATATTACAAAGCGATTTTTTTGCGTGAGTTGTGTTCTTTGTTTATTTGTGCGTCAATCTTCTCGTCGCAACGCCTGAACGGATTTGGATGAAATTTAGAATGGAGATAGCTTATACATTGTATTACTTATACTCTCTACTCTCCTACCAATAAAGACATTGGCTATTGTAATACTTTATTATAAAACAATCAGGATTATTTATTACATAGTATCAAAATAAAAAACAGTAAATCACCAATAGTCTTTTTATTTACACATTCTTAAAATATTCAATAATTCATAATACTTCGTCAATAAAAAGCCCTGTTGGTCGCACAATTTTTTAATTTTTTCCATCAACAATGTTCTGGCCACAGACTCGTTGTGTTGGCCATAGGTATGCCATGTCATTGGTCACAATATTGTTTTATACAAAATGCTCTTGATGTGGTTGTGGCAGGGTGTTGTCGCTTTTCGTTTACATTTATCTTCTAATTTGTATCACAACCTGGCCATACGAAAACCACGGATTCATGTCTACTAAAGACTACTAAAAAAACAAACATGAGTTTGAAAAACTAACCATTCCAAATTGGCTGGCGGTGAGCCTGTCGCATTTATATGTACTAATAACGAGTAAGTGTATAGTGTAAACATCATTTTCATGTTGCCCTATGGTCAGATGTTCGATTGCTTTTATTTCCTCAGTTGTTTTTTGGAAGGCTGGAAGTTTTGAGAAACATGCTTCTTTCAAATCTGTTTCCACTATTGGTTCATTTGGCTCTTGTGTCTTTGGGCCATAATTGTGATCAGGTTTGGCCTTGGGGGCAAAAAGCCGTCTTCGGATGTATGTTTTTCGCCTTGCGTGGGATTTCTCTTTTTGAGCAATGTATTTTTTGAAGGTGTGTCCAGTGCTATGTGCTGTGTGATTTTTCCAGGAACTTTTATGCCACTTAAGACCAGTTGAGTGTGTAAGTCCTGTAATAAATAGGGATACAGGTAATTTCTTTATATGGGTGTGGATAGCCAAATCCCAAATATAGGGATTATACAAAATGGTCAAACATGTTACTGCAACAAGCCAATTTGGGGTTATGTTTTCATAAACCGAAAGAACTTATATGTTCATATATGTACATTTGTATTATAATTAAGTGTATTTATTTACCTTTTGAGTTCTCCGTGGTGTCGTTTAATTTGTCCTTGAACTCGTTTGCGACTTTTCCTGGGGCCAGAGTAGTGATGATTATTGTAATCTTTTTTGAAATTCGTGGCTCCATGTCGGTTTCGAGAAACTCTTTTTCTTTTTTTTGTTATGGCGTCACACGTTTAGTGTATTTAGATTGAACCTTTCCCCACAAATAAATATGCTCAAGACACTCATGAAGTTTTTTACCACATTATAATAGTTGTATCATTTGATAGCCGATGGCATTTCGACAAGACTGCGTCGTTTTGACAAGTTTTGGAAATAAAAAAAAAATTTTCATGTTGACAGTTCAATTGAAGCCATTTGCTGCGAAACACATCTAATCGTATGCTTGGTGTACGACACTGTCACCATTCACTCACACATTGACAAAATTAACTAACAATTTCAATCATATTTATTATAATAATCTACTATTTTATTCAGAAAATTATGATTTACCGCAAATAAAGTTCAAAATAAATGCCAGTAGCTATGATTTCAGTGTTAAATTATGCTCCATTTGTCCATAAATGGAAATATTCATTTGTATGAAAATCGAACCACCTTAAGGAGTACCGAACCCTTCGCACGAGGAGGGAATGTTTTTGGCAATCGGATGTTTTCACATAACCTTTCAATAATAAAGCTAGGTTTTGAAAGCGCGAGTTTTTTTGTAGACCTACTGGAAGTCTACATTAACTTTAATCAGACCGTTCAGCCAGCGTTAACGGATAAAGCAACCAGTCGTCAAATTCTCTGCTGGCATACGCTGACAAAGCAGGCAGTCGTCAAATTCTTCGCAGACTTGTTTTACAAATGTCATGATTTCTTATTGAAAACTCTACTTTATCTGAGTAAAACATGCCCTATGACATTCAGGGATAATGTAGCTTTCTGTTAGTGAAATAATGTTTGGAATCGCTTCATTAGTTCTGGAGAACATCCCCCACATATAAACAAACAAATTTTACCCAATCTTTTTTATTGAATTTTGATTTCATTCTCAGATACTATAGTGCCACTCCGCAGTGACCGCATCTCGCGAATGTCAAAGCCACACTAAACAAGGTGTGCGGATTGCAGTACAGTTCAGTAGAACAGTGTTCGAATCGCGAAATATAGAATGATGTACATACATATTTTTATATCTATGCATCACGTTCGCGTGGAATTTTCTTATAACGCTTTAGGTAGAAAATATAATAGTGATTGATGAAATGTTACGTTACGTAAATGCGGCATTGGATGATAAAATATTTTTTCCCCTCAGAAAGGTTTCCCCAAACCACATGTGGTACCCGGTATTACGTCGTGTTTTGTTACGTTATTTCGCTCGGGTCCGCACTTAGCGTTGGGCTTAGTTTATCTAGGGTACCTGGGTACCTGACATCTTGTCTCTTTATTTACTGTGACTCTAGTCGACAAAATACACGAAACTATGATTATTTCTTTTTCTAGGACAAAATTTATTACTACATTTTTTTGACTTTCGCTAGGGAAGGTAATAATTTATCACAACGCGACCCGCCTTTTGGCTTCGCCCGCGGGAATGTTGCCGTTTGATATTTTTTCATGCAAACCCTTCATGTTCTATTTTATCCCTTATGGGATGATTAGCAAAAGATCCTTTTTGATAACAAGCCTTGTACCACACAATCCATATTATACATAAGTATATTCCAAGTTTCAGGTTCCTAGGATTTACCATTTAGGCTGTACATTGTCTATCAGGAATATCTTTTACTAGAAAAGCTCATCAGGACACAATATTTTTTTAATTGAATCTTTGCTTTTTTTTATTTATTTATTTGAGTATCAACACAATGTACATTAATGTGAATTAAAAAGTAAAAATCTTGGATGTATCAAGATAAATGCCATTGCACTTATAGATGCAGACTGCTTGCATGTACAATATGGCGGCGAATTACATATATAACTGAATCAAAAGATGTAAATATTGTAAAAAATAAATACATGGCAAAATTAAAATTAATTCATTAAAATAACACCAGAATTAAAATAATAGCAATTTTTTTTTTGTTTTGTTATGGCGTCACACGATTAGTGTATTTGCCAGTGTCAAGTATAAAAGATTTCAAACTCAGAGAGTTGAATCAAGTTTAAATGATGATGGTGATGCTGATGATGAGATGATGGGATGAGGATAGTGTTTAAGTAAAGTAGTGGCGCTTTACTTAAACTTTACACGGACTTTTTTGGAGCAACTTGAAAAGTCACTTTCACAACTTTATTTCAATTTCCCACACTCGTACACATTAACGAACACATAATAGTTAATAATCCACCAATATTACACATTATCACTCGAAGAAACACAAGTTTTGGAAATAAAAATAAAATTTTCACGTTGACAACTCAATTGCCGCCAAAAAAGTCCATCATAATAGCAATTAAAAATTCGTACAAAGTATTAAAACATATTGAACTATTAAAATTATAAAAAATAACAATAACTTTTTTTTTTACTACTTATAGGTAGCGTTTGACCACAAGTCACCTGTCGTTTTATGTTGTAAAAAAAAAAATACTGAACTAAAAACACACACATTTTGTAAATCGAGTATGATCAGCTACTTTTGTTGCTGACTGTACAAAACAAACCTGTGAAATATTATACGGCCGGTTTCAATAACGGATCTATCCACGCCTTGACATAAATTTGTCATTACTTCTATGGTTATGCTTAGGTTAAGCTTATTGGTCAAATTTCCATCTCTAGTAGGGCAAGTCGTGGATAGATCGGTTATTAAAAACCGGCCGATAGAGAACTTTCCTTTTGTACTTTGTTAAAATTTATAATGCTACTTCTGGTTGTTGCTGACGGAAACATTTGTTACTGCCTACCCTAAAGGCACGATTATATCACAGTATATAAAGAACAGTAGGTTAGCTAAGGCCGCTCGACGAGTTAATTGCCTACTCTTGCGGTGACGCATAGGCGGCGCGTTCCGTACTGAGTGCATGGCCGCGGCCCCGGCCGCCTCCTTTCGTTTATGTGATTGTGTGCGTGAAAAGTGCGTGCGTACACGGTGCCGCTACTCACGCACACATTCAAACCGGCGACGGCCGATTTGTATGAAGCTGAACTACTACTCCTTTACTATGCCTAAAGGCACGATTATATTGTTTTAACGTACTACAGTTTCGAGATAGAGGCATGTAGCGGGTCACATAAATCTTCTCGCTTTCGTTTCCCCATCAAACAATGTTCCAAATGCTTATACATCGTTAAGGAATTCTTCACGCCCGTTCGAAATCTCTCTCGGTCGTCTGCGCGTACGCACGGTCGCCGACCGCAGCACAGCGTTCTTGCGAGATCGTAATCTGCGTTCCGTGATTATAAATCTGTGGTATCAGGTATCGAGGATCGATATCGTAACTAGTTAATCGCTGGAAATTAAGGCTAGAGCAAGCCATTTTTTGTAATTATTGCCTTGACTATCTTCAGCGATTTTTGGTTACAACCCGTACAGGTTTTGATTGTTTACAAAAAGTTTTCGTCATCCATAACTCGTTAATATTCATGTTCCCATATCCCAATGTGCACAACCAAACAAGATAAATTTTATTAGTAAAGCTAATTAAAAAATATCGAACTATTAGATGACAAAAAAAAAGGTTTCGGATTTTAGTGAACTTGCTCCAATTCAATCAATTAGTAATAAGAATAAAATTGTCAATGTGATCGCGCCAAAAAAATTACCTGCCGGGCGTTTCTTGCCAGTTATTTTGCCGGCGTAAGAAGGTTGGAACAGGCGTAGCTAGTTTTAAGTTGACGTTTTAAAGTGATCACAATGTATCCTATTGAATAAAGTACTATTGACTTGACTGTTGTGATAAAACCTGAGAAACTTCGAAGCAGGATCGCGTTCAACAAACTAGTTTACACGGTATACCTACTGTAACCTGATCTCTTGATAGTTTTGTGACCTTCATAGGTTCCATATTAGGTCATAGCTCACGCAAAGCTGGTTGCTTTGTCACTGGATTCGATAAATGAGTTTTATGGATCTAAAAATTTTGTGATTATTTAATCCGCAAAGAGATTTCTTACAGGATTTAGATTAAAATAAAAAATAGTCTATGACACTCAGGGATAATGTAGCTTTCTAACTGCGACAGGATTTTCAAAATCGGTTTAGTCGTTCCGGAGATTAACCGTAACACATTTTCAACAAAATATAACTCTTTATATTATTGTCAGTAAATAGATATACTAGAAAACAGATATTTATTTTCCTATTAAAATATCCTTATTGGAGGCACCAAAGCAAATCACTCAAATTTATTTTTCCGAGTTTGCGTGATTTGTAACCATAATTCTCATAAATTTTGTAACGCCGATTTCCGCCTATCCTGCTTCCTATAGTAGGATCCTCTTAAATATCATAAACGTGAAAGTTTCTGAGTTCTAGCTGTTTCCCGCGGTTTCACCCGCGTGAACTACAGTCAAGCGCCATAAAAAGTATCGTATGACCATCCCCAGGGTTCAAATAATTAAAATAAAAGTAGCCAAGTTACTCCTTATAACATTAACTATCTGCGAGTGAAAGTCCCGTCAAAATCGGTCCAGCCGTTTTAGAGATTAGCCTGAACATAAAAAATCGTGCAAATCTGTTTAGAATTGGTGAAGGGTATGGAAGACAATAATTTTGATGAAGTTTGGTATGGATATAGTATGGACGCTGGGGACCTGAAAAAATGTATATACAACTCAACAACGAGTCCTTCACAAATTATACGCCCATTGAAGCGCTGTCATGAAATATAATATACCACAGCGTGTTTATACTATAAACTTTATAGTATAGACGCTCTATGATTTTAGCCTTAATGGTATGGAGGCTAGATTACCTACATTATAATTCAAACAGTCGTTACGCAATACGGCCGATATTATTCTGTGACATAGTAACATAAAACTGTTTACATGCTTCGTGCCACTATACCACTGATATACGTTACAGTATTACCTTTATCATTAGGGTATGTGGGGCACGGGCCCAGGGCCCCCAGTCTTATAGGGGCCCCGAAATGCTGAAACACGGATAGCCATGACATTTTGTCTGTTTAATCATTTAAAAATCTTTGTTCTTTTTTGACTTGCAAATGCCCGTTGCCAAGTGATGATGCGGTGGATGGCACAGAGGCCTAGAGGTCGCCCGTTCACCCTCGCCTAAAACAACGCATAATTTACAAAACATCGCGATGATTGATTGACTTCAGACTATAATGTAATTAAATTTGAACTACAAGTTGGTATAAAAATGAACTTTTTTTGCTTTCAAGGCCCCAAAGTTTGAGTGCCCAGGGTCCCTGCGTAACCTAAGACGGCCCTGTTGTTTCACGTCCCTATTCGACTGTAACGGTTTTAATGGTCCGCCTGTTACGATACAAACATGTATGTACATGTGTAGAGTACCTAACCTTCAATCTGATCGAATGTGATTACTGATTAGTCAGTGAAAATATGACATCACTATTTCTGTACATTACATGGTTGCTTGCGTTTAAGAGGACGCCATGATAAACAATGAATCTGAAATTAGCTCCATACAAATACGCAAGCGAGCTGACTAATGCCGTAGGGTCGTATGCGTCAAAAAAAAGGTTTTTTTTAGTTTAAAATTAATTTTTTAGAACTAAACCCCTTAGTTCTTTGAAGAATGTGTATATATACCATACGAAAAAAAAATTCAACTCGTAAATCGGTTTTGTATGCCTGTAAAATGAAAATCTTTTTTTGTAGAGGGCAGTTTTCGATCACTGTTTCTCTGCTAGGAAAGTTAACCAATCGTGTTATCTTTCCGACAATTTGATGTCAAAAGCATGATGATGTACATAAATATTAGCTCTGTATCTTTTGTGATTGCTGAAAAAGGAGATCCCTGCAGCCAATATTGCCAATTCCTCGTCTACTGCTGTTAGTCTTTTGTCTCTCTATTATAAGCTTGGGTAGCGATAACTGGAGACTCGTTATTGTTTGATGTGAATTAATGAGTACTTATGTAACCGAATATAACGAGCCGCTTGGGTTCTCTGTTGAAACTCGTAAAGTAATGTGTTCCGCCATTGAGCCCCATTTCTTTGTTGAGAAGCGTTTGAATTGGAACCTTTTCTATGGCTTTAAGTTATGCGTCTTGTACTGTACACTCGTAAATCTCAACGCTGTGTAGGTGTCAATTTACATTTTGTATAGGTATTAGGTACTATATATATCGTAGCATTAAAATCAAAAGTTACAGTTTTATGTTTCTATGTAGGTATGTACCTCTACCTACCTATAACGTCTGCGAGGTAGTGTTGTGAACATGACCCTGGTTTGTAGTGAGCCTAATTTTTTTTGTTGCCTTCTTCGAGGTCGTTTGCAAACTGCCTTTTACTTTTAATATTTAATTCAATACATATTGAAACAGAAATATTTTCAAGCAAAGATTAAAAATAAAAACATTCACACTTAATTTAACAAAATGCGACAGTAAGTCTCTATGCCTCTCGGTATGTTTGTAACCTGTTCATGTCTAAACTGCTGAACAGATCTTGATGAAATTTGGTATGGAGATAGTTCGAAGTCTTGGAAAGGACATAGGATAGTTTTTATCCTGATAAACTGTACTTCGAGAGTAAAACCGTGAGGCACAGCTAGCTAGCTAAAATAAAATAAAAATAAAATGTAAAGGCTAAAAATCTCAAAGAATTCTTTAATGAAGCTTAGATACCTCTTAAGCTTATTTCCGAATCAAGCGTCGGGGGAAGACGAAACAATTTGCGAAATTCCCTCCCGACGCGAAAATAATCTCGTTAAAATTATGAAGACTGCTGCGAGAGAACCTTATCGATTTGTACTAAACAAACTAACGACGACTTCCCAAGAATACTCGGTTCCAGGAAATGGTAAAAATGTGTGTAACAATTCAACGCGACATGTCTGGATGCAGTGACGTTGCTAGTGCTGGACGCGGGGGCAGCTGCTTGTGCTTGGGGTGCAAGACTCAAGTGGGTGCACCCACAAAGCTGCGGGTGCTGGGGCATGGTCAACGAGCTAATTTGAACAAAATATTCACTAACAACGCAGGCTGACCGAAAATATTGCTACCTAGTATAATACCTATCTATCTATCCTGCTATATTTGTCACACTTACCCCGCGTTACACACGACATAGCTTCGCATAGCTAAATATATTCTACCGTGAGAACCTGTAGGAGACCACAGATGTCTGCGTGAATTTGTTGTTATACTATCTTATATTACAGCTACTGTCTGAAAAATATCATACTCTTTTAACTCTATTTGTACATATTTTCTTTTCGTATTAAATAAGTTTTGGGGGGCGCCAAATCCAAACCGTGCCCTGGGCGCCATGACTACTACGACCCTGCCTGGATGGCCGCGCCGTGGGCGGCGGTGGCCACTTACCACGCTCGCTCACACGCCCACACAGCTTGGAGAAAAATAAACACTTACCAGTCTCCGGTAGCACAAAATATAATAGCGCAAGCGGAACCCTAAAAATGCGCCGCAATAAATCCCGCAGCACTATCGTAAACTGTTACGAGCCTATCTAAGTAGGTGGGTTCTGTTAAAATCTTCTTGCTACAGCTTACTAAGGCGAGGAAGGGCGTGCCGTTTCTGGACAGCGCTCGCCATCCCATCTCTTCACTTATATTCCACTCTCCACTTAATAAGCGAAATTAATAATCGATCCGATCCGTTATCCGCAGTTTTGGATCTATATGTCATGTCAGAATATATCATTTTAGTACTAGGGCTTGACATATTACTACAAAAATGACATATGACATATCGATCCAAAACCGTGGATAACGGATCAGGATCGCTTATTAATTTCGCTTATTAAGCGGACTTCGGGCATAATGGTACAGTCAACGACAAAAGTCGCTAAGCAATAAGACACTTTTCGATTTTATTTTTCATCTTAAACAACAACCTTCGACCGCATCGTCATTTAACATCAGGTGAAATAAGACACTTTTCGATTTTATTTTTCGTCTTAAACAACAACCTTCGACCGCATCATCATTTAACATCAGGTGAAATGTGGAATGGAGATAGCTTAGACCCTGGATTAAACACTTTAACACGTAAGCTACTTTTTATCCCGGTAAATTTGAGATATCGGGAAAACGTGCTGTGTATTTTGCACTGATACAATTCGCGATTTTTAATTATTTTCTATTTTGTCTGATAACTTCCCACTTTGCCCCAATAATATGACGTAATTTGCAACATTTCTCCCCATTACCTGGCTGACGTTGCTAACTGCGAATGCGTACTAAATGGCTTCTTAACTTTTTTTCTTATTAGTGAAGTAACTAATCAGTGGCACTCAGCAGTTTCCATTAAGCTGGAGTAAGTGAGCGTCTACAAATAAATTGAGGTCCATTATTTTAATTTAACCGAAACGAGAATTACGGTAGACATTTCCAATGGAGCCGGTCACGGCCGACACTTTGTTTTATAGAATTAGTGATGTTGTAAATGCCTTGGGAATGGGACGGTGAGTCGTTTGACAGCGAGTTTTGATTTGACAGTTTTTTTTTTACCAGGCAATGTAGTTCACGGCAATTTCTTTTTCTTACAGCGCACGTCGAATACGGCCTCTGGCCGTCTTACATTATTCGCGCCCGTCTGATCGTTCCTAAGGTTTTCCAATAAACCAAGCCGCGCCAGACCAAACGACCCACTGTGGGACCGAGGTGTTCGTCCTCGGCCGTGGCTTTGTCCGGTCTGATGCTATCCTTACAGGGTAGCGTTTGACCACAATTCACCTGATGTCACAGTTGGACTGGGAACTGGCTCTCAAGTGAGGCTGCCGGAACACACCGATAAGTGCTTGGCGACAGATTCTTGACTTGGTTTCCATTACAAAGAAAACTATTGACTCCTGGGTGACGCTTGTCCTTGATTTTGACTAATACATACATATTATTAAGTACCTACGGATTGAGAGTCGGTCGTTATGCGGTTACAGGCTTGAGCTATAGATCTTCAACTCTCAGAGTGAGTCACCGAGTACTGCGGCACAATAAGCCAAGAATTTATGTCTATAGGTATTGTGATCGCATTGACTACTTCATGGATAGTTGTGCCCCGTGATATCACCCACATGGAGATTCTGTCAGGAAACTGGGCATTTCTCTCTGGGATAAAAAGTAACTTATGTCACTTCTTGGTCAATAAATTATCTCCGTGCAAAAAACAATTTTTTACAGCTTGGGTTACATTATTGAAGTTTTCATACAGATCCCTAATTGTTTTTTAAATAAAATATAGTTTATGTCTAGCACGGATAATGTAGCATTCTATAAAGGATTATTCAGATCGATCCAGTAGTTTCGGACCCTATTCAATACAAAGAAACAAACAAAAATCTAATCTTGACTCTTTATAATATAAGTGTAGTCGAGGATGGCTCATATAGGCTGCCGAGGTAACATTTCATCTCATATTACTAAGCAGTTATTGTTATCTCTAGCCACGGCAATCTTTTAAAATTAATCCTTACGTATATATATTTCAAGTCCAACAGAAGATTGAAAAGAGCAGTTTAAATTATTCATCGTGAATAATTAGAGAAACATGTAAGGCTTCGGTTAAACGGTATCATAACTCCAATAGCTGAACAATGGGATAATGGACAAAGGCTATAAATGAAAAATTGCAACAATTACTGGCACGTAGCAAGTGATTGTCACTAGCTTAACTATCACTATAGTTGATGATTAGTAGTAGGTAGGTTTTTCCATCTGTTATTCATATTTGTTCTGTGTCTTAAGTGACGATATGGTCGAAGTTTGTGAAACCATAGCTCGGTGGTAGGGTATGTTCTAAAATTTCTAGTACTAATGCTAAGGAAAACATCGTAATGAAACCATAGCTTGGTGGTACGGCGTTACTAGTCCTCTCTCTTCAGGTTAAGAATCTGTCGCCAAGCACCTATCGGTGTGTTCCGGCAGCCACTTGAGAGACAGTTCCCAATCCAGGTGTAGCGTGGCGCCATCTTCGACCACATCGTCACTTAACATCAGACTTGTGGTCAAACACTGCCCTAAGTACCTAGTAAAAAACAGTTAGCTTCACGCTACGCTTGGAAAGAAAACTGGCTCTCAAGAGGGGTTGCTGGAACACACCGATAGATGCTTGGCGACAGATTCTTGAGGTTGGTAGCTAGCCAGGCGAGCACTAGAAAATTCACTACCACCAATCTGTGTGCATGTTGTATACTGTTTACAAGGCCTGGGACACTCTTCCACTGAGCGACTCATTTGCTCTGTCCCTTTTGCTTCAAATCTTGAAAAATGGGTGTTTGTGTGTTTCGTTCAACGTTGAACGCACTGTAGACACGCCTATATGATTATCTGGTACGTTCATGTGTTGCTATGCTATCGCTGATAGCGATCGCGCTTCACATACATCGGCGGTGTCAGACTGTCTGCCACCGCCCTGGAGCTGACGTAGGCTGTCACTTGACGATGACAATGGGTAAAAAGTTAACGTTTTGATGGTATTTTTTGGACCATATCGGTGCTAATGGTAACGATTTTTGAAGATTTGGTCTGAATATGAGACGTAGTAATATCAATAATTATTTGATAACCATAAGAATGTATTTTTAATATGTAAGTTATGTATCAAAAATAGGTCAGTATGACATCATTCCTCATTGCCGAATTCAGTTTTCGTGTTTGTTGATGTATTTATTGTGTATTTTCTTGGTGATAAGGCATTTTCTAATGCTTGCCAGGCCATTGGCCAGCTAGCACACTCATGTTAAGATTCTTTCAAGCACTCATCGTGTGTCCTGGGAGCCTCACTTGAGAGCCAGTTCCCAAGCGCATTGCAACTCCCAACTTCGACGACATAAATTGTGGTCATACCTAATCAACAATTAATTTTCAAACACATTTTATATTAGTTCCTATTAGGTGCTAATTAACCGAACTATTAGCTAACATGAGCTAATGATCATTTAAAAAGTACTTGGAGAGCTCGAAACTACTACGCAAAGTTAATGAATTGTTAGTAGAAACTTCTTATTACTAGATATTAGTAAACTGATGTAGGAATACCTACTACATTCGTGTTGTACGCTACTTCCCGCACATATATCACCTTAATGTGAATCATAGAAGTTACGCAATCGATAGGAAATAATGAAGGAAGTCAAGTCGTACCTATACGCAATATTGATGCGTGATTTTCGACCTAAAATGGTATAAAACTAACTAACTAACTGAGATGGCGCAAAAACCCAAAGTGAGTCTTGGCCTCCAATAACAAAAGACGCCACTTCGGTCTGTCCTGCGCCACCTCCTGCCAGTCCTCCACCTGGAGCTCGCGCAAATCCTTCGTGACTTCGTCTTTCCAGCGATATCTGGGACGGCCGACAGGGCGACGGCCACTCGGCCTTCCACTGTATACTCTGCTCTGTACTGTATGCTCTGCTCTGTATGCTGAATGGGGGAGGATCGTGCGGTCAAACGAGCAAAATGGTATAACAGAATATTATTATTGAGAAAATCCTTTTCTGTGCCGATTTCGTGATTTTCAGCAATCTGTATCTCTGTTTGATAATTGGACACATGGAACTTAGGCTCATGTTCTTTCCTCATCATCGGCCTATTACGTTCCCACTGCTGGGACTCTGGTCTTCTCTCAGATAGAGAGTATGGACCGTAATCAATCACCCACGTTGGTTCATTGCGGGTTGGTAGATGTAGTATAGCTTTGATTGTTGTGGTTCTTTAAAGTCTCTTAAATAAAAATGATATGAAAAAACGTCCATGGAAAAACCAGTTTCCATTGTAATTTTTTGGGCAATCATAATTTCTTCATTCTATCAATATAGTTTTTCAAATGAGTAACAATTATTGTACAAACAGATAAGTTTCTCAAATTGAGTGTATAATCTCCATACGATAAATATTTGCCTTGTCGTCTCTGGTTGCTTTGCTTATCACTTTGACAGTTTGAGAAGCTCTATCTATGTTTAGTGTCTACCTACGTTTTACTATTTGAGAACCACCGGTATATGCCTTTTGTACTAGATTATGCATTACTATAATATGGATCGACATACCAATGTCTGAAGGCATTGTGTTACCTCACAATGCCTAGCTTCATCTATGAAATGGCGTCTCTTGAATTCTTGGGACCCTGTTGTCAGATTCTCTCTGAGCTTCAACATTACGTTTGAATGTAATCTATATTCACATATATGTATGCTAAACAGACTTTTACTGATGCTTTTGACTTTACAAAGATCATATATATACTATATACTATATATGTATATACACATATCATATATTCGCGTCAACTCGTGAACGGGTGCTGCTTGTGGGGTCTGGTCTGCTTTGGTTGTGATCCCGCAACTCATTAATATTCATGTTCCCATATCCCAATGTGTACAACTAAACAAGAGAAAACTTATTAGTAAAGCTAATTAAAAAATATCGGACCATTAGATGACAAAAAAAAGCTTGGGATTTTAGTGAACTTGCTCCAATTCAATCAATTAGTAATAAGAATAAAATTGTCAATGTGATCGCGCCAAAAAAATTACCTGCCGGGCGTTTCTTGCCTGTTCTTTTGCCGGCGTAAGGAGGTTGGAACAGGCGTAGCTAGTTTTAAGTTTGACGTTTTAAAGTGATCACAATGTATCCTATTGAATAAATAAATAAATTGAAATAAATTGAAATTGCTATACAGCAGAATCCAACTACTTGATATCGACATTGATATACAAGTAGAGTCTTTAAGGGTCGGCAACGCATTGGTAACTTCTCTGGTGTCTCTGGTGTTTGTTGTCCATAGGCGACGGTGTCCACTTCCCATCAGGCGGGCCGACTGCTTTCTGCTTTATTACATTAAAAAAATCTTAATCCTCATCCTCACAAGCAAAAGTCTATTTATTGGTTTGTCTTTCTTTCACGGAGCAATTGCTCATCAAAGCTTTGCATAGAGATAGCTCGAAGAGTGATATAGGCTTTTTGTCCGAAAAAATTGAAAAGTTTCTTTGGGAATTTTCTACTCGAATAAAATCGTGAAGCACAGCTGGTAATGATTGTAAAACAGAAATCGTTTTCATACTTCAGCACTCAAATAACTCGTGTTTCATTTCCAAAAATGATTATATTAGCACATGCATTCAGCAGACAGGTAAACAAATATTTACTGCGTACATATTTGTTGTGTAAATTCCACCATTGCCAATACAACTAACTAACTCCGATGGCTCAGCGACCCAAAGTGTGTCTTGGCCTCCGAAACGAGAGAGCGCCACTCTTCTCTATCTTGAGCGATTTCAGCCCAGTTGAGAGTCTGAAGCTCGCGCAGGTCTGCATCCACCGCGTCCTTGCCAATACAGGACTGACGAAATCTGATAGGTTTCTCTTTGATTACACAATACACAGAAAGCATTACAATTTGTGAAAGCACTTTGTGCAATAGCTGACAAGAAACCAATAGCGATGATGGCTCAGTGGTGGTGACGTCGGCTTGCGATCCGTAGGACGTGGGTTCGAATCCTACAATGAGCTTGAGCTTTCGGTGAAGGAAAACATCGTGATGAAACCATAGCTTGGTGGTAGGGTATTTTCTAGTACTCGCCTGGCTAGCTACCACCCTCTTGTTAAGAATCTGTCGCCAAGCACCTATCGGTGTGTTCCGGCAGCCTCACTTGAGAGCCAGTTCCCAGTCCAGGTGTAGCGTGGCGCCATCTTCGACCACATCGTCACTTAACATCAGGTGACTTGTGGTCAAACGCTACCCTGTAAATTGTAAAAAAAAAAAAAAAAAAAAAAAAAAAACTTCAGACCTTTAAGATTACGTAGTTTATATGTACCAGTACAGTCTGAGGATGGAGTATGGCGGAAAAGGAAAAACCGAGAAATTGAATAACTGGTGGCCGAGCCGAATGTCTTCGACGAGATAAAAGCGTATAAACTTCGCTGGCTCGGCCACCTTGAAAGAATGGGAGAGGATCGTGCGGTCAAACGAGCGTACATTGGACGGCCGAGTGGCCGTCGCCCGGTCACCGTCCCAAGTATCACTGGAAAGACGAAGGATTTGCGCGAGCTCCAGGTAGAGGACTGGCAGGAGGTGGCGCAGGACAGACCGATGTGGCGTCTTTTGTTATCGGAGGCCAAGACTCACATGACAAACTACACGACAAAAACTTGCCTGTCCCTACGAATTCCTAAACTGATAAATATGCTAAAGAGACAGTTCCTGCCACTTAGAACCTACCAATTTATCATTAGTATGACTGATATCCCTTTAAAGGAACACCTACACGCTCATGCCCATTAACTGTTTAGCATAGTCGTAAACTCAACTACTAGGAATAGCTTCATTTGCATTAATTTTCTTTCAGTTTTTAGGGTTCCGTACCTTGAAAGGAAAAACAGAACCCTTACAGGACCATTTAATTTTTGTTGTCCGTCTTATCTATCAATTTTTTTTGTCTCAAAAACGCATTTAAGTATGAAGTTGAAATATATGTCAAATACTTGGATCTACGGTGTCTTTCAGCTGTGAAAAAAAAAACAAACTTGTAAGTCAACGCGATCAAAAGATGTGACCATTTATGTCGCATATTTAGCGATTTCACAAGGTAATCAAAACCTGTTGACCTGGCACCATGTAATTTGGCACGAAGCAAGTTCTTACAGCACATATCAAGGAAAAAAGTCGGAAAACTGTAAATATATATGTATTTTTATAACAAAAAAAAATGCTATTTTGTACGGAACGCTCGGTTCGCGAGTTCAACCCGCACTTGGCCGGTTTTTTGCTGTCATAATTTGCATGTGGTGCCTCTAGCTGTAAATTATGTTGAAGTTAGTGCCAGGCGTGTCGTCTATGTTCTAGTACTTGATAGTGTGGGAATTCCACGACGATAATAAGTGCTTTAAAATGCACCTTGTACTGCACTATTCTTGTACTGTGCCTGCGTGATTTCAGAACTTAAACTTACATTATCTAGGGAAGTTATCACGTTAGTGTGGCCAAGTTCGCAAGAAACGGGCTGGTATATAACACTGGTTGCTGTGGTGGATTATGAAATGTGTAAAACCAAACAAGAGAAATCTTATTAGTAAAGCTAATTAAAAAAAATCGGACCATTAGATGACAAAAAAAAAACTTGGGATTTTAGTGAACTTCATCATCATCATTATCAGCCTTTCACGTTCCCACTGCTGGGACTCTGGCCTTCTCTCAGGGAGAGAGCATGGGCTGTAATCTACCACGCTGGCCCAGTGAAGTCATTAGTGAACTTGCTCCAATTCAATCAATTAGTAATAAGAATAAAATTGTCAATGTGATCGCGCCAAAAAAATTACCTGCCGGGCGTTTCTTGCCTGTTCTTTTGCCGGCGTAAGAAGGTTGGAACAGGCGTAGCTAGTTTTAAGTTTGACGTTTTAAAGTGATCACAATGTATCCTATTAAGTAAAGAAAAATTGACTTTTGAAATGAAAAAAAAAAATATATTTCTCCTCATAGTTAGAAAATAAGGTACAATTAAGATTGATATATCAAGTAATAGATATCTAACTGTATGAGGAGCTGGTGCCTGGAATAGGTTTAGAAAAACCTGTCCTACAGGTCACCAGGTCACCCCCGCAGGTAGAAATCACAATGTTTACATTAGATGGTAATATAATTAAATGTACGGCGCAGAATCGGAAGAGTTTCCGAGTGAATAAGAATCGCACTTCTAATCTCTCCAGCCTAAGCCTAGGTCTACCAGAACCTATGCAGGTCTAAATAATGTAGCGCGGGCATTGTCAGGACGGCAACACTAGTCTCGTTGTTGTGAACTCCCGCCCGCGCGCCCGAAAATGACGCGGGAGAGGAGTGAGCGAACCGGGCGGCGCCGATCGCAGGACGCTCGCGATCAATTACTTGTGATTGTATTTATTTTAAAACACGCTCCAAACTTTGTTTATACGAATAATAAAGTTGTTGAGTTAAAGTAATAAATTTTAATGCGTAACTCTTTTCGTAAAACTAATGACTTTTGCCATCGCTCAAAGCGGTGAAGGAAAATATCGTGAGGAAACCGGCATGCCCGAGAACTGCAACATTCAAGGGCATGCGACATCTACTAACCCGCACTGGGCCAGCTTGGTAGATTACAGCCCATACTCTCTCTCTGAGAGTATGGGCTGTAATCTGAGAGTAAGGCCAGAGTCCCAGCAGTGGAAACGTGAAAGGCTGATAATGATGAATGACTATTGAAAAGTAGAGATTCATGTGTCCAATTCTTTTATGATCTACTTCCTATATTAATTAAGCTTAATTTTAAGCAATCGACACTTCGGTTCCTTCTACTGTTAGTCAAATCAAAGGCTGCTAACCGATGATAAGACAGAACTTTTACTAAGTCCTTGTAAAATTTCTTCTTTTTTTGCCGTATAATGCGTGGCATAATTAAAAAGGTTTAACTCAAGATACCTCCTCGAAATCTGTTTATTTTAAAGAACAACGAAGCCAAGTCTTTAGTGGACGAAAAAATGGTAGTTAATTATGAGTCGGATAAAAAATATTGTTTTAAGTTTATTTTTTATGTTTGCGGAACAAGTTGTATTATAACAAGCAAGTATACAAGTTTTTTTTTTTTTTACTATTTACAGGGTAGTGTTTGACCTCACGTCACCTGATATTAAGTGACGATGGACGATGGACACCTGGACTGGGATTGCGTTGAAGTTGCGATTTTGAACATGATCTTTTAATTAAGAGAAGAGCTCTTCTCAGTGGAGCACTTTCCATCTCGACGAGACAGGACTTATAAAAAGTAGTCCATGTGTTAAGCAAGGGTATAAGCTATCTCCATTCCAAATTTCATTACGATCCGTTTAGTAGTCTTTGCGTGAAACAGTAACAAACATCCATCCATCCAGTTGTTTGCAGTCTTACAAGAAACTCGTGACTGAAGATCAGTACCCCTAGTACCAGTTTTGAAAACGATAAAAGTTTTCGTAAACGTCGACGTTTACCACCGCTGACTTGTCAAAGTGGCAACTCAATCTGCTTAAATTCAAAAAGTAACTCAATGACATTGTTGGAATATGATTATAACGATTTAAAATAACCCGTATTAACGATTTCAGTTCCTCCGTCTCGGTAAGATTCGTTGAAAAAAAATATGTATGGATGGAAACGAAAACTTTTATAGTTTTTGTAAACTATCAAAACCTGTACTAGGGGTACTGTGGACCCATTGAAAGTTATAACCTTCTAACCTTATTGGGCCCGGCCCTCATCACAACATTTTTGAACCGCTTATGACGTTACCATAAAACAAAACATGTGAACGATGACCATGGGGATAATGGTTCTTTGTTTCCTTCCATCAAATCGAGCCCACTTTTAATCCCTACCTTCTACACTGACCGTCTAATAAAATTTATGTAACTACTTACTTTCCCTATTTACTTGAGCCCGTTATGGCTAAATGCTGGGTATAAACTCACAATAGGCCTATAAAATAAATGCCTACTCGTCTAACTAGGTATGTTTTTATATCGAGCCCAACAGGATAGAGGCAGAGCTTTTTTATATCAGAGAAATCACCACAAAGTCGTAAATAGAGTTTTTTACGATTCAGAATCATAAGAATGTTATTGTTATTTCGAATGAAGATATCATATTTTTCTGGATGGATTTGTAGTTCGATCGGATCGGTTGAAGTTGTCGAAGGTCTGATCTAAACTAGCTATTTGCATGATCGTAATCAATTTTCCTTTGTTCGTTTTCGCGAAATTTCAGTAAGTTGCTGATGTTTTTGCTCAAAATAGTTTCATAGTATCTATGTTCATTTTGGGTCTTTTTCATCTAAAAACTTGTCTTTGTAGTAAATGTTTCTTATTTTGTACACCTTTTAGGGTGGTATTTTAGAATTACGCTCAAGTGATAATCAGTACTTGAGAACAGATTTGACGCTGTCAGTTCATACCAATATGTCACCCAACCGCTACTCAGTACTCAAGCATTGATCTATACTTGAGCGTCATCCTACCAGCCTTAGAATTAGGCTTGCCAGACCGCCGGAAAATCCGGGATTGCCCCGGAATTTTGCCTCTTGTCCCGTGTCCAGTAATTAGCGCTTATTGTCCCGGGTTCTAAAAACTTACTATTTTTTTAACAAAATAAACTAGCAACGAATGACACGGCTGCCGGTGAGCGAGTGCGTGGCGCGTGCAATAGTTTTACCTATCTAATAAAGGTATGTATTTGGCATTTTTCCTTTCAAATACTAATACAAATACGAATCCTTTGAAAATAAAAAAAATACATATATGTTATTTTCTACTATTGTCACGACCCGGCATTTTTCTAGAATTGTCCCGGATTTGTTAAGTTACTATCTGGCAACCCTACTTAGAATAGCTTTCCACCGCAAGTCACCTGATGTTAAGTGACGCACAGTCTTTACTTAACATCGTCACTTCGAAGGAGGTATAAATATTGTTTTTCATTAAACAATAACTTAGTAACGTGTACTTACAAATTATGAGACATTAAGTCAACACGTGTCATGTTCATGTCTGTCGTGTCGTAACCCTCGTTCTAATGTAAAAAACCGGCCAAGTGCGAGTTGGATTCGCTCATCGAGGGTTCCGTACAAACTGTTTTTTATTTTGTTTTTTAACTACATATTTACGTTTTTCAGACTTTCCTTTACCTATGCTGTAAGACCTTGCTTCATGATTAATGTTTTGGATCCCTTGTGAAATCGCAAAGTATGCGACATAAACAGTCGTATCTTTTGACAGCGTTGACTTACAAATTCCATTTTTTTTTCATAGTTGAAAGTGATCGTAGAGCTGAGTATTTGACATAAATTTCAATTTGATACCTCAAAGCTTTCTTGAGAAAAGTTGTCTTGACAGACACACAACAAAGTGATTCACGTATTCCGTTTTTCCTGTTGAGGTACGGAACCTTAAAAAAACACCATTTATACAGATACTACAAGACGTTTATGTACTCTCCCACAATGAGAATTAAGTACATTTTCTTTAGCTAGAAGTTCCTGCCACATTTATTTGCGGCGACGAAGTTTTTAGACGGCCGTGTATCGCATTTATAGTTGTCACAAATGAACGCTAAGCTATATCTTTGTTGTGACAAACGCAAAGAGCAAATACTGCATTATCTGTGCAGATAGTGGTGTGGCACTCGTTGGTAAATGAGTAATTATTACAATAATAGAATGTAGGTAGTCGCGAAGGCGTACGCGATAATGGTCTTTGCTTGTACAGTCAGCCACAAAAGTAGCTGATCGTTCTCGATTTTCCAAATGTGTTTCAAATCAGTAATTATTATTGTTTTTTTTACATGTTACATGGTATCATTTTGACCACAACATAACACCTGATTTAAGGTGATGGTGAGGTCAAAAATTGGTGTCTAAGATGATGAGGATGATAAATAAAAGTGTGATGGTTCAGCGACTTTTGTCGTTGACTGTACGTGGCGATAGCAGGCTGTTGATGGTAGGTATTTGGGGAAGCCACGGCTGATACAACTTTAATAAAGCCGGGAATTACGCAATTTACTTCCCCCATCGCTGTTTCATCATCTCACAGAGGTAGATAGAGACAGTCAGGACAAAAGTAGCTCAACAATAACACATTTTCGTTCGCATAATGACTTAATATCAGGTGCGTTGTGATGTGGTCAAACGCTACCCTGAAAGTTGTAAAAAAACTTGAACATTACTGATCTAAAACATATTTGGAAAATTGAGTATGCCACTTTTGTCGCTTACTGTACTATAGGCAGGTATAATAAGGTACATCTAGTTACCACTTCTTCTTGCCCTGGTCCCATCTATTTGGGGTCGGCGCAGTTTTCGGTATAATGAAAGAAAATCATTAATCATTATTGTAATTGAATGTTTAATCATTTATACACAAGTAGAAGAGTCGTACATGCAGTGACAGTAGACTTGGCGAAACACGGCCGGAGCACAGTGGAGACAATCCCAGGCAGGCCCGCTAACTACTTATCTATCTTATACAACTAAACAATATCAAAATTATTCATCACATTACGTGTTATAATAATAATAATTCATAAATAATTCCAATGCTAATTCCGATTTGAATTATTATTTTACTATCAATATTCATAATTATTTTTGGTATAAAATTTCGCTTCGCCTGTGTACTAGCAGGCAGTGTTTCACATGAAAGCACTATTCTAGGCAAATTATATCGAAGCAATATTAAAATCACATTAATAGGCAAAAATGGCGTCACATTGCCATCAGAGGTGCCCAAGCCGAAACAACGCATCACAGCAACGACGACCACTCTGACAAGAGTGTATGACTTAGATATATATATATTAAATCAACGTGTCACAACTTATCATAAGTCAAATCATAATATTATTTATTTATATTATTATTTTTTTTATATTATTTTATATGGTATTCATCACTTTTTTGCTAATATGACTTTCATTCCTCTAAATAACATCTATACAGCAGAGAAATGGTACACCCTGCCAGCTGGCTCCAGTTTTTGCGTCCATTGATCTAATTTGGGTTTATTCAGGTTTAGGATGGTCAAGTGGACAACTGGACATACATATTACTTGATATAATATGTTGAATATCATCGATTACTTTTAGGCGAATAAGAATCGTGACGCTTTTAGTAAGTTCAATTCTATTAGAATATCTAGTAATACAAGATAAGGGAAATGATGAGGAATAACAAAATAGCATTAACCGCGAACCCGTAGCAGCACTGCAAAGTATCCTAACATTGCAATTGGCAAGAAGAGCTCAAAAACGAATTTCCTCTCTGCTAATTGAAATATGTAAAATTGAGACCCCAAAAAAATAACTTACAGCGTATTTTCCGCAAAATTTCTTGGCGTTTCATCTGGCTGATGGCACATTGCGGACCGCCCGAGTTACAATGACTCCATTTTAACTTATTTATGTGCGTGTGAGCACGCCCGTTGTGGCCTATTTACTGAATAAATGATTTGATTACTAAATTGCAAATGGGGAAATGCACGGAGTAAAGTGCTCCTAGCGTGGGCGGCATCTGCTGTGAGCAGAGCACAAAAGAATAAAATATTTAATATTCGCTCTGTAGAACCCGACTCCGTTACTTTATCTTTTTATTGGTCGTCCGGTCCTTCGATGGCGCACGGCGCGTTTTCATTATTATTTCCTTATTGGTGTGCGACTCGTTTACTATGCGTAGACAACTTTCGAGATGATACTTAACCTAGAAAAGTACATGTGGTACATCTAACGTTACGGCTCAAGGCACGCACACGCTCGCACTCTTCTCGCACACATGTACATGATGGCGAAGCTGTAGAGATGCATGGCGACGCAAGGCCCTTACCCAGCGACCGAAGAGTGGAAGAACCGTACGAATGCGGTACACCACTTTGATTGCATTCGCCGTCGTGCGGTCGACTCATTGTTGACTCAACCTTTATTGTTGTGAAAACTCGACTCCGCAGACAGCTGTCGGCTAACTACGAAGAAAATTGTGCGGCGCTCAGTTTCACCGACCTCGTTTGCCATAGGCCGCTCGTCACAATCATTATTCGATGCGAACCGCCACGTGTCTATGACTAATTGACGTATCGATCGTAGGCGATGGAAGGGCGCTGGTGCAGCAGCAAGAAGGCGGGCTAGTAAGAAATGCACTGCATCGAGTGCGTACGAGCTACAATCTTGGTAAACACGACCGGTTCACCTTGACTTTTGGCGCGCGACCACACGGCGCACGGACATGATTCTGTTTTTGTACCACCATCCTGAGTCGAACGGTCGAAATCGCAAGTGAACGGACTGCACCGCGGCCGGCCTTGCTGACTTTTTTCTCTAGTTACAATATTCGGCAGGCGGGGATGACGTAATTCGCTCAGATGATTGTGCAAATGAATTCCACCTTTGCCGATGGTGGCGGGAAGATTTGCGAATTGATTTTGGCTCGTGTATCGTTGCCATACACTGCGCGTTCCGCCCGCCCGCGTCGCCCGGCTATTTTGTCAGCGTCTGACGTAAAGTCACACTCGTCTGCACATTGCAGTCCGCCGTCACCTTGAATCGCGCATGGAGACGGACAATTTTGCGAATTTCTAATGCTTCTTACCGTATATCATCGCCAACCTCGTTAATACTTATCTTAATGTTTACCATTTCAAACTAACGTAGGCTGGTTTAGAATTCTAATGCGTCGACCGCTGTATGTTCGGCATTATGTAGCGAGGCTTGTTTATGTAAGCTTATAAATTGTGTAGCAGAGCTGAGCTAGCGACGGCGGGTGGTAATCACGTCGGCTCGCGCCTGATTACTACCATTGTCTTCAGGAAATGCTCGTTCCTTCACAGCGCTTCTACTATTAATCCGCAAGAACTTTTAAAAACTCCGCAGATTCAACGCGATGGCTCGAATCGATAGAAGTTATTAACGCAACCCTTCATAGTGGATTGGATGTGCGATTGAATCGCGACATGACCCTTTTAATTCTATTCGGGTGCCGTTAGTTCGGAAGGCTGTACACGCGAAGGTTTAAGCGGTGTGCGATGATCTGATAGGTGTAGCGCGGAATAATGTCCGGTCCCTCTGTAGGGATGTTAATTGAGTATTTGATGAGATGGACTGATAAGTCAGGGTTCCGGAAGCGACTAACGTGTGTGATTTACTACGTAACTACTTCGATAGAGTTACGTACCTTTGATATAGATTTGTCGGAATGATATAAAGCTTTTGAAAGTTGTTTCATGTCGTCTATGTGAGTGAAATATGGGATGTCTGTCTGTTGGCAGCTCTAGTGCACGTTTCAGGTTATCAATCAATTCATGTAGCTAAATCACAACCACACGGAGAAAAAAGACCTTCCGAAATACAGAACGACTCAGAAGAAATTTCCTTCCCTTTTGATTTAGAAGGAAAACTAGAGTAAAATAAGGAAGGAAAAGGTTACATTTTGGAAAGAATAGGTCTTGGAAGGTAAGACTCGGAAGGAAAGTCAAGAATTTTTTCTCAGTGTTGATAAAGGAAAACACACTGAGCGACTCCAATTTGATGTAACTTATCGGCTCCCGAACAGAACGTCTGATTCCTCGCTTCCTATTTCCTTCACTTGTTTTATTTATAGACGCTTTGTTTTCTCTATTATCTTTCGTCAAAACTTTTAATTAGGTATTAAGGTTTGATGTTCAAAGAGCAACGGCACAACAACACGTCAAGTGGGGTTTATTTGCGAGAGTTTCGTATTTCTTTATTATTGCTACGCTTTTATTGGGATTAAAAAGTAAAGAGCTTTTAGACAAAGCTTCTTATGTTGATATTTACGAATATTTCCGTGGAATTAAATATGTAACGTATTACGGAAAATGTGAATATCATAAATGAAAGGAATTCTGCTGTTCGAATAATTCACAACGGGCCTTCTGACGATTCAATATGGAACAGGTTTTTGATGTTTTTCTATCCGCGGAGTTGGTTATCATATACATAATCTCAATTATTTCGCCTTGCACGATGTTGCCACAAAGGATTTTGTTTGATTCGTTTTCAAGTAGCAGTACACGGTTTCCTTTGACATCCTACTAATATTATAAACGTGAAAATTTGTATGTATGGATAGATGTGTCTCTTTCACGCAAAAACTACTGAACGTATCCGAATTAAATTTGGAATGGAGATAGCTTATACCTTGGATTAAAGCATAGGCTACTTTTTATCCCGAAAATAACTTTCGACCGGATAACGGGAAGACGCGGATGAAACCGCGGGGCGGGTAAAGTAAACTCCGTTTTTTTGTTACCTTTTCATGACTAAACCGCTGAACCGATTTTGATGAAATTTTGTGTGGAGGTAGCTCGAACTCTGGAGAAGGACATGGGATATTTTTGTAGCGAAAAAGTGTAGTCCACGTGGGTGAAACCGCGCGGCGCAGCTAGTGACCTGATATAATTTCGTTGAATCTCTGCTGTCGTTTCTTATCATCCTCACCTTGTAAGGTAAAGCTGGAGTCAAAGCGAGGCCTTCAAAAGTCGTTCCTTTGTTTCGTCGGCAATTTATTTCCTCTACACACGTACATACCTACATATTATTTTGTTCGTGTTGTGTATCTGTCCGTCGGCTTCGAATAGGCTACGTGATGTATATTATCTGCCTTATTCACTCTGTGATTTTGGTTTTTATGAAGATCGATGCATTTGAATCAAATTTCGTAAAAGAAAGTGTTTTGGGATGTCTAAAGAACCTTTTCGTGATTGTTGATGTGGACATTATGTACTTTTGATACCTTAAATATATGCTATTAACCTAGCCTACCAAAGACCTGATGAAAAGTACCAACCAAAAACCTAAGATAATGTACAAAAAATTGGGATAGAAAAACGACTATCGCTCTAAATAGAGAAGAGATTTGACTACACATATTTTTTTCATCTCTTCTTCTCTCTATATATAAATATAAAAAATCAATTGAGTGCTTTTCGTTATTCTCGCTAAAACTCAACAAAGCGCTTGGCATTCGGGAAAAACTAACATTCCTCTTTTTTCTATGTGATTTTTGTATCAACTCCAGACCCGCCTTATATTTGTCACCCGTGCGAAGCCGGATCGGGTACTAGTTTGAAATATATTACAGAGTAGAGACAGCAAGAGGCGACCCTCCTAAGAATAAAGCCCATCGTACATGCGAAGCAATATCCTCGACACCTTAATCTCCTTCGTCAATTACCATACAGCTTAGTTTTACATTCGAAGTGTGGCCCCGTGCTGCGATGACGTTGGTGGTCTACCGTTTATCGTTCAACAGATAAATCGACGCTCGAATAAGAAAGTAAATGGACTTCGTCGTCGTTTTGTTGTCGCCTTATCGATTGTACAGTCATTATGATTGTAATCTCTATTTACATGTCTTGTATCGATTTGTATAAACATGTCCAGTCCAATCAGTGCTTGGGCTTTAGATTAGTGAACGATTTGTATCGGTTAAATTTGTTTAGACAACTACAAATAAGATTCGATTTAATTTCTTTACCATCAGTATCGATTCCTGTGTTAGTGTCATTGACATCTCGGAGAGATGAGTTTCTTCAGCGTTGGTCTGCAATTTGCAACCCATCTAGGATAAGTAAGACTCCATCATCATACTCGGAATCATATCCTAACTAAGTAATAAGATTGTTTGGACTGATCCTATACCCAATGTCTTTTACACCTCACCTCGTCCCTTGATAATTCTGAGGTTCTGTCTCTACTAAAATCTGTTCTACATTTCACAAGGCCTTTGTCTCTGGAATAATTGATCCAGTTATATCTCTAACTAGCTGTTCCTCCCGGTTTATCGCGATAAAAAGTAGCCTATGTCCCTTCTCAGGCTCTAGACTATCTGTACCAAATTTCATTTAAATCAGTTTTAGTAGTTTAGGGGTGAAAGACAGAGTTTCTTTCGTATATATTATATTAGTAGGGATAAAATCTATAGAACGTGTATGTACTGCGCGGTTATCCCACATGTGTGTAACTATTATTCTATTATACCTTTTAACGTATCAAGGGTCTTACAGATTACGTAGCAGTTACTAAACACCGCATGCGACTTTACGACTATGATTAACTGCCTTGTGTATTACCTGGAGGGCTCACAACATAATGAATGGGTTTGGTTGGTTACTAATCTTTTATTTGTCTCTTTTGTCTTCGCTTTTGTTTCTACCTTCGGGTTTAGTTTGGTTGCATCGCGTCTCAGTGGGATTAGTATTGTTTTGAAAGACATGTCTGTTTCTTTATTTGGGACTTGAAAAGAAAGCTTGCCGCGCTTGATGACTTTATTGGTGAGATTGTCAGTTACGTAATTTTTATTGTTGGATTTCTATTCTTTATCTGCTTCCTTTGTTTCTGACGTGGATTCGTTGAACATCGTCGTCGTATCGGCGAGAAAAAATGCACTGCTACTGCAACATGTATTTTTGGAGGCTTCTTCCTTCTAAACTTTAGAATAGAATAGAATTATTTATATGTGTAAAATGTCGGTTAGTAAAGATGGAATTATTACAGAATAGTGCCAGATACATTTTGCCGCACAAGGCGGCGGGCAAATTATATTTTATACGAAATTATATTATTTTTTAATTTGACCATTACATAAGAAGTTACAAAAATGATAGTTATATCGCTGTGAAGATCGGTTTGACGACGACGCTAAAATATATTTTTGAGACCCCCTTGATGACGTCATAGACCCCGGGATTGAGCTCTCTTAGAACATACTCTATCGGCCGAAATTAATAAAATCGATCCTGATCCGTTATCCGCGGTTTTGGATCGATATGTCATATCATAATATGTCGCGCCTTGTAAGTCGCACGCGTTTGGCCACCATCGTCTATGTATAACAATATATTTTTTTGTATGTATGACGTATTACAGTTTATTGACTCGCTCTATATACCTACAAAGTTGTTGTTATTTTGCAAACACATGTGTTTAAACAGACATTGCGGGCATAGTAAAGGAGTAGTAGTTCAGCTTCATATAAATCGGCCGTCGCCGGCTTGAATGTGTGCGTGAGTAGCGGCACCGTGTACGCACGCACTTTTCACGCACACAATCACATAAACGAAAGGAGGCGGCCATAACTTTTAGAGTTGAATTTTTTTTTAATCACTTAAAAAAAAATTCAACTCTAAAAGTAATGCTGTCCTTGTTTTACTTCGTTGGTAAGAAAAGGACAACAAAACTGTTACATGTCAAACTTAGTTTTTAGTTTTAGCAAATTATGCAAAACAGAATCGATACGAAATAGCATAGAATATAGACGTTACAGATGTGATGTTCCGCACCAGTACGGTCAACGACAAAAGTCGCTGAACAATACTAAAGAACAATGGCCAAAACGGACCCGAGGTCGTATGAAAACGATCTATGTACGATAAAAATTGAAATTTTTTGTGCATTAAGATTATACAAACGATATTTTATAGAAAGTGTAGAAAATAAAGATATTGATTTTTTAACTTCGTAGTTTCTTAGGACATTTTTCAACTCACACGATACTTGGATGTTTTGAACGCACTCCGCAATTTATTTGCTATTCCGTTTCACGCTTTGGAAATCGGCCTACTTATATTAAGTCATTAAAATCAACATTATTTACCAAACATAAACAAAAACTAATCTTATTAATCTATGTACTAGCAAATTGACTGTCACTGTCAAGTGACATTGACAGAAACGAAAATTATTATACAAAATATTTTGCGGTCAGGTCCAGGGAAGTATGAAAAGTGGCCAATGTCCTTTTCAGATTTTCTTTATGACCTTAAACACCAACCTTCGACCGAATCATCACACGTGTGTTGTGTTGTGGTCCAACGCTACCTTGTACGTTGTTAGAAAAAAAACAAACATTGGACTGATGTAATACGCATTTGGAAAATTAAGTATGTTCAGCTACTATATGTCGCTGAGTGTACAAGTAACATTTCTAGTTCAGCTACAACATTGGAAGTTGTTTTTATGCGATAGTTAGGCCGAGCGCTGCCGGATCCGAAATATTTATAGACCTATAAAATATTTAAAGCACCTGTGGTTATTTATGTGGGTGTAAGCGTTCAACTTTACACGTAAAGACGGAGTGAGATATTCGAGAGGTATTGTTTGAGATGCTGCTTTTCATTTTATTTACCACTAGCGACCCGCCCCGGCTTCGCACGGGTATTTAACTGAACATTCATTAAAAATTTTAATACACATACATTATTGGAGTTTTAGTAAGGATCCCTAATTTTATTTAAAAAATAGACATTGATACGATACTAACATCACTCAATTGTTTTGCCTTCCCGGAACCTCTCCACGAACACTTGAACTCTAAGGTATGTTAATAAAGTTCAAATTGACTCTACATTTTAGTTAGAATACGTTTGTATGGGAAAAAGAAAAGGGCAGTTTTTAGGGTTTTCCCGGCAATTATTTGAAATTTTCTCGACGTAAAAACCATTCTCGGACTTCAAAGAACATTAAAAAAAAAGAATCGGCAAAATTGGTCCAGGCGTTGTTGAGTTATGCGCTTACCAACACATTTTGTGATTCATTTTTAAAACACTTTTATTAGCTTGACTTGTAACTAACTAACTAACTAACTAACTAACTAACTAACTAACTAACTAACTAACTAACTAACTAACTAACTAACTAACTAACAATGTAATCAAATCTTAGAAGTCAATTTTCACCTACTTCTAATTGTCGTATCGACTTGAAACTTTGTATGTGTATGTAATCTCGGTGACAATGCAATAATTTGGTATCATCAACCTGATCTGATGATGCAGCCGGAAGGTGGGTAGGGCATCTCTGCGCTGGCTACTAGTAAACCCCTCGTGTTTGGGCTCATATGAATCGTCTTATTGAGTACAATAGATTGAACTTGGTGACGAGGGTCTGATGATGCATCCGGAAGGTGGGTAGGGGATCTCTGCAGTGGCTACTAGTAAACCCCTCGTGTTTGGGCTCATATGAATCGTCTTTATGAGTACAATAGATTGAACTTGGTGACGAGGATCTGATGATGCAACCGGAAGGTGGGTAGGGGATCTCTGCAGTGGCTACTAGTGAACCCCTCGTGTTTGAGCTTATATGAATCGTCTTGATGAGTCCAATATATTGAACTTGGTGACGAGGGTCTGATGATGCAACCGAAAGGTGGGTAGAGGATCTCTGCAGTGGCTACTAGTAAACCCCTCGTGTTTGAGCTCATGTGATTCGTCTTGATGAGTCCAATAGATGGAACTTGGTAACAAAAGACTAAAAAGTAAATAAATAAAAATATATAGTTTAAAAAACTAAAAAAAACACTTTAAAAACGCACTCAAAAATATAAAATAATTAAATTGACTTGTATTAGTTACGATATAATGGTTAATTAAAAAAGTGTGGAGCGCTTCTTTTACTGGGTAAATAAAAGTACACACAACCAAAAAGCGCTCCACACTTTTTGAATTAACCATTATATCGTAACTAATACAAGTCAATTTAATTATTTTATATTTTTGAGTGCGTTTTTAAAGTGTTTTTTTTAGTTTTTTAAACTATATTATATTATAGATTAGCTGTTCCCCGCAGTTTCACCCGCGTGGGATACAGTTTATCGTGATAAAAAGTATTCTATGTCCTTCCTTAGGGTTCAAGCTATCTCCGTACCAAATTTCATTTAAATCGGTTCAGTTTTTTAGGCGAGAAAGCGAGACAGACAGACAGAGTTACCCTCGCCTTCCCGTTATCCCGCAGAAAACTTTTTTTTGGAAAAGTAGCCTATGTTTTAATAGGGTATAAGCTATCTCGATTCCGAATTTCACTCAAATCCGTTCAGTACACTTTGCCAGCGTCTTTGTTTCCCGATAAGTATAATTTGGGAGCCTTCAAGTCAAGAGTGAATAGGTATCTTCTAGGTAAACATGCTCTATCATCGACCTCGTCGTCACTTACCATCAGGTGAGACTGGGGTCAGATGTTTCCCTATTGCTAATAAAAAATATAAAAAAAGTAATTTTTGCGTGAAAGAGTAACAAACATCACTCACAAACTTTCACGTCTATATCATATATTATATACATATTATAAGTGCTTGCCGATAGATTTTGACGTGACAACGTCTTATAATTCGATAGAGCCGGCTGCACGCACGAAAAAACATGACTCATGCGGCGTTACCTCGCTCTGAGGCGTTCCATGTAAGGCTTGAAGTGCAAGCGAGAGCGCGGAACGAGCGACAAAGAAGCACAATCGGCCAATCGACGTTGTCACGTTCAACTATCGTCAGTAAACCGACTTTACAGACAACCAATTTTAACTTGAGAGTGGTCCAGGCGAGCAGTAGATAATGCTCTACCGCCAAGCTAAGGTTTCATCGCGACGTTTATCCTTCACTAAAAGCTTAGGCTGATTGTAGACTTCGAATCTACAACCATTGATCTCATTATCAGCCTTTCACGTTCCCACTGCTGGGACTCTGGCCTTCTCTCAGAGAGAATGGGCTGTAATCTACCATGCTGGCCCAGTGCGGGTTGGTAGATGTCGCATGCCCTTGAATGTTGCAGTTCTTGGTCATGCCGGTTTCCTTACGATGTTTTCCTTCACCGTTTCGAGCGATGGCAAATCCGTACCTAACTTTAAGTCATAGGTGCGGGGCCGAGAGGATTCGAACTCGGTGTCGGCGTCTTGTAAGTCGCACGCCTAACCGTTCGGCCACCATCGCTCTCCATTGATCTATTATAGTTTAATTTAATTTGTAGTACGATAGTAAAGTGTAGTATAATAAAACCGTAACCAAATAGACGGTCAAACATTAGAGATAACCGCGTGTTATCGTAATTGAGTTAATAATTAGTCTGGCCGGTAACTGTTGAATTAACAGGGTAAGCTGGTTTTAATGAGCGCGTTGGTTTTCGGTGTTTAGCCTTTGTTACACTTTGAAACTAAAGGCGGTATTAAAAATGGCTGTGCCCCGCTTTTAGAAAGAAGAATGAAAGAAAGAATATATGTTTATTTACAACAACAACAAATTATCAATGTGATCGCGCCAAAAAAATTACCTGCCGGGCGTTTCTTGCCTGTTCTTCTGCCGGCGTAAGGAGGTTGGAACAGGCGTAGCTGGTTTTAAGTTTGACGTTTTTAAGGGATTACAATGTAGGTATTCTATTAAATAAAAACATTTGACTTTTAACTTTTTGAAAAACATATCATAACATAACATATTATGTCCAGTTACTATCATAGTATTTTTGAATACGAGTACATTCTACTAGGTAGCTTCTGATCACAAGTCACCCTGATGTTAAGTGAAATGGACGAGTGAATTTTGTTAGTACGCAGCATTGCGCCACAGAATATATACGAGTAAACACGTCGTTTGATCTAATTTCATACATTTCAAGTTTCAAGTGAGTAATCAACTGAAAACTAATTTCAATTTCACATATGGGCGCCTAAGTAAAATTAACATATAGGGCAATGTGACATTAGAAATCTCCTCGACGTAAACGCTACCCTGTAAGTAGTAAAAAATATATTTAACCATTTTCCTATGCAACTAATACAGAAAAATTAGCAACAAGATTCGTGTTACAGGCGTGGTTAGTTTTAAAGTGATCACATGGTATATCCTTCTACAGAAATTTGGTGGAGTTTTAGTTTAGGCTAGCCTCCGGAGGTATTACCTCAGAGTTTAGACTAGCCTCTAGAGGTATCCCCTCAGTAACCTGCGGGGTGACAACTGAGAGCTGAGCCTTAAAGTGATTAGTTAATTACTTACATATAGGTTCAATAGTGGCGACAGCTTCACGAGTAATTTGAGTACGTTGAGGAGTACATAGACACAATGATAGTTTGTATCCAATTTACTAACGAATTTGACGCAAAATGAGTCTTGTACTTTGATAATGAGAGCCGCAACTTCGCTCCGTCATGTACCTACCTTACTACCCTTGCGGTTTCACCCGCGAAGACTACAATTAAGTACCGCCGTGTTGCACCTATGTTGATTAAGTTTATCTCGCTAAAAAGTAGCGTATGTCATTCCCCATTCATCACACTATCTCCATACTAAATTTCATCGAAATCGCTTCAGCAGTTTAAGCGTCAAAAGGTGACTAACAGAAAGTTACATTCGCATTTAAAATATTAGTATGGATATAGATACAACACTTGCCAGCCCTTGCCCTGCTTAAACCCTCACATAGTTTCTTATTAACTGGATGCGTGCAGGGAGCCAAACATGACCTTAATAGTCTTCTTTAGAAGACAGTTACGTGGGACCAAAAGACCCTCTAAAGCTATGATTGATAAATCTAGGAGTGGTAGTAGAGAAGCAAAGATCAAAGGTAAACCAAGAGAGTTGGCCTGAAACTGTAGCAGTCTAAATCGGAATTTAAGTAAGCTATGTTAGCTCAGCATCGTGATGAAACTCTAGGATGGATGTAGGGCATTTTCTAGTGCTCTCTTGGAGTTACCAATCTTAAGTTAAGAAGTTGTCGCCAAGCATCTATCGATGTGTTCTAGAAGCCACACTTGACAGCCAGTTCCCAATCCAAGCGTAGCGCGGTGTCACTTTCAACCATGACTTGTGGTCATACGTTATCCTGTAAAATGCTGAAATAAATGAATATGGAGTATTTGATGGCCCACAGTTTCTCTCAGAGAGGTCTGCAGTGGAAAAGTAATACGCCGATAACGAATCGATGTGAAGAGACACTAAGTATTCGTGTTGGTAGTTCCGAGAATTCTAAGAAAATCAAGCTTCAAAACTTGCCAAGTCGTTACACCTATCTCAAAAGTTAAGCTCTACATAATTCGTACTTTGGCGAAGGCGTTCAAGTAAATGTGCAGGCAGGCGTCTTTGAAACTTCTGGAGTTTGGGAGACGGCATCTCCAATTTTCTAAACAAGGATAGAATTAGTAGATCATCCCTACTTATATCTAAATATGTATATATACCTAACTCAAAGGTGACTGACATAATGATCCATCAACGCACAGCCCAAACCACTGGACGGATCGGGCTGAAATTTGGCATGCAGGTAGATGTTATGACGTAGGCATCCGCTAAGAAAGAATTTTGATTAATTCTACCCCCAAGGGGATAAAATAGGGGATGAAAGTTTGTATGAAACTTTGTCAATTTTAAACCGATCGGGCTTTGCATGCATGAAGCTGTAGTCCACGCGGGTGAAACCGCGGGGAACAGCTAGTAATATTATAAATTGCGAAAGTAACTGTCTGACTGTCTCGCTTTCCCGCCTAAACTACTGAACCGATTTAAATGAAATTTGACATAGGATACTTTTTAGCGCGATAAACTGTAGCCCACGCGGGTGAAACCGCGGGGATCAGCTAGCAATAAATATACCAACACGCCACACTCTAACGCACATTAACATCTAAATGTATTACCTATTATTTGTCTATGACACGACAAAAGTAGAAAAAATGGACGTCCACTACATTCAAGCCTAACCTACAAGTTAACAAATAGAAATGTGAACCGCCAAGTCATGCCTCGTCATCCTAAAGTCAATCTCTGAGACTTCGGGTGTCTCTCAGACGGAAATTTGCTAAACAAGGTTCGACTTCGGGGGCGTAGATAAGATATTGGGAAGTTAAATAAACAAACGGTTCGTGATAATCATTGGTTGGTTTACTAAGAGTACTTGCATTAAATACAATGTTGTTAATTACCTACTAGGGGGTTACAGTGTTGTTGCAGTTGTATGTTTTCGAAGAACTATAAACATTTTTGCGTAGGCAGGGCAGTGGAACTGACCAAACATGATAAAATAAAAGCATCGTAGACATAAGTACAGATAATTATGCTAGTGACATTGTAGGCTGAAACATGGTAGAGTTTAATAACATCTAATAATGGCCTAACTCGTTGAGCAAGTGTTTATGGAACTCTACGTACGTAACTAGGTACTAGGGTTGTTACGGATGCAAAAATTTAAACATCCGCGGATGCAGATTGTTAGAAGTTCACATCCGCGGATGCGGATTTGATACGGAAGCGGATGCGGAATTTTGGCATTTAAAAAAACTGATAAAATTTTAAGTGCATAAATAACTGAAAATCAATTTAAAATTAACTTTTTATTTATTTCATCATATTTCTGCAATTACCAAAACAAACGCGAAGAACGTGCCACTCTGACTCCGCCCACTTTCTTTACATGTTGTTACTTTTTGGTGTGAATGTGCATCCGTAAAAACTCCTCTTTGATTAATGCAAAATTCAAAATTAAAATCATGTTTATTTAATAGGATACATTGTGATCACTTTAAAACGTCAACTTAAAACTAGCTACGCCTGTTCCAACCTCCTTACGCCGGCAAAAGAACAGGCAAGAAACGCCCGGCAGGTAATTTTTTTTGCGGATGTGAATGCGGATGCAGATCTGAATTAATGCGAATATTCCACATTAGCGGATGCGGATGCGAATATTCTTAACACCCCTTCTAGGTACGCACCGCGGTTTGCTTGTTATCCTGCAAGAATCTGGGACTCTAGCGTACGTGTTAATCCAGAGTAGAAGCTATCTCCATTCCAAATCTCACTCAAATCAGTTGATCCATTTCAGCGTGAAGGAGTAATTAATTAGTTACAAGTGAAGCTAATCAACCCGCACCGGGCCAGCGTGGTAGATTACAGCCCATACTCTCTCTCTGAGAGAAGGCCGGAGTCCCAGCAGTGGGAACGTGAAAGGCTGATAATGAAGTGAAGCTAATTAAAAAACACTCATTCACAAACTGTCGTTAGTTGACTTTGATTACAAAAGGAATTAAGTAATGATTACCTCGAAATATGACTTTACAGCTATCACTAGTTCCAGATAACATGTCTTGACACTTATTTAAAATTTCCCGAATTATATTGCGAAAACATACTGCTAACATTAGATAAATAGATAACGCTTTATTGTCTTATCACAACAACAACTGAAATCGTATTTTTATTTTTATTATTTTTTTATTTATTGGTCTTGATTCTTGTTGCAACATATAGACTCCTGATTGTCTTTTACGACATTGTCGTTTTTAAAAAGATGTTATTCATTAGGTGTGTAATATGGATATGCAAATTGCATACCTACATTGTAAACATAGCAACAATTTAGCAGATCTGTCTGACCACTGCAGAGGGTATTATATCTCACAATAAGGTGCGAATTTTCAATTCTGTGATAAAACTAATCCATTGATTAAAACAAAACAAAACGAGTGAAATTTGTATGAAGAATAGACAACTTCTGTGATGTCAATATTAGCATAGTAAAGGAGTAGTAGTTCAGCTTCATATAAATCGGCCTTTTTTTTTTTTCATGCACACAATCATGCACACAATCACATAAACGAAAGGAGGCGGCCGGGGCCGCGGCCATGCACTCAGTACGGAACGCACCGCCTATGCGTCACCGCAATAGTAGGCAATTAACTCGTCGAGCGGCCTTAGCTAACCTACTGTTCTTTATACACTGTGGTATTAGGTTGGTTTATGATTTATCACTAGGAATTCAATGCCCTGAATCATTGAAAGGTTGTTTCTAGGTACAGTCAGCGACAAATGTGTTTTACATCAGTAATGTTTGGTTTTTTTTTACAACGTACTTTGTAACGTTCGACCACAACACAATACACCTGATGCTCAGTGATGATACTGTTAAAGGTTGGTGTTTAAGACTATAAAGGTAATCACAAAATTTGTATTGTTTAGCGACTTTTGTCGTTAACCGTAATATAAATTATAACCTTGTTTTATTTTTGTAATTAATCAAAATGTCGCTACGACCGCTACTTCTAAAAAATATCAAATTAAAAGTAAATGTCGACTCTATGATAGGACAAAAACAAACTTGTTTTTGTTTTAATTACTTATATATTTGTTATATATATTTGTATATTTGGGATGGGAAATGGTCGCCTTTTTCACATTGCGATGAAAACGTTCAAAAAGTAGCTTATGTTTCATTTTCCCCAAGAATCTTAAACGTAGAGTACCTTATTTGTTACGTGTATAGATTTTGTGGGCGTTAGAGACTTCACCAATACAGGGAATTTTTATAGGCTTTCGTTTGACTAGCATCTACCTAATGTTAAGTGTTGTGAAGGGTCAGTAAGACTGTATCCGATCATCATCATCGTCAGCCTGTATCAGTGCACTGCTGGACATAGGCCTCTCCCAAGGTACGCCACTGAGCCCGGTCTTCGGCTCTTCTCATCCAACCATGCCAGCCACTCGGCGCAAGTCGTCGCTCCACCTTGTCGCAGGGCGTTCTACACCACGTTTGCCAAGTCGCGGTCTCCACTCAACAACACGTCTACCCCAGGTGTATCCGATCGTCGGGCGTTATTAATTCGTTTATAATGGAGTCAGGAGTCGAGAAAATAAAGAATAACAAAGCATTAATAGCATGTTGAATTTAATTGACCTCGAATAATATTAAAATGGATGGTGAACGTGCACAATATTTGTCCATTACGGCGGCGCTTGCCATTTGGAAAAAAGGAATCGTCATGCGAGTCGGACGTCTACGATCATAACTATAGTTTGATTGCTGGACGTCCGCTGACGGACTGGGGGGTTCTGCGAAATAATTATCAAGGCGATTAGTACACGGAAAGGATAGGACAATCGTGAGCGAAAATTTCGTACAAATATACGATGACCTTGGCAAATCAACATTTAAGACTGTGGAAGATCGTGGGGGTAACAAGATTGCGTTTGAGACAACCAATACTGTAGGAATTGTAGGATAGAGTATTTTCCAAATTGTATTTTGTAAACAGTGCCTTATACGACTACAGGTTATTTTGCGAATATGTCGACTAAGCCAAACAGGATGGGTCGTGGGGTCGTCGCATAAAAATGTTTGGGAGACCATCCAGGCTAGGTGTAAAGCCGGTTGGCTGAAATGTGGAACCAGCTCCCTCCACAACTCTTAACACACTGCTGCACAGTCCTTCAAGATTGGTGTGAAAAGAGTTCTTCAGGGTTGGCAACGCATCGGCAATGCCTCTAGTGATGCAAATGTCTATAGGCGACGGTGACCGTTTACCATCAAGCTCTATTACAATATAAAAGTGGAGAAGATCATCGGGCACTCTAGATAACGCTTGATCTACTGAACGAGACGTGCTGCTAGATGACTAGGACATTGCTAGGATGTTGTCACGATTCGCTCTCACCCTGAAATATCCCGAGAGATTAGGCAAGCAAATATGGTTCAGTCTCGGATGTCTTTTGTCCAATATTCATTTTGGTGCCAATTTCGCTGAACCATCGAGGGGTAAAAGAGCTCAACAATTTTTTACGACCCAGAGCGGAGCTAACTGGCAAAGCCATCGTCTTTTCTGTCGTATAAGTGACGTCATTTGCATCTGCTTTACATTATTATGTATATTGTTATTTAAATAGAGAAGTATAATTTTCGCATATTGCTTTATAATCTCGGGGAAAGAGGACTGATAACACTTAAAATATGTAACAAAGACGAGATGCACTATCAAACCGTGATTAATGATCCGATAAAACATTGGGCAATCACAAGATCTCTTACTGCGATTAAAATAAAACTATGAATCGTGTGCCGTGTGACTGCCGAAACCGATCTCGTTTAGCATATCCTCAGTTTCCTAACAAACTCCTGAGAGTACTCGTAATTCAACAACTTACGATACGTCTAGTTAAGGCACGCTCTCCGCCATTTGCATACTGGGAGGTAGTTGCACCTCAGTTTGTAGCTCTTTGTCGTTGATTGCACCCAATCCGGTATAACCAAGTGCTTTGTTCATAACTGCCTTGGTCTGCCAAATGTCCCGTCCACGAATACGTTTCTTCATTCAACACGCGATCACATACTTTACGTCTTAATCCTTATTTAACCCGGAGTCAATGGTGCGTGCACTCCTCGATTTCCAAAGGCGCTGGCTCCGCGACGTCGGCGTATTTCACCAAGACACAGCGGGTGTGCCCAGTTATGTGGGACAGTTATGAAATTTCCCAAACCATCCGCGGCATACCGTTACGCGCAATAAATCCTACAAATCCACCGCCGGTTAAGTGACAAAGAAATTTGTGGTAGCAATAATGTTCTAATGATATCACGCGATATACCTCAAATAACTAAAGCGCTAAATGCCCGTTCTCACGACATGTGAACAAAAACCCGCGCTACCCCTACGCCGATTATATTGTTGCTCGAATTGGTGTTAATTTTCGATAGTAATTACCTAAGTTTTTATAGGCGCGTGCGGTGTGCGTTCGTGACTTTATTACGGGTTATGTAATAGGTGTAAGCCGGGCTGGCCGGCCCGGGCGGCGGGGTCGGGCGTGTCTAACGGTACGCACCGGTACCGGCGACCCGGTCTGTGCCCTTCTTTCGATGCGCCACTCGGCGCTCCGACACCCCGCCACACCTCGTTCTATCAAAACATCTGAATGAAAGTAGGTACTCCTCTCAATCAACCCGCGAAAGCACCAAGACAAAAACACCCGTCCGTCTCCGCAGCTTCCTAATTATCTTGTTCAAACAATCGTCGGTAAAAATTCTAACTCAGTCGACACGAAAGTCAATTCAAGCGAATTTGCATAAAGCCCGCACCGAGCTTTGACGTTTCGATTTTCGCTTAATTAACGCTCGTTGGGGGTTGCCTCTCGGAGAAAGAGTTAGAATTTCCCATCGTGCCGTTCGTATCCGGCGCTCGGTGCCTTCTCGAGTTTTGGGTCGGACAACGGACTTCATTTGGGGGCAATAAATTGATGTCGTCAAAGTTTCACCCCGCCTTTTGATATAGTCGAATAATTTTATCTTCATCAGCGTTCTATTTTATCTGGGGGTAATAAAGGAGTTTCGTCGCGAGCGGTGCCTCCGTTTAGTGTAGCAGATATGAACGATGAGGCATCGAGTAAACAGGAGCGAGTGGGTGCTCGAGCCGCGGGCGCGACGTGCCGCGACGTACGTGCCGGCGAGATGACCGAGGAGCCTCGACGACTATTTGCATAATAAGCCCGTCCGCCGCTCCGGGAGATTAAACTTTGGCGTATGACGTCCCGGCTGCAGCTCTCGTATAATTCAATAGTGGCAAACTGATTTCCAACTCCGTATCCAGCGCCTCGTCCGTGATTGCATGCAGCGATTTACGGAGTCCCAGCTCCGTACGGAAGACAGCCCGGGGCACCCTCGACACCGTAACGGAGCGGCTTGCCGCCAACATAGTTACGACATGCATGCGAATATTGGAAGCGGAAATAATTATCCAATCTTTTCTGCCGTCATCTTGTTGCGACTACACGTTCAATTATTTACGTACAATAGCGAAACGGAATACACGTGGACTCCCATTTAAAATCCCATTAAAATGTCACAGGACTTGATATGGGTGAAGTGAGCGCGCCCCGAAGGGAGTTCGGCTAATTAATTATTTATAGTTCTTATAAACGAGGATATCTCGAATCGTACGTCGGCTTCAATTTCGCGGTCGCGTCTCGGAGGAGGCTAAACGAGGGTGATACGGAAGACGGTCGCTGTGTCCCGTCACGTCCCGGGCTACACAAATTCCGTGATTAATTCCGGTGAGTGAGGAACAGAGGCTCCTTTCTCTGTGTCTAATGAGTGCGCCGGGGCTACCTGACGCTTGCTCTGATTATCCTCCGGTTGAGTGGAGCCGCCTCGTGGCCGAGTATCGACGCAGAGCCGGCGCCGTCCGCTTGGCTATAAATGCTGTCCTGCCCACTCCGCCGTTTCACTTTTCTCAATTTCGTTGACCCCATTAACAGAGACGCGCTCCGTTTGGCTCGGAACCCTCTCGCATGACGTTACACTGTCTCATCCATTCATTAAATACTTTCCGCTACGTTTGAACTTGCATTGCATGTATCGATGGTGAACGCGTCGTCGCTGAGCGTTCTCGCCTCGTTTTAAAGCGCAGACACCGAAAACACTCAAGGTACTCGAGTTACGAGCTGGAATAGGGCGGGGGGCCTCGTGGCCCACTCGAAACGCAATCCGATGCAGAGTTTTGAAGCATGTCAACGTCTAGACGGAACGGGAGCGACACGTTGATATCGATTATGCAGTTAAGAGAAATTATGTAAGCGGGGAGAGGCGCAGTAAGCTCCCCGGGGACACCGGGACAAAGCGTGGCTCGTTTCTTAATTACTTGTGACGCTACAGATATCTTCCCTCGGCTGCGGTAAAGGGTGACGTCTGACAGGCGAGGCCGTGCGCGACTCCCTCGGAACGTGGCATACGCGCCTCCCGATCCGACACGTCACACGCCTCCACGTGATACGTCAAGTTATAAAAACATTATGATGCTGGGCTCGCACTCTGTTAATTACCGCGGTATTCGCGTGGCTGTATTATCTGAGCGAGCGAACGCTTCAGATGTATCGGTTTTCACAGCGTCGCTCATCCCGCTTCTGATAATGAACCTGTGTTGTTCTTATGCGTCGATTAGTAATAACATCGCTAACTATCGTGTTCGTAAATTCTAGGGTTTTGTCCGCTACCGTGAACTTTTACAATTCAATTTGAGCACTCCCGTTATGTAGTTCGAATTTGTAGATTGTTTTGTTCGCTGTAATAATAATTTATAAAGTTTCCGATGCCGGCCCGCCGCGGTCGGGTGGCGGCGGACACGAAATTCATTTAGAGTCGAATACGAATAACAGAGAATGAATTTACATGAAAGCAATCAAAATAAGGGGTAGAGCAGTGCGCTTATGGCAGCTTTGATTTAATTTGTGCGCTCTGCATTTAATGAGATCCGATAGCTCTTGTTTTTTGCGACAACGAACCGTCCATCGCTTTCGTTTCACCGCTGTTTCCGGTGCAGATTCCATTAACATACGACTGTTTTATTCCGTCTGCTCTTCATTTTCTTTAATCTTTTATTGAAGTTCGTTCTACGTTCGAAATTGGCGCTAATTTATTCCATGCCTTGTGAAATAAGCTTGAAATCTCAACCGAGCATTTGAAACTTTCTGTGTAAGCAGTCAGTAATCGCAGCGATCACGCGGCGGGGCCAGACGGCGGTGTACCTACAACATAACAACACGGCCCATCTGCGGATTTAAGATAAAAACGTGACTTGATCCATCGCTGTTCCTGATCTAAGTAATTCGTAACTCTAACATTACACGTGGAAGGTAGCTAAGGTTTTGAATTAGTTTAGACAACTAGAAGCACGTACAAAACCTTACCTTCATAATCCTAGAACATGGATTTGATAAGCTTATCGTGGGGGAAAATAAGTTAAATAATACGGTAAAACTAAATGCCTAGCGGTGATGTAAGGGGTGGTATATCTTATACCGAGTTCGAAACCTATCTAAGCCCTGCATTTCTAACAGGACCATCGCTTAAAACGGCGAAGGAAAACATCGTAAGGAAACTGGCATGTCCAAGAACCAAAAAATCTAATGTTCTGCGACATCTACCAACCCTCACTGGGCCAGCGTGGTAGTTATGGCCTAAATTCTCTGTCTGAGAGAAGGCTGATGATGATTCAATGTCTAAATATAAAGGCTTGTGTCATTCATGAAGTTTTTAATTAAATAAAGTAACTGGTTTAAAGTTTTTAACGTTTTATAAGAGTTGGATGTTGGTCCTTTCATTGTTACAAACTTAAATATATACGTGCTAGGTAAAACTAGAGCCTTTCATGTTAAAAGCTGATTGAGTTTCGTTTCTGTCCAAGCGCTTGCTGAAGTTTATTTTTCGTTTAGGTCATTGTTCTCCGCATGAAGGAAGCTAAGCTGTGAAATAGTAAACACTTTACCTTTGTACGACTCATGTGAGATTAGCCGAAACTAGGGACGTTCGTACTTTTTTTGTGTGCTGGAGTGGTATTTTATGTTTACTGACTGTGATTGCAACTAATAAAAAATCCTTAGGTTAAGGAGAGCTCTCTCGCGGGCTGAGCTACACCAATCTTTAATCTAAGGTAAATAACTAATTCTTGAGACTCTTCATGTAAAGAAGTGTGATATAAATATGTCTTATTGGAGCGCGATGAGACATATACAAGCTTTGAATTATAAAACTAAGCTATCCCTTCAAAACTGTATCAAACTTGTCTAATAGTTACCGCCTATAAGAAACAAACGATCAAAAAAGTATCATAAGTCATGGATTTGTGGCTTCTCTTAGTTCTCTTCCTATCTGTTTTTTTATATGCAGAAATAGTATTGATAAGTCTTGACTTGGCAACACCAATTACATACAATAGACACTAGGTAAGTCTGGGAAGGTACCCCACTGCATCCCACCAGCGAGGTTTGGCGATCAACTTAAAAGAACTCGATCTGTACAGCGTAAAATCATCACAGTGCAAGTCTCCATGATTTGAAATGAAAAAACTTCGAGGCGATTCGGCGAGATTGGAAGATTGGAACACATCGACCCTCGCACATGTTTCCATGTATATGGATGGTGCTAATAAACCGACAGTGGATAAGGGACCCCCGGTTCCGTCGAGTTGTCTATTACAGCGCTATTACCGAGGGAGCTGACTTGTCGCAAGTTATTGTTAAAGTGAGCGATTTCTATTCATGAAGAGGAGCAACCAGCCGCATATTGCGTACTGTGCGTGCCTAATTTTGTATACAGTGTAGAACCTTTCTAGAAATACAAGGCTGTATTCTATGAAATTTATTTGACTGTGTTTTTGTATTCTCACAAGGCGCCGGTACCGAGTTTGTATCCTCTGGGCCCCACACCTATGTGTGGTTTTGCTATAGCTCGCATTAAAGGGCATGCGACATCTACCAACTCACACTGGGCCCACGTGGTAGATTACGGGCCATCTCTCTCTCTGTGAGAGAAGGCCAGAGTCCTAGCAGTGGAAACGTATATGGTTCTTTGAAAAAGTATAGAGACAGCTTGAAAGCTCCCAAGAAATAATACGGTGACGCACTATACTACAGAGACTTTGACTGATAATTTAAAAACACTAGACGCTTGAAAATATTGTTGAGGACTGCACCAAAGGAAGGTGTTATAAGTTTTTTCTATTATCTTTGCAATGCTCTGATTTGAATGACCAACGAATCGTATCAGTGGTACAGTACACTCGATGTGAATTACATATGTGACGACAATTATGGTTATTGGGGCCATCGTCATCGTGAAGGTTACTTTAACAGGCCAATTAAACCTATGGCTTGAATTCGAACGCTTAGAATAGCTTCAAGCTTAGGTATTGTTTTCTAGGTATTATCACATTATAATGTATTCTGTAGCACGTTAGTTTGACTTGCCGGTTTGTTCACAGACGAGCTGGCGCGGTTTTGCTGATTTGACTTCAATAGTTCAGTTTTTCTTCGATAAACGTTTCGGGAGGAAATCGTTCTTACTACACATACATCGTTTTGAATGCACATATTCTTTACTATAATAAATGCGAACATGTACGGAGCAACAACGAATCGACGTGACCGTTATCCCAAAAATGTACGGTACTTTTGGGTGAAACCGCGAAGCACCAATAGTAACCATATAAAAGATCAAAACTGCCATAGTCTCTAAAGACTTCCTATCACATTAACCATCGCGAATAAGGTTAAACCTTTGAAACTGAGGAGGATACCGGCAAAAGCCTTTCACAAACAGGTTCTCCAATCCAGTCACAATGAATGCAGTGACAGATTCACGAGTATTGTGTGACCATCAAAACTGCGACCTGCCTGACCTCAGATCGACGTGGAACTAGCAATTTGCGGCCAGCACTGTTGGTGTTATGAGGATTAGAGAGCTCAACGTTCAGTGCTCAAGTTTCATCACAGCCTAGGGAATAGCTGCGGTTTGCATCACGATGCTATTACATGACCTTTTGGTATCTGCGGCCGCTGTGCCATTACAAAGGGTAGTTGAGTAATGAACCTGTGGTTTGCTCCGACTGTAAAGTAACGCGATTTGTGGTCTTGCATTAGCGGCCTATTGGCTCTACAATCGGTTGCTGCACATTTTACTTATATGGATATTGCGGCGGCGCGGTCTCATTCGCTTTTTCCAATTCAATTGCTTCCCGATTGTTGCGATACTTCAGATCTAAACGTTTTAGGGGCGCACATTCTACGCGATGACCTGATATCAGCAGCCTTACAAATTCAGCGTCGTCGACATGCCCATCTCGCTGGCTCCGAATTTTCTCGGAGCCCGCAATTGAGTTGCCCCCGGCGCGTAAATTGGTCGGTAGTCGGCGTATTAACGTCGCTCACCAAACTATCGGTCGTGCGCATCGCACTCCCGCACTATCCCTCCTGCGTCCGACCATTCTGATATATTGACGAGATGCCGCTGCCGTTTCGCCCGCCGGAAAAAAGTAACGGCGCCCGTTTCTCCTCTTCGGATCACTGTCGTTGTTTAGCCTCGGGTAAAAGGAAAGATATTTTCCTCCGGCGGGATTGTAGACGCGACACGTCGACGTAATAAATGAAAACACGGGTTTTTTTCTCCACGTGTCGGTTCCGATCGGTCCGCGCTTGATTAGATACAATTTTTTCACTGACGCGCAGCCGCTTATCGTTTATCGTATGTTTACTTTGGCAACGAAAGTGGAGCTTACACGTGCCCGTATTTAATTTCATATCGTATATAACCGGATAACAGATTCGATCTTCATCTTGGATCAAAGACCTGTCGGGCTAAATAACGAGTTGTATTGGGCGCGCGGCACGAGCAGCCTGTCTGAAGAGATCGTCGGCTCACAAGGTTCGCATGCAAATGATATCGGCGCGGCGCGTGTGCGCTGCACGGCCGCGTATCGCGACGCGCGATTTGGTAATAGGCTGTGGGTAGGTGGCGTCGCGCGGGTCGTCGACCGCGCGACACAATGCTATAAACGCTGTCGTAATTGTTTACTTTGGCCCGTCTGACCCGTTACTTCTTCGCGCCGACTTCGATAACGCTACACATCCAACGCACGCGTCTTTGCACAAATCGCAGCAACCTCAATACGCAAAAAGTCGGTTCGTTGAACCCGCTGTGCGTTGCTCGAGCTTAGATACGCTCTCGCAGCGCCGTCGGCGCAATGTTTTCGACCTACAAATACGCTGCTTTACGCTGCTCCGTTACGGCTCAAAACTATCCAACTACGAAATTTCGTCGGAGAAACAAACAGAACGGTCCGCGTTTATTGTAATTAATCGTTTACTTTATGCTCGTAGAGTCAACGTACTTTTTATGGCCTTACCAATTGCGAATGTTTGATGCGAACGCGCGAGTGGGGAGCGCGCGCAGATCCACGATTATGCAAGCGGTTTCTGTCTACTAATTAAACTGTGGATTTCACAACGCACAGAGGCGTATGTAATTGATTGTGCCACTTCTTTATGGCAACAACACACGTGAAATCTGTTTGTAAACGGTTATACGTGTGCGTTAGTGTTTCGCACGCGAGACGCGGTTTGAATGCGCTATAGCGTCGCGTCGCGGCGTTCATTTTCCACGCTTCAAGTGGCTCTATTTATAAGCTTTTAATGATATTTGCGAGCGTCTGGATGCATTGCAATGTCCGCCGCGTCTTGTGCGTCCCGAAAGCATATTTTAATCGGGATCCCGTTTGCGTTGTAACAGTAGTCCTGGGATGTCCCGCTACGCGCTGTCACGTCCCGCCCATTTGTCCGGTGAAGACGCGGCTTTAGTTTGTGTATGTTTATATGATACGACGACGGTCGTATATGAGAACTGGGTTCATGGCCGGATATAAATTCACTTATGAATTTTCTTTCGAATGCTTGTATGCCTTTTTCCCGGTTTCTGTGAAAAAGAAAACATCCTCACACTTATATAAAAGCGAAAATGTGTTAGTGGTACAGTCAACGACAAAAGTCGCTGAACAATCACACTTTTTTCTATTATCCTCATCATCTTAGACACCAATTTTTGACCTCATCATCACCTAAAATCAGGTGTGTTATGTTGTGGTCAAAATGATAACATGTAAAATGTAAAAAAATACAATAATAATTGCTGATTTGAAACACATTTGGAAAATCGAGAACGATCAGCTACTTTTGTCGCTGACTGTACAATATTTTGCATCAATAGTCAATAGTCAATTTTATTTATTCAATAGGATACATTGTGATCACTTTAAAACGTCAAACTTAAAACTAGCTACGCCTGTTCCAACCTCCTTACGCCGGCAAAAGAACAGGCAAGAAACGCCCGGCAGGTAATTTTTTTGGCGCGATTACATTGACAATTTTATTCTTATTACTAATTGATTGAATTGGAGCAAGTTCACTAAAATCCCAAGCTTTTTTTTTTTTGTTATCTAATGGTCCGATATTTTTTAATTAGCTTTACTAATAAGATTTCTCTTGTTTGGTTGTACACATTGGGATATGGGAACATGAATATTAATGAGTTGCGGGATCACAACCAAAGCAGACCAGACCCCACAAGCAGCACCCGTTCACGAGTTGACGCATGTGCCAGCCATCGCTCTCCTCGACCATATGAGAGGGAAGAGGGCGACCCGACACACGACGCCGCCGCAAGCAAAGTCACTTTCGTGAGTATGACTGTTTTGGCTGTTTACCGAAAATGGTTAGAATAGGGGAAATAGGGAGAATAGGTAGATAGAAAGAAAGATAGATAGATTAACTACAATCCCAAGCTTGTTTGTCATCTAAATAGTCCGATATTTTATAATAAGCTTTACTAATAAGATTTCTCTTTATACGGACTTGAAATTTTGCTATCGATAAGTCTTGAATTTCACTTGGGATTTTGTTGAAAAAACGTACACATTGACCTTTGAACGAGTTGCTAACTTTATGGAGCCTAGTAGTGGGTACAGCAATTTTATCTTTGTTTCTAGTATTAAAATTGTGATAATCACTTCTCTTTTTGAAGCTATTTAAATTTTTCCTTATGTACATAGATAGTTAGAGATAGTTTTGGGCCGGAGTGCCATATAACCTCTTTATCCCGCTTCCGGTTGAAATCTCCACGGGCTTGAAACCGCGGGGCATAGCTAGTAGGCGACTGATTGTCAACTTAACTTGAGGGTGGGGGGAGCTAGTCAGAGAGCACTAGAAAATGCCCTACTATCAAGCTATGGCTTCAGCACGATATTTTGCTTCACCGAAAGTTCAAGGTCATTGTAAGATTCGAACCCACGATCTACGTATCGCATCGCAACTATCGCAAGTCGACCTCATTACCGCTGATTTATCATTGCTTCAGGAACTTAACTTTAACTCGTTTTTTTTTGGTCAGTTGAACATCAACTTTCGACCGAATCATCACTTAACATCAGATGTATTATGGTCAAACGCTACTTTGTAATTTGTAAAGAATGCTAACGTTACTGATTTATTACGCATTTGGAATTCGAGTTTGATCAGCTATTTGTGTCGCTGACTGTACTAGTCCCATAGCCATTACCCGGGTGACGTGCATGCACTGCACATGATAATAAATCATCTGTCGCAAAGTGACGGCTGCTGAGCACTAGAGCGGTGTTTAATTTGTTGTGCCGTAAACCAAACTATGTTCATATTACTACACGTGTACTGTACAGTCTGAGTCAAAATTAGCTGAACAAAAACAAAATTTCCGATTTTCTTGAGCAGAAATAGCTGAACAAAACCAATCTTTTTCTTTATCGTCTTACGCCCGAAATTAATAGTCGATCCTGATCCGTTATCCGCGGTTTTGGATCGATATGTCATGTCATAATATGTCATTTTAGCACTAGGGCTTGACATATTACTGGTAAAATGTATGACATGACATATCGATTCAAAACAGCGGATAACGGATCAAGATAGATGATAAACTTCAACCTTTGACGGCATCATCAGTCATCACTTAACATCAGGAGGAAGTTGTAAAAAGAACAAACAAACATTACAGATCTAAAACACTTTTGGAATATCAAGTGCGATCAGTTACTTTTGTGGCTGACTGTACAATTTATAGGTACAGCTACTATATGAATAAAGAGTTGCACGTTTCTAAAATATGACGTATTTTATTATATATACTGTTGTAAACTACTATAGTCATAAAAAAAACCGGCCAAGTGCGTGTTGGAATCGGTCACCGAGGGTTCTCTACAAATTTTCTTTTATTTTGATATAAAACATGTTTGCGGTTATCTGACTTTTGCCTTTACATGTGCTCTGAGACCTTCGTTCGTGCCAAATTTAATGATTCTAGGTCAACGGGAAGTTCCAAGTACCGTAAAGGTTTTGATCCCCTTGTTTCGCTAAAAATGCGACATAAACGCTCATATCTTTTGATCGCGTTAACTTAAAAGTTTGATTTTTTTACAGCTGAAAGACATTGTAGACCCAAGTTTTTGTCATAAATTTCAACTTGATACCTCAACGCGTACTTGAAAGAAAGGGTCTTGACAGATAGACAGACGACAGCGAAGTGATCCTATACTGTTCCCGTTTTTCCTTTCCGAGGTACGGAACCCTAAAAATGGTAATTACTTCATTGTTTTTTTCTTTACACGTGTAAAGTGCAGTGTGGTGGGAGGTAGGCATTTGTGCTTAGTAGCCGGTAGGACTTCCTTTGACATGTAGACAGGGATTAGCGTCGGTGGCGCAGTAATTATGCATCATCTACTTGGAACCTGACTTACTTGTTTGTTCTCAACTATGTACCTAGAATTAAGACTGACGATAAAAAAAATCAGCTTAATCTCTCTTAAACTTTGTACTCATGCGATATTCTGACTTACAATTCGATTAAACTCAATTTCCTACTAATATTATAAACGTGAAAGTTAGTAACTATGGATCATATGGATATATGGATGTTTGTTACTCTTTCACGCGAAAAATACTGAACGGATTTGAGTGAAATTTGGAATGGAGATAGCTTATACCCTGGTTTAAATGAATATATAAATGATAAAATAATTAATGTAATTCAATAAAAAGATAATAATAAATGTGATGTAATAAAATGATAATAATTAATATGATGTAATAAAATGATAATATGTATAATTAAATGTAATAATGTCATATAATATGTAATACTAATTAATTTTAATATTTGCATTCCTAACGGAGCAGTTTTGGCGATTTAAAACTATGTACTAACACCTACAATGTACCCATTTATACTGGCAAATAAATGTTTTGATTGATTGATTGATTGATTAAAACACAGGCTTCTTTTTATCCCGGTTCCTGCGGGATAACGGGAACACCGTGCAACCGCGGGGCGCAGCTAGAAAAGTAAAACACGAGCCCAGTGCGTGGTAGATTATGGCCCATACTCTCTCTCTGAGACAAGGTCTATCAGCCCTTATCAGTCCACTGCTGAATATTGGCCTCTCCCAAGGTACGCCACTGAGCCCGGTCTTCGGCTCTTCTCATCCAACTACTGCCAGCCACTCGGCGCAAGTCGTCGCTCCACCTTGTCGCAGGGCATCCTACACGACGTTTAATAAGCTGATGATATGCCTCAACGTCGTAGGTATCATCCCTTTTCCTCCACCCATCCCTGTACCTAGACAAATACCACTTTTTAAACATTTCTTCCTTTATTAATATTTATACAAGACCGGAAATTAAGAGTTATGTAAACAATGTTCATCTACGTTACTGTTTACTCCCAACGAATGTCTCAACTCCGGTAGAAGTGGTTGCGGTTTCAAGGGTTGCTCGGAGTGATTAATTGATTATTTTAACTCTCCCTTTTTACAAACACTTAGTAAATACAAAATGTTTTAATTGTAATTTATGATCTACTCAATGGTTCACGGTCTGGTTGCCTTTGAAATTCAGTTTAAGGACTTGCCAAGTATTTGTGTTGGCTTCGGTTGTACAGTTGATCGCCATAAAAGGTATCCTACGTATTAAATCAGGCTAGTAGCTATCTTTATTCCAAATTTCACTCAAATCCGTTGCGCCGTTTCAGTGTAGAGTAACAAACATACACTCACCCACAAACTTTTGCATCTATAATATACTACCTTTCTCCGGGATAAAAAGTAGCCTATGTGTTAATCCAGTGTATAAGCTAACTTCATTTCAAATTTCACTCAAATCCGTTCAGTAGTTTTAGCGTGAAAGAGCAACAAACATACATGTTAATTAAAAATTAACATGTTTATTTCTTATCATCCCAAACTATAATTTTCTTCATTCCTTTTTGTCAACTCATTTATCAGTCAGATCGGTTGTTCAAAATAATCACTCATTCATTAAGTCAGTCACTCAAGTCTCTCAGTCGATCAAGCGCGATGGCGGAACTAGGGTTAAGAAAACCCCCGGACGGGTCAAAGTTACTATATCAAATCATATATTAAGTCAGTGTAATCAAAAAGTCAATAAATCGGTGTGTATAAACTAGTAAGTGGTGTATCAATCAAGCATCATCAATCTTCATCATCATCATCTAGGCGAAAGCTGCGGACCAGATCAGGCCATCTTCACATCAAAAGCTACCCGTAGCGCAACCAGTCGGTTACTCCATCAAGCTAACCGACAAGGCCGCCCCTGAACCCGCCGGTCTTCGGTTGCGCATACAATACATCTATACATACTCACAAACTTTCGCGTTTAGAATATTAGTAGGATATATAGTTATATTATACATATATATGGAGTAGGAAGGATAGCAGGAAGTTTGATAATAATGGATTAGTCTTTACACCAAAGGAAACATTGATTGTTAATATAATTATTGACACAATAGCGTTTAAATTAAATGTTAGCACCGCACTTTGTAGCAATCGTTAGGACGAAACAGAGGCGCGATTGTCCGTTCTATATATAGAAAAGGAGTACACCACGGTCTGTTTGTCCACGTACTTAGCGGGGTTTAATAACCACTGGATTCCACTTAATACCACTGTTTGCGATATTAAGGTCCTCGGGTGTTCCGCTAATGGCGTGAGTATGCTTTTACTCTCCATTTTTTGAAATATTTTTTTAATGAAACGCTTTTAAATGGTTTTCTGGGTTTGCTTTGTTGTTTGTTATGAATGCGATTAGGATTGTTTTTAACCCCCGATGCAAAAAGAGGAGTGTTTGTTATAGGTTCGACGTGTTTGTCTGTCTGTCTGTGGCACCGTAGCTCGCGAACGGATGAAGCTATTTCAATTTCGTATTTTTTTTGTATGAAAGGTGTGTTACGGGCGAGTGATTTCAGCTATGTTTGATGAAAATCGTTTAAAACTGTCGGGGGTTTTTTAAATTTATAATTATTACGTACTCGTTTACTTTGGATTGTTTCTTATTTGTCTTATGTGTATTTCTATTTCTACCTCATTTGATCTGTGTTCAGTGACGCTGTGGTTGCATGATGTAGGGACGAAGGGCGTGAGTTCGATTCCCTTAATGGAATTTGTATTTTACCTCTTTTGGAAAACAAAAACCTTTTATCAATAAAGTTAAGAAAAAACATAATAGAAACAATAGGCCCTTTTCAGTTAAGAATATAAATTTATGTAAAGGTAGAGGTTCACTAAATAAAGCATCATAAACAGATCTTGAATTTCAATTCTGTCATACGATCATTAAACATCATGTTTATATTGTTTAGATTTTATAAAACGCATTCTCATAAACAATTTTCTTCCTTTCAGGTAAGCAAAACAGCTGATTGACCGCACTGCGTGGTAAAGTACCTCTACCTACTTCCATTTTATGTTGCGAAAATGCGTTCGTTCTATAATTGCATCTCAGTTACATAACATTAAAGTCTATACTTGAAGTGGCAGCTACAAAAACAGACTCAAGAACATAATCATCATTATCAATCTATTACATTCCCACTGCTGGGACTCTGGCCTTCTCTCAGAGAGACAGAGAGAGAGTATAGGCGTAATCTTATAATTACGTCACTTAACATCAGGTGACTTGTGGTCAAACGCTACACTATAAATTGTAAAAAAAAAATAAAAAAATTTACCACGCTAGCCCGGGTTGATAGATGTCACGTGCCCTTGAATATTGTGGTTCGCATGCCGGTTTCCTCACGATGTTTTCTTTCACCGTTTTGAGCGATGGTAAATTCACACATAGCTTATTAAGGGCCGATTTTATAAACGGAACGGAACGGAACGGAACGGAACATTGGCCACTTTTCATACTGCTCTGGACCTGAACGCAATATATTTTGTCAATGTCACTTGACAGTGACAATCAATTTGCTAGTACATAGATTAAAAAGACTAGTTTTGTTCATATTTGGGAAATAATGTTGATTTTAATGACTTAATTTAAGTAGGACCGACTTCCAAAGCGTGAAACGGAATGAAAAAGAAAATGCGGAGTTCGTTCCAAACATCCTAGCATCGTGTAAGTTAAAAAATGTCCTAGGAAACTCCGAAGTTAAATAATCAATATCTTTTTTTTCTACACTTTCTTTATAATATCGTTTGTACAATTTTAATAGGCAAAAAATTTAAATTTTTATCGTATATAAATCGTTTTCATACGACTTCGGGTCCGTTTTGGCCATTGTTCTTTGGTAGGTATGATATTTAAGTTACGGACGTTTATAAAACCGGCCCTAAGTCATTGGTTGCGGCCTTGCGGGGCGAGAGGATTCGAAATCGGTATCGGCGCCTTGTAATCATGGATTTACGATAGTAAGCAAAATACAAAATACATACAGTGGCTGTTTTGAATCTCACAGCTCACAGGCAAGCACTCCAATTCCGGTCGTCCTACTTGTCCTTATACCCAATTCCGTTTCCGGCACGGGCGGGCGGCATGGATCATTCTTTACACGGGTTTGTAAATAGCGACCTCAAATTTAAATGAAGGGCTTCGTAGGCTCGAATGGGCCTCCGAATAAACAGCGCTTTGTTCGACACCGGCGCCGATAATAATAACTGTCGCTTGCAAGTCGAGGGAATTGGAACTATGCTCTCATACAGTAACAATTTACGTTTTTGTTGAACTTCATCAAATAGGTTGCAGCGCCGTGCGGTTTCACCCGCGTAGACTACACTTTATTGCGATAAAAAGTATTCCATGTCCTTCTCCAGGGTATGAAGTATCTCCACACCAAATTTCATCAAAATCCGTTCAGTACTTTTTGCGTGAAAGAGTAACAAACATGCATCCATCCTCACAAACTTTCATATTAATACTATTTATTAGTCAGTTACCATTGTTACCAATAAGTTCACAATAATCACCCAGATATATTTTAGCATATTAAGGGCCGGTTTTATAAACGTCCGTAAGTTAAACGCGTCGGTAAATTTAAATTTTTTGTCAAATTTTCCGTACTAAAATTTGACAATAAAATGAAACCTACCGAAAGTTGGTCTGACATTTGACTAACGGACGTTTATAAAACCGGCCCTTAATCATATCCTTCCTTCTTCTTGATACCAACATAACACATGTTTGTTACTCATTCACGCTTAAACGACAGAATGTATTTGGATTAAATTTAGAGTACACATAGCTCATACCCTGGATTAACACATAGGCTACTTTTTAAAACACTTTTATTAGCTTGACTTGTAACTAACTAACTAACTAACTAACTAACTAACTAACTAACTAACTAACTAACTAACTAACAATGTAATCAAATCTTAGAAGTCAATTTTCACCTACTTCTAATTGTCGTATCGACTGGAAACTTTGTATGTGTATGTAATCTCGGTGACAATGCAATAATTTTGTGTCATCGACCTGATCTCATGATGCAGTCGGGAGGTAGGTAGGGCATCTCTGCAGTGGCTACTAGTAAACCTCTCGTGTTTGGGCTCATATGAATCGCCTTAATGAGTACAATAGATTGGACTTGGTGACGAGGGTCTGATGATGCAACCGGAAGGTGGGTAGAGGATCTCTGCAGTGGCTACTAGTAAATCTCTCGTGTTTGGGCTCATATGAATCGTCTTGATGAGTCCAATAGATTGAACTTGGTGACGAGGGTCTGATGATGCAACCGGAAGGTGGGTAGGGAATCTCTGCAGTGGCTACTAGTAAACCCCTCGTGTTTAGGCTCATATGATTCGTCTTGATGAGTTCAATAGGTTGAACTTGGTAACAAAAGACTAAAAAGTAAAAAAATAAAAATATATAGTTTAAAAAAAACTAAAAAAAACACTTTGAAAACGCACTGAAAAATATAAAATAATTAAATTGACTTGTATTAGTTACGATATAATGGTTAATTCAAAAAGTGTGGAGCGCTTCTTTTACTGGGTAAATACAAGTACACACAACCAAAAAGCGCTCCACACTTTTTGAATTAACCATTATATCGTAACTAATACAAGTCAATTTAATTATTTTATATTTTTCAGTGCGTTTTCAAAGTGTTTTTATCCCGGAAAATGTGAAATGACGGGAAAACCACGCGTATAGGCGTGGGGTGCAGCTAGTTAAGAAATACAATGCTCAGAAGACCTTTAAGCTATTATTTGATAATGATATCTTGATTATTTTTAGCGATCTTTTTTAATGTTATTGTTACTCAAAGAACGGTATAAGATACCTCTCGCCTGCGGGGTGGGGTGTAGATAGCAGGGCCTCTACACACAAACTCAGCGGTTTCAATCAACAGCTACCGCGGTCTAATGAAAATTGAGGGCCTCATAATTTAATTCGAGCTGCTTGCAACAAAGAAGTGGTATATTACCTTACCTGGTACGTCTTTGCTGAGCCGGAATAGAATTGGGTTATAAGTACTCGTATCATCCTATTAATCCTACTTTAATATTATAAATGTGAAAGTTTGTGTGTGTGAATGTTTGTTACCATGTACAACCGTAACTACTAAAACGATTTTGATAAAATTTGGAATGGATATAAATTATGCTCTGTATTAACACATAGGCTGCTTTTTATTCTGGAAAAAGGTTCCTGCGGGATAACGGGAAGACACGGGGAGAAACCGCCGGGCGCAGCTAGTTTGGTCATAGTAATCATAATTCAATTCTAGAAATGAGTTGATGTAGCGACACTTGAGTCCTAAATATAGAACGTGATAAACGATCGGTTGTTCGGTTCGGCACACTCTACATAACATTGTTTAAGCCATGTATTCACTAGGCAACAATTACCGCGCAACATGTTGCTCGTCATTACAGGAATTTTCTTATTCAATAGTCCGAAAAAGTCAACGTTGTTTAAAAATAAAAATGAAAGTCTCTGTTTGTCTATTCTGTCCAGGTGTAGCGTGGCGCCATCTTCGACCACATTGGCACTTAGCATCAGGTGACTTGTGGTCAAACGCTACCCTGTATACAGTAAAAATAAAAATATAATAAAATAAGGTTTTATAACGGGATAATTACCATGCATTAGTTTTTGTATAAAACAGTATCTTTGTTATTAAGTTTTATAACATATTTCATACTAGCTGGTGCCCGCAGCTTCGCCCGCGTGGATGTCGGTTATCGCGACCAAAAGTAATCAAGAAATTTTGATCCAGTTCCCGCAACCCATGAGAACCTATTCCAGGAATAAAAAGTATCCTATATATTATTCCGTCCTATTATCTATTCCTGTACCCAAATTTCAGCCAGATGAATTTCTGAAGTTATCCCGAAGAAGATATAAAAAAATTGAGCTTTATACTTTAACGAATTTAGGGTACTAATTTATACACCTGCACTTCCTGTTATCTGCCCAAGTAACCACAAACCAAACTCTATATTCGCAGGATGTTCTTACCCATACTATTTATATAGGGGGCATGCACAGAAAAACTTTCAGCTTTTACATTAAAAAACGAAGGTCTGGCTGTCGTAGGCTCTGGGTCTATATATCCACACCATTAATACTTTTTCTACTACATATCGAAACTATTTCATAAAAAAAAAACAAATCTACGCAAACTCTTTGCTTCCCAAGGACACATGTGTCCAAATCTTTAGGCTAAGCGTATATTGAGACGCAATCGATGCAGTGCAGGGCAGCGCTGATTTTTTGTAATATATATGCATAGGCAAAGATCAGCATACGATGTTTCTTTTTTCTTTTTGCGGCAACAATTGCTATTTTTTTAAATTAAGTTAGTGCATATTAATCAATGCGTAGGATAGTATTTATATCATACGTTCATACATAACACGTATTTTAAAAAAGCATGAAGACATAGAAGCAACGCTATTATAAACTGTAACTAACAATAACTCATTAATTTCATAATCTAACACTAATACTGAATAATTACTGAATAAAAATCTTTAGGATGGTAAATAGCCTCCTCCGAAATAGTAAACGTTATCGCGCCAGAAAAAAAAGAGAAAATCACCAGAAAAGTACCTGCCGGTCGTGGCTTGCCTTTTCTTTTGCTGGTGCAAGAAAGTTAGAACAGACGTAGCTAGTTATTAGTTTGTCTTTTTAAAGTGATTAAATGTTGTATAAGTTTAATATTAAACCCAGTTTATTCGTCAACTTGAATACTGTTCTTGATACCAGCTTTTTGTACTTTATTACAGTGTATCTGTGTAATTTACAGCATCGCTCATGGACTATGCCATGCGCTTCCGTCGCCTGCGTCTCAACATACGCTTACCCTTATTGTAGCCCGCAACATCAACGTCAATACCAAGTAGTTCTAAGTAAATAAGGTATAATAAGATCATGTCTGCTACACACGTAACGATATATCGTTACATATTTAAACGTTTAATTAGAGCGTATAGTATAATCACTAACTTAGGATTAAGTAGATGGCTCTATATTTTTTTATAACAGTGTGTTGATTTTTGATTTCGAACATCACAAATCACAATCATCTTTTGATTTTCGTTTTTGTAGCTTTGTCTAAAATCTTCTAATATTTTTCAACTTTCGCGCGAACGCGTCTTATAAAGAGGTCCTTTTTGTTTGCCCGTGTCCGACGTCAGTTTTATTGCAGCAAAACACACGCTACCATCAAAATTATGCAAATACGGTCAAGTCGATCAACAATGATTTATAGAACAGAAAATGTTACTGCCGTCGCTCATCTGCGCAAACCAGAAATTCTACAACGATTTTTCAGGCACACTTTCGATATAACCGGAGATCGGTTAGCAATTAGAACAGATACATCGCTACGATAAATTGTTACGTGTGTATCCACACCAATAATTGTCATGCCAATAATATTCTTCCTGACATGTAAACAATTCAACAGAATGATGCCTAGCAACCATGTAAAAGATTTCGAAAAATTTCGTTATATTAGATTTTCCCACGGAACCCATGCATTATTCCGGGATAAAAGTAGCCTATATTACTCTCCGGCGCATAAACTATCTTTATGCAAAATAATACCCTGATTCGTTGTTTTGTTACGCCGTGAAAGCCGAACAAACCAACAGAAAAACACACTTTCGCATTTACATAAATGTGGGGATGGGGATGGTGATAGGGGTAGCTGCGGTTCGCGTTTACACCCATGGTATTCCCTACTATCCCGCAAGAATCTTTTTCCGTGTTAAAAAGGAACCTATATGCTATCCGGGCTACAATAATCTAATCGACTCGACCAAATTTCCGACGTGATGCTTTAAACTGATGTAACTTTTTTATTTGTGAACCGATTGAAATAAAACAAACACTAAATGTTAAGTGGAGAAAACCACAATATATTAATGAAAACCGCATTCAAATTGGTTAAGCCGTTTCTGAGATTAGCGCGCACAAACAAACAGACAAACAGACAAAAATTCTAAAAACCATTGTTTTAGGTTCTATTGCGTTAATAAAGGCCCCCAGTAAAAGTTTTTCTCATTTATCTTCAATGTACAGACAGTGATGAGTTACAGATTTATTATATGTATAGATAATATGTAAAGATTATACGTAAAGCGATAACGCGGAACTTTAGCAATATCCTCGGACTATTACTATCAGTCGTCGATAATATTTAGACTGAGAAGCTAGTGCTGATTTCTTCTGCAGTTTTTATATTTTTATCGACAACCTAAATGAAAAAGAAACGTTGCGTTGGTGGGAAAAATGACTTCGTTAAACTATAACTACACAATTTAGATTGCTGCTGCATACGTCTCGTAATTCTCTTATTCGTTTGAGAAATCAGATTCTTATCTGTTAAAAACAAAAGAACCACGGACACGCGTAAAAATTTGTTGCGCAACTCAACAATTCACGCTTCATGTTGCGCGTCACGTGTCGAGCGTTAACTGTTGCCTAGTGAATACGTAGCTTAAGTGATACGAATGTGTGACCCGTCCCTAATACACGTGCTGCTTTCTGTACATTACGAGAATGGTAGCAACATGATTAATAAACTCATCAGCTGTTTATTAAGCCCTTTCTCGAGATAGCTGACTGCAATGACGCTGTTGTAATTAGCGCTCGCTCCACCTATAAGCCTCATCTCGTAGCGTCACATCACTTCTCCCGCCCTGCCGATTCCGCCCTGGCCCGTCAGCTGTTCGCGGGTCGATGACCGGAGGGCTCGTGATATCACAGCCGCGCCCACAGCCCCCGCTCCCCTCTGAAGGACAATTATTTGAAGGATACCATTCATCATTGTTACCGGCTTACAAAATCCCTTTGTTCTTATAAATTTTGGGCACCCTCGGAGCGTGTTTTTACGACGCGTTTAAAGGTGAAATAATGTGTGCCACTGTTATGGTGCTCTGCTAGGTTTATTTATATGTATTTATTGTATTGTTGACTTGTGTAATCCCTATTTTAATATTATAAATGCGAAAGTAACTCTGTCTGTCTGGCTGGCTTTCACGCCTAAACAACTGAAAAGATTTAAATGAAAGAACATTGGCCACTTTGCATACTGCCCTGGACCTGACCGCAATATATTTTGTATACAAATTTTCGTTTCTGTCAATGTCACTTGACAGTCACAGTCAATTTGCTAGTACATAGATTAAAAAGATTAGTTTTTGTTCATGTTTGGTAAATAATGTTGTTTTTAATGACTAAATTTAAGTAGGGCCGACTTCCAAAGCGTGAAACGGAATAGAAAATAAACTGCGCAGTGCGCTTAAAACATCCAAGTATGATGTAAGTTAAAAAATGTCCTAAGAAACTATGAAGTTAAAAAATCAATATCTTTTTTTTCTACACTTTCTATAAAATATCGTTCGTATAATCTTAATACACAAAAAATTACAATTTCTATCGTACATAGATCGTTTTCATACGACCTCGGGTCCGTTTTGGCCATTGTTCTTTGGTACAGATATAGTCTAGAGCCCGAGAAAGGACATAGGCTACTACTATCGCGATAAACTGTAGCCCACTCGGGTGAAACCACGGGGAACAGCTAGTTCTTTATATTTTACTCCCGAAATAGCCATATTTCCATAAAAAAACGTTTCGTAAGTTGACCTTTAAATTTTTTTGTGGTGGAGTTTACACGCCTAATTTCGTATCATTCGTTCCGAGATTGTGGTCAGAATTACGTCAAACTGAAAACCAGTTTGATGTATTTCTGATCGCAATCTTGAGAGTGATATGGAATGAAACGTGTAAACGTTTAATATCATTATTCTATGCGTGTTGAACTGAACACCAAACAGATGATAAGACCACGAACAAACATAAACTAAAAAAACCAACAACTAACCTCCAAACAGCTAACACTTAACTCAAATTTAACAAAAAAACATGAATTTTTTCTTAAACATTTTTTTCTTATTTTTTGATAACCTGATCATTATCAGCAGCTTTTGTCGCTAGCTACTCGCTTGACGGCACGGTAACTGCCAAAACTTGTATCAATCATGCTCTATCCTTAAACGCATTGTCACTTCCATTCACCATTGGCGCTCGTTTAATTTAGCCCCATGAACAATGCTTGAGGTGCCATACAGTAGGGTGCAAACATTACTGTTTCCGGATTGAAAAGCACTGTTTCCAGGTTTAGCTTGACGTCACCTTCGTCACTTAACATCAGGTGACTTGTGGTCAAACGCTACCCTATAAGTAGTAAAAAAAGTACAGGAGACGAGCACGCGCAGGATTTTAAACTATTGGAGTTTAAAGATTGCTCGTCTCGTCACTCAGTTGCATAAAAAACCGACCTCTTGCCCCTTACATTTATTTTATCGTTACCTTCAATCAACCTTAAACTAACTGAGATGGCGCAGCGACCCAAAATAAGTCTTGGCCTTCGATAATAAAAGTCGCCGCTTCAGTCCTGCGCCACCTCCTGCCAGTTCTCCACCTGGAGCCCGCACAAGTCCTTCGAGACTTCGTCTTTTCAGCGATACTTGGGATAGACTGGGCGTCGCGTCGGTCACTCGGCCGTCCCATGTATGCTCGTTTGAACGCACGATCCTCCCCTTTTCTTTCAAGGTGGCTGAGCCAGCGACGTTTGTACGCCTATATCTTGCTTGTATGTCCCGGCTTCTTAACCTATCGTCATTCTAAGTCTTGAAACAAAACGCGTCTAAGTCAGCACTGTCGCGTCTCCACGTTTACCTCGCATTTCATCCATTTGTGCCGTCACTCGAAATTCTGCGACTCGAAATCTCTTTATTGGAATCGTCAGACTTGTTGACTGGCGGAATTTTCGCTGGTCCAGTTATTGCCTTTACCTCTTGAGGGTAAATATGGGATACAATTCTGGAGATTCCTTTTTTATTTATACTATAGTGTTTTGTGAATGTGAAATGGAGCGTGTAAATCGGGGAGCTATAGAGATAGTATGTATATGTATATGTATATGTAACAATTTTATAGTAGCAATGGTTAGCAGTGGTTGGATGAGAGGATCCGGAGATCGAGTTCAGTGGAGTTGGGCCTATGTCCAGCCGTGGACTGAAACAGGCTGATAATGTTGATGATGATAGTAGTGAGAAAGTTTTCTGAGAATGGACCTAAACAAAATTTAAGTTCTTTAAAAAATCATATGTTTTTTTTTATGTAATAGATTGGCAAACAAGCAGACGGCCCGCCTGATGGAAAGCGGTCACCGTCGCCTACGGACATATGCAACACCAAGGAAGTTGCCGATGCGTTGCCGACCTTTGAAACTAAAAACAACTAAACTAATAAACTTCTCTTTCTTAAAACCAGAAATTATCCTCTTCGACATTTCTTATGGGTTTTGATTTCTCCTTTGCCAAACACCTAACGTGTGTTAAGGCAGCCTCACTTGAGAACCAGTTCTCAATCCGGGCGTAGCGTGGCGCCACCATCAGATTGCGGTAAAAAAATAACACGAGCTGATGATCCATACAAATTTATAAAACAAAATTACTACACACCTCCAATTAAGAAAACATATTATGAAAATTAATTTCGATTACAATGTTAATCAATAATGTTAATCAATTTGCATGTTACACTAGCCGAGGTGGGTTAGGGTCAACTTGACTAGTAAAGCGATCGAAAGCCAAATAGCAGGCATATATGGTTGACGCATGCGCATAAATTAAAACCTTGTGAAAATGTACAGCATTTAGTAGGCTCACTCTGCAAGCGACAGATGGGCACATGCAGATCTGAAACTTTGAGCTTTGTTGCTTTCAGACTGCAGCAATAAGACGTTAAAAATATCGCCAAAACAATCAATGTAGTCATTATCGTCATCAGCCTGTGTCAGACCACTGCCGGATATAGGCCCTTCCCAAGTACGCCACTGAGCCTTGTCTTCGGCTCTTCTTATTCAACTGCCCACTGTCAACCACTCGGTGAAAGTCGTCGCCGTATTTTCAGAAATTACCTTATGGTCCTCTAAATCGAGAAATTGATACAAAAACGTAGAGAGAAAAAAGGTTGTAATTAACTCTAATTTTCAGTTTGGTCATGTAGTTACCGCCTTAATATGGCTACGCGTTTTGTTTAGCGGGTTCATTGAACACATTATGGTTTTCGAGTAACTCGAGTCTAGAGACCCGCCCCAGCTTGGCATGGGTACGTAAGTATAACGTAAATTAGACACTAACCGTCGTAGATGTCTAGCTTAAAGAAAAGAAAATCAAATAAAGTAAAAAAAAAAATATGTGTCGAGCTCAAAAATGACCTGGTAAGTAGTGTTTTGCCTGTTATTTTACTGGTGTGAGGTGGTTGGAATAGGTTGCTAGTTTTAAGTTTGGCGTTTCTAATAATCCTATCCTACTACATACCAATATTATAAACGTGAAAGTTTGTGAGTATGGATGGATGGATGTTTGTTACTCGTAAGGTCGATTTACATCAAACGAACATAGAGCTAGAGCTAGAACAAGAGCATTCTTTCGTAATCTTTTAGTGTAAACGAAAGCTAGAGGTATCGATTTACATCAAACGAACAGAGCTAGAGCTAGAACACAAGAACGCTTTGATGAGACCGCTCAGTGGCGCGAGCACGTCCGAACACGCTAGAACGCTCTAAGCAACTGTTCGCGCGCTCTTGCGCCGTTTACATCAAGCGAGCGAGCATTCTTAGAATATTCTATAGAATCTTTGCGAACACACTAAGAACAACGAAGGAATGCTCTACGCCTGTTTACACTAGAAGAATTTGCTGTAGTGGGGATAGAATGAGCATTCGCTCGTTTGATGTAAATCGACCTTTACACGAAAAAACTACTGAACGGATCTGAATGAAATTTGGAATGGAGATAGCTTAGGTATATGTACTAATTTAACACATAGGCTACTTTTTAACCCGGAAAAAGGTTCCTGCGGGATAACGGGAACTAGTAATTGTAGTTTTACACTGAGAAAAAAAATCTGACTTTCCTTCTGAGTCTTTGCCTTCCAAGACCGATTCCTTCCCTATTTTGTATTAGATTTCCTTCTGAGTCCATCCCTTTTGACTCAGAAGGAAAACGGTATTTCGGAAGATTTTTTTTCTCCGTGTAGAGCAGTAGAATGTGGTTGTATGACTGTCTATAAAAGGCGTGTTGTTTCATCCAAAGTCAAAGTCTACTGAAGACAAAAATAACTAACTATCTATTAGTCATGTTTCAAATCGTGGGTTGAACACAAATGTTCAAATATAGCAGTTGATTTTACAAATATGGACATTTTGCATATTCAATATTCATAGAGAAAAGTAAAAGAATAAATGTAACGCGATATATATGAATGATTAAGTTAATTTTGTATAATTAAACGATAAACATGTCAGACCGGTCTATTTGTATCGAGATTACGTGTTTCAAGTTTATTTATTATTGACTAGCTGCGCCCCGCGTCTTCCCGTTATCCCGCAGGAAACTTCCGGGATAAAAAGTAGCCTATGTGTTAATCCAGGGTATATGCTATCTCCATTCCAAATTTCATCAAAATCGGTTTATTAGTTACGATAATAGGCACACAAACTTTCGCATTTATAATATTAAGTAGGATATAGTCGTAATTGTAAGTTTTCAATTTAATTTTAAAGAAAACTTTCGCCCGATGAAAAGTTGTCATTTTCCATACGAACTCTAAAAACCCAATTTTATTTGGCCACAAGTCTTCTGATGTAAACTGACGTTGCAGTCGAAATTAACTAAAAAACAATTCGATTTTCTACTCGAGTAGAAAATCTTCTCTAACCCACTCGAGTTGCGGATCATTCGTCTTGAAACATCGATACCACCTACCTAGAAGCTACCACCAACGCGTTCCGCCTCATTAACTTTTATACCACGACTTTGATTCTATATGATAACACCGAAGTGAAATATTAATACCGTCTTTTATGTCACCTTAGATTACATCGATAACGATGTGTCGTGAAAGTAGAAGGACGCAGTTATCGGCGAAATTGTGACCTTGAAACTGTAATCGGTCATTGATAGTGACATTCACTGTGATAACGCTCTTATGAGCCCTATCAGTACATGTAATGTTTGCTAAAGGTTACGTAATTTGTTTTGAATAATTTGAGGCTTCTCATAACAGGAATGTCACGTGGAATTTTTCACGTTTTTCTTATTTTTAGTTCTCACAGCAGTGCGTTTGAAACCCCTATTCAAATTTTTAGCATGGCTTTGCGGACCACTTCTGGTGCTACCAGGGACCACCAGTGGTCCACGGACCACCGGTTAAGAACCACTGCACTAGGTGGATAATGACCTCTAGAAAGAAAAGAAAGAAAGCATATATGTGTATGTTTTGTTGTTTGTTTGTTTTGTTTGTTTTTTCTAGTAATGTAAGTACTCTAGAGAGATAATAAGGCTTGTGTCCCAGGAGTGGGAAGGTAATAAATAGACTGATGATGATGATGGTGTACCTTCCTGTGGATGACGTCACGGGGCGGGTCGCCAGTCCATCAATAATCCTTGTAAACAATTTTTTGTCTGCATTAAAATTTTCATAAGTTAAAGAGCGTAAACGAAACGTTTCGCTCGCGTTTCAGATAAACGGCTTAGTATATTTTTTACTGAGCGCTGTGGCAACAAGCATCCGTATCAAACGTCATCCACCTTAAAATCTTTAAACACCAGAACAACTGTACCGAATTTGGCAATTTTACGACGATCACTAGGGTTACGGAGCGCGACAATTTTATTTTGACATGCGCCTTGATTGTACTATGTACTGTTACGTTGAAACTCATACCTATTACCGTACAGCGACTTATTAGGTAAGTGTTTTATTTTCTAAAACTGCTACAACCCTAATTTTAAAATGTGAAACGTTGTTTGTTTATCTCTCTGTATCGCTAAAACGGCTCGAACGATTTTGTAATATTTTTACAATTAATTACGTAAGTGACTATCTACGCGCGGTTTTCCCGTTATATCTCAGGAAACTTTTCCGGGATACCAAGTATCCTATTTGTTAATCCAGTCTCTAAGCTATCTCCATTCCAAATTTCACTCAGATCCATTGAGTCGTTTGAGTGTGAAGAATTAACTAACATACACACTCACCAACATTTGCATTTATTATATTACTAGTTGCTCCCAGCGGTTTCACCCGAGTGGACTACATTTAATCGCGATAAAAGGTATCCTGACTTTTTTGGCGGCAATTGAGTTGTCAACGTGAAAATTTTATTTTTATTTCCAAAACTTGTGTTTCTTCGAGTGATAATGTGTAATATTGGTGGATTATTAACCATTATGTGTTCGTTAATGTGTACGAGTGTGGGAAATTGAAATAAAGTTGTGAAAGTGACTTTTCAAGTTGCTCCAAAAAAGTCCGTGTAAAGTTTAAGTAAAGCGCCACTACTTTACTTAAACACCATCCTCATCCCATCATCTCATCATCATCATCATCATTTAAACTTGATTCAACTCTCTGAGTTTGAAATCTTTTATACTTGACACTGGCAAATACACTAATCGTGTGACGCTATAACAAAAAAAAAAAAGGTATCCTATGTGCTGCTCCAGAATTTGAACTATATCCACACCAAATTTCATCAAAATCTGTTTCATGGTTTTTGCGTGAAAGAGTAACAAACATCCATCCATCCATCCTCACAAACTTTCACATCCTAACTAAAATCCAATGGATGTATGGATGTTTGTAACTCTTTCACGCAAAAACTACTGAACGGATCTGGATGAAATTTGGAATATAGATAGCTTATACCCTGGATTAAAACATAGACTACTTATAATCCGGTTCCTACGGGATAACGGGAAGACGCGGGGCGCAGCTAGCAATATTAGTAGGGTTGATGAATATATTTATATATTTTATTTTTTAACATTTCAATTGTAAATTTTCATTGTTCTTGTAATCATGTTTAACCTGATCGAAGATGGCGCCACGCCACGCCTACTGTAAGAAACTGGTCTAGACAGCTCTCATTGCAAGAAAGCAGTCGACAACATGGTTACATCAGCTGAGAGCGGGCATGGGCGACTCGTGGCTCGCGTAACCTTGCGTACTAACTACTACGATAAACAAGTGACTACACGCGTATTTATAGCGCCGGAGCCGCGGGCGGTGCCAGTGCGCGCGCGCCGGTTCAACGACCCGAGCGAGCGATACGCGTATCGCGCGGTGTTCGCGTTCGCGATTAGGGCCCGTTTGGACGAGGGCAGCGGTGTCGATTCGGTTTTGCATTCTCTAAAACTAAACTAAGTTTGACAGGTCTAAGAGTAATGCTGTCTTTTTCTAACCACTAAGTAAAAAAGGACAGCATTACTCTTAGACCTGTCAAACTTAGTTTAGTTTTAGAGAATGCAAAACCGAATCGACACCAATGTCTCGCCTCGAACGTGCGATTATCGTAAGGATATAAAAAACTTTTTCCATGTAAACGAGGTCCGGTAAGGTAAAGTGAGAGCCAGTTCCCAATCCAGGTGTAGCGTTGCGCCATCTTCGTCAATTAACAATTAGGTGACTTGTGGTCTCCAGTAGTAGTAAGTGCGTTTCTCGTGTAGAACATGCGAGGATATAACAAACTCCCCTTTTGTAAAATTAATATGTATAATTCGCATGTGGAAAGGAGATTATTCGCTCGCGTTCAAAACGGTACAAACCAATGTGTACAATAATCACATGAACTTGAAAAAATATGTCAATATGTGTTTTAGGCAAGTTGAAAAGTCGTAAAAGAGCATCGAGTTACTTTATCTTATCGGTAACACATGCGATTATTGTCATACGACTATCGTATTACATAATCGAATGCTAGTTTTTGTTTATTGCTAGAATGTAAACACAAGAATGCGAGCCTGGATATATTCGCATGCAAGTGATCGCATCAAGACGTGCGAGCTACTCTCCTCGTCTAAATAAACCTTTAGTGTAATATTTAACTTACGCCACATGTGCGGGCTATGTAGAGATTGAATCAAGGCTGTTTTTGTGAATCAAATTAATATAAAAAATTAGTTAGTTATTGATTACGGTAGAGCGCTCGTGCGGAGCTCGTTTTATCTAGGATACTAGATAGATAACTGATTAGTGGTATTTACAATTTAGCGATACCGTGTTTCGGAGGGCACGTTTATTCGTCGGTCCAAGTTGTTTCTTAGGATAGCAGTCTTGAGGCTTTGTAGAAGGCATTCGGGCGATCAGAAATCTCCGACGCTTTTGCTGGCTATATTTATTGCATCCAAAAAATCCTGCTTAATTCAAACTTTTCTGTTTCCCGGACACTAAACCGTTATTCCTGTCATGCCAGGAAAATACCTTTCATCTGGGAACTCTACTGTCTACTCCCACTTGAAAAACCCCAACTTTTTCCCTGTAAAGCCACATAACTGAAACCGGCACTTACAGAATCTAACAAGCTTCAGTAAGTAGACATCAAATTGGCATCCAATGCCGACGAGCACGCTTTGTATCTATCTGACTGAACTGAACCTGCAGTCTGCAACAGAACCCTCAAAAGCCAACCTTATATCCTGAATAATACGTTTCAAATTTCGACGAGCATGTTTTGTATCTATCTGGATCAAACCTGAAGTCTGCAACAGAACCCTCAAAAGATTGTCAACCTTATACTGTGAAGAATACGTTTGGAATTTCAAGTTATAACCAGGAGCCGCTGACGGTCCGAGATATGGCACTAACAAAGGAGGGCTAATGCGATCCCGACGCTTGGACACACACACACACACACAGTAAGTGGCTAAGAAGTCAGCTGATTGTCACTGAAGAGCTATGATTGGGCGTTTTCACATAACCTACAGTAAAAACTACCTATACCGATATGGCCATCATACCGATGCGTTATTCTATTGCACTTTTTCAACGTTAATCCTTTGAAATAACTTTTCTTTATCCTTCTAGACCCTACCGTCAGCTGCACCTAGTAGACATCCTATTTGTTTCACAGGCTTTGCCTCTACTTATTAGAGCATAACGCTTTCAATTTGCCGGGACTTGTGAATCTTCAGCCAAGATCCAGCATAAAGGCATATCGCTCAGCCATCCGGTAATCCTTATTGTGACTGAGTTAAGCCTCAAGATGCTTTGAAGAGCTTCGTTTTTGTTGAATAGCAGCTGTGAGCTGGCCCATGAAAATAGGTCTAGTTCAAAGCGTTATAGCTTAACAAAGGTTCTAAAGCTGTAGTGCAAAAAGTGTTCTGATTCATTATCACCCTTTTGCATTCAATACAAAACCCCAAGCGAAATACAAGACTTGCCGATAGCTAGCTATATTTCAATTCCATATAAAACGAAACCTTATTAGTAAAGCTTATAAAATATCAGACTATTTAGATGACAAAAAAGGGATTGTAGTAAAATTGATCTAGTTCAATCAGTTACTAATAAGAATACAATTGTAAATGGGATCGCGTCCTAAAAATGATCTGCTAAGCTTCTCTTGCCTGTTCTTTTGCCGGCGTAGGTTGGAACAGGCGTAGCTAGTTTTCGGGGCGGGTGGGTAGACTGTTACAGTTACCCCCACCCGTCCCGCCAATAGACAGAGGGAGAAGTAAATTAAAAAAAAAAAAAGGCGTATCTAGTTTTAAGTTTGACGCTAGTGGGCGTATCTAGTTTTAAGTTTGACGCTACGGTAGTGATCACATGTTCTATCGTACTAAATAAATATGATTTGATTTACTCAATATAGCGGACTGTCGTAAAAGTTTTTTTAACAATTTGCTAACTCATTTACTCATTTTCCGAGCCAAGAATTTGAGCCGTCATATTTTCGTTCCATTTATCTTCTAGCAGAATTTCCATTTTACACGCTCGGGATCGTGCTCTCTAACACACTTGCAAATGATGCAATGAATATTCCGAGCCACCCAGCAATTCTAATGTAGAAAGTTCCTTGTGTCCAGCCTGATAGGGCAGACGACAAATTGCCACCTAATACGTATGGTGGCTATTAATTCCTCAGAAACAAGTGCTGGGAGATCGGCCGAGATTGGTTGATATGGTCGACATTGGCGAGTTTCGGTCGGATTGCGTGGGGGCAACGTCCCCCTATACCTACGGCCTGTGCCGGCCTTGGTAAGATGCACGGTTGTGTGTAAGTGACCCGTGACTTGTGTGAAACTTGATATTGTATCACGTGTGACGTGATAATTGTTGCACAAGTGCTCGAGAATTTAATTTCCTATACGAACGATCCATCATTGTAAGAGTCGCAGGGAGCCGATGGATGCAAATGTTCATGGTGGCGTTCAAAGGGGGAGGCCTATGTTCAGCAGTGGACTTCTTTCGGCTGATGATGATGATGATGATGATGATGACGAACAATCCTAAAACGCAAATATAATTAAAAACCACACCTCGCGATTTATGCGCTCCTTTCTCCCGCATACTTGCAAAATGTGGAATGAGCTTCCCCCACAAGTGTTTCCGCTGTGCTACAGATTGCAATCCTTCAAGATGGGTGTAAAAAGAGTTCTTAAAGGTCGGCAACGCATCGGCAACTCCCCTGGTGTTGCAGATGTCCATAGGCGACGGTGACCGCTTTCCATCAGGCGGGCCGTCAGCTTGTTTGCTAATCTATTACATAAAAAAAAAAAAACAGTATTCAAGCAAACATATACTTACTGCTGTTAATGCATTGCTTTTCTCTTTCTAACTAGATATTCTCCTCAAAACTGGAACTACTCCAGGGTCCATACTATCTCCATACCAAATTGGTTCTGTGGTCAGGCATTCAAAAGTCAGACAGAGGGTTACTACTCGTTTAAATGACTTCTGATCACGGCGCTTGCCTCAGTGCGGATATGTGGAAACCAAAACAAAAACATGGTTAATATTATATTTAGTTTCAAAACTAAATTCGACATGACTTACAGATGCTCTCAGCAAAACAGCAAGAAGCTGTCAGATGAGTACTCGTCAATTATCAAGAGATCTGTGATTCGCTCCAAAAATAGAAGATTGTATCAAGACGATACAGAGGACGAAATCACGAAACTCTAACACGCTCGTCCGACGTGTAAACGATTTTGATATGATAACGTATGGAGTATTCGTGAGACTGGATTCTCATTTGTCCACTCCCACATGACGAGACCACACTATTTATATCTAGGCGAGACGTCAGGGTTGGAGGTTTTGGAGCCAGAATCCGTTCATCGTGCAGGAGTGTTGAAATACACATACCAGTTTTGTTGAATAATTTTTAATCCGAAACAGATCTAAAACCCTTGTGATAATCTTCTAAGCTGTTGCTTTACTGCCAGTGTGTGTTTTCCTGTCACCATTCTTCGTCCATTGGCGTTTTCATTTCATTTTCATTGACACTTGACAATTGAAAGAACTGACAAATGCAAGATACCGCCATCCATTGGCTAATGTCAACTGCGCATCTGCGAAAATCAGCCAAGACGACCACGCTGCGAGATAAATATGAAAGTAAAGTAGTGACACTTCCTGTAGAGCAACTAGAAACGTCACTTTTAACAACTTTGTTTCATTTTCCTAAACTCGTAGCACATTAACGAACACATAATGAATAATAATCCACCAATATCACTTATTGTGTATCATTCGAAGAAACATAAGTATTGGAAATAAAAACAAAATTTTCATGTTGACAGTTCCATCGCCGGCAAAAAAGTCCGTACCTATAGTATCTTTATATATTTATCCGACAACAACACATCGCGTTGTGTAAGAACATATCAAAATGCCCAGTGACCTCACGCCCGTCGTACCTTCGTCACTAGCTTCCCGTGGTTCCTATTAACAAGGACATTCCGCCTGAGTTGTTACCTCGATACCCGCTGTTGAATATTTACGCATCTTCGACCCCTGTTCTGTATGGCTTCGTACATATATATATGTATGTGTTCGAACTGGACCCGCCGTGTTTCGTGTTGTATGTTGCTAAGTTCTGAACTCGAAAGCGGTCAGCGTTATTGAAGCTGGAAAACTAAGTCCTAAGTCAAGAAGTTTTAGTACTTCATTGATTCTCAGTGAACAGTTTCTAACGGAGAGGTTTCTTAGATAAAAATTATGACGTCAGACTTAAAATATAATATTTGATTCCGTCTTTCTCAAAAATGAATGGGTTAATAAAATAAATAAATGTATTGCCGCTTGATCATCTCTTAAGAATGACGGAAAAGATTTGGCTGTTTTTTTATTGTTGTGTTCGTAATTGTCTGGAGTCAAGACAATTATGGTTTGAAATATTAGAAATAATAGGGAAAATCTGAAAGTGCTTTTTTCAGTGGGAAAAGTTTCCAGTAGAAACCTTAAACCTCGCCTGAGAAGCTACCGATAGCCAAGCACCTATTGGTTTGTTCTGGTAGCCTCACTTGAGAGCCAGTTCCCAACACAGGCGTAGCATGGCGCCATCTTCTACCACATCATCACTAAACATCAGATTACTTGTGATGCTACTGTAAAAGAAATCTCCTTTCTATTGCGATGAAAATGATAAAATTCCCGATCTTCAGCTAGGCATTGACTAGACACTGGGCGTCTACTTTATAGTCAGTGAAACCGTCTATATTAGGTTCTGTATCGATGTCCTTGTTATCACCCGATTGGCAGCCTATATACCGATTTGTCGGTCGTATTATGTTATGTATAGTATCAGCTACACCTATAATAACTCCACGATTTGTACGGTATTTTATGGCGCTACGTCGATCATTGACTTTAGTGCTTGGAGCTGTACCTAGACGTTCTAGACTATCGTTTCCTTATTTATTGCCTCACTAGTTGTGCCTCACGCCTTTCCCCGCGTGAAGATTCTCACAAGAATGATTATACAGTTATAAGAACACCCCATAAAAACTAGTCTATGTCAGTATATTACGATGTCGTTATGTCTATTTGATCCATAAACTATATCTATGCATAAAACCTCGCCTATCCATTGCTGCGTGAAAGAAAGGCAAACCAACAAACACACTTTCGCATTTGTATTAGTGTTAGGATAGGATTAATTAACAGAAGTAGTAGGCAGGGAAAGAAAGTAGGCATTCATTCATTCAAACATCATTAATCAACAACATACATCTTTGTTTTTTCCATTCAATTCTTTAAAACTATTGTTTATGTTTATTCTTCACGCATGTTAAGTACCTAACGGTTCTTGATGTTCAGAAAACAATTTGTTTATACATATTATCATATATGCGGTTTTTCTGAGTACCAATCAGACCGGTTAGAATGACACAATTATTGTCACTTTATAGTTTTTGTTTTGACTAGTTACAGGCCTACGTTTGACCGCAAGCCACCTGATGTTAAGTGACGATGTGGTCGAAGGTGGCGCCTCGCTACACCTGCATTGGGAACTGGCTCTCAAATGGGGCTGCCGGATCACATCGGTTGGTGTTTGGCGACATCTGTCATCTGTCTTAACTTGAGGATGGTGTAGCTAGCCTGTTCTGTTTGGCTACAGATTCTGAACTAGCTAGCTGGGCGAGCTCTAGGAAACGCCCTACCACTAAGCTGTGGTTTCATCACGATGTTTTCCTTCACCGAAAGCTCAATAGGATCAGACCGGCTAGAATGACATAATGCTCAAATTATAGTTTCGTCTTACCCATAGGTTTTATGGCTAAGATGCTAACCTATTCGCGTGCGGCTTTCACCATGTCTTACGCGGCGCAGAGGTGAAACGAATAACGTGCTCAAAATAAACTGGGCTGTTTTCGTGAAACTTCTATGGCTTTCTTATGGTTACGACTATGCCCTATGCTGATGTTGAAGTGTTATTAGACAAGTCTAGCGTAGATTTAGTGTCCGAAATCAAGGCCTTGGCACGCCTTTGCTAGTTGGTTTGTTCGTTTAATAATGGAACCAATAAAGATAAAGTTGGTTAGCATTTCAATGCAAGTTGCTATAGCAAATGGTGATCTGGCTCACAAATGAGTACCGGAACATACAGTCAGGATCTTAAACCTATTACAGAATTCGAAACATTACTAAGGGCCTAAGGGTCGCAAGCCGACATATCTACCACTGAGCTAATGATGGCTCATTGTCAAGCGGTGACCCTTCAAACCGGAAAATGTATCAGAACTCGGTATTTAGACAACTAACTAGCATGCATTTGCATTTTTTTTTATGCTTCACTTCTAATATCTCTGGATATAAGATTAATATACTATGTGCAACTTCTTCCCTTCGTATGAGCTAGATACTTACTCTATTGTCGGCGTTATGAGGCCACCCGAAGGTGTGCGACATGGCTTTAGGACCGTCAAGTTAACGTGCCCTCCTAATCACGGTAGCGCTTATTGGAAAATACCACAAACGAGCACCCATCCAAGTATAATAGCCATGCAGTGTTTTTTAACCTGGTTGATCTAATACAACGGTCCAGACAAGCTCTACCACAAGCGCTATTTCTATTGGATATCAATCCGACATTATGTTTTAAGCTGCACATAATAATGGTACTTGCGTATCATTAATTATTCAAACAACGTCCTTATCGTTTACTTTTTGAGGCTATAGTAGAATCGATATAGAAGTCCGATAGTCCTTAAAGTTGCAGTTGTGCTTATCGTGATCCTATGCATCAGATAAGGATCCAGTTTAGTACGTGAAGTCTGCTGTTACAATGGTGGAACTAGCAACTAGATCTTTTATCTTTTAGAGATTGGTATCATATATCCTTCAATGAGGCCAGCTCTTTGAGCAAAATGAGTCATTCAGATGTTCGCTGGTAACTAGAATATGCTTTGTTATCTGATCAGGTTTGTAGCAGATCGGGCGTTAAACCATTATTTTATGACAAACAGGAACTGCCCGGCTGATCTGAAATATTTTAAGGCCAACTTCAAAGACGTTCAAACAGAAAATCCTGAGACATTTGGTCTAAATCAGGATTTTTCCAAGACAGAGGCAGTGAGTTCGCTAGAGTAGAAAACGGACGACACTGCCCACCTGACGGGTGGAAGCTCGGCATCCGGTTTATCCTGAATTCCTGACACTTCTTCTGACGGCTCCGGAGGCCCTCTAAACTAGGACAAATCCGGGAAATCTGGACGGATGGCAACCCTAGCACAGATTCTTGTTTATCATTTCAAAGAAATCCTTGTACGTCGCTAAAGCGCTTAATAAAGCAGTGATCTAGGTGCCATTCATTTTTGCCATTTGACCAAAGAAGAGGTAAGAGCCGATATGAATGAAAGGGGGGTGACGGCTGACAGGGGAAAGTGAAAGAAAAATACAAACTGCGTCGACGCCAAATAGATGGGACCAGGGTAAGAAGAAGAGAATAACATATAGTTGCTACTTAATCTACCACTCCACGTTGGAAAATGCACATTTCGACTTTACAAGTATTGGGTACGTAAGAATGGATTTTAAACCCTGTTACGTAAATAATTATTAATAGCGACTACTTGAGCGTCATTCTGAGATACGTTCCTAAGGTTAATAATGTTAACAATTCGTCATCTTTTGTTCATCCCATGATCGTCTTCGACCAGGGCTGGTACCAAATTAAATTACCGCGAATTGTTGATGCAAGTGCTTTCACAAAAATAACCGCGACCTTCGCGCTGGTTATTTATTTGGCATGCGCACACTGCGCTCCGCGGGTGTCACCCGGACTCGCGCTATGGGAGAGTGAGAGAGAGGGAGATAAACTGTTCGAGTAAACTGCACACAATAACAAATCTAAAGACGTACAAAAAACAGTAACATTATTATTCATAATACGTTAATATTATGTGATGGTGCAAACACTGCTGCCGTGTACCTCCAAAAAAGGACTTGACTCAGCATATGCTATGGACGACTCCACAGCGCTGATTTTCAGCCAAGACCTTACCTTATTATTTGGCGTAAGACATGTGGATTACTGTCAGATGACAAATCTGCCGTAATGGGCGAACAGCTGACTGCAAAGTGAGGTTGCAGATTTGGTTTCCGCCATGGAACAGTTATTAATCCTTGAAAAAAAGAGCGCAAGCGTTTGTTCCGTATCTGGATGCTGTAGATCCGCATAATTTCGGATACCAGAAATATGTTTTTGTTAACATAGTCATGGTCATCCTACACTCCTTGTAGCTTGAACTTTTGGTGAAGGAAACTATCGGATGGAACCATAGCTTGGTGGTAGAGCATTTTCTAGCGAATGCCTAGCAAGCTATCATCCTCAAGCTAGGATTCTATTTCCGAGCATGACGTATTCCGGCAGCCTCAGTTGAGAGCCAGTTCCCAATCCAGGAGTAGCGTGGTGCCACCTTCCATCACATTACCACTTAACACTAGGTGACTTAGGATCTAGGTACTTCGCTTACCGAAGGTTGCTTGATATAATATGCTGGTTATGAGATTGCAATCACTGCGCAGGCGGATTATTGAAATAATATAAGCCTTTGTACACATTTCATTGGTTTCTATATAATATTAATATTAATAAACATATCTACGTACACTGTACATTCTAATTTAACCACGACCTTCGCAGTCGACTATAATGTAATGTTATTTGGCATTCATTCACTGCGATCCGTGACACCCAGCCACCCAGGTCGCGACTCGTGCGAAAAACGACGCGACACGTGTATCATAGTGACAAGTTATATTCTGATAGTTCTGAAAATAAGAAACACAAGTTACCTGATGTTAAGCGACGATGCGATCGACGGTGGCGCAACTCTTCACCTGGACTGGGAACTGGCTCTCAATTGAGGTTGCCGGAACACAACGATAGGTGCTTGGCGACAGATTCTTTGAAGATGGTATCTAGCCAGGCGAGCACAAGAAAATGCCCTAACACCAAGCCATGGTATATGAAGTATCCACCTACCATTCTTATACATCAACCGTCTAGGAGTGACGTCATGTCATACCAAAAGGTCAAAAAGAACAAGATGTTGTAAAACAATTTGCCTGCTTTTATCCCGGAAAAAAGGTTCCTGCAGGGTGACGGGAAGACGCGGGTGAAACTGCGGGGTGCAACTAGTCCTGCTATCCTACAAATATGTATTATAAACGTGAAAGTTTGTGAGTATGGTTGGATGGATGGATGTTTGTTACGCATTCACGAAAAAAACTACTGAACGGATCTGAACCTATGCATAGGTACCTATGCTATTAGTATCTTATTATAATACTGCAGTGAACAAACACGTGTGACGCCAATATTACGTAAAAGCAATGATTTGTGCAAGCACTTATCGTGATCAACTGGCTCAGGTGTTGCCGACGTGTTTATACGGGCCACAGATAAGGTAGCAGTTTGTACGTGCCCTTCGTAGGTGCAGTCGACGGAAAAAGTTGCTGATCATGTTCAAATTTATAAATATGTATTTTTTTTTTACTGTTTTTTTTTGTACTTTGCTGTCCTTGTAGTAGATCGTGATTTGCTGGTAAGATACAATTTATATATTGCAGTTTTTTAAGTATTTTAAATTTAATTTACATCCTCTCCTCTTAATACATCACACACACATCATCAGCCTGTATCAGTCCACTGCTGGACATAGGCCTCTCCCATGATACGCCACTGAGCCCGGTCTTCGGCTTTTCTCATCCAACCACTGCCAGCCACTCGGCGCAAGTCGTCGCTCCACCTTGTCGCAGGACGTCCTACACTAAGTTTGCCAAGTCGCGGTCTCCACTCAAGAACACGTCTACCCCAACGGTTGTCGGTTCTGCGGCTTATATGACCAGCCCACTGCCACTTCAGCTTGCTAATTCTGTGAGCTATGTCGGTGACTTTAGTTGTCTGACGGATCACCTAATTTCTGATTCGATCCCTCAGAGAAACCCCAAGCATAGCTCTTTCCATAGCTCGCTGAGCGACCTTAAATCGGTGGACTAGTCGTGCCGTGAGTGTCCATGACTCGGCTCCGTATGTCATAACGGGTAGGACGCGCTGGTTGAAGACCTTTGTCTTTAGACATTGTGGTATGCGCGACGAGAAGACTCGACGAAGTTTTCGAAATGCTGCCCAGCCCAGCTGTATTCTTCTGTTGGCTTCTTTCTCGAAGTTGTTCTCCTCTTAATGAACTAAATTTATTCCCTACCATTGCATCGAATGTCTTCGTTTTACAACGAAATGTATGTTTATAATACGTCAAGCCTGCCTGCCTAATCCAGGCTTTAAGCTATCCCCATTCCAAATCTCACTCAAATCCGTTAAGGCGTTCCAGCGTAAATAAGTAACAAACATGCACACTCACTCCTCACAAAAAGGGGTTTCTTGATGCTTAACAAAATTGGCCGTGTTCACCGATTTTTGTTGGCGACTGTACTATGTAGTGACAATGTGACCTTCCTTGTGTTGCTATCTCATTCTATGCTGATGCCAGTGGAAAAGTATGGGCCCTTGAAAATTATGTGACCGTCTTCACTTAGCAAACGATTGTGATATGTTGGTTTAATATGAGTCATGATGTTTTCTTCGCGTGTTTTCATAAACAGAGGGGTTTTGTAAGTTAACGTGTGTCTGTGGGATCGTAGCTCTTAAACAGATGAACCGACTAAATTTCATCGTCATCATTAGCCTGTATCTGTCCACTGCTGGACATAGGCCTCTCCCAAGGTACGCCACTGAGCCCGGTCTTTGGCTCTTCTCATCCAACTACTGGCAGCCACTTGGCGCAAGTTGGCGCTCCACCTTGTCACACTACGTTTGCTAAGCCGCGGTCTCCACTCAAGAACAAGTCTACACCATGGTCATGGTTAAATCCTTCGTGAGCCACGAAGGATTTGCGCGAGCTCCAGGTGGAGGACTGGCAGGAGGTGGCGCAGGACAGAGCGAAGTGGCGTCTTTTGTTATCGGAGGCCAGGGCTCACTTTGGGTCGTTGCGCCGTCTGCCCGTCTCAGTTAGTTAGTTATGGTCATGGTGTATTTGTATTTATGCAAGTTCTCGATATACATGGTAATTATCTCGTACCAAAACCTAATTCCCACTAATACGGTTTAAATCGTCTGTCACAGAAGCACAGAATAGGTATAGCACTACAGAAGTCTAAAGCCAAGTGTAAAGTAATTTTTAACGAGTTTTTGTTCCACATAATCGTAAATAGACGTCACGAGTAGACAGCGTGGCGTCAAGTCGTCAGCGTCACCAGAGCTTGCATTTGTTATGAGATATCATATTACTTATCGTGTACTCTATCGTGTACTCGTTACACTTCGTAGAATCTCGTTTGTCAACCTACCTGAAGGTAGCATATGAATGCATTTTGGAGCGGTGATAGTGTTTGTGACGTTGGTTTGCGACTGCGAGAGTCGCGCGGTCGCGTTCCTTCGAATTGAGTTTCCGGTGAATGAAAAACATCGTGATGAAATTATACCTTTGTGGTAGGGCATTTTTTAGTGCTCGTCTGGCTAGCTGGCTTTACCACCATCAAGTTAAGATGTCGCCAGGGATCTATTGATGTCTTCCGGCAGCCTCATTTGAGAGCCAGTTCCCAATCCATGCTTAACGTGACTTGTGGTCAAACGCTACGTTGAAGCTACTTCGGCTTGCTTACGATATTTTTTCCTCAGCATTTCTTTAACCAGTGGTTTAATTAACGAAAAAATTGTTCAGCGGTCTACCACTTCATACCCTTTACGTTAAAACATTGTCCACAACATTGTCCCACTACCCACCCTACCCAAATAAAGAAAAGCCAATCCATCAGCGGACCGTTCAAATAACAGTAACCCTAAACACTCGCCATCAATACGTAATTCTGCACCGCCCAACCGGTCTACTGGACCACTGGCCCAATCAATACACGCGGACAGTGTAATAACGCGGTCCTAATGACCCGCCCTAATGACGAAACTCCGTGTTTGCTCACGCGACGGCACATGACTGATGGTCCCGGGTACCCCCGCCTCGACGGGTTAAGGTCTTACGATAACAAATGCCTTTGTGACGGAGTTCAAGTTTCTGCTTGTCTTGACACATCACTTAACGATGAAGCTGTGACTCTATCCAGTAGAGACGCGGATTGTATATATGGGGTTGTAAGGGGCTAAAACCGAAACTGTTAGAAACTTGCGACCTTCCCAGAGCATCGGTGACGTGGAGTTGACTTTTTTTCGCAAGCAAGTTGCAAGCAACTTTATGCTGTATGCTTTTGATGTATTAATGACATGGATAAACATTAATAAGCGATCCTCATTCGTTTTCCGCGGCTTTGGATCGGTATGTCATGTCATAATATGACATTTTAGAAGTAATATGTCAAGCCCTAGTACTAAAATAACGTATAATTATGACATGACATATCGATCCAAAATCGCGGATAACGGATCGGGATCGATTATTAATTTCGCAAGTAAGACAGAAATTGTAAAAAAAAAAACAATTTATTGCCACTAACACAGACTGCATATTATGTAAAAGTTACATACTTATTAAACTAATTTATTATAGGGCAAAAGGGCAGCTTCAGCATGTGCTGCATTCACATAACAATAATTATTATGTGAGCGCAGCGCTGTTTTTCAAACTACCCTATGCTCGGACAGATCTTCGCCGATAAAATTCGTTATAAAAGAAGTGGTACTTTTCCGGGTTTTGATACATAATACAATTAATTACCTATTATACCATAACTTATACGTGCCACCCGGAAACGAGCCGACAACATTTTTGTGTGGACCACCGTTGTAACCGTTCTAAGGTATGCAGATAGCGCCGACATTAGTAATGGCCACGGCGAACAATTCCATGTCCAAAATGAGCATCGACTAGAAACAAAGGAGCGTTCCGTATCACGCACACCAGATATGCAACAAGTTACAAGTAACCAAGTTACATAAGCCAAGGAATCTGGCTATTATGTTTGTGAAATTAGGTATCGTGCTGGCGGTCACGAAAAAAACCGTCTGAGAGCGAGCTGGACTCGCCACCGAGGGTTCCGTACAAAACTTGTTGTATTAATTACTAGCTGTTCCGAGCTGGCTGTAGTTTGTCGCGATAAAAAGTATTCTATGACCTTCCAAAGAGTTTAAATTTATAAAATAAAAGTATGTAGTCTATGTTACTCCTTATAACATTAGCTATCTTCGAGTAAAAGTCCCGTCAAAATCGGTCCAGCCGTTTTAGAGATTAGCCGGAACAAACAGACAGACAAAAAACATTTTGATTTTGATGTAATATGTATATATGTACTTAAAGATAAGATAGATTAAATTGTGCCAACTGTGTGTTGCGTCTGTTTGTGTGTGTGTGCGTGTGTTTACTTGTAGTCAAACGCTTCCCTGTAAAAAGTAGAAAAAACCCACTACAATACGTATTACGGTTTTCAGACTTTTTCTTTATTTAGGAACCCTAAAATAAAGAATGGAACGTAAGCGTGACTCGGCGGTTACCTGCCACACCCACTCTCGTCCTTTGTTACAGATAACGATGACCGGTGACCACCTTTGTGATAGTTCCCACATTCCAGGTTACGCGATGGTGGTACGCATATTTCTGATGTGACGTCAAAGATTCAAGAAGGGAGTAGAGAACAAAATAGAACCTCAACCCCTTTTCTTCTATCAAAATCTTAAGAGCTCCACGATTTCATTCCAATACCGTTGTTTCAATCGCGTATGCCTGTTTTCCTGCAGGTACCTTTTTCCGGGACAAAAAGTAGCCTTATTGTTAATCCAGGGTATAAAGCCATCTCGATTCCAAATTTCACTCAAATCCGTTCTGTATTTTTTGCGTGAAAAAGTTATAAACATCCATACTCACAAACTTTTACGTTTATTATCAACATCATCAGCCGGACGAAGTCCACTGCTGAACATAGGGCTACCATGAACGGCTATAAGCCATATGCATCCATCGGCTGCCTGCGACTCTTACAATGTCGTCGGTCCACCTAGTGGGACGTCTACCTACAAAGCGTCCTACGGTTCGTGGTCGCCACTCGAGAACCTTTCTTCCCCATCGGTTATCGGTTCGTCGATCGATGTGGCCGACGTTTATAGGATGCTACTTCTAAAACACGCTTAGACATCATTGATTGGCTCTCCCATTTGTGTGAGTGTAATGTGTGTGTCGGTAACCGTTTAGACTCAATTACAGAAGCAATCTTAGCTCCTTACCACTCCGTCTGCCTCTATAATTTCTTATAACGGTCGTAATTACGTAATAACTTGAAGCTATCATGCACTGGAGCCGTTGAAACGTATCACGGGGACAATTTAATCTCTGCGCCGCCCATGCGTCATCTTAATCGTCGAAATTATCATCATCATCATGAGTATATTTCGTTCCCACTGCTGGGGCTCCGGCCTTCTCTCAGAGAAAGTATGTGGGTCGTAATCTACCGCGCTGGTCCCGTGCGGGTTGGTAGATGTCGCATGCCCTTGAATGTTGTGGTTCTTGGACATGCTAGTTTTCTTCACCGTTTTCAAGCGATGGTAAATCCGCACATAACTTATTAACTCATCAAATCAAAATTAATAAATATTTATTTAGTATGATACAACATGTGATCACTTTAAAAGCCTGTTCCAACCTCCTTACGCCGGTAAAAGAACAGGCAAGAAACGCCCGGCAGGTAGTTTTTTAGTGCTTTCCCTTTTACAATTTCATTTTGATTACTAATTGATTGAGCAAGTTCACTACAATCTCAAGCTATTTGCAAGCTTTACTAATAAGATCTCGTTTTATTTGGACTTGCAATTTAGCCATCGACAAGTCTTGAATTTCACTTGGGATGTTTGTTGAAAAAACTTACACATTGATCTTTAAAGGAGTTGCTGACTCTATAGATCATAGTAGTGGGCTATATACAGCTATTTTAGCTCAGTCCTATTCCTAGTGTTAAAATTGTAAGTCCAAGAGGATTCGACCTCGGTCGTCAAAACTATACGCATACGAAACATTAAACTTTTACTGGCAACACTGCGGTCTCCAGTGCTCGAACAGAGTCCAGTGATAAGGGCGTGAGTCGAATTCGAAACAGCTTGTTGTTCCCGACGGAGATCGAATTACCCGAGATAAAGGGTATTCTAGCGACCGTATACCGAACTAACATATGATTTCTTTGGGTTGTTGCTCTTTAGCCTATTTTTAGTCCCAATCACAACATGAACTATGTTTTGACTTTCAACAATCACTTTAGGATTGAAAAGTAGATGTTAAATTCTTACTTTGTTAAACTAGGTACCTTCCATGGTCTTTAGAATTGGGTTTTGAAACGAGATATTTGCAGTGTATTTGTTGTGGATTGAGTGCTCTATATTTCGGCACTGCTGCAAAAACCTAATTCTAATTAAATTCTATGTATTGTATGTTATATTGAAAATGGAACTCTTTGAAAGAGTCTGTTTTTCAATCGCTACAACCAAGAAGGTTTCAAGTCGCGAGCGTCTTTTCTTTTCTCCATCTCCATCGTTGACCATAACATCAAGAGAATAGTGGTCAAAGCAGTGAGTAAAAAACCCATTTATTAAACCCAAATAAAAAGATTGGCAGCAAAATTATTACTATTTATTTATACTCCCGAATTTGTTACGACAGGAGGCGTATCCAATTCGATACGAATGACAGTAAACAGAGGCGAATGTCAGAATCGATTGCGAAATCGATTCGATTCGGGATATTAAAACATCACCGGCCGATGATTGGGGCAATTCGTGACACATTTGTCACTCTCGATTACGGCTGCCGATGCCAGATTTTAAAAGGGCTTAGGACCACTTGCCCATTTTAAATTCATCACGTTTATAAATAGGTCAATTCAACACACCCCCTCTTTTCAAAAGCAATTAACAATTTTGAATTGTTTAGACGTACTTCGTGAAATTATGCTTTGCTTGAAACGCGAGCTGCATGTCATCTGAAATGTTCTTAGTTAATTCTAAATGAAGTTGAGAATGAAGGGGATACAAAAAAGAATAGACAGAACAATCTTATCAGCGTAAACCTAAATACACTTTCACTTTATAGTTTCAATTTAAATCCCTGCAAGAACCTTAAACTATCTTGACAACAAAAGCTTCTGCTTTCAAAGTGATTACGCTAGTTATGTCATGAACTTTAACAAAGGCCCGGGAGGATTAAAGAGGACATTAATTTCGTTGGCTGGGCCAGTTAGCCCAAGGGGCTGCCTTGAAAGTGGTGTCATTATCGACAGCCCCACGGTATCGCATGCCGAAGGATCAATCGGCTCTACAGCGGACGTTGTCGAAGATCTATGATATTCATTAAAAGGATTACGTATGGATGACGTTAGTTAAGATTTGTTTGCAAAAACAATAAAAAGTCTAAAAAATATAATGTTTACATACCTTGTATTGTACTGTAGTTACTGGACAAGTATTTCAATGCCTATTACAATCTGTTTTATGGTTCGCTTAAATCAGTAGCTCACCCAAGCATAGGTTTGGACCTATTTGTTTTTGATTACACCAAACACGTCACCAAACGGTTCCAACGGAAGACCAGCGCTGGTTGACTAACCAGCATTTTGCTGCGTTGGGGCCGATTTGCGACGGTGACATTCTTATGTACCCTTAATTACTGTTATATTGTTTTATGTTATTATTGTTTTTTCCATGTACGGTCAACGACAAAAGTAGCTCAATAATAACAAGTTTTCCGTTTACCCTTATCATCTTAAACACCAACCTTTGGCCGCATCATCACTTGTCATTAGGTGCGTTGTGTTGGTGTCAAACGCTGCTTTTAAAAGTTGGAAAAAAAAACAATGGTTACCGGTCTAAAACACATTTGAAAAATCGAGTCTGATCAGCTACTTTTGTCGCTGACTGTACCATGAGTGTTGTTGTTTCAAATAAACGTAAATTCTATTCTATTAATTAGTTTTATCATGCGTCGCATCCCGTTGTAAAAGGTGTAAATTAGACTATAACTGTTTATAAATAAATAAATAATTAAAATAACTAGATACATACCGAACCTAACCTATTAAACATAATGATTTGTTTGCGTGTACACTGCTTACTAAAAAGGTCTAAGCACAGAACTTCACTGCGTTACAATCGATCCGACACTACCACACCATCATCATACCATATCATCTATTCGTATTTCATATCTATCGGCCTTATGCCTATCTAAAATTTCTTATTAATTTAGTAACATGTTTAGACAAAAAATATCCTCATAGTACTTTGCAACCTTATAACCAAGTAATTCCTAATGTTTATTCAAATTCCGACAACAAAGTGTCTAGAGCCCCCAGCACTCGAAGACAATGTAGGAGATAATGACGAGAAGGTATGCCAATGTTGTGGTGTTTGTTGGAGATAGTTTCAAGTAACCTTTCGTCAAGCTACTGATGGCTTTTAACCACGGAAGCGAGAGGCAATTCGGCTTATGGCTTCAAACCGTATGATATTGGAAGTTCTTATATTTTAACGGTCTCACGAATTTCATCCGGGCTTTATATTGCTTCTTGACACGATATTTCAATACCAGCTTCGATAACTCAATTGTTGAGTAGCAATTGCTACCGCGGGTAGCAAAAGTCAGTGTCTTCTGAAAATTTTAATGCATTTGCTTGCTTCTTGGTAAGCGTTGGAACTCTTGTGAAATAGTCTTTTTTTTCGTCTTACAGTTTAGCGTTTGACCACAAGTCACCTGATGCTAAGTGATAATGTGGTCAAAGGTAACGCCACGCTACACCTGGATTGGGAACTGGCTCTCAAGTGGGGCTGCCGAAACGCCGATAGGGCCTCGGCGACAGATTCATATCTACCATCACTTCATAAGTCAGTTTTGCCACCAAGCAGTTCACATATTGGAAAGACAAGACATCATTCAATGTCAGGTATACAACAGTATCATGCTACCGGAATTAATCACTTCCTCATATTAATCCATGAGTGAACGTCAATTCCTTGCATTTCCGATATCCAAGCAGTCACCCGTCAACGTTTCCTCCGTGACAAAGGGCGGGCGTACCTCCCAACTGCATTGTTATACCCTTCAAAGGGCAGGTTGACGTTACTTGGTTACAGTGCCATAACAATGGCCTATGCCCTCGATGGTGAGCCTTTGTTTTGTACAGCTGATTATATTGCTTTGATGTAGTGTTACAAAGTACTCGATGTGATGGAGAATCAATGCTAAGCGAACCTCTGTCTAATTTGATGGCAAGTAAATTGATATTACAAAACGTTAATCTTATTTTAAGGCAGAAGTGAAAGCTTTTACTATTTCAGAGCGAGCGATGGTAGCCGAACGGAAACGCGTGCACCTTACAAGACGTCGGTACCAAGTTCGAATCCTCTCAGCCCCGCACCATCGCTCAGAACGGTGAAGGAAAACATCGTTAGGAAACCGGCATGTCTAAGAACCACATTCAAGGCATGCGACATCTACCATCTCGTACTCACTGGGCCAGGTGTATGGTAGATTACGGCCCATATGCTTTCTCTCTGAGAGAAGGCCAGAGTCCCAGCAGTGGGGACGTAATAGGCTGTTGATGGCTATTTCAGAAGTGAAATTATTATAAACGGTAAAGCGTGCGAAGCTCACAAAGGTATCTTAACATTTGACACGCTGAATGGCGAGCGTGATAATTAATACCCTCTCATCAATTAAAATAAACTTAACAACGTCCAAATATACATGATTTATAAACCAATAATGGGCCTCCCCACGGAAGCAAGCCGCTGTCCGCTGTCACGCTAACCAAGGCCTACTATTACGTTGTCACGCGAAAAACGTGAAAAAAATCCGACAGGTCATTGGACCATACGTAATGTAGGGTTTGATAAATTAGACAGGTTACCCTTGGAACTTCTCGAGAAACCTTGTAGCAAGTTAGTCAACGTGTTTCTGTCATGAATAGAGCCCGTGTGCATTATCACGCGAGCACCTATTACTTTGTCACGCAAGTAATTCTTTTTTTAATTTTTGCGTCGTCTCATTTTTCTTCTTCATTTTTTTGCCTCCTAAAGCACGTCGAGGAGGGGTGAGTTAACAATCTATGTTTACTAAACTTGCAGATGAGCTTTATTAGCGCGCTGGTGTTTGTAGGAAAGATACAGCGCGTGCCCATTGTCACGCGAGCTGTGGGGTAGCGTTGTCACGCGAAAAACGCGTAGTGTCACGCGCGAGTTAATAAAAGGTATAATAAAGTTGGAAAGGGGTGACAAACAGGTACAGTCAGCGACAAAAGTAGCTGATCGTTCTCGATTTTCCAAATGTGTTTCAAATCAGTTATTATTATTGTTTTTTTACATGTTACATGGTATTATTTTGACCACAACATAACACACCTGATTTTAGGTAAAAAATTGGTGTCTAAGATGGTCGAGGATAATAGAAAAAAGAGTGATTGTTCAGCGACTTTTGTCGTTGACTGTACAACAAAATTGCTTTGTTTCACTGAGAATTTCTTTGAAAACTTATTATCGATAGAACCTTCTAGATAAAACGATACTTACTATGCAGTACTTTGGGGTTCCTTCTACAGTTCCCATTTTCGCATGATAATTTTACACATTCCAAAAAACTATCCTACGTTATACCGGAAATAGGCCTGGATAAACAATTACACACAAATTAATTCAAATCATAAATCCGAGTTCAAAAGTTTAAATCAACTATCAGATTTGGTTGATATTATTAGAAAGTTAGAAACACTAGAGTTAAGTAGGTATTCTAGAATGACATCAATACTTGAGTAGCGATTGAGTGACTAGACGTATTTGTATGAAATGACAGATTGAAATCTGTGTTTATGTAGAGATTACTGTTTGGGCATTATTCTAGAATACCGGCCTTAAAGTGATCACATTTATTCTACTAAACATATATTTGTTTTGATTTGACTGTCACTGAGATCATCGCTTCAACGTTCGTAGTTCCCAAAAGCTGTTTGTGTGTCAAACCTAGACGGAGGACAAAGAAAGCGGAGCGCACGTGAGCGGTATCGATCCGCGCGGGCCCAGGCCAGCCCTACACAATGTAACCAGAACAATGCACAGTAGGGGTTTTTTGGTGGCAATTAAACTGACAACAAAAAAAAATTAACTCACCACAGAGGTCATATTTGACTACAATTTTTGGCGGCAATTGAACTGTCAACGAGAAAAAAATATTTACTCACCACAGAGGTCATATTTGACTACAATTTTTGGCGGCAAATGAACTGTCAACGAGTTTTTTTTTAATGAAATGTTTGACCATAAATCACTTGATGTAATGAACGTGGTAGGGTATTTTCTAATACTCTCCTGGCTAGCTAAAACGCCACCCTCAAGTGAAGAATCTGTCGCCTAGCACCTATCGGTGTGTTCCGGCAGCCTCACTTGAGAGCCAGTTTCCAATCCATGTGTAGCGTGGTGCCCTCTTCGACCACATCATCACTTGACATCAGGTGATTTGTGGTCTAGCGCTATCCTGTAAGTAATAAAAAGAAAATTAAATAGAAAATGCCTTATCACCAAGCTATTGTTTCATCACGATATATCGAAAGCTTAAAAAAAACAAATACATGGTAAATAGAAGTATCCCGTTTCAAAACGTAATTGTAAAGAAGTCGTTTCCAACATTTCCATTAAGCATTACTAGTTTCACCGCCCTTTAAATTGGCGCGTGTAAAGCCTGCGCATTCGCGCCTCCCGGGCTAAACGCACAATGCCTAGGGGCACAACTAGGGTTGCCAGAGAAATATGAAAAAGTCAGGATTTTTGCGCTGTTGTCAGGAGAAAGAAATAAAAAGTTTATTTTTAATTCGACGTAAATAAATTGTTGACACATAGTATGTTTCGGTTGCCACAAGTAGTTCATCATCATCCGGAAGAAGTCCACTGCTGAACATAGGCCTCCCCCTTTAGCGCTACCTACCGACATAACGTCTTCCTGAAAATGTTGGGAGAAGCCAGATGAGTCCCGTGCATGGATACCATTCGGCCGATGGGGTCAGCCGAATGGTTATGTGGGACTTGCACCCTAACTAAAACCACCACGATGAGCAATCTAGGCCGCTGCAGATGTAAGGAGGGACAGGATCGGGTAGCGTTTGCAGTCAACTTTCCCGCCCTCCAGCGGCAGACCCCGGGTGCTGGGGCGTAGACCGAAAGAGGAGCGTCCTGGCTCATAGGAGGACACCCTCGCAGACAAGTGGGGCTATACAAGCTGGCGAGGGCTATGTGGCAACCCTATCCAGCCCTGGCCACTCCGCACAATGAGTGCGATCGACACTAGCTCTGACTAGCCGGTCCCCTTATTTGCTCGCGTCCGCGTCGGTGCAAGTCGAGAGGTGAAATATTAAAAGCAGTCGTTAGCGTTTTATTGTTACGTGTGTTTTTCATTAGGAGTGAGTGACATTGTTCTAAGTTAAGGAATATTAAAGGATTTTGTCGGTATGTAGCATCACCATAATGTATAGCGATGATGACTTTTTTTGTTATGCAATAGAGTGGCAAGCAAGAAAACGGGGCCCGCCTGATTGAAAGTGCACAGAGAAAGAAAAACCTTCCGAAATACAGAGGGAATCAGAAGGAATTTCCTTCCTTTTCGATTAAGAAGGAAAACTAAGGTAAAATAAGGAAGGAAAAGGTTGGAATGTAAAATGTCGGAATATAGGCTATTTTCTAGTGCACCAGGCTAGCTTCAAGAATCTGTCACCCAGCACCTATTGGTGTGGTGTCGGCAGCCTCATTTATGAGCTAACTACTAAGACTAACTAGCTAAGCCTAGACTTAGCGTGATACCATCTTCTACATCAGATGACTTGCGGTTAAACGCGGAACGAAAACCAAAGAGTCATGATATGATTTCCAACGCATTTACCTAAACATCTATTAGTCCAAAGCTCTCCGGGAAGCATACAGCTCACGGCCCGCCCAATCCCATTTCAGCCTCGCAAGTCTCGCAACACATCTTACCTTCCCGTATATTACCTACATGTGCGGGATCTAAAATACAAGGAATTGCAGCCACGTGAAAGCTCAGTGCGGCATCGTTCGAGACGCATTTTTCACAGCACCGAGAGCCGGAGGCGTTCGCGGTAAATCCATTCCGGGCCGGAGGCTCCGCCAGCGTCTAAATAAAATATCACCGGTTCCCACCCCTCTCGGTTCTACGGATGCATTCCTGCAATGTCTGTCGAAGTGTTACGGTAGCCTTGAAACAAATGAATTACGGCGATCATACTCCTTGTTCGTAGCGTATTTCTATTTTATTTAAGGGGGCTAGTATCTGTCTTTGGCATCGTAGCTCTCATACGGATGGACCGATTTCGATGCGGTTTTTTTCGTTTGAAAGCCAGTTTCCTTGCGGGAGTTCTTAGCTGTGATTGATGAAAATCGGTCCAAGATGTCGGGGGTATTTTAAATTTATAGTTATTTTTACAATCGTTCATGCGTTGTGTGTGAGTGACGTTTCGCTTGAGCTTGTTATAATGCATTTTGCATACCTTTTTGGGCTTGTGGATCATTGCAAGTAATCGTTTTGAAAACGATTTGCTTACTTTGCTTCTACTTTGTCATGTTTTGATCTCTCTCTAAGTTACATGAGTATTGTAAATGAACCAATAAAACTTGTGAATTTTTTTTTTAGACATTGTACACCTAGATTCCATACTTAGACAACTAAAATAACATTTTTCTGTAAAAAAAAGAGTACCTACTCATTTTGTTACAAAAACAAAAATTTTAAAAAATAGTACTATTGAAACGGTGTTTTTGTCGTTAATTGCCCAATTGTATGTATGTGTTTAGAGTTGTCTCATCATCTATATACTAAATGCGGAAAGCCCTCAGTCCGGCAACATACCACCACCTGGCAAAGTCGATTAACAACTCCCATCGCGGTAAGCAGCCCAAATTCCGCCACAACTCACCCCACCCAAGAGCACTCCGCGCAAACATCGTTAATAATACACGTGACATTTTCTCCGAAGAGTAGTGTTACAAAAGTTATTTAATAAGATTAGCCCCGGCCCGAAACCGACCTTTTACAGAACGTAATCGCTGTTCATAATCGGCTTACAAAAAGGACGGATGGCCGTGAGAGGATTGCTTTGCCATGTGTGCTCTCAATACTATAGGGCATACGAAAGGGGGGGAGCATTTGAAAGCAGACAAATAGGTTTGTGACCGATTATGTTTGGTAACCGTAAAGAGGTTGGTGGACTTAAGCCATCGCATAATGGTGGCCTAGAGACAAAGAACGTACACCGTTAGAGTGAATGACGCGATAAGGAAGTCTATAGTATAGCAGAGAGATGACAAGGGATGATGGTGATGACATTTCTAAAGGAGTCGTTACGCGTAATGAAATCGTTAATGTTTTGTGTAATGCAAAATTTGATGCAAAGTATGATCAAAACAGAGCATTATGTTAAAAGCTTTCAGGCACTACAATTATAGTTATAATTTGAATCGTATCTCTTAAATGTACCACCAATATATGCAATACCCTATGAGCTAATCGCACATCTGTCAGCACCATATGCGCTGTTTTCGCTGCACGCACCGCATTCTAGAATTCATTTGCAGTCTCTCACAAATATGCACTCCGTATGCGGCTTAGATCAGCAAAATTCGCAAGGAAGGCGTGGCTAATGCGTGAAGCGAGAGAGGCGCGTAGGTTTCTGACAAGTGTACGATGACCCAAAAATTGTATCAATCATATTTTCTTGCTAAAGAAGTGGAGTTCTTGCAGTTAACCAAAACAAGAATTCGAAACGTGATACAAAAAACCTCCTTTCCTTATTCCCAAACTTGTCCAAACTCCAAACTTGTCAATGACTTCGCTTCCAGCTCTCAGCCGTCTCGTTAGTTGCCACTCGACTCGTGTATTCCGAGCTGACCTTTTACACTGCCCACTCGACTGGAACGTTCGAAGCTGGCTCTTTGCATCACACACTCCGCTGGAATGTTTGAAAGCTTGCTTTATGACATACACTTGTGTAGAATGCATGCCTTTACGCCAACCGTTCGCTCGGAAGCGGAAGCCATGGACAAAGTGTCCACTGCACTCGTGCAAATACAACATGGCAGTTTGATCGTTCAGTGGAAGCTGGGAAGTGGTATTTGAATAACAATTTCGATGTCACAGATCAATGTTTGCACGGAATTAATCGGCGCAAGCTCGCAGTTCAAATAGACTTTCTTATCTAACTGCGGTTGTTTGGTCGGTCCCTGCCTCTTGACTCTGTTCGGAGCTATGATGCGTATTCGCCGTGGATTCATCCGGAATCGTGCTCGCGTAATGGGTAGTGTCCACTGCTGCGATGCATTCGAGCCAAATACGAAGGCACGCCAGTTTTGAGCGGTCGGCTGTAAATCCGATTTGAATTCCAATTTTGGTTGACATAATATGCGGCTCGCGATCAATGACACTTGCATCTGGACTGTGGAAGCAAGATCTATATTCCTATAGATAAGAGTTATTTTAGTAACATACCCCTAATGCCCTAAAATTAGTTAGTCGATGGTCTAGAAGGTTATTGTGACAGGATTGAAATTCATTTTTCAGGAGAGCTGTTTCAAGTTTGTCATTAAACACACTAAAAATAATTATGTAAGAAACATATTATAAAATGCAGTTATGAATTGGAAACAGCACTACTCTGGTGAAGTGTAAATGCATGCATACATAATTGTATTTAGCAAGTTTATCATCTAGGTCAGGGATGCACAGACTTATTAAGAATAGGGGCCACTCGGGCAAATCATGAACTGATGGCGGGCCGCCAGAAGTATAGGTAATTAAAGACAATAAAGAATTGATAATAATGTATTAAAATTGAAAAAGAATTTATTAATTTGAAGCGTGGCACTGCTTACAATCTTTTTTATATTTGAGATTCAAATTACTTTTTGAACATATTTTTTTTGGTTTTATTCTGGAATAGAATTCAATATTTTTCGAATGTACGAGAGTATTATTTTTGCTGTCGGCGGGCCACCAGTATTCCACCGGCGGGCCGCGGTCTGTGCATCCCTGATCTAGATGTAATAATATGGGATTACTTTAAGGCTTTCTGTATAGTGGCAATAAATTATTCTATTATTTTTTAAAGAGCTTCTAACACTAATTCAACGGAAGCTCTAAAACTCGAGCTAATGCGTTCGGAAAACAATTGCTCTCTCTGTCGTTGTAAAAGGCTAAAGCGGGATTTACATACCGAATGGAGGACGATGAGCGAGGCTTATGGACATCCGACGCGAGACGGGCGCGCCCAGACGTCTAAACTAAGGCTCTCCGCACACGACAATAGACAAAAAAATATTTGCGGTAAAAACAACAGACGAAAAAAATGAAATCGGTCCAAGATGTCGGGGTTGTTCGTGTTCTAACAAAGTTTTCGAGTAACTTTTACAAGTTCGCGGTATTAAACTATGACTTTTATGAAAACTTTTATCCTATTCAAAAACTTACTTCTAGGTACAGAGTTCTGGTACTACAGAGTACTGATACTGCAGAGTTCTACACGCGAATCGTAGCGTAGATCATTACATATACGCTACGATGCCGTGTGCGATGGGCGTAAGTAATTTATCTGAAGGCTCACGGCAGATCATGTGTGCTTTGGAGTTTTCAGGCTTCGGTTCGTAAATCAGGCGCGTCTCAAGCGAGCGGTATTAATGCCTACGAGCGACCACCTTCAGCACGTTTTATTACGGAAGGCCCCTTCGTGGGGATAAGCCGCGGGTCGATCCAACCCCAACGATTGCGGTGTACCGTTTCGATAATAATTAACCGTTTCCGTTTAATTGTTAGTCGAATTAATCGTTGTGAAATATAGAGGCGATTCCGCGCGAAACGTTCGGTGCTTATCAAGTCGAGTGGGGAACACTGGAATTCGATGCTATCTGTTTGTTGCGTTTTAAATTGTAATTCGGTTCTGTTAGGGTGGTTTTTTATTTCGCTTTCCTTTTGTTTATGGGAGCGATTTTTGAATTAAAGTACAGTGTAATTCGTGAAGCGAGTACTGACTGTCATCGGCATTACATTTACAGAGAGCGATGTTTGTTACTAGAATTTCGGAGTGCATTTATTTCAACGATTCTCGGAATGGATCCCGTCCGCTGCATCGATGGCTGTTCTCTGTCAGTTCTGTTTATTTATTTTTGCGGGTATTTCAATGCTGCGTGGTTTCAGCGAATAGTCAGTCAGGGCTTAGTTTTTGTTTGTGTTGCGTTCCATTTCGCACAGAAGCGTGCGAATGTTGGATAAATCAATACGTTTCACAACAGAGTAGATCGACTGAACTTTATTATGGACTAGGAGTTCCCCGTGGTTTCACCCGCGTGTAAAATGTATACTGTGACCTTCCCCCGGGTTTAAATTTCGAAAATAAAAGTAGTTTAAATTACTCCTTATAACATTAGCTATCTGCGAGTGAAAGTCCCGTTAAAATGGGTCCAGGCGTTTCAGAGATTAGCCGGAACAAACAAACAGACAGACAAAAAAAATTGCTGTTAGCTGCAGCTGTTAATTTGCAATTACAAACAGACACAACAATTTTATTTATTTGTGTGTATATTATGTATTTGTATCATCATCATCATCAGCCTGTATCAGTCCACTGCTGGACAATGCACATAGACCTCTCCCAAGGTACAGTCAGCGACCAAAGTAGCTGATCGTTCTCGATTTTCCAAATGTGTTTCAAATCAGTAATTATCATTGGGTTTTTTTACATTTTTACATGGTATCATTTTGACCACAACATAACACCTGATTTTAAGTGATGATGAGGTGTATAAGATGATGAGGATAATAGAAAAAAGTGTGATTGTTCAGCGACTTTTGTCGTTGACTGTATACGTCACTGAGCCCGATTTCCGGCTCTTCTCATCCAACCAACAGTCAGCATCGTATTTCTTTTTTTTTTTTACAATTTACAGGGTAGCGTTTGACCACAAGTCACCTGATGTTAAGTGACAATGTGGTCGAAGATGGCGCCACGCTACACCTGGACTGGGAACTGGCTCTCAAGTGAGGCTGCCGGAACACACCGATAGGTGCTTGGCGACAGATTCTTAACAAGAGGGTGGTAGCTAGCCAGGCGAGTACTAGAAAATACCCTACCACCAAGCTATGGTTTCATCACGATGTTTTCCTTCACCGAAAGCTCAAGCTCATTGTAGGATTCGAACCCACGTCCTACGGATCGCAAGCCGACGTCACTACCACTGAGCCATCATCGCTATATATCGCATCATCGCTATATTGTATAGATAGATATAGATTACAAGAAGCCAGAGATCGTTAAAATCTGTACCCTTGACCACGAGATTAAAGTAGCAGAGATCGTTGTCGGGATGTTGTGACAAATTGGCTTGTAACGTGTGGCGTCTCTTGGACAGATTTATGTACCGGCGTAGCGGGTTTTGCGATGTATTGCGGCGAGTGTAACCACCCAGCTATGGACTTGTAGCCGTGGATCTTCACCGAGTATATTCTACTAATATTACAAACGTGAAAGTTTGTGAGTATAGTAACGCCTTGTATTCAGTCACAGTCAATCAATCAATCAATCAAAGGCATTTATTGATTATTTATATACAAAGTAATTATGAAGCCTCTGGTTCCCGAACTAGTTTCAGGAACCAGATTCTTCTCCCATTTTTGTGTGCAATTTACATGTCAATAGGTTAAACTTAATATTTTCTAATAGCAGTACATAGATAAGAAAATAAAATGAAACATCATAGTATGGATGTCTGGATGTTTGTTACTTTTTAACGCAAAAACTACTGAACGGATTTGAGTGAAATTTGGAGCGGAGACATCTTCCCTGGATTAAAAGTAATTAAAACATAGGCTAATCTTATCCTGGAAATAGTTCCTCCGGGATAACGGGAAGATGCAGGTGAAACCGCGGGACGCAGCTGGTTTATATATAAATTCAAACGTTAAAATTCAAAAGTTTTTTATTTAATAGGCTTCATTGTGATCACTTTAAAACGTCAAACTTCAAACTAGCTACGCCTGTTCCAACCTCCTTACGCCGGCAAAATAACAGGAAAAAACGCCCAGCAGGTTTTTTTTTTACGAGTATATTGTAGTGTACCTGATACTCTATCATATTATTATTTTATGAATGCAGATGTTTGTGAATGAGATAGTACAATTGATTTTTATCGAAATTTATAATGGAGATAACTTATATGCCCTGGATTAACACGCACATAGGCTCATTTCATTCCGGAAAAGGTTCCTGCGGGATGACGCGACAGCGCGAGTGTAACCTCGGGGTGCACATAACACTATAAGTAGTAAAAAAAGGTATTATTCTACTATCAAAGTGTATAAGCTTAACAATGTATAAAGCTTCAAGACCCCAACTATTTACTAGAGAAACTCTAGTAATTTTTTTTTTTTAATTTTCAATAGGCAATCATTTACAAAAAAAGTGATGGATATGAATGTTGATGGATGGAAGGGAAGAAGAAGACCAAAGAAAAGATGGATGGATTGTGTGAGGGTTGATATGAATGAAAGGGGAGTGAATGAAGCGATGACGGTTGATAGAGGAGAGTGGAAGAAGAATACATGCTGCGCCGACCCCAAATAAATGGGACCAGGGCAAGGAGAAGAAGACAATAGGCAATCATTTGACCACAGTTTCACCTGATGGTAAGTAAAGACGTGGCCGATAATGGAGCATGCTTGCTAGATTCATTTCCATCCCATTCATTCTTGACTTGAAAACTCCCAAATTGTACTTATCGGGAAACAATAGTGGAATAATAAATAGTGATAGAGCAGACCTTGTATGTCCGAAGCGCACATAGTTCCTCGCTACACATCCCTCCCGCGTAAACAAGTTACCCCTAGATTAAACCGTCGAAAGCGGGGCGTGTTCACAGGTGGTGAGTAATTGGGCAGCAGCTAGGTATGACAGTCGCTCCGAGCCGCCTGATCGGTTTGGACAGCCGGCGGGCCGATGAATCACGGCCGCGAGGACTTAGGACACTGATTATGCTATGTAAAATCTTACTTCCTACTAATTTTATAAGCGAGGAAGTTTGTGATTATGGAAGTATGGACGTTTGTTACTCTTTCACGCAAAAACTATTGAACGGATTTGAGTGAAATTTGGAATGGAGATAGCTTATAACTAAGTAACTGAGATGGCGCAACGACCCAAAGTGAGTCTTGGCCTCCGATAACAAAAGATGCCACTTCGGTCTGTCCTTCGCCACCTCCTGCCAGTCCTCCACCTGGAGCTCGCGCAAGTCCTTCGTGACTTCGTCTTTCCAGCGATAACTGGGACGGCCGACCATAACAACAATAATTTAAAATTGTCGCGCTAATACCAACTATATGTGGCAACCTAAACATTCATTGTAATATTTAAGGTACAAAGTCTTTGGTTCACGTATTTAGATACTTAACATTGGCTAATTACAGAAACCTTGCGAAGCCACAAATGAAAAAGAAATAAAAAAATCTTTGACTTTGTAAAGGCAAGAGCCAAAGGCTGCTGTTGAAAAGGAAACGAAACAAAATTTTCCATTCACAATATGCGACTTTTACACAGACTCTTTAGCCGTTCCAATATTCAGCCGATCGGCTTGCACGAGAATCGAATCACAGTCTAAAGCTTGGGCCACAATGCCAAAACCTATCGTCGAGATAAATATTGCACTTGAGTTATCGGCTAACGTCAAACGCCAATGTGAATGCCTTTGTCAAATATCGTGGCCACACTTATGTCAAACGTCAATGATCGCGCTATTTAACAGCATTTCCCGTTAGTGTGGCCCCAGCATAAAAGGGCCTCGGTAGGCCGGCACATGTACGCGCATAAAAGAGCTTTTTATCCGGTAACTAATGAATATGTATACAGATCATACAGCTGAAGTGTTTGAGCAGCGATCGGTGTTAATGCAGATGAATGGAACGGGCTGTGAACGAATTGAGTCGTCAGAGTTTTGTAAGCGTCTTTTTGATTAGTTGTACTATGGTGTAGTCATGTGTTCTCTATAGCAAAACGTAACTGACAACGGTTGCGTGCCTCTAACGTACCGTACCGATATTGATACAGTTAGGGCCGGTTTTTCGACGATGATGGCCGAACGGCTAATTAGGCTTGCGACTTACAAGACGCCGACACCGAGTTCGAATCCTCTCGGCCCCGCACCTATGACTCAATAAGTTATGTGCGGATTTGCCATCGCTCAAAACGGTGAAGGAAAACATCGTGAGGAAACCAGCATGCCCAAGAACTGCAACATTCAAGGGCATGCGACATCTACCAACCCGCACTGGGCCAGCGTGGTAGATTACAGCCCATACCTCTCTCTCTGAGAGAAGGCCAGAGTCCCAGTAGTGGGAACATGAAAGGCCAAATTTCGGTAAATTTGACATTATTGTCGAGTTTTCCGTACTAAAATTTGACAATAAGGTCAAACTTACCGATCACATTTAACTTACGGATGTTTATAAAACTAGCCCTTAGCAGCGGCTATCAGATATGTACGGTCGCTCGTGCAAGATCCCCCATACCGCGAACCCTCACTGCACTGAATGCCCTCCTGGACGCCAACCCCGACTGTGATATGTTTGCTGATGAATGGAAGGTAATTTTGTCAGAATGCTTGAAGTACTGCGAGGCGAATGCGTGATAGTGGTGTCTTTATATGTTAATAATCTTTATGTTACAATTGTTCTATTTTTCCATTGTTTTCTATTCTATTAATGTTTCTATTCTATTCTATTGTATTTTAATCTAATTTAATTTGATTGTGATTCTGATAATTATTTGACCCTATTTTATTTTTTGTTTTGATATATTATTATAATTAGTGTAAGTGGTGTATCCGTGCTGATTATTAAATAAATAAATAAATGTATTTTTAAAACTGACGATGACGCAACGCTGTCAACTAACTGACCATATCACAGAAGTTGGTTTCATTCAGTGATTCTCGTTTCGCTACGTTGTGGTAACCGAACTATGGTGGTATGGTGTATTCATTCTTCTCCTTTATAGGGACTTTGAGTAAGATCTTGCTTTACATCGTCGGCTATAAGCTAGAGCGAAAAAACATATCAACGTCATTCCAACTTCGGCTGCATCGTCTTTTATAGCGATGACGGGTCAGTGGTAGTGACGTCGGCTTGCGATCCGTAGGACGTGGGTTCAAATTCTACTGCGTGGATGAAACCGCGGGGCACAGCTAGTAGGAGGTATGTTTTTTTTTGTAAAAAGACTAAAAGATAAAACCCGACCGTGGGACAGCAAAAACGACTAGAGTTATAATGTCTTTGGCATAGACATCGCGCTAAACTTTATATGTGACAGAAGACCTCTTAATGACTCCACGTTGTCGGCATTTCGCCGATTCGCTTTTATCTTCACCACAGTCGCCGACACACAGTATCTTCTCAGAAACGACATCGGCATTTGTTCGCGTTATTTTACACAGGTGTCTCACCAAAAGACTCCTGCTGTATCCATCTAAATTTGCCAACTTAGGCCACGGATTATACATTCTTAATTAAGCAAGCTGATCAATCACGACGTTACTCAACTAGGCATATGCATAAATTAGAATTACCTTCGTCAAAATTAAAAACACCAGTTCCGGACCAAACATAATGTCAGTAAAAATGTATAACAAGCTACCCGACAAATTGAAATCAGAAGAAAAAGATCGTGCATTTCTAAATCACTTGAAAACAACTTCACAAAATGACTATAGAATGGATCGGCCCCCTCCTACATTGCTACACCCTATTCGGGTCTATAATTATGTTGGCTAATTTAGACCACTAAGATCTTATGTTTATGTACTAACTGCAATAAATAGTTGAGGATTGACACAGAATAGATACTAGTATAGTAGACTACGTACTACGTGTATTGAGTATGCCCTGCGATTACGAGGCGATATCAAAATAAAATTATTCGACGATGACTTATTGATGGGCGAGTTAAACGAGCTATATGATAAGTTATTCCCGGGCAACGCTGCGTCGCGTAATTTCGCCGGGCGAGACGGCGAGGGTAGCGCCAGCGCAAAATGTCTGCGTTAAATATTACGCCGAGATTCAATTTGCGCGATGGGCGCCGCGTCCGTATTTGCGGAGGGATAGTTGAAAGTACACCAGACTAACGCCCGAAGTTAATGATCGATCCTGATCCTTTATCCACGGTTTTGGATCGTTATGTCATGTCGTAATATCTCATTTTAGTACTAGGGCTTGACAGATTATACTAAAATGACATATTATGACATGACATATCGATCCAAAACCGCGGATAACGGATCAAGATCGATTATTATTAATTTCAGGGGTAAATATGTGCGGCTGCGGATGAATCGGTCTTCCGAATAATCTGCGATTACTTAAGGTAACCACTAATGTTCAGAGTTCAGAGTCGAGTGCTGAGCCACTCTATCCATTGGTGGAAACAGCATGAAAATCGGTGCGGTAGTTTTTGAGTTTATCGCGAACAGACAGACTGCGATTTCACAAGGGAAATAAAACCTACAGGGTACTTCCCGTTGACCTAGAGTCACGAAATTGGGCATAGAGCAAGGTATTTGTACTGAATCCTAGCGCCCAACTCTCACTTGGCCAAAATTCAAAATTCAATTCCGGTTTTTTATTTTTGTTTTTTAGTTACTTTCAGATCGGCAAGAGTCGGCCGCTTACGGGGTGGGGCTACTGATAACTGGGCCTTAAAGGTTTTAAACATTATTCATCCCGTTGGATGCCTCGAAAGTCACTTTATTTTTATAGATGGCTTACGCCTGAAGTGAGTTTACGCCGTGTTGAGTTGGGCAAAAAGTTATTACCGACGGATTCCGGAGTGAATTTGCTCAAGTCCTTAGCGGATGTGGGCCCTGCAGAGGCGGAGGATTTGCGGATAATTACGCGTTTCTTATTAAGCCTTCTGCAAATACTTTTGGGTAGCGGTGAATCTCGCAGTTTCTCAGCAACTATTCGTGTAATATGTATATATTTTATTTTACTAGTCACATACTCGTATACATATTGTTGGCGCGAACGGAGCGCCCGAGCAAGTATAAGGCGGTGCGAACGCGCTTTCGGCCCACTTCTCCACCGACCGTCGTCGAGGCAACACCTACCTGACGTTTTTTTATTAGTTGATGATGTCATCCTGTCAGTTTTTGCATTTTGTTAAATTAATTGTTTTAAAAAAATAAATTCGTGTCAAAAATACAAATATATATAAACGTATGTTGTGTAGTCATTGTTAATGGAATGTCTGCACTGCTTTACCCAAAACAGGTTTCTACTTCTATTTACATTTTCATATCTTTCGATTTCGCAAAGTGTCAAGCGTCAGTCGTTCCATTCGATAACATTTGTTTAGGGTGCCGCGTGAAATCTAGTCACTCTCATACATTTTCTCGTGTATATTTTCCAAGACACTGTTTATTTATACAAGTATTTCATATTTCAGTTTCCGAATCCACCCTTCGGTCGTATAAATCTCAATTTGCATAATATTTTTTCTTCGTCGGTTTAAAGGTGTTGCGGGTTCTATAAGCTTAAGTTGCGCCAGACCCCTGTCGGAGCTATTGTCGTCTTTGCGTTGAAAGCTTCAAGGTTTATAATCCTGGAGAGGCGTGGCTATGGCATAATCCTGGAGTTGATTGTACATAAAACATCAAGCTCATTTGTCATTCACCTCCGAGCCCACATTTAATTTTCTCCGGCCTTTAAATCCTTCACGCCTCGGTTATATACATCGATACTTAGAAAAGGAGTTTCAAGTTTTACGACCAATTTACGTAGGAAACATTGACAAACATCACCTTTTACGGCAACGTACGACCACACAAACTTTGTAATAAAAAAAATATCTACCTCCTAATTAAATTACCGAACACAGCCTCTTCATAAAAGTATCGAATTGGTCAGATTTCATTTTAATAGCTATCATTAGTTGTTTGACGGGTACAATGTAGTACTTATTTATGTTCAAAACAGTTTTATATTAAAACGAACCGCGTTTCCAAGATTGTTTTGAGAGAGGAAAGGTACTTTATAACATCACTTCTTATAAAATACGCAAGAGCGGGCGCACCGTCCTCTCCGGCTGACGTATTTATAAGTTATATCTGCCGACTTGATGGATTTTGGCGTGATGTATAGGCTTTTGCTCCGACAAGACATCTCGAGTTATTTCCACCGCAGATTGCGTCCGCGGGGCGACTGACACTGACAGACGTGTTTTATGTTATGTGTGATGGAAAAGTGGCGGGATATCTGGGCTGTCTAGTATCGGCCCTGGACGGCCGCGGGTCGAGGCTCGGCCGCCGGCGTCGGCCGCAGTAGCCAAACCCACCCTTGTTATAAAAAGCTTATCGCGACTCCACTCGGCATAGTTACTGAACGAAATTGGATCCGATAAAAAGTTTCTGCCATTTTTTTTGTGACTCGTAAAAAGATATCTGAAGCGTGCGCCTCAGGCAAATGTCATTGAATTTTCAACAATGATTTGAGAAGATTGTTGTGCTGTCTCTAGGGTGTTCGTGACGCAATCTATTTATACTGAGTAAGGTCCTCCGCCGGACACCGGCCCTTGCACAAACTAATTTTTACGGGTATTATGCTTCTAAATATCCAGTTCGAATTTCATTTCAACTAAAAGCGTATCAGGCTATAGACAGCCACGTGGGGAATAAGAATTCTCTTTTGATATTACCGAATATGGTTTATATGGTAATGAAAAGGAATTTGCGTAACATTATTGCCTCTTGTGAAAAACGTTGATGTCAAAGTGTTGACCCGTGAAATAAAGTATCAGATAAAAAATGGTAAAGATTTTTCGTTTGAACACGAGTAGTGAGTGAATGGCGAGTAGTTCCAAAGGTGAACGGCTCCCGCCATATTATTACACATCGTATAAAATCACTAGGGATCGTAAAATGACTAGTGACGCCAACGAAATCTCCAAGGCAGATCCATCCCGACGGAAAAAAGCAGATTTATGCTTGCCGCGAGTCCGTCTCCATTATCATAACTTAAGAAAAGCACCAGATGAAATGTCGTTCCGTTTTATATCTGGACATATTGCCGGAATTACGTAAAATACGCGGAAGAATAGTAATTTACTAATGGAGATTCGAGAAGTAATGTAAGTTGCAGCAGTTCGCGAGATCGTTTTGGAGGTTTCACCAATCTCCTTTGGAGATTTGTCACACCTCTTTTCGCGATTTGACCAAGTTTTCATTTAAATTTACCTTTACCAAAAGCTGTGTTTTTGAGAGCGATGATAGCCGAACGGTTAGGCGTGCGACTTACAAGACGCCGACACCGAGTTCGAATCCTCTCGGCCCCGCACCTATGACTTAATAAGTTATGTGCGGATTTGCCATCGCTTAAAACGGTAAAGAAAAACATCGTGAGAAAACCGGCATGCCCAAGAACTGCAACATTCAAGGGCATGCGACATCTACCAACCCGCACTGGGCCAGCGTGGTAGATTATAGCCCATCTCTCTCTCTCTGAGATAAGGCCAGAGTCCCAGCAGTGGGAACGTGAAAAGCTGATAATGATGAAGTAAGGTTTTTGGTTTCATAATGGTTTACTTTAAAATCAAATCGATGTTGTTTTAGGTCCTTGAGCTTGCAAGATAAAGTCTAATCAGAATTTAATGTTTGAAATAAACTTACGTTTATGTTTGTGATGTTATTGAATACTTCGCGATGACTCTTGGAGAGGAACAATGAATGGAGAGAGGAGCGAACTCTGCCGCTTTGTCTCCCTGGATATTGTTACCGTTTGATTTTACGTTAAATATTTCATAATATTCAACCGAACCTTTCATTCGGGGCCATTATTGTACTGCTTCTAAACTTCAAAGATTCAACGATTCAAAGAATTTATTGCATTCCATAATGTACAATAGTCATAATAGAGTAAATCAAGATCATTGTCATAGTAAAGGAGTAGTAGTTCAGCTTCATATAAATCGGCCGTCGCCGGTTTGAATGTGTGCGTGAGTAGCGGCACCGTGTACGCACGCACTTTTCACGCACACAATCACATAAACGAAAGGAGGCGGCCGGGGCCGCGGCCATGCACTCAGTACGGCACGCGCCGCCTATGCGTCACCGCAAGAGTAGGCAATTAACTCCTCGAGCGGCCCTTAGCTAACCTACTGTTCTTTATATACTGTGTCATTATGGACCCTGTTGGGCGTTGGGCACAACAACAATCCTACTTCCTACTTATATTATAAACGCGAAAGTTTGTAAGTACGTATGTAGTAGTATTTTGTGTGTATGTATGTTTGTTCCTCCTTCACGCAAAAACTACTGAACGGATTTGAGTGAAATTTGGAATGGAGATAGCTTATACCCTGGATTAACACTAGGCTACTTTTTATCCCGGAAAAGGTCCCTGCGGGATAACTGAAAGACGCGGGTGAAACCGCGGGGCGAAGCTAGTATTACTTATAAAGTACACTGAGAAAAATAAATCTGACTTTCCTTCTGAGTCTTACCTTCCAAGACCGATTCCTTCCTTATTTTACCTTAGTTTTCCTTCTGAATCACAAGTCCTTCCCTTTTGACTCAGAAGGAAAACGGTGTTTCGGATGGTCTTTTTTCTCCGTGCAGAGGAGAGGAGGACTGCCGTCAATAACCTATCAATATATACCTACTATATAACCCATCTATATCTATATCCTCTTATTAATTTCTTCTTACTGAACTTTGAGGTTATTATTATATACTTACTCACTTTCAGTTCAGTACTCTACGCTTCGAGGACGGAGTTTCTTGTCGTTTCCTCTCGTTAGTTACTAGTTATCTTTTCAAATGCTACGGTAGGTAGGTAGTATATCCATTAAACGGTCGTGCGTGACTACTTCTTTGATAGCTGTTTCAATAAAGACTTTTTGACTTAAATTGAATCGTGGTTCATGAAATTTAGCAGCAAAATTAGCTTTTTTTTTGTTCTGTTTATTTTTTGGGTTCCGTATCTGAAAAGGAAAAACGGAATCCTTATAGGATCACTTTGTTGTCCGTCTGTCTGTATAACAAGACCATTTTTCTCAAGAACGTGTTATTAAGTTGTTTTTTACATCAATTACTCGGCTCTACGGTCTCGGTCAGCTGTAAAAATTATCCTTATAAGTCAACGCTATCAAGAGATATGACCGATTATGTCGCACATCTAAATATATATAACTCAAAGGTGATTGACTGACATAGTGATCTATCAACGCACAGCTCAAACCACTGGACGGATCGGGCTGAAATTTGGCATGCAGGTAGATGTTATGACGTAGGCATCCGCTAAGAAAGAATTTTGATTAATTCTACCCCCAAGGGGATAAAATAGGGGATGGAAGTTTGTATGAAACTTTGTCAATTGTAAACCGATCGGGCTGAGACTTTGGAACAGCAAGTTTTCACATAATATTTTGCAATTTCACTAGGGAATCAAAACCTATAGGGCACTTCTCGTTGACCCAGAGTCATGAAATTAGAAAGAAATATCCCACAGCACATGTAATGGAAAAAGAAAAATAAGTACTAGTTTAGTAACAAAAAAACAAGTTTCGTACAGAACCCTCGGTGTGTGAGTCCAACTTGGCCGGTTTTTTGTCAAATGGACAGTAAAAAATGTTGTCTCTGTTTAGCTAACTTTGATTAGTTCTACTTGGTCCGTGCTCTCTATGTCATAGATGACACACGTAGAGCAAACAGACTAGTGTGTGCTTAACTGCAATTTCAATCGTCTCTCAACAAGCATTTGTAATTTTGTTTGTCCGTTTCTATTTGCTGGACAATTTAAATCGAATGTACGGCATTAGCTCTCGATTCTCGATTGATTCAGCATGTGTTATCTACAACAAAATCAATAGGATTACTGTATCGGCACACAGCAACACATAGATAGCGGAGGGTGTGAGCATTGTGCTGCTAGGGTCACCACTATGTTGCAAAGTGCAGAAAGGTTCCGAAGGGAAATTGCTTTGTGAAATTGTGGCAGTGAATAGCCATTGTAGGCTTTTGCAATGCGAAGCTCTGGATGGGAGTGCAATTGTTATGAACCACATCGTCACTTAACGTCAGGTGACTTGTGGTCAAACGCTACTAACATAACAAAAAAAAGAAAAGAGCGTAACTGTTCATTTAACGACCATTTCTCGTCACTTGTTGTATAAGAATCGTCAAGATAGCTAATATGTAATAGCATTGCTGTCCTAAATTGGAGATGGGAGCGGATTAAAAGAGTTTGACGACGTTCACCGTCCTATTATATAGATCACTAAAATCAAGAAATCTTCATCTTCAGTCTGTATTATCTTGACATGAACTGTGGCCAATGTCCAAACGAGTATGCAGACGTATATTATGTAGTCTGCTCATCAGGTAGGTGGTGTCCACTGCCGGCCAACCTTTTTGATGCCCTGTTGCCCTTGCGTTCATACCGTTTTTGACTCTGGATTGCCACCACTGCGGATTATCTCGCCATTGACGCTCATCGCTCGCTCGCTCACCTATCACCGATCAAGTCAGCAAATGTGAGGCTATCCTTAAAGAAACTTGCTGAAACGGCCAGGAAACAGAGAACCCATGGGAACCCTCTTCTGTTTGTTTCCACACTCGAACTTAAAGCGTTGGTAAGCTGTAGCGGCGGCGATGTTTGCGTTCCGTTTAGTACGTGTTTTCATTGTTTGTTGCTATCTCCACTTATTCCATATCAGTGTATGTTTCAATCGCGTCTTATTTGTTGCGTAATGAAAGCTTGTTTGTTGATGGGAGCCGGGATGGGGAAGCGGGACTGAGAGACGCCCGAATTTACGCCAACGTTTACTTTAACAAACGCTTGTGGGTGTACGATGTTCGTCGTTACGTTTGAAATGTTTGATTTTGTTTCTCTTTATTATCATCGTCTTTTCATCTATTGCTCTTAACATTTCACTGTGATGTGAAGAGTCTTCTTCTCTAATATTGTTCAATCAAATCACAGGTATATGTATTCTGCCCGCACAATTAGAAAATAACACTAGGTAAGTTTCAACAGCTGGTGCCTGAAATAGGTTTAGAAAATAATATATAAGTCATATAATGCTATTACTGTCATTTTAGTAGTAACGTGTCAAGCCCTAGTACTAAAATGACATATTATGACATGACATATCGATCCAAAACCGCGGATAACTAATCGGATCGATTATTAATTTCGGGCGTAAAGCGGTAAAGTTAAACTTCACAAGGAAACCGTTAATAAAGTTCAGTTTTATTTTCTTGTAACTAATTTTCACATTACTTGTTCCAGGTACGTTTTATCTCAGCGTCATATGGATCTAGTAAGTCAATAGTTGCTATGTATGACCTATGTATAGTAACTCCAGGGGTGGCCAACCGGTCGATCGCAGAATTTAGTCCCGTCAATCGTGGCAAAACAAATAACATATTATAGTATCTTATACAAGATTATACATTACAAAAGGAACAAAAAACCCAACTGTTCCAAAAAAAGGACCCTATGTCACTCCCACAATGAAGACGAATCTAATGACACCTCATAATATGTTAAAATCCGACAACCCTGGAGAATGGAAGTAATTTCACTCCCAAGCTTTTAAACTCCCAAGCTTTTTTTTGTCATCTAATAGTCCGACATTTTTTAATTAGCTTTACTAATAAAATTTCTCTTGTTTGGTTGTGCAATTGGGATATGTGAACATGAATATTAACGAGTTACGGGATCACAACCAAAGCAGACCAGACCCCACAAGCAGCACCCGTTCACGAGTTGACGCATGTGCCAGCTAGGGATCGCAATATCGATACCATTTTTCAATACCGGTATTTTCGATATCGCTATTTTTTCAATTCCGGAATCCCGGGATTTTCGATATTTTCGATATTTTTACAAAAATTTTGTCTTGCTTAACATAAATCAGTTTAAACGTAAAACAAGTGTCAAGCATAAATGTTTACGATAGTTTTCGACATAAATGTCATACGAATACTAACCCTCGGTGTTAAGAAGTTTAAAAGTAATTCAAAATAGTAATGAAAACGACAGGAACGTGTGAAAAAGTTAAAATAACCTAAATCTGTATTCTTCACATTGTTTATTAATTTAAAATAAATTATACAGGGTGATCAATCCAAATGGGTCAGTAGGGAGAAGTCAGAAACTATGAGATATAGCGAAATCCGTTCTTAAGAACCATGGCTTCGATTTTGGATTTAATAATAATGGCATTCAAACTTTTTTTTAATCTCTCATACATAACCTTGAATTGAACCTGTCAATATTCCTTATGTAATCGCGTGCAGTAATTGTTTGTGTAAATGATCCTAAAAGTATAAGGACCAAATTTTGCTATGAAATCTTATGTAAACATTAGACTGAAATGCCGACAGATGAAATAATTTGCAAAATTTCGTCATTAATATGATTCCGGTCATCATTATAAATCATTTATCTGGATAGTCCACTTATGCATATCTTATCTGCAACGATACTAAGAATTACAAATTGCTATTATTTGAAATTAGAACGCATTCGTTCAGCGGGCGTGCCAACTAATTTAAAATTTGAAAATGGAACTTTCCTTTTCTTGGAATGAATGTTGTGTTTTGAATCAATCCTTTTCAAAACCACTTGTATTAATTTAGATAACTTAAAATAACAGCGTAAAGTCACGCAAAAGAAATTACTTCAACATTTACCGTCAGTTTTCTGTGAGAGGGTTCTATGGTGGCTAACAATCCCGGTTCGCGACTGTACCATCAACAATAACAACGAAAAATCTTTCAGATTTACACCTAACATTGTTTACAAGACTTCAACCAGGTTCGATTCCCGGTTATGTATGAGAAATTTAAAAAAGTTTGAATGCCATTATTATTAAATTTAAAATCGAAGCCATGGTTCCTAGGAACGGATTTCGCTATCTCTCATAGTTTCTGACTTCCCACTACTGACCCATTTGGATTGATCACTGACAATTGAAACGAAAACAGACCTTCTAAGAATTATATATTATAGAACAATCCAAAATAGGTTTATAAATTTAAATAGTGACTCATAATAGGACTCCATAACACACCAATGGATTTAAATGTCAAAAAATATGTCTCATAGTCCACAAATGCCATACACAGGTGCTGGTTATACTCTTAGGCTCTGTATAATCTGACGTAATATGTGAATTGGGTGTATGGTACCATATCTTCCTCGAATCGAGGTGTGCTTCGATGGTTAGTATTCGTCGAACCTACGGACGAGGAGAGTTTACAGCAGGAGAATAGGATAGGTCAATAGTTTGCAAAAGGTTAATCTTCTCTATTGAAAAACAAAACGACCCATGCTTTTCGAGATCTCACAGAAAAGAGAACATTAAAGAATTAATTAAGCAGTTGCTGACGTTGCTGTTCTTCCTTGCACCTTATTTTTATACACTCCTTACCAAAAGGTACTGGATTACTGAATAAAATTACGTCGACCCGGCTAGTCCAGCATCTCGTATTGAAGTTGGAAGCTAGAACACTGTCCACATACCTGTATTTTATGAAGTTTTGGACTGACTGGCCTTCTTTTAATGTTTGTTTATCGTAAAATTAGGAAACGATTAGATCAAGTTTTTAAATAATGCAATATCGAAAATATCGAAAATCTCGATATCGCTAAATTCAATCCCGGTATTTCAGATCGACCAAAATCGTCCGATATTCCGGTAATTTCGATATTCGATATTCCGGTTTGCGAACCCTAGTGCCAGCCATCGCTCTCCTCGGCCATATTAGAGGGACGAGGGCGACCCGACACACGACGCCGCTGCAAGCAGTCACTTTCGTGAGCATGACTGTTTTGGTTGGTCTATGTATGCGTATTACACCGTCGACCGCATCTACGCTTGGCAACAGGCGGGATGGCCGTCAAAAGCATGCCTATTTGCAGTAAACAAAAAAAAAACATTCAATCTTGGGTCTTATCAAGTTGGCCACCTCTGGTATAAAAATTATACATAGTCTGCCAATAGACGGCAAGATATCGCTCCATAGACCTGCCTTACAAAATCTCTACAAAGTACCAAGAGGAGTTGACGTCCTCTCGCCGTAACCGGTTTCAACACAATGACCTACAGCTTATTGCTTTTGGCATCTAATTTTGAACGCTATTCACTGGTAATAAGGTAGGTCAGGCGGTTTTGATTTTCCATTCGGTATAACAGCCAGTTTCAGTCCAAAACTGAGATGTTTGTAGTAATTCCGCGTTGCTATGTGAGGAGTTAAGCTTAGGGCAAGCACCCGAGATTAGCCGTTTAAGGAGATGGTGACGCAACTTTTCTACGTAGGTAAGTAGGTATAGCCATCGTGGTATTGCCACGGCAACTAAAATTTGTTTACGGAACGTTAGGAGTGAATCGCGAATTGAAATGTCTGAATTTCAACAAGATTTGTTTCTAAAATGTCTGAAACCCAAAATGATTTAGTAGTTTCACTACATAGTAAAAAACTAAGTCGCTTCCCGCTGTCTGTCCATATGTATGCTTAGATCTTTATAACTACGCAACGGATTTTAATGCAGTTTGCAGTCGGCAATAGATAGAGTGATTCAAGAGGAAGGTTTATTTGTATAATACATACATGTTACAGTACAGAAAAGCCGAAAAATTCACAGATTTGTAAAACACTGCCCCATATTAGTATCTACAAATCTACATTGCACCCGTGCGGAGCCGGGGCGGGTCGCTAGTCATAATGCATGAAAACGAAACAAGACGGATTATATTATTATAAAAATATATTATTATTATAAATTATATTATTATAAGCAAAACCCACAATTTAAAAAAAGTCTTTATTTAGTTTTCACACATTGTTAAAATATTGTCACATGTTAATTATTCACGCAATGTCACAATCAAGTAATGCATTTCAAAGAAACGCAGTTTCCTTTATCACATCATGGCGGTTTAGCTAACAATGTCATACATAGGCATTCTTTGTACACAACAGGAGCCGGAGACTTTTTTGGCGGCAATCGAATTGTCAACGTGAAAAATTTTGTTTTTATTTCGAAAACTTGTGTTCCTTCGAGTGATAATGTGTAATATTGGTGGATTATTAACCATTATGTGTTCGTTAATGTGTACGAGTGTGGGAAATTGAAATAAAGTTGTGAAAGTGACTTTTCTAGTTGCTCCAAAAAAGTCCGTGTAAAGTTTAAGTAAAGCTCCAATACTTTTTTTTTTTTACTTTACTTAAACACTATCCTCATCCCATCATCTCATCATCATCATCATTTAAACTTGATTCAACTCTCTGAGTTTGAAATAGTTTATACTTGACACTGGCAAATACACTAGTCGTGTGACGCCATAACAAAAAAAAAAAAAAAAAAACACAGGAGCCGTACCGTAAATAAGTAGCAATAAAAAGGTAACATCCGACATCTTCAATGTAACAAATAAGTCCATCAAATCAGCATCAAAGAAAATGGCTTTGTTCAAAAAGCAATTCAACTGCCATAACTTATTACGGCGTTGCCTTGCAGACAGTAAAAAGTGGTTCGCTAGTCACTAGTGTGTAATCTGTGACCCGTCGCCATGGTTACGGCGGCGATAGACTTTCACTAGTGAAAATTCATTGATCTTGCTTTTTTGTGCGTCGTTAGTAAGTGGACTACAATGGTGGTTCAATGGAATTAGGGATCAAGATAAGAATGATGAGTTGTAGTTACTTACTTGTTATAAAACAAAGTGCTGGTCACAATATAGGCTAGTTGGTCGTATTTTTTTAGTTCATTTAAAAAAGTTGTCTTAGTTAAAGTTGTATTTAACTGTTAGAACTTTAGAATCCTAGATCTCTAGATCTATTTCAATATTATTAGATCTATAGATTACATTTTTTTTGGTATTTTGCCAGTTACCTAAGTGCTGATAATTTAGAAAGGGGTAAGGTAATTTGGGCTAGGATTTTGTTAAGCTTTAACTTAAAATCTTAGCCTTTTTTACCAAAATAGGACTACTTCCGGAAAAGCAAAAAAAAAACACTAGAAAGGCGAGATTTCCACGGATAGATATACGTGGAAAGCTAAAGTTAGCAATTCGCGATGCAAATAAAATTCAAAAGTATTTGCGGGTGGAGTCAGGGCTAGTGCAAACTTTAATATGCGACTATAACTCTGTACCTCTGTCCCTTTGTTACCTTTTCACGCGCAAATCACTGAACATCATGTAAACGTACCCGTATTAGTTTTAGTATTTACAATAGGTAATGCTATTATATAAGAAACCCCGGAAATATACCGCTTTTTTTTGTAACTAATTTAATCGGCGATGATCTGGCCGAGCATAGGGTTGTTTGAAAAACAGCGCTGCGCTCACATAATCGTTATGGGAATGCAGCACATGCTGAAACTGCCCTATTGCCCTACAATTAATTAGATATGTATAACTGGAACCTAGGATAAGTCTCTGTGTAGTGGCAATAAATAGATTTTTTTTTTTTTTTTTTTTTTTATTTGAACAGATCTTGATCCAATTTGGTATAGAGTAAGTTGGATCCCTGGGAAAGAACGCACAACACAGAACACTTTTTATCGCAATAAACTTTAGCCCACGCGGTTGAAAACGACCGCTAGTTTTGTATAAAGTTCCATTATAGCTCCGCGTGAGCGCAGGGATTCATTACGGCAGCGCTAAAAGTGGTCAGGATGTTATGACATTAGACAAATAAACTCCAGTACTGTGACTGAAGTTTTCTCATGGAGTTGGGTCGTAAACGCGACCACGTGTTAGGCGCGTGTGCGTCGCAGATTACGCAGCAGTTACCCCCGTTGCGTACTCGGCAGTGGTGGTTCATACATCGTAAAGCAACATAAAGCACCGTGCTTGCTATACTTATATATCATGTAGCAAATGCTATCGTGGCTTTTGTTTACACGCAGATAGTGGTGGGGGCATTCGCTAGGTGACCACCGTTGAGTGCGGACGTGTCACGCTGCTGCGTGTATACGACTACTATCGTATCATGATTAAAGAAAGTGTTTTGTTTGAGCAATTCTACAGAGGCACTCGCACGTTGCTATTGCTTCGCACGCTCTCTCTCTATCATCTGTCCGTTGTGCATCGCAATATTCGCAAGTTGCATCACTCGCAGACGCAATGAAAAGCATTCAAAGCCAGTAGCAAGCACCAAGCCAGGGGCGGCGGTGGCAAGTCGTCGCATGCAACCTTGTGCGCGCATCATCGCCTTACGTATGCTATTAAAAAGCACGTAAAATAACATGCTTGTAAAAAAAAGCATTACAATAACATGTTATTGCTATGGCTTAAAGCAACTTTGAACACTACCTACTACTCGCTGGAAACCGGGGTGAGTGAACGCTTCACCGCCACCTACCGTTAGCCCGCGGCGCAAGCGATGAAAGATGGCGCTTAAATCCGGTACCAGTTTATTCCGGTTCTGATAGGGATTAGCGACGTCTAGGCGAGCATCTGATTTAATTCGGCTAGACGGATGATTAATATCACTGAATTAATTCATGTGCAATCAGTGACGACAGACGGTGCTTGGAATTACACTGTCAAGCGTTGCAACCTCTGATTTATTGCTCTCCGTGTATTAACGCTAGAGATTTTACGATTTCCACAAGAAATTGACTTTAAATGCAAATGAAGTTCCATTTCTTCCAAAAGATGTTTTTTTTTGTATGGGTTTTTTTGTTTAATTTCAAAAATTTTGCACCACGTCTCGATGTGACCGAATAATGATGTCACAATGTCACGTCCAGAAGTTGTAACCTAAAATCACATAGATCGTGTGAGTTGTAGTAATGCACTTCTTTTATGTATTTTGATATACATTTTTTGCAAATAAATATTTATGAACTACTCTCGACGAACCGATGGGGAAGAAAGGTTTTCGAGTGGCGACCACGAACCGGAAGACGTTCTGTAGGTAGGCCCCCCACTAGGTGGTGCAACGACATTGTAAAAGTCGCAGGGAGATGATGGATACAAATGGCTCACAGCCGTTCAAGAGACCTATTTTCAACAGTGGACTTATTTCGGCTCATGATGATTATAAAATAAAATAAATAATAATATAATTCTAGTTGACTTGAACGGTTTTTACAACACTATCATCGCCATAGTTTCTAAAGTTCGTGTTGTTTCTGCGAAAGTGATTCACGTGCGCCAAGTTTTTGTGACTTGAACCAATAATGGATTAGGGCCGGATAACACCAGTACTATGTTTATCCGCAACACTTTGTGCATAGCATTAACCTGTATTGTAAGTAAGATATGGTACCTACGTGTTTTGTCATTCCACTCCACCACGGTGTTGTAAAGGTATAGCTAGTACCAAAGTAGTATTAATTCTGGCGAGTAATCGTAATGCTCTTACAAGCCAGGTCTAGCAGTTACACTTGTGGTTTTCTCATTTTTCTGCATTTTCCCTTGTTTTTAAGTACCTTGAAGGGCATAAGGTGTTCCATCCAATGCGAATCGAAGAAGCCTATACGAGTATAAACTACAATCTAGATAGAAAACAAATACCTAATGGTTCCGTTTCAAAACCACATTCTAATGACCATGGTAATTAAAAATTACTTAAAATTGCTTTTTATACAAATCCGAGGAGCTACATCTGATTAACATTCTAACTTTTAATATAGCACAGACAGACAAGATATGGGATATGGGAGGATATACGGATGGTTAAAAGTAGGGTATTCTACCTTCCCGTAATGCGTAATGCCATAATCTTTTTGACCGACTTCATAAAAGGTATAGGAACTTCGTCGTTTATAAATCGATTTTGATGATTCTTTTTGAGTCAGAAAGGAGATATTCCAAGGGTGGTACCATGATGAGGAAACCAGGGTCTGATGTTGGCATCCCAGCGAAATCGAGGGGGGCTGAACTCGGTTTTTTGTTGTTAAAAATTGTAATTGTCTCTGCTGTTGTTTCTACAAAGGGAACGTAATAGGTGTTGATGATGTTGGTCATGATATGAGCGTGGAAATAACAAAGCAACGCGTCGACCAACTGGGCTGAAATCGCTCAAGATAGAGAAGAGTGGCGCTCTCTCGTTTCGGAGGCCAAGACACACTTCGGGTCGCTGAACCATCGGAGTTAGTTTGAGACGACCAGAACATTCTCCTGATGGTAAGCGCCGTGCCTGAAAGCCAGCTTCCTGTGACTTACGCAACGTCTTCCCCAGATTAGTGCGGGATAACAAGAGCACTACGGATTACCCGCGAGTACTCGCGTCGAGCCTCTTTGTACAGTAATTACTAGGACTTTGTAGCCTGCCTCAACCTTCGTAGGCAGGAAGTGAAATTAAACACTCCACTTTGTTGTAGGTTCTTCTTTGGAGGGGGAGGGAGACGGTTTAATGGATGATCCGTTCAAAGACATTCTGTATGTAACTTGAATTCTATGGATATACATAATTGCTGGGGTGGTATTAGAATATTCTCATTAACGGTTCCTTCCTTTAGAATTTTCTTGAAAACAAAGCTTTGTGTTAGTGACTTAGTTATGTTCTGTCATCGTTAACGTACAAAGGAATGGACGTCTGAAAAGCAAAACGTGATGATAAAGGGCTGAGTGAGTACTGAGTTAACGTATAAACGAGGTTTCGTGTATTCAATTATAATAAAAAACAGAAACATTTTAATCAATATCATATTTTATGTCAGTAACTTACAGCATAATTTTGCGACTTATCAGATTGTGCAGCTTCGACTGACCGTGTTACACACACGACCAAACGGAGACTGGCGTGTGATAAGCACTCTTTTCGCGCTTTGTTCGGACGTTTTTGAGCGAAGGTCCCGACGTCCATGCCTTGGTTTGTCGATGTCTGTCATCAAATATTTATTATGTATTTTTTTTACATATTTTAGAGTTGCGTTTGACTTTAACCACAAGTTACCTGATGTTAAGAGACGATGCGGTTGAAGGTGGCGTCTCGCTAAGCCTGGACTGGAACCTGGTGAGGTGCCAGAGACATTTATAGAGTTTATTTTGTACCCCAAATTACGTGTATAGAAAGCTGAATAAAATTAGTAACGAAGTTCACTAAAAGTTATAAATATTCGTACCAAATCCGAAATTAGCCGTTCGCTTTCGCATGACGCTGACAAAATGCTATCATTATTTTCACAGTTACGTTAACTTAAAACTTCGAAATAAAACACTATCAATTTGTTAAATTAAATTAATATGCGTCGTTTGTCATTGAAGAAAATAAGTTTCTTAAAATTCATATTTTGGGACAGCAAAATAAGAATGACGAGAGGCCGGTACCGATTTCGAAACTCATCTCGGCCTTAAGACCAAAAAAGTTATGTGCCGATTTGCCATCGCTCATAACGGTGAAAGAAAACGTCGTGAGGAAACAGGCATGTCCAAGAACTGCAACATTGAAGGGCATGCGACATCTAACAACCCACACTGGGCCAACAAGAATCATATAACTAAGAAAGTAAAACTCCGATGGCTCAGTGACCTAAAGTGTGTCTTGGCCTCCTAAACGAGAGAGCGCCACTGATCCTGAGCGATTTCAGCCCAGTTCAAAGTCAAAAAAGTGAACCAAGAAAGTGATGCATATAAATGTTGAAGGGAAGAGGAAGGCTAAAGAAAATGTGGATGGAGATGATTGATAAGCACTATTTCTTACTACGGTCAGAATGAGAACCATTCGATAAAAGTCACAGACGGAAGCATAATCAAAGATTATATATTTAACACACTCAAACGATTTACTCAAAGATAGAAATATCGTACGGCGTGTGTGCCATTTGTACGCGTAGTAGGTACTTATTTGTTATTCATGTAAAAAGTTGAATGACCGTTTTCGTCGCTCGCGACACAGATTACGTACTACGTTCTGAGCTGGCGACATAGATCAGCAACAGTTCGGCTCTGATAAATTTACATTACTTGTCTGAGGCTGTTTACATGTTCTAGTGTTTGATATTGTTCATTTGTTTGTGACTGAGGCAGTATGGAGCACGACAATAATTCTACTCAATACAAAAACATCATCAGCGTGTATCAGTCTAATGCTGGACATAGACCTCTCCTAAGGTACGCTACTAAGCCCGGTTCTCAGCTCTTATCATACAACTGGCAGCCACTCGGCGCAAGACGTCGCTCCACCTAATCAGAGGACGTTCTACACTGCATTTGCCAAGTCGCTGTCTCCAAGGGAAACGTGGCGATGAAACCATTTTCTAGTGCTCGCCTGGCTGGCTACCAAGCTCTCAAGTTAAGAATCTGTCACCATGCGTCTTTTGGCGTGTTTCAGCCCCACTTGAGACCCAGTTCTCGTCACTTAGCATCAGATGACTTAAGGTCAAACGCTATCCTTTAAGAAGTAAAAAGAGAAAGTCGAGTTCTTGGTAATAAAATTCACTCTTTTCATTGCTTGTTTGTCAACCCCACAGGTACCCGTCCCACCCTCTAATAACAAAACACTTAATCCTACTAAACAGACCCAAAGTTTACGAGCTACATGAATCGGATGTGTCAACCGTGAAGGTGGCGCGTTCAGCCTTTACTAGCTTTTTAGTGTCTTGTCACAGTTTACGATACAGTTGTGTTGCGGAGTAAGATTAATAAAACCAGTATTAATTTAAACCAGTTAACTTGAATTTGCAAGTTGAATGGGGAGGCCACATCGCTTGACGAACCGATAACCGATTGGGAAGAAAGGTTCTCGAGTGGCGACTTCGAACCGGAAGATGTTATGTAGGCAGGTCCCCTACTAGGTGGACCGACGACATTGTAAGAGTCACAGGGAGCCGATAAATGCAAATGGCTAAAAGCCGATCATGGTGGCGTTCAAAGGGGCTGTGTTCAGCAGTGGACTTCTTCCGGCTGCTGATGATGATGATGAGTTTGAGAGCCAGTTCTTAATCAAGACGTAATTTGGAGAGACCTATGTGCAGCATTGGACTGAAATGTGCTAATCACTAGGAAGAGAAACAGTATTAGTATTCTTATTTTTTTATTTTCATTATTGTTTTACAAGTTGTCCGTCATGATATGGGTTCCGGTACATCAGCCTCAGTTGTATGCTGAGTCGGGACCTATTTCTGACATCGCGCAACGTCGTACTTTTGTGTTTATGTGTGATTGTTACTATTTTTTCCTTGTCCTTGTATTGTGCAATATTGTGTATGTCAGAAATAAATATATTTGTACATGGTAGAGCCAGAATAAGCAGCATTCTCCATATAAACGCCACGGAAAATGACAAATCAGGAACACAACGCAGCGTTGACGATATAAAACGTTTTACAGCCCAATGAAATGTTCATTACGCAAGCAATAAATAACAAGTTGATATTGAAACTGATGAGTTAGGGCAGAGATGTGCCTGGATGTGGCAGCGAACATAGAAATACACATCATCATCAGCCGGGAGAAGTTCACTGCTAGAAGTAATGATATTTATGAATAAAAAGAACACAAAAATGTATGTAAATTGTGATGCTAATGGGTTATTTCAACACTGGAAACTACGACCTAACCTCCAAGCTCGTTGGCTTCACTGGTAAGTCTACCGGGGATAAGCCAATAAGTCTATTGCGATGAATATTTCCAGTGGTCATATGTATTAAGATCATCATCAGCGTATTACGTTCCCACTGCTGGGACTCTGGCCTTCTCTCAGAGAGTGTATTTTTTTCTTTTTTCTTTTTTTTTGTTTAATGCCCGCACAATCACATACATAGCTCTGACAGAACTAGGTTTCCCTGTATCTAGGGTATCAGAAACTACGAGGATCGGGGAATTTATTTATAAGGGCAGGTTTGTGTTCAGTAGTGGACTTCTTCCGGCTAATGATGATGATGATGATAATATATATTGGGAAGAAAATGTCTATCGTTTTTATACGTTTAATAAATAGTACGAAATTACCCGAAACTTCGGACTTACGTTTCATGGTTGGCCTACAGACTCTCATGGATTCTCTGACCTCTTCTGATGCGATTCCTCCACTGATTCCTATCATCCGCCAGATTCTTCCCTACGTTGCTTGATGTTGGATGAGGCTAAATCCCCTTTTACTAATCGCGTTGTAATCGGCAACAATCGCGTTTTACACTACAACGCATCCGTGCAGGCAATAAGTAATCAAAGTTCCCAGAAGAAATTGTTACCTCAATTATGCGCGGGCGTGGTTCGCGGAAAATGACTCGGCTCGCTCGTCGTGTAATAATCATGATTCGCTCTCGCTTGATCAAGGGTAATATTACCGGTGTGGGAAGTACGGAGTGTAATGTTGAGGTAGGACCTCGGTGGACCTGAATTCTTCCTCTCGCTCTTTTTAGTACTTAGGAACAAGGACGGTGTCACTTAAATTTGAACACAAATGTTGATTTTGATTCCCCCAATGGTCCCCCGATTTTCTTTTCTTCAATTGCCCTTGTAGTAACTGTCTATCCTTAATCCCTACTAATGTTATATGTACAGTCAACGACAAAAGTCGCTGAACAAAAACAAATTTATTTATTACCAAATTTCGACCAAATCATCACTTAACATCATCGTGTGTTGTCCTATGGTCAAACACAACCTTTTAAGTTGTAAGGATAACACAAATATTACTGATCTAATACGCATTTGAAAAATCGAGTATGATCAGCTACTTTTGTTGCTGACTGTACTCGTAAATTCGAAACTCTGTCTGTCTGTCTCGCTTTCACGCCTAAACTACTGAACCGATTTAAACGAAATCTGGTACGGAGATAGGTTGAACCCTGAGGAAGGACATAGGATACTTTTTATCGCGATGAACTGTAGCCTACGCGGGTGAAACCGCGGGGAACAGCTAGTCTTACATAAACAGCAGAGCCGTGACTTCACTGTAGATAGCATTTCTTAAATATTCGGATGGTAAATGGAATCTTCCAAACGAAACGATGAACATTTTGTTTAGGTAGAGTAGTTTATTTCCAAATCAATAAAGACAAGAACTTTGTTCCTATTTGACAGATCGCTCTCGCAATTAGTGGGGAACCAACGAACGATGACAATGCTCGTACCTTATTACAAATAGCATAAGTGCGAGAATTCAACCCTTATTTCAAGCTGTTCCCCGCTAATTTGACATTTGGATTTCACGAGTCACTGGCCCAAATTTTAGCTCCTATCCTAGTGCCCTATCCAGTGACCCTAATTCCCTTCCGAAGTGCGCCGAAGCTCACGCTCCATCGGACACTAAAAGAGAAACTAAAACGTAATAACTGGCGTATCGCGGAGCGTCGCTCGTCGCTTTAGGTGGCAGGCCATCGTAAACTGACGCCTTTAAAAATACGGTCGCAGGGCACATTTGTATTCGGCCGGGGCAGTTTTTTCTGTTATCGTGTTTTAGACGTGACAACGTCTTATAATTCGATAGAGCCGGCTGCACGCACGAAAAAACATGACTCATGCGGCGTTACCTCGCTCTGCGGCGTTACCTCGCTCTGAGGCGTTCCATGTAAGGCTTGAAGTGCAAGCGAGAGCGCGAAACGCGCGACAAAGAAGCACAATCGGCCAATCGACGTTGTCACGTTCAACTATCGTCAGTAAACCGACTTCACAGACAACCAATTTTTTTTTTCACGTTATGCCTGGACTGGGAACTGGCTCTGAAGTGAGCCTGCCAGAAACATATCCATAGCTGATAGATTCAGCGGGCACCAAGCAAAAAACATTGTGATGAAACCACAGCTTGATGTATGTTGTGTTGACGTTTTCTACTACTCGCCTGGCTAGTTACCATCTTGAATCTGTAACCTAGCACCTGTCGGTGTGTTCAGTTCAGAGCCAGGCCCCAGTCTAGGCGTAGCGTGGAGCCATCACATCGTCATTTAGCACCGCACCGGGTGATGTACTGTATTTATCTACACTATTGGAAAGCAAACAGCCTTAATCAACAAAGTTAACAATAAAGATAATAATAGAAACAAAAGACTTTATCAGACTTGTAGCGGGTCGCTTGTTGTACTCGTAGATAGATCATTTTCACGTCATTTAAATTGGACTGATTTAATTTTGAAGATTAATCAAATCAATTCAAATTTCATTGTTGTAATAAGAAACCCACTAGGTGGACCGACGACATTGTAAAAGTCGCGCGGAGCCGATGGATTCAAATGGCTCATAGCCGTTCAGGGTGGCGTTCAAAGGGGAAGCCTAAGTTCAGCAGTGAACTTCTTCCGGCTGATGATAAATAAATATTAAATAAATATCGGGGACAATTGCACACAAATTGACCTAGCCCCAAATTAAGCTCGAAACTTGTGTTATGGGTACTAGACAACGATATACATACTTATATAGAGAAATAAATACTTATATAGATAGAAATATCCAAGACTCAGGTACAAACATACGTGCTCATCACACATATATTTGCCCTTACCGGGATTCGAACCCGGGACCGCTAGCTTTGCAGGCAGGGACACTACCAACTCGGCTACCGCGTCGTCATAAGAACCAACTACATTCGTTTTCACATTTCATTATTTGACTAAATCAATCTAACTTTCACAAATCGCGTTTCGTGTATCTATGTTAAAGAATGGGGCAAATCAATGTATAAGCTTCACATATTACAAAAGAAAACCTATCAAGTCGAACTTTGAGTACAGTCCGGTCGAGACGAGACGAGCGTATTGGACGATACGCCTTATCTCCGACGATACGCGTAACGCACGCAGTAGCGGAGAACGTTCGTGTTCACCGACGACAAGCGCCGATAAGAATGAATGATTTATCGTCGCGATGTGAGGAATCTGGCAACTTCGATGCTTTGATGGTTTATTCAGAGGACAACTCTGGTCTAGGGAGGCGTTTAATGATATCGATATTATTTGTATCATTTTTTGCATCTTATATATCGTTTGATCACAAATCGCTTGAAGCTATAAATATTTTTAGATGGTAGGAATCAGGATTACAGCCAAAGCAGTTAGCGCAGTCAAAAGTCAAAAGTCAATTTTTATTTATTCAATAGGATACATTGTGATCACTTTAAAACGTCAAACTTAAACTAGCTACGCCTGTTCCAACCTCCTTACGCTGGCAAAAGAACAGGCAAGAAACGCCCGGCAGGTAATTTTTTTGGCGCGATCACATTGACAATTTTATTCTTATTACTAATTGATTGAATTAGAGCAAGTTCACTAAAATCCCAAGCTTTTTTTGTCATCTAATGGCCCGATATTTTTTAATTAGCTTTACTAATAAGATTTCTCTTGTTTGGTTGTACACATTGGGATATGGGAACATGAATATTAATGAGTTGCGGGATCACAACCAAAGCAGACCAGACCCCACAAGCAATTCTAAGTCTATACCTATATTTATGAACATTTGCATTTTGAAAGTCTGAGATTCCCTTGCATGCGCCCTTTTAATTAATTAATTAAGGGGTTACTACTGCTGATGGAAGCTTATTCGATATTAACGCGTACATCGATATTTTTGGACATTTCTAAGCTTGGCCGTAGGGTTACCATCGGTCAGAATTTTCGGTCCCGCTTTTTAAGTAGTTCTGATGTTTTACTCTACTGAAAAAATTATGATGAAGAATATAGCGAAATATTTTTATGTAAAAGTTTTCTTAGGAAATAGAACATAAGTATCAAATTAACTGATCTAATTCAGTTCTGTAGTATACTCGTAGGCGTGAAAGGATAACAAACCAACAAACAGAAAGACAGACAGTTGCATACGCTTTAATAATAATATTGATGTACATTAAACTATGAATGAATGAATGAAATGAAAATATATTTATTTCTGACATCGCACAAGAACAAAAACAAACAGTAACAATTACACATGAACAAGTACGACACTGCGCGATGTCAGAAATAGGTCTAGTTAAACTAGTTACCCAATCTGGTGTAGCGTGATGCCACTTTCGACCACATCGTAACTTAACATCAGTCGACTTGTGGTGAAACACTAACCTGTAAGATGTATAAAAAGTCCCACCTCGTGACTAAAACTAAAACTTTTTTAACGTTGGGACTTTGTTTTTGCTTAGGTACTATCAGTACTTTTTGAAGATGTCACTGTCCGCTTCTGTCAGACTGAGAAAATTGGCACGTGATAGGAAAGTGTAGAAGGAACTGGGGGCGGCCTATGTCGATGGACAACCTGACACAAAACCGGTTGCTGAAAAGTAAAATGTAAAAAAAAAACCAAGAAGTTATTATATTATGGTGTCGATTCGGTTTTGCATAAGAGTAATGCTGTACTTTTTTTACTCTAGTGGTTAGAAAAAGACAGCAATATTATTAGACCTGTCTTTAGTTTAGTTTTAGAGAATGCAAAACCGAATCGTCACCATTGTGTATCATTATCATTGTTAGTTAATAAAGAAGAGAGAGTGAATAAAGGCTTTATCTATCTATCTATCTATCTAGTACATTTTGAACTTCGGAATGGTAACCCTAGCCGCATAGAATACTGATTTAATAGCCGACTGAACGGAGTTACTTTATGTGAGATGCTTGCAGACATAAAACCTAAGGCGTTGAATATTTGAGATCGTGTGAGCTGCTTTCATAAGGGAGGTTACAGCTTACACCCTGCGTGGTCGTAAACAGGGGTGACAATGCCAAATAGTGGGCGATGGGAGTTTACGGCATTGTGCTTGGAATAACTTTGAAGAGATGATGCCTCTGTGGTAGTGGCGTCGGCTAGCGACGCGTCGAATCCTACAACGGGCTTGAGCATTCGTTGAAATATCATCATGAACCATAGCTTGGTAGTCGATTACCACCCTCAAGGTAAGGATCTGTCGCCAAGCACCTATCAGTGTGTTTTGGCAGCCTCATTTGAGAGTCCGAAAGAAGAAAAGAAAACATCGTGAGAAAACCGGCATCTCCAAGAACTGCAACATTCAAGGGCATGTGACATCCACCAATACGCGCTGGGCCAGCGTGGTAGATTACGGCCCATACTCTCTCTCTGATAGAAGGCCGGAGTCTCAGCAGTGGGCTGATTATGACTCACAACTCGATTCAAATCTCGACACACAAAACTCACGGTATCCGCTCGCGAGCTATGAAAGGTGCCTTTTCTGCTGTTACACAAGCAAGATATACCGTTTCTTTGTTTTACCAAGCACTTCGTAATACCTCATCTATTTAGTACGCCCATAGCGTCTGTCACACATAAATCACTTTCCAAGCGGTCGTTCCTACCGGCCACCTGAGCGCCAAAACCATAATTTACCGATTTGGTGTCGATGGGATGTCTGACCCCGGCAACGGTATTGTCTCTAGGCGGACATAGATTACTGTGAAGTTTCTAAGCCAATCATAGCAGTGACTTTTGTACATATTCTATCTATACATCTAAACAAATAAATAAAATTGAAGTTTCTGTTTGTAATTTCAAATTAACAGCGTTTCACCAAATGTATATTAAAAGTTTTTTTTAATTTTTGTCTCTGTTTGTTCTGGCTAACCTCTGAAACGGCTAAACCAATTTTGACGGAACTTTCACTCGCAGATAGCTAGTGTTATAAGGAGTAACTTAAGCTATTTTTATTTTAGAAATTGTACCCCTGGGGAAGGTCACCCACCTCCTCCCATGGTCCCACCACCTTGCGGTTATACGGACCGAAACAGCGGCTCACACCAGCCTAAGCTGATGTGTCCTACAAATTATTTGTCCCTTTACTCCCTGCGCACTCTCCCCCTTCTGGGGCTGTCTGACGACACAAACGTCCTTCGTCGTCGGGCGGTTCCATCAGCTCGCGTTCTGAGCGTACAGCGTGCCACAGATCTGCGAATATACTTTTATAATATACTTTTTATCGCGATAAACTGTAGTTCCGCGCGGAACTGTTAGGCTATCTTTATATCTCGGCATATTTTGTGTAGGTAGGCCCCCCACTAGGTATACCGACGACATCGTAAGAGTTGTGGGGAGCCGTTAGATGCAAGTGGTTATTAATAGCCGTTCATGGTGGCGTTCAAATGGGGAGGCCTATTATGCCCGGCAGTGGACTTCTTCCGGCTGGTGATGATGGTGATGATGATTCTAAAACTTATAGTCCTGCAATCGTCACCCTGTGACATTATTTTTAAGCTGACGAAATATAAGAGAAGGTTCCCAAGTCAACGCGTATATTTTTTATTTATTTTTTACATAACTGCGAAAGAAGGAGGGTTATGTTTTTCGAGTGTATGTATGTTTGTCTATTTTTTGGCACGGCCTGTAGCCTGGCTTGGCGGATTTTAAATATGAGGTGTCAATTCGTCTTTATTGTGGGACTGACATAGGTACTATATTTTGACGCAGTCGGTATTTTGTTCCTTTTGTTATGTTTAATCTTGTTGTACTCCTGCAATATCTATATGCGTAATTAGATTGTCGCAGTACACAAACCGTGCATTTCAATAACTGTCATAGTACCGAAATCAACTACATCCAAACGGAACAACGCGTCCAATAAATTAGAAAGCTCCAATCCGGCATACCAGCCGAAGTAACTATCGCCGACTATTTCTGTAGAACCGAATAGCCCGCACTATTTCCACTGCGCTATTTCGGTGCCGATCGGGCGCTATTTCGGCGGGACCTTGACATTGGCAGTGGCGCAAACATGGCCGCGTCGCGCTCTACTGAAGAATCATGCGCATAGTCCGCATAGATAGATCCACGGTTTGTCCTACTTGACATAATGTCAAATTTCTATCTTTAGTAGGTTCGAATCTTCTCGGCTCCGCACCTATTTAACTTAATAAGTTAAGTGCGGATTTGCCATCGCTCAAAAACGGTGAAGGAAAACATCGTGCGGAAACCGGCATGTCCAAGAACTGCAACATTCAAGGGCATGCGACATCTACCAACCCGCACTGGGTTAGCGTGGTAGATAACAGCCCATACTCTCTCTCTGAGAGAGTCCCAGCAGGTTATTTCCCAATCGACGCTAAATCACTATACGCTATGACCATCTATGCTCTACTTGTTGCGCCCTGCGGTTTCACCCGCGCCTTCCTGTTATCCCGCAGGAACCTTTTTCCTGGACAAAAGTTCGTTAATCCAGGGTATAATAAGCTATCTCCATTCCAAATTTTATCAAAATCGGTTCAGCAGTTTTAGTGATACGTGGTCACAAACAATCACACACACACAAACTTTCGCATTTATAATATTAGTAGGATAGGATGCTCTCAAGTGAGACTTCCTGAACTGACCACGTTGGGCTCGCCCTCGTAAATCTTCGATCCCTATTAAGGCCACACGGTGGTCACAAATAAGGAAAATAATGACTATAAATTTAAAATTTAAAAAACCTCTGACATCTTGGACCGATTTGCATCAAACATAGATAAAAACACTTACCCGTACAAAAAAAAATATTGAAATTGCTTCATCCGTTCGCGAGCTACGGTGCCACAGACATACGGGCGGACAGACAGACAGACAGACACGTCAAACTTATAACACCCCTGTTTTTGCGACGGGGGTTAAAAAGAAATCGTTACAGCTAGTTCAAAATTTAATACGAGCAGACCGTAATCGATTACGCGTTCAATAACAACACAACAACAATTTTATTGTTATCTTCACAATCGATTCGATTGTTAAGCTCAAGCCCATTCGACCCATGCCGCCGCACCTGTCAGTCAAGGACGTGGTGCGACCTAGAACTTGACTTTACGTTGTTGAATAACGGTATTTATAAATTACTTGCTGCACCGCGCGGTTTCACCCGCGTGGACTCCAGTCACTTACAAAAAGCCTATAAAAAAACACTTTTATCAAAATTTTAATACTTTCCCGGCAACTTTTTAATTTTTTCTCTTCACAAGAACCTTCTTTGGACTTCAACGAACACAACAAAAAAATAATTAGCGAAATTGTTTTATCCGTTCACGCGTGATGCGATGACCAAGGGAATTACAGATTCATTTTTAACCCCAACGCAAAAATAGGAGAATTTAATACTTGACACTGGCTAAACTAAGTCAAACCGTGTGAAGCCATAACAAAAAATAACACTATAAAATAACGATATCGAAATCTTAAAATAAAATTAATATATTCATTAGATTTGAGAGAAAAATTATTGTAAATTAGCCCTTATTAATCTTGGAATCGTCTTATGATTAAATTCTAAGTTCATACGAAAAAAACTGCGACTTCTATAGGCAACGACAACTTTGTAGCGATGTCAGTCAACCTTAATTCAAGGATATATGCGAGAAAAATAATAAATTTCACCATCTACAACCGGTACCTTTTCTGGAATTACGCAATAGCAATATTAATGTTACAATTAATGTATGTAATGCGTAAATTAGAGTCCCATTGGGTAAACCCTGAATGGATAAGCCATGTAACAGTGGATAATTTGGACACGCTTAAGGGCGGAGATTACAGCATCAACCTGTAATTTGGGGTTAATTATATTATTATTGCAATCATTTTTGTCTGTCACTGTAATTGACAAAAAAAAGATGTGTCAAAAAAACAAAATGCGAAGTGAGAAAGTCTTTTAAGTTTGTTCGTTTCTCTCTGATAGAACTAACTAACTAACTAACTCCGATGGCTCAGCGACCCGAAGTGTGTCTTGGCCTCCGAAACGAGAGAGCGCCACAATTCTCTATCTTGAGCGATTTCAGCCCAGTTGAGTGTGGAGCTCGCGCAGGTCCGCATCCACCGCGTCCTTCCAGCGGTATCTAGGGCGTCCGACCGGTCTACGGCCGTTCGGTCGTCCCAAATAAGAACGCTTTGCCGCCCGATCCTCCCCCATGCGGACTACGTGGCCAAGCCAACGTAGTCGGTGCGATTTAATTTCACCGACCACGTTAGGCTCGCCCACTAGATCTTCGATCTCTTGGTTTTTCCGGATCCTCCACGAAAACAAAAACTAATTAATACAATAATTAAATTGAAAAATACAACTCGGTAGCCTTCGAGCTATTTTTCGCATACATTTCGCATTATATATATTTGGCGATTTTTTTTTACGTGAGGCGTAATCCTAGTTCGGTATGATAGCGCCCTCTCAGTCTGCAGTCTTAGGTTATTGAGATACGTACTGCGATGCTTACAATTTTACGTATCCATTATAAAGCTAGGGCAGGTGGCTACTAGTCGCTAGAACTACATTGTAATTATGTAACAAATACCGTGATAATTGCATTGTAATTAAAGTCATATAGTTACCGTCATTAACGGTGGCCCGGTTTACGCGTCGTTGCTTTATCATTATCACAACATTCTGTTCTATAACTTTCCGGTTTTGACCATGTGACCAGTTAATTATCAACAATTCCCCGGTTAAATATATTATTGTAATTTAGTCAATTAAAGTAGTCTATCTGTTTAAAAGTGTCACGTTACGCCATCGATCTCGGTCACGGTGAAAAGAGCTCAATGGAGTTACGGGACAGTAGTTAAGCTTTGTACAAAATTACCATATTAGACTCGTGATGCACAGCTGTCAATTAAATCCCAGAACGAAAGTTTTGTAGGTTCTACGACGCACTGTGTTGCTGTGAAAAAATAAGTTAGTCACTGGAGATTTAACGCGTGTTGCATGACTTTATTACATCACCTTTCAACGCGTGTGGAGTGTTTACTGATGAAGAAAATGAAACGTAACATCCGTTTGTGTACGAATCAATCCAATTGTATTTGATACACTGATCTCTTCACTTACGGTCGGTTTCAATAACCGATCTATCCACGGTTTGACATAAATTTGACATTACTTCTATGGAGCTTATGTCAAATCTCCATCTCCAGTAGGGAATCGTGGATAGATCGGTTATTGAAACCGGCCGTTAATGCTGAATTAGAGATAATGCACAGCAAAAACAATGTATCCTAGAAACCATGATACTTTGGAAGGTACATAGATTTTGTGGTCTAAGAGATTACTGAGAAAGGATTTCTTCAGAGTCGCCTAAGGAATTCAAATGAGTGAATGTGATGATATTCAAAACAGTGCCACCCAGAATTTTAAACTAACCATTAAAAACTCCGCGCGGCAATGCACTGCGCTCGTCACCGCGAGACATCCACACACATAAGAACACAGAAGTTATGTCACTGTCTTATGCTTACACAGCGGTGCGGTTAAAGGGTGCGACAAACGGACAGAACGACCGGTCCACCCTTATCTCGATCTATAAATTACAACCTTACCTATTGTTCACACGACTCTATTTTTGTGTGGCGTCATTTGCTACCCCTTAGGGTCAGAACTGGAACAAAATATTTTGGCTTTCCTTACTTACGCAGTTATAGAGGGTGCCGATTGTTAACAGACATATATTAATGCCCCTTGAACATATAAATATGTTAATTAATCGAGCGTTATTTATACAGATGTCAGAAACTATTGTAGAAGTCTGGTTGTAAATTCAAATTAAATTGTTACGAGGACTGGAAAGTCCTATTCAAAAGTTTATACAAGCATAATCGCTTCGTGAAGTCGCGGGTTCGATTCCCGTTGCGGCACAAAAAATTGTTGAGTAAAAAATTGAAGTATTTGTTTCGTGTTTGGGTTAGGTTTTTATGCCATATGTCTCGATTGTTTTCAGTGTTGAGGAACCAGAACCAAGCTATATAGTTTATGGCCCTGAGTGTGACACAGCCTACTTTTTATCCGGGTGAAACTGCAGGGCACGGCTAGGACTCTTAATACCTATATGGAACTGCTCAGTCCCGATCCCATCCCGATGGCGACAAATTGCGTCTTGCACGAAAAGTAATTTGAACTTTGAACATAAGGCGACTTGGACGAAATGCCATTTTCACCAAATGAAGTTTGGTGAAATAGTACACACAGTGTAGTAAACATAGTAGTAAAAGAGTTTCAATTTAAGTTACCTATTTTCTCGGTGAAAATCAAAAAGGGGGTAGTTTCAAAAGCAGCGCTGCGCTCGCGTAATTATTGTTATGTGAACTGGACACCTGCTGAATGGGGTAAATTGTGTTATAATTAAAATTTGTAATAAGTAGGTACCGTTATATATGCATTCTTTGTGTGTGGCAATAATTTGATTATTATTTTATTTTGTACGTAAAAAAGTTTGAACAGGGAAAAATTATCACCAGCTGAGCTTGACCTTTCGGTAAAGGAAAACATCGCGATGAAATCATAGATTGGTGCTCGCTCTAGCTACCACCATAAAGTTAAGAATTTGTCGCCAAACACCTACCGATGTGTTCCGAGAGCCTCACTTGAGAGTCAGATCCTAATTTTGACGTTTCGTGGCGCCACCTACGACCCTATCCAATTTTTTTTATCTATACTGTCCAACTGCTGGGCAAAAGTCTCCCCCTTTTTTCAGATATCTCTATCCCCCGTTTTTCCAGATATCTCTATCCCCCTATCCGATTTGTGGAAAAAATAAATTCCTCTAAAAAAACTGTGTCTCGATCTTACTCACTACAATATACTGTTTTAAACTACCATGGTCATTATATTCTTGCAACAGTGTCGAAATATCGAGAACTCAAACAAAAAAAAAATACATGGTAGCTCTCCCGTTTCAAAACCTAACAGTCCCTACAAGTCACGTATTCCCATAATAAGAGGAACAAAGTCGCCACATTTCCTCACAAACAAGTCCCCAGGTGAGATATTAGTCAAACGCTGCCATTTCCAATAAAAAATAACGCCTAACGCTCACTCAATTTTTATTAACCACTACAACAAAGGGAAGGTAACCATTCCTTTCTCGCATTTCCACTAACAATAAAAACGTTTCTGATAAATCGCCGCCGTTACAAAATAAAACATCGAGCTACAAAGGAGAACAGGGAACGCTCATTAATACCATTTCCTATAATATAAAGGTGTTGCCACACGAGCGTTTTTGCATTTTCTGTATGCTTCGCAGGACGTTTTTATAATGTTATGCTGAAAGAAATCTGTATGTAACACACAAAACAAATCGCTGGTTTCTTTTGACGGTTGACGTTTTTGTTCAGGTTCTCTCATTAATACCATTTCCAATAATATAAAGGTATTATTACCACATGAGCGTTTTTGCCTTTTCTGTATTCGTTGCAGAACGTTTTTATAATGTTATGCTGAAAGAAATCTGTATGTAACATACGAAACAAAACGCTAATTTCTTTTGACACTTTGCGTTACGAGTTTATTCTTTTTAGAAGTAAATTCTAAAGATAAGGAGATTTGTAACAAAAGCTATAACATAGACAATTTAAAAGCGAGCTTCTGTGTACAGTAACTACATATTAACACTTGAAGTTAGTTAATAAAAAGCTTGTAAAAATTAACGTAGTAGCGTTTGATCAAAATTCATTGGCGCCACGTCTGGAATAGAAACTGGCTCTCATTAAGGCTGCCGGAACGCACTGATGTTTAATTTAGCCTTTTGGTTTAATACGTTTTTTAAAACGCACTCTGAAAACGCACCTATCCCTCCCGTGTGGCAAAACCTTAAGCTGCTAGTGATGAAAATATCGTCGATTCCAGTAAACTGAGATGTGGAAGATAAATAATATGCTGTGTTGCAATAGCTGGCAACTATAGACTATTAATAACAAGCCTGCCTTGCGATGAACTGGAAACTAGATGAGAGGATACAAAGACAAAATAAAAAGTATTTAAAAAAAACACATTTTTTAAAAAAAAAACCTGATCGAATCTCTCCCTAGGTAATTTTATTACTACTTACACTTACAGGGTAGCGTTTGGCTACCAGCCACCTGATGCTAAGTGACGATGTAGTCGATGGCGCCACGCTACACCTGGACTGAGAACTGATTCTAAAGTGGGAGTGCTGGAACACACCTTAGCGACAGCGTCTTAACTTAGGGGTGGTAGCTACCCAGGCGAGCACTAAGAAGTCCCCTATTCACCAAACTATGGTTTCATCACGATGTTTTCTTTTACCGAAAGCTCAAGCTCATTGTAGGATTCAAACTCACGACGTCAATACCACTGGCCCATAATCGCTCAACAAAATCTTCACCATCTCTTAACAAACGTATAGGGTACACTCTGATCGCTCTAAGAAAAAACCGTACCCACAGCTCTGCTATGACTGTGCAACATTTAATTCGTGCGATTTCCACCATTACACCATTTTCCCATCGAGATCCATTAGTGGCGGTGCGCCGGAAGCCGGCAATATTTACACAACTCCTTATTTCGTGTTTCCGTTTGGATATAACGAGTGTCGATTCGTTGAGGTGTGCCTGTTTGTGTTAGGGATGCGCATCGTTTTGGGTACAGTCTGCGTGGTACAGTCAGCGTCAAAAGTAGCTGATCGTTCTCGATTTTCCAAATGTGTTTCAAATCAGTAATTATTATTGTTTTTTTTACATTTTACATGGTATCACTTTGACCACACCATAACACACCTGATTTATGGTGATGATGAGGTCAAAAATTGGTGTCTAAGATGATGAGGATAATAGAAAAAGTGTGAATGTTCAGCGACTTTTGTCGTTGACTGTACAAAAAGGAGACAATTAGTTTGAAAGAAAGAAAGTACATTTCATCAGGATATCACACTAACTAACTGAGATGGCGCAACGACCCAAAGTGAGTCTTGGCCTCCGATAACAAAAGACGCCACTTCGGTCTGGTCCTGCACCACCTCTTGCCAGTCCACCACCTGAAGCTCGCGCAAGTCTTCCGTGACTTCGTCTGTCCAGCATTACCTGAGACGGCCGACCAGGCAACATGGGACTTGCATAATAAAGTAAGCTCCAAGGATATGCGGAAGTAGCTTCAGAATTGAATCTTACCATGAGCTTGAGCTTTTGGCGAAAGAAAATATCGTGTTTAAACCATAGCTTGGTGGCAGAGCATTTTGTAGTGCTCGCCTGGCTAGCGTCCATCCTCAAGTTAAGAATCTGTCCCCAAGCACCTATCGGTGTGTTCCGGCAGCCTTACTAGAGAACCAGTTCCCAGTCCAGGCGTAGAGCGGCACCGAAAGATTTAAAAAACTATCTTGCACAAATTAAGGAAGTGTCTCTTATCAAGCTCAGGTCTTTTATATAATAACGACAGCTCTCAGCCGCGAAAATGCAAATCTCCGCCTGTAATGAAGTCGCGTCAATGCTATGTTAAATGCTTTTGGACGCAGCGTGTAATGAGGAACTTTTTTGTTTCAGGTACGTCACTGTCAGGTCTCGTCGTGGATTCGGTATGATGTAGAGGTGAGGCATAAATATTGGATTGGATCCAGTGATCCGGAAGATTAGGCCGCACCTAATCCATATATGTCGAATTATCGATAAACTCGTTCTATCTTATCCCACTTCCTTATTGAAGACAATACAATCCAGATCATCATTACAATAATCAGAATTAAGATTTTCAGACTTTTTTTTTACAACTTACAACGTAGCCTTTGATCACAAGTCACCTCAAAATATACGACATTTACGGCTATATCCTTAGACCGCGTAGTCTTACAAGTTTGATTATTTCACAGCTGAAAGAGACTAGAACCAAATATCTAAATATATATAACTCAAAGGTGACATAGTGATCTATCAACGCACAGCCCAAACCACTGGACGGATCGGGCTGAAATTTGGCATGCAGGTAGATGTTATGACGTAGGCATCCGCTAAGAAATGATTTTGATTAATTCTACCCCCAAGGGGATAAAATAGGGGATGAAAGTTTGTATGAAACTTTGTCAATTTTAAACCGATCGGGCTGAGACTTTGCATGCATAAAGCTGTAGCCCACGCGGGTAAAACCGCGGGGAACAGCTGGTTTGATATAAATTTTAACTTGGTAACTCACGCATTCTTGGGGGGTCTTGATAGACAGACAGACAGACGGACAACAGAGTGATCCTATAAGGGCTCCGTTTTTCTTTTTGAGGTACGGAACTCTAAAAATGATTGTAACTTTGTATCATTTCACTCCTTTCTCGCTACATTGGCGGGGTTCACTGCCGCAGCCATCCTCGTTCGTAACTCTTGATGAGATGTTTTGTCGGAGGGAGTGGAAAGATATTTCGCTAATGGCATTGCTTCATGCTTGTTTCTGCGGGAAATTAAATAATTTTCTCAGGTATCTCGCCTGCTTCGGTTACCGTGCTGGTACAGTCAACGACAAAAATCGCTGAACAATAAGAAATTTTCCGATTACACCTTAAAACCTAAAAAAAAACAAAAGAGAAAAGAGTAAGAACCATAAGAAGGGAGACAAAAAAATCTAGAGCAACAATAAAACTTAATGGTAAGTGTCATAACGGGCGGTCTTATCGCTCAGAGCGATCTCTTCCAGACAACCTAAAAGCAGGGAAAAGAGTAAGAGAGAGAGTTGTAAGAGTTAAGAGTATATCTGGATGAAAACTATGACCGCCTCATCACTTAACATCAGGTCCGTTGTGTTGTCAATAGTCAATTTTTATTTATTCAATAGGATACATTGTGATCACTTTAAAACGTCAAACTTAAAACTAGCTACGCCTGTTCCAACCTCCTTACGCTGGCAAAAGAACAGGCAAGAAACGCCCGGCAGGTAATTTTTTTGGCGCGATCACATTGACAATTTTATTCACATTACTGTTGTGGTCAAGAGCTACCTTGGCAGTTGTAAAAACCCCAAACATTACTGTTCTAAAACACATTTGGAAAATCGAATATGATCAGCCACTTTTGTCGCTGACTGTACCTGTTTTGTTTTAGCTGACGTGTTAGGGAACGCAAATAAGTTTAGGAATGTTTCAGGTGTCGTTTTGCGGATATTCGTTATACATAAGTGTATGTCAAATAATAATAAAGTACAACTGAGCGTGAGGGTAAGTTGTAGATGATGACATTTGGTGCAAGTTTTCCCCGGAGTTGCCCGGAATTCATCCACTTCTTAAGAACCTCCGCGGACGCTCTCCGTTCTAAAAACAAATCCGGGGAAACCCGGATGAATGGCAGCCCTGGCCGCCTTTGTGGCGGATAAGTATAAATAAAATAAAAAAAATTGGATAAAAAATTTATAAGTACTTATAATTTTTTTCTTATCATCGGTCATCCTTTGATCTGTAACTTAACTGGAAACAGTACCTTTTAATCCGAAACACAGATATGTTTAAAATAAAATCGGGAGAAATCAAGGCATTAGAAAGTAGAGTGGCCACCATCGACCGCATCGTCTCTAAAAGTCAGGTGACGTGTGGTCGCGCTATTCTGTAACATATAAAAAAAGAAATTGGACAGACAGACCGACTACCAGATATTAAGTGGATAAGAAAGGCATGATTTTCATTTTTCCATTACGCTATTATTTTGGCAACAAAATAGCCCAATTATAGGCAAATAAAAAACACTAGTGCGTTCCGATGACTGCTTTTCCAAGTGAAATGGCATTTATTTACACTAGTCTAGTCTGTTAATTCGTCGCCTGTGACTCACTTGAAGAAAGACCACCATTTTTTAGAGATTAAACGAACTTACCTGAAGTGAAGTTCTATCCCAACAAAATATTCGCCACTACGCTGCTATCCCTGTCGTCAAATTTCAAATTTCAAAACTTTTTTATTTAATAGGATACATTGTGATCACTTTAAAACGTCAACTTAAAACTAGCTACGCCTGTTCTAACCTCCTTACGCCGGCAAAAGAACAGGCAAGAAACGCCCGGCAGGTAATTTTTTTGGCGCGATCACATTGACAATTTTATTCTTATTACTAATTGATTGCATTGGAGCAAGTTCACTAAAATCCCAAGCTGTTTCTTTGTCATCTAATAGTCCGATATTTTTTAATTAGCTTTACTAATAAGAAGATTTCTCTTGTTTGGTTGTACACATTGGGATATGATGCGTCGTTTTTGTGACTACGTTTCGGCATAGTTAAACACCTTTTTGTGAAAAAAAACGGAATAACGTGGTGATCGGCGAGGCACTAAAACGCGAATGAGTGACACTGACAACCAGAGCGGAGAAACGACTATACCAACCTACAAGGAAAAAAAAAATAAAAAAGACTGCAGATTCTCTGTTTTCAACTAAGTGGTAGAAAGGCGATACCTAAACGTTTTTCTACTATGTTTACCTAATCTCTTCGGACGAAGCAACTCGTACAAGTATAATTAAATAGACTAATCCTATGAATATAAAATACGATTATCATGCTTAAAGACCGGGATGGGCAAGAGAAAACTCATCGATATTTTTGAACAATAAAAAAAAAAAAAAAAATTAGCGACATTATTTGTTATGCAAGTTGATAAAATTTTCTTGAAAGTTAAAAAAAAATAGACAATAGACAATAATTTTATTTGTGGCAAAAAAACAAGTGTTAGGAAGAAATAATGCATAAACTCACACAAACAGAACAGTCATTAAAAATATAAATACACGAACTAATTAATATATACAAACTAGCTGCGCGGACTACATTTAACTCGATAAAAAAATAATATAAAAAATAGATGTTGGCCGATTCTCAGACCTTCCCGATATGCACACAAAATTTCATCAAAATCGGTCAAGCCGTTTCGGAGGAGTATGGCAACGAAAACTGTGACACGAGAATTTTATATATTAGATAGTAACTGTTAAAAAAAATATATTGTATTGTTTATTTAAATAGTTATTTAGTAGGATACAATATGTGATCACTTTAAACAGTCAAAAGAATGGGCACGGCAAGAAAATCGGATATCTATTTATATCCCGATTAAAAATATTGACGATATATTTATCTGTCGCCAAGCACCTATCGGTGTTCCGGCAGCCCCACTTGAGAGGCCTGTTCCCAATCCAGGTGAAGCGTGACGTCATCTTCGACCACATCGTCACTCAACATCAGGTGACTTGTGGTCAAACGTTACCAGCATGAGATGCGGCATCAGTCGCCTCCTTTAAATTAGTGTTCTTTTTTAACGTTTTTGTTCTTCAGCATGAGATTCAGTGGCGGATTTACCAGCAGGCTGAGTAGGCTGGAGCCTAGAGCGGCACATATTAGGGGCGGCAAATTTGGAGCCACAAACCATTCAACATGTACCTATCTTTCACCAAGGCATACGCTGCGTGGACTGCGTGGTGGCAGTTCAGTTCGAGAGAGATGTTATTAGAGCGACGGCTCGACAGGGGAAGTCTCATCCTAAATTGCTTTGAAAAAGAAAAGTTGTGTCAATTAACTAAGATATCGAATTACAGAGATTAGTAGGGGCGGCAAAATAATTTGAATAGTCTACGGGCGGCAAATGTGTAAATCCGCCACTGATGAGATTGCAGGATGACTCTGACCGGGGCTAGGCTACCGACACCCGCACCTTAAACTAATGAATAAAGCATCGGTTCCCATCCGAAAAATGGTCCCGGTTCGATTCCCGTGCCAAGACAAATGTTTGTATGAGCTAGATAAGTATGCGCCGCGGGACTGTTTGTACTATTTTGTCTTTGGCTTGGGATATCCGCCATCGGGTACGGAAAAAATACGGGTTTTTAGTTTAAATTATCTCTTTGTTCAAGAATTTTCGAATATTCTCCCAAGGAAAGGAGATTTGAAAAGATTTCTGGACGCCGCTCTTTGTACGAGTGCTTTCGGAAGAATATTGTAGTAACTTATAAGCTTAGGTACGTACAATTGAAATGTTAGTTTAGTTCTCTTCACAAGATCTTGCTTAATAAAACTTTGGAGACTAAAGTGTAAGGTTTAGAAACATGAAACTTGGAATGTCTAAAGATTGTGCGAAGTAGGGGTTCATTACAAAAGGATTGTTTGTAAATCAAATCCTAGGAGGGTTAAAAATAAGGTGTTAAATTTTGCATGGAAAAAATATCAACTTTCGCGCGTGCGGTGGCGTAAGGAAAGTCGCTAGTGCATAATATTGAGTCAGTGGCGCTGGGTTTAAAATACCTAGACTCGTGTATTTTACACGTGCCGACTATAGTATTAGCGTGGTGTTAGTAAACTAATTCTGCATCCACACTATCGACAGCGCGAGCGGACGCGTCGCACTCGCCGATATAGGCTCGTTTTCCGCGACAGACCCATAATTACCGGTTCTAGTTCAGTTCACGTTGCACGGAACAATGCCGGATTTTAATGCATTTGCATAATTGCCACACCGTTTTCCGTGTTTATCTGCGGCGCGCAGTTTTTGTCCGGCCGGTCGCGCGTATTGTTTATTCAAATTACGCGATTGTGCGCCAGTGTGCGCTGGAACTTGCACTGTAATAGCTGATTATGTATTTATGCATGTGTGATTTTGTCTTCTCTCGTTTATTGCGAAGGATATATTCAAGGGTATGGTAATGTAGAAGTAAGTGCGCCGATAAATTTAGCGGGACAAAGGCCTATTCACTGCCGCTAACTAAATAGTTTTGTGTCTACATTTTATGAACCTGTTTTTCTAGAGGCGCTTCCTGAGTTTTGTGTTCTTTCAGTTCATCAGTACGCTTTGTAAATATAGATTTATGAGCACGCGAGAACTCCTAAAAGCACCTTTAAAAGCTCTGTTCTACTGATAACTTTAGGTAATATTTGGATTAAATGCTTCTATCCATGTAAATATTATCGACGCATTACCGTTTTCATTCATCGAGTGTAAAATGAAAGAAAGCGTATATTCTCAAGCTAAGAAAAGTAATAAAATTGTGTTATCATTTATTTTTTACATTATACAGGGTAGCTTTTGACCACAAGTCGCTTGATGTGACGGTGTGGTCAAGGAATGCGCCGTGCTATACCCGGACTGGGAACTGGATCTCAAGTGCCGCCGGAACACACCGATAGGTGCTTGGCGACAGACCCTGTTCACTTATGAGTTAGTGACGCGGTAGCCGAGTTGGTAGTGTCCCTGCCTGCGAAGCTAGCGGTCCCGGGTTCGAATCCTGGTAAGGGCAAATGTATGTGTGATGAGCACTAATGTTTGTACCTGAGTCTTGGATATTTCTATCTATATAAGTATTTATTTCTCTATATAAGTATGTATATCGTTGTCTAGTACCCATAACACAAGTTTCGAGCTTAATTTGGGGCTAGGTTAATTTGTGTGAAATTGTCCCAGATATTATTATTATTATTATTATATTAGTAACTAATTAAAACTACACTCTCGCCGAAGATCTGCCATAAAATTCTAGTTCTGAACTTAGCTAATGAAGAGCCATAAACAAATATAATTGAGTTTCACAAGTTCTGAAATATCCGAACATAAAATGCTTGGAACACTTTTCAACTGTAGCAACAAACTCTGCTAACTACTTACGAAAACTGTCCGAATAAAAAAACCTCCTATTTTGTAATAAAGTTATTAGAAAATCGGAAGCCACCGCGCTCTGTATGAAAGTTATCGAACAGCAATCCTACTAATATTATAATCGTGAATGTTTGTGAGTATGTGTGTATGGATGTTTATTACTCTTTCACGCAAAAACTTTGACGACTGATGTGGCGCAATGGGCGAATAGCCGACTGCGAAGCGTGAGGTCGCGGGTTCGATTCCCGCAACAGAACAAATATTTGTGCGTTGAAAAAAAAAGCGCAAGTATTTGTTCTGTGTCTGGGTGTTGTGGATCCCCGATCCTCGTAGTTTCTGATACCCTAGATACAGGTAAACCTAGTTAGGGGTCAGAGCCTATGTATGTGATTGTGCGGGCATTATTAAAAAGAAAAAAAAAACAAGAAAAAAAAAAAAAAAAACTATCGAACGGATTTGAGTGAAATTTGGAATGGAGATAGCTTATATCCTGGATTAAAACATAAGCTACTTTTTTATCCCGGCAAAAGGTTCCTGTAGGATAACGGAAGGACGTGGGTGAACCGCGGGGCGGGTAAAGTGACTCTGTTTGTTTGTTACCTTTTCACGACTAAACCGCTGGACCGATCTCGATGAAAAAGAACATTGGCCACTTTTCATACTGACCTAAACGCAATATATTTTGTATGAAAACTTTCGTTTCTGTCAATGTCACTTAGTTTTTGTTCATATTTGGTAAATGATGTTGATTTTAATGACTTAATTTAAGTAGGGCCGACTTCCAAAGCGTGAAACGGAACGAAAAAGAAAATGCGGAGTGCGTTCAAAACATCCAAGCATTGTGTAAGTTAAAAAATGTCCTGAAACACCGAAGTTAAAAAATCGATATCTTTTTTTTTCTACACTTTCTTTAAAATATCGTTTGTATAATCTTAGTAGGAAAAAAAATAGAAATTGAATCGTATATAAATGGTTTTCATACGACCTCGGGTCCGTTTTGGCTATTGTTCTTTGTTGTGGAGGCAGCTCGAACTCTGGAGGAGAGGACATAGGATATCTTTTGTTGCGAAACAGTCCATGTGGGTGAAGCTGCGGCGCAGCTAGTTCATAACTATAAGAAAAAGATTACATAGATTACTTGTTTCTCTCGTTGACATTTCCCCGGTGGGTATTGAGCCTCAGCGACGTAACAGACTGTTCGAGTATAATGGAGAATTCAAAAAATTGGAATTCTTTATCTCAGATGAACGAATAGAAATAATTGAGCCGCGTCGAAGGGCAACAAAGGAGCCGGTGCGTGGGTGCCACCGAGGTGCCGTGTGCCCTATACATCGCTATGGGGAAAGTGGGAGGCGAGAGTCTGCTGTTGCGACTGAGGGTTCCATACAAGAAAAATGAAGTCCAACGTTAAAATGAGGGAAAACCTAAAAAAATTAATGAAAGATCTATTTTTTGCAACTATACGGAATACAGACGCGGCGTGTGCCTTATACATCGCTGTGGGGAAGTGGAAGGCGAGCATCGGCAGCTAGAACTGAAGGTTCCATACATGAAAAATAAAAGGTCAATTTTAGAATGATAGAAAAATATTTAAAAAGTCAGTTCACTATATATAAAGTTTTATTACAGTACGTGTAACATATTTTAATTATAGGCATTAATATTCCCTGTGTTTAGAGTACGGTAACCTTAAATAGTAGAATGTTTCTATTGAAAGATTTACCTAAACCTTATTATGTGAACTGTTTTAAACTAAATAATAAATTCTTATTCATCCACAAAGCAGCTGTTTCGCTTTGCAGATGGGTACCCCAAGACGGTATAATAATAAGTAAGAATGAATAGAAGAAATAGAAAATAATTATGTTTATTTGCAACAACAACACATGTGGTACAAAAATAATTAAAATAAACAAAACAAAAGAGCAGCAATTTTACCATGTGATACATATAATGTAATACGCAATAAATATTCCGTTTCAACCAAATTCCAATTCTATTTTAACAAAGTGTTAGCGGATCCCTAAAAATATGAATGAAATCGCTTGAATATTGTGTGCTATATGGAGGTGTGTCTGCTTACTGGAGATATCAAAAGAAATGTCGAGCTCAATTATGTCGAACATATTCTACCACGTTTCTTCTCACTTGTTTTCTTGTTTGTCTATTTGCTACGTATGGAGAACATTTTACATAATAAGGATAGCATAGCATCAGACCAGGACGCATATGATACATCAACAATCAACACTTCAATTTTATTTATTAACCCCCGACGCTAAAAGAGGGGTGTTATAAGTTTCACGTGTCTGTTTGTCTGTCTGTGGCACCATAGCTCGCGAACAGATGAAGCGATTTCAATTTAGTTTTTTTTGTATGCGAAAGGTGAGTTACGGGAGAGTGCTTTCAGTTGTTTGATTAAATTCTGTCCAAGATGTCGGGGTTTTTTTATAATTTTAAATTTATGATAACTAGTATAGATGTATAGAGATTCTATTCAAACACTGTTCCGTTCCTTGCGTTAAATAATTCTGTTATAGCTTCAACTGTACATTTTGTAAGTCGGGTTATAAACCAAACTTTCTACTGCCCATTGTATTCAGCTCCAGTCGCCACGCGGTCTGAGTCTGTACCACTCCTTTACAACTGGGCTCACCAACTGTACCGGATTTTCCGGACCGTCCCGTTTCTGAAGATCATTTGAGCCGTCGCGCCAAGTGCCCTTGCGGGACGCCTATTGTCCCGGGAATCATTGGAATTGAATGTGGATCATTTTATGGTAGAAATTAGCGTTTCCTCGCGGTTTCAGTTTATCGCGATAAAAAGTATCCTATGTCCTTTCTCAGGGTTGAAACTATCTCCGTGCCAAATTTCATTTAAATCGGTTCAGTAGTTTAGGCGTGAAAGCGAGACAGACAGACAGACTCCATTAGGTACTATAAAACTTGAGACAGTTTTCTTTTTTATGAAATAGAGTGGCAAACAAGCAGACGGTCCGCCTAATGTCCGCCAGTTCTTCAATAATTGAAAGCTTATTAATGTTGCCCGTCTGAGCCGTTGTCTGAGGTTTCCTATTCTTCAGTAGAAACTGCGCTTTCCCGCAATGAAAGGACTATAAAAGTCACATGAACACAACAACACAAAACATCGTGATTAAACCATAGGTAGGGGTAGGGGTATTTTCTAGTACTCGCCTGGCTAGCTATCATGTTAAGAATCTGTCGTCAAGCACTTATCGGTGTGTTCCGGCATTCTCACTTGAGAGCCAGTTCCCAGTCCAGGTGTAGCGTGGCGCCATCTTCGACCACATCGTCACTTAACATCAGGTGACTTGTGGTCAAACGCTACCCTGTAAATAGTAAAAAAAAAAAAACTTTAGTAGGGCAAACCGTAGATAGTCACAGGTGCGGGGCCGAAAAGATTCGAACTCGGTGTCGGTGCCTTGTAAAACACACACAATAATGTTCGGCCATCATCGCTCTAAAAGAAATCTAGTACGATGTACACATAGATCGCTGAAACCATCCAACCAACGAATTCACTTTCGCATCTACATATATATGTAAAGTGTGAAAACAGTATATAGCTAGCAGTAGAAATAGTAATGCAAGATGCCTACAGGTCGCCAAGCGGTCTAGTTACGCTGTCTGCGTCTACATTCGTTCATGAACCTCCCACTCGTAGTGGTGTAACTCACTTCACACTCGGAATGTATCGATAGTGAAACCTTTCGTATCGATAACGTGTAGTGGCGGAATTACACGCTTCAGTGACAATCTCATTTAAAGATTTAACGGTAGTACCTATTTCCTGCTGATGTATAAAAGTGAACAGTAGTCGGTTTTTTTTTTATTTTTTACGTATTTACCAATTACGTTTACATTTAGCATATTACATCAATATTATTAAATTATTGCTTGGTGGTAGGGTATTTTCTAGTACTCGCCTGGCTAGCTACCACCCTCTTGTTAAGAATCTGTCGCCAAGCACCTGTCGGTGTGTTCCGGCAGCCTCACTTGAGAGCCAGTTCCCAGTCCAGGTGTAGCGTGGCGCCATCTTCGACCACATCGTCACTTAACATCAGGTGACTTGTGGTCAAACGCTACCCTGTAAATAGAAAAAAAAAAAAAAAAAAACTAGCTGTGCTCCGCTGTTTTTTGCCAGAATTTCTTGAATTTCCGTCTGAAAAAAAAATCTTTCATCTTTCTGTGAGCATATATCCGCGGAACGATTATGTAATATGAAAAGATATTAAGTGGTTTAAAAAAAAAACTAACAAATACACTTTCATTAAGCACTAAAATATATAAAATAATTAACTTGCCTTGAAAATTAGTTACGATATAATGGTTAATGCACTATGTCTCACTCATTACAGGCGACTTCTTTGAGCGTTCCTTTCCGGAGTTAGATATGGGATATAGGATATACTCGTATGTTTTTTTTTTGAAAGGGAATTGCGGACACATATCTGCGTTCGGATATATATCCGAAGATATAGTTGTGTCCGGAGTTACCCAAGGCTAGTAGATATGTAATGCAAGAAGCCTTGTAGTCGCCAAGCGGTCTGGTTTCGCCGTCTAGCATACCTACGTTCGTGACCGCTAGTGATGTAACTGGTGTAACACTTTGTACACATATCGATAAAATAGGTTGATCTAAGGCATAAATTATAACATGATAACCGCTTTTTTATATTAACATAATATTTTAGCTGTAGATAACTAGATAAATCAATCGTTAATAATTTTACTACCAATTAGTGTCTAGACAGATGTAAGTATGCATCTGTCTAGAGTCTCTAGAGAGATAGTTTCATGAATGATTAATTATATTATTATAATTGGGATGTAATAAAATGAATATTTATTGTTATTTATTTATGTCTACATTTTCCTAGAGAAGCACAAATTTCAGGAATATTATCGATATATCAATCATAAACACACTCCACCCTCAGCCCCACTTTCGTTTCGATGTTATCAATCACGCTGATTGAAGGAAACAAAAGAAATGTTTGTTTCGAAGCTCGTAAATCGATAGACGCAAGTAATTCGACGATTCTACTCGATGTCGATACCTCCATGCAAATCGCGAATGTGTCGATTCACTAGTCTATCCCGTTGATTTGATTATTTCCTTTGTTATCAATCAGCCTTATTGCAAGGAAATTGTTTTGGCTTTCTCTTCCGGTGAGGGGGCTTGATTCAATCTATGTATGAACCTTTGATGTATGTTTTTGTAATGAAAATAGACCTTTATATCCATAATAATAACGCCCACATAATCACATACATAGCTCTGATCCCTAAAGTTTCCTTGTAGGTACATATCTAAGGTAACGATCACTGAGAACTTATTTTTGTGTGGTGTGGTAAGCTAGTAAATAAATAAATAAATATAGCAGAAATTACGCAGATTGACTCCAAGACACGAAACAAATACTTGCGCTTTTTTTCAAGGCACATATATGAACTATTCTGTCAGAACAGAAGAATCACTGTACATTTATTATTTTCGAAAAAAACATTGACTTGCAGAGTAGCGTTTGGCGTAGGGAAGTGACCACAAATCACAAATTGGAAAATAATAAATTGCTTTTCTCTATAACAGTGTTGTTTCAACTCACAGCCCGCGTTATGCTTGAAGCCGGGGCGGGTATACTCGTAAAAGCGCAGTGAGTTCTGCATTTCAGTTGCTAAGTGCGGAAACCTTAGCACTTGCGGTGGCGTGACGTGACGTCACTCGGCCTTGCCGTCTCGGTGGGTGCACCGCGAGTGATATAACGATATCATACCCATGCTCGGTGATCTAGTTAACTGGAACTAATATACCTACATGGTATATCAGTAGATACCTAACCTAGTATATAAGTATCTAATCTAAATATATATAACTCAATAGATTTCGTTAGCAACAACAAGTACGTACGTTAGTGCAAATGAATGCATTGCTGTTACTACGTGCACTAGTTGATAAGCTATCGCTGTGTACAGTGCAGCTTATTAATTTTTGACTTTGGAAAACTGCGATAAGGAAAACGGACGATAACCCTTTTCAATGTCGGGTAAAAAGTAGGTTTCAATGTCATTGCTACTCGTAGACTGAAAATTAGCTACTATCGCCCGAAATTAATATCCGATTCCGTTATACGCGGTTTTGGATCGATATGTCATATCATAATGTCATTTTAGTACTAGAGCTTGACATATTAGGTACTACTAAAATGACATATTATGACATGACACATCGATATAACGGATCAAGATCGACTATTGTTTTCGGGCGTAGATGTCGTTCAGAGATCAAACCATCTCAATACACTGACAAAATTTCAAACTTTCCTACTGAGTCTTCCAAAACCGATTCCTTCCAAAATGTAACCTTTTACTTCCTTATTTTACCTTAGTTTTCATTCTAAGTCGAAAGGGAAGGAAATCCTTTTGTATTTCGGTCCACCGAAGCCTATTTAGATATGAAAAAGTAACAAACAGATGACACCAAATACGTCAGGCGAATGTCAAATTTAAATGAATAATAGATACGTCAACGTCATATGTGTTTGCGCAGCTTGTTTTTTTTTTTTTTTTGTTTTGTTATGGCGTCACACGATTGGTGTATTTGCCAGTGTCAAGTATAAAAGATTTCAAACTCAGAGAGTTGAATCAAGTTTAAATGATGATGGTGATGATGATGATGAGATGATGGGATGAGGATAGTGTTTAAGTAAAGTAGTGGTGCTTTACTTAAACTTTACACGGACTTTTTTGGAGCAACTTGAAAAGTCACTTTCACAACTTTATTTCAATTTCCCACACTCGTACACATTAACGAACACATAATGGTTAATAATCCACCAATATTACACATTATCACTCGAAGAAACACAAGTTTTGGAAATAAAAACAAAATTTTCACGTTGACAACTCAATTGCCGCCAAAAAAGTCTGCTTGTTTGTTATTACGGAACTAAGTGTTCTTTTTTTTTTTTGGTTTTTTTTTGTGTGTGGGATATTTTTTGTATTACGAGTACAAGCCGATTGTGCTAATTAACCTTGCCTAGCTACCACGATCAAGTTAAGAATCTGTCGCCAAACACCTTTCGGTGTGTTCCAGCAGCACTTCTTCAGAGCGAGTTCCCAATCCAGGTGGCTCTACCATCAACATCTCTAAACTAGCATCGCTTGTTCTAACCTCCTTACACCGGCAAAATAACAAGCAAGAACCGTCAGATCATTTTTTATCCGACTAGCTCGTCTCGTAACTCAGTTGCACAACAAATTTCTTTTTTTAAATTACCAGCTAATGATATTTATCTCCGAGCGGTAATACACTTTCCACCGTGCTATTTCGGTATAGGTTTAGAGGGCAAACGGGCGAGTAGTTGGGGCCAGTTGAATGTCACGGCTGAGTGGAACCAGTTACTGCCTAATGAAGTTTCCAGCAAGTGCTCGCCCGTTTTCGAGTAATAAAAACGTTATTGCGCAATCCTAACAATATTATAAATGCGAAAGTTTGTGTGAATATGTTACCACGTATCACCGTAACTACAAACCGATTTTGATGAAATTTAAAATGTAGATAGTTTAGGAATTGGATTAACACATAGGCTAATCTAATTTTGAAAAATAAACCCTCAAAGGGGTTAAATAGGGTGGTAAAGTTTGTATGGAAAATATTATTCCTTGGTTCGAATGACCCAAAACTGGGTAAAAATAAACCCTGAAATAAATCATCCAATACGTATTTTTTATTTTTCTTTATTACCCTTAGGGGGTGAGCAATGGCGTTCTAAAGTTTTTACGACAAATCAATTTCCACGCGGGCGAAACCGCGGGACACAGCTAGTATTTTACAAGGTGTCTTCAACTTGGGTGTTCCTAGTAAAAATATTGGGTAAAAATATTCATTTTAATAAGTTTTTCCTAGTTCTGCAACGATATAGCATACGTGCCAGTATCCGCGTAGTTTGCAGAAAGTAATGTTTTCTTGCAGACTTTGCTGTTTCACATTGTTATTGTGTATTCTGGTGACATTTGCAAGGGCATTCAGTATTGTTGTTAATGCTCTACCTTGACTTCACTGACCTAATACAATAGTTTTTATAGTCACCAACTGATCTTGAGTCATGATTTCTAATGGCGCGGCGGTACGTGATTGACTGCTGATAAATTAAATCAATCAACGAGTAGCTTTGCCCCACGGTTCCGCGTAGACTTCTGTATAGCACGAAAATAATAATAATTAAGCTCGAAACTTGTGTAATGGGTACTGGACAACAATACACATACTTATATAGAGAAATAAATAAATACATATATGGATAGAAATAGCCCAGACTCAGGAACCAATATTCGTGCTCATCACATACATAAATTTGCCCCTACCGGGATTCAACCCGGGACCGCTAGCTAAGGCAGGGTCACTACCAACTCGGCTCGGTCGTAGCAGCGGTCAAGCAGACTTCCTGCCTGATGGTAAGCGCTCGCCGTCGCCTATGGACATTTGTAACAATAGGAGCGTTGCCGAGCGATGGTGGCCGAACGGTTTGGCGTGCGACTTACAAGACGCCGACGCCGAGTTCGAATCCTCTCGGCCTCGTACCTATGACTTAATAAGTTATGTGCGGATTTGCCATCGCTCAAAACGGTGAAGGAAAACATCGTGAGGAAACCGGCATGCCCAAGAACTGCAACATTTTCAAGGGCATGTGACATCTACTAACCCGCACTGGGCCAGCGTGGTAAATTATAGCCCATACTCTCTCTCTCTGAGAGAAGGCCAGAGTCCCAGCAGTCCCGGGAACGTGGAAGGCTGATAATGATGAGGAGCGTTGCCGAACCTGAAGTACTTTTTTTAAACCCATCTTGAAGGACTGCATTCTGTAGCACTGCGGAAGGACTTGTGGAGGGAGCTCGTTCCACATTTGACAAACCAGCTGCTCAATCACGGAAAAGTTTCCGCCACCTATTTGCTATCGGAAAACGTTTCCGTGAAGCGAAAGTGACGTCGAATCCGACACGGAAACTTTCCGAGTGAATTAGAATCGCGCTACAGGGCTCCATTGTGTTTGATAAGTGTGATATTATTAAGTTTGCTATTTCCAGAGGCATTGGTTGAATACCATTCCTTCTCTACAATGTAAGTCATACCTGTAGTGAACATGCGCTGATCCATTCATGTTATAGTTGGCGGAGGGCCCAGAGATGCGCGCTCGCATAGCGATGATCGGCCGACCTTCGCAGTGCGCCTTTGATGTTCCCGAGAGACGAATGGACGCTTCGATGGGCGTTACAAACTAAATAGTTACAATACCTATTGTATTGGAGTGATACCTGAAATACGGTATTCGGTATTGCGATAACTAGTTATTGAGAGACGCTATTTATCGTCGGAAAACGATACTCTACTAAAATGATATTCGATTTTCCAAATGCGTATTAGATCAGTTTTTTTTTACAAGGTAGCGAATGACCACAGCCACACCTGATGTTAAGATCGTTCTCGATTTTCCAAATGTGTTTCAAATCGGTAATTAGTAGATTGTTTTTTTTACATTTTACATGTTATCATTTTGACCACAACATAACACACCTGATTTTAGGTGATGATGAGGTCAAAAATTGGTGTCTAAGATGATGAGGATAATAGAAAGAAGTGTGATTGTTCAGCGACTTTCGTCGTTGACTGTACCTAAGTAGATAATTGTAATACAGAACAGTTAAAAAGTCCCGTGCTGTAACTTAGCTTACATGGGGGGTTATCTCGACCGCTGTTAGTAGTTTTGGTGTCATGCCAGGTCCAATAGTTGGACCAATTTGGGTAAAAGGTTGCTAAATGCTCGCTAGTAACACTCTGTAGTAGCAGACAGTGACTTGTGTTCGCACAAACTACTCGGATAGAACTTTTGGGGGACAAGCCAGGATGCATTATAAACAAGCTCTAAGAAAGTCATCAGATAATAGTGTCAATTTTCTAAAATTAAATTAAGTGTTGTAACTAAGTGTCTCTGACCACGGAAGTAAAATACACAATACTTATAGAAAAAAAAAAACAAATCAAATTGTAAAAAAAAGTCAAATTTAGTTAAGTGTTAGAAAATGTTGAACAGAATCGACACCAATATCGTAAAACTAAAAATAAAAAGGATGTGTCAATTTGGAAGACTACTTAGTCCTCTTTTTTGTACCTACAGGGTAACTTGTGTCCACAAGTCTCCCAATGTTAAGTGATGACGTGGTCGAAGTTGGCGCCCAGACTACATCTCGATTGGGAACTACCTCTCAAGCGAAGTTGCCGGAACACACCGATAGGTGCTTGACGACAGATTTGGTAGCTAGCCAGGCGGGTTTGTTTCAATCCTATGTACTGTTTTACGTGTCGATTGTGCAAGTATTGCAGGGTCACAGATTATATGCTAATAATGTGCTCAAGTGAAGAGGATAGCTTCTCTTCTCGCATTTGGCAACAGTCACCAGAAAGTTTGTTCAAGTTTCTGATGCCTATTAAAAATGATAGCGCCGCGCGCCGGTTGGTTCATGATGGACTTACTTTGTTACTTGTAGTTAGCTAGGATATCGGATCCGGACAACCGCATCAAATCCGTCTGAGTAGTTTCAAGTCTATAAGAAATATACAGCACAGAAACATGTCTAATATTAGTTAGGTATGTAACGTTTACTTTTTGTGTCATAAATACGTACGTCACATATATTATGTACCTTGTGTAAGTAGCTATATCTGGTATGAACGATTTGATCTGTTCTAATTTATTTTGTTGTATATCTATCGCCGTCCATATAATTTTATACAATTATTTTGCTTAGTTACAAATGTAACAATGTAGTTTATAAACAAAAGATACTGAATTTCTAGTCTTAAAAGTTTTAACCAATATTTTTCAGTCCAAATTGCCTTTCACTTCAACTTGCAAATTTTGAGAGCTCTGTTTCTGATTTTGGTTCTTCGGTGAATTTCTTCGTTTCCAAAGATATTATAGTATTCTTACAAACAACTTTACCTCCTTATAGTGTTAGGAGATGGATATAAAATAACCTGTTTCCTCCTTTATTCCTTTTATAAGTCATTAAATGATAGTAGTATAATTAGAGCGATGGTCGACGAACGGTTAGGCGTGCGACTTACAAGACGCCGACACCGAGTTCTCTCGGCCCCGCACCTATGACTCAATAAGTTATGTGCGGATTTGCCATCGCTCAAAACGGTGAAGGAAAACAGCGTGAGGAAACCGGCGTGTCCAAGAACTGCAACATTCAAGGGTATGCGACCTCTACCAACCCGCACTGGGCCAGCGTGGTAGATTACAGCCCATACTCTCTCTCTGAGAGAAGGCCAGAGTCCCAGCAGTGGGAACGTGAAAGGCTGATAATGATGATGATGAGTATAATTATTCTCAGCGCACTAAGAAATATATGATCAAAGTTGACGCGCCTTTATAATATATCATAATTTGAAACGGTTTATAAATAGCCAGAACTGTTTACAAGATTATACTGTAGGAATGCATTTCAAATATTCGAAACGCTTGCCAAGTGTCACTATAGTAATATTATTGCTTCGGAATGTACTGCGTCTGTTTGTAATCACTGCAATATTGAATTTGTACATATATAAATAGCTGGAAAGCTGATCAAAGCTGCTGGAGGCGTATCGCTTAACTCCAATACCTATTACGATCCCTTTGATTTTGTCGTTTGAAAGGTACTCCATACCCTGAACTGCGCTGAAATCGCTCAGGATAGAGGGGAGTGGCGCTCTCTCGTTTCGGAGGCCAAGACCCACTTGGGTCACTGAGCAATTGGAGTTTTTTTAAAATGTTTGGTGAACTTTACACATCCATTCTTGGCATCGTTCTATAGAAATGGAAATTTTTATTTGCTTAAAATGTGAATGAAATATACGTAATGACTTCAAAAGATTCAAAACACGATAGTTGTATAAAAATCTGACACTTTTTGCTAATTAAGGCGCTGGTTTTCAAACTAAACTGAAAAACGGGGTTAATTAAAAAAAGTGCCAAAGTGCCCCATTTTCTAAAAGTTTAATACTACTGTACTCCTAAACTATATATGCAACAAAGACTTGGTAATACCATCAGCGTATTAATAAATATGTTACCCAAAACACCTTCAGGCCATTTTTTAAAAATACTGCTTTAACTATTTTTTGCGAATTTTTTACGTATTTTATACGCGCAAATCGCCACGTCAGTCTCTCATAAAGTCAGTGCGCGATGCTTTCACCTGATCAAGCAAGGTCAACGGCATTTGGCAGGGCCTTAAATGGCATCGGCAATACAATTGTAAGGGTTACTGTGACTTTAATCGATCAGAATTCTTAGAGGAGGTAATGTTAAATTGATTACGGTCCAATTCCCTATAGCTATAGCTTGGGGTGAGTCTAGAACTTACCACACTGCCATGCTAAGCCTTATTGGAGATATTTTTTTTCAGCCTAAGATCAAGCACTCTTCTTCGTTGGAATCCGACTGACAGACACCGACGACCGACCAACTGACTGCTGAACGAAGTTTCATGAACTTTTAATATCACAGTTATTATGTAGGCAATTTTTATGGTTATAATGTTAATTTTCAGAGCATTCGAATAAAAATGGAATGTCAAGTCGTCACACTTTCTTTTTTCTTAACTTTTAATCAAAGTTGTAAGGCTGTAAAAGCTGCCACGGTAAAAACCGCGGGCCACAGCTAGCTAATCAGCTAGTAACCAATCAATAATTAAATAACCAACCCAAGTCCAAATAATGAGTTGACAAGAAACTATAATGAGGGTAGTTTGACGAGCATTAATACAACCCATTTATTGTCACATATGTCTCAACCGGGGAGGCAAGTAAATTGATTTTTTTACGATAGACTGTAATCACACGATAAAACTTAGTTTATTTATAGACACTTGCAGTTATAGCCGTCTCGAGTCCTCTCTTTATTCTCTATTAATTAAGGAGCTACAACTTTTTCAGAGTTAGACGTTATCAGACAATGACATTGTGTCGTCTGTTTTTGTTGAGTACTAGTTGCGTCCCGCGTCTTCCCGTTATCCCGCAGGAACCTTTTTCCGGGATAAAAAGTAGTCTATGTCTTAGTCCAGGGTATAAGCTATCTCCATTCCAAATTTCATTCAGATTCGTTAAGTAGTTTTAGCGTGAAGGAGTGACAAACATCCCTCCATCCATCCACCCATCGAATCGAATGTAATTTTAAAATTGGTCCATCTGTTCTCAAAAGATGTGCTTACCAACGAACAGCATTTAATATATTATTTGACAAACTTGCTGAAGAGAGGGCGAGGCGGCTCGTCAGTGACTCCGTTCTAACAAATGCTAATCACATCTGCACTAAATGTGGACGAGCCTGCCGTTCTCGTATTGGTCTGTATAGCCACCAACAAAAGTGTTCTTCAAACCACACTGTCACGGTTTGAATCGTCTGTCATAGACGTCTAAGGCCATGTATGTATGTATGTATCGTTCATAAGTTTGATGGCTACTTTCAATGAAGTGGCTGTTTATTTTATTACTGCACAATTTCGTTAATGAAATGAAAAGCGTACATTATTTTTTTCTTTCGTTCGTTTCAGTTAGGAGTGCCAATTTGAAATCTAGCTTCGTGAGGAGCAGGTGCTTGAAATATTTTAAAAAAACCTGTTGTACAGGTCACCAGTAAGATCTATTGTGCGTTTTGCAACAAATACGCGTACGCGTAACGCGTACTACGGCAAGCGCGTAAACGCATTCATCATCTTCGTCGGCCTGTTACATTCCCGTTGCTGGGCTCTGCTTTCTCTCAGAGAGACTATGACCCGTGATCTACCACGCTGGCCTGGTGCGGGTTGGTAGATGTCGTATGCCCTGGTATGTATAAACGCGTTACTTCGTCGCAAAAACTCACACTTGGCCTAAAAGCGGCGAGTTTTTAAAACACTTTTATTAGCTTGACTTGTAACTAACTAACAATGTAATCAATTCTTAGAAGTCAATTTTCACCTACTTCTAACTGTCATATCAACTTGAAACTTCGTATGTGTATGTAATCTCGGTGACAATGCAATAATTTGGTATCATCGACCTGATCTGATGATGCAACCGGAAGGTGGGTAGGGGATCTCTGCAGTGGCTACCAGTAAACCCTTCGAGTTTGGGCTCATATGATTCGTCTTGATGAGTCTGATAGATTGGACTTGGTAACAAATGACTAAAAAAAGTAAAAAAATAATAATATATAGTTTAAAAAAACTAAAAACCATTATATCGTAACTAATACAAGTCAATTTTATTATTTTATATTTTTCAGTGCGTTTTTGAAGAGTTTTTTTTTAGTTTTTTTAAACTATATATTATTGAATCAAATTTTCTAGATACTAATACGCGTTTAAGCGTTCGCGATAGCACGCGTAACTTGTTGCTAAAACTCTGCCTAGGTCTCCAGAGCACCCCTGCGAGTAGAAATCACTTCGGCTTACATTGGACGGCAATTAAACCCGCAATATCTACGGCAACAACAATACCCTTCATAATTGAATTATAAACAACAAGGTACTACGCTTGCAGTAGAGCAGTCGAGTCGCAGATGTGGCCGGATTACGGTCCCGTCCGGCCAAATTAATTTGCCGGTAATAAATTCCGACGCCTCCGTATAGGAGTTATGAACGTTAAATAAATTACAACGTTGCGACCCGCCACGCTTATTGTTTTCTGCTAAATATATTCTTGTGCTATTTATTTCTGTGCTGTTCACTTGTGCGAATGTGAATGTACAAGTGACACGCCCGGCTTTGGGTGTTTTCGGTTAAGATCTTGACAGTCTGAAGCTTATGGTATGAGTATATTATATGGTATGAGTATGTCCACATATGTTATAGTTACTATGATATAGTAGAAGCAGGTAGGGATTGCATAAACGGAGAAAAAAGACCTTCCGAAATACCGTTTTCCTTCTGAGTCAACTGGGAAGGATTTGTTATTCAAAAGGAAATCTAAGGTAAAAAAGGGAAGGAATCGGTCTTGGAAGGTAAGACTCAGAAGGAAAGTCCAAATTTTTTTCATTATATGTTTTAGTTTATTTGCTACAAGCGACCCTATACATTATCAGCCTTTCACGTTCCCACTGCTGGGACTCCGGCCTTCTCTCAGATAGAGAGAGTATGGGCTGTAATCTACCACGCTGGCCCAGTGCGGGTTGGTAGCTGTCACATGCCCTTGAAAATGTTGCAGTTCTTGGACATGCCGGTTTCCTCACGATGTTTTCCTTCACCGGTTTGAGCGATGGCAAATCCGCACATAACTTATTAAGTCATAGGTGCGGGGCCGAGAGGATTCGAACTCGGTGTCGGCGTCTTGTAAGTCGCACGTTTAAACCGTTCGGCCACCATCGCGAGTGACCCTATATCGTAATTTATTTCTTAAAATCACAGAATAGATATAGTACTACGTACTAGACTAAAACATAGCCTGGGGATAATGAGGCTTTAAAAAAAAAATTCATGGGTGTGTTCCGGCAGCCTCACTTGAGAGCTGGTTCGTAAATCGTAAACCAGACATAACGTGGCGCCACCTTCGACAACATCGTCACCTGGTGACCTGTGTTTAAACAAAATATGACGTATATGGCCCGACTTTATAAACGTCCTTACGTTAAATGTCATACCAAATATCGGTAAATTTGATTTTATTGTCAAATTTTAGCACAGTTTCTATAACGCGCCCTAAATAAATGTGAAAAAGATATCAAAAATTGTGACCCCCCAAAAGACATAAAACTTTTGAAGTATCTATAATAAGTAGGTTCGACTATGTTCCTTGTCCATCCCAATACAAAAGATCTTGATAAATATTTTGTTTTTTTGCCCCTTCATATTTTATTCTGGCAATGTTCAATTACGTCATTAATTCTTTAACAAAAGAAAAATACACAATACATTTGTACTCGTATATTAAATACAACGTATCAAAGGAAAATATTATCGCTATGATATCACGAGTGGAATTACAAAGAGAAGAGCTTTTCCATGGGCTTAACAAAATTTCCGAACGTGAAAGTTGCGAAGTTTTTACCATGTTCCTATAGTATTGTTAATTGTGAGTAGGTTTATATCTGTAAAAATATGGTATAAGAATATTTTTGTTTGTAATAGGTCTGAGTCTCGTCACTCGGACTCGGTTGCATAAAAAAAAAGGATTCGATCTCACAGGTCCCAAGTCGACAGCGCTACCACTGAGCCACCATCGCACTTTTGTAATCTTAACGCCCGAAATTAATAATCGATCCTGATCCGTTATCCGCGGTTTTGGATCGATATGCCATGTCATAATATGTCATTTTAATACTAGGGTTTGACATAATATTAAAAAGAAATGAAAAAATGACACATTATGACATGAAATATCAATCCAAAACCGCGGATAACGGATCAGGATCGATTATTAATTTCGGGCGTTAATCATTATCTCATCTCATTGCACTAATCACACAAATCCTACTAATATTATAAATTGTGAAAGTTTATGTGGCTTAAAGGATGGGTGGGTGGATTTTTGTCACGCAGAAGCTGCTGAACGGATTTTAATGAAATTTGGAGTTGAGATAGTAGTTTGAACCCTGGAGAAGGACATAGCACGCTTTTTACTTCTTCATACAAAAACGGTTCAACAGATTTGAATGAAAAGGAAACCCGTGGGGCGCAGTTTTTGTTATAATGATATTATATGTCAATATATTTATGAAAATGTAATGTACATACGGAAAAATTTAAATAGCTTCAAAAAGAGAAGTGATTATCACAATTTTAATACTAGAAACAAAGATAAAATTGCTGTACCCACCACTAGGCTCCATAAAGTTAGCAACTCGTTCAAAGGTCAATGTGTACGCTTTTTCAACAAAATCCCAAGTGAAATTCAAGACTTGTCTATAACAAAATTTCAAATTCGTATAAAGAGAAATCTCATTAGTAAAGCTTATTATAAAATATCGGACTATCTAGATGACAAACAAGCTTGGGATTGTAGTTAATCTATCTATCTTTCTTTCTATCTATCTATTCTCCCTATTTCCCCTATTCTAACCATTTTCGGTAAACAGCCAAAACAGTCATGCTCACGAAAGTGACTTTGCTTGCAGCGGCGTCATGTGTCGGGTCGCCCTCTTCCCTCTCATATGGTCGAGGAGAGCGATGGCTGGCACATGCGTCAACTCGTGAACGGGTGCTGCTTGTGGGGTCTGGTCTGCTTTGGTTGTGATCCCGCAACTCGTTAATATTCATGTTCCCATATCCCAATGTGTACAACCAAACAAGAGAAATCTTCTTATTAGTAAAGCTAAATAAAAAATATCGGACTATTAGATGACAAAAAAAAAAGCTTGGGATTTTAGTGAACTTGCTCCAATTCAATCAATTAGTAATAAGAATAAAATTGTCAATGTGATCGCGCCAAAAAAATTAACTGCCGGGCGTTTCTTGCCTGTTCTTTTGCCGGCGTAAGGAGGTTGGAACAGGCGTAGCTAGTTTTAAGTTGACGTTTTAAAGTGATCACAATGTATCCTATTGAATAAACATATTTTTGATTTTGATTTGATTTTGATTTTGATTATAATAATGGTAGTTTTCATCCATCGCATGTATACATATAAACTCGAAAGTTATAAGTTAACTGTAATCTCCGGAGTTTAGCTGTGCAAACTATTTATTGGACAGATTTGAAAAAATACTGCCGCCCGCCGCTTGACGGCACCATTTCCGTTTTGAAAATTGTCCAATTTATATCAATGAAGTAGAGAGATTCTAGCGATGCTTCAGGAAACGGTAAGTTGTCGCAATTTTTCTTGTTTACCGTGCCTTTACTATTTCGAATGGCGTTTGAGGACGGGTAAATTAATATTTTGTTAGTCTGCGTCCGTGTAGATATTTACTTTTTCTCTCTTGTCTTTCTTCTTGTTATAACATCCAACAGTCAATAGTCAATAGTCAATTTTATTTATTCAATAGGATACATTGTGATCACTTTAAAACGTCAAACTTAAAACTAGCTACGCCTGTTCCAACCTCCTTACGCCGGCAAAAGAACAGGCAAGAAACGCCCGGCAGGTAATTTTTTTGGCGCGATCACATTGACAATTTTATTCTTATTACTAATTGATTGAATTGGAGCAAGTTCACTAAAATCCCAAGCTTTTTTTTTTGTCATCTAATGGTCCGATATTTTTTAATTAGCTTTACTAATAAGATTTCTCTTGTTTGGTTGTACACATTGGGATATGGGAACATGAATATTAATGAGTTGCGGGATCACAACCAAAGCAGACCAGACCCCACAAGCAGCACCCGTTCACGAGTTGACGCATGTGCCAGCCATCGCTCTCCTCGACCATATGAGAGGGAAGAGGGCGACCCGACACACGACGCCGCCGCAAGCAAAGTCACTTTCGTGAGTATGACTGTTTTGGCTGTTTACCGAAAATGGTTAGAATAGGGGAAATAGGGAGAATAGGTAGATAGAAAGAAAGATAGATAGATTAACTACAATCCCAAGCTTGTTTGTCATCTAAATAGTCCGATATTTTATAATAAGCTTTACTAATAAGATTTCTCTTTATACGGACTTGAAATTTTGCTATCGATAAGTCTTGAATTTCACTTGGGATTTTGTTGAAAAAGCGTACACATTGACCTTTGAACGAGTTGCTAACTTTATGGAGCCTAGTAGTGGGTACAGCAATTTTATCTTTGTTTCTAGTATTAAAATTGTGATAATCACTTCTCTTTTTGAAGCTATTTAAATTTTTCCTTATGTACATTAAATTTTCATAAATGTATTGACAAACAACTGTCATTATTTTAATTTCTTTAAACTTAGTCCTTAAAGATTCTCTGGGGCCCACCTTGTAAATCGACTTTCAACTTTTAATTCATCATCATTATCAGCCATCCACGTTCCCACTGCTGGGACTCTGGTCTTCTCTCAGAGAGAGAGTATGGGCTGTAATCTACCACGCTGGCCCAGTGCGGGTTGGTAGATGTCGCATGCCCTTGAATGTTGACTTTTAATTGACTCTTTGATATTTATGTTTACTTCTTATTTCTTCGTATTGTGCTAGCTGTAAGTTACTCTAAATTAATAAATAAAATAAAATTAGTTCTAAATGATATCGGTTCTACTTCAATAATACTAATGGTAAAGATTTAATTTACTTTAAAGTAGATAAAGCTCTGTAGGTAGGCCCCCCACTAGGTGGACCGACGACATTGTAAGAGTCGCAGGGAGCCGATGGATGCAAACGGCTAATAGCCGTTCATGGTGGCGTTCAAGGGGGGGAGGCCTATGTTATGGAGCGGGCAGGCGCGCCGTCGCCCGCCCGCGCTCCGTGCGCCGGTGCCAAGGACCAACCTGCTCCAGCATGCTCCCATATCACGAGCTATACGTATTATCAATATTGTTGCTGATAGGGTTGACATTTTCCAGTGTAGCCTGTCGAAGTTCACAGAAGTGGCACAGTGTTGCATTGAAACAACTTTATTGTAGGATGTAAATGTTATTGTTATTTAATTTGGAATAATAATTATGTAATGTTTCTATATTATATATGTGTGTGTATGTGTCTTATAACATCGCTTTGGCGTTAGCTGTAATGGTGTTGTATTGGGTCTAATAAATAAATAAATAAATGTTCAGCAGTGGACTTCGTCCGGCTAATGATGATGATGATGATGAGATAAAGCTTGTGCAAATAGTGTTTTTTTGGACCGGGAACTGGCTCTCAAGCGAGGCTGTCGGAACGCACCTATAGGCGCTTGGCGATTCTTAACTTGAGGATGGTAGCTAACCAAGCGAGCACTGGAAGCCCTGCTACCAAACTATACTTTTATAACGATGTTTTCCTTCACCGAAATTCTAAGCTCACTGTAGGATTTGAACCCATGACCTACGTGTCGCTATTGTTTTAAAACGAGGCAGCAGACATACACTGGAGGCTCACAAGAATTTTTCATCAGGCGTTAAAGTACCTAATGTTAAAAGCACCCAACGGTGTGTTCCGGCAGCCTCACTTGAGAGCCAGTTCCCAGTCCAGGTGTAGCGTGGCGCCATCTTCGACCACAACGTCACTTAACATCAGGTGACTTGTGGTCAAACGCTACCTAAATAGAAAAAAAAAGGTTCAAAATCCAATCCAAAGAATCGCCACCTAAGCACACAATGATGACCATTGTGGCGCAATGAGCAAACAGACTGCGAAGCGTAAGGTATTGGAATCGATTCTCGCTCCGGGACAAGTTTTTGCTGAAAAACGCAAGTATTTGTTTGGGGTGTCCAGTTGTTGTGGATGCACGATTCGCGTATTGTTCTAGATTTGCGCAGTAGTCTGTGCAACTTTTTTAGTATAACTTTGTCAATTGCTAGGTGCGGTCGGTGCGGGGCGTCTCTATTTATACGAAAAAAAGTACTTTAAAAATTCAATACAATGATTAGTTGATGTACTGATTAATTTGATAACAACATCGTAACAATACAAGAGAAATGTGTACATGATTTGGGTCCTAGGCCCTAATTCGCTATGCCCATTTACAACTTTGTGTGAAAAAAATCATTGCTTTTTGGTGTGTTCCAGTAGTCTTACTTGAGAGCCAGTTCCCAGTCCAAGCGAAGTGCCGCCACATTCGAACACATCGTCACTAACATCAGGTGACTTTTGGTCAATCGCTACCCTGTAAATAGTAAAAAAAAACCACCTTCCTATCTGCACCTATCCTTAAGAAGGCACATTAAATTGACTGATTGATTTTGGCGATAATAAACTTTTATAGTTTTCAAAACTTGTTCTGAAATGTAATAACAAAATAAATTTGGTACAAGAGACTTTACGTAGAGTTCTTTAGGGCCGGTTTTATAAACGTCCGTAAGTAAAATGACATACCAAATTTAGGTAAGTTTGATCCTAATGTCAAATTTTAGTACGTAAATTTTGACAAAAAGTTCAAAACATGTAACGCTATTTACCGTTAAATTATTCAGTTTTAAGTTCCCATAAATCGGAGTAGGTATTTATTTGTAAACCGTGGCTTTGGTTATTGTTATTGTAATAAATCAAAATCCTGTGTTGGTTTTGATAAAGATCTGTTTAAAATCATCTGATTAATTTCGTCGATAAATAAACATTATCAGAGATTTATGCGTATTTTATCAGCTATACTTTGGCCGCATGCAGGAAGGCTGCGGGCCGCAAGTTTGCGACCGCTGCTTTAAGCCCTCGAAAGAAACAAACAATCCTACATCGAATGCCGTAAAAACAGCATTTCCGAATTTTGACTTGGCGATTTGTCTCTGTCGCCGCTAATGCTGCTAGAGCGAGACGGCGAATGTAATCAGCTGGAGGGAGCATCGGAAACGATCTTTTTCGATTCTTTGTCTTTGTTAAGTATTGATGGATACGGATTTTCTTTGGATGTACAACGTTTTGGTGATAAACGAGCTAAGTACACGGAGAAAAAAAGACCTTCCGAAATACATTTTCCTTCTGTGTCAAAAGGCTCAGAAGGAAAACTCATGAAGGAAAAGGTTACATTTTGGAAGGAAAGTCAGGAATTTTCTCAGTGTACGGAAAAAGTATTGACATCAGCTTTTTTAAGAACACTAAAAGCTTTCCCTGAGCGGCGATTAAAACGGCGCAATTAAAACGATAATACGTCACAATTGTCCCTCCTCCGGGACAAATGCATCTGTCCCCTCCAGGCCCATTGTGTCCCAACACCTAGCAACTCAATACGTCCCACTTTAGTAACAATACGCGCGTGCACGGGACGTATTTGTCCCACTTGTCGGTAAAAAAAGATTTTCCCTCCCCAGTGTTGACCCGAGCATTACTTGTGCAAACCTGTCGTCGGCGTTTTTTATTGCAGGCTAGTGATGTCAGTTTTTAAGCGTTCCCGGGATATTGGAAACTTGGGATTTGGGTCAGGGATAGGGCGGAACTGAAAGCGTAGTGTTGGACAACTTTTGCGGTAGGTACACTGAGAAAAATTTCGGACTTTCCTTCTGAGTCTTACCTTCCTTCCTTTTTTACCTTAGATTTCCTTCTAAATCACAAATCCTTCCCTTTTGACTCAGAAGGAAAACGGTATTTCGGAAGGTCTTTTTTCTCCGTGTAGTTTCATGATCGTTGTGCTTTGAAAAATTGTTGATGTAGCTAGAGTAGAATCACGCTAGTCAACCAATCCCTGCTAATATTATAACTGCGAAAGTAACTCGTGTCTGTCTGTCTGTTTGTCTGTCTTTCACGCCTAAACTACTGGACCGATTTAAATATTATTTGGTACACAGATAGTCTAGAGCCTGAAAAAGGACATAGGCTACGTTTTATCGCGACAAACTGTAGCCCACGCGGGTGAAACCGCGGGGAACAGCTAGTTCTCTATATGTTCTTCGCGAAACATAAATTTCGTTGCTTATTATCACACTTACATTATAAATACGAAAGTTCGTGACTGTGTATGTTTTTAGAGAATAGAGATAGGGTGTAATCAGGATTAACACATAGGCTACTTTTTATTCCGGAAAAATGTGTAGTAAAGGAAAAACCGCGGGAGTAACTTTGGAATAGCAAGATATTAAGATAATTGTTGGTTTTACGACAAAAGTCGCTGAACAAGCACACTTTTTTCTACTATCCTCATCATCTTGCACACAAAAATGGAAGAAGAATCTGGTTCCTGAAACACAGTTTCCACTAGTTCGGGAACCAGAGGATTCATAATTACTTTGTACATACTACTGTGTCAATAAATGCCTTTGATTGATTGATTGATTGATCTTAGACACCAATTTTTGACCTCATCATCACCTAAACACACCATAACACACACAACATAACACACAGGTGTGTGTTATGTTGTGGTCAAAATGATACCATGTAAAATGTAAAAAAAAACAATAATAATTACTGATTTGAAACACATTTGGAAAATCGAGAACGATCAGCTACTTTTGTCGCTGACTGTACCATGCTACGCCTGGACTGGGAACTGGCTCTCAAGTGAGGCTGCCTGAACACACTGATACTAATTTCTTCTTAACTATGTGTATGTTCTTAATTATGTGAAAACGTGGGTCGCAGCGTTTTCACCTGTATCTTCCCGTTATTCCGAAGGAACCTTTTACATTTTCCGGGATAAAAAGTAGTCTATGTTTTAATCCAGGGTGTAAGCTATCTCCATTCCAAATTTAATCCAGATCCGTTCAGTAGTTTTTGCGTGAAAGAGTAACAAACGTCCATAGATCCATGTTTAAAATCTTTTGCATTTACGAGTATAATATTAGTATGATTAGGTAACAATGCTTGAGTCTCCAACACAAAAGTGATCACATCCAAAACCCATACAAGCGTGTCGGGCGTGACAACTCTCCTGACGACTAAACCCTGTTTGCACAATGCCCTGTGCCGAGCTCTGAGGACGTGTCACGAAAATACGATTCCGGGTATTTCCGGATTCAGAATGGAATAATCACAATTTTCATAACCTTCATAATAATATTATGCTCTTATGCCTCAGCTCGGCTATAGATGGCTTTAAACATTTAGCTACGTGAAGGATTTCGCAAAAATTTGATTGAATTGAAATAAATGAAAAGAAAAACACATAAAGGAAATAAAGAATCTAAATATTTCTTTCAAGCGCTGAGAAAACATCCCTTAGGAAGGTGTGAAAACAAGAAAAGAGTTCTCAAGGGTCGACAACGCATCGGCAACTCCCTCGGTGTTGCAAATGTAGGCAATGGTGACCGCTAACCATCAGGAAGACATTAAACCAACTAAAAAACTAAACAAACCAAAAAAACAAATTAAAATAATTACATTTAAATCGAAGCATGTAGGCCGCCTTCTGTAGGTAGAGTACCACGTGATGTTTTTTTTTAACCTATACTGTCCCACTGCTGGGCAAAGGTCTCCGCATCCAGATATCTCGATCCCCTGCAATCTCAGGCCACTGCTTTTTAAATGAGTCAAAGTCATCACGCCATCTTTTTCGGGGCCTGCCTCGGCGACGTCGTCCGTCCTCAGGTACCCACTGCGTGATGCTCCTTGTCGTAATGAATATAAAAACTAAATAAATATACCTTACTTGTAATGGATAAACTCAAAAACCACTTACTTAAACGATTGTTTTAATAAATCAACAAGTAACATGTTCCCTATTTTAATGTAAATCAAATTAGAGATTCTACGCAAAATTGTAATATGTACTTTTTTTTTTACTATTTTTTATGTTAAATGACGATGCGGTCGATAATGGCGTCAAGCTACACCTGGATTGGGAACTGGCTCTCAAGTGAGGCTGCCGGAACACACCGATAGGTGTTTAGCGACAGATTCTTAACGAGAGGGTGGTAGCTAGCCAGGCGAGTACTAGAAAATACCCTACCACCAAGCTATGGTTTCATCACGATGTTTTCCTTCACCGTAAGCTCAAGCTCATTGCAGGATTCGAACCCACGTCCTACGGATCGCAAGCCGACGTCACTACCACTGAGCCATCATCGCTATAAAACCCGCTATAATACCTAGAGTAACAAAAGGTATCAAACATGTCCATATCTACTTACCCGTGCGAAGTCAGGACAGGTTGCTAGTCATGCTAGTCATATATATAAAAACGATTTCAATAGAAGTTGTATGACTGTGTGATGTATGGTAATGCATTCAGCGAAAATATGCCCATTTTTGCCATGTGACGTTTGAACTGGCTTCGAAAAAATGTTGCCATGTGAACGAGTCCGCCTGTTTACATACGTGCGCATCAATATGTATGTAAATATGAAAACAGACGTGGGAAAACATTGTAATGTGATATTATTAATGTGTTATGAAAGACGATACTAACGTTTCATTTTTGAACTACTCTAACCAGCTTTTAGAACCGATAACCGTTGGCGTAGACGTGTTCTTGAGTGGAAACCGCGACTTGGCAAACGTAGTATAACACGCCCTGCTACAAGGTGGAGCGATGAATTGCACCGAGTGGCTGCCAGTAGTTGGATGAGAAGAGCCGAAGACAGGGCTCAGTGGCGTATCTTGAGAGAGGCCTCCTACAGTGGACAATGAACAGACAATGAACAGGCTGATGATGATGATAAACAAATTTTCTGTTAGTTGCATTTAACAGTGCCCTTCAATATTGTGTTGGTTTTGTCACGATGTTTTCCTTCACCATTTTTAAGCGATGGTAAATAATAACTTTCGGAGAATCTACCTTTCCGCTATTAAAAGCTTGTTCTCCTCCTTGAGTGTTAAGTGTCCAAGTCTCGCATTCCTACATCAAGATCGGCCTGATGACAGTTTTATAGATTCGGAGCGCGCGCGCGAGCTCCAGACTCTCAACTGGGCTGAAATCGCTCAAGATAGAGAAGAGTGGCGCTCTCTCGTTTCGGAGGCCAAGACACACTTTGGGTCGCTGAGCCATCGGAGTTAGTTAGTTAGTCTAGTATTCCATTTGCTTGAAAGCGCGGGCTAATTTATTGTAGTCGTGCATGTTGCCTGATCACTTCGAAGCGTTATTTGGTTAGCGTACTTGGAAATTCTACAGCTACTTGCCGGTGAACTTTAAAGTACTTTGAAACCAAGCTTCATTTGCTTTGCATTGGAGTTTAATGTAAAGGTGGTTTAATTATACTAAGGTATTTCATTGGAAACTCGCTTCTACCTTCAAGTAGTTATTTATTTCGACGGTGGGAATTGGCGATGCAAATTTTATGCAAGCGATTCTCTATTGGAATAATTTTAAAGATTTCTGTGAACGGCTTGCCGAAGAAGATTTATAAATCAAATCAAATCATGTTTATTTAGTAGGATACATTTAATCGTTTTTAAACGGTTAACTTTAAACTAGCTACGCCCTGGCGCCTGCAAAAGAACAGGCAAGAAACGTCGACGAAATAATTTTTTGGGCGCGATCATATTTACATTTTTTATCTTACTACTAACTGATTTCACTACAACCCCATGCAAGCTGTTGCCTCGTACTTCTCCTAATCAAGCTTAGAAATAGGCAAAGTATTATTATGACAGGGTTACTTCTGCTTCAAGAGCTCCTCAAAAACCATGAATGAATTGAAGTGCCTACAAGAATTTAAATGAAATAACAAATGATAAACGCGCGCCGTTATCCCAAGAGGAACATTGTGTTATTTTTACTACAGCCTCAAACATTCGATTCGTACATTTTCTCGAAGATTTATAGGCTCTAACGACCATCGCCTAGAGGCTAGACTATAACGGTTTACCAAAGCTCCCGAGGTGTTTAATTTCCCTTACATTATAACTCCGCAATATTTTACTATAGGTAGTATTAATGAAACGTTGTTAGCTTGTTTTCGGTAGCATTATTTGGAAAAAGTGATTAATAGGGCATTATTATTTTATATCGTGTAGACATGTCATACTGGTATATGAAGATAAAAGATTTTATTGTTTGTTTGCCCCAGATGAACTTAAAAACTATTGAACCGATCGTAATGAAATTTAATAAAGATAAAAAAATTCAAAACTCAAAACTTTTTTATTTAATAGGATACATTGTGATCACTTTAAAAGTCAACTTAAAACTAGCTACGCCTGTTCCAACCTCCTTACGCCGGCAAAAGAACAGGCAAGAAACGCCCGGCAGGTAATTTTTTTGGCGCGATCACGTTGACAATTTTATTCTTATTACTAATTGATTGAATTGGAGCAAGTTCACTAAAATCCCAAGCTTTTTTTTTTGTCATCTAATAGTCCGATATTTTTTAATTAGCTTTACTAATAAGAAGATTTCTCTTGTTTGGTTGTACACATTGGGATATGGGAACATGAATATTAACGAGTTGCGGGATCACAACCAAAGCAGACCAGACCCCACAAGCAGCACCTGTTCACGAGTTGACGCATGTGCCAGCCATCGCTCTCCTCGACCATATGAGAGGGAAGAGGGCGACCCGACACATGACGCCGCTGCAAGCAGTCACTTTCGTGAGCATGACTGTTTTGGCTGTTTACCGAAAATGGTTTAAACCCTAGGGTAGTTTTCATTGCGATAAACTGTAGTAATTATGAATACCCTATATAAGAAGACAGTGACGTGTTACTAGCGACTGCCGACTACACACTTTCAAACTTTTCAATGCAATTCAATTAAAACTCAAAGTAGGCATAAATGTGCAGATTTTCATCCACATTTTTTTTTTGTTTCTTGAAAGGGCCATAAGTTTAAACGCCCTAGGTCCCTTGCATGACCTAGGACGGCTCTGCTTTACAGCCATAAATCCACCATGCACTGCCACTACTTTGACATTTCATTGCTTATCTATAATGCACTGCCATCGATCGCTTAGGGCGAAGGGTTCTCATCAATTTGCATTTTATATTCGATCCATTACATCGTAAACCTAGGCTGGCATCACATGATAATGAACCGATTTAAATGAAATTTGGTATGGAGATAGTTTGAACCCTGAGGAAGGACATAGGATACTTTTTATCGCGATGTACTGTAGCCCGCGCGGGTGAAACAGTTTAACATAAACCAAAGTCAAGGTCAGCTACCCTAAAACCCTTGCCAACAAGCATCCCTCCACTTATCTCCACTTAGTGTCTCCCACGGTAGGCTCAACCACCCCGCCAAGAACGAAATTGGGATAGTCAATAATGTTGATAGCCGGGACCGTGGCGTGGTGTTTATGTTAATAATTTGGCAGAATACCACGCGCGCTTTGCCAGTCGGAGATCTTATCGCACACGGTGGCCGCGTGTCACACCGATGTGAACTGGAATTAGCTTAATTTTAATAGTTTATGAAAAAAAAAATTATGATATCAATAAAAAAATGAAACTAAATTACTTGTACGTCATATGTCGCGGGGAGCTGATAGGTGGACTTCTTCAGGATAAGAATCGAATACATTCGATCGTTAAACGAGCATAGAATTAATCATAGATAAACTTTTTACTGTAGTTACGTACATCACAAGGAAAAAAGCCTTGTCGCCGAAAACGATTTATTCTCGGCAATATTTAGATAAAGAGGATTTACTAAAGTGTTAATGGATATGGAATGCTGCAAATTAAGCTTAGCAGAGGCAAAAGATACGGGAGTTGAATAGGAATAAAATTTATTACAATAAGAAAACTGAAGATAATGTGGCAGCAGTAGTATTCAATATAATGTAACCCATCGTAGGATGTTTATGTTAATAATTTGGCAGAATACCGCATTTGCTTTGCCAGTGCGCGTTCGGCTCGGAGATCTTATCGTCGTTCCTATGTTCGGTTCGGATACATTGAGATTGTAACCGTGTATCACGCCAAAATGTCTTTAAATACAGACCCGAGTAAAAGGAGTGATGAATACAATATTGCACTCATGGAAAAAACCTTAATTCCAATTTTTATATGTATTGACTTTCATCGCACTACATAATTATCATATTAATATTTTATATGCAAAAGTGTGTGAGTGTATGTTTGTGACTGTCTCATGTTGATTTTATGTCAAATTGTAATTGTGTACCTCATAATTATTATGGATCTTGATGTCCGAAATAAATATTTTATTTAACACATAGACTACATGTGTGACCACGGGTGGTAAAAATATTGCTTGTTCAAATAATTTTTCAAATATTTCAAATTCGCTTTAAAGTTTTCCGAGAATTTTGCTACACGACGGTGTAACGCGAGCCCGCCTCAGTTGCCATGTGTCATCGCGCGCGCACCACTCAGCCGTCGCGCTGTTATTTTTATTGCACAATTTGCGCGCCTTGGCACATGTTTGTAATACAGATTACAAAATGTCCCTCCTGCGTGCCCGTCACGACGATCGATAAACTCCCGCACGTGTGTTCCACCGGCGACGTGTAAATAGGTCGAGTGAGAACAACACGTTTTTAAAAAGAAAACCCGCTTGATTGACAGTTGTTTGTGTACGCTTTGTTGTCTCCGATGATGTAATACGATACGGTGTAATAGGCGCCCGCGCTTTGCTTTATTATGCTTCGTCTGATACTTACGCTCGCCCGTTCTGCGGAACTTTAGATATTTAGGAGATCTGTTCAAACTTGCACAACTAATGCTTATTAGTATTTACAACTAACTCTGTCTCTTTGTAAAGCTAATGGTCGTTGGAGGAATCTGTGTTGCCAACTTTCGTCGTTTAGTGTTTGTGTTGGGTGGATTTAACCAAGCGTGTTTTTTGTCGCAGGTATGACTTAATGTTACTTTACTATGCGGGATTGCGGATACGAAAGGTATTGGAAGATGTAGTTTTAAATAGTCTTGACACCCTATGGATGTGCCATCGATACCTTTTAGTGGCAAACAAGCAGACGGCCCACCGTATGGTAAGCCGTCACCAACGCATCAACACTAGGGGCGTTGCCGATGGAACTGCTCAAAAAATAAAAGATAATCTAGATTAAATGACTGGCAGTTGACGACAGTCTCACCTGATGATGGTTAGTGAAGACGAAATCAATGATGGAGCATGCTTGCCTAGAACATCCTACTATTTTTGATATTATAAACGTGAAAGTTTGTAAGTACGGATGGATGTTTAGTACTCTTTCACGCAAAAACTACTGAACGGATCTGAATGAAATTTAGCACGGAAGTAGCTTATACCCTATAGATTAACACATAGACTACTTTTTATCCCGGAAAAAGGTTCTTGCGGGATAACGGGGTGAAACCGCGGGGACTAGTACTTATTAAAACCTGATTAAACAAAAGACTAACTTGTCAACTAGGTATTAATTACTTTTTCAATTAAATTGTTATAAAATATAAATGTCGATAACATAGGTACTCGTAATACGTTTGTAAGCCAGATTAATTCACATAGAATTCCGTTGCCCTATATATTTAATCCATGATGTCAACAGATTAACAGAATGATATGAACATTTCGCAGCGCAAGTCTACTCTTAAGACCGCTCCTTGCGTGCGTCAGTCTCACTCAGATAACGTCGCGTCGGTTTAGACAGCATCTCGCTTTAGTCAAGTTATAGAGTTAGGAATAACTGTTTGACTGAAAGCTTTCGTTTTGTGAGCACACATGAATGCACAAATGAAGTTTAGTGGTTTTTGGCCGGTATGCACTTTGTTTAGTCGAGTGTTTACTACACTGCTTAGTGTTTAGTATGTCCTACACTGTTTAGTGTCGTATTTTTTGTAACTTTTATTTGCATTAAGTTAAGCCAAACATCACGAAGGATTTGCGCGAGCTCCAGGTGGAGGACTGGCAGGAGGTGGCGCAGGACAGACCGAAGTGGCGTCTTTTGTTATCGGAGGCCATGACTCACTTTGGGTCGTTGCGCCATCTCAGTTAGTTAGTTAAGTCAAACATCTATCGATGTGTTCTGGCAACCTAACTGGACAGCCTGTTCCTAATCCAGGTGTAGGTAGCGTGGCGCTTTCTTCAGCCACATCGTCATTTAACATCTGACTTGTGGTCAAACGCACACCTGTAATAACAAAAAAAAAATGAAACCGCGTAGCATTGTTCCACATAAACGAAACTTTAAGAGCTTTTTTGCAAGTGAGAGGTAAAGACTGGACGCGCAAGGTACTTCGCTTAGCACTAAACGGGAACTGTCCGAACGTGTTTTTTCACTAAACACTTAACACTAAGCAGGTCGTCCGCACTAAACACTAAGCAAAGTGTATACCGACCATTAGAAATTCAATTTGCCCGTAATCGGTTTGAGTGCAGAGTTCGGAGTCGGGGGTGGTTTTGACACAATAGTTGAAAAGGTTCCGAGTTCGAAACGGTCGCATGCAAAGAGAATGTTATCACTGTCACACTGCACATTCTCGTAATATTAGTTGTTTTGATAACTTACCTGTGAACAAATTAAATGCAATGAAAGTTCTGAAAGCTTTTCTTGTGTTAGTGCTGGAAAATCAAACGAGTTTTATCAGTTTACCTTCCATCATAATAATGAGCGACACAATGAGAGCAAAGTGCCTGTATCTTGTGTTTTAAGTACAGGGTAGCGTTTGATCACAAGTCACCTGACGCTAAGTGAAGATGTAGTCGAAGGTGGCGCCACTCTACATCTGCAGTGCGATTCTAATTCACATGGAAACTCTTCCGTCCACGAATTCGAAAAATTTCCTTCAGATTTTTTTAGACACGATTCATTAATCTGAATTTAGAAACTGAGATTTAATTTGACAAACCAGCTGCTCAATCACGGAAAAGTTTCCGCCACCTATTTGCTCTCGGAAAACGTTTCCGTGAAGAAAAAGTGACGTCGAATCCGACACGGAAACCTTCCGCGTGAATTAGAATCGCACTACTAGACTCATTTACAATGTTAAAGTTTTGTGGAAGATGGCTCATTGTTTTTATTACAAATATCATCATCAGCCTATACGATCCCACTGCTGGGACACAGACCGTCTTCAAAGTGCGAGTTGGCGAATAGTGTAATGGCCAACCGAAGGCTCACCCGGGACCGATGGCTTATCATGCTCTCCAAAGCACGAAAACGCTCAGTTGTAAATACCACTAGTGGTCACCCATCCAAGTAGTGGACCGCAGAGAACGTTGCTTCACCTTCGATCGGTTAAGAATGACTAGACAAGCTCCGCTACTAGCGCATTACAAATATGAGTCTAATTAATTAGGAGTATCTCCTTGAACTCATGTTTTTATTTTTCTTATACAAATACGTCTTTAAAGAGCTCGTACGTGTTTAGTTAAATATTAAAAAGAAAACAGCGTCTGTTTGAAAAGTCTTTCTCGGAAAATGCTTGGTTCCTTCTCATATACTGATTGAACAAAAAAGTATGATAGCTAGGAACGAAGCGCTTCAATAACATTTTCCTGTTTATTTGCTCTGCCGGTATAACAGCTGTTTTTAATTTAACGTCTCATATCATTCTTGCGTATTGGCAGCTTTAAGATTTTCTGTTTGCTCTGAAAATAGATGCTTGGTTTTTTTTTATTAGCTTTAGGTAAACATCGTGATGAAACCGAGCTCGTATCGTGAGCTTGGCATTTTCAAGTGCTCGCTTGGCTAGCTAACCACCCTCAAACTAAGAATCTGACGCCCGGCGCCTTTCGGTTTGTTCCGGCAGTCCCACTTAAAGGCCAGTTCCCAATACAGATGTAGCGTAGCGCTTCCTTCGACCAGATTGTCACTTTACATCAGGTGTTTTGTGGTCAAACGCTGCCCTATAAGACTCAAAAAATCTCGGTCACACAAAAGTCAATTACATTGTGATCACTTTAAATAGTCAAACGTAAAACTAGCTACGCCTGTTCCAACCTCCTTACGCCGGCAAAAGAACAGGCAAGAAACGTCCGGCAGGTAATTTTTTTGCCGCGATCACATTGACAATTTTATTCTTATTACTAATTGATTGAATTGGAGAGAAAGTTCACTAAAATACTAAGCTTTTTCGTCATATAAATAGTCCGATATTTTATAATAAGCTTTACTAATAAGATTTCTCTTGGTTTGTTGTGCACATTGGGATATGGAATGGAAACATGGATATTAACGAGTTGATAGTAAGTGATGATGAGGTCTATGATAGAGCATGATTGCCTTAAAGAATTACTCTCGACTTGAAGGCTCCCAAATTATACTTATCGGGAAATAAGTCTTTATTTCTCGCTGGCAGGGGTTTCTACCCCTAACAAACCAATTGAGCTAAAAGTTTCAAATTTGAACATCATATTTTCTGAATAACGTAGATGCTAAGAAAGGGTTTTGCGAAAATCGACCTTTAAGTGGGTCAAACGAGGGGTCCAATTTTGTATGAAACTTTATGAATAGTGATTCGATGATTACGGGTCTTTGGCAAAAGTATCTTTAAGTGAAGCTGGGAATTCGAAATCAAAATCAAATGCGGAAAGCATAAAACTTTTATTTTTGTTGAATTTTGAAAACGGTCAACCAACCTGATTTCTAGTGTTATTGATATTTCTTTCATATAAACTTTTAACACCTTTGGGGATGATTTTCAAATATCTTTTATAGCCTATTTTTGTCCAATATTGCATTATGTACGTCAAACTATATCCCTCTATCTTTTTTATGTGAAATAGATTGGCAAACAAGCAGGTGGCCCGCCTGATGGAAAGCGGTCACCGTCGCCTATGGACATTTGCAACACCAAGGCAGTTATTGCCGATGCGTTGCCGGCCAATAAGAACTCTTTTCACACCCATTCTATCTGATATAGATACAAGGCCGAGTTCAGCTATATATGTCGCTGATTGTACCCACCTTCGGTATAAAAGAAACTGCATAATTTCCAGCTTTTAGACTCACTGGTTAAAATGGGAGAGTACAGTCAACGATAAAAGTCGCTAAACAAAAACAACCTTTCCGATTACGTTCCTCGGCTTAAACCCCAACCTTTGACCGCATCATCACTGAACATTAGGTGTGTTGTGTTGTGGTCAAACGCCACCTTGTAATTTGTGAAAAAAAGACAAGCATTTATGATCAGCTACTTCTTCTTCTTCTGTCGCGGACTGTACACAAAAATAACGTAAAAGTAAACAGAGCAGGCTCTTTCAACTCATTGCCTTTTGTTTCAGCACAAAACATATTTTAATATCCCTGTACTAGAGATAGAGCTCCCTTTACAAAAATATTTTTCATATTAAATATGAATTCTCGTGAAACGTTCACTCAAAGGAAAGTTTAAAACTGAAATGGGATTTACAGTTTACATTACACGCGTCGTAGTTTATTAACTGAGAAAATGCTTTTGATGGAAGCTGGAATTCGCTGAGAGGGAAGTATTACGACTTACTTTTGTCTTTTTTATATATAAATATAGCTGCTTCTGTTTGTTAGTTGGAGTTGGTAGCTAGGAAACGCTTTTTGCAGAATTATCCTTTTGCACTTTTGTGCTCACCATTACAATCAGCCTTGTAAAGCCTCAAAAAAGGTTATCTTACTAAAATTATAAACGTGAAAGTTTGTGAGTATGGATGGATGAATGGATGTTTGTTACTCTTTCACGCAAAAACTACTGAACGGATTTGAGTGAAATTTGGAATGGAGATAGCTTATACCCGGTGGGCTAATTTTTATTCCTGTGGGATAACGGAAAGACGTGGGTGAAACTGCGAGGCTGGTAAAGTAACTCCGTTTGTTTGTTACCTTTTCGCGACTAAACCGCTGAACCGATGTTGGTGAAATTTGTTGTGGAGGTAGCTCGAACTCTGGAGAAGGACATGGGATATTATTTGTTGCGAAATAGTGTAGTCTGCGTGGGTGAAACCGCGGGGCGCAGCTAGTGTAGAAATAAATTTATCTCTAAAGATCAGCATCTCCTGCCGCTACAGTCGATTCGTACATAAATCTCATGGTCGCTACACGCCACGATCAGAGACGTGCGCTCCAATGCCCTCTATAACTAGGGTTGTCACTTATTAATAAATAAATTAAAAAAAAAACCGTTTATAGCTGAAAATGTATAGCACTGTCATGCACCGGATTTTTCAGCGAGCCTTACTGGGACTTGGACGGTCTGAAATTGGTAACATGGGTTCTTCAAAATCGTTTTATTCATATTTCAACAAAGTTTCGAGTTACTTTTTGAATTAAAGCAGTACGAGTTGGCGGTAGTAAACTTTGACGCTTACGAAAACTTTTATAGTTTTCAAAACTTGCACTAGCGAGTGAAACCACGGGGCACTGCTGGTGTACTATAAACAGCTTTGCGGCAACCCTATCGATACCTATCTAAAATGTATCTCGTCCGCACCATTTGACGATTTGGCTCTCCCAACGTCGCCTTTTTACAATTTATGCCCTACTGATGCCGAGCCTACCATCTTATAGATTTCCCCCCTGCACGTCTCGACTTTCCCTTTAATTTTTTACTCTGCCACAAGCTGATAATTTGACTAATTTATCATCTGGGCGTTGAAATTATACGACTCGGTTTCCTCCCGACATTTTTTACGGCATAGATCTTCATTTTCCTACGTTTTTGTTGGCTTTCGCTGTTTTAATTCGGCATTGAAGTTTTTCATCTTACTTAGCTGTAAATAGGTAACGATTGAATTCTTTATTATGATAGCAACTTAGGTTGTTATGCGATTCAAGCTCTTCCTGCCGTTTATTTCGCGTGGACTACAGTTTATTGCGTTAAATAGACGCTTTAGCTTTTTTTTTCACGGTAAAAGTTCTCTGTGAGATAACAAACAGGAAAACCGATTGGCACAGCAAGTAAAATTGTGCACATAGTTTTTTAGAAAATCCACTAGAATATTGGGATATTCAGCAAAACCAAAGGGCTTTTTTTGTATGGATGTATTTACCTACCCATGCAAAACTGAGGAGAGTCGCTAGTAAAAAATTAAAAACCTATCGTTCCATAATAATTAGTGAGTGTCGAGCAAAATGTTGACATTGACCTTTTCACCTACTTCAATTCGTTTCAAAACAAACGCAAGTAATGAGCTAGCAACGCGGACCTCATGAATTGCACTGTTACCAAACTCGCAGTTCCAAAATCTGCTTATATCACGATTGAGTGTAGGAGGCCGGTTGTACATTAATCATCGCTAAATCGCGTAAATTTATCTGTAGGGACCGACCCTGCCTGCGAGAAATGTGCCACGGTCGGGACTCGGGACAGGGTAGGAACTTGAGAGGACACAGTGGGAGAAAGGTTCGGATAGAAGGCTTTCTTTAGCCTTTACTGTACTGACAGTTAGTGTTAACGAAGACGAAGATAGCTTAGCGGTTGTGAGGACCTTGGCTTGTGCCCGCTTGACCTTTCTGTGAAGGCAAACATCTTGCTTCGCTAGTGAGCCAACTATTGTGGAGCTTTCAGGCCGCCCAAAGGCTTCTTGGCGTAACCCGGTTGATCTATAACGTTAAACTGAGAAGACCAACTATGCCTCCAGCGTTACAGGCGTTACAGCGTTAAACATCATGATGAAACTATATCTTGGTGCTAAGGTATTCTCTAGTGCTCGCCTGGCTAGCTATCTGTTGGTGTTTTCCGGTAGCGTCTCCTGAGAGCCAGTTCTCTGTCCAAGCGCAGCAAGACGCCATCTTCGAACATATCATCACTTAAGAACAGGTGTCTTGTGGTCAAACTACCCTGTAAAACGAGATAAACGTACTGCGAGCCGTTTCTGTAGGCTCATGTGATTATCATCAGTAGTTTCATTCTTATCAGTGGGACTGGATCTTCTGTTAGAAACAGAGAAGATGTTAGAACAGTGTCTAATAATACTTCTAGAGAGTGGCAAATCTACACGATAAATGTAGGTCTTGGGCCGAACTGGAACCCAAACTTGGGGTGGCGGTTCGGAAGTAGCTCATTGTTACCGTTTGACCACCAATCTGCAAGTTCCAAGTGGAACCCTTTCCAAGTTTCAAGATCACTTCAAAACGTTTGAATAGCCACAGAATCCTGTCATTTCAATAACCGACCCTTCTTAAAGTTAGTTCTAGTTTATTAAATCAGTTTCCCTAACTTCGTTTAAGTACATGAAACTAGTAGAAATTCATGATAATCGATGACAAAGAAGAAAGACAGAGAGTTATGCTGTAGAGTCAAAAGACTTCTTTGCTGCTTTAAGAGTTGCTTATATTAAGCAGTAAATCATTACATCTAACAATACATTTTTTTACACCTGACGAGGGTAGCAATTGATCTCAAGTCTCCTAATGTTAAGTGACGATGTGGTCAAAGGTTGCGCTGGCACCACTCTACGCTAGGACTGCTTTCCGAAACCGATTTCTTCCGAAATTAAACCCTTTTCAGAGTCAAAAGGGAAGGCAATTCCTTCTGTATTTCGAAAGGTATTTTCTCCGTGTACTAATTGATTGCAGAATGAGCCTACTTTGGCTACTGCTATGAACTGTTCTACCGCGGCTGGGTCGCGAGACCGGCATAATCTTGCCATCTTTCCTGGTTACTCTATGAGTTATTTGACTGTGTTTACTTCATGGAACATTTTGGGCCTGCGGGGAAGGTCGCCGGAAGTCGATCCTAAAGGAAAATTTCGCCATTTCGGCCATGTGATTCTGAAGAAAATCCTTGTGACGCTGATTTGAAACGTTTTTTCCGGCACATTGCTCAGTAGGTACTGATATCAGGACCACATTTCGATGTAGGGTTGCACATAAAACACTTTTGCTTCACCAGTAACTGTTCTATTTTAGATCGGTTAATGTGTCACTGATCCGAATATCCAATTCTTTACAATTCTTTTATGGCCTGGCAACCAAAATTAATAATAATTGATCCTGATCCGTTATCCGCGGTTTTGGATCAATATGTCAAGCTTTACTACTAAAATGACATATGATGACATGAAATATCGATCCAAAACCGCGGATAACGGATCAGGATCGATTATTAATTTCGGGTGTTAGATCATTATGGCATTGACATCTCAATATTTTTCTGATCGGATGAAGCCGATTGTTGGTCCATATAAAAACCAAAAACCAAAAACCTTATTATTAGCTGTGCCCTGCGGTTGCACCCGCTTCAGCTACGGCTTATCGCGACAAAGACTATCTTATGTCCTTCCCCAGGGTTCAAAACCTTTTGGGCTTGTAAAGGTATAACTGACAGACAGAGTTAATTTTTCATTACAATGTCAGTATTATAGATGATCCTAACTATCAGAAGTTATATCATTCCTATGTCTGTTAGCTTCAGAAGTTTAGAGGTCAACATGTACCCATAAAAATATGCAGAATAATAAATCTCTGTAGTACAATCGACATTTCTGTACGAGTGCCAAATGTGAGTTGATCGGGGGCGAATACATTGCAATAAAAGATTCAATAAGGTGCACTATACGGCCGGTTCCAATAACCTATCTATCCACAGATTGCCCTACTGGAGATAGAAATTTGACACAAGCACAAGCCATGTTTGTTTTTATTTTTGTTTTTACTATTTACAGGTTAGCGTTTGACCGCAAGTCACCTGATGTTAGTGACGATGTAGTCGAAGATGGCGCCACGCTACACCTGGGTTGGGAACTGGCTCTCAAGTGAGGCTGCCGGAACACACCGATAAGTGCTTGGCGACAGATTCTTAACAAGAGGGTGGTAGCTAGCCAGACGAGTACTAGAAAACACCCTACCACCAAGATATGGTTTCATCACGATGTTTTCCTTCACCGAAAGCTCAAGCTCATTGTAGGATTCGAACCCACGTCCAACGGATCGCAAGCTGACGTCACTACCACTGAGCCATCATCGCTATAAACTGTATAACTATAACTGGCCATACATCAGCCCATAATACTTCTAAGTGTACTCGTATTGTTGAGTCGCTAGAATTAAAGTTATGCCACTAGGAGCATTTTTGCAAAACAACTTCAGACAGAGCAATTGGGGCTAAAACATGTCATCAATTGCTCATTTGGTAACAGGGGCACGGCAATGTTATTTGTCGACACGATCAGCGCATTTGCGTGATGGTGAGCGCCACGCCCACAGGCAATAACTGCAGTGCCAACCGCATTGTAAAGTGCTCAGTGTTATTGCCGCACTCGTTACTAGCGCCCCCAAACCAAGATTAAAAAAAACCGGCCAAGTGCAAGTCTGACTCGCGCATGAAGGATTGAAAAACTGCAAAAAAATCACGTTTGTTGTATGAGAGCTCCCTTAAATATTTATTTTATTCTGTTTTTCAGTATTTGTTGTTATAGAGGCAACATAAATAATGCATCTGTGAAAGTTTCAACTGTCTAACTATCACGGTTCATGAGAATCACACACAGACAGCCTGGTGGCAGACGGACTGCGGAGTCTTAGTAATGGGGTCCCGTTTTACAATTTGTGTACGGAACCCTAAAACATGTATGGGAATGGTATATTTCAACGTTGAGTCACATGGTTTATTAGTACACAACAATACAGATAAATGTACAACTAGAAGAACAATTAAACTTCATGGTAAGTGTCAAAGGGCGCTCTTATCGCTCAAAGCTATCGCGTAAAGCTATCCACCGATATAGGCATAAGAAGTCAATTCCCAAATTAGGCGGAACAAGGTACACACGACCAAATTGGCTTAAGATTTTATGGCAATCCAGATAAGATTTATCCCCGCACAGCTCCCCAAATTGAATGGCAGCTCAATCTAGCAGAATATTTCTTAACTCGTATCGCGAATCATAAAACATGAAAAGAAAGCATAAACCCTTTCAAGCGGGTGCGCATTTTAGAAATTCTTTAAAAGAGAAACGCCGGCTATCTTACATCGCGAACATAAAAGACAAACTGGGACTTTGGCAAAGCGAGGTTGGGGAGTTTGAGAGAAGTCATCTGCGAGCGGTGTAGTGGCCACGTGGTTGGTAACAGTAGCGAGCAGTACCTAAGTTTCATCTTTGCGGACGAGAGAGAAAGAGAGAGAGACTTTCTTTGGGAAAATTGCACACAATAAAAAGAGAAAGAAACGCACAAAACAAAACAGTAACATTATACATATACCGTTAATATTACGTCACACTAATATTATAAAAGTGAAAGTTATTTCTTCAAGCAAAAACGGCTCAACGGATATGAGTGAAATTTAGTATGGAGATAGATTACATCCTGGATTAACACATGGCCTACTTGTTATGCCTTTCCTTGGAGAATTCGAATTCACGGCCTCAAGCATAAGCACGATCGCAAGCCAATGACACTACATTGAGCCATCTTCCCAGTCCAGGTGTAACGTGGCGCCACCTTCGACCTCATCGTCATTTAATTTTAGGTGACTTGTGGTCAAACGCTACCTTGTAAAATGTAAATAAAAACATTCCATAGATTGATTTATATAACTGTACTCAGGCAAGCTTGACCACTGTTCCCTACGGTGTTCACCCGACCGTCGATCGCGATATCGGTTAGTGCGCGGCTGCGATGCGACGTCCGATTTATCGTCGGCATCGGGAGATGCTTGGTGCACTTCACCACTGCTGCGGGCGAAACTAAATGTTAAGGGTTGGTAGTGGCGATTCAGCCTTTGAGTATACATTTTTATACAAGCGTTAAGCAATGTTTGAGATTTTGCTGGCTAGTTTTTCTTCTACAAGTTGTCGATCAATAACTAAGCGTTTTGAATACCAAACTGAGCTGCTAGTTCAGTCGGTTTATCTTGTACCAGCTGCGCCCTGCAGATTCCCGTTCTTCCACATTTCCGGGATAAAAAGTAGCCTATTAGTTAATCAAGGGCTAATAAGCTATCTCCATTCCAAATTTTACTAAATCTGACGAGCCTTGTCAGTGTGATGAAGTTATAATGCCCGCACAATCACATACATAGGCTCTGACCCCTAACTAGGTTGCCCTGTATCTAGGGTATCAGAAACTACGCGGATCGGGGATCCACAACACCCAGACACAGAACAAATACTTGCGCTTTTTTTTCAATGCACAAACATTTGTCCTGTAGCGGGAATCGAACTCGCGACCTCACGCTTCACAGTCGGCTATCCGCCCATTGCGCCACATCGGTCGTCAAAAACAAACATATTCACTCACTCGGAAACTTTAAGATTTACCATGTTAGTATGATAACCTTTTATCCGATATCAAAAGTAGCCTATATGTTAATGTTAAGCTATCTCGATTTCAAATTTCACTCTAATTCGTTGAGTGGTTTCAGAGAAACATAAGCAGGTACATACTCACTTAATCACAAATTTTCGTACATATAAAATTAGTTTGAAGTGAGATTTACCTACTGCCACATTTAACAGTTGTTAAAGAATCCCTGGCTCATAATTTTAAATCAGGTATTTAATCCTGAAGGCTTTATCTTTCTCATTAAAGCTCTAAGTAGCTCAAAGTATTTGGTGTAGAAGTCTCGAATTTAAGCAACGTTTCTAATGAAAGGCAAAAACTTGGTAGGAAAATTGCCTACGGAATTCGGTGCTGCTTATTTGTTCTTGAGATAAGTCTAATTATTATCAATATACTTGTTTATTATGATACAAATATGTTGTTTCTACGCACCGGATAAACTTTTTAGAGAAAGAAAATGAAGATAACTAGAATAAAATGGCGTTGATGGTAGTAGTTGATTGGAAATAGTTAACAGCGCATTATTTGGACTCAGATAGGCACGAGAGACCTCTAAGCTAAGTTTGATCTAAAAAGCACAGTATATAAAGAACAGTAGGTTAGCTAAGGCCCCTCGACGAGTTAATTGCCTACTCTTGCGGTGACGCAAAGGCGGCACGTTCCGTACTGAGTACATGGCCGCGGCCCCGGCCGCCTCCTTTCGTTTATGTGATTGTGTGCGTGAAAAGTGCGTGCGTACACGTTACTCACGCACACATTCAAACCGGCGACGGCCGATTTATATGAAGCTGAACTACTACTCCTTTATGGTAAAAGGAATTGTCATAAAAAGTATTGCCAAGTTTAAATCTAGCCAAGCTGAGTTGGTTTGATGGTATTTTGTTTTGATTTGTTGAGCTTTTTATAAAATATTTTAGAGCAAAAACATTTTGCCCTGAAAGAGTCCAAAATAAATTGTACCTACATTAAAAAAACGACCTTGTTATTCAGATTGCTACTTACTTTTAATATTCGACCTGTTCCGTTTATCTCTTTGCTTCTTAGCGATAAACATAAACACATAAAATTGTGACAGACAATCGAGTTTCGCATACGGTATCAGGATACGGCGAAAAAAACAGTTTTACTGCCTGAGAGGCGAATCAGCTCACAAAATCAAACGAACTGTATAAGTCCATAAGGCACAGTTAGGGAAAAACAGTGGAAGCCCATGAAAACTGTAGCAATAAGACTTACGACTTATGCCGGTAACGTTCCATTCTACGGAATCGTGCCGATTACGTTCCGTTGTACGCGCTAGACGCTCCGTCAGACGCGCGTCACGATTTGATTTACGCCGAGTGGTGCTTACGTAAACACGAAAAACATTTTTACTTCCCGTCCCATAAATAACGTATCTCTTTATTGCGCCAGTTGTGTTTTCTATAGATTTATTCATAGTATGGCAACTCTGGCTTGGCAATTGCCATATGGGAAAACTTTTCTCGCGTCACTGGCGACACATAAAATTCTTGGGTTTGTCAAGGTAGCGACATAAAAGAAAATTAGTTTGAATATTTATCAGCAACGCATTTCGCTTCAGGGTGGGTGGGGTTGGCGACAGTAAAGTAAGTTGACGTTCTGGTTTAATTGAACTAGCGATATGACTTATGACTTGACATGTCTTCTACTAATTTTAAACTCTTTATTTAGGTAGGGTAGCGTTTTACCACAAGTCATCTGATGTTGAGTGATTGAGTGACGATGTGGTTGAAGATGGCGCCACGCTACACCTGGATTGGGAACTGGCTCTCAAATGAGGCTGCCGGAACACACCGATAGGTGCGTGGCGGCTGGCGACAGATCGCGTCACAGGACCAGAAGAGTCTCGAAATTGCTTACCAAAAGCTTCAATAGATTTGTCGTCACATACACACACGCACATACAACACACACACACATACACCACACACACATACACATTTACATACTCACTCCACATGATATCTACGTAGTAGTGAAAAGGGAAGGCACATTGTAAAGTTACAATGGCCATTGTAAAAGTCAGACACGACGCGACCTTCAACGTATTGAAAGGTATTTATATATAATTTTTATTGCTACAATAGACATGCAAATTAATTGAGGATGTTACTGGAAGTCATACCGTTCACTTTGTCGTGTCACGGTAAGTCGAAGCTTACTGTAACGAGGTAGGCCCTATATTGATTTTGTTATACAAGATCATTATGATTGAAAGAATTTATTGCATTCCATAATGTAACAATATATGGTTCATTAGGAGCATTAAGGACCTTGTAGAGCGATGGTGGCCGAACGGTTTAGGCGTGCGACTTACAAGACGCCGACACCGAGTTCGAATCCTCTCGGCCCCGCACCTATGACTTAATAAGTTATGTCCGCATTTGCCATCGCTCAAACCGGTGAAGAAAACATCGTGAGGAAACCGGCATGTCCAAGAACTGCAACATTTAAGGGCATGCGACATCTACCAACCCGCACTGGGCCAGCGTGGGAACGTGAAAGGCTGATAATGATGATGGGCACAACAACAATATGACTATCACTACATAGTTTAAAACAAAATGGCTTCCCGCTGTCTTTCCCTATGTATAACTTAGTTCTTTAAAACACGGATTTTAATGCAGTTCAATAGATAGAGTGATTCAAGAGGAAGGTTTATATGTATGATACACACATATTATAGTACAGACAAGCCGAAATACTAATACTGTCCCCAACGCCGGCGAAACTTCGGAACATATAGTATTTTGTATACATACATGTGACGTCACGAAACTTATGACTCTTGACCTTCCTTGTCACACAATGTCACACTTTTATCCCTCGGCCTTAACTTGTCGCGAAATTTGTGAACGGCCCCAGCAGGCTGACCAGTCGCAAGTCCGATGATCAGATGTCTTGGTTGGTCAATAGTCAATAGTACTTTATTCAATAGGATACATTGTGATCACTTTAAAACGTCAAACTTAAAACTAGCTACGCCTGTTCCAACCTCCTTACGCCGGCAAAAGAACAGGCAAGAAACGCCCGGCAGGTAATTTTTTTGGCGCGATCACATTGACAATTTTATTCTTATTACTAATTGATTGAATTGGAGCAAGTTCACTAAAATCCCAAGTTTTTTATTTGTCATCTAATAGTCCGATATTTTTTAATTAGCTTTACTAATAAAATTTCTCTTGTTTGGTTGTGCAATTGGGATATGGGAACATGAATATTAACGAGTTACTGGATCACAACTAGGGAAACGCTCTACCACAAAACAAAACAAACCTAAAGCAGTATATCTTCAACAATGAACATTTAAGAAACGGCAATGACTCGGCAGCATCTCCAGGCGCCTTGTTAACGTGCCTTGTTTATTAGTTTCGCACTACGAGCTAATACCCCGTTTCACTTTTAAACAAACGACCGGTATTCGCAAGTCATCGAGGAAATTCGCTCGGATCGCCTGCTCGAGTCGCTCGACTTGCGGGAGAGCGAAGCGTAGGGCTGCCAAATAAGCGAAATATATGGCGGAAAAAATGGTGGAGTTGGTGGCTTTCAGTTTATAGAAGGTTAATCTGGACTGATAAAAAGTGATAATGACTTATTGACGTCGACTTGCAACCCATACCGACCCGTTCAGTTTTCGGTAAAAGAACACATTGTGATGAAACCGTAGCTTGATGGTATGGCATTCTCTAGTGATCGCCTAGCTACCACTAGGATCTATCGCCAAGCACGGCGCTGTGTCCCGGGAGCCTCACTTGAGTGCCAGGTTCTAATTCAGGTGTAGGGTGGTTCTACCTTCGACAATGCCGTTGCTAAACATCACGTGACTTGTAGTCAAATTTGGGTAGCATGGTAAGAAGAGTGATATCTCGTCAAAATACTCCTTGGCCAGTCACGTAGTTTAAAGGTCATAAGTGGCAGGGGCACCATTTGAATTTTGCGCCCCTCAAAAACTTATTTTGTAGGAAGTGAAAAAATACATAAATCACTGGCAATCTCTGTTTATTTTCTGTGTGAGTGGGACAAAGATCAACTCGTAAATAGCAGTATATCCAGCGCGACTCTGCAGTGAATTTTTTTAGGTGCCTCTAATCAAATGGAAGTTAGCATAAACTCATGATTTAATTTTGGGTAAGTTTTTAACGTGCCCATGCCTCAGTGGGTTTGTAAGTACGCCCTCTTGAGTTTTGCGCCCCTGCATCTAGCCCTTAGCTACGACTCTGTATAAAGCGTTGACAGTTGCGAAGGGGAATGGTAATAATGAACAATAGATCAAACAAATATCTGCATCTTTAAAAGAGTACAGTGAAAAGATAAAATTGGACGGGTAAAACAATTGGCCTTTTAATAAATGCTTAACGAAAATTGATTCATTAAAGTTAACGCTGCGAGACAGCTACCGTTTTCATATGAGATTTGAGATATTAGATTAGAGTAATATCCCATTATATGTATGACTCTTGCGTATAGTCCTCAGTATCATACGATTTGAGTAAAACTGCATCTAACTTAATTAATCAGGTAAGATGTAATTTGTGTATCAATGATTTTCTTTTATGTAGTTTAAAAATATAACAACCAAGAAACTCTAATAATAAATAAAAAAATTCTATTGCTACTAATATACTAAACCGCGGAAATAGCTATTCTCAAAATATATAAATTATTTTGAAAGATATAAGTTTCATCAAAGTTTAGACAAAGTCTTCTCATATTCCTGACAATTTAATAAAACCTTTGACAACCCTAAAAGTATTCCTTCTTTCGTAATCACGTTAACTCTTCTCGAATAATTATCGATAATATACCCCCTCTTTCTGTCCGGGGTGCTTCGGACCCTTTGAACTGACTTTAATAAACGATTAAAAGTCTAATCGAGAAAGCGCCGGCCCGAGCCTCTTTCGCGTTTGCTTTGAAGAAACATTTGAACCGAGCCTATTTTTATGAAAAGAATAGAACAAATTGAATAAGCTGAGATGAGAGGGTAATTGATGACATTGATGCTGTAAATTTAAATAATTCTTGTTTAAAATTCTTTCTTTACTATTAAATGTGAAATGAAGTGTTTTACTGACGTTAATAGACTTATTTGAATCTTGACACCAGATCGTGAGGTTCTCTATAGGAACGTAGGTTAATATCCTACCGACTGCGCCAATTAACCTGATGTTAAGTGATGGTTAAAGATGGTCTCTCAAGTGAAGCTGCTGGAACACACCGTAGTGGCTTAGCAACAAATTCTTAACTCGAGCGTGGTAATTAGCCAGGCGAGCACTAGAAAATGTTCTACAACCACGCTATGATTTTATCATGAACGCACCAAATTATTCAACACTGTCTACTAACACAAAAAAATGCCTGTGCCTATTAAGGTATTATTGACTAGCAATGCTCCCCGGCTTGGCACGGGTATGCACAACACAATCAAACCTAGCCCTAACCTAGCCTATTGAAAGAAGTTTCAAAATCGGATGAGTAGTTCCGGAGATTACAACGAACTTGACCTCTTTATAGTGTCTGTATAGATAAGTCCGTTGCGGTCAAGTAGTTAAGGACACAACACAAAGGGTGCTAATGCTAATACTTATTAAACCATAACCATCCTTTTGGCTACGCCGTATTCGGGTAAATAGGGTAATAATGCTGCGGTGTAAGCCCTGAGCGAGATTAGGACGTAATTCAAGCGTTATTATTGTACTCGTAATAACATTGAAGCTTACAACAATATTCTAGACGGTCGCCATTTTCATTCATTAAATCAAATTGTTTTGCTCGCAGTCTGTGATTATGTGAGACGAAGTTCAATCGACTAATGTCAGATTCTGGATTATGTCAGATGAGTGTAAAATAGCCAGATTTTGTGAATGTCAGATCTTCGGCCTTCAATGTCGCACAGATTCTTTAAACGTCATATTCTATATACATTACAGTTTATATTATACATATATTTTTTTTTTTGTAATAAGACACATAAAATCCAATTTACACTAAAATCAGTACAGCTTCTAGTAGTTAGTCAAATATCTTTATAAAACGTTTTAAAAAAAAATCTGACATTCAGAGAATTATTGTAATTTCACTGAAAGCATCGTCCTACAATCCATTACAGAGTTGCACACTACTGCGTGGTGGCTAAATAACTAGTAATTATAGAGTTGAAGTCTTCCACGTTATTATTCCCTATGTCGTTTGATAGTCTCAGAAATTTACCCTCACTCTATTTTTTTTGTATTGTTACAGGTAAGCCTTTGACCACAATCTTACCATATGGTAAGTGATGACGGGCGAAGATGGAGCAAGCATCTATTCTACAAAAGCGCTTTCGCTTATACCTCGCACCACACAGCTAGATGGGCCGGTAATCAGTCGCAGCTATCGCCCAACTCTCGAACTCTCTGCAGGCGATTACAATCAATTATTTACACGCGGCACTGGTCCCAACTGCTGCTAGTGTGTGCGCGACCTTACAACAGCCGAAACACATTAGTGAAACGGGTATAATGTCTGATGCAATGACGTAGAAAGACTCTTCACTACAGCTTCGTACGCAAGCGTGTTCATTCGGAATTTCAGATAAAGACGCATCGGCCTGTTACATTCTCACTGCTGAGATACAGGGCTTCTCCCAGGGAGAGAGTATGAGCTGTGTAATCTACTACGAAGGTAACCGACATAGCCTATAGGATCAGCAAGCTGAAGTGGCAATGGGCTGGACATATTAGCCGAAGAACCGATAATCGTTGGGGCAAACGTGTTCTTGAATGGAGACCGCGGCTCGGCAAACGTAGTGTAGGACGCCCTCCGGCTAGGTAGAGCGACGACATACGCAAAATGGCTGGCAGTGGTTGGATGAGAGAAGCCGAAGATCGGGCTCGATGGCGTACCTAGCGTGGCCTAGTGCGGGTCGTCATCAGCCTGTTACCTTCCCACTGTTGGCACAGACCTTTTGTCAGGGAGATAGTATGGGCTGTGATCTACCACGCTGCCTAGTGCGGGTTGGTAGATGTCGCAAGGCCTTGAATATTTTGGTTCTTGATTCATGCTAGTGCAAGGCAATGTTTTAATGAAATTACAAAACGTAAAGAGATATTAACATCTAATTAATATCTCAGCGCAGAGCGCAGTGCGTTGCCGCGCAGGATTTTAAAGTGATGAAGTTCAAAGTTCTTGGTAGCAAAGCTTACCTTTAGGCGAGCGACTTGCTCGGTCTCAACAGTCATTGTTACATTTAAATATAATATTTAGAAATGTACAGATCGATAGTAGAAATATTTAGATAGATCAAGTGTTACTTGAAATCATATTTCGTCGGTTCAGTTCACCAATATAAAATTCTGAAAATGTCTCGCTCAGTTGCATAAAAAAATCTGTTTGGACAAACGTTGCTTTGATAAAATTTCACTTTGATATTTGGCACTTTGTGCACTTAGATCGTTTTCTTCATTATTCAAGCAGTTAAAGAGAGATGTCGGAAGAGACAGAGTTTGCACTTAACGCCACGTTGTTTAGTCAATTGACATCCAGGGGGTCTGAAATTTGATTCCTGCTACGGGATTAAGAATTGTGCTAAGAAAAAAGAGCACATGTGTTTGTTTAGTGTTTGTGTATTGTGAATGACACACACATACAGTACAGTGTTAAGCGTTTTAAAAACGTGTACGGTTTTAAAGTTACTTACGAGGTACAAACTTAAATTCTAGAGATAATGTTCCTCCATAACTATCCAGTTTTTATGCTCCATTATAAGCGAGCGCCACTTCATTTTCACTCAAATTTGAATGCCACCCCATTCTAACCAATTGCCTTGTAAACTGCAAAACTGTCGAAAGTTCCCTCGACCACTGCCAGGTCGTGACTTACGCCGCTTTCGGCTCGGCTGCAAAGACTCGTCGCATTATCGTTAACTCGTCGGTACTGAGCTAGCTGGGTACAACAGTAAAAGTGGATGGTACTAGTTAGCTGATACACTGTACAGTAAGTAAGTAAGAAACTAGTACCGATTGCATATTTCACCGGAATCGTTTATCTATGACCGCTTTAGCAGTTGGAATGCTTTAAGTTTAGCATAAGATATTACACGCGTGAACGTGATTTACAGAGTTTGTCTCAACAAAAGTTTGATAAATGTATACTTGGAAGATTAAAGTCGAGATAGTAGACAACATAATGATAAATAACATATTGTTGATAATACTTTTAACGTGATGAAACCTTAGCTTGATGGTAGGAAATGTTCTAGTGCCCGCCTGACTAGCTACCACCGTCAGACACCAAAAGAGATACCTAAGTCCTCGGAAACATACACAAACATACCTATAATACAGAAGGCCAGCTTTCTTGCCCTAGTTATAACAGGGTATTTAAAATCAAGTTCGGCTTAGCGAGCCACATTAGGTCTCACGGTAGAAAGTTATAGCTTTTAGGGTCGCGCTTATCGAAATCCATGAGGAGAAATATATATGTCACAGTCAACTTAAGAATCTGTTCTGGTCTCCAGCAGCCTTAAGCTTAGACGCAGCATGACCCTCGTCCACAGCGTCGCTTAATATCAGTCGACTTATAAAGAAGAAAAACAAAAACCATTCACACTTGCCTCGTTGAATTGAATGCTACACCAGCTATATCGAAAACTCTCGACTACTATTACACGACCGCTTAATAGTATTTATAGCAACTCCAATTGTTACCAATAAGGAAGAAAGGAGAACACAAAGAGCACACTAAACAACACGCATTCCAATAAAGATATTTTCCCAATAAAACACATCAATACCCGATATTAAGACATTGTTAAAGATAGAAATACCTCCGAGCGGGTAAGATATCGTGTGCGGGGGCGTCCTTTTATAGTTCCACCCGAGTAGTCGCGTAGTCTCCGGATTGTTCTCGGGAATTCCGCAAATTGCTGCGTCGAGACGTATAGCCTGATGTTGGACAGCACACATTCGTGCTATATCGGAAGACCTTCGACTGTTGCATGTTGCATCCAACCAATAATAAACGTAACTGTTCGTCCGAAAACACGGGTACTCATTTTCACGTCTTACAAGGTAACATTTGACCTCAAATCACTTGCAGTTGTGACGATGATGTGGTCGAAGGTGGTACCACGCTACTCTAGATTAGGAACTGGCTCTCAAGTAAGGCTGCCTAAACACACCAACAGATTCGTGGTAGCTAGCCAGGCGAGCAGTAGATAATGTTCATGGTGTTGATGACTAGAGAATACCCCAACAGCAAGGTATGGTTTCATCACAATGTTTTCCATCACCCAAAGCTCTAGCTCATCGCAGAATTCGAACTCGCATAAACGAAATTGTGTCATAAATATCCCTGTATCAGAAAAACTGTCATATCGCGTTGAGGAAGCAACTCAAGCAACCGATGAAAAACAATGTGGTACAAAGATCAACATCGCAGCATATAAATAAGCTTATAAGTTAAATTAGCATGTACATGCCACATGTTCCGTCGAGTCCGCATTAACCCGGTCGATCGCATCGTGTCTGTTCTCCGCTATCGGTGCATAAATGGGATAGGCTCTTGGCATGAACTTCCAAAAGTTCCCGAACTTAAATGGTCGTGATTATACCGACTACGCCTTGCATATTTAGCAGCGGATTTGGTTTCGGCTTAGCGAACTTTCGGTTCTTAGTTTTCGTCATGTTTATGAGCATTTTAAACTGAATGTTTAAGTAACATAAGACTTTAAAGTACTCGTATCTTTTAGACTTTAACAATGGTTTGTAGACAGTGGGCCTGGGCTTTTAAGGCAAAGACAGACTGAGTTCATGCACGCAACCTGTGCAATGTATTATGACATCTGGAAGATACATACATATCATATGTAACGCGACGTCGATCTGCGAAGTCCAGATTGGCGTGTAGGTGGTGGAGATGACAGTACTCAATCCCACGCGTAATACTATACTAGTGTGTTTCTAAAACTCACGTTAACGACATGTCAATGGGCACGATGTACTTGAAGTACCTTCCTTGAAATCAAAACGGCGGCGTCTGATTACATATATACGTTCACAACGATGCATTCGATGCATACTTGGGGCCAGTCTCTTTACCTTTAAGGTATCAAATTGGCGCAATTTTCTCTTCTCCCTCCTAACCCTGTATAAAACCTTAAAGCATCTCCAAAGAAGGTGCAAAAGCAAAAGAATAAAGGGGTTGCAAAGCAGCCGCTCCTGCGAGCCGTAATGTGTTGCAAAGAGTCGCTTTGTGACGAGCACAATTCTTTTCAAAGGTATGCATTTCCTCTGAAATATTTATGGATACATCTGCCGAGATTGTGTCTTACGGTTGCTGCTTTACAATTGAAACTGCTGGGTTATTTACATTTTATTTCAGTGCAGCAAGTGTAGCGTAGAATTAGGTGTCTTGCTCTTAACCCTCTTAAGAATGTGAGCGTTTCTAATCTCGAGTGCTTACACTGAAATGTTAGACTGCATTTGTTACTTTCTGAGAGTACAGCTACACAACTATACATAAATATAAGACGCCTGGTTTCCGTTAGCTTATAAAGAACGTGCATTGACTTTCAACAATTGAAATAATCAGCTTTCGTTCATCTTTGCCAACGTTCCACTCATCCAAATCGATTCGCCAATCCCCTTGCTCTTGAAAAGTGTCAGCAAATACATTAATATGCGTATTCTGCGTGCCTGTCACCGGCTCGAAGGACCACTTAAATCCAAAATCACGGGACAGCTGAGCAATTGTGTCCATTGGACATTTATGGGGCAATTTATATTTACGCCGGGACAAAGGGAACCCCCTCTTCAGCCCATATACTCGTGGAGTCCGACCATTATATCTTGCGGCTGTGGTCCTTTTTGATTCTTTTCTTTATTCAGTTTCATTATATTTTTCTTTGTATTATACGAGTATACTAGCATATGAGCACAAATGGTTAAAAACTTGTATATTCTTCCTTCAAAGTATTATATTAGTTTGAAAACGTGTGTAAATATTTAAGTGCCAGTGGTTGCATAATATATGTTTTTTTTTTTACTATTTACAGGGTAGCGTTTGACCACAAGTCACCTGATGTTAAGTGACGATGTGGCCGAGGATGGCGCCACGCTACACCTGGACTGGGAACTGGCTCTCAAGTGAGGCTGCCGGAACACACCGATAGGTGATATGTTTGTAAGTTTGGAAGTCTGCACCGATTTTGAACATTATTTTATCGTTTGCTACAGTACTTATCTGTGAGTGCCAATCTCCACGTGAGAGAAACTGCGGCAAACATCTAGTGCAGGATGTAGGCACGATGCCTTCAAAATCATTTTGCAAAAGAACATAAAATTCCTACTTTAATATCACTTCCAAACCGAATATTCCGAATTTTGAAAGGAAAACCGAAGTTTAATAAACTTGTGTCACAAAAGCTTTACGTTGTACCCTTAGAAAATAACATTGTTATCTTACCGGGCGGGGGGTGAAAATATCGATTTTATTATTGAAATAAAACGACCCTAAAGTTGCAAAAACCATTTACCAAAATGTAAAGATGCTGGACATCGTTGCATTACACCACCGGCTTAATCGTCCATAGTAAAGAGGAGAGTCGCCATGGATTCTTGCTTTATTAAGACTTGGAATTGCATCTGTCAACTTTATTTTTCTTTTCTCTCTTTCATTTTCTTTTCTTTCTTTCATTTTCTTTTCTTTCGTTCTTTTCTTTCTTTCTCATTTGATGTGTGTGGTATTGCCACTGTTATGATGATCCTTAATTTTAGGACATAAATAACAGCCAATTTAAGAAACTCTTTTGAAATCTAATTTAGGATCAAAGATCTTTAAGTCCGGTATTGTAATTGATTTATTTTATATTAGCTTGTACATTTAACACTCTAATTAAAATTTATATTCCATCATCATCATCAGCTGGAAGAAGACCACAGCTGAACATAGGCCTCCCTCCCCCTTTGAACTTCACCATGAACGGCTATTAGCCATTTTTTGCATCCATCGGCTCTCTGCGACCAAATGTATATTTAATGATTTGTAACATCATGCGTGCGTTTCTGTTTTTTTGTAAGCTAATGCTTCAAAAGCACCATATAACGAAGTACTCACAGCTCCATCATTACGCAAGTTTGTAAGTTACGACTACACTTCCATTCCATAACCGTAAAAAGTACATTAAAAATTAGGCAAATAAACAGAAACGTCGCCATACCTACCGGCACCGCCTATACGTCATCCCTGGTATATTTAATGGCATTTTTTACGCATCCGCTGCAGGAATGTCCGGATTTCTTCTTCTGAATTTTTCATAATGGAGATCCTACTAGGGACGGCTGGCTAGGGCCCCGTACCCCGGGTGTGAATATTTGGCCGTACATAAAGTTTGCCGGTACAGTTTGGGCGACGTTTTCGGGCGCATTAGACCGATGGCTATAAAAGTTTATTTACGAGCCGGGTATGAATGTGCACCCTTTTTATTATGTTAATTCTGTGGCTCGGCTCGAGCGGTGCTGTATTGTCGCGGCTTATTTATGACCTGTGTCGGCGGCCGGAATTAAGAGCTGACAGAGATGCTCTCTGCTCGCCTGGGGTACCGACTGGGGTTCGAATAGTTTGGGATGTTAGCTGTTTGAATTACTAATTAACGAGCCCGCGTGCCTTAATCGACGCGGTGATTTGGACTTTCAATGAGCTACTTTCGGAGGGAGCTTCCTGAAAATTATCACAGATGGCGCTGGATAACGGACAGATGTAAAATAGTTGGTTAAAGTTAAGAATCTGTCGCCGATTTCTTAAGTGAAACTGGCGGAATACACCAATATGTGCTTCATTCCAGGTGTAGCTTGACGCCACCTTCGACCACATCGTCACCTAACATCAGGTGACTTGTTGTCAAATATTACCCTGTGAGGGAAAAAAAGAAACATATTTTTTTTTCATAAATAACTAGTTTCTTTTATATGCAACTCAGTAACGAGGCGAGCTAGTTACGACCCGATCGTAAGCGTCACGCTTGCCTATTACAGTTCCGTGTCACCCAGAATTTGGGAGTTCAGTTCAATATCCTGTGATTTCACTGGAAACATTGCCCATCAATTTAAAGCACAGTAATGTTTGGCACACTACCGCATAACGGTTAAATAACTGGCAAAGGCGATAAGGTCCACGACAAAAGTCGCTGAACAAATTTTTCGATTTTCTTTATCTTTAACATTAACTTTCGACCAAATCATCGCCTAAAATCAGGTGTGTTGTATTGTGGTCAAACGCTACATTGTAACTTGAGATACGCATTTGGAAAATCCAGTATGATCAGCGACCTTTGTCACTGCTTCTATTTCCCGAGGCAGACCCAGCCAAAGTGTCCTACCGCTACCGACCATCCTAATCGGTCCTGCAGTAGTTCCCTACCAGCATACGCCTTTGTTTACCGACACACGATACAAACAAACGTTCCCGGCCCCCATCGCTATTCATCAATGGAATTGCGTTCCGTCCGCGTGTGCTGCACAAAAACTCACGTCGAAATATCTGACGTTGTTATTATGAAAGAGATTTACACGACAGATTGGGGAATGGCTGCGAGGGACAAAAAGCGAAGTGAGTGGAGAAAGGTATCGTCATTATGCTTCGTATATGTACGACACCTCGACTGTGTAGTCACGTCTGTCAACATGAATGGATAAAGTAATTTGGCTCGGCAACTTTAGAAATTTAACCAAAATACTTGCAATAGAAATCGACCAGCTGTCAAAAGTTATTCAAATAGGTCTAGCCGTTTTTGAGTTTTGACACTAACGAGCTAGTCCAGGTCAGTCCAGACCAGGTGTAGCGTGGCGCCATCTTCGACCACGTCGTCACTTAACATCAGGTGACTTGTGATCAAACGCTACACACTGTTAGTAAAAAAAAAACGAACAACCATTCATTTTTCTATGTTAGAAACAGAACATATTTTTCTGTACTATTCTTAGATATGAATGGTATACATATAGTACGAAGCACGTTGCTGTAAGTACAGTCAACGACAAAAGTCGCTGAACAATAACACTTTTTCCGATTGCCCCCTTAATCTTAAACACCAACCTTTGATCACATCATCACTTAAAATCAAGTGTGTTATGTTGTGGTCAAAACGCTACCTCGTAAAAAGTATAAAAACCCAAGTATTACTGATCTAACACACATTTTGAAAATCTAGTATGTTCAGCTACTTTTGTGGCTGACTGTACAAGACTATCAGTCATACTACGAAACCCAACGCCGATTCCATGCCAAGCCATTTCGTCTACAAATCTCAACTCATTAATCATCCACAAACAGTGTTAACACTAAGCACGTCATATTTCTTCGGCCTGCAATAAACCACTGATGAGTGCCATCCACTTCCGCCTTCGAGGCTTGTGCCAAAGCAGAAATGGAGGCTAAACATGAGAATAAAACCTCGCATTCATGCACGCTGCATTGTGCACATCCAAGACGATATATCTCAAAGGCAATCAGTTGCATTTTATTGCTGATCAACAAGTGCTTCACATTGGAGCTTTCTGCGCATTGTGAGCGATATCGACGGTAGCGAAAGAGGCACTTACGAAAAAGACCATTTCAAAAAGTCGTTTTGTACGCGAGCCAGTGTTGCCAATGAACATTTTTAGCCGGCCGTGTAATTAGGTAAAAAAGTCGTGTTTATATGAACAAAGACCAACGGTGAAAAATCCTTAAAACAGCGCCATTTGGCTAATGTTTGCAAATTTTCTTTATTTCTTTAAAAAATAAGTAACAATTTACATTTCATTTAAACTTGTTATTCCCGGTAAAAATATCGAATATTTTCTATAAATTATTCTTTCTTCGTTCTTTTTCTTGTTTCAATTTTTAGGTACATTAAGCATACCAACCGATAAATTAATTAACTATAGCATAGTTTGCGAGAAGCCGTACAATCTGCTACGGCCACAGAGTTGCAGCCGTAGGCCGTGTATTTTGCGATTTTTTGGCCTGAAAGCCGTAGAAGACGGTAATTGCCGTAGCATTGGCAACACTGACGCGAGCGATTATCACCCCAACAACGTTAGGTGGAATTGCAGTTACATTATGCACTTTATAGGTGCTCCAGACTCAGCCTTAAGGGTGTAAACTGCGTCCGCGTTGCAGGAAACGAATTGGGGCTTATCTGTGATCTCACTTCTGGACTTACAGTTATCTTAATAAGATCGGAAAGAATGTCCGTCTGAGGAATTCTATCTAAGTGTTTACGAGGGGTATGTGGAGTATTTGAGTTTCCAGTAACGGGGTAATCTGGCTTTTTTTTAAGCTTTGGTGGTATAGAAAAGTGAGAAAAAATCAAATGAAGGCCTGATACTGATTTTGAATGGATCTGCTGATGTGTACCAAATTTTAAAACTGCAAATGTTTGGTTCGATTTCAAGCGTATGTGAGAGAGAATTGTTTCCGTAATTCTTCAAACAACACTTTTAGATCAACATACCTATCGATCTTTCCTTTTATGTTGTTCTGTGTTGTTGTGGTGAATATCTAGTATCTATCTAGTTAAGGTGTACGGCCAACAACAAAAACTACTGAACAAATAAATACGAGACTTAAGAAAATTAGCAACAAACCCATTGACCGGATCATTTACATCTCTATTTCTTTAAGGGTATCTTTTGACCACAAATCGTCTAATGTTAACGACATAATTGACGATGTGGTCGAAGGTGGCGCCGCACTAGACCTGGATTAGGAACTTGGTCTCAAGCATTCTCTCGTAGGTGCAACAAAACACGGGATAGTGAGTCGAAGCTAGTGAACAATGTGAGCGCCGGGCGTCACCTCCCTCCCCTGGGTTACCGCGTCAAATCAGCCCCCGGTTCATTGTTTCGTCACATTGCAAAGCTGCGCTCCAGCGGAAGTAATGCTTAATCCTCTTAAGTCGGCGCTGAGACGTGACGGGGCTGCCATTGAGAGCTGCCATGTAACGAGCTACCGGCAAACGGTGAACGTAGGGAGAGGAAAAACTATCGATAAAAGTGTCGATATCGATTTTCTATCGATAAAGCCCGAAATAGTCGATGTTTGCGAGGTAGGGTTAGGAAGAGATAGAGATGGCATGGCTGGTAGTCTAGAATGACACTCAGGTGTTGATTTGCTTGAGTAACGATTAAGTGACAGATTTGTATGAACTGACAGCATCAAATCAATACTCAAGTAGGTACTGATTATCGCTTAATAGCAGAGATAGTAATATTACAGCAATTAGATAGTACAGTGTTGGAGTAACAAAATAATACTCTTATCGGGTCGTGATAATCTGTCACCAATCGGTGTGTTCCTGCAATCCCACTTGAGAGCCAGTTCTCAATCCAGGTAAAGCGTAGGTAATGCCACCTTTTAACACATAATCACTTAGCATCTGTTGACTTATGCGCTACACTGTAAGAAAAAAGGGGAAGCGGCGGAGCTCATCTCGTTAGTGTATGTGTACGAGTATCGATGTATCGATATATCGACTCTCGAGCCCACACGCGACGCCTCACCTCTACCGCCACACAGTTTTCCAGTTCAAAGAGCCAGAATAGAATTTAGTTACATATTTTCTGTTTAGTAAAACGAGAATTGCCTCGAGCCATGGGATCGTGAGCATTATTCTTTATCGAACTTGATTATTACGGGTACGTTGGTCGGCTCGTAATTGAATTTGTATTAAAATTGAACTAGCCGAGCGTAGTTCGGAATAATTCGGATGTAGGGAACGGGGATAAAGTAAGGAGTTTATGGTTGCGGCGTTTCCAGATGCCGAGTATGGGTTGAGGGCAGGGATGTTGAGGGCAGGGATGTTCGGTTCCGCTTCCGAAAAGTCGGAACTTCCGATTGATATTGCACCTCCGACTTCGACTTCGGTTCCTATGCTTTCCAGCCGGAGGTTATATGGGATGTCTGAAATGATTATGTGTAAATTATTTACTAAGAAATTAGAAATTGAAGAGGCGGATTAATATTTTATTTATTTAGAACTAGCACGTCTTTCTTCCGCCTCCAACTTCGGTTCCGGTTCTGACTCCGACAAACCAAATTTAAAACCTCCAAATCCGACTTCGGGTCCGATAATATCACCATCGCTACATCCCCTGCTGAGGGTAGTTTGAGAATGTGCGTTACTTGAGAGGTTTCGTAGTTAGCGGTGGGCACGTGTAACGGGCTTGAAATGAGACGCTATGTTTCCAATTTATGTGCGGTATATTTTACGGTTTGCGTCGAGTGGCGGTAGTTGGACGAGAAGAGCTGAAGACCGGGCTCAGTGATGTACCTTGCTAGAGGCATATGTCTAACAGTGGACTGATACAGGTTTGATATTGAAGAAAAAAATATTTTTTTACAATCCTACTTATATTAACGTGAAAGTTTGTGAGTATGGATGCATGGAAGTTTGTTACTCTTTCACGCAAAAACTACTAAACGGATTTGAGTGAAATTTGGGATGGAGATGGCTTACACCCTGGATTAAAACATAGGCTACTTTTTATCCCGGAATAAGGTTCCTACGGGATAACGTAAGGCGGAGCTAGTTGTCTCAAAAACAAACACAAACTTTCGCATTTTTAATATTAGCAGGAGAAGGATTTTTTTTATTTTTTTTTTTGTATGTTTTATTATACAATTGTCCCCGGACACGAGTCCGAAACATTTTGCATCTGCGAAAACATTTTTTTGCGTAATTAGCTGCAACTATTGAAATTGCATCTAATTACGCAAAGGTTTGCTCTATTTTCTTTGTGTGAGCAATATAAATATAAAATATATGCTCAGTCAGTTAGTGGGGTCAATAAACTAATCTACGGTCTTATACTCTAAAGAACAATATAAACAGGCTTCAAGGTGGCCTCAATATACATTCCCTTTTTTTTTCATTTTCTTTCTCTTGTTTTTCATAAGATTTCGTCTGTTTTTTTTTCAATTTACATTTTTACATTTCCCGGGACGTAGGAGTAGGATTAGTAGAATAGGAAGTAGGATAGGATAGGATAGTATAGAATGATATGATACAGCCTTATTTCAGCATGATCTATTCACTAGGGAAACCCCACATTTCCTTCCTTATGAATAACTTTCATCACAGAATATAAAGTCAACAATTACGTCTCACGTGCGTGCGGCTCGCATTAATCATTTTGTTGCGCACATGACTTCGGCGGGACAAATTGTCAGGGCTGGCACATCGCTGTTTTATCGCGCCAGCGCTGCTCGGCGTACGGATGATGGCTGGCCGTTATTCCGTGTAATTACGGGATAGGGACTGACGCGGTGCAAAGAAAGGGGGATACAATGTATCCTGGCTGAGGTATGATATGAAAGGTATGAAAGGAAAAGTTTTCATTATTCGTGTCAATATATATCCTACTAATACATATTATAAACGTGAAAGTTTCTAAGCATTGATATACATATAGATGTTTGTCACTCTTTCGCGCAAAAACTAGTTATCAAATCTGTATGAAATTTGGAATATAGATAGATAGCTTATAACTTATAACGCTGAATTAAAAAATAGGCTACTTTTAATCCCGGAAAAAGGTTCCTACGGGATAACGGGAAGACGCGGATGAAACCGCAGAGCGCAGCTAGCTTTCATGAGATTTTGTACAAAACCTTTTTTATTTCATTTTACAGGTTAGAGTTTTACGAGTCACCTGATGTTAAGTGACGAAGTCGAGAGTGGTGTCACTAGTTTCCAATCGCTGAGGAACCCTACCGTTCCATTCGATACCGTTCGCTTGTATCCAGTATTATCAGGTAATCCAAATACCTGTTCCTTATATCGGTCGTTATTGAAACCATACTCTGTGCATTCCGCTATGGTTTTTGTGAGTATACAATTATGTTATTTTATTTGTGGGCTCCATGCAGAGTTGATGGCTGGTCGTTACTTGAAGTATAATTACTCAGCTGTGCGGGGACCGATCCGGTGATGACAGAGACCTATGAGATCGCAGGGGTGTCACTTAGGTTTTTTTTTCAGCTACGAAATTTTTTAATTCATTTTTTGTCTCGCGTGGTTTGAGATTACGGTATTTTGTTAATGTAAACGAAATGTTTTTGTGTAGTTAATTCCTCATTTATATGTCTATGTACTGTTTTCGAGTACTCGCCTGGCTAGCTACCACCCTCTCGTTAAGAATCTGTCGCCAAGCACCTATCGGTGTGTTCCGGCAGCCTCACCTGAGAGCCAGTTCCGAGTCCAGGTGTAGCGTGGCGCCATCATCGACCACATCGTCACTTAACATCAGGTGACGTGAGGTCAAACGCTACCCTGTAAATAGTAAAAAAAAAAAACATGACAAACGTAAAAAAAACATTTAGACAGCCCTAGCGGTGTCCGAGCGTCCGGCGCCGGCGATCGATGGCGCGCGATCGCCGCTCGCCGCTCGGCGCGTCGCGTCACAACCGTAACTCACAACCGGTGTAATTGCGGATGTGGACGAACTAATGACCTACCGCCGCGCTTAATGGTCCGTGCCCGTTTCATTGCCCGCCGCTCTCCCCTCGCTACCCACCGATGGCAAAATTTTAATCCGAAAAAGTACGCCGGCAAAATTTTCTACAGAATCCTCACTCGACTTAGGCCCATTTGCACCACCGCACCGTGTTCTGCAAGCCAGCCTTAGGCTGACACAACACGTTAATGCCCGAAATTAATAATCGCTCCTGATCCGTTATCCGCGGTTTTGGATCGATATGCCATGTCATAATATGTCATTTTAGAAGTAATACGTCAAGCCCTAGTACTAAAATGACATATTATGACATTGTATATCGATCCAAAACCGCAAATAACAGATGAGGGTCGATTATTAATTTCGGGCGTAAACCCTGTTTATATCTGGGTTTATCTAAGTTTGACAAGTAAATTTCGTTAAATTGAGATTTAAGGTGTTGCAAGTGGGCCAAAAAAATAAAAGTGGGTTTTAAGGGCGATGCCTCAATGATATTTGCGAATTGACCTCTATTTCTCTCGTACGACCGCCGCCTATCGCTGAATAGACGTACTTAATTTTTTCATTTGCAAATCGTTTGAGAAACATAAAAAAATCTATAACTGACATAAAAAAATCTAAAAAAAAAATCTTTCTTTTCGTAATGTGTATAAGATGAACAGTTCTCTCAATTTTTGACTATTTATTACAATTAGGTAGGAGGACTTATTTTTTTTTTACAGGCGCTACATGATTTTTACAATTATTAATAAACTACGTTTAATCATCTTGAACATGATAAGTTTTATACAATTTTTTTCATACAAATATTTGAAGGAAAACGTCTATATTCATCTCTCAATGCAATGATTTTTAGTGTGTCTGATCTTACATATCTCCTTAATCCGAAGAAGTACACCGGCAAATTTTCTACAGAATCCTCACTCGACTTAAGTGCCTCGGAATTTTCTCACATAATGGACCTTAAACAGCTTTTAGGGGATCGTTTAGTGCTTCATTCGTCGGCGGCGTTAACGATGTAGAAACGATAAGTTTTAGACGAGGAATAAACACGATACGCCGTCATTTTCTCGGCGATATGAGCGTAGCAGGCTGCACCGGAAATGGTAACTCGTAAGTAGCGTATCGGCGGTATCTTAAAAATTGCGCATTCTAAAATTTGATTTCTACGCGGAACGAGTTCGGGTGATACAGAGATTGCGCGGAAATGTCGCGACGTACACACACATGCGCGCGTTAAAGTTCTCTTAAACGTGACGATATTATAATCAAGTAGAAACTGACTTATCTCGTATATACCTAACTAACAATCCCCGCGGTTTCACCCGCGTGGGCTACAGTTTCCCATTTTACCGGGTTGAATTTCAAAAAATCCTTTCTTAGGATATCCCTACGCATCAAGACAAATATACTGTACAAATTTCAAGTTTCTACGACCAGCGGTTTAGGCTGTGCATTGATATCAGACAGTCAGGTAATAATCGATCCTGATCCGTTATCCGTGGTTTTGGATCGATATGTCATGTCATAATATGTCATTTTAGTAGTAATCTGTCAAGCCCTAGTACTAAAATGACATATTATGACATGACATATCGATCCAAAACCACGGATAACGGATCGGATCGATTATTAATTTCGGGCAATATATATACGGCCGGTTTCAAAAACCGATCTATCCACTATTTGCCCTACTGGAGATGGAAATTTGACATAAGCTCCATAGAAGTAATGTCAAATTTATGTCAAACCGTGGATAGATCGGTTATTGAAACTGGCCGTTAGTGACGCGAAGAACAAGTCGCTCGCCTGATTAACGCTTGCCAATACAGTTCAGTGACACCTAGAATTTTGAAGTTCAAAAGTACCCTAATAGGTTTTGATTCCCTTGAAAAATTGCAAAATATGCGACTTATACGATCATATCTTTTAAACGCGTTAACTTAGATACTAGTTTGATTCACAGCTGAAAGAGACTGTAGACCCAAGCATTTGATATCCATTTCAACATGATACCTCTACGCGTTCTGGAGATAAAGGGTCTTGACAGACAGACAGTCTTTTGCCGGCGTAAGGGGGTAGGAACAGGCGTAGTTCGTTCTAAATTTGACGTTTTAAAGTGATCACAATTTATTAAATAAAAAACTTTTGTCTTTGATAGACGGAAAGTTCTAACAAATAATAAATAGACAATAGACAATAGACATTTCATTCACAATAGACATGTCTATTGTCTATTGTCTACAAATAATAAATATTGGTAGCAAGACCGAAATTCTTGTTTACCATGTACTGTTAGGTATATAAGGTCAGTGCCGGATTAACCACGTAGTAAGAATAGCAATTGCTACGGGCCCCGCGTGAAAGGGGGCCCTACCCCCGCGTAACACTTATCTCTACCTGAGCGTAACTTATTGACTGAAACTTATTAAGATATTATGGTATATTGAATTTATTTGATATCATAAAAACGTGAAATGTGACAACGTTCCTGCTAAGACAATCCACGTCAGACAATCGGTAACCCACAGCAGATTAAGGGCTCTTTGAAAGTGTTTGCTACGGGCCCCGCCCTTGCTGAATCCGGCACTGTATAAGGTGGTATAGAACACGCCAGCAGTAGTCCTGGAGATCATCCGTCGTGTCGTGAGCAACATGCCCGGTTGGAGTGCCGTTCACAACACATGTCTGGGCGGCCACTTACCGCCCTCCGACGCTTGCCCCGGTATCGAACGCAGTAAATGACCCGGGGGTTGCTTACTGGCGGTTTTTTTTCAATGGAAAAGAATGAAAGAAAGAATATATGTGTATTAGCAACATCAACACTCATGGTACACAATAATAATTCAAATGAAATGATCTCTTTTCATGTACACAAAAAATGTCAGCGTCGCAATTGGGGCAAATCGGCCTCAACTCATCATAATGCTGGTTATTAAACCAGCATTGGTCTTCCGTTGGAACCGTTTGGTGACGCGACGTCACCAGAGACACCAACAGTACTGAACATCAGATTAATCAGAATAATCATTAATGTTTGTAGAAGGTGCATATTTTGAAGAAGTTTGCAAGGTGTGCAATGAACCACAGGGCCTAAGTTATCCAGATGTAGTGTGGCGCCACATCTTCACTTAACATCAGGTGACTTGTAATCAAAAGCTACCCTGTAAAGGCTTTTCCGTGAAGCGAAGTTACAACTAGGATACCTCAAAAGAAAAGGGTGTTGAAGATGTCCATTAATTGACCACTTACCACTAGGCGAAACGTCAGATTGCTTGTCACCCTTTTGACATAAGAAAACTTTATTGTGAAATTCTTACTATCGAAACTTTATTTGATTTACTTCACATCCCGCAAGAACTAATGGGACTTGTTTGATAAAGCAAAAAGTGAAAACATTACATGGAAAAAAGTCTCAGTGAAAAAGATACCTCGCTGATTATAATGTATGCTCCAAAATTCACCCCCTGTTTTTTCGCTGGCAGGCTTGTAAACAAGGTTCACATCCGATTCTTAGACGGTGCGATTATTTCTAAAGCGTTTCTCGATAATGGTGTTTACTCGCGATCTGATGGAATATCAAAGGCGAAGCTTCGCTGTCAATGGCATCGCTTTGTTGTGTCTATTAAAGCTAAATCAATTTAATAGATGCAAGAGGCAGAACGGATGGGTAGGGCAAAATCGCGACGAGAAAAAGATTAAACTAATGTGTGTATTATATGTTTTTATCCGTTTATTAAACTCGGCTGTAGAGCTCTATATTTTACGTGTTTTTAAATAGAAAACGAGATGCGGCTGTTATCGCTTTTGTGAATATAATATGTTTCGGCTCGAAGGACCAAATTGTTCACTAATTCATACTACCCTATCAATCTTGCAAATGCCTTTTACACATAAACCGCTGAAAAGATCCTGATGACAATTTGAACCCTGGGAAAGGGCTTAGGACACATATAGCGATAAACAGTTAGTATATTATAGAACCGAAAAATTTGGTCCTTCGAGCCGGAATATAGGTATACATACTCACATATCTTATTTCTTGCCATCAAAATAATCCAATACAGAAATAATGTATTTAAAACTATTCAGAACACTCACATATGTATTTGAGAAATTCGGCTGTTATAAAACTTATTAAAAGTCCAAGTTCTTCCACAGTCGTCAATAATCCAGCTATTTGATCAACTAACTGGCTATAAAAGCTAGTCTATTTCGAGAGACAATAGCCGTCTGCAACATTACTTTCCTTAGGCAAAGTCACGTATTGAAGTACCAACCTACCAACCTGCCTCGGCTGTAGTGCAAACAAACTGCTCCCCAGAGCCTCCCAAAGCAGGGCTTATTCCCCCCCAGGGGCAGGCTTCAGTGGCCCCTAGGGCGGGATTCTAGTGCTTCCTGTAGCGTCCTGAAGGGGACTGGTGCAAAATGCTGAGTAAGTATCGACACTACAGTACCTATCTGGGGTATTCGAGTGTGTACTTTGAAGATGGGTAAACAAACAGGTTTAGCAAATGATGCTTTGTACATTCTTTAGACAAAATATGCTTACGGTTTATTTGATAGAAAGTGTAGGGTTATTGATTTAATACATTTTGTACCTATATACGGACATCGCTCAAAACGGTGAAGGAAAACATCGTGAGGAAATCGGCATGCCCAAGAACTGCAACATTCAAGGGCATGCGACATCTACCAACCCGCACTGGGCCAGCGTGGTAGATTACAGCCCATACTCTCTCTCTGAGAGAAGGCCAGAGTCCCAGCAGTGGGAACGTGAAAGGCTGATAATGATGATACGGACAGTAGCTATGAAGCTCATTTAGGGATCATTGCTTGAGCTCTAGCTGGCCCGGCAACTTCCCTCAAGTTGAGAATCTGTCGCTAAGCACCTATCGGCAGCCTCACTTGAGAGCAATTTCCCACCCAAACTAGGCGTAGGGTGACAGCTCTTTCGACCACAACGTCACTTAACATCAAGTGACTTGTGGTCAAACTCTACTTAGTAAGAAGTAAAGAACATGATAAGAGCGAATATGATTAATGCTCTGCGGGTCCCGTACAAACTGAACAAACTTAACCTTGTGATTTGAAGTGACACATTAAACAACTTTCGGATTTTTTCCTTTATTTGTACACACTGCGTTAATATCTGGCTTTGTGCCAAATTTAATGAGTCTAGGTCAGCGGAAAGTGCCCTTTAGGTTTTTATGAGTGAATTTACCGGTATAACAATATCCCTACTAATGTTATAAATGGGAAATTAACACTGTTTGTTCGTTTGTTACCTTTTCACGACTAAACGGTTGATAAAGAAATTCGGTAAGGAGATAAATTATATATATTTGGAAAGAATTTAGGATACTTTTTATCATGATAAATCTCGAGGAACCGTATCATTTGCTTGTATTGTCTTAGAAGCTTGAATATTTCGCCCCGCCAATGAGCATTTGACATAAGTTTCAACGTGTTACCTCTACCCGTTCCTGTCTTAACAGATGGCCAGACGATCAACAAAGTGATCCTAAAAGAGTATTTTTGCCGATTGAGATATGGAACCCTGAAAAGTTCCCATTACCTAAATGGCAAGCAGCGGCTCTATTAACAGTTTAGCTAGTGGGTAATTACCTCGAGAAAACTAAGCATAAGTGGCCCGTAAGTGTGCGAGCTCATCTACACTATAACTTTCACCGCTCATTAACGGACTGCTCACTTGGTTAATCTTCCCGATCTCGATTCGAAGTCCTACCTTGCTATTAACGCAGTGTGGACAGCAAACAGTAACTCAATATTACACAAAACTGAATCCCACTTCTGATGTGATGGGCACCCCTCTAAAGGCTAAATAGTTGGGAAAACAGTAAATTAAATTAAATGCTCGTTATTATTTTTAGGTTGTAAATGTATCTTTCTTTAATATGTAGTTATTTTAATTTACCTTCATGCTAATGATGACAGCAAAAACTGCTTCAACGAAACGCTGAGTTAAAGCCGGTTTGCAACAATATTTTTTTTGTAGTTAATACATAATGCATTTGTTTTGAATATGTTTATATAATTTGTTGTAAATAAATGATTCTTACTCTTATTTAATATCACACAAAACCGAATCCCACTTCTGAAGTGATAAGGCAACCCTCCACATCAGATATTTACAGTTGCACAATTGCCTATAAGGTAAAACAAGACAACTTCAAAAATATGTACTGCATTCACAATTACAATGTATGAACTTGGGTTACTGCTACCATTATATTTATGTACATCGCAATCATTACCACGCGTCAAACTTTAATGATATCGATTCCTAAGTTTCAAGCAAGTTCGCTAATTACTCTGACTGAACCTCCCAGTGAAAGAGAAGGGCGATATCCGCGTCAGCGCGTGTGAGGGGGACGGTAGATTCCTGTTTTCGGTATCAAGTTAACGCGTCATTACTCCCGAAGTCCCGTCTCGTTGCATTCTTGTATCGTATTGTTCCGTGTACGTGTCAATGTGTGTGTAATTGTGTATGTGTGTGCAGAGCTGGATTATCCTATCAGGGCCCCAAGTGAATGCGATTCTCGAGACCCCTTTCTTTACTTATTAAAATATATTTTTATACCACAGTGCAATTATATCCCTACTTCCCAACTTTTAATACTGTAAATGCGAAAGTAAATCTGTCTGCCTCTCGCTTTCACGCCTAAAGTACTGAACCGATTTAAATAAAATTTAGTACGGAGATAGTTTAAACCCTGATGAAGGACATAGGATACTTTTTATCGCGATAAACTGTAGCCCACGCGCGTGAAACCCCGGGGAACAGCTATTTCCTAACGTACACAAAAGACAGGAAATTATACACCAATCTTTTTTTTTGTTGGATGTGACTTGATAAAAATAAATTAAATTTGCATAAAACATGAGACAAGTGATGTAGATACAATGATGTTATGGTATTAAAGAAGCGTTTAGTTTTGATGTTTTTTTTTCTATGTGCGTGCCCGGGCCCCTCCATGCGGGGCCCCTAGGCGGTTGCTTGCTCTGCCTAGTGGTGAATCCGGCCCTGTGTGACGCAAACGTTGTCAAGAGTTCCTTTTGTGCGGAGCGGTGACTAATATGGGGCGATGAGCTGAGCTGTTAAGATAAGTCAGATGAGATGCGCTTTACGTAATCTGTCTTGATAGGCGACAACAGCTGAACACGCTCAATATTCCAATTTTTTTTCACAAAGCGTCGTGAACACATTACCATTTCTGACGTGGTACCTTTTTTATGAATTACTAGTTGCGCCTCGCGGTTTCACTCGCGTCTTCCCGGGATAAAGAGTAGTTTGTGTTAATCCAGGGTATAAGCTATCTCCATTCCAAATTTCATCAAAATCGGTTTAGTAGTCACGGTGATACGTGGTAACAAATATTCACACACACACACACAGACAAACTTTCGCACAGTCGAATTTTTTCAATATTTGTAAAACTGCGTTTTATTATTGAACTTAAATTTCACACTATTTTAAGCAAATACGTGAAAGGGTTCGTCTCTTTTCATCTCCGCCATCTGAACCACGGTTTGATGTGTTTAGATCAGGGTTATCCCCTTAGATCAAGGTTGACGAATTCCCAAAAGCTGCCACAGTCGTAGTCTCCCAAGAACGATCCTATTGTCAGGCAGCCTTGAATGTAATCCCATAAAATTAATCCCAATTTACATCACAATACGCCTCTGTCTCCGTGTTACCGATCCACGTTCAGGCCAACAGTTTGATGGCTCGTTTAATGCGATCACTGCGAGCCTTTCTTATGCATATTGGTACTTAAGTAGCCTATATTTTGCCTATCTATATGTGATCGCGCCAAAAAAATTACCTGGCGGATGTTTCTTGCCTTTTTTTACTAACAGGGTAGCGTTTGACCACAAGTCATCTGATATAAAGTGACGATGTGGTCGAAGGTGGCGTCACACTACATCTGGATTGCGAACTGGCTCTCAAGTGAGACTGCCGGAACACACCGTGGTATGGTTTCATCACGATGTGTTCCTTCACCGAAAGCTGAAGCTTATTGTAGCACTCGAACCCACGTCGTACGGAACGCAAGCCGACGTCACTACCACTGAGCCATCCTCGCTTCAAAATATCATCAAAATACTTCAAAGTATCATTAAACAAATCCTTCTCCTGAAATATTACATCACTAGTGGTTCCCCGCGGTGTCACCCACGTCTTTCCGTTATCCCGCAAGAACCTTTTTCCGGGGATTTAAAGACTATGTGTTAATCCAGGGTATACGCTATCTCCATTTCAAATTTCATAAAAATCAGTTTAGTAGTTACGGCGATACGTGGTAACAAACATTCACACACACAAACTTTCGCATTTATAATATTATGCATAAGTGACGTTATAGCATCGTATGTGCGTCATTTGTCGTTTACCGCACGAGCACTGTGCATACATACACATACACACATTTACCTACACATATAAAGCTGACGCGCTCTCGTGAAGTATACAAGTCTGTACTATACTCCCGGTCCCGGGGTGCTTATTACGTAACACTCGAAAGTGAAAAGTTGCTTTACACACGCACCGGGAATCAAATGTAGGGTTGTCGACACTAAAAAACAAATAAAAAAAAAATTATTGCCACTACACAGAGAATCTTGTATTAGGTTCTAGTTACTTTTTAAATTATTAATTATAGGGCAATATATGTTTGCAATCAGGGAAGAGTTATAGAGTTTTACTTTTCTGATTTTGGTTATGTACTTTTGGCAAGCCTAATATGCCTGTGTTGCTATAATTTTTTAAATTTGTGACTGCTAAAATCGTGCGTAAAGAAATTCATTTATGATTTTAATTAATATGCGGAAAAAGATGAATATTGATGCCGCTGAAATGCAGTATGCCTCGGGAATGTACTTATGAACGAATATGTAAAAAAAATACCTTATATTAAAACGATTCAACGCTTGCATATCTACACCAATAAATAATTTGAAATTATAGGTTTAATATGAACGACTTTTAGTCAAAAGAAACGTCATTTTAAACACTTTCCTTAATCTAAAAAATCAATATTAAGTTAGCAGCTTCCTAGTTTCGTCCCCAATGCCCGAAATTAGCAATCGATCCGATCCGTTATCCGCGGTTTTGGGTCGATATGTCATGTCATAATATGTCATTTTAGTTTTAGGGCTTGACAGATTACTACTATAATGGCATATTATGACATGACATATCGATCCAAAACCGCGGATAATGGATCAGGATCGATTATTAATTTCGAGCGTATGTCTATTTATAATCCGACAAACCCCACAAACATTGAAAACAAATTACCTCCACTTAACATTATTTCGAGCTATCCAAACTTGACAGGTCGACGTTATAACGACTCATGCATTAACATTTAATTTAAACATCGAGCACCTGGCAACCCTACCGAGGGCTCTGGGTCGACGGAAACTTTCTTAAAATGCCACTTCTCCAAATATGGAAATTCCGCCAGTATTGCCAGTTTCGCCAGTTCGCATTGCCAGTGTTAGCTAAATAGCAGAGTTGGAAACGCTCCCAGATGTATTTAAGCTACGTACCTATGAAGTAAGTTTTGATTGGTCTAATTGATTTGCAAAGTTGCTTTCAGGTCCAATGAGTTTAGGGGATAAGGTGGGATAGGGAAATATTACTTTGAACTACGTTGATTTTGGTTCTACCTCATTGCGTAGAGTTGAAGTTTATTTCGCGAACCGCAAAGCAAAAGGAAATTTATAAAGCCAAAAAAGTAAATCGATATTTTGGTCTAGTTACTCGTTTGATAGTAGAAGATACATAATGATATTGTATTTCTTAACACAGTGTTTCTTAACCTTTTTGTAGTCGGGACCACTCCGGACCGTTTTCGAATAGAGTTGTAGAATAAGAAAAAGTTACAATCTAAAAATACTTTTTATCTGATAGGGATGAACTTGAGAAGTTTGGAGATGTGAAATGAGGTGATCCAACGGAGAACTAAGGTCATTGACATAACACAAAATGTAAGCAGGTTTAAATCGCAGACCAGCCCGGTCATATAACGCGCAGAACCGACAACCGATGGGGTAGACGTGTTCTTGAGTGTAGACCGCGACTTGGCAAACGTAGTGTAGGACGCCCTGCAATGAGGTGGAGCGACGACTTGCGCCGAGTGGCTGCCAGTAGTTAGGTGAGAAGAGCCGAAGGTCTCAGTGGCGTGTCTTGAGAGAAGCCTAAGTCTAGCAGTGGAATGACACAGGCTGATAAGGATGATAATGTTGAAGCATAGATCTCCCTTGAGAGGTCCACGGTTAAGAAGCCCTGTTCTAACGTCTTGAATGCTCGTCTAACTCCCGCCCCTGCCATTCGGGCGTGCTTTTCATTATCTTTACTACCTTAAAACTGGTTTCAATCAATTCGGACACGGCTACCTCATGAGGCGGGCAGATTAACCGCCCCTAAAACTAGGTATTGGTACAAAGGGTCCGTTGTCAGTGCGTTTGATGAGCCATCAAACTCTTGGCTGGAGTAATGATTAACGTTTATGGAGTTTTCGACCCGTCATTGGCTTGCGCACTTGGAGATGACTTTGAGTACGTATCAGACTATTTACTTCGGGCTTTGGTGAACTTGCTCCAATTCAATCAATCAATTGGTAAGGAGAACATTTTTGTAAAATTGATCGCGCCCAAAAATTTACCTGCTGGGCGTTTCTTGTCTGTTCTTTTCTTTTGCCGGTGGAAGGAGGTTGGAACCGGCTTAGCTTTTTAAAGTTGTATCCTACTCCTACTTAATAAATATGTTTTGTTTTTTTTTCATTTTGATACTAGTTTCAAATTATTAATATAGGAAACAAAATCTTGATTTAAAAAGGACAAAAGACTACATCGTATGAAGTTACTTTATAGCGATGATGGCTCAGTGGTAGTGACGTCGGCTTGCGATCCGTAGGACGTGGGTTCGAATCCTACAATGAGCTTGAGCTTTCGGTGAAGGAAAACATCGTGATGAAACCATAGCTTGGTGGTAGGGTATTTTCTAGTACTCGCCTGGCTAGCTACCACCTTCTTGTTAAGAATCTGTCGCCAAGCACCTATCGGTGTGTTTCGGCAGCCTCACTTGAGAGCCAGTTCCCAGTCCAGGTGTAGCGTGGCGCCATCATCGACCACATCGTCACTTAACATCAGGTGACTTGTGGTCAAACGCTACACTGTAAATAGTAAAAAAAAAAAAAAAAAAACTATCTGTACCACATGGTTCTACACGCTTCCTATTCCTACAGAAGTTCATCATATCCCCGGGATAAAATGATGGATATTTCTATCTGTATAAGTATTTATTTCTCCATAAAAGTATCTATTTCGTTGTCTAGTACCCATAACACAAGTTTCGAGCTTAATTTGGGGCTAGGTCAATTTGTGCGCAATTGTCCCCGATATTTATTTGTGTATTTAAAAGAAAAAGAAGCTTTATAATAATATTTAAATACTTGTACTATGATCACGCCCAAGAAATAATATTCCTATTGTTCTTTTACTAATATTGTGTTGTGCGATATTGTACTCGTATATGTCAGAAATAAATGTTTTATTCATTTCAACATAATTTAGATTATGATATGGATACCGTAATACATTCGTTACTAATATTTTCATGTAAATTGCGAACCCTACGACATTGTATCAAATGTAATAATAACTTTTTTCATTAATAACAGTGTTCAAACATACCCAAATACAACATAATAACCAAACTAAATACCAGCATACCACCGAAGCACTCTGTAGCTAAATCAAAGCCACAGTGTAACAATACAGTAAATAAACTTCTTATTCGGTGTAACACTGCCCTGTAAAATGTAAAATCTGGTTATCTGAATGACGATCTAGCAATTCGTTCCTTGTGAACCCAAGCACATGCAAGTCATACTTTCCCATTTAAGTTCAGCGCTATGGTGAATTTTAAACTTTAACACAATAAACTCCGGCAATGCATTATCGTAATTTCAATGCAAAACAATGCCCTTCAATCCACATACAGTAACAGACATGACTAACCATAAGGAGCGGTTTTTGATCCGTACCTACTCAAATTTTAGTGTAATTGTGGTTTATTTCATACATTTTTGACTATAGTTCATTTTGACTGCGGAAAACCGGACCTAAGGCTTTGTAGGGTTTGTTCCTACTGCCCATACACTGCGGTAATGTCGTGCAGCGCGGCTGGTGTATTCGTGACTACCGCTATCGGGTGTCAACTTTAATTTACAGTTTAATAGTTAATCTGAAACCGGCGTTATCGAACATGCGAATAGATGGATAGACGCACTATTTTACCTTCTATTTATGTTGCTTTGGTCGGGACTAGGTTAACAGCACAATCTTTTTTTTACTATTCATCACAAGTGGAGATCGAACACGATCCGTCTGATGTTTATTTATTTATTTAATTCAATTACAGCTATTATTACAGGTATATCCTAATTTAATAGTGTAGAAAACTTAATAATATTTTAAAACTAATCAATACAGAAATTTTTAATAAATAATTAATCAATAGTCAAATTTTCTAAATCGTAGCATAAGTCATATAACATTACTTTCTTAAATTCTACAACCGAGCAAACAAATAGATCGGTTTTCTCGGCAAATCGATTTAGTGCTTGCAACGTCCGTATCAAAGGCGCCCTAGCCAGCAGCTGAGTCCACGCGCGAGGCACCTGGAACAGTCGCGGCCAGCGCCGCCGCGCCACGTACCCGTCCGGCACGCACAGCGCCATCATCGCCAATATGTCCGGATTCGAGATGCTACCCCGAAATACTCTCATCAAATAGTATGCGAGTGCGTACTATTTGATGACATGTTAAGTGACAACGTGTTCTAAGGCGGTGCCGCGCTTCACATGGATTGGGAAATGGCTCTCAAATGAGGCTTCCGGTACACTCCGATAGGGGCAGGGACGTTGGTGTCAGACTCTTAGTTTGAGGGACGAGCACTAGAAAACGCCTTACCACTAATTTAAGCTTTCATAGCGATTTTTTCTTTCACCATATCTATTGTGATCTATTCAAATGAAGCTCTTTTTCTTTACCAGTTACAGATTTTTCTGATATTTTGACCTTGGCGTTATCCAACAATATGACGAAAGAAAACCATGCGTACCGGCTCAAATCGATAACAATAATTTTAAAAAATCGATTTATTTTTAATTCTCTGATTGCATTAGCGCACCTACGTATTATTTTAGGTACAAATAAAAAATTACAATTGTCTATTGATAATTAATTCATCTATTAAAGTTCAAACTACTAATCAGAATTCAATTACATCGACGCATTAAAAGAACCACACCTACCACCTATCAAATTAGTCACAGCCTAAACATGTAAAGCGACCGGCAATTACCATACCCACCAACAGTCCCATGGAGCGCCTATCCCAGTTATCGGCCAACCCATACGGGTCAATAAATAATATCCGAAAATAGAAATACAAACAAGTTGTCGAAATACAGATTAATATCGGGAACGATTTCGGCGGTCGTGCTGTACAAAGCCGCCGCGCCGCTGTGGAGGCCACTCAAATGCGCGGAGGGCTGCCACTTTCATAAATAATTGTTTACAACTTGCACACACGAACTTTTGTGTGTCGCAACCGGAAGACTTTCTGTAGGTAGGCCCCTCACTAGGTGGACCGACGACATTTTAAGAGTCACGGGGTGGATGCATATGGTTAATAGTCGTTTGGTGACGTTCAAAGAGGAACGCCTCTATGTTCAGCAGTGGTTTTCTTGATGTGGCGCAAAGAAAGAACTGCCGCCTGCTAAGCGTGAGGCTTTGGATTCGATTTCCGCTACGGGGAAATTTAATATGCATTCGAAAATAGATAAGGTAAAGACGTTATATCAGACATTAAACTGCGCTGCATTTTTTGTATTTTTTTTCTCGTTTTTGCGTGGTAGATCCAATGTACAAGTTTATTCCATAGTTTCTAATCACATATGTATATGATATTAATTTGAACGACGGCGACGGAGATTCAACAATTCAAAATCCTGCGTAGCCATGCACTTCGCTCACGCTGAGATATTGATGTATTATTCGGCAGCTAAATGTTTTAGTTTATTGACATTTGATTACTTAAATTATTTAGTAATCCATAATTATTACTGCTATAATAATTTCACTGACGTCACATCCGTTTCTATTGTCCCACAGTTTCCGCGCGAAAGTTCCTATTCATCCCCGCCGTGGCAAGCGTGGCAGCCCTAGTTTACAGTGGTAGATAATTCAGCTGTGACAGTTTAGGGCGATATATCACGAGGGCACGGTATAATGGATTTCTCTGTGCGGTCGCCCGCCCGATTACTAGGCACAGCCTTCGCAGTGGCAGACTGTTCCCACTGTGCACTGTTACACTTGTATTTGTGTTATATTTGTATATGTAACACAATTTCTGAAGACAAAGGTCTTCCAGTGCGTCCTACCTGTAATGACATACGGAGCCGAGTCATGGATACTCACGGCACGACTAGTCCACCGAGTTCGCTGAGGGATCGAATCAGAAATGAGGTGATCCGCCAGAGAACTAAGGTCACCGACATAGCTCACAGAATTAGCAAGCTGAAGTGGCAGTGGGCTGGTCATATAAGCCGCAGAACCGATTACCGTTGGGGTAGACGTGTTCTTGAGTGGAGACCGCGACTTGGCAGGCGTAGTTTAGGACGCCCTGTGACAAGGTGGAGCGACGACTTGCGCCGAGTGGCTGGCAGTGGTTGGATGAGAAGAGCCGAAGAGTGGGCTCAGTGGCGTACCTTGGGAGAGGCCTATGTCCAGCAGTGGACTGATACAGGCTGATCATGATGATATTTGTAACTTGCCACGGAATTTTCACGTGCGTTTTTCTATTTTTCCAGGAAGAAAAATAGAAAAACGCACGTGCTTTCTTGACGTCTGGACTCGAAAAAGAAAACAGCTCGTATATACTTGTGTAGTATTTGTAACAACTAACTACAAGAATGCCTGTGAGCGAGCTTCGTGAGGCAATTAGCAATGAATAATACATGCACAAGAGTGCACTTCTGTTTGTTTAGTCTATGTTTTAAGTATACCCATCGACCTGTTTCGGCGTTGACTCGTAATTTGTTGGTAATAAATGTAGTTTATTGAAGACTAAACAAAGGTTCATGCATTTTTTGAGTTTTTAATAGGCTGCTGACATTACCGTGGTCAAACCTTAACGTAGGTAGTGGTATAGGGCGTTTTCTAATGCTCGCCTGGCTAGCTACCATCCTCTAGTTAACCCCCCCCCCTCCCCCCACATAGCTATAAGAACACTCTAGATCAAGTCACCATTCAAATAAAAGAAAAAGAAGAAATAAGAAAACAAATAGAAGAAAAAGATGAAAAGGAAGAAGAACAAGAAAAAATAAGAAGAAGAGAGAAGTTCCCAATCCAGGTGTAGCGTGACGCCACCTTCGACCTCATTGCACTTAACATCTGGTGACTTGTGGTCAAAAGCTTTCCTGTAAGTAATAAAAAAAGTAGAACGGCCGGTTTCAATAACCGATCTATCCATGATTTGCCCTACTGGAGATGGAATTTTGACATAAGCTCCATAGAAGTAATGTCAAATTTATGTCTAACCGTGGATAGATCGGTTATGGAAACCGGTCGTATATCAAAATCGGTTCGAGCTACGCAGGCACAGATACGCAGAAATACCCCTTTTTCGTCGGAGGCTAAAAAAGAAAACCTACATCGTTCAAGTTCATACAAAAAACCGTTGACTATATAACACGACGACACAGCGATGCCTACAAGTCCACTGGAGCGTCCTAATCAAATAGCTGGAGTGAACCGACAGTGGATCGCAGTGAACAGTGAAACAGTGAACAAAACGACCGCACCCCCGCACCCCTCACCCCGGCGGAGTTGTTGCGAACTTGCACCGCAACACGATCTTGGATTGAGTGGATATAGCGATGATGGCTCAGTGGTAGTGACGTCGGCTTGCGATCCGTAGGACGTGGGTTCGAATCCTACAATGAGCTTGAGCTTTCGGTGAAGGAAAACATCGTGATGAAACCATAGCTTGGTGGTAGGGTATTTTCTAGTACTCGCCTGGCTAGCTACCACCCTCTTGTTAAGAATCTGTCGCCAAGCACCTATCGGTGTGTTCCGGCAGCCTCACTTGAGAGCCAGTTCCCAGTCCAGGTGTAGCGTGGCGCCATCTTCGACCACATCGTCACTTAACATCGGGTGACTTGTGGTCAAAAGCTACCCTGTAAATAGTAAAAAAAAAAAAAAAAAAAAAAAAGTGGAGGAGCTATTTCAATTTCTGTGGAAATGGCGCGGCGGGAGTGTGGGCGGGGAGCGGGGCGGATTCATAGGAGCAAGCGATTTCGTATGTGAATTTGTGTAAAGCTTGTTGGTGATACAAGATGTAGGTAACTGATAGATTCGCTCGGAAACCAGGTGAATATTTTTAATGAATTAGCACTGATTTTTTTAAAAGGATTAGGGTCGTTGATGTTTCTTTGCCGACCCTGGTGAAGTTCTTTTATTTTTTTATTTATTGTATTATATAAAAGGTTACATATCATAGGTCATATCATATAGTATAACCAAGTTAGTGTGTATAGCAATTAAAGAAATACATAAATTATACACAAAAAATATAATACCTGCGACGTCATTACAAAAAATAGCCAATTAGCCCTTTTACATACTTTTAATATGTTTTTGTTTACAATCCGTTGTGTCTAATCGCATTAACTTTACAAAAGCTACCTGAACTTGTAATCAAGTTAGGTTACAATATTCTACATACCTAGTGAATAAAATCCTACGATGTAATATTATAAACGTGAAAATTTGTGAGTATGGACGGATGGATGGACTCTTTCACGCAAAAACTACTGAACAGATATGAATTAAATTTGGAATGGAGATAGCTTATACTCTGGATTAACACATAGGCTACTTTTTATTCCGGAAAAAGGTTCCTGCGGGATAGCGGGAAGATGCAACTACACGGAGAAAAAAGGCCTTCCGAAATACCGTTTTCCTTCTGAGTCAAAAGGGAAGAAATTGTGGTTCAGAAGGGAAATTAATACAAAATAAGGAAGGAAACGGTCTTGGAAGGTAAAGATTCAGAAGGAAAGTCAGAATTTTTTTCTTAGTGTAGTTATATATCTTATATTAATTCGATAAACTCGCACCCCACCCGACCACCACCGGTCAGCGGGCTACGTTCCTGTGCCTTCCCTCACCGAAATTAAAGCGAAAGGAGTCGTCCATATACTCTGTATACATACATATATATGTATGTACCCAGATACATCCTACTAATATACACGTGAAAGTTCATGAGTACGGATGTATGTTACTCTTTCACTTAAAATCTACTGAGCGGATTTGAGTGAAATTTGAAATGGAGATAGCTTATACTCTGGATTAACACATAGGCTACTTTTTATCCCGGAAAAGGGAGTTGAAGAAAATCTTACGATATCTCACCAAGGGAGGAGGGGTCGAAAAATTCTCAAAAATGCCTCACGTTATCAATGGATGCCCCATAAGTAGTAAAAAAAGTGTAACATATAATAATAATAATGCCCGCACAATCACATACATAGGCTCTGACCCCTAACTAGGTTTCCCTGTATCTAGGGTATCAGAAACTACGAGGATCGGGGATCCACAACACCCAGACACAGAACAAATACTTGCGTTTTTTTTTATTGCACAAATATTTGTCCTGTAGCGGGAATCGAACCCGCGACCTCACGCTTCACAGTCGGCTATCCGCCCATTGCGCCACATCGGTCGCCAAATACCTAGGTCTCAGACGTAAGTAATACTCCAACACTTGTAAAGTAAGTAAATACATATAACGCCGTGTGAGACTTCCGTTACGGATGCGGTTTTATTAAGCAAGACTGCACAAGTTTGTGGTTTGTTAGTGTGGTATGAGTCCGCCTTCCGTTTGGCCGGTTTGGTTGGAAATGGGATGTTGATATTATGCCGTGGGAATTCGCATTGTTACTGACTTGTATTTGTACGTACCGTAGAGGTGATTATTCCTAAAATAGATCGATTTTCGAATCGATAAGAGTTGCATCGATGGTGGCCGAACGGTAACTGCGTGCGCTTTACAACGCGCCGACACCGAGTTCGAATCCTCTCGGCCCGGCACCAATGACTTAATAAGTTATGTGCGGATTTACCATCGCTCAAAACGGTGAAGGAAAACATCGCGAGCAAAATCGGCATGTCCAAGAACCGCAACATTCGAGGGCATGCGACATCTACCAACCCGCACTGGGTCAGTGAGAAGGCCAGAGTCCCAGCAGTGGGAACGTAAAGGCTGATCATGGCGAAGAATTGCAACCAAAAATAAAATCGATTCAGAAAACAAATCGAAGTACCAACAAAAATCAACTAAGAAAAAAAAACGAAGTTTAGAAGATCGATCTCTCAAAAATCATTGTTTTTTCGAATCGAACAAGAGTAATTAAATTTCTTTCATGCATAGCATCAACTCTAACCGTTTCGCCAGCGTAAGCTGATAAAGAAGCCAGGGTGTTTGGCGACAGATTCTTGTCGTGATGGTTATGTATGCAAGTCGTAATCAAATTTTCATTTATTAGTTCTCAATCACTAACGATTCTCTATTTTTGTTTCAGGTACGTACCATTACGAAGATGTCGTGTCGGTGAGTTTGTTATAGATATAATCTTTTATCAACCCTTGCCCACAGGACAACTCTGAAAGTCAATTGAATGCGCATAGACATATCTACACAATCAAAAGAAATCGAAGAAACTTTAAATATTACTCGGATTTATGCATGCTGGTGCTATCAATAAAGACTTTGTAACGGCAAAGGAGCGGAACACCCTGCCAGCGTCTTTGTTTCCTGATAAATATAATTTGAGAGCCTTCAAGTCAAGAGTGAATACGTATCTTCTAGACAAGCATGTTCCATCATCGATCGACCTCGTCAACACTTACCATAAGGTGAGACTGGGGTCTGCTTGCCTTTCCCTAATAATAAAAAACTTAGTGGAGACTTTGTTATTCTTCAGAGCTTAAGCTATATTTCCTAAGATAAATAAAGAAAAATCATAATCCAAATCTTATCGGCCGATAATTTTGACTGGTTATTTTGGCCAGCGATTTGGCTGCTCGCCGAAAACATTTTGCAAGTAGCAACCTCTGCCCTAGTTTGCAAATTTTGCAATAATAATCCAATATCAATATCCTGTCTAATTAATGAGAATGCGACGCTATTAATTGATGTGCACGGACGATTACAGGAGACTGCCGGCCATCAATCAGCTGTTTTGACACATGCCAGCGTTGCCGACCAGTGGTCGGGATTTAATTGCACATCGTTTGTAATTTAATGGTGGTCTTGCAACTAGTGCGTGATGTAGCGAGCTAAAATCATATCAGATCCAATCACTGGAGTCGACGATTTATAATTAAAGTTTGAAGAATTTAAATCGGCTTCTTTCATTCATATTCTATTGGCGAAGTTTTGGGCTGCCTGAATGCCTCTGGTGAAGGAAAACATCGTGATGAAACCATAGCTTGGTGGTAGGGTATTTTCTAGTACTCGCCTGGCTAGCTACCACCCTCTTGTTAAGAATCTGTCGCCAAGCACCTATCGGTGTGTTCCGGCAGCCTCACTTGAGAGCCAGTTTCCAGTGCAGGTGTAGCGTGGCGCCATCTTCGACCACATTGTCACTTAACATCAGGTGACTTGTTGGTGAGAAGAAGAAGAAGACATACATACATAGATACATACACATACACAACCCTCCTTCTTTCGCAGTCGTTTAAAAATAGTACTTGAATCAGTAAGATAATCGAGAGGCTCTGATCGGAAAGTTTTGATCTGTAATCGATTTTGTGTGATAGTCAAGTGCGTTGACATGTTGCTCTCTAGTGGAATGCTTGGCGCAGAGTGTTTTCAAAGTTTGTTAGTTAGAGACTAGCATCTAGAGCCCGTGGCGAGGTGGAATTATAACTTTAAATTGGGATCGACGTCGTGATCGAAGTCAAGCAAAGCTTTTTATTTCGCCCTTCCCTAGACTCGACTCATCCAAGACTTGTCGGTAACTATATAGAAAAGCTTATTACAACATATCAGACTAGTAAGATGACAAGAAAGCTCGAGATTATAGTGAACTTGTTCAAATTCAAATCTGCCGTAATATATATTTTTTGTTTTTATTTCTTACAGGGGTACTGTTTGACCACAAGTCACCTGTTAAGACGAAGTGGTCGATGGTAGTGCCACGCCACACCTGGTCTGGGGACTGGCTCTCAAGTGTGGCTGCGGGAACACACCAAAAGGTGCTTACCGGCAGATTATAAACTTCTTAACAACTTTTACTTCCTTTTATGGAGTAAAATCAGGTGCTCGAGTATATTTGAACCCTACTCGCATCAGTGAGCCTAAACTGAACAAACTAAGCGCTGCCACCGTCCAGAACAAGCGTCCATCGTATTTGCTTACGTGCCTGCAAGCCTGTAACTGGGCAAACAGCCGAACACGCTGGGCGGATGTAAACGTACGGAGAAATTCACGTTTAAATTCGCGACCCGCTTGATCGCAAAGGAAAACATTGCGTGAAACTGGCGTTACTTTGTAATCTAGACACGCGGCAGCGTGACAAGCCAAGTTCAAGCTAAGGAACTGGCGAGCCAGCGCCAGTCCTGGATTTATAAATAGGCCGTATAGGCCGCGGCCTAGGGGCGGCAGCGTCCAAGAGGTGGCAGATTTCAGAGGACGGTCACTCGATTTCAGACGGCAAAAGTCAAACACGTTCACAGCGGGCCGACCGCGGTTGCGCTGTCGCAAACGTTTCATTTACGTTAGCGATTACAACCGACAATTAAGACAGTATTAAAATTGGCACCGGGGTGGTAAACTATATTGTAATGGTTAATTGAACCAACGAAATGTCAATGATGTGAATGTCTGATTTTATCATGGTTTTATATCCGGTTTTTCTTTTCTTTACACTCTTAATAACTAATTCATTCGTTTATTTAACTTTAAGGCATTCTAAATCATAACACGTAACTCTTATCTCTTATTCGTTGTAGTGCAATCAAAATTATCATGTGATTCTGCAGTAGACTGTAGACCTACTTGAAAATAACCCAACTTCACCATAACTCGATTACAAATTCGCCGCAACCCCCAAAAACGTAGATTCTCTCGCAACAACATAATTAATCACAAAATTAACTCTCTCATCTATATTTAATGTAAAACAGGGTAAATGGACCGAGTAACGCGACTTAATAACGCAGAGCCTTTGTATCATCGCGCCTCCATTAGGGTAACGTGATGGATGTGTGTCTGCTGGTACATGCTTCAGGAACGCTTGTCATTGCACGCGTAGATTTTTCTGTTTGAATTTAATTGATCAAAATATAGCTGAGCCAAAGAAACGCGATTGCAAACGACTCGATCATTCGAATAGTCTACGACAAAAATTTTTTTATTCGACTTCAATATTAGTAACTAATTTTCATCATCATTATCATCAGCCCTTTGAACGCCATCATGAACATCTATTAGCCATTTGCATCCATCGGCTCCCTGCGACTCTTACAACGTCGTTATATTTATATGACAAAAAAGCTTGGGATTGTGGTGAACTTGCTCCAACTCAATCAATTAGTAATAATATTAAATTTGTCAATGAGATCGCGCCAAAAAAATTATCTGCCGGGCGTTTCTTGCCTGTTCTTTTGCCGGCGTAAGGAGGTTGGAACAGGCGTAGCTAGTTTTAAGTTTCACGTTTTAAAGTGATCACAATGTATCCTATTGAATAGAGTACTATTGACTATTGTCGGTCCACCTAGTGAGGGGCCTACCTACATAAAGTCTTCCGGTACGTGATCGCCACTCGAGAACCATTCCTCCCCATCAGTTATTATCGCTTTGTCGAGCAACGTGGCCTGCCCATTGACACTTCAACTTGCAAATTATGAAGGATATTTCGGTGATTTTGGCATTCGGCGAGTTTCCTCGGTCCAGGTTGTAGTAATCACGACGAATTTTAATAATTACTAAACAGCCGACTCGATACCTGTCGCCGCTTTCAAGTCGCGCCGACTAGTCCAATCGGCAACTCGTGAGCCTCGTAGGAACTCGGGATCAGTCGGCAATCACAGTTAAACATAGGCAGTCGAATCAGTGCCATTAGTTACTAATATCAGTCAGTCAATCGAATGATTCGAATAATTCGAATCGAATCATTCATAAGTTTAATCACGCAACAGCTGCGTACCGGGTTTAAATCAAACTCATCACGAGACCCAATACTCGACCAATCCGAAGAATGTTATTAGGTACACATTAATCTACGGAACCCTCATTTCAGCGGGCGGCTCGCGCTTGACGTAACAAAGGACCTGCTTTCATTCGAATCCAATAATTAAGGGACGTCTAGAACTGTACATACATATTTAATCTAGGCGGTAGAAGTCTTATGTACTGCAAGAAATCGTTTAGGTATAAATAAACTAGTTACTGGGTATCACACCTCCGTATTGTCAGATATTTTCGCTCTACACTGAGAAAAAAATTCGGACTTTCCTTCTGAGTCATACCTTCCAAGACCGATTCCTTCCTTTTTTTTACTTTAGATTTCCTTCTGAATCACAAATCCTTTCCTTTTGACTCAGAAGGAAAACGGTATTTCTGAAGGTCTTTTTTCTCCGTGTACCATCACTGCCGAGCATGGGCCTCCCCCTTTGAACGCCACCATGAACAGACATTAGCCATTTGCATCCATCGACTCCTTGCGACACTTACAATGTCGTCGGTGCACCTAGTAGGAGGCCTACCTACAGGTTCGTGGTCGCCACCCGAGAACCTTTCTTCCCCATTGGTTATCGGTTCGCCGAGCGATATGGCCTGCCCATTGCCACTTCAACTTGCACATTCTGAGATGCCCAAGGATACTTGTATCTAAAAGCCTTTAATAAAAGAACTCCAAAGAAATCGCAAGCGATAGGTCAAACTTCGCGGCGATAATTCATCTTTGCAAAGTTTGTTATGTCTAGAAAAACTAAGCAGAGCATAATTACAGTTTCTTTGACGTGAAAACTTCTGACCCGGGCATTATATCCTGGTCATTGTTTTTCCAATTAGTTGCTTCGCCCCGCGACTTTGTCTGCAGTTTTCCTTTATACTCTCTTTTACAAGGTAGCGTTTGATCGTGATGTGAAGTTACTATGTGCTCGAAGGTGGCGCCACGTTGCGCCAGGATTGGGAAATAGCTCTCAAGTATATAAAGCTGCCTTCACTTCAGCAGGCAGCATCGATGATGGGAGATGATATCAAGGAGGTAGCAGGACCATGCTCGATGAGGATAGCAAGGGATAGATCGTTGTGGAGAACACTTGGGGAGGCCTATGCCACAGTGCAAGACAATCACGAAACCGGTGTCTAATACAAATAATAAAATTTAATAATGTTGCTTTCATAAACAACCATGTTTAATACATTAGTACATAAGTAGTTATAAGATGAAATGTAACATGTAAGATTGTTAATAAAGGCTTTTATTATTGCAGACCATCAAGTACTTGATTCATAACTTGATAGTGGTACTCGATAACTGGAGCACTAGAATAACCACCAAGCTATGGTTTCATCACGATTCCTTTACTTATTTTGCTGTCTGTTTGTCTACAGGATTAAAAACCACAGCCTAGCCCTTGTTATAAATATACTCGTAGATATATGCTTGTATCATACACAATGGAAAATTCAATACTGAATTAATGTCAGTTAGTTAGCAGGATTAGTCTGCGGTCACGCGCGAACTGTGACCATTAATCTCGCAGGCCCTTCCGGGAAATGTTGATTAGTTTTCGTGAACTATTCGACCCGAGAATTTGTTAGAATTTTTTCAGAGTTCTCGTTTTGTGAAAACTGTATTCTTTCCTCTTTAGTGTAACTTTCTTAATTACTTTCATCCTCCCTTTTCATTCCGCAAAACCTCTTAGAATATAAATTGTCATACTTACTCAATTTTGAAAAAATACTACAAACTGTTTCTTGCGGTAACACCTTTTCTATTTCTTTTTTCTTTTCTTTTGCCGGCGTAAGGAGGTTGGAACAGGCGTAGCTAGTTTTAAGTTTGACGTTTTAAAGTGATCACAATGTATCCTATTGAATAAATAAATAAATTGAAAAAAAAAATTTATACACCCGCGTGCACTAAATGAAAAGTACCCTATATCATTCCACAGGATATAATCTATCTTCTTGGCAAGTTTCATTACGATCAGTTTAACCGTTTAGTCTTGAAAACGTAACAATCAAACATGCAGAGTTACTTTGGCATTTTGAAATATGTGCCTCGCGGCTTCACCCGCGTGGACTCCACTTAAAAAGTATCCTATGTCCTTCTACAGGCTTTTAATTATCTCCACACCAAATTTCATCAACATCCGTTTTGTAGTTTTTGCGTGAAAGAGCTAACAATTATCCATCCATCCGCCCTCACAAACTTTCACATTTATAATATTACTAGCTGTTCCTCGCGGTTTCACCCGCGTTGGCTACAGTTTATCGCGATAAAAAGTATTCTATGTCCTTCCCCAGGGTTCAAACTATCTCCGTACCAAATTTAATATAAATCGGTTTAGTGGTTTAGGCGCGAAACGTAACAGACAGACATACAGAGTTACTTTCACATTTATATATAAGTAGAGATAGGGATCAGGAAGTAGGAAGGATTAGTAAGGACACCTTTACATCTTTCGATGATTCGATCCTACAGAGAAACTCCGAGCACATCCCTTTCCCTACCGCGTAATATATGCGAAACATCAGGTGAGAGCACGGTCGAACTTAAGTCTATTTACAATTGAAAAACTTGTTATAGACAAGCCTATCGACGCGATCGCACACTCTGCTGGGAGCCGTGCGATGCAAATCATTAGCCGAGCGATACGGAGCGATGTCGAGCGACGGCGCACCAGCCGGCTAATTGGATCCTTGAGGCCACTAGGGAGGGAACGACTCAAATTTACATTTATCGATGAAATGAAATTTATTTGTGACATACACAATATCGCACAATACAAGGACAAATAGTAACAATCACACACAAGAAGTACGACATTGAGCGATGTCAAAAATAGGTCCCGGCTCAGCATACAACTGAGGCTGCACATCAGCTTCAGTTACTGATTTTCAGCCGGAACCTATTTCATTACATCACAAACAAGTTTTGGAATAAGAAAAAAAAATACAAATAAAATAAAATTAAAACAAAATATAAACCCAAAATGGCTTTTTAATTTCTCATACTTGGAAAGTACGCCTGGAGTTATTACCTGATCAGAGAAATGAAATCAGTACTTTCTCACAACAGTAGTCAACAAATTTAAAACTTTGCGAGCCATGTCCCAAGTTTCATACAGCCACTCTGTTAAATCGTGGCGTAAAGTTGTAATTAAAGAAAACTGGCTGGAATACCACAAAAAAAGGCAGGAAAGTGGCATTTTGATCCCTAGATATGTCACTTCCATCCCTTGTATGACACTTTACTATTTTAGTAGAAATGTAAGTTTAAAGTTCAAGTTTGAGCTCAACTTCTATCTAACTTACTCTTTCACCGTATTTGTTTTGAGGTTACTTGCACTTCCTATATAATTTTGCCAGAATTCTAATCTTAGTTTTTAAATCTGTATGTTGTAGTCCTAATTAGTTAGAGAAAAATATGTCCAACGATTGTGTTAATGTGTGTAATGAAGATAAAAAATGTAACTATCGAACTATCGATAAAAATATCCAGCCACGCCCATCCCTAGCTGCGCTCGACGCGGCGAGCACTCCACACTTGTCAATAGCTGTTTATTGTCTGCGAAAATCTCAACACTATTTATACTTTCGTGTTTTTCTACAGCAACCGCACTAAGTATCGATTCAAACTGACGTCGTGAGCTCGATTACCGTCTCGTTATTGGCCAAATTAGATGTGACGTTATTACATACTTTCCATCTACGAGCGGCAGAATTGCTTTTTCTCTACGAACACACAAAATAACATGTTGACATCTTTACCCGAATAAAGGTTTGTCATTCGAGTCGCGGCTTGCAAATAATGTGTTCGCCTGTATTAAGTATGGGTAAAAATTCTTCAACGTGTGTTTATTTTCATAAAATGAATTTCCCCCTTCGCGAAGTTACATTTTTCTTTAGACCTATCAAATTATGCTTTCAATTTGTCCCCGCGGAAACTCGCAAGAAAGCTTTTACCAAAAGCTTCGCTAATATTAAGTAATACGTCCATTATTGTAGTACCTAAATACAGTCGTAAATTTGGTCGTCACAAATAAAAGAACGGGCTCGGGCGGACTTAAAATTGCAATTAGTCTGCGAGAATTACTGCAGACGGGAACTCGATCTGAGATTAATAAAGAGTCGTAAAAAAATCTTTTGAGGCTTTGAAAAGGCGTGTTGCTACCGAATAGTAGCTCAGGTAGGTGCATTGGGGGGTTGGCATTTTCCGGCAGCGCCGCGCTGGTATCAAAAGGTCGCGTTTAAGGGCATCATACTATTGTATACGGTTAAAACGCAATAACCGTTGTATTCAGAGATGAGTAGAGAAATACTTTCAACTAATTGTTTAAAAAAAATGTAGTTTTAAACTTATGTTCAAGATGATCAAATTTAGTTTATCAAAAGTAGTAAAAATACGGTAGCGCCTGCAAAAAAACTTGTAATCCTTCAAAAGTTGTACTAACTAAATTTAGAAAAAACAATTATTATATTATGAAGCCAATTACAGGAGTCACTTATTAAAATAATCATCATCATCATCATCAGCCGGAAGAAATCCACTGCTGAACATAGGCCTCCCCGTTTGAACGCCACCATGAACGGCTATTAGCCATTTGCATCCATCGGCTCCCTGCAACTCTTACAATGTCGCCTACCTACAGAACATCTTCCGGTTCGTGTTCGCCACTCGATAATCTTTCTTCCCCATCGGTTATCGGTTCGTCGAGCGATGTGGCCTGCCCATTGCCACTTCAACTTGCAAATTCTGAGAGCTATGTCGGTGACCTATTATGATAATAAAGTAGTTTCAAACAAGAAATAGAGGCGTAACATAATATAGAGGAGTTGTGCTTAAGATGGCATACATTTTTAGTTAGAGGTTAATTCTCAAATGTCATTGAGTTTTGTTTCGCCTTTAAATGCTAGGGCGGGCGGCGACGCGGGGCGGCGGAGGTAGACGCGCCGACACGGCTGCCCTCTCGTTACAAGATGACATGCCGCCGCATTCCGTTACGGCTCTTTTGTTTCGTGCCTCCATTTAAGGCGGAGAATACGAGTTCAAGTTGTAATTAGAGTTAATTACAATAGCCATTTTCGTCTGTAACTGTAACAGAAAAAAAATATTGAAAAATTCAAATATGTTATATATATTCTATAGCAGAAGGCTATAAAAATTGTATGTAAATGACGGGACGAGCAAGTCGCTTGCGTAATGCAAAAGTATCACGCCCATGACAGTTCAGTGGCACCTAGGATTTTAACATCAACAATTCAAAATCCTGCGTGACAGTGCATTGCGCTCGTCGCCCCGTAATCTCACTGAAACATACACATAATATAAAAAAAAATAAAAATTCAATTCTCATTTTTGAAATTTTGTTAATAAAAATACAATAAATAATACTCTTGCTAATTTTTCATTTTTAGTGTTGTTTTTTTTTACATTTTCGTTCCTACCAAATCGCCATAAGGTCCTTTCTCTTTCTGTTGAGCCTATTGAGATCCAAGCCTTAAATTCATCTGAACATCGCTCGCTTTGTTTCGATGCAGCAGTCGCGATTTTAATCACTTAACCGGGGCGCGTCGGGAACGGTGATGCCTCTTCAAATAAACTCGTAAAACTCGTAGTAAAACTGGAGGTTTATGGCATAACGCTAGGGATGATCGATGTTGCAAAAACATCGATAATGACATCGATTCTCAATGTTAATCGAGTACAAAACATCGATGTCATCAAGAAAGTAATTATTAAATTAGAGATATACCAAGCAGGGCGTAGGAATAGGGACACAACGTAATAAGTTCCAATACACATTTTTTAATGAATTAACGATACACATAGAACACAGCATAGTCCACAGATGGACAAAGGTTTTGTTTTCGTGTTTTGGTTGCATTCAGAATTTGATAAATACTCTGTGGAAGTGTTCATAGATTTCGATTATGTATGTGTCCGCAACTAAATTTCGAATATGTGTCCACGTAATCGATGTTACGATGTCGATGTTTCATTTATAATCCAATACCGATGTTAAAACATCGACGCTTTATCTTCGAACATCCCTACATGATGCTTGAAGCAGAGATCATTATTTGGACGTCGGTCCCCGTATTATGCTTGATTGCGGACTCTTGTCCTGCCAATTAGCCCGATCCGTAAATTAAACGGAAGGAAGGGTACACTTTTTTATGTGAACGCGGTTTTTGAACCCGGTGTCATGGGTGGTGCGACGTATGGCTTGATTTGATAAATAACACTTTGGGAAGGTCGCTCTGGTCGATAATATACATACATCCATACTTTAACATTATAAATTCGAAAGTAACTCAGGAGTTCATTCAAGAATACGGACCTCAGTGTAGCGTGGCACCACCTTCGGCCGCATCGTCACTTAACATCAATTGACTTGTGGTCAAATGCTACCACGTAAGAAATATTTAAAACAAAAACTATGTACTTACACCAAACAGCTAAAAATATTTTTTTTTACTTTGGCCGTAGTTTTTAGCCGTATAGCGAGCGATACGGCATAAATCAGGGGTTTTAAATCATGCAACGGGGATGGCCGGCGATACGAAATTACTATCGGCCCGACGGACGTAGAAATATGAGACCGGCAGGGTTGAGGAGTTTATGTAAGGTTGTGCATTTTTAGGGTTTGAAAACCGTGGATTTACAAGCAGATTAAGTTTGTGTTGATGGTTAATTTTGAAATGTTAGCAGTTTAGATCGAATCAGATTCACAGACTCGTAGAAATGTCTTTTGAAATGTTAATGGTTGAAGATTATTTGATTCTTTCTTTTGTAATAAACTATCTGTTACCCCAGGCTACAGTTTCCCATTTTTACCCCCTTAGGGGTTGAATTTCAAAAAATCCTTTCTTAGTACACCCCCATGCATCAAGACAAACATACCCTCAAAATTTCAAGTTTCTACGACCAGCAGTTTAGGCTGTGCGTTGATGTCAGTCAGTCAGGACTTTTGATCCTTATCAATCATCGAAAACACTCATCATTTATAATCTATTTTTTATCATTTCTTAGCAACTAAAAAGGATAACAATTTCTAGTTGTGTCTCGGTTAATTTAAGTCGGAGATTACAATAATATTTCTATTATTGAAGTAATATATTTTATGTTTATCTCTTTGCTATTTACAGATCTAAAAATGCTCGTAAAATTATAAAAAGGGGCACTTTGCACATTTCATTTCAAAGTGAAGACACATTTTTTGCATGTTTTCTTCTAAACGCCCTTGGCTATGTATCATGTAGATTATTAGCATAATTATGTATTTTAGATTGTCTATCCTAATTGCAGACAAACATATTTGTTATTCCTCTAAAATCTCGGAGCGTTTTCTTAAGAAACCTGCAATACCTACCTGATGTCGTTCAAAATCCTTTCCAAGAAAACAAAAGCACTCAAATCTTTCTATATATTTTTATGCGCTCCGATCGCGTGACATCACTTAATAAATACGTTAATGCGGTTAATTTAACATACATTTTTGCCTTTTTTAAAGTTTAATCAAAGCCCATGCGAGGCGGCGCGGTGTGCATGCATGCATAATCGGAACGCGATGCCCGCATCAATTCCCGCCAGTCGCGGCATGCGGCCGGCAACCGGCGAAACTATGCACTGGTGCGAGATACAGTTCTGCATCTTCGGATTAAGTTAACACCCACACACATAGCTCGTAACTAGGCTTCTCTGTTTCGAGGGTATCAGATACTTACTACCCGGATCGGGGATCCACAACACCCCCACCACACTGCATAACTAAACACTCATCACACTCAGATATACACAGATCAATAGATGATGTAAGATGTATAGGCCATGAAGTGTGGAGACGCTGATTCTAGATTACCTATGGCATAAACCACGATTCATTAGAAAGGGTCAGCTCATAAACGTACCTTTATATACATAAAAAACAGACTCAACGTCCAGCAAAATAACAACGGGCATAAGTCTTTATGATGAAATGTGTTCAGCATGTCTGATATAGAGTGGTGGGTGGCCCTTCATTATTAGACTCTATGGTGGTGTTTAGCAAAAATCTGTTAGAAACGTCAAAATATGATTTGTCAATGTCATTGTCATCGATTGAACTGTCAGTGCCAACTTCTTCTTCTAAGCCGCGCCGCAAGCGCAACGCATTTTTCATTTCGCTGCCATAATTTTATTTAAGCCCCATTTTACGGCCTTTTGACAAAACCTCTGGCAAAATGGCTAAGCTAATCCACTGTCGACCAGTAAACAGCGGCAAGTGGCAACTTCCCGCCAACGCAACGTCGGAAAACACGAAATGAGAAACAGCTCCGTTTTAAACTTAAATTTTAAATCAAGAAATGCATTCGGGGCAAGTAATAGGGCGGTGTACCGCGGAATGTAACCGGATAAAGCTCGTTGCAAGCACAAGATTGGCTGTAATACAGAAGCTAGCAACTTGAGCCAGTCACTGGATCCAGTTACTGGAGCTAGTCACTGGAGCCAGTTACTGGACCGAGTAGCTAGAGCTATTTATCGGAGATAGTCACTAGATCCAGTTACTGTAGCGAGTCACTGGAGCCAGTTACTGGACCGAGTAGCTAGAGCTATTTACCGGCGATAGTCACTAGATCCAGTTACTGTAGCGAGTCACTGGAGCCATTTACTGTACCGAGTAGCTAGAGCTATTTACCGGAGATAGTCACTAGATCCAGTTACTGGGGTGAGTCACTGGAACCAGTTGCTGGAGATAGTTACTGGGGAGAGTTAGTATTTGATTCGTTTCGGTGTTGTAGATTGCCGGCCGATTCTCGTAGTTTCTGATTCATAAGACAAAGGGAATCCTAGTAAGGAGTCAAAGCTAGTATACAACCATAGAATTGTGTAGGCGTTATTATTACACTCTCGTCTTCCCGTTATCCCGCAGGAACCTTTTTCCGGGATAAATAGTAGCTAGTTTTAAGTTCGACGTTTTACGCCGGATATTAATAATCGATCCTGATCCGTTGTCCGCGGTTTTGCATCGATATGGCATGTCGTAATATGTCATTTTAGTAGTAATATGTCAAGATAGTACTAAAATGACATATTATAACATGACATATCGATCCAAAACCGCGAATAACGGATCAGGATGGATTATTAATTTCGGGCGTTTAAGTGATCACAATGTATCCTATTGAATAAAAAACTACTGACTTTGACTTTGATAAAGAAAAACACTTTCATTCTGATGATAAAAGTCGTGATCCCAAGAGAAAAAACCTAGTTAGGGCAAAATGCAAAACACACAAAGACCCTGGGAGTCGTATCAAATGAATCCTGTCAGCATAGTTGATAGCACCTTACGGAACAGCTGTAACACAGTAATGGATAACAGCAGCTTTAGTAACTTGATCCAGTAACTAGCTCCAGTAACTATTAATCACTACTATTTCCTACTAATATTATAAATGCGAAAGTTTGTGTGTGCGTGTGTGTGAATGTTTGTAACCACGTATCACCGTAACTAATAAACCGATTTTGATGTAATTTGGAATGGAGATAGCTTATACCCTGGATATACCATGGATTTTAGACGTCGGCTTATGATCCGTAGGACGTGGGTTCGAATCCTACAATGAGCTTGAGCTTTCGGTGAAGGAAAACATCGTGATGAAACCATAGCTTGGTGTTAGGGTATTATCTAGCACTCGCCAGGCTAACTACCACCCTCTTGCTAAGAATCTGTCGCCAAGCACTCATCGGTGTGTTCCGGCAGCCTCACTTGAGAGCCAGTTCCTAGTCCAGATGTAGCGTGGTGCCATCTTCGACCACATTATCACTTAACATCAGGTGACTTGTGATCAAACGATACCCTGGAAATAGTAAAAAAAAATAGTAAAAAAAATAATAAGTAGGGATATAAGAAAGATTCCCCTTACCTCTGCGTGTATCCCCTGATACAGATAGGTACAGGATTCTTGTCCTGTTCAATTGAGCACAGCCAGGAGTTGTGACTACTCCAACGATACAACGAATGGGCGGAGTCGGCTGCCATTTGTCTAGGTACCGGGATCAACCTGCGGAGCTCTGCATAAAGCCAACGTGGTAGATAAATCAATCTACCATACGGTGAAATGACTACATTACTTCAAAGTACTTTGAAGTCATCATCATCATTATCAGCCTTCCACGTTCCCACTGCTGGGACTCTGGCCTTCTCTCAGAGAGAGAGTACGCTGGCCCAGTGCGGCCCTTGTCCGCCAAAAGGTTGTCAGCCTCTGATCAGAATTGATCAAAGTTCATTGTATCTTCATACGCTATGTACATACGTCAGTTGCATTATTTCCAATTCCTTTTGTACTACTTCGCTAATGTCACCCATTAGCGTGTGAATATTTAATACTAGCATGTCTATCTTCAATTCACAAAGCCCTATGTGCACTGTAATAAGGGTCCTATTTGAAACTCAGCAATATTTCCTTTGTAAGAATATGGATTGGTAGATTAAAGTTGAGGCAATTATTTATAGAACCTTAATACATTGCAATAGAGGCGATATTTTGAAATGTAGTAATTTCAGGCTGCAAATTACAGGGTGTGTGCGAAACGTCACCTGCATTTAGGGTGGCCACGCAAGCGAGACTTTAGGGAAATTTGAGAAACCCCCGACATCTTGGACTGACTGGAGCCTTACATCGTTTTGGAAAAGAGCTGTTACTCTTACAATGCTGGACCGATATAAACGCAAAATAGCTAAGAACTACCGCAAAAAAAATTGTCTTTCAAATGAAATCGGAATCGGCCCATCCGTTTGACAGTTACGATGCCACAGACAGACAGACACACCTTCACGCACACTGACTGACTGACAGACATCGACGTCAAACTTCTAACACGAGGGGTGTTTTTGCGTTCGGAGTTAAAAAAGCATTTGATGCCTTTTCGTAGAATCGCAAACGTGCAGTCACTCTACGTACGAGGCTTTCTTGGATCTTCGTCCACTTGTGTCAGGTTCGAGTGTTGCATAATAGAACAGTTTAGGAACCATGCCACCGACGAAACTGGTATCATTTTCAGTGCGACGCGCCAGTCGAAATGAAGCGGGGATTAAAAATTTTCTCGTCAAATATTCTAACTGCACTTTAGTTGACAATGGCGTATGAGTCTGATGAAACGGTTACGCAGTTTCTCCGCCTGAATGAAATTGTCTGATTAAATGATTTTGCCAAGTTTATTTACTCGAAAATAGAGCTAAAAGGAATGAATTTTTAACTTTTTGTATGTAGTTATGGGAACTAAACCATAGGCCAACCATGAAGTATTTCAGAAATTTCGTGCCATTCGTACCTCGAAAGGAAACACATACTTTCGAAATCTGTGCCCAAGATACCACTTGACGTTTCGTTCGTCTTAGAACCCTTACATGAAGTGGTCCGAACAAACGGAGTATATTTACTTCGTCAGCTGCAGTTCTTTCGTCATTTTAACCTTTTCACTTTTCAGAAGAGTCATTTTAATGGTGGGCCTACAGTTTCTCCCTCTCTCTTTTGTGGTAGCGCAATTTCTAGGGCTTTTCCGGCACTGGCTGGCTGGATACTATAAGTTATGAATCTATCGCTAAGCACCACTATCTGGCGCTAGTGTGTTATTAATTATTCCCTCTCCTAACCGTTTTCACAAAGACACATGTGTCCACGTTACAGTAACGAAGTTACAGCTGTCCATTAGAGGATCTAACGAAGCCAGAAATGGAAATATTTCCACGAATTAGGCCCGCGCTGCCCCTGTCTGTCCGCCACTAAATTACTGAGTTGACAACCCTGGTCAGGCTCATGTTGCAATTCGATTATTACGAAAATCGTATGAGCATTTGAAAAGCAATGAGCTCGAGCTTTGAAGGGAAATATCGAGAAAACCGTAGCTTTGTTTGCAGGGCGTTTTTTAGTGCTCGTCTGGCTAACTATGAGCAGCTACTAATCTTTAAGAATCAGTCCCCTATTGGTGCAGAGAAAGAGCTTGAGCTTTCGGTGAAGGAAAACATCGTGATGAAACCATAGCTTGGTGGTAGGGTATTTTCTAATGCTCGCCTGGCTAGCTACCATCCTAAAGTTAAGAATCTGTCGCCAAGCACCTATCGGTGTATTCCGGCAACCCCACTTGAGAGCATTTCCTAATCCAGGTGTAGCGTGGTGCCATTTTCGACCATATTGCCACTTCACATCAGGTGACTTGTGGTCTCACGCTACCCTGTAAGTAGTAAAAGAAAAAAAACATTAATAAGAAACTGTCGCCAAGCACCTATCGTTGTGTTCCGGCAGCCCCACTTGAGAGCCAGTTTCCAGTCCAGGCGTGACGCCACATTTCACATCGCCACTTAGACCCTGCCATACGCCGTTGACCTTGCTTGATCGTCCCGTACTGACTTTATGGGCGACTGAGGGGTTTACGTGCCGATTTGCGAGTATGAAATATGTAAAAAATTCGCAATAAATAATTAAAGCAGTATTTTCAAAAAGTGGCCTGAAGGTGCTCTGAGTATTATATTTCTTAATACGCTGATGGTATTAACAAGTCTTTGTTACATATATAGTTTAGGAGTAAAGTAGTATTAAACTAGTAGGAAATGGGGCACTTTGCACATTTTTCTTCAATATATAAATATATTTCTTGCATTTTTCGGCCTGAAGGTGTTCTGCTATATATCAAGTAGATTGACATATATTTTTATTAGATTTTTTTAGACCAAAATTACACAGAGAGATAGTTTTAATTAACCCGTTTTTCAGCTTAGCTTGGGAACCAGCGCCTTAACATCAGGTGGCTTGTGATCAAACACTGTAGCAAGTAGAACATAAAGTTGTTTTCGATGGAGGGGTCCCGAGGTATCATCCTTACTCTCTTCCAAGACCCGAAACGAACGTAAAGCCTTATTATTAGTGTGCATTATTTATAACTAACATAGCTTACGGCTTACACCATCCTTTAGGGGCTTAATAAACGCGCAGTTTAATTTTTACGCGAACCTCAGCAATTTGTTAGGAGTAAATTTAGCTGGTCGTAGCCGTTGGATTTATCTTAATTAGTGTTCGCAGTTCGCCTATCGGAGAGTCTCGCAGGCTTTTACATCGTCGCGTAACTGTTACTAAAAATATTGTGTCAGCTGAAATGAGACTGAAATTTTTGTATCCATCTGGAATATTATACATGTATATATCGTTATAGTTATGTTGACATATTTAATGACGATTTAAGCATAATTTGTAATTAATTACTTGTCTTAGGTAAACTACAATTAAAATACCTGTTAGCGTTTCGGTAATGACTGTAAGCTTACATATGATCCTACTAAACGTGAAAGTTTGCGAGTATACATAACGGATCTGAATGAAATTTGGAATGCAGATAGCTTATACCCTCGATTAAAACAGTGGCTACTTTTTATCCCGAAAAATAATAAATAATAATAATAAATATCGGGGACAATTGCACACAAATTGACCTAGCCCCAAATTAAGCTTGAAACTTGTGTTATGGGTACTAGACAACGATGTACATACTTATATAGATAGATGTAAGTGCGTCACGCGGATGTTGCTGAGTAAGGTGTTCGGTTACAATACCGAACAATAGAGAAATAACTACTTATATAGATAGAAATATCCAAGACTCAGGTACAAATATTCGTGCTCATCACACGTATATTTGCCCTTACCGGGATTCGAACCCGGTAAGGGTTAAAAAAATTAAAATGGTTCCTGCGGGATAACGGGAAGACGCGGGTGAAACCGCGGGGCGCAGCTGATAAACAAATAAATGATGATGAAACTTTGAAAGCATTTTCAATTATAAGCATCCGAAATTATGATGTAATGGACTCGCGTAGAAAACATTGTACTTGTTTTAGAAGTAATTTAGTCGGAAGTTTGTCTTAATTCCGTCATTATTTATCGTTGTTCGCCAGCGAGATTACTTTGCTTATGAGCTACAGACTACTTAGTGCTTCATCTTTTTAAGTGTTGCTGTCAGGCAGTGACCTTGGCCATGGAAGATTGAGGATCTGTTCTCACTAATTTGTCTTGTAGCCTTATGAAAACATAGCCTAACAAGCCAATTTCCAATTCAGACGCGGCGTGGCGCGGTTTGACTTCATCATCTAGTGACTTGGGATCAAACTCTACCTCGTTAGTTACAAAAAAAACACGTTTGCTGTATGGGAGCCCCCGTAAATATTTATTTTATTCTGTTTTGTTATTAGAGCGGAATCAGAAATACAATACCTGTGAAAATATCAACTGTCCAACTATCGCGGTTCAAGAGATACAGCTTGGTGACAGAGAGACACAGTCAGACGGACGGACAGCGGAGTCTTAGTAATAGGGTCCCGTTTGAACCCTAAAAAAATCAAAGAGCTATAAGACAAAACTTAAAACATAATCTTTACATACTAAACCAATCCACTGAATTCACCATCCCATCCACGTCTCTGTTTATCTTCATTGCACATTAATTCCGCTACACCGACTAAAGGACTAAACTCTCAGGAAATTGAATAACCGTCACATTAGTTAAATTACGCGACGGGGTTAGGGCTAAGTCAGACTGCAGCGAAACTCCTTGCGTCCTCGAAATCGGAGATCGCAGCGGCGCGACGGAAAAAGAGACGTCGCAAGTAGTCGCAACAGAAATGGCAGCGAGCCTTTGTTCCTGGTGACAAAAGAGCCGAGTCATGAAATAAGACACAGTGACAAAACGTCGTCTAACGTCGCAGTGGCAATTTATCGCATTGTGAACGAGCCTCTACGACTGTCTCTCACACCGCAGAAGACGGATAAGGCTGCGTGTCCACGAGAGATGTGCGAGGGTGTGTTTGTTGAAAACCAATAGAATCAATCAATCAATCAATCAAAGGCATTTATTGACACAATAAAATTAAGACGTCATAGTAATTGTGAAGCCTCTGGTTCCCGAACTAGTTGGAACTGTGTTTCAGGAACCAGATTCTTCTCAATCAGTTCTTGTCAATAACTACATGTAAACTGCACACATAATGGGAGAAGAATCTGGTTCCTGAAGCACAGTACCCTAGTTAGGGAACCAGTAGAATCTGGTTCCTGAAACACAGTTCCCAATTACTGTCTTAATTATATTGTGTAGCACATCCCTGGTGGAAACGCTCACACACAGAGTAAAAAGACCTTTCGAAATACAGAAAGAATTCTCTCTTTTGACCTAGTAGCAAAACTAAGGTAAAATAAGGAAGGAAAATGTTACATTTTGGAAGGAATAGGTAAGACTCAGAAGGAATGTCAGGTTTTTTTCTCAGTGCACCGCTCCACAGCCTCGCTACTCATCCTCGTACCGCTCAGCTACCTCGCACATCTCTGGTGGAAACGCAGCCTAAGCGCGCAGAAACGAGCGGTACGAGCGTTCCGAGCGGCTCGAGCAAAGCAATCACGCTCGCCGGTAATTCCATTAGTTATTCGCTGACCCGTCGTCCCGGGTTGATTACCACGCTTCTTATTTTATAACGCACCGGCCGAGCTTTGATCATTTTAGGATTATAGCTATTTTCGAAACAAGAGCCTCCTGACCTTTACGTGGCCCCTTGTTCATTTCACGCCTGCGTTGTCGCCTCGTGAGGGTGGTTTATTAAATTTTCAAACTGATAAAAGGTTAATTGCGACATAAATCTCGTGTGCGTGTTATGAGGTTCAGAGATTTTAAAAAGATTATGTTGTTTTAATTTCTCTTTGAGCTGTTGTTTCGCTGGCGGATGCGCGCCGTTGTTATCCCTCCCGCTTGGAATTTTAACTGAATCATAACTCGATTTCACTCAAAAGTACCCTTTGTTTGAAAGCATTAAAAGTTCTTAATGACTTGGAGAAATCTGAGCCAACTAGAGAAAGTTTCAACTTGTACCAAGAAATCACTTACCTGAGCTTTTTGCTGAGTAAAACGACACCTTTAAGCTTTCAAGTTACTCTTAGCAGCGCCTGACCGCTTTTATCACAGACTAGTGGACTGCCCCGGCTTCGCACGGGTAGTTAAAAAATTTAAAATGAACTCATAGGTAAACCTTTCCTCCCGTACGGCCCGTGCCCCAGTGACGCCCACATTGCATAAGGTACTGCCGAGCAGGGTGAGCGACTACCACGCAATTTTTTCGATGCAAACAAATAAACAAACAATCAAATATTTCCTCTTTATAATATTAGTATAGAAAAGAGACAATGACCTTTCACACCCCTGGCGTCTTATAAAATAAGAAGCAGGCCTGGCCATAAACAAGTCATTTTTTTTTTTTGTTTTGTTTTGGCGTCACACGATTAGTGTATTTGCCAGTGTCAAGTATAAAAGATTTCAAACTCAGAGAGTTGAATCAAGTTTAAATGATGATGGTGATGATGATGATGAGATGATGGTGATGATGATGATGAGATGATGGGATGAGGATAGTGTTTAAGTAAAGTAGTGGTGCTTTACTTAAACTTTACACGGACTTTTTTGGAGCAACTTGAAAAGTCACTTTCACAACTTTATTTCAATTTCCCACACTCGTACACATTAACGAACACATAATGGTTAATAATCCACCAATATTACACATTATCACTCGAAGAAACACAAGTTTTGGAAATAAAAACAAAATTTTCACGTTGACAATTCGATTGCCGCCAAAAAAGTCAAAAACAAGTCATTATAAGAATATGTCTAAATAAAACGTGTTAAAAATTTTGCAGCAAAACTAACCAGTTTTTCTATTTTTTATGTGTTTTAAAGTTCATTCCTACAGAGTAGCGTTTGAACGGAAGTCAGAGACGATGTGGTTGAAGATGGCGCCACGCTACGCTTGGTCTGCGAACTGGCTCAATTAAAGTGGTGACATTTTACAAAAACTTTATAAGTACCTATGGGCTTTTCGGAGCACCTAAAAAAGTCTCCTCTAACAACTTTATTTCAATTTCATATACATTAAGAATCACATGATTTTTTGAATGAGTTACAAAGATTATCACTCGAAGAACACAAATTTTGGTCTTAAAAATAAAATTTTCATGTTGACAATTCAATTTCCCCTTTTAAAGTATGGCATAGTAATGCGCACAGAGTGCACTATAGCAATTAATCAGCTGTCATCATTTAAAGTCGCTTTAAATTGCCACATTATGGTTATCGCGGTCGTCAGCTGACCGCTGGATTCGCTTTTTTGCCAATAATGTTCTATTTATTGAGCTTAACAGGGTTTCAACGCCATTAAACAGGCTCAACTTGCGATTTAATTGTGCACCTAATGGAGTTGAATTGTCTATTTGGCTATTTTGGATTAAGACGAAGGATTATGGTTGGGTAGCGGGACTATTATACATTTAATACCTGCCGGCGACAGGCTGCCCCCAAATTGCGTAGTACTCAATTTTATGACATTGTCTTTGTCGGTGTCACTTTGACATTTAAAATAAATAAGTACTTACTTCAATTGCAAATATCAGAACAGATATATTTTGCCTAGTTAAGCTATCTACGACCCTGATGGTGGCAGCTTCACTTGAAACCCAGATCGCAGTCCAAAAGTATCTTATTCATTAGGACACAATATGTGATCAATTTAAAACAAGTGTTAAAAAATTACGTGGATTCTAAAAATAACGTTTTTTAGGGCACAACTTTAAAAACGATAAATACACATCTCCTAAATGTTATTAAAGTTTAAAAACAAAGTGCCTTTAGCTCTAAATAAGTAGCTCTAAAATCATATTTTCGACTGTTCTTAAAAAGGTCGTTCAAAATTTACAATGTTTGATCTTAGTAGACGTTATTCTACGAAATCTTTATTAAATTAAAGAATTGTTTCTGTTGTAATCTTTTTAATTTTTTCAGTAACATGCAGATTTACCAAGTCTAGTAATTATATATATCTTCATGAAATCTCAAAAGTGACGTAACTTAAATTGTGCATGCACATTCTCCTTGAGTACTAGGTGCTCGCTAAAAACGGATTATGAAAATACATCCCCAAAAGGGGGTCAAATGGGGTGCCAAAGTTTGCATGGAAAAATGTAATTTTTCCCGCGGGCGGAGCCGCAAGGCGGGTTAATAATATTCGATACACATCCAATAACATTTTTGTTATTACAAAATATAATCAACAGAATATCAGTTTCAGGATGGAATTTCAAACGTTCGGTAATTTCAAGGGTGTGCTCTGTGGTAGAAGGGTGTTTCAGTTGGATTTTCGCAATAAATCGGATTATTGGACGCCCGGGGGTGGGAAACTCGAGCGGGCAAAGCCAAACAAAGGAATAGCGCAGATAGAGAGTTCTAATAATGTATCGGGTTGCATAATCGACTACCTTCGAAAAGTTATAACCTCAAACATATATAGGTACTAGCGACTTCACATGTGTAAGCGAGGAGTTTGAAATTCGGTAAAAGATAGCAGCTATACTGTTTTAAACTACCATGGTCAATAACAATAGAATTAGACTTTGAAAATGATAATGTCATCGTACGCAAAAAACGAGAGAGAGAAAGCGGGTAGATAGGTACGTCTGCCCGTTATAATATCAACAATCCTACCCGCAGAAACTTTTAGGATTCCCGTGATCATGGCGCTTGCAACAGTGCCGAAATATCGAGAACTCGAACAAAAACAAATACATGGTAATTATCCCGTTTCCCTAATTCTAGATATCAACTATTTTGTAGACGTATTGAAAGCCTTAATATTTTTAATACATGACACGGTTTAGCCCGCATAAGCTGCCATATGTGTAATTTTTTTCGAACTTGATTTACAAAAATCGTGATTTTTTACCGAATACTGTACTTTAACAGAAAAAAACGTGAAAAAAAGCCTATGATACTCAAGCATAATCTAACTTCATATTAGTGAGAATTTTCGGAAACGGATTAGTAATTTAGAAGATTACTCCCTACCCCTTCCTACATACAAACAAATAAACATATAAACAAACATATTTTGCCTCCATATAATATTAGTATAGCAAATAGACATACAACCAGTTTTTAATGTATAAATAAGCAAATGCAATAAAGTGTGCCGTTACAATTTCGGCTTGTTTATGCAACGGTGACTGGTAGACAGTGGCCATATTGAATTCGAGAGCTGGAGTGTTGCCAGACTCAAAAAACATTTTAGATTTCATATTTTGCCATCCGAATAATAAGGCAGTAAAATGCTTACAGTAAAGCTAGCCAAATTAAAGAGTTATATTTAACTTGTAGGTTCAAGATCAAGGTTATTAAAGAACCAGTACCAAGTTTTTATTTATTTCTGCTTGATGGTCGAAGGTGGCGCCACCGGAACACACCGATAGCACACCGTGCGCCTCACAAGGCACTGATACCGAGTTCGAATCCTCACGGCCCCGCCAATGACTTTTTTATCACTATAAACGGTGAAAGAAAACATTATGAACAAACTGGCATATCCAATAACCATAACATTTATGGGCATATGACTTCTAACCCGCAAAAGTGTAGCGCGCGCGCGTGTGTGTGTGTGTGTTTGTGTGTGTGTGAGAGAGAGAGAATAACAAGAGACAAGACGCACAAAAAAAATAGTAACATTATTCATAAACCATTAATATTGTCTTTCAGGGTCTTGTGTTTCAGGGTGAGTAAAAGGGAGAGGGGGAGTAGGGTAAGGAAGTAGTGATGATAAAGATACCTAATGAGTGAAATGCACGGTTCCATTGTAACGTTGTGACCAGTACCAACAATGTTTGGGTCGTATAATTGCAACATGCATGCAGTCGTTGAAGAGTCAGGAAGGCATTCGTACGGACACCGTTACCGAGCGGCGCAGTAAAGATGGCTGCCGCTCGGCTTGCCCGCTGAGTCCCAGTCGAATGGAGACAGTGGGAAATCTGGGCCCTTATTTGCTATGACCATCTTAGCACGTAACACGGGCGTGCAGATGCGTGGAATGACGGCTAAAGCACGTAATAACGTCACATGTTATCGGCAAGGAATCTTGATGGTCTCGATTTCTTCGACTTCTGCAGATTGAAGCCATGTAGCTCAGTGTTAAAATAAATCAAAAAGTACATACATTATGTAGGATACAACGGGTGATCACTAGAAAACGTCAAACTTAAAATAAGCCACGCCTTTTCCAACCTCCTTACGCCGGCAAAAGAACAGGCATGAGACGCCCGGCAGGTAATTTTTTCGGCGCGATTTCATTTATAATCCTCATTCTTGTGACTCCGCCGATGTGGCCTACAAACTTAAACCCTCTCATACAAATTCCGCCCTGCCCTCGCGGCTGCGAGTCCCGTATAATACATACTGTTGTCAACACATTAACTACACATCACATGTTTATTCCACGCTTAGCACTTTTAAAATTAAGGAACTATTATAACTAATAGATTGTGTTTTTTTTAAAAAAAATTATCGCCTAATTTTTTTCACATTTTTAATTATAGACAGACATTGTGATATGCAACATTACAGAGTTTATACTGTTTGTTGGCAGCGTTAGCGCACTAGTTACCCTTCTGCTAGGCACTGTGGTGCAGTAAAGATAGCGGCTACCGTTCGCTCCGATAACGGCCGCCGTGACACCGCGTCGTAATTGCGATGGGAATTGTCGACGCTAGCTGGTGGTAGCTCCTGAAGGCCGATAACACGAACGTTTCACACACGTCTCATTTACTTTGGTTTAGCCATAGAGATAGTGGTAACCGGCGACTTTCAGCAATTTCGAAAGCAGCTCATCAATTTAGCAGAAAATTTAACTTTGTTTTTTTGCAACTTACAGGGTTGCGTTTGACCACAAGTCACCTGATGTTAAGTGACGATGTGGTCGCAGATAGCGTCACGCTACACCTGGACTGGGAACTGGTTCTCAAGTGAGGCTGCCGGAACACACCGATAGGTGCTTGACGACAGATCTTAAACTTGAGTTAACTTAACGTGAAATAAATTTCTAACTAGAACGTTTCATTTGTTACAGGTAAATAGCACTCCAGGTTCTAGAGATGGATTTGTAAAATGAACGAGCGACAGAGAAAGGAAGGTAATCTTGTTTGTGGTCTCCTCCACTTCTGTTTAAAGGGAAATATGAATTTACCTGTTATTGTCGAGGCGAAGAAAGTGAATTTCCTTGCCAATGTAGACTACAGCGCTTGATTTATTTATAATTTAAATACAAGTCAATCTTTAAGCCTATTTGTGTTTGTCAAAATAATATCTGAATGACCATAGGCGACGGTGAACGTTTACTTTACGATTAGGCGGGCAGTCTGCTCGTTTTCCACTCAAATAAGCAAAAAACAGCTTTTTACTAAATGCATATGAAAGTATATAGGGGTAAAACAAAAAAAAAATGTTTGAATTTTTTGTTTGTATGTTCCTGCTTATCTCAGAAATGCCTGGATTCATTTTCACGGGACTTTTACTAGCAGATAGCCGATGTTATAAGGAGTAACTCAGGCTACATTTATTTAAAAAAAAGAATTAGGGTTCCGCGCAAAACAACTTAAAATTCATTGATGAAATTTGTATCAATTTTGTTGAATACAGTTTAAGCCTTCAAGATTTAAGATGTATTCTAGTAAATAAATTATTTGATTTGATTTGCTCTTAACCTTTTAATTCCAACTAGCGCCATTAACTGCAAGAGTCTAAGAACCATCACATTCACCGTCGCCTATGGACATTTGCAACAACAAGGAGTCTTTCCGGTTCTAAAGAACATTCATATTATACATCCTAATTACAAAATACATTAATTTTAATATGACGTTGCACATTGGCAGTCAGTTTTCGTTGCACACGGTTTTGATCAGTTAATGATCGAATCGTTTTCCTAAGAAGCTGAAGTACTGTCTTCGCGTATACTCGTCGAGCTGCTTCAGGGTGTTGCGAGGGGTGAGAGTTATGCGCGGGGGCGGGGGTGTTGTCGCGGAGGAACTCTTGATTAATTACTGACTTTAATCCACCTCGGCCCGAGTTGCTTGCGGGAGTGTAGGCTCTAGCAAAGGTTAGATTTGTTTTCGGTTCATTTGGTTCTACTAAGGGATTAGTCTAAGTGTAATAGCGGCAATTGTTTTTGGAGCTGCTGGTGATTGTGACAAGGTTTTGACGACCTATGTGGTGTAAGGTGAACAGGTGACTTCGAAGCGTGAGGTCGAAGGTTTGATTCATGCTACGGGGTATATACGAGTATTTGTGAGAGAGGGACAAGGAGAGGTACTTTAGCTGCTGCTTGTAATTGCGTCAAGGTTGCGCTAGTCTTTGACCAGCGCTGGTCTTCCGTTGAAGAGTAGTTACTCTCGCATTTCTGATATTAAGTTTAGATTAATGCGATTCAGTGTTGGTAAAGGCAACTTTTAGCCTCTCACGGCGGTAGTTAGCCTCTGATACTAATGCAATTTTAATGCGACTTTAATACCAGCTCTACATTTCCTTCGACAACACATATCGAGGCCTAGAACGAGAAAGGGTCACTGACTCGGTCAATTTATGAGACGTCTATATCAATGGTGATTTTACCATCTCACCTTCTTGTCTGTCTATTCGGTACAACAACATTTTTAAACTATTTTCAACAAGGTCACAGCGTTTTGATTCACAGTCAAAGTTAACGATGGTAAAAAATGTATGAAAAAAATTACTAAAAGCATTTTCATACACTTTTGACAATAGTCAATAGCTCATTGGTAGTGACGTCGGTTTGCGACCCGTAGGCAGTAAATTCGAATCCTACAATGAGCTTGATCTTGCGGTGAAGGAAAACATAGTGAAACTCGCGAAAACATAGCCACCAGTGCCATTTTCTAGTGCTCGCCTGGCTAGACTTCCCTCAAGTAAACAGTCTCTCGCCAAACACCTAGCGGTGTGTTCCGGCAGCTTCACTTAGAGCCAGTTCCCATCGTGGCGCCGATTTGGACCACAACGTCACTTAACATCAGGTGACTTGTGGTCAAACGCTGCCCTGTAGAAAGTTACTAAACCTTGACAACGGATCAAAACACTAAAGCTACTGACCTGGTTCTGAAAATTATTTTACCAACAGCTACATTATCTTTGACTGCTCTAGGCTACGTTTCATTTATATTTCCTTTCTCGAGCTAAGCCGGGGCGGGACGCTAGTAACAAATATGACTACTTAACTACCCCAGTTCCTTTGTCAGTATAAAGCGACAGATTGCATGTACGTTGACATTATACCTTGAAGGCTAATTTAAAATAGAAATACTAACATGTAAAGAAACTATTAAAAAAACTATTTCACAGTAGTAGACGTTACGTCCAGGCTGGATTTAGCCTGGGGCGTCATAAAAAATGCCGCCCCTTTACCCTTTTCTTACATAGATGGGGTAATAAACAATTTTCACAGTTTTGTAATGACACACACTACAGTTTTTTTAATTTTAAATATTTTCTAAATGATGACAAAACTCTTTTTTGCGAATTTTTCCTACGTCTTCATACTTATTGTGCTATTTGGGGCGGAGACAGGTCTAAAAATAATCAACGATCATAAAAATTGGATCAGCCATTCTTGAGTTATAATTGGTGTAACTAACCTGAGTTTTTTTTCAATACGATCACATTTTTAAAAACAGAAAAAAATAAATAAAGAACAAACATTTAATTTTTCACGCCCGATTTTGGCGCCCTGAGCATTAACCCCTCGTGTCGCTAGTCTAAATCCAGCACCGGCTTCAATGTAATTCATTAGTCGAAGAATTCTCGGCAACCTACATTTTATAGTATTAAATTCACGTGCATGCACGCGAAATGCAATAAACTTAGCATACTTCAGTTACTTAGTACTCACTTACTTACTTACCTACTGTAACTGTCATTTGAGATGGTATCACATCAACAATTCAACATTGTTGAAACTAAGTTCATGTGATTTAGTAATAAAGCAGAGCACTGAAAACGGTGTTAGTCTTTACGCTATCAGATTAAATGTATTGTGATAATGAGTAACGAGTGAGTGAGTATAAAGAGGTTTATCATCTGACATCTCAGAGTCTGAATAGGCAAGCGTGACGCTCAACATCAAGCGAGCAATTCGCTCACCTGATGGTAAGCACAACGATTATTTTTTAATGTATGGTCGTAGTCGATGTTTCCACAAAAACATTAAGAAAATCGCTACAAATAAAAAGGCACTATTGAAAAATGACCTGAAGGTTCTCGGAGTATTTATTTCTTAATATGCTGATGGTATTAACAAGTCTTTGTTATATATAGATCAGGAGACTATCCGGAGACTAATGATCTTAACTTTAAGAAAAGAGGTCATTTTGGCACGTTTATTTCAACACTAGCTGTTCCCCGCGGTTTCACCCGCGTGGGCTACAGTTTATCGCGATAAGACTAGCCTATGTCCTTTCACAGGCTCTAGACAATCTCTGTACCAAATTTCATTGAAATCGGTTCAGTAGTTTAGGTGTGAAAGACAGACAGACAGAGTTACTTTCAAATTTATAATATTAAGTAGGGATTTATGTTACGGATACAGTTTTTCTTCTAAAAGTCCCTGCTATGTATTAAGTCAATAGATGATGTATGTTTTCTTAGATGTTTTACTCTATTTTTTCTTTTCTCTCTCGATTTTTTTGTAGTCTTAATCAGTAAAAATGTACATGCAATAGTAACGTTCACCTCAGCTGAGGCAGTGTTGCCATGTGAACTCATAAAACGTCTCGAAGGTGGAGCATTAAATCCGTACATTATACACAATGTATGTACATATTATATATCTGAGGTTTCACTACCAATGTAAGCAGTATGTACGTAATTTACGATTGAAGTGCTCTCTAGGCACTCTCCTTGTATTTGATAGCATAATTACTATCAAAGCAATATTGACATTTTGATTTGATACATATTAGTATGTTATTTGTATTAAGGCACAGATAGCCTGATACCGAGTTCAAATCTCATTTCGGCCCGCAAATAATGCAAAGTATTTCATTTCAACAATTACTTAGGTTTTTGAATCCGTAGTGATAATTAACTGTTGTCAAAATTTTATGAAAAGTTTAGTCTTTAGTTTCATATATTTTTGATAAACAAATACATGTATAAATTCAAAGTATTAAAACTCTGAAACTCAAGCCTAGCAATAAACATTAAAATCTGTATTTATAAAAGAAAGTCGTGTTAGTAACACTATTTATAACTCAAAAACGGCTGAACCGATTTGGCTGATAATAATTGGTGGGGAGGTAGCTTAAAACCAGGAAACAGACATAAAATACTTTTTATCCCGGAAAAGTTTCCTACGGGATAACGGGAAGACGCGGGGGAAACCGCGGGGCGCAGCTAGTCTCTAATATATAAAAAAAGTCGTGTTAGTTACACTATTTATAACTCAAGAACGGGTGAACCGATTTGGCTGAAAATTGATGGGGAGGTAGCTTAGGACCAGGAAACGGACATAGAATACTTTTTATCCCGGAAAAGGTTCCTACGGGATAGTATGTTATAAATTGCAATAATATGTGACATCACACCAGCGAGCGGATGGGTCACATTTTTGTGACAAGCACGAAGATCACGAAATAACTTACGACAAAACGTAGCCTAACCCAAAAGCCACGGCACGTTTTTCTTTCTTTGAACTTTAAACCATATTTTCCTGGAGATACATCCTGTCTCGCGTGCTACTGCGTCGGGGAGGTTAGCCATCAAGCCGGGCTATATATCGCTTTTAATGAATTGGTGCCCGCTTTAACGACTCCGCGACGAATGTGGCCCGGGAGAGCGATTGTGCCGCGCGGCCACACAGCACTGTGTGCACGGGGCTTTATAAGGATACGGGTTTGATTAAAATAGAGTACCTTTGCTCGTACTTTAAGATGTAACTATGTTTTGTTTAAATTACTTGTTGGTTATTTATGTTTTTGTTTTTATTTTCGATTCCAGCAATGAGCTTGAGCTTTCGGTGAAAGAAAACCGCATGGTAGATGGAGTCAGGAACCTCCTGAAAATACAAAATTTTTACTTTTAATATTTAGATTAATATAAATAAATAAATAAAAAACAATTCATGTTTCTGTTACTTACTTAACTATTAATCAATTATAGCGCAATAGGGCAGCTTCAGCATAATTAGATATATTATTATGTAGAATAATTTCCTACTTTTAATTTTACTATGGTAACTTTTACTACTATTATAATCTGTCAATGTCACGTATATCATTTTTAGATTCGTTTACTATCACAATTACACAGATAAACTGTGCAAAAAAGCTATTAGTATATCACTAACCCCAGTCAGTCAGTTCCCAGTCAACGATTCCAGTATCAGAAAGACAGATGATCTAATTATCTCAAATGCGGAAGCTTACGCAGTTCGTCATGTCGGAGCAGTCACATAAACACGCAAGATATTCATTCCCAAAGTACTTGAACGTGATATTTGTAAGGGTAGGCTTACACCGAGACGCAACGCGACGCGACGCTACGAAAACTTTAAAATTTTTTACTACTAGCTGTTTCACCACTGTTGGATTACAGTTTATCGCAATATACCTAATATATGTCCTTTCTCAGAGTTCAAACCATATTCATACCAAGTTTTATCAAGATCGGTTCAATAGTTTTTTTTTATCAGGAACAAACAAACAATCTAATCTTTTCTCTTTGTGTCTTAGTATAGATAGATAAATTAAACTTGTTTAGGTACAAGGCTAGATAACGAATTCGTTATTTATTTAGGTAATCCACTAACGTTTCATACAAAAATACATATATAACAATAATAGTATAATTTTCTTATAGAAATTGCAAAAAAATACTAATTTGAGTAGCTATAATAAACAGTTGCGCATTATATAGATTTTCAAATAATAATAATAATAATAAATGTATTTATTTCTCCCAACAAAACAGGCACATACATAGATGGACATAGTACAATAGGTTATCAAAGTAAACCTGCTTTGCAGAGACTGGTGCCTGAAGTAGGTTTTAAAAAAAAACCTGTATTACAGGTCACCAGGACCCCACTCCGCGGAAGTACTTGGGAAACCCTTTAAGTAAAATAAGAGAAACATAGCCTTTAGTTAGATGAAAAAGTAAGGTAGAATAAAAGTAAAAAATAAAAATATGATATAACTATGAACTTATGCTGATAGAGACAGAAATAATATGCTCTTGTTAGTTTTAAATGTATTTCGTGTATTTTCATATGAACCAAATTCATTCAGTGGTTCCTAAACGTCAACTCGGATTAGCAGTCGCAGATTATTCGAATGACGCTTCAAGCATCTGCGCGCCTTGTCGCGTCGCGTCGACGTAGCGTCGCTTCTCGATGTGAACTGACCCTAAGTCGCAAACAAAATTGTGAATGACTCACAAATCTTCGCGTCGCAGACATTATTATGATTGACATATGTATGATAAAACTTCTGCCACTGAGCAATGGGAGCGAGAATAAGGGACGGGTGTGCAGAACAGAGGGGTAGCTTCTTTGATGTCGAGCTGTGTCAGAAATATACCTACACTCGACGGGAATCGTGTCATTTGTCACCCGCTTGAAACTAGACTTTCACGTTAATTGGAAACAGCGAACTTCTTTGATATTAGAGAACTTTACATTGTTAATTCAATATGGATTGTGTACTTTGTAACTTTCTTGGTGAGACTGTGTAACTTTTAACAGTGTTAGGCCCTGTTCAGTGCGACGCGGATGACCTACGTGGACGTCCGCGACGGACGGTAAAATGTATGGAACCCTACAGCGCGTTCAGAGCGACGCGGAGCTGTCCGTGTCGCGGAGAGCTATCCGCGCGCGGTCGAAATCGCTCCACGCCGCGGACGTCAGCGGGCGGACGGTGCTTGGTTCTAATGTATTTGTTCAGTGCTCGGCGGACAGTCCGGAGCGGACGTAAAGTACTGTCGTTGTCATGGCGGCTGCGTCAAATGTGCAAACCGAGAGGGTTATACAAGAAGTACGACTCGATCACGATCCGCATCGCACTGAACGACAAATTCATCCGCGACGGACGCAAAACCTAGTCCGCGTGCGGATGGTCCGCGTCGCACTGAATAGGGCCTAATGCTTTAAAAAATTAGTCTATTGCCAGTTTGTATGTCATGAGTTAGGTTTAAGGTTTAATATTATCGTGTCATCGCCAAGTTTGAAGGATTCCAGCGCTTACCATTTTATTTTGAAACGATCAGGCTTATTCTAGATAGAAAATAACTTCCGTGTCTATCTGACTACTATTAAATGCGAAAGTTTGGTTGGATGGATGTTTGTTACTCAATCACGCTCGAACAGCTCAATGGATCTGGACGAAATTTGGCACAGAGATAGATTATGGTCTGAAATAGCACGTAGGCTACTTTTTATCTCGGGAAAAGGTTCGGATAACGGGAAAGTCGCGATTGAAAACGAACAAAAAATAAGTAGAAAAAAAGTTACGCGTTTGGATGATTCCTTGTAAGAACGCTTGGCGTCAGTCTTTTTTCTCGGTTATAAAAGTGGCACATCTGTAGCCATCAAGCCGTGAGCTAATCTACACGCATTTCGGTCTATCTCAATCCGGAGCCCGCTCGGAGTACATTAGGCACATTTCCACTCAATTGCTCGCAAATATCAAACGTAATGGCAACTGTCAAGTGTCATTTTTCGTCATAATAATAACGAACGATGAAAAACTGTCTGCCTTTTCGTCATTTCGGTCCTTTCGCGCGGAGATTTCTTATTTGCGAGCGAAAATGGTGGATGGGAACGTCGTGAGATTCTAATAATGTCTTCTGTCAATACAGTCGTCCGGAGGAAAATGAATGGAGTTTTAAAAGTGTTTGGTAATTTAGTGTGTTTACTGAGGTGACTGTTTGAGTGTCAGTCATATTTTTCTCTTTACATTATTACATTTTTCATATCATTCACTTGATGTCAAAGGAAGCGCTTGCTAGACTAGCAATTGGCTCTCAAGTGAGGCTGCCGGATCACTCCGATTGCGATGCATAGTGTCAGATTTTTAACTAGAGGGTGATAGCCAGCCAGCCGTGCACTAGAAAATACTCTACCACCACCTGAATGGCGTACTAGTTGCTCCCCGCGGTTTCGCCCGCGTCGTATAAAAAGTAGCCTATGCGTTAATCCAGGGTATAAGCTATCTCCATTCCAAATTTCATTCAGATCCGTTCAGTAGTTTTTGCGTGAAAGAGTAACAAACATCCATCCATCCATCCATACGCAAGACTTAGACTAAATCTGTGCATCCATACATATAAACTGTCGCTCTTATAATACATTATAGTAAGATTAATCTTGATGCACTCCAGAAAGTGTTGTACAAATATAAAAACAAAGAGATAAGACTAAAAAATAAGGATAAGAATCATTTATTTGCAACAAGTTATACAAGACAAATACATTGTGAGATCATTCTCTGTTGAAAATTACGTGGTGAGATTATTGACAGATGTATTTTCATACGACCAAATAGAACTTTGTCACAGTAAAGACGCGCAGAAAACTCATAGAGAAAGTAGCGAACATAAAAGCTGTCCCATTTTCGGGACCAATTTCGAAAACAGATGATTGATTGGCTTTATTCCCGGCAAGAACTCGAGCAGTACGTGTGAGACGTACCGTCAACCAGCAATTTTTCATCAATCCGTCAAACTGAACGGTACCACTTTAGCTGTCAGCTGTCAGTGTCAACACTCCCGCACGCATTCTCTTTACATTGCACCATGAAGTAGATATTTCCTCTTTTTACTACCTTACAGTAACGATGTGGTCGAAATTGGCGTCACGCTACACCTGGATAACCGACCTGGACCGATAACCGGGCAAGAAAGGTTCTCGAGTGGCGACCACGAACCGGAAGACGTTCTGTAGGTATGCCCCCCACTAGGTGAACCGACGACATTGCAAAAGTCGCAGGGAGCCGATGGATGCAAATGGCTAATAGCCGTTCTTGGTGTCGTTCAAAGGGGGAGGCCTATGTTCAGTAGTGGACTTCTTCCGACTGATGATGATGATGACACCTGGATTAGAAACTGGCTCTTAACTTGAAGCCAAAAATGCCCTAGCACCAAGCTATCTTACGACCCGGTTCATTCGATTCGTTCATTCACATATCTACCATGAAGTTTACTCGAAAACGGAACATCCTGCAAAAGAGAACGCAAGGCTAACCAGATTACCCGTTGATGGCGAGATAAGTTGTTAATTTATTAGCTACATCCCCAGCGCTGCCAACACTTTAGAACAAAACTTGTAGATCAACCGTCTGAAGGCACGTTCGCCCCGAGCGCTACCAACTACTAAGAAAAAAACCTAGAAACTCTGAGTAAAGGTCTGTCCACACCAGTGCGCTTTGTGTTCATTTTGCGCCTTCAACTTTCAATTCGCTTCGCGTCATGCGTATGCAATAATAGCTTCGCCATCGCGATAAATGTGGTGGGTGCAATCTTCAACCGCATCGTCACTTAACATCAGGTTACTTGTGGTCAAATGTTACCCACTAAAAAGTTAAAAAATGTATCCCATGTCCTTCTTCAGGGTTTGAATTATATCCATACCAAATGTCATCAAAATCGAAAGTAACAAACATCCATCCATCCATTCTCATAAATTTTTGAATTTAATTTTATCCTACTGAAAAGTTTGTGAGTATGGATGGATGTTTGTTACACTTTCACGCAAAAAGTACTGAACGAATCTGAATGAAATTTGGAATGGAGATAGCTTATACCCTACTTTTTATCCCAGATAATCGTTCCTGAGGGATAACGGGAAGACGCGGGTGAAACCGCGGGGCGCAACTCGTAGTATTATAGTAGGCTTGGCTGCCAGGAAAAAACGCCTGTGGAGAGTATGATCTCAAGCACTTTGTCTTCTTTTTAACCGTTTTTACCACTCTGAATGTTGCAAGTGAACCCACTGGTGTTGGATCAGCGTGCGCTAAAGGCATGTGCTGTTGTTCAACTATTTTTGGCGCATGCGTTATTGCATGCACTATGCATGCGTCACACAAAAACGCAAGATGAACACGTAAGCGCACTGGTGTGGTCTCCCCTTAAGAGCTCGTTTAACTCCTAGTAGCCAAGTTGAGTCCAGTCGTTAAGGTAACACCGCACGGTGTCCGGCGCTCACCAACTTTTAAATTCAATCTAGTACGTTTGAAAATTCTCTTGAACAAACATGGCTACGGAGCGCACTTCGCGGCTTTTTTGTACCGGAATGTTGAGTTCTCAAGCGCAGCGGATATTGTTTACTGTGTTCCGGATTGAAGGGCAATGTTTTCAGTGTAAACAGAGCATAAAGAGATTGAATGCCTACTGTCATATTATAAATGCGAAATGAACTCGCTTTCACACCTAAACTACTGAACCGATTTAAATGAAATTTGGTACAGAGATAGTTCAAGCCCTGGAGAAGGACATAGGATACATTTTATCACGATAAAGTGTATTCCACGCGGGTGAAACCGCGGAGCGCAGCTAGTATGAAATATTTCAGGGTGCGAGCGCAGTGCTTTGCCGCGCAGGATTTTGAACTGTTTAGTTCAAAAATTTGGGTCGCACTGAACTGTAATGCGATCAGGCGAGCGACTAACTAGACCCGTTACTGAATCAAAACTGGGTTTGCCGGAATTTTACGTCACTCTCTGTTAATTAAAAGCGCATCATTCAATATATCATATAATATGACTAATGGCTTATGTACAATGTTACTGTTTTTTGTGCGTTTCTTTATTTTTTGTTTCGTTATTGTGTGCAGTTTTCCCAAGTAAATTCTCTCTCTCTCTCTCTCACTCTCTCTCTCTCTCTCTCTCTCTCTCTCTCTCTCTCTCTCTCTCTCTCTCTCTCTCTCCAATGTAGAGTTCGATGGAAATGTTTTGACACACAAACAACGTGTAATTCCCAAAACTCAATTCAGAAGTGATGATCGTAAAAGCGTTTAATAATAATGACGAAACTGACACGCACTCGTTTCGAAGCCGAAATTAAATTAAGCCAAAATTTCACGGATGTTTTCATGCTTAAATAATACGCGGCGTAACAATGCGGGTTAAGTCCAATTCACTCGGCAGACCAAACAAAGGGCTGGGAAAAACTATAATTAAAACATAACAGCGCTGATGCTGGGGAACTAACGGGAAATGCCGTTAAATAGCGCGATGATTGACGTTCGACATATGTGTGGCCACGACATTTAACAACGGCATTCACATTGGCGTTTGACGTTAGCCAATAACTCAAGTGCATACACGTTGACCGTTCATGTGTAGCCACTCACACGATTGCGTTATTAATTAACTCAATATTAATCGCGATGATGGGCATTGACATTTCCCTTGACGTCGACCTTAGTGTGGCCCCAGCACGATAGATATTTCCGCTGCATTTTTCGCCAGGGACGGCGGGGGGAGCGCGGCGCGGCGTAAAGCGAAATTGATTTGGACAAAGTGAGCGCAGGGCGGGGCGGATATCGAAAGCTCATTTCCGGCGAGCGGCGCGCTTCCGCCGCCTCAGTCCGCCTCTGGCTTCGCTTGGTTTGCGTTGTGTAAGGAATATTATCGGTGGCCATGTCGCTTTGTGTGCGTTGATTGATTGGTTTGACTGTGGATTGTATGTTGTAGGTAACAGACAGCTGTCCTGCAAGATGAACAGCCGATACATGGCTGATATTGAGTTGTACAATTCACTTAGGAATCCTATTATAGCCTTTTCGTCTAATAGGAAATGGATCTGTTTTTTTGGGTCCCGGCTGTATCAGTCGTAAAGGCCTTCGGGTTGAATACTTTGACATTAGAGTTGGCCACTAGCTAATACGAGAGAAAGAAAGAAAGGAGTGATTGTCGAGGGTGGCGCCACGCTGCGCCTGCTTTGGGCACTAGCTCTCAAGTAAGGCTACCGGAATACACCGATAAGTGCTTGGCAATTTTATTATCCCGCCTGCTCTGCTTATCTCCCAGCCATTTAACTTCGGGAGTCGACGGCGCCTGTCTATACCTATTGCAATAAATGTAACGTTTCAATTTACCATTTTGAATGCAACACTTTCCTTTGTGTTACATTTTTCTTCGAAGCTCGCCTGACTCGAATCAATTCTATACAAAGGCTGTATTGCCTCATTTCATTGTATACTACAGTGCCGTCAGTGCCATTATTGCATTGCATTGTACGCGTATCCGTTGATAACGAAGCTTTTGTGAAATTTTATTTTGCGCCGCTAAAAACGAGGTTGCGTTTAAAATAGTTTCCGAGGTAGTGCGGTTCAAATTTTAGGGGTTTCATTGTACAGTATGTACCAGTACCTACAGGAATTTTTGCAAAAACTCGCTCGTCGGAGTTTACGTTTTCAATTGCGAGCGAGTTATTTGATACCGGTTTCGCGACTAGAGTTTTGGTTGCGTTAATACGAGAAAAAGCGGCACGTGAGCTGTACCGGTTTTTGTGTTAACAACTTCCTGCAGGTTAACAATAGATAGCTCGAACGTTGATTCGTGAAACTTTGGTTTTGTTAAAAAAAATAACGGTTTTATTAAGAGGAAGGACGCGATAAAAATATTTTCCCCTAATTCCATCCTGAATTTTGATGTCAGAGCAAGTCTTGTAATTTTTTTGAGTATTTAATAGAAAATTCTCAGTACATTTTGATTTTCCGATTATTACGTATATATTATGGAAACTTTAGGACCCTCTAAGATACCCTTAATTTGAACGCCGCCGCTGTGCAGGACCTTTATATAAGACAATTTAATATAAAATATAAAAAAATACGCGTTGACTTGAAAACCTGTTCCTTTCTTTTCGTCAGTTAAAAAGTAAAATGTAGGTACAGACATTATAATGAAAGAAAGAAAGTAAGATATTATAGAAAGCAATGCACAGACTTGTTTACTCTAAGCTTTTACTTATTCTTGTTTTCATGAATGTCAAAATTCGGTCGCCAGAGCCGTCTGATGAAAATACTAAAATATCGTCCGCATTGCATATTAAATTCAACTTGAAATAAAGTAGGAAGACAACAGCTCGGTCGAGCAAACATTGTTTACAATGAGTTAGTGAAATGAAACTACCGACATTGTTCTCGTTTCGTTTTCTTTTTGACATTTTACGATATGCCCAACAATGAGAGGGAAGAATATATGTTTTTTTCTTCTTCTTTTTTTTTTACTAATTACAGGGTAGCGTTTGACCACAAGTCACCTGATGTTAAGTGACGATGTGGCCGAGGATGGCGCCACACTACACCTGGATTGGGAACTGGCTCTCAAGTGAGGCTGCCGGAACACACCGATAGGTGCTTGGCGACAGATTCTTAACAAGAGGGTGGTAGCTAGCCAGGCGAGTACTAGAAAATACCCTACCACCAAGCTATGGTTTCATCACGATGTTTTTCTTCACCGAAAGCTCAAGCTCATTGTAGGATTCGAACCCACGTCCAACGGATCGCAAGCACTGAGCCATCATCGCTATAAAACCGGCCGTTAAGATCTTCCCACTTTTACTTCACGGACTCTGTTGCTGACACTTCACATTTCAGAAGGGACACGTGATTTATAAATGCCTATTTTAGCTTCGGATACTCCTTCACTGAAGCGAGAATTCTTTATTCTAATAAGAGAAAGTTTCTTTCATTCCTTCTTTGGACAGGACGCGGGTCAATCCTTTCAAGCGGTACAGAAAGGAGACAAGTAAATGAGGTTCCGACACAGATCAAAATATGAAGTATCACAAGTAATGCCTTGGTATATGTCTTCAAGAAAAAAAAATCTATCTGTCACCATCATCATCATCATCAGCCGGAATAAGTCCACTGCTGAACATAGGCCTCCCCCTTTCAACGCCACCATGAACGGCTGTTAGCCCTTTGCATCTATCGGCTCCCTGCGACTCTTACAATGTCGTCGGTCCACCTAGTGGGGGGCCTACCTATAGAACGTCTTCCGGTTCGTGGTCGCCACTCGAGAACCTTTCTATCTGGCTATCTGTCATGTAATGTCACATCACTAATGTGAGTGTCCCAACTCTAATGTCAAAGTCAAAAAATCTACTAGCAACCCGCCCGCAAAAGTTCATACAAAGTTAATAAAGGTAAAAAGTGCTCCCAGTTTTTCTATTCTAAAATTTTCAAATTCTCCGTTAGATTTTCCAAAAAAATAAGTTTAGAAATATTTTGTTTTAACAATTGAAACCAACAACAAAAAACCCCATATTTTTCAGTTGTGGATCCCTAATGCGTGTAGTTTTGGTACCTTAATAACAGAGAATCCTAGTTACAGGTCAAAGCTCTATGTATGTAACTGAGTGGACGTTATTTCTTTTTTAAATTGACTTTGTACCTAACATTCTGCACTGGTTGATTACAATTATTACATACCATGCATATATCATGTAAATTGCAATTTTAATATTCACAAATGCAATTATCACACACAAAATTACTGCTGCACTAACGAATTGAACACGTACAGTGCTATACGTACAGTCAGCGACAAAAGTGGCTGATCAACAAAACAATTTTTAACAAATCAATGAATTTTTTTTTTCAACCGGCATGTCCAAGAACCGCAACATTCAAGGGCATGCGACATCTACCAACCCGCACTGGGCCCGCGTGGTAGATTACGGCTCATACTCTCTTTCTGAGAGAAGGCCAGAGTCCCAGCAGCGGGAACGTGATAGCCTGATAATGATGATGATTATTTAACATTAGATATTATAACTAACTGAGATGGCGGAACGACCCAAAGTGAGTCTTGGCCTCCGATAACAAAGGACGCCACTTCGGTCTGTCCTGCGCCACCTCCTGCCAGTCCTCCACCTGGAGCTCGCGCAAATCCTTCATGACTTCGTCTTTCCAGCGATACCTGGGAAGACCACGCGGCCAAAAAAAAAAGATTTAAAAAATGGTAAAATAATAACGAAAATCGTTTTTTTTTCTTCTGATGATTATTTAACATTAGATATTATAACTAACTGAGATGGCGTAACGACCCAAAGTGAGTCTTGGCCTCCGATAACAAAGGACGCCACTTCGCTCTGTCCTGCGCCACCTCCTGCCAGTCCTCCACCTGGAGCTCGCGCAAATCTTTCGTGATTTCGTCTTTCCAGCGATATCTGGGAAGACCACGCGGCCAAAAAAAAAAGATTTAAAAAATGGTAAAATAATAACGAAAATCGTTTTTTTTTCTTCTGATGATTATTTAACATTAGATATTATAACTAACTGAGATGGCGTAACGACCCAAAGTGAGTCTTGGCCTCCGATAACAAAGGACGCCACTTCGCTCTGTCCTGCGCCACCTCCTGCCAGTCCTCCACCTGGAGCTCGCGCAAATCTTTCGTGATTTCGTCTTTCCAGCGATATCTGGGACGACCACTCGGCCAAAAAAACAGATAAAAAAAATGGTAAATTTAATAAGAAAAATCGTTGTTTTTAATTCTTCAGCGACTATTGTCGTTGACCGTACAGTGTTTTGTTCGTCACCACACATTTTCGAAACCTATAATTTCCACACACCCACAAACACGATTGTAACGGCAATTGAACCATTGTGCACAGTGGTGTGCACACTCTGCACAGTGGTCCAATTGCAAGCAATGTAACGTTAATTAAACGCCGTGCACGTGACGGTATCGCTCGCGTTGCGTCGCGTCGACTAGAGTTACTGCACGCGCGTGCACTGTGACACAGCGGAGCGTTTTGCATACAGATTGGGTTCACGTGGATGTATTTCTACCACAGAGGATTTTAAACCTTATCCTATAAACAGCAAGGTTTAAAGTCGACTTAGCAGTCTCACTTGTAACCTCAAACAATTTTACAATTTCCAACGCTATGTTCTCGATGTAAGGTTTGATTTTGTTTGCTCTGAAGGGAGGAAATGTAGGGAGCAAACTGAATAGATGTAATAGATCGTCCGGCATTTTGGGATTATTATGGTTTTGGACCTTGACCGCAGTGGCAATTAAGAGAGAGATGGCTTAAATGATTTGCATATTTTTAAAGCAGCTGTGCTTGGAATATTAATGTAACGTTCAATATTTTCGCCGACGGAATCATATTTTATGTAAGACTGATCCGCGACTTTGCACTAAAGGGCAAAGATTTAATAAATTTTCATGCGGAAATATTGTACATTTTGCTTTTGTGGACTAAAGTAAACATTAATTGGACCAGAAGACCCCATGCCCAAGAACTGAAACATTCCAGGGCATGCGACATCTACCAACCCGCACTGGGCCAGCGTGGTAGATTACAGCTCATACTCTCTCTCTGAGAGAAGGCCAGAGTCCCAGCTGTGGGAACGTGAAAGGCTGATTATGATGAATTGGACCAGCCCTTTTGGTGTTCAACAGAATTAAACTAGCAATCAGACAACGTAACACTTTTATATATTTTGTGTATTATGTGATCACGCCAAAAAAAATATCTGCCGGGCGTTTCTTGCCTGTTCTTTTGCCGGCGTAAGGAAATGGAACAGGCGTAGTTGGTTATAAGTTTGACGTTTTAAAGTGATCACAATGTATCCTATTGAATTATGAATTATAATAATACATTAGTTGTGATACGAAATAGACAGTTTCGTGAAACGCAAATCTGGCAATTTTTATTATCTGTACATTAAGTTTTAATTTTTTCTTATTATTTTCTATGTCCAATCCATTATATGGGATCGAACCACTGTGCCGCCTTCGACCATATCGTCAGATAAGATCAAGCGAATTTCGGCCAAAGGTTAAAACAAACGAAACAAAACAGAGTCTCGTAGCCTGTTTGCTCGTAGCACGTACACTATGTCCTACGCGTACGGCACATTTATACGTAGCCTCTGTAGACGTACATTGGAGCTACGTCGTAGCTTACTTACATCTACGGTACCGCTACGGTATTACGTAGACCGTAGGGCGTTAACTAGGGATGTTATGGAGCTCCGTAACCGTAACCGAAACTATCGGATATCCAAAATAAAAATGTATCCGTAACCGTATCCGTTTCACTAGTTTCGGATAAGGTTGGAGTCTAAATTAAACTACATATACGACAGGTTTTTGTTTCACCGCTCGCGACTAGATAAAACCTATAAATAAAACCAAATTATTACATTCTATTAATCAGAATAATCAATTTATTAGTGATAAAAAAATATTTAAAATTAGATTAAAAATAAATCAAACACAGTACACTAAAAATGTGGTAAGCCTCCAGAAGACGGTAATAAAGCGCCCAAAATGCTGGCAGCATTGCCTCGTTGAATGATAATGCTAATTTTTTGACCAAAATATGAGCCAGCATTTTCGTCACCCGTCGCGTGATTATACTTTTTTACTTCAATCTAATATCCGTAACCGGAACAATCCGAAACTAACGGATAATCCGAAATGATTACATATCCGTAACCGTATCCGAAACCGATATAATATTATTCCTATATCCATATCCGTATCTAGATCCGAAATATCATATCCGTAACATCCCTAGCGTTAACATAATTACTAAACAAACACGGATGCGAAAGTTCGTAGCGCGTCCGCGATCGTACGATGAACTTGCTCAAGTTTTAATACCAGATTGAAGCGGCTATCTTTGTACAAACAAACCCACTGTGTATATTTTAATACTAAAAACAACAAAATGAAATCAAATTTATGATTATAGGTCTTAAAATAAGTAAAAACATACAGTGATCCGCTTTAAGTATACAATTAAAAAAGCTTTGTCGGTATATTTTTATAGCGATGATGGCTTAGTGGTAGTGACGTCGGCTTGCGATCCGTAGGACGTGGGTTCGAATCCCACAATGAGCTTGAGCTTTCGGTGAAGGAAAACATCGTGATGAAACCATAGCTTGGTGGTAGGGTATTTTCTAGTACTCGCCTGGCTAGCTACCACCCTCTTGTTAAGAATCTGTCGCCAAGCACCTATCGGTGTGTTCCGGCAGCCTCACTTGCGAGCCAGTTCCCAGTCCAGGTGTAGCGTGGCGCCATCTTCGACCACATCGTCACTTAACATCAGGTAACTTGTGGTCAAACGCTACCCTGTAAATAGTATAAAAAAAAATGTATAATCTTAGGAAATAGGCATTTTATTAAATAGTTACTTAGACACTAAACATTCTGTGTAATGAGCACGAATATTTGTTCCTGAGTCTTGGATATTTCTATCCATATAAGTATTTATTTCTCTATATAAGTATGTATATCGTTGTCTAGTACCCACAACACAGGTTTCGAGCTTAATTTGGGGCTAGGTCAATTTGTGTGCAAATGGTCCCGCGATATTTATTATATTTATTTTTATTTATTATTATTATTCTTCTATTCATCTCTTTTTTGTTCTTAGGTATATTTAATTGTATTTAATCTGATATAGACAGTGAAATTAAACTAATTAATTAATTGTTCATTACAATTGCAGAAACTCTTTCAAATTTTAAAATCACTAGCTGCGCCCCGCGGTTTCACCCGCGTCTTACCGTTAGGAACCCTTTTCTGGGATACAAAGTATCCTATGCGTTAATACAGGGTATAAGCTATCTCCGTTCCAAATTTCATTCAGATCCGTTCAGCAGTTTTTGCGTGAAAGAGTAACAAACATCCATCCATCCTGCTCACAAACTTCACGTTTATAATATTAGTGGGATTTTCCGCTATATTGATTTCACCTAACTACGCGATTAATCTGAATTACTCAAGCCGCTGCGTAACTCCATTAATTCCTTTCGATAAATACGTAATCAACGCCCAATATTAATAGCGACAGCAAGTTCTCAAGAAAACCCTTCCGCCATTAAACTTTTTCGTCGGAAGTCCATTAGTGAAGTTTTATGCTTTTTTTTCGCCAACGAAAAAAAGTTTTCCAATCCGTTGGTATGCTAAATCAGTTCTCTTGTTCCACCGAAGGGAAGTCGGCCGAAGTTTTTTCGTGTGTACAGTCAACGACAAAAGTCGCTGAACAATGTCACAATTTTTGATTCCCATAACCGTCTGTTCACGCACACTGTGCGTGACGATTAGCCAGCCGAATCGACTTAGGCTGCGTGGGATGCGGGGCGGTCCACACCGAAGGGGTCTGCGTCCCGCGCTCACCAGCGCGCTGCGTGCGCGCCGAACATTCGAGCAATCCAGGGGCACAAAGGCCCACCTATATTATTCTGTACCTATTTTTGCCTATTTAATTTATATATTTCAACTAGCTCTAACTAGTTTCACCCGCGTGGGCTGCAGCTTTATGCATGCAAAGTCTCAGCCCGATCGATTTAAAATTGACAAAGTTTCATACAAACTTTCATCCCCTATTTTATCCCCTTGGGGGTAGAATTAATCAAAATCCTTTCTTAGCGGATGCCTACGTCATAACATCTACCTACATGCCAAATTTCAGTCCGATCCGTTTAGTGGTTTGGGCTGTGCGTTGATAGATCACTATGTCAGTCAGTCACCTTTGAGTTATATAACTAGTATATATTTAGAAGATGTACGAATAAACTCACGATATCAAGAACACAAATCTTTCTATTTTACTGTACGCCGCTACGCGTACACCATCATAAACACCAACCTTCGAATTACTGAACCTATAAGCATTTGGAAATTGGATTCAAGTATGTCCAGCTACTTTTGTCGCCGACAGTACAGTGTTGTTGTTTTATTATCTGTGCTGCGGGCTATTGGGGTGGGGGTTGGGAGGGGGAGGGGGATGTGTCGGTTATGTGGGCTCGTCAGTGGAAACGGGTTTTGTTTATTCGAAGAATATTGGGTTCGGATGCGGATTAATGATTTCACGTCATTTTGTTTTTGCTTGTTTACAACGCTAGGTTGTTTACGGGAATGTCTATCGCATCGTCAAGGGTGTGTGGTAGAAATCGCTCTGAGCAATAAGACCGCTCTACGCCGTTCTCTTTCTAGCCCTAAGATTTTTATTCATGTTGTTTTATTAAAGTTTTGCAATACATCATCTCCAGCCTTTTTTACGTTCCCACTGCTGGGACTCTGGCCTTCTCTCAGAGAGGGACCGTAATCTACCACGCAGACCCAGTGGGGGTTGGTAGATGTCGCATGCCCTTGATTGTCTAATACTGAAGGATGCACATGGCTAATAACCGTTCATGGTGGCGTTTGAATGGAGCCTATGTTTAGCAGTGGACTTCTTCCGGCTGATGATGATGATGATAATGTTTCTTACTGATCCGATTTTTAAATGTCTTTTTCTGCTTGTAAGTTACACTATCTGTCAGTGTCATACATAGGTAATGTTTTATTGTACCTTCCCGTGCGAGGTGTGGACCTGTAGCTATGTTAACTAAAACGGTAAAAATATAACCTAATCAATTACCTTATCGCTCCGACCGCACCATCTCATTCAATCATGCAAATCTCACCGTTTAGCACCGCACTTGGCTTCTCTTTACGTGTTACAATTTGGTGAGCGAACTGAGTGTCTCAAACTTTTTTCCGCGGACACTTTGCACTTTTTATTTTTATTGTAGATCCTTTGTGTGTGATAATAAAGTTTTAAAATATTCATTTCATTAAAACTGTTGGTCAGAATAATACATAATTAATGTTTTGAAATATGAAAACTCTGTGGTAGCTACGTCGGTTTGCGATGCGAGGTCGTAGGTTCAAATGACGCAATGATCTTGATTTTTCGGTGAAGGAACACATCGTGATGAGCTTAGAGGCAGTACATTTTTCAGTACTTGCTTAGCTAACTAATTACCTTCAAGTTAACGATCTGTCGCCAAGCATCTAGGTAGTTCTCAAACCAGGTGTATCGTAGTGGCGATCTTGGACCACATCATCACTTAACATTAGGTGACTGTGGTCAAGGTCTACCTTGTAACAGTAGCTTCCCACGGTGCGCGATTCTACGGATCATCACGCACAGCCGACGACCACGGACGGCAACGCACGCAGACAGGGCTCTTTCCGACGGTCCGCGATTCTACGGAGAAGTTACGCTTCGCGACGGATACCGGTGCACCGCCTGTGTTACCACGGACGACACCCTTCCCACGGTGCGTCGTGCGTGCTGGTCCGCGTCCGTCCGCGATATCGCGCACCGTGTGAACGGGCTATAAGATGTAAAAAAAAATTGTCTCGCAACGCCGAAGGTGCACTAGGAGGTCTGGTTTTGGTCGTTTTTTTTTTACAAAGAATGATTTTCCTAAAGGGATATTTACTGTGTTTATCTATCTGTTTATGTGTTCTTTTTTAATAAATCTAGCCAGGATTACGGCCTCGGGGGTTCACAGACTTCAGATTAAAAACCGCTGTCCCATAACTTATTCCGGCGCAATAAATCGACTAGTTTACGTCTCGCCGTCCCACGGTAGCCCAGCAGTGGGGGTAGTAATTACCGCGATTGTCCGCGGCATTATCATAGTGGAGTGAGCCCAATTTCGACTTGATGACTTTTTTATGAGTTTTCCAGTCCTATGTAATTTATGAGCTCGTAAAACGTTGCCGCGGTCGGTGCTTCGGTAGACGGTACGGCTGGCGATAACAATGTTGGGGACTTGAGGGGTCCTGTCACAAAGACGAGGAGCCGGCTGGATTGATGATATTCATGGAATGTCTTCATTTGGAATGGGAATGTTATTGCTACCTTATTTCGTGATCTATATTTGGGTCGGTTGCGTTTCTGTTTGATTAGTGGTTTATTGCTATCGGTTTGATATGTTTATTAAGTCGATTCAATTCAATATACATTAGATAATTTTTCCCTTACAGAATTGTGGCATGGCAGCTTCACAAATGCCATCTAACCAGGAAACTAAATGAGATTTAGCATGTCTTTTCAATACTCAATTATTTATTGCATTCACATGTTAGTATAAAAAAAAATAAAAAAAAAATCTGGGACAATTCCACACAACTTGGCCTAGCCCCAAATTAAGCTCGAAACTTGTGTTATGGGTACTAGACATCGATATACATACTTATATAGAGAAATAAATACTTGTATAGATAGAAATATCCAAGACTCAGGTACAAATATTCGTGCTCATCACACATACATAAATTAGCAAACATAATAATATGGATCAAAATAGGATATGGCAATGAAGGACCGGACCTATCCACCCTAGTCATTTTGTGAAGTCATTTAAATGCTGTAGTAGGTACCATATGTCAATTAAAAACGTTTTGAAGTGAGTATTAAAAATCAAACTGTTCAAAACCACTCGGAATATACTCGCTGTTATAAGTAATAGAACCATATACCATATTGGTAACAAAAATCGATACTTTTCGTAACAAAGGTTACATAGTATGTCAACAAACAAAGACACCCTCAAGTGGGAATCCGACTTACCCCAGTCGGAAATGCTTGCATTTTATAGTCAACCCTAACTAGTTCAATATACTGATCTTTACAGTACCTAAATTCAGGAGATATCGTCTAAATTAAAATTACGTTGAAAAACTAAGCTAAGTGAGATGGTGCAACGACCCAAAGGGAGTTTTGGCCTCCGATAACAAAAGACGCCACTTGGTCTGTCCTGCGCCACCTCCTGCCAGTCCTCCACCTGGAGTGAGCGCAAATCCTTCCTGACTTCGTCTTTCTAGCGATACCTGGGAAAGCCGACAGTGTTAACGTTTATGTTTGTGTGTCCATGTCATGTCGCAATGTGCATAACCAACCAAGAGAAATTTTATTAGTAAAGCTTATTTTAAATATAAACTGTTCAGATGATAAAAAGCTTAGGATTGTTTGTAGTGAACTTGCTCCAATTCAATCAATTGGTAGTAAGATTAAAATTGTAAATGTGATCGCGCCCAAAAATTACTTGTACTCTTTTGCCGGCGTAAGGAGGTTGGAACAGGCGTAGCTAGTCTTAAGTTTGACGTTTTAAACCGATCAAATTATGTATCCTATTAAATAAAGATTTTTGAATTTTGTTTGTTTGTTTAACTTAGTATTGAGTCTTGGTCTCCGATAACAAAAGACGCCACTTCGGTCTGTCCTGCGCCACCTCCTGCCAGTTCTCCACCTGCAGCTCACGCAAGTCCTTCGTGACCTCGTCTTTCCAGCGATACCTAATACGGCCGACCGTTGGGCTGCCTCAGCTTGCTAATTCTGTCTCTTTTAGAATTAACTTACAATTAATACTGTCCTATCGCCACATAACAGTTAACAGAAGTGTTATTATGAGTCCCGAAGCCCGCTAAAGCGTCGCGAGACCACTAAAACATTTTATTGTTTATATTTGCACGTTTATAAGTCGTAAAGGCAATCTCGCGATGTCGCCATAACTATCTGACGAGCGCCGTCAAATCTTCGAGGCTAATTTATGGTGTTATATTCAAAACAAGCGTCTCTTCAGGCGACTATGAGAACGGTGTTCCGTTACATTACAATGTGAGGAAATATTTTTACAAAAATACCAATTTTATTTATTAATTTAAGAAACTAACAGCTAGCAAAACACATATATAAATAGAATAGACAGAAGGACAAGTAGAAGTTTCTACAAATAGAATAGAAAACAAGTAACAAACATTCACACACACACAAACTTTCACATTTATAATATTAGTAGGAAGTAGGATTAGTAGAATACGCCAAAAAAATGACCTGCCGGGCGTTTCTTGTCTGTTCTTTTGCCGGCGTAGGGAGGTTGGAACAGGCGTAGCTAGTTTTAAGTTTGACGTTTTAAAGTGATCACAATGTATCCTATTAAGTAAAAAACTTTTGACTTCGACTTTTGACTTTTGGATAAATTACATTGACTAACAAATAACAATTAATCATTAGAGAAGAAGTTAGCCTCTTCAGCTGACAGGTAGATGTATTAAACAGGTCAATATAACATATTACCAAATCCGGCAGTTTCACTTGCAAGCTAGTTCCCAATCCAGGCGTAGTATGGCGCCACCTTTGACCACATCGTCGCTACACATCAGCTATCTTGTAAAATTATAAAAAAAAATATATATGATTGTTCAATAAAAAGTTTTTAGTTCAAAAAGTATGTATGCATGTCATATGCTGATCAATAAAGAGAGTATCTGAAACATCACCAACAATACAAAACACACTATTCGAGTTTTCCTAGAAATCGATATTGTTTTTTCTAAGACTGCGGGGTATGAGCGCGGTCCCATTTGCACTCAATACGCTTGTAACAGCGTAAGCGTATGCTTAAAAACTTCACAAGCAAGCGTACTAAAACTCTTTGACAGCTGCTCACAGAATCATTGTGAGAGCCAGCCAATCAGAGCTCGCCTATACTTAGTTCGTTTTCAAATTTATGGCATCAATAATATTTTCAGATTTAAACAACATTGCTTGAATTTCACCTTACATAGAGTTAATAATATCTAGACGCGGCGCCCGGTTGCAGTTAGGGATGAGCAATATTAATTGATAGTATCGAAATATCGATATTAAAGATGAAATTATTGATATTGACATCAATATAATATTGAAATTTTGTGATATAAGTTAATTTACAATAGATTTTGCTAATTACGATGCTTTGCTTGCTTTGCTATATGCGTCACATGATGTTTTCTTATTTTCTGAGAGTAGTTTACGGGCTTTACTCAGAGTCACGTGATACATTTAAAAGAAATCAATAGAAGTGAAAATACGGTATACATATAAAGTGCAAAGAAAACATATTTGAAAACATCGATTTTTGCAGTCGATATTATCGACATCGATAACAATATTTTGTCGATATCGCTCGTCCCTAGTTGCAGTTTATCCGGGCGAATGCAGATGAACCGGGCCGGTGAGCGAGCCGAGCGCTTCCGCCGGATATTGGCGCCGCTCCCTCGTTCTGCGCTGTTCTAGCAATTATTATGACTGCACTGTGTTCTGGTATGTTCTACTGGGGCTACGTTACACTGTGTACATTCTAGTATGTGGTTGTTCGCAATTTTGTTAACGCACAGGACAGAAGCACAAATTCTTTGCGCAAGAATTAATGTTTTACTCCAACTTTGTACAAGCTGAATCCTACTTCCTGTTAATATTATAAACGTGAGAGTTTGTGAGTAGGTATAGATGTTTGGATGTATGGAATTTGGAATGCAGATAGCTTATACCCTTTTTTTTTTTAATTACTTCTTCCTTCGTCTATTTTAGGGACGGGTGGGGGTCACTGTAACAGTCTACCCACCCGCCCCGACGGAGAGGCCCGGAACTCCTGCATTCCGGGCCCCACAACACTAAGTACCTAGGGGGGGGCGTCCAGCTTGAAGCGACGCCCCCCCCCAATACGACAACCAGATAGCTTATACCCTGGATTAACATATAGGCCACTTTTTGTCCCGGATAGGCTCTTGCGGGATAAAGAGAAGAAAGCGGACGAAAGCGTGGGGCGCAGCCAGTCTTTAATAATCCGGTTTAATGGGCGAAGGAAAACATCGTGATGAAGCAATAGCTTGATGTAGGGCATTTCCAAAACGCTCTGGGCCAGCGTGGTAGATTAAGGCCAGTACTCTCTCTGAGGGAAGCCCTGTGTTCCTTCAGTGGGATCGTAATGACCTGATGATGATTTAATTATTAATGCATTCCTAATAGGAATCAAAATTGATCGCTGGTGCATACTTACACTCATAATTGAATTCGGGAACTTAATAAAATTTTCCATATCGTTAATAAAGCTGTCAACATACTTTTTTTAGTCCGTGACCGTGTCCCCGAACAAATAAAATAAAACCGTTCCACCTCATAGAATGTAAATATTAGTCCCAATAGGCCAGCTGAATGTTTGAGCCTTAATTGGCTATAAAACTAATTCACCAACAGTCTTCCCGCATTTCCCCGGTTTTTCCCCGACACAGTGTGGTTTTTGTTAGCAATAACATAACAATAAATTAGTTATATCCGGGAAAATACACTCTTACAAGCTAGCTTTTACGAGGCGAGATAAAGTGTGGGCGGAATTACGAGGTATGTCTCGGTAATTATAGTATAGGTGTAGCGTGCTGTATTGCCAGTGCACGTTTTAATTCACCCGCACTTTTTAACGACTCGATTTCAAGGAAGTTTGCAGTGCATTGCACTTTATGTAGTAACGCGTCGGGGTCGTAATTGCATTTGCAATTCAATAGCAAATGCATATAAAACCACCAAGCAGTTAGTAGTGTGCGTACTGCGCTCGTCACCCCAAGATGCCCAAGAACTGCAACATTCTAGGGCATGCGACATCTACCAACCCGCACTGGGCCAGCGTGGTAGATAACGGCCCATACTCTCTCTCTGAGAGAAGGCCAGAGTCCCAGCAGTAGGAACGTAATAGGCTAATGACGAATGTGATGATGATGATCAGCTCCAAATTAGCCACAGTATCTCCATATTACTCCCAGTTCGGGTAACTTCCTCCACACTGGCAACACTGAAATAGAAATAGGTACGTAGCCGGAAATTGTGGGCATTATCTAGCGGGAGAGCGCACTAAGCGACACTGAGGATATTAATGGCATCTTCGAAACACTGCGCCGGAGAGATACCACATTTGTACCTTGTCACACTAAGTAGCAGCATTGACGACTGGGCGAATAACCAAGCTCAAAGCGTGAGGATGCAGGTTCGATTGCTAGTAAGGGACAAATAATTCTGCATTGAAAACAAATTAAAAAAAACCACATATCTTCTGTTTTACCCTAGGAATCAAAATTTAAGAAATATTTCTTTAGTAGAATAAGACATGTGATAACTACAAAACGTCAAATTTAAAACTAGCTGCGCCTGTTTCAACCTCCTTACGCCGGCAAAAAAAACAGGCAAGAAATGTCCGGTAGGTCATTTTATGGGCAACTTTACTAATAAGATTTCGTATTGACTGAAAATTTAGCTATCGACATGTCTTAGATTTCACTTGAGATTTTCTTGAAAATATAGACCTCTGAAGGACCTGGTGAAACCTACTTAAGGATCAGAGCTATGTATAATACTCATTGGTTTGACTACCAAACTTGAAGGCTTTGGTTTAAAGTAGTAGTGTAGTTTTAAATGACGAAACACAACGTACGCCTGAATTGGGAACTGGCTCTCAAGTGAGGCTGCCGGAACACACCGATAAGTGCTTGGCGACTGATTCTTAACTTGAAGGTAGCTGGCTGGATAGACAAGAACTAGAAAATGCCTCACTATGAAGCTAAGGTTTCATCACAATGTTTTCCTTCACCGATGCTGAAACTCATTGCAGAATTCAGACTCACGAGATAGGTCGAGCGACGTCGCTATACCTAAGCTAACACCATTAAAAACATAAACGAAATCTAAATAAAAACGTTATTCTTAATACAATCTCAGCGTCTACAAAACACAAACCGTACCGTGCAGTTGTAAAAATAAAAAAACAAAAAACATTCAGCGAAGTAAATGAATTCCACTTCGCTCTAACTAAATACTTCTGCACTCTGCAGTGACGCTAAATAAATGCGAGTCAAGAAAGCCATTAAGAGGTCCTCCAGACATTCCAATTTTATTCCTGAGTTTGTACAAAGCTCAGCTGACTCAGCACAAAGGACCAACGTTAATGACGTCAAATGTACTGGTAATCCTGTTACATTTTTAAAACAATGCCAGTACAGAAAGAAATTAAATTAGTGGATGTAGTAAAAGCTGGGTAGAGTCGCATCGCACAGAGAGGCGGTAAAGCCTCGCGTAGCCGCGCTTAGCCCCGGGACCTTCTCCCTGTATTCACTAACAAAGCTTATTTGCGGGGGTACTACTATTATTGAAGTGGTCCACGATCGAGACTCGATTCGTAAATTAATCAACGCACTGGTGAATTTGTATTCGTCATCGTCATCATCAGCCTATATCAGACTAGCTGTTCCCCGCGGTTTCACCCGCGTGGGCTACAGCTTTATGCATGCAAAGTCTCAGCCCGATCGGTTTAAAATTGACAAAGTTTCATACAAACTTTCATCCCCTATTTTATCCTCTTGGGGGTATAATTAATCAAAATCCTTTCTTAGCGGATGCCTACGTCATAACATCTATCTGCATGCCAAATTTCAGCCCGATCCGTCCAGTGGTTTGGGCTGTGCGTTGATAGATCACTATGTCAGTCAGTCAGTCAGTCACCTTTGAGTTATATATTTTTAGACTATGGTGAACCAGTGAGAACTACTTGACGCAAGTCTCCACCTAGTTGGAGAGCGTCCTACACTACGTTTGCTAAGTTGCGGTCTCCTCTCAAGAACACGTCTACCCCCGTTGTCGGTTCTGCGGCATATATGACCAGCCCATTGCCACTTCAGCTTAATTATGTGGGTTTCTTCAGTGATTATAGTTCTCTGTCAGATTTTTGTCTTCTTTTACTTCTTACAGGGTAGCGTGTTACGCTACACCTGGATTGAGAACTGGCGCTCATATGAGGCTGTTGGAACACCGATAGGTGCTTGCCCCATCAGAATTGTATTTGAAAGCTGTATAACTCTGTAGAAAACGCTTTCAGAGACGTTTTCAAGATTTGCTTCACGTGCGTCTCGACCGCATTGCATTTTTCTTCGTGCTAAGTCAATGTTAATCGTTAACATCTTATAATAACACTCGTTGTCGTACACAAAAAACGTGAGAAGAAACGGGGAGAGAGATAGCCCCTTTTGATATCATAAATCTTACCCACAGAAACCTTTAGCACCTTCGTGAAAATGGCGCTTGCACCTCTTGCAACAATGCCGAATTATCGCGAACTCAAACAAATACATGGTATAAATATTCCATTTCAAAACCAAATGTTAATGACCATTGCAGATAAAAAAAGTGTATCTCAAAAGAAGTCGAACCTCTTTCTACTTAGTACAGTCAGCGACAAAAGTAGCTGATCATACTCGAGTTTCCAAATTCATATTAGATCAGTACTGTTTATTTTTAAAACACTTTTATTAGCTTGACTTGTAACTAACTAACTAACTAACTAACTAACTAACTAACTAACTAACTAACTAACTAACTAACTAACTAACTAACTAACTAACTAACTAACTAACAATGTAATCAAATCTTAGAAGTCAATTTTCACCCACTTCTAATTGTCGTATCGACTTGAAACTTTGTATGTGTATGTAATCTCGGTGACAATGCAATAATTTGGTATCATCGACCTGATCTGATGATGCAATCGGAAGGTGGGTAGGGCATCTCTTCGCTGGCTACTAGTAAACCCCTTGTGTTTGGGCTCATATGAATCGTCTTGATGAGTACAATAGATTGGACTTGGTGACGAGGGTCTGATGATGCAACCGGAAGGTGGGTAGGGCATCTCTGCAGTGGCTACTAGTAAACCCCTCGTGTTTGGGCTCATATGAATCGTCTTGATGAGTCCAATATATTGAACTTGGTGACGAGGGTCTGATGATGCAACCGGAAGGTGGGTAGAGGAACTCTGCAGTGGCTACTAGTAAACCCCTCGTGTTTGGGCTCATATGATTCGTCTTGATGAGTCCAATAGATTGAACTTGGTGACGAGGGTCTGATGATGCAGCCAGAAGGTGGGTAGGAGATCTCTGCAGTGGCTACTAGTAAACCCCTCGAGTTTGGGCTCATATGATTCCTTTTGATGAGTCTGATAGATTGGACTTGGTAACAAAAGACTAAAAAGTAAAAAAATAAAAATATATAGTTTAAAAAACTAAAAAAAAACACTTTAAAACGCACTCAAAAATATAAAATAATGAAATTGACTTGTATTAGTTACGATATAATGGTTAATTCAAAAAGTGTGGAGCGCTTCTTTTACAAGGTAAATAAAAGTACACACAACCAAAAAGCGCTCCACACTTTTTGAATTAACCATTATATCGTAACTAATACAAGTCAATTTCATTATTTTATATTTTTGAGTGCGTTTTAAAGTGTTTTTTTTTAGTTTTTTAAACTATATATTTTTATTTAAAACCTACAAGGTAGCGTTTGGCCATAACACAACACATGATATTAAAAGATGATTCGGTCGAAATTTGGTGTTTACGATGATAAAGAAAATCGGAAAATGTGTAATTGTTCACTGACTTTTGTCGCTGACTGTACATATGTAACTCTAAAGCCGAAACGTAACTTGGAACTCGACAGGAACTCTACACTCAGACACCGGTAATTACATTATTTGCGATCCTTTGGCGCTTGGCGCGAATAAGCTCGCACCTCGTTCGCCAATCAATAAAATAACAGAATGAGGATCGAGTTGTAAACTCATTATGTCAGAAGTTGACAGACTTTGGTTCTTAACTTTTAGGAAATGTTTTATCCTTACTAATATTACATTTGTAATATTAGTAAGGATAAAACGTTGCACGTTGTTTACGTTGCGCATTTGCGAAAGTAACTCTTTCTGTCCGTCTATCTGTTTGTTATCTTTATACGCCTACATCGTTAAACAGGGGCCCAATTCTCGCGGCGTGATAAATTATCACATTCGATAAATATCGCAATAACTGTCAAAATATCTGTCTAAGGATCTACGCGGGGCAAAGCAGTAACTATACATACATAAGCAGTATTTCATTTTTTTTAATCTATATATATACTCGTATAACTCAAAGGTGACTGACTGATGACTGACTGACATCGGGCTGAAATTTGGCATGCAGGTAGATGTTATAACGTAGGCATCCGCTAAGAAAGGATTTCGCGATAAACTGTAGCCCACGCGTGTGAAACCGCGGGGAACAGCTAGTTTTATATATTACGGTTGAAGAGACAAGATGAAAACACATAATCATCATCATCGTTCGTTCCCACTGCTGGGTGTATCCCAGACTTTTTTCAGAGATAAATTTTGGGTCAGAAAAGTATAAATATAATTTCTATCTATTAACTTTTGTCTAACCCGAGTCTTTGTCATCGTGACAATGAAATGTAGAAAGTTTCTACATTTCATTGTCACAAGTTTCGTGTCGAACTAATTTACTTCGAAAACATTTAGTACCTCACAATCGCAAACTGTGGTAAAGCGTTCATTTCGTTTGTGCTGAAACGGGAAAACGTCCCTAAATGTAATAATAATATATAACATATATGTATATGTAGGTATGTATATGAAGCTGAGTTATAACCGTACCTAGTTGTTTGTATGTGGGTCGATGTAATTAAGGCTTAAGGCTCTTTGTTATAATAGTGATACAAATATTCTGTCTATCGCTGATATTACATATACATAAACATAAAGTACTTAGGGCTTTATTCAATTTGATCCCACTTCCTATCTGTGCGTAATTGTGCTCCAACAAAGGTACTGAATGTAATAACTCAAAGAAGATTAATATCGTCATCATACAATTTCGCGTCTAAGAGAGTACTTTAATATTGTAATGCTAGGTCACAATTCTTTTGCTCTCTGTTTATTTGATATTTTCTTAGGCTTATTTGTAGTTATTTATTTGTATTCTTCATCGTTTTTAATACTAGGCACTTGTTAGGTTGTTGATCTCGTTCGTAACTCCCAAATTCATCGTCGCTTCGACACAAAGGTCTATTAATTTGCGAATAAAATAGAAAGTACTAGCTCTTTTTAGGTCTAAAAAGCGTACATAGCGTTGGACCGCAAGTCACCTGATGTTAAGTGACAATGTGGTCAATGATGGCGCTATTACGCCTAGACTGAGAATTGGGTCTCAAATGAGGCTGCTGGAACACCGATAAGTGCTTGGCGATAGATTAGTAGCTAGCCAGGCGAGCAGTAGAGAAAGCCTTACCACCAAGCTATAGTTTCATCTCAATGTTTTTCTTTACCGAAAGTTACTACTGAACTTTCCCTAGGGCTCCAATATTCTAGGCCATGCGACAACTACAAAACCGCTCTGAGCCAGTGTGGTGAATTACGGCCCATACTCCCTGCAGCGGAAACGTATTAGGCTAGTTATGATGATTAGGATGATGTTGATGACTGGGGTTTTTTAGTTCTAGCTGTTTCAAAAACCACATTCTATTACTATTTTTCGATTCTAATGACTTCTCTTTTGTTTGTTGCAGGAGAGCACACCTCAGAAGCTGTTTAGAGAAATTAAAGGACATGGTTCCTTTAGGTCCTGAAGCTTCGAGGCACACAACCCTAGGATTATTAACAAAAGCTAAAAGATTCATAAAGGTAAGTTAGTAATATTTACTTTTAAAAAACTTGTAACAGTTTTATAAACTATACCAAAGTACCATGGAAAATTTGACAATAAGATCAAATTTACCGAAATTTGGTATGACGTTTAACTTACGGACCTTTTATAAAACCGGTCCTTATAATTAACTAGACATTAAACGAGACGTTAAAAGCCTTCGAGTTAGTTAGCCCGTTTTATAAATCAAACGGACAATGCCTGAAGTTAGTGCCGAGGAGGGCGTAGTTCCAGCGTCCCTTCGTGTAAAACGGACGTAATTATAAAACTTTCCTTACTTTCGTACGTCAGAACTAATTTATCAATCGTCGGCTTTCGGATCCGACGGTTTCTGAAATTCTGACGTAATTTACTCACTGCCGTCTGGGCAGGCGTGGATGCAGGATTTCGTTCAGAGGGGGACATTTTTTGTCATTTATTTTTAACGGGCAATGTGGCACAATAGCAAGCAGACTTCCGCTGCAGTACAATTAGTTTGTGCATTAAAAACCAAAGAGACGCAAGTATTTGTCCTGTGTCTGGGTGTTCCGAATCCCCAATCTGCGGAAATACAGTTTAAGGGCTAGTTCAGACACGGCAGGTTCCGCGCGGGACACTTACCGCATGGTTCGTATCCGCGAGTACCTATATACAGGAAATCCTAGTTAGGGGTCAGAGCTATATATGACATTGAGTGGGCGTTTTTGTTTAAAAATATAGAAAAGAATAATGCAGTTGCTGTTAAAATACAGTAGGATTTGAAAAAAGATACAAAGAGTGCTTCGGTCGTGCGTGTTTGGGGGGGGGGGAGCAATTGCCCCCATTGCCCCCACCTGTATCCATGCCTGCATATAAATTGAATTATGGCAAAAGTTTCGCGGTGAAAAGAATTATTGGAATACTTTGAATAAAGGGGTGTGGTGTACAAACAGACTGATTAAATCAACCGTAGCATATACCGACCTGTCATGTTGGGATCTAGGGAAATCACAATTTTTAAAGACAAAAGGTTTTAGTAAAAAAAAAACAAAGTCATTTTTCATAAATTACAACGCACAATTACACAAAAGGCATAATAAATCCAAATATGTATGTTTATTTAGGGGGGACATGATTACTTCAAACTAGCTTCGCCTGTTCCAATCTTCTTACGCCGGCAAAAGAACAGGCAAAAAACGCCCGGCAGATAATTTTTTGAGCGCAATCACATTTACAATTTTATTCTTCTTCTTCTTGTGGTGCCATCGCCTACCGGAGGTCGGCTATCATTAGGGCTATCCTAGTATTGGATGCTGCTCGGAACAGTTATCTTGTGCTCATTTTGAACCAAGTCCGGAGATTTTTGAGCCATGAGGAACGTCTTTTTCCAGGTTTTCTCCTTCCTTGGATTTTTCCCTGCATGATAAGCTGGAGTAGCTGGTATTCTTATTTCACACTTTTATTTATCCATGCTTGGTATCGAACGCGCATGGCTCGGTGAAGCTGTGAAGTGAAGTGACAGTTAGTTGGTGGCAAATGCTGTGGCTGACAGACCTTTTTTTATTTATTTCTGGCCTTCTGCCGCTGAAGTGTGTTTGACTGTATGGGCTCTGATGCCTAACGAAAAATGAGAAAAACGAGTTATCCATGTATAATTAGCGCCATCTATTCATGGCTTAGGAACTACATTATTTTAGTTGTCAGAAAAAAATTTAGAATAGACACCGGGCGGGCGACCGGCCGAGCGGGCAACCGGTCCGTGTGACCGGGCCGGGCGAGCAGCCAAGATATCGCCCGTTGTGTTCACAAGCTACGTAAACATCGGAACTGACTTTAGAATACATATTAGTGGATAAATAAAACGGTGATAATACTGCTGCAGGAAGCAATGTGCTGTATCTGCAGACATATTTGCTTTCTTAAACTATCATAGTCCGTAAAGCCTCAAAGAATTAAAGAATAAATGAGATTAAATTTGCAACAAATTAGACAAAAAGAATCTTGTTTTTTCCTTTTTACTCTTTACAAGGTAACGTTTGACCACAAGTCACTTGATGTTAAGTGACAATGTGGTTGAAGGTGATGGCGCCACGCTACACCTGGATTGGGAACTGGCTCTCAAGTGGGGCTGCCGGAACACACCGATAGGTGCTTGGCGACAGATTCTTAACTATGGTGGAGACATCGTTTATAGATTAATTAAAGCTGGGTTGCACCATCCATAGTTAACTTTAACTATCGTCAAATCAGCAGTTAAATCTACACTTAGACAAAAACCGCGGGACATACCTAGTTCTAAATTAATTTATCGTCCCAGACCTAAACTTCCAAGAAATTTTTTGTAAATATCTTGTTAAATTCCAACTGACAAAATCATTAGGCCCTATTATTTACTCCAGACAAAGTTCTTTGCGTGTTTCAAACGAAGACGAAACAAAAATTTCGAACCTGAAAATGACACAAAAACGAAAAGGATTTCAGAATTTAATTAATTCAAAGACAAACAAGGATCTTCCTCGTAAAAAAATTAACGCTCATTAAGGCCGGTCTCATTTGGTATTTAAACGCTTCTCACCGGAGAATATTTGAACTAAACGCTTAACAAAAAAAAAACAGAATTTGTCTGCTCAAACATATAAAACAACACCGTGATTGAAAAAGCACGGAATAAACTGAAACAAGGATTGAATAGATTGTTTAGTGTTGGTTTAGTGTTGGGGTGCACTAAGGAAGGAAGTTAAGAAGGAACCTGTAGGGGATGATATAATAAAGATCATATGTTGCATTCTACTAAAAAAACTTGCTGTTAAATTTTGTACGTACTAAGAAGGGAAGCGAACAAGCTTTAGGGAGTGTTTAGTGATCACAATTCACACGTTGTATCCGAGGTACTAAAGATTTAATAATTTTAGTTTATTGATATTATATATATATACTGTTTTAAACTACCATGGTCAAAAACTTTAGAATTAGGTTTTATAACGGGATAATTACCATGTATTTGTTTTTGTTTGAGTTCTCGATATTTCAAGCGCAAGCGCCATGATCACGAGTATTCTCGTGATCATGGCGCTTGCAACAGTGCGAAACCTAATATATAAAACCCGCTATAAAACCTAATTCTAATATTGATATTATGTTTATGTTTCTTGAAATAAATAATTATAGTTCTTATATTCCGCATAATATTTTGATTTGATTTGAAGATGGGGTGTTAAATATACTTTGAAACATTGTGTATAAGTACATTCTATATGTATGGATACTGTATATATATATTTGTATATTATATATATATTTTTATATTCGCCGTATTAACATTTTCATCCCGGAAATCCACGCCACGGGGCGCAGCAAGTCTTCAATAAACTTTTTCCACTATCTTCCGATTTTGGTTTCAGGGGACGGGTGTCAGAGGCACATAACGTCCGGTTCCCGTTTTGCGTAATAGTTGTGAGAAAACCTTCGATAAACAAAGGGCGAAGCCAAAGGGTTCGCGCGCTTCCGCCCGGCGCCGTTTCCGGCCCGCCACTTCCGCCTTCCCCCCCCCCCCCCATCCATTTCTCGCAGGATCCCGGGAGGTTGCCTTACTCTCTCTTACCTTACAGTACACGAACTAACAGTACCGAGTTTGCCCCCACTTTATTAAATTCTCTGAAACTCTTTGATAGAAATATTTGCCATCTGTCTTTGAAGGATATTCTTGAGTGATAAAGATTTAAGACGGCTTTTGTCTGAAGTACCTATCGATGTTAATAATTGTATTAATATCATACGACAGCTTACTTTTGGCGTTTACATTTGATTGATAAAACACCACTTTGTCTATTACAAATAAATAAAATTGAAGTGTCTGTTTGTAATTACAAATTAAGAGCCTTTTACTTAATGCATATGAAAATGTATTCGGTACCGTTTTACAAATTTTTGTCTTTCTGTCTGTCTATCTATCTGCTTGTTCCGGCTAATCTCTGAAATGGCTCGATCGATTTCGACGGGACTTTCACTCGCAGATAGCTAATGTTATAAGGAATAACTTAGGCTAGTTATTTTAGAAATTCAAACCCTGGGGAAGGTCGTAGGATACTTTTTATCGCGATAACGAGGGCGAAACCGCGGTGTGCTGACGGTCTGAATTCTTTTTATTTAGGCCCACTTGCACAACCGATTTAAATCTCAATTTAACGAAATTCACTTGTCAAATCGCATGGAAAATTTAGTTAAATCCAGATTGAAACAAGGTTTTACGTGTTGCCTAACTAATTTATAAGTCCTAGGCCAGTCACTCTCGGAGGTGCAAAACTGCCAAGCCAGCACTCTGCGGCGGATCACACGTTCAGTGAGTCGTGTGACTTCTGTGACATCGTCACACTCGCTACTGTCACATTCTACAGCAACACGGCTGATGTTTTTTTTTCTCTCGTTGCGTACGCTTTCATCTCGTAATGGTAAGTGCTTTGTCATTGAAACACTCCGTCCGAATACGTGGCAACGGGTACAGTCGGCGACAATAGTAGCGGTTACAACGAAAGATCAGCGCTGGTTTGAAAGAACTAGCATCATGCTGAGTTGGTGCCGGTTTGTGGCAAAAAAGCTGTAATTGTTTTAGTTGAGTGAAGTGTATAAGCGCGTAGGCTACAGTTTATCGCAATAAAAGTAGCCTATGTCCCTTCTCAGATTTTAGACTATCTCTTTACCAAATTTTATTTAAATCGGTTCAGTAGTTTAGGCGTGAAAGACAGACAGACACAGACAGAGTTACTTTCGCATTTTTAATATTAATAGGGAAGTAGGGATTGTCTATTGAATATGCTCGTTTATTTAAATGCGTATTACATCCGTATTGTTTATTTTTTGTAACAAAGTACAATGTAGCCTTTGACCACAACACAACACACGTGTTTTTAAGTGATGATTCGGTCGAAGGGTGGTGTTTGAGATGATACAGAAATACTGAAAATGTAGTATGTGGACTTTTGTCGTTGACTGTACGCGTTGCGGGATATTTCTCGAGAATAATATTGGTCGAGGTTGTTTGTTGTACGTTTTGGTTATTAAACTTTCCAATAGAGTTGATGGGGCTTTTTTTTTGTATTTGAAATGTATGTGGGTAAAAACTTCAAAATAGCAATATTACTATTGATTTGACATGTTTTTTGTGTTGTAGCAATGACAATCCCTACTTAATATCATAAATGCGAAAGTAACTCTGTCTGTCTGTCTTTCACGCCGAAACTACTAAACCGATTTTGATGAAATTTGGAATAGAGATAGCTTATACTTTGGATTAACACATAGGTTACTGTTTATCCCGGAAAAAGGTTCCTGTGGAATAACGGGAACACGCGGGTGAAACCGCAGGGCGCAACTAGTGAAATATTAAAAAATGAGCTAACTAACTAACTGAGATGGCGCAACGATCCAAAGTGAATCTTGGCCTCCGATAACAAAAAACGCCACTTCGGTCTGTCTTGCGCCACCTCCTGCCAGTCCTCCACCTGGAGTGAGCGCAAATCCTTCGTGACTAAAAAAAATGAAATGAAATATATTTATTTCTGACATTCACAATATCGATCAACTACGTTGCCGACTGTACTCTCGTGATCATGACGCTGACATCAGTGCCGAAATTATCGAGAACAAATATAAACACCTTATAAATATCCCGTTTCGAAACCTAATTCTTACAATAACTGTTCCAACACACAGATCTTATTTAGATCAACTTCTAAAGGCGCCTCCATTGTATATCTCCAAGACGTCGAACCCACGTCTCCAGCAGTCAAGTTTAGAGTGGAGGCCTTTATCCGAAATCATTCATTCATGAAGGTGTCAAACATGACCGATTACTGTAAGACCCCTTCAAATTGCCTTTCAAATTCGCGGACGTTTCTCGGAATCGATTAAACCTATTCTTATTTGATGAGAGCCTCATAGGCTTTATAGAGGAGGTAATCGGCTATACGAACGGTAACGGGTGCGACTTACAAGGCGCCGATACCGAGTTCGAATCTTCTCGACCGCGCACCTATGACTTAATAATTTATGTGCGGATTTGCCATCACTCAAAACGGTGAAGGAAAAAATCGTGAGGAAACCGACATGTCTAAAAAATGCAGCATTCAAGGGCATGCGATATCTACCAACCCGCACTGGGCCAGCGTGGTAGATAACGGCTCATACATCTCTCTCTCAGAGAAGGCCAGAGTCCCAGCAGTGGGAACGTGAAAGGCTGATGATGTATGTAATCGGCTATTACTGTAATTCGTTACTAGCTGCGCCCCGCGGTTTCACGCGGCTTCCCGTTATCCCGCTGGAATCTTTTTCAGGGATAAAAAGTAGCCTATGTGTTAAAACAAAGTATAAGCTACTGATCTCCATTCCAAATTTCAAAATTAATCATCAAGTTATTTCTGTTCAGTGCTTTAGGCGTGAAAAGGTAAGGAGGTCCATATCCCAATGTGCACAGCCAACCAAGAGAAATCTTTTTAGCTTATTAGAAAATATCGGACTATTTAGATGACAAAAATAGCTTGGGATTGTATGTAGTGAACTTGCTCCAATTCAATAAATAAAATAAATAGATATCGGGGACAATTGCACACAAATTGACCTAGCCCCAAATTAAGCTCGAAACTTGTGTCAATCAATTAGTAGTACGATTAAAATTATAAATGTGATCGCGCCAAAAAAATTGCCTGCCGGACGTTGCTTGCCTGTTCTTTTGCCGGCGTAAGGAGGTTGGAACAGTCTTAAGTTTGACGTTTTAAAGTGATCATGTTATGTATCCTATTAAATAAAGCTATTTTGAATTTTGGTAACAAACCGATAAAGGAACAGTAAGTGTTACTTTCGCATTTATAATATGAAGTGTAGATACATATAGGAATATCCTTTACTCGCTAAAAAAACAAGTTTTATTAAACCCTGCTCGTGTTCACCCGAACAAATGGGTTAAACTCCATCCATTCGCATACTTTTATATCCCAGATATACCATTTTGCGTGTTACATGTGACAATAACAAATATCGCTATTTGTACGGTCAGCACAAAAACACAGTTACATCATACCAGGTCATATCTCTGGGTAGTGTCAGCAACGACATGCTTAATGTGATGTGCAAAACGAATAGTGTCGGGCGTTGGCGATATTTGTATCGGCTACTATGGGTTCTCGATCCAGAGAGAGGTTTTCGAAAGTAAGAAATCAGATTACACTAATTTTTCACACTATCACAATAATGTTCATTATCATTATCAGCCTGTATCAGTCCACCGCTGGACATAGGCCTCTCCTAAGGCACGCCACTGAGCCCGGTCTTCGGCTCTTCTCATCCAACTACTGGCAGCCACTCGGCGCAAGTCGTCGCTCCACCTTGTCGCAGGGCGTCCTACACTACGTTTGCCAAGTCGCGGTCTCCACTCAAGAACACGTCTACCTCAGCGGGTCGGTACTAATATTGGTATGTTTGTAGATGAGTGAGTTGGTATGTTTGTTACTTCTTCATGCTGAAACGGCTGAATTTGGGATGGAGATAGTATATATCCTAGATTAACACGTAAGGCTTCTTTTTAACATAATATACATATAGGGGCGTAAATGTTATGAAAACTGTTTCGATTCTAGTTGCCTTGTTATTATTGTGGCGACTCCATTGCAAACAAGAATGATCCGGTAACTTTTTAAAATAGGCAAGCGCACTAAATCTTAGACCACATCGTCACTTACCACCAAGTAAGATAGCGGTGAAACGCGAACCTCTTCTGAATTAAATAAAGCTTCCGATGTTATCTAATCAAATAAAACGACTCCTACTTTTAAGTTAAACGATAAAACGTTTTTAATACATAAATAAGCAACCGCAATTTCTACCCTGTTAACCCAACTCAAATGCTCCAGCTCGACATACTGCGTGGTCTCCCGTACCGGCTATCTTACGATTATGATAAGCATACAGTGGTGGTTAGTAATATATCGTAAAGCAACAAAAAGCACCGAGCTTGTTATATATATATATATCAAATAGCTAATACTATCGCGGCTCCCACATGTTGCTATTGCTGTCACACGCTTTTATTCTGTCGTTTGTCTGTCGCGCATCGCAAGATTCGCAAGTCGCAACACTTGCAGAAGTCGCAGTTATTCAAAGTCAGTAACAAGCCAAGAGCGGTAAGTAAGAAAAAGTAGCAGAAAGGCATGTTTTATAATCGTTTATTTTTTGGGTTTTTAAACATGGCGTTTATGCCAAACCCATCGTAACCTTACAAACACCTCGAAAACTAAACAAATATATGATATCGTAAAAGAATGGATATAGGTACAGTTAACAATAGGTATATGTATATAAATATGTATAAAATGTAAACGAAGGTGACTAGATTAATTTGCAGACTGGAAAAAGGGTTTTACTAATCTGTAAATCATTCCAGCCTCATTTGATTCTGGAACCGACAAACGCTGTGAATCACGGCCACGTTGGCTTCTTCACACCAAGTTCAGCAAAAACTTTCCGTCTCTCATTCTGATAAAAGCATGTTTATTGCCTTAAAGCAACTTTGAACACTACAAACACACCACTCGAATATTTATCAAGCGCACAGCACTCGGCACGAAGGCACGTAGTATGCCCCCTACAATGGCGGGTGACGAATGCGCGCCGCGTCCGGTGTCCGGCCATCGTTTATGTCCGTCCGGCAAACCGGACGCGCTCTCTGCTGCAGCCGTGTTAACAGTAAGGACAGTATGGCGTTCGCTTCATACTCTGCTGACGTATGTGAGCTTAGTAAGATTATAAAGCACTTGTAAATGCTATGGTTTTATGAAATTTTGAAAGATTCTAGTATGCTGCTGGTAGTGAACATTTTACAGGCCAGGTGTGAAAGGCGTCTCGATCATGAATGCGATGTAACGTAATGGTCACTCTATCATTATTCAGGACCAACACTTTTTGATACTACAATGTTAAGTTCATACAAAATGTAATCTTATTAAAAAAACTTATTACAAAACACCGGACTTTTTTTTGAATTTCACAAAGAGGCTTGGTATTGTTGCGATTGTGCTCGAAAAAATATCCTCCGGGCGTTTGAAAGATTAGGTGAACTTTTAGATGACGATGTAAATCGCAATGAAAAGTCTTGCAGTGTCTCGAAATATTTACTTGTTTTAGACATAAATGTGTTTAAAATAAAGTCATTTTAATTTTCTACTCTCACATCAAATTAGACCATAAGGTAACTAACTGCATTTAAGATAAAAAATTGCGTAAACATTATCTACGCATGGCCCTTACTGTTTGTAAGTCTGCCACGGAACTCACGGACACCTACGTATATTGCCGTTAGCTTACGCCGCCGGTTTTGCATGAGAAATTAATGATTACAGTGTTGAATGCTAAAAAAGCTATTATAGAACCCGACACGTGATTTGTGGCGTTTATTTTAATAATTTCACGTGAATTCATAGCCTAGCCACGTGTTTTTGTGGCTATAGGTGGAAGAAGGGTGTGTCGTGAAGTAGTTGTTATAGCCATTAGGGCTATTTTCTGTACCTTTCAGGCTATATATTTTTTACTTCTTACAGGGTAGCGTTTGATCACAAGTCATCTGATGTTAAATGACAATGTGGTTGAAACTGGCGCCACACCTGGATTGGGAACTGGCTTTCAAATGAGGCTGCTGGCGGCTAACAGATTCTTAACTTTAGAGTAGCTGGCCAGGCGAGGACTTGATACATGGCCTATCACCAAGCTATGATTTCATCACGATGTTTTCCTTCACCGTAAATTAGTAACTGTTTAGTGTATACAATTTTTTTTTCATTTTTAGTCGCATCAGCGTTATTTAATAACACTTTTAGAGAAACTCTTGTGCAAAATTGGATGCTTCTTGTCCACTGTACTCAGTCTGTCAGTCAGTCAGTGTTCATCATCATCAGCCTATTACGTTCCCACTGCTGGGACACTGACATTCTCTCAGAGGGAGCATGGGCCGTTATCTACCACACTGGCCTAGTCCAGGTGTAGCATGGCATGATGTCACCTTCGACCACATAGTCATTAGCACAATTAAAAAAAGTATCAATTAGTGCTACAAATTGTATAAAGTAAAAGACATTGGAACAAAATAGGCTTTATTTATTAATAATTTTCAAGCTTTCTCTATTTAGTAACATCCCCGTGGGTCTCACGGCTCGACTTACAGTTTTCCCGTTGCTCTGCGAAAATAGGCATTTCCCCGGATAAAAAAGCCTACAAAACCTCTTTACATATCCGTTACGGATCTTCTGCATCGCAACCGTCGCAGCGTCACAAGATTAATTAAATTTTTGCTGTCCTTTGTCTTTTGTCCAATATCCCGGCCCGATTCACGTCACCGGCAATTTTGGCTTTTAGCCGGCGCAATAAGCTAGCACTACCGGCACTGTCCGGTCCTATCCGGTTTTAAAGCCGGCCCGGCGTGGACATGTAGTATTCAATTAGTTTCGAAACCGGCGCCCGGACGGACCCAGACATATTGAATTTCAGCTGTCATTGAAGTACGATACGTCGTAAATAAATTGCAGTATGTAAATGTATCTAGTACTTGATTGGATGGCGTCATGCGGAGAGTTTTATAGCATATGAGCATATGGAGCGGCGATGGCTCAGTAGTACAGTCAGCGACAATAGTGATCATTGCTCTATTTTGTACATTAGTATCAGTGTTTTCTTTCATTTTTTTCACAACACAACACTTTCTATTGTAAGTGATGATACGGTCAAAATTTGGTGCTTTAGGTGATAAAGAAAATCTGTCATTTTCTCATTGCTCAGCGACTTTTGTCGTTGACGGTACCGATGTAGCGTCGGCTTACGACAAGTATAGTAGTGGTAGTGGCCTCGAAACGCAATTAGCTTGAGCTTTTGGTGAAGGAAAACATCGTGATGAAAAAACTTTGTGGTAGAGCATTTCTCTAGTGCTTCCGCTCACAAGTTGGAACTGTTGCCCTATCAATTCCTATGGCTCTTCAGCAGTATGTCTAACGTACCCTCCTTAACTAGGACCATGAACAATGACAGCTGCGTACCCTCCGAAAGAAATGACACTACGCATGTTTGTGGGAAGTGTGATCGCATCTGTGGCTCCCGGATTGGCTTACTTAGCCATGAGCGCAGATGTTTTTCGGACGCTACTTAATATCATCTCTGGTAGATGGAAGCAGGCCAATGACTGAATAATGACAGCTGCGTACCCTCCGAAAGAAATGACACTACGCAAGCCACAGATAATGCAATTATAGTGTCAACACACGATAGAAGGAAAACGAAAAGAGGTTCCTTCCATACGCGCATGGAGCTTAGGAACGAAAAATCTCATAACTCTAAAGCACATATTTCAAAAGACGCACTTTATTACAGCCTTTGTTCATAATTCCTCCATAATAATTTACAAAGTCGATTAAGCTCCTTAGGCCCAATTCCACCACGCTCTGTTAGTTAGTTTAACACTTTGTCATTGTGTTAACAGATTGTTAACGTTATTTAACGTTTCACCATGCGCTGTCTGTTGAATTTACTTAATCCGATGTTAACTTTAATGATTGGTCTAGAGGTCCGTTTAGTCGTTAATAAAGTTTATTTACGACTTACGTCAAGGTGACATTTCTTTTAGTCGTATTAAAATGCGAATGAACGTGATTTGAATAGTTCGCTCAATATTTAAGATTATTTGATTATTTGATCTCATAGCGGGAAGAGCGGGTCTTGACTGTCCTATCTTGAGATACTGGATTAAAGTGCACATAGGACACTCCAGATCCACTCTAGTTTCTTAAGGTAAATTTAATATGAATGATAATTAATTATAATCAATTTTAATTTATTTCAATTTTATTTTAATTTTATTTGATTTTAGTGTGATTTTAATTTTGTATTGTATTTTCTTTTCTTTTAACTTATATGATTGTGTAATGGACTAATTGTCTGAAATAAAATGATTATTATTATTATTAAGTGTGATATTCAAGAAAGACGCTCAAGTGTAGTGAGATAGAAGTGTAGATGTAGAATAGTTGAGTAGTGATTGAGTGACATATATGTAAGAAATGACAGCGTCAAATCTGTGCCTAAGTAGAGATTACTGCTTGAGCGTCTTTCTAAAATCCCGGCCTACGTGATTGTCTGTTACTTTTCCGCCATGGAACGTAAAACATTCAAACATCGCTGTTAGTTTTAATGGCTCATTAGCTAACGGCCGATTTAAAGGAGTTTGGTGAAATTGGCCTTATTCTTACATCGCACGTTACTTTGTACAGCGAAATTTTCCTCCTTAGGCAAACACCTATAATTTACGAGTATTTGCGCAGCTACAAAAATAATTATCAATTTTCCCCTTTGGCTATGTAATGGCATAATAAATTCAGGGGGTAGGCTACATCAAGATTTACAATTTCCGCGGGGTGAGGGTTGGAGTAGGGGGGGGGGGGTAGCTCTAATCGGAAAACTTACGTTCTTAAATGCGCTGTAGGTTATTTGATGTGCTGTGAGTTCTATTGACTGGTTTTTGTAGTTACTAGCTAAGCCTCGCGTTTATCGTTTTAAAGCGAACTTATTTTGTATCCTCCCACATAAACATGTTTGAAAAAAAACCGGCTAAGTGCGAGTGGGAGTCGCGCATAAAGGGTTCCATACCATTATCTGTAAAAACGACAAAAAAAAACACGTTTGTTGTATGGGAGCCCCCTTAAATATCTATTTTACACGATTTTTTAGTATGACTGTTGTTATAGCGGCAACAGTAATACATCTTCTGTGAAAATGTCAACTGTCTAACTAACACGGTTTATGAGATACAGCCTGGTGACAGACGGACGGATAGCGGAGTCTTAGTAATAGGGTCCCATTTTTACCCTTTGGGTACAGAACTCTAAAAACAATAAAAAAACCATTGCGTGGTGGTAAGTGGTAAGGCATATTGAAAGCTGCATATTTAGTTGGTATTAATCTTTCGGAGTGTCAGCTCTTTGTTTTATTTGAACCGTCTCTGGGGGGTGGGGCGTACCCCTGTGGCCCCTCCCTGGAGTACATACCATTCCTCATACACAATTATACAAATATATGACCTATTGTGTGACTGAATGTGACGCTAATCCGCAAATGACTATTATTTCTACTTATCTACGCGGCTTTATCCAAAACCTGGTAACTGGAAACATTTTACATTAATTAAACAATGCAATTAACACCATTAGCATAATTTTCATATTTATCAGGTTAGACATAATTGTGAATTGCGTGCAAAGTTCGCATTTAGCATGTACCTGTTAGTTAATAACTTGCCTAAAGGGTCGTGTACACTTTGTTGCAAATAAACAAGTCTGTGTCCCTCTGAATATGTAAGAAACTGATGGTTTATTTTTTCGTGAAAGTAAAATATTCATACTTTTTTTTTTACTAGTTACAGGGTAGCATTTGACCACAAGTCACCTGATGTTAAGTAACGACGTGGTCGAAGATGGCGCCACGCTACACCTGGACTGGGAACTGGCTCTCAAGTGAGGCTGCCGGAACACACCGATAGGTGCTTCGCGACAGATTCTTAACATGAGGGTGGTAGCCAGCCAGGCAAGTACTAGAAAATACCCATCAAACCATGGTTTCATCACGATGTTTTGCTCATTGTCGGATTCGAATCCACGTCCTACGGATCGCAAGCCGACGTCACTACCACTGGGCCATCATTGCTATAAACATTGACCACAAGTCGCCTGGTGATGGTTTGAATCTTCTACATCCATACTGAGATTACAATTGCGAAAGTAACTCTGTCTCTGTTTATCTTTCTATTTTTTTCGTTTTACGCTAGTTCTAAAGACATTATATACGTTAAGTTCATTGTTGTTCTTGTTTTAAATTTTCTCTGTATTGTGGTGTGCCAATAAAGAGTTAATCTATCTATCTATCTATATTTTCAGGGAACATCTTTTTCATAGTATAGGGTGCACTACGATTTGGCACATGTAATTGACCTTGGCATAAATATAGATGGCACTCAGGTTGCCCAAATCTGTGAGGTTGCCACTGTGCCAGTAGCTGATTTTTTGGGCTTATCACTCGATGAACACTTAAACTGGAAGTCACATATTAACAAAATTAACAACAAAATTTCCAGTTGTTGCTACGCTCTATCAGAGTTGGTCGACGTTTCCTATATTTTCAGGTAACAAACATCTTTTTCATAGTGTAGGGTGCACTAAGATTTTTGAAAACCACTATCTAAAGGATAATTTAGGATTTTAAAGTTTGTATGGAGAAATATCATCTTCCACATAAGTGATGCCACGGGTCAGGTAATATTTAAAAATCTATTTTTTAGTTAACTATTTCATAAATAAAAAAAAGAAAGAAGAAGAAGTGAAAAGAAGTTAAAACAAAAAAAATTGCCTACATTTCATTTGTGGGCAAATTATCAATCTTTTAAATGCAATCTAGCCCGAAAAGACTGGATGCGTGTTGCCAGCATAAGTCACCTATTACGAGTACAAGCTGGTACATCAGTGGCTAATAGGTTTACTAATTTAATAAATCAGCTGTCATTCAAGAAACAATTATGTAGCTTGTTATTGACAGCACAACACCTACGCGAGCGGCACGCGACTTAAGTTTCCGATAGCGTCATGCGTGCTACACGCATGCATTCATGGCTAGGTGAATTAAGGGACATCGCGCACTATACAGTACTCCGCCTAATATAGAGCTATAGCTCTGGCTGCCAGTGTGTGTTTTCAGGCTAGATCGAGTTAAAAATAGGACTAGATTTGCCCAAAAATTAAAAGGGATAAATAGGTAAATAATATAAATCTTACATGATTTTTATATAATATGATTGATGCCCTACGTGTAGATTACTAATAATATACAAAACAAAATGATTTATTGATGTATCAATTAAAATTGTCTAAGTCTAAGGTACTGGTAAAAACATCTTTTATGCAAGTTTTAGAACACTTATTGGTTATGGAACAGTCGAAATAACACTAATTTTGGAAAATATTTCCATGTGTCTGAATGATACATTAGGGCTAGATTAATCTCATTATTAAATTGGCTAAACAAGCTGAAAATGGCTAGATCTAGAAATGGACTAGGTTCCAATTACTGCTGTCTCCATAATTATGATACATAAGCATACTTGGACACGTAGCCGTAGTCCGGTCGTAGCAACTGCTACGAGTATCTATAACATTTCTAAACTCGTCGCGTTTGATCTTAATATCTTACTTACGCGAAGGTTTAGACTAGTTGACTAGTGCTACATGACCCTAATTCACGTTGATAAAGTATGGTAACACAGTATCTGACGTCATGCAACTGAATAACTTAACTGGAATTAGTTTTTGTGTAAAAACGTGTGATATATGGATTCAGTCGGAACTGACGCGTATTCATTTCCTTTTTAATTCTTGTTTTACTTAGTTTAGGAAAAAAAAAACATTTTATGATTAATTACTTTCCGAGTGTTTACGAAAACACTAGCAGTTATTCTGGAAACATTCACTGTAACTTCAAAAAAAATATGTATCGGAAGATTACTTAATTAATTTGATGGCTTAATGACCTTAGCGAAATCAATTAAGATTTCGATAAGTTCATTAAGTGAATAGATATTATATTGAGTAATCTAAAGTTGTTACCTTGTTTGCAAGGCTTTGTTAACTTTCTAAGATTTAAACAATTTTTAGTAGTTGCGGAGATACATCTGTTCCATACCTCTTGTTCGGTATTGTAACCGAACACCTTACTCAGCAACATCCGCGTGACGCACTTACCTCATGACGGTCAATTACATTGACCGTCAGTGCACCTTTGATCACCGCGTCATTCGGATGCATTCGCAACATTCCACATTCTTAACATAAAACATTTAACATAAACATTCAAATAAGATAGTAATTAATAACAATAAGTGCAGTGAACAAACAATCTTTCAATCAACAAGCAATCACCGCAATTCTCGATCCGTACCCCTACACCTCTTAAAATATTAGTAGTTCTATGCATTAGGTATTCTAGAAGAATAAGTAGTAACGTGCAAAAAAAATTGAATTGTTAATCCCACATCAAATTAGCTTTTGCATCCTAAATTCGTACAGAAAAACAAACAAAATCAAAATCGGTTCATCCGTTCGGGAGCCACAATGTCACAGATAAACAGACATCGGCGTCAATCAATCAATCAATCAATCAAATCATTTATTTGCTAGAATAGAAGTCATAAATAAGATCTTAATTATTAGAATAAAGGCACACTGTACTCAGTCTGCAAGCAGACGTGAAAATGTTACAAGAAATTTATCTTATAATTAATTATAAATTTTTGTACAAAAGTCATTGAACTCCTTAATACTATAAAAACAATTGCTAAGGAGCCAGTCCTTCAAAGATTTTTTAAACATATTACCTTCCAATTTTTTAATGTCATTCGGTATGTTGTTGTAAATTGAAATGCACATATGAAAAACATTTTTTTTGTACAAATCTTTACGTCAAACGTCAACAATCAACAACGTCAAACGTTAAAACCCCTACTTTTTGTGTCGGGTGTTAAAAATAGAGCTAAAAACATCAGCAAAGTAACAAAATAAACATCATAATTTGATACTAAGTAACATCAACAGTTACAAAGATAAAATAATGTAGAATTGTACATTTTGCGACTGAAAACAGCAATTTAGGAAATTGGCCTTGACGTCATTTAGACGTTTCAAGGCAAATTCAAATTGATACTGACAGCTCTGACAGGCTCACTTTTAGCGGGGCTGCCATGCTGAATGTGGGCAGGTATGTGAGTGAATTATATGCTGGCAACATTGTAAAAATGAAACAGATTTATTTAAAGCTAGGTTTATTTAGAAGCTAGCCTTGCTTTTCGTTGTTTGAAAATGTTACTTGCAATTGTAGGGTTACTTTTATTTGAGTACTATCTATCTATAACATACTATATTTATTAAATTAATATAAAACAAAAATATATACTATAACAATGAACTAAAAAAATAAATTAAAAAAACCTAAACTAATAACTACAATATATTAGTCCCTTTAGGATTACTATATTACTTGCAATTATGTACATAATGATGGTGTCGACTCGGTTTTGCATTCTCTAAAACTAAACTAAGTTTGACAGGTCTAATAGTATTGCTGTCTTGTTCTAACCACTGAAGTAAAATAATGCCCGCACATATCACATACATAGGCTCTGACCCCTAAATAATTAGGTTTCCCTGTATCTAGGGTATCAGAACAAATACTTGCGCTTTTTTTTTCAATGCACAAATATTTGTCCTGTACTGTAGCGGGAATCGAACCCGCGACCTCACACTTTACAGTTGGCTATCCGCCCATTGCGCCACATTGGTCGCCAGTAGTTTAGTTTTAGAGAATGCAAAACCGAATCGACACCAATAGCTGATAAACTAGTTTATCGCGCTAAAAAGAAGCCCATGTCTTTTCTCAGGCTCTAGACTACCTCTGTACCAAATTTCATTTAAATCGGTTCTGTAGTTTAGCCGTGAAAGCGGGACAGACAGACAGACAGTGTTACTTTCGCATTAGGATTATAAGCTAGCCTCGGTTTTCAAAATTCAAAATTGTAATCTGCCATTATGTTCATAAATTAGTCACCTGCTGGTAAGTGACGATGTGGTCGAAGTTAGCGTCACGCTACCTTGATTGGGAACTGGCTCTCGAGTAGGGCTGCCGGAATATGACTAGGACAGATTCTTAAATTGAGGAAAAGAAAGAGGAGCGGAAAACTTAGCGTCTTTGTTTCCCGATCAGTATAAGGGAGCCTTCAAGTCGTGAGTGAATAGGTATCTTCTGGGCAAGCATGCTCCGTCTTCGGCCTCGTCATCACTTACCATCAGGTGAGACCGGGCTCAAATACTTGACTATAACTAAGTAAAAAGTATGTTATGCGAGCACTACATGCCCTACCACCAAGCTATGTTTTCATCACAAACGTTTTCCTTCACGGGAAGCTCAAATTTGAGAATGTTCACAAGCTTTTGTCTTACACCGTACCACCATAAAGTATGTATGCTTACGTTTAGGGTAAATCGAACAGAAATAGAAAGACCATTCCGCACATCCCGCACTTATGTCCCCGGAACGCTTCGCAACCGATCGCTCAACGTCATTCCGAATCGATAGGAAATAAATAACTTATACTTTACCCCCAAAGTCAACGGTGATCTATTACCCGAAGGAAACCTTTTGCGTGTACCTTGTAGACTTGTACAAAGGGGTATTGGCGGCTCTATAACTGTTTGCTGGGTAGCTGTAGAGTGTAGTTCGCGATAGGAAGCATTCAGTTTAGTTCGTAGCTCCTTAGCGAACTAGATTGATGTTTCAGTTCGTCAACTCTCGTTCTAAATCAGAGAAAGGCAGATCGTTCGCTCACCTTGCTACTGCTCCTGCAAGCCTTTGTTGGTTAAAGTAGCTTTTTTGGTTGTATTTTTTTTTACTTTACATTGCGCATGCAGTGTTTTAAGTTTTAAATGTTTGTTCTTTATGTTATTTATCAATTAGTTCAAGAGAATGAAGTGATGATGGCTCATTGGTAGTGACGTCGACTAGCGAAAAGATCGTGATGAAACCATAGCTTGATGGTGGAGTGTCAAACGCTACCTTGTGACTAATAAAATCGCGATGAAATATAGAAATATAAGTTTGAAAATATTCTAAATATGTTTTATTCCAAGTGTACAAAGCGGTCTTATTAAACGAACTAAAGAAAGAGGGATCTGGGAGCTTCGCGTAGTTCGTCTACGGGAGCGCTCTTACGAACTAATTCGTTCGCGGACGACACAACTCTAGTAGGGTGGATGAATGCTTACGCCTTAAGTGAGTTCACTGTGGGGTAGGTACGTTTCGATGTTTATTCTGAGGATTAACTACCCCTACGACTATATTGCGAATGGTTTAAATGGGATGGTGAAATATTCAGTGGCATTATAAATCTCTCTTCTCATATTTTTATCGGACACAAAAAGACATTTTATTCAGTGTAGGGTTTTGTGAACAACTTGTACAAAGGCGGGCTTAAGCTTTAACAGTGTTTTCTTCTAGTAAATCTTTGTCGAAAGGCATCTGTTGGAATTGAACAAGTTTTGTGTGTATTTAAACCAATGTTTCTGATAAATGTTTAGTGGAGCGATGATGGCTCAGTGGTATAGTGACGTTGCCTTCGACTCTGAGGTTGTAGGTTCAAATTTTGCAATGAGCTTGAGATTTCGCAGGGTCACAGCTAGTGTTATAAATGCGAAAGTTTGTGTGTGTGTGAATGTTTGTTACTTCTTCACACTGAAATAGGTCGACGGATTTGAGTAAAATTTGGAGGATATATAGCTTATCCAATACTCTAAATTAAAAAATAGCTATTTTTCATCCCGAATAAAGTTTCTTGCTAGATAACTTAAACACTGTAGATGAAACTACAGTGCGCGACTTTTATTATAAATGCGAAAGTTTGTGTGTGAGTGAGTGACCAAGTATGTATGTTTCTACTACATTTTTTTTTGGTATCCGCGAGTGTAACCTCCGGGCGCGACTAGTTCAGTATGAAGTTTCCGCAGCGAGTGCGGTCACAGATGTTTTTATAACGAAAAACTTATTGAGAACGGTGAGTGCTCTGACATTTCTATAAGTTTGTCTTTTAGTTAGAGGACGGGACAAGCTACAAAGAGCTCGTTCAGTTCTCTCCGTCATCTTTATTTAGGGTGAAACCAAACGAGCGTAATTTTGTGAGTCGTGAGTCGCAACATTTCGGTAGCATACATTCTGTTGCATTCGGTTTCATACAAAAAGGCAGTTGGTGCCCCACGACGACGCAAAATGAGTTAACAATTCAGTTGAACGTAAAATGAGCGACCGAAAATACGCGACTCACGACTCAAAAAATTACGCTCGTTTGGTTTCACCCATAAAGTTGTGTTTCGTTTGAAATGGTGCGAGCTCTACGCGTCATAAAGAATGTTGAACTCAGTCTTATTGTTTGAAAAGAAGACCTTATTTTCTTGGACTCGTAAATTGACATTCTATACTTCTATACTAGTATTGTAAAACTACTTAGTACTTTTGTGATTGTGTAGCTTGCAACAGTGCCGATATATCGACTCAAACGAATACATGGTAAATAAAGGTACCTACCGTTTCCTAATGAAATTCTAATATGATAACGAGATAAAATTTGTTTGTTTGGATGGTGACTAGTGATTTGATACCAAAAAACATTTCAATAACAGGAAGCTACATTAGCTGTGAGGCTGATTTATTCTGATTAAGAAGAGTTTTGATTAAATCCACTTCAAGAGCCAGATTCGAGCTCGGTATCGCCAACTTTAAAAGCGCACGACACGTTACTGTTCCGCCATCACCACTCCATAAGGTTCCCCAAATTTGATTACTAAACTAACAAAAAAAAACCCTTTTTTCTGAATAAAAATAAAAAATAAAATAAAAGAACACAGACTTTTGTCATCATCATCATAATGAGCCCACTTCAGTCCACTGCTGGACATAGGGCTCTCCCAAAGCACGCCACTGAGCCCGATCTTCGGCTTCTCTCATCCAACCGCTGCCAGCCATTTTGCGTATGTCATCGCTCCACCTAGCCGGAGGGCGTCCTACACTACGTTTACGTACTTTTGTATTTAAATCTAGATTAAAAAATAAGTCTACACTTTTTAATTTACATATTGCTAATAATATAATAGACTTGCCCTGTAATAAAAATCTACCCTACAACATGTAAACAAAAATGCGTTGTATTGAACACATTGCGTTTTATACTTTTATCCTTCCCCCAATTATCGCTCTGTTACAAATCGCAAGCCCTGGCCCGAAAACCTTCAATTTATAAAGGGCAGTTCACACCACACCGCATCCTAATCTACACTCTGGTATTAATCACCACCATAATTAAGCTACAGCCTGGTTGGATTCCTCCCTCTGCTGTTATGGTGCAGTACAGTAAGCTTGCAGTAGCTAATGTCGCACGTTTTCATACGTTGCGCAGATACAAAGAATCAACGTCAGGGTCGCCAACAATAAATACATAAAACGAAACGTATATTGACTAACTGATTGTAGTTACACTAGTTATAGGTTTCATTTCACGCACGATGTGAATAAAATTTTGTTTGTGTTTTTCTGTACAGATTTCACTTTTGATTTATCATCTCTAATACCAATATTTAACGTAACAAACGTACCGTGTTTAACACGTTAAATAATGATTGAACCAAAATTGGCGTACATTATCGTAAGTCATTATCATTATATATTTGAGCTTGCTGCTGTGACTCTATATTTGACTCTAGAGGTTTTTTTTTCTAATTTCCTGCGAACCTTTGTGTGTGTCTGTTTATTTTGATTTTTGATTATTATCGATCAATTTTTAACTGGTAAGTCAAGTCATCGCTTGGTTTAACGTTAAGGGATCGCATAGTATACAAAAAACGGAACCAAAAACTTAAATGTTTTTTAACCACGAACCAGCCTATACTTATTACCAAATTGTGTACTTATACCTAAAACTGATGCACACTGTCACACTAAAAACACATGAATAACGATTACAAAGCTCGCATCTGTGTGCGTGAGTCACAGTCAATCGCTCTGCACGAAACCACGTCACTGTTTAACAATATCCTGTTACAGCAAAGCTAAGATCCCGACCTTTGGCCCCGAGACCCTTACATAAATATCTGTAGCTACCCTAATTAGGAGCTAAGCAAGGAAAAATGTAACGGATTTGCCGTCGTAAACAATCTGTGTGCTGAGAAATAAAACGACAATATACTTTTGTTTTAATTACGCTGACATTGTTTTTGTTTTAGATAATAATGATGCCATTAATTGTTAGTAGGGAAATAAGTAAATAATGTTTATTTCTAGAGAAAACATTTCTTAATTTTCAAAGAAACACAACATTGTAAGGCATGCGACATCTACTAACCCGCATTGGGCCAGCGTGGTAGATTACGGCCTCTACTCTCTCTCTGCGAGAAGGCCAGAGTCCCAGCAGTGGGAACACAATAGGGTCGTGATTATGATTTCTCACAAAATAAATGTACGTATTAAGTTTCCACTGCTGGGGCCTTCTCTCAGAGATAGAAAAAGTAAATAGGCACACGTCTGCAATCTATTGTACTTATATTAAAAAAAAGCAATAATAATTTTTGTCTGTTGATTTCCTTTTCTTGCATCAACCGCTGAACAAATCTTGATGAAATTTGGTATAGACATAGGTTGAACCCTCGAGATGTCGGGAAGGGCATAGGACACTTTGTATCACGATAAACCAAACTCGCTCAGCTAGTATGGTTATAAAATTACTTAATATTATAAATGCGAAAGTAACCCTGTCTGTCTGTATCGTTTTCACGCCTAAACTACTGAACCGATTTAAACGTTATTTGGTAAGGAGATAGTTTGAACCCTGAGGACGGACATACGATACTTTTTATCGCGATAAACTGTAGCCCACGCGGGTAAAACCGCGGGGAACAGCTAGTAAAGAAATATTTAACAAGCCTTTCTATAAAAATTACAATATTAAACGAGTACAAATTGTTTGTTACTCCAGCCAAGCGCGCGAAGCTTTCCAAGTTCCTTTGAAGTGAAAATGATTCTAGCGGAATTTTCTTAGAAAAACGTCCGGCGTATCGGAAGGAAGGACTAACTTGTAACTTATAGTTCGCCTACACCGTGGAAGGTGCTATTTTAATTTTCCTCCGTAGGAGCTATGCAATAGGTTTTTATTAGGAAATTCTTTGTTACAAAGAGTCTTCAGTTTCTCGGTAAAGCTTTGAGTTAGCGATGTTGTTACGATAGGGTAGAGGCTGGCGGTCATCGACTGAAGGTTCTTTTAAAGCCTTCTCAGAACTAATCATTCAAACGTACTCTTTTGTCTTTTATTCTTCATTGTTTTTCACTATTATCATTTTATTTTAAGTCATACGATGGAAGAAGCTTTGGCTCTTGAACTACAGTATTCCCACTAATCCAGGAGCCTATGGGCTCATTTAGATGTATCAAACACTTATGTCAATCAATGAATGTGCCAAAAAAATGTATTAACGAATGATGAGGCGACCAATTCGATCAGCAGATGCTGCCACACTTGCTCATTGCAGTTCAGTGCCACCCAGAATTGTGAACTTAAATCAGTTTAAAATCTTGCACGCTCAGATATTCGATGTAAAATCTCTTTATACCCCAATTTAATTAGAACTGGAAATATCTTTCCGAGGGCCATATACTCCTACTTCAGAAAAGACGTTAGCGGGCCGGACTATAGTCCGGTGCGGGCCGTACTTTGTCCACCCCTGACCTGCGGTGTAAATTAGCATGCAGGGTCACGAGCTTGTGGCGGGTAGCTCGCACTCCTTTACCTGTTTTTGCTTGTCTGAATAGTTCCGGCGCGGAGGCTTTGTTTGTTAGATTTATATACAACTCGAAAAAACGAATTGAACTTTAGTATGACACGTGAGACGCGGCAAGTATGTGTACCAACCACGGCATTGGCTCTTTGTCTAAGAGCGAGTGCATAGCAGTAATGTGCAAAATTTACTGTGCTCCGGTTTTTTTAATACTTGTGTTTGACCACAAGTCATCTGATGTTAAGTGACGTCACGCTACACCTGTATTGGGAACTGGCTCTCAAGTGAGGTTGCCGGAAAACACCAATAGGTGCTTGGCGACAGATTCTTAACTTGAGAGCGCTAGCCAGGCGAGTAAAAATACTCTACCACCAAAATTGTAGAGAAAAAAACAAAAGACTATATTATATTATATTATATTTAACATCTTATATCTCACGGTGTCTACGTTCACAGTTCTGAGTGGCACTGAACTGAGTTGGGCAAGCGAGCGCTTACCATCAGGCGGCCGAGTTGCTCGTCTAGTCTATCACTTAAAAAATAAGTGTTTTAACGACCTAACCCTAAGGTCTTTCGAGTAGTGATTGCCTATTGTTAGGCCCCTGTAGCTATTATCGTCGCCACCACATGATCATCTGTCAAGCAAGATGCCCACTGTCATCTCCTTCGATCGTTTACTCCTTCAGTTTAGTCCTCTCATCTGCGCGGAAAATCAATCAATCAATCAAAATAGATTTATTTCTCCTCACAATTAGTAAATTACTCAAGGTAGGTACAACCAAGATTGACAAGCTGATATCTAACTGTATGAGGAGCTGGTGCCTGAAATAGGTTTAGAAAAGCCTGTCTACAGGCTATGTGCGGATTTGCCATCGCTCAAAACGGTAAGGGAAACATCGTGAGGAAACCGGCATGCCCAAGAACTGCAACATTTTCAAGGGCAAGCGACATCTACCAACCCGCACTGGGCCTGCGTGGTAGATTATAGCCCATACTCTCTCTCTGAGATAAGGCCAGAGTCCCAGCAGTGGGAACGTGGAAGGCTGATAATGATAATGATGATCCTACAGGTCACCAGGTCACCCTCCGCAGGTAGTAATCAAAATGCTTACAATAGTAAAAACGACTTTATGTCTCAATATTCCGGTAGCTAAATATTTATTCTCAGTATTCTACACCGCCGAATGTAAATTGCGGCAAGTCAGGCTTCAAGTGCCCAATCAGTTTCCACGCGGCCGTACTCCGTCGGGAGTGAAAATTCCTTTATCTGCTTTATCTGCAGGCGAAAAATAAAAATAATAAATTCTCCACTCACCTCGACTCCCTACAGAATGGACTCAATGACACCGAAGTGTTATTCACAAAGTTTCTTTTCAACTGTCTAAAATACGGCCGAAGCGGACGGGACGCGGCCCCGATAAAAAAAATCCTACGGATTTATTCAAACTCAAAGAGACCTCTTTTATGGACACGTTAAAACGGGAAACGATCGTCATAGACTATTCTTAGATCTATTCAGAGGTCAACGCATCACTTAACACATCAACATGCCGTGTTGTAAAAGCAATAAAAATATAACATTAACATGTAAAAAAATTAATGGACAGTGAAAATGCACTGCATGCAACAGAAGCTAATACCGCGTCCGCGTAAATACATTTCTGAAATATCAAACCCATTTCCATTGCGAGCGGAGTCCATCTGGGGCGGAAGTTTCAATAGAATTTATATCCTATGTACCGAAGTTAGCAATATGCTGCGCCATTGGCGGTGCAGCTCTCCGCGAAAAGGCCACAAGCTGAATGAATTATTTAAGAGCAAGCCACTGCCGGTGACCTATTCTGATAACGACTGAACGATCGAAGATAGTGCGTGATTTACGGCCGATCGTAAACTGTACGGTCGTAGATGGCCGTAGATGTGAAATCGCACGGTCTCATTTTTTTTTTCAACATTGTTGTTGTTTTGATGAGCATCACAAAACATTGGTTTGCATAAACCCAGTTGCCACAGTGATCTGTGAAGTTTTCTTTTGCATTTTTAGTATTTTACTTTGAGAATGGTGATAAATCAAAACTTGTTCATATAAATTTTGCAGGTGCTCTAAGGATTTTACTACATAACTTTTGGGTTTGTACGGAGTGAGCTAAAATGTTATGACAGTTTTATGTACATTCTGGTCTTAGTCAAACCCCGAGAAGTTCAGTTGCTTTAATACAATCCTAGAAGCATCGATTAAACTGGCCATGTTGTGTGAAATCGCATGCCTTGTGCAAACAACTTCGATTGCGGTTCGATCGATTAGATATGCGTGTTGAATGGGCCCTCGGCCACCGTAAGTCGTTCCGCCCGGAACATGTTTACGACGCGCGACCAATTGCGATCGATGAAAACTATTTATGACGACTTTGTACCTGTCCCAGTTAAAAGCGACGGCAGGAGAAGTGACAAGCATGTAAAGCAAATAAACATTTGGAAAGCATCAGACGAGCACAGACCGCCACGGACCAGCACGGACGAGGTGTTCCCACGGTGCGTCGTCCGATCTGGCGTGACTAGTTTTGTTGAAAATAAACCGAATCTGTCGCCAAGCAGCTATCGGTGTGTTTTGGCAGTCCCACTTGAGAGCCAGTTCCCAATCCAGGTGGCGCCACCTTCGACCACGTCATTTAAAACCAACTAACTCCAGGTGACTTGTGGTCAACCGCTAACCTGTAAGAACTTAAGAAGTAAAAAAGGATCGGTCAAGCGAGCACGCACCACGTCATATGGCCACAGTCGTGGTGTACCCACGGTGCACCGTCCGGTCTTGTGTTTTCTAATCCGGTGGAAAAACAGTGATTGAAAAAACAGCGTGTGATTGGTGAAGAGTGAGAGCGAGTAGCCACTTTTTATCACGCGTCCGTTTGTCAAACGGACCCATCCCGCTTTAAATACCCGTCCCGCTTTAAGTGCCCGCTACCCGCTTCCGCTCGCAACTGGGACAGTTTCTGAAGAGGAGATAATAAATTTCGTGGCCCACTCTAGTCGCACGCCGTCACCCGTGAATCGGTTTATTGTCGAACTACTCAAAATCAAAATCAAAAATATGTTTATTCAATAGGATACATTGTGATCACTTTAAAACGTCAACTTAAAACTAGCTACGCCTGTTCCAACCTCCTTACGCCGGCAAAAGAACAGGCAAGAAACGCCCGGCAGGTAATTTTTTTGGCTACTGAATAGTGTCGTGGTATAGAATAGGAATTTATATCTCGAGTTACATTCGAAGGTTATTAGGTGAGCGCGAATTGGCTCGTTAAGTTTTGATTGATTGTTCATTGAATTTGTGTTTAGGCAGTCGGAATATGTCGTGGATATCTAAAAACGGTTCCGATAAAGGGTGTGTGAACTTTTTACGACGCTCTGACATAAGGGATCGGAAGAACGATAGCTTAGCTACTCGTAGCGGTGAAAAGTAAAATGTAAGGAAAACGCTCTCAATGAAGTGAAATTAATGCCCATACATCATCTCGCCATATTTTACGAGTGCGTCTCATGAAAATTCTATTTAGACTTAAGTGCCTTCGCTCCTTAAACCACGCCCCGGAGGCCCCAAAATACTCTCAAGCACTTAAAAAATAAACTTCTTAAACGACAGTTTTAAACCGTCCAAAGATTACCCTCGTCATAAAAGATGTATAATTAAATAATCCCGAGCGCAACAGGAACCGCCCTGGAAGATTTAATTATTCCTTTTTTTACGATATAACAAAAATGCAATGCTCGCCCGCGGGCCGTGGGCCATTCATAAGTTGGGCAATAAAGAAAATTTCGGCAATAAACGGGAAGATAGGGGCATTATGGTGAGGAAAGGAGCAGCCATTAAACGGGACTTTTCTTTGTGGTGGAATTAATATGTGGCGCCGTGTAGCGGCGCTATCGGGCCTGAATTATCACTACACGGGAATGTGGAGCAGTGCTAAATGTTTGTACAAACAGGTGCTTTCAAGCAGACAAACGCATGCACACTAGCGCGTTAATTAAGTGTTGGCTAGGTTAGACGTGCATTCAGACTTGTACGTCGATATTTTTAATGACGATATATCGATATTCGATACTTATTTGAATTCATATAAAATTCTTTATAGAGGTATATATTTTAACGTCATTTTGGTTTCGTATTTAATGTGACTAGTAGTCATGCAACAGAGGTATCTTAATAGAACCAGACGTCAACAGTATTTTTTCGGAAGCGGAAACTCTAAAGTACAAATACCCCCAAGTATAATTGCCCTTTAGTATTTGCCAAATACTGTAAGAAAATTATAATTTTAATTGACAAAAAATGAAACGGTAGTGTCATAACAGAATCAGACGCAGAAATAGATGTCTTAAGTATTTTTGTTTGGAAACGGAAACGGAAGTGCGTATACCACAACAAAATTACTATTTTGCTTGACAAAAACACGATATATCGATATTTTTCACTCGATAAACATTGATATGATCTTATATATTTGCCCATCCCTATAGCCGCCTATCTAGCCGCCCTAGCTTTAGTTTTGCACAAAATCAAGTACTGCCTTCACGTTTCCACCGACATTGCTATAAATAATCAGTGGCCAGGCTTCGAGGGGTAGGTTTCACTTTCCACGTGCCGTAGAATTATGTTAATGTGCCGGGGAAGGTCGTGGCCGCTCGTCAAACAAGGGGTTGTAGGAACGCTGATACTGCAAGTTTGTACCATCGATATAAACAAACGATTTTCGGGGTTTTTCCCCTTTAAAAGTAGGCAGTTTGAGGATCTTGTATTCTGTTCTGATAAGAGACGGTGGATATGTATAAAAGCTATTATTTTTAACCCCCGTTGCAAAAAGAAGGGTGTTATAAGTTTGACGTCGGTGTCTCTGTCTGTGTGTTTGTCTGTGCCATCGTCGCTCTCAAACGGATGACCGATTTTGATTGTGTATTTTTGTTTGAAAGGTAAAATAGTTGGGAGTGTTCTTAAAAAGTCAAAAGTCAATTTTTATTTATTCAATAGGATACATTGTGATCACTTTAAAACGTCAAACTTAAAACTAGCTACGCCTATTCCAACCTCCTTACGCCGGCAAAGGAACAGGCAAGAAACGCCCGGCAGGTAATTTTTTTGGCGCGATCACATTGACAATATTATTCTTATTACTAATTGATTGAATTGGAGCAACTAACTTAACTAACTATGTTTGATAAAAAATGTCTAGGGTTTTTTTAAATATATTTTTTATTCCTACATTGTAGCATTTGACCACAAGTCAACTGGGGCCTTATTCGCTATGACATTCATGAATAACATCATTGCCAATAACGTGTGACTTAATTACGGATACGGATTAAGGGAAGGAATTGTGAAAATTTTTACCTTACCATCGCGTAAAGCCGGGTGTTTCAAATTGTTTTTATTAATACATTGATTGATGTGAAACTCCCATTTTTAGATTGAACGTTTACCCGCTTTCCCTGTCGATAATGTAATATGTTTTACATTTTCTGCCGCGCCAAAATATTATCGTCGAATAAATCAGAACCTTGGGCAACTGCTGCGTATTTGAAATATCACGTATCAAACGTCGAGTTACAATTAAATTTGACAGCGCGATAGAAGTGTCAACGGGACTGGCGTGCTATCGACGCGATGCATCGCTTCGTATCGCATCGCTTGCAATCGTCACGTTACGTGAGAATTCATTCTTGTCATGTTGCCGCGTGAAAGTGTGATGATATGATAGTTGTTTTAGTAGTGATCTTGTTTTATACCTAATTACCTACTGAAACGGTTTTTTTCTTCTGAGTCTACACTTTTTCTCGTGTTTATTATCTCGAAATCCAAACCAAATTCGACTTAATAGACAGATAGACACCTAACATCAAGATCACGATGGCATATCTATATTAATTGATCCCATAGTGATGAAATTTTGTATGGAGATAGTTTGAACCCTGGGGAAGGACTTTTTATTGAGATAAGCTGTAGTCCACGTGGATGACACCACGGGGTTGTTAAAATTGATGTGGTATATATTGTAAAAAAAATAGTAGTAGGCAACATTTCTGAAATACAACGCTGCTATAATTATTTCCACCCATCTTCACTGCTCAGTGATTCCAAACCGTTTTAAATCAAAACACGTTCCCACAAAACCCGATAAACCTCCCGAGCCTCATCTGACAAACAAATTCAATATCAACCTGAATGAGCGTCTGTCTGTACGTTACCTACGGGTACATTATACCCATTTTTTTACCCACACCGCGCTCCATCCACCGGTTCCCTCTCGATCATTCCCCTGGCATCGATGTCGTGATTTATTTTTGTTTTCACGTAGTTGGAAAAAAGGAATTATAAGGCCGGGCCCGCGTTATGGGCCATAAAGCTCATAATGACGCGTGCCTTGCGTATTGTGTAGTGTTTGCTTAAAAATACTGCGTCTTCCGACTTTGAACTGTATTTCTTTGCCGCTAACTTAATGATGCGAATTGACGTCGCATTCTGCTACTCGCCAAATAAAGGTGCCGAAATGTCGCGCCCAAAAGTTACCTGCTGGGCGTTTCTTGCCTTCTTAAGGTGGTAGGAACCGGCGTAGGTAGTTTTAAAGTTATCACATGTATCCTCCTGCAGTTGGATGAGAGAAGCCGAAGATCGGGCTCAGTGGCGTGTTTTGCGAGAGGCCTATGTCCAGCAGTGGACTGAAGTGGGCTGATTATGATGATGATGATGATGTATCCTACTAAATAAGCATATGTTGAATTTGCTGCTTCTCAGCCTACAGTAACATACGTACTAGATAATGTAAATAACGCTTAATTAATAGCGGGTTTTATCTCTAAGTTGAATAGACAAATCTGCTCAATAAAAACGTGACCAACTCCTTATTGGTGCTTTAAATAAATACCACGTCGAGATTACAACGGCCATTGTAATTGGAGAGATCCGTCCTCCGATAGCGCATCTCACACTTAGTCACGTTTGCGGAAAACGGCAACGGGTTCCCTAAATTAAGATATCTCACGGGAACATTCGGTAAAGGCAAAAGCTTCCGACTATATCGCTCGACCGTAACAATGCAAAATTCGCACAGAAATTGCCGAGTTTGCACCGAATGTTTATCAAAAAGGAACCGTGGCGCAGATTTAACGCTACGTCCTCCTAATCGCGCTACAAACACTTATCTATACAACGTTCCGTATAGGTGTGCCACAAGGCGCGCTCCTTGTTCCGCTGTTTAATATTTCATACGCATTACACATTTAACCATAATTTAAAGCGAATTCAGTGCAAGCGATTTGTTCCCAAGAGCATTAATTCACGGAACTGACGACTGGATGAGTTAGGAGGGTGGGGGAGGTTGCTGGCGGTGGGTGGCACGTATGACGCTCCACTAATTGAGTGTAAAATAAACCGCTGTCATTGGAGCGGGCTGTTATTAAACCAAACTTGCTCCACGTATTATTGAGTCGGGAATCGAGGTGCGCGCTGTGCCGGCACGGTACGATTTCGCATCGCATTGTTTTTCAATGCTCGCAATTCACGACGATGTTATGTTATGTTAATTCAATTTTTGTATTCATTATTCCTAATGAAGTCACATTTGCTTTACCAATTTCAATCATTTCCGCGTATTTCTTCGTCTATATGAAATTTGATCGTCCCGAAGTTTTCCTTGTACAAAGTGCTCTTCGTTAAAGTCTGTTCCACTTTGGTCTATCACGGATTGGTACTTAAAGCTAAGCTAACTAAAGTTTAACCAAACACTCCGTCTCTGGAAGTGGATTCAAATTAAACAAACTAAGTTTTCCAATCAAACTGTATTTTAGATCGTTAGCGTTGTGTTATTTCATTGTTACACATTCCGAAGTTAACCATTATTGCAGGTTTGAGCGTTCAAATATGAGCTTTAGCTTTTCAATCACGGTAGTCTACAAAGTAATGTTTCATGCTTTTTTTTGGTGTCATTAAGCGTGCAGCGTTTGAACAAAGGAAAAATGTTCAGGAAATAGTGAGCTTGATATTTCCAACGTTGCAGACCTGCTTGTTAACTGTCAATTTAACTAAAGACAAAATTACAGACAATCACCGCCGCAAAGGGAATAACCGTTCACAGAGAACGAACGGGGGACTGGAACGGAACTAAGGAACTATTAGCTGGCCTTTTTCCGTGCGGATGAATCTAATATGTTAATGGCGGTTAGTTTAGCCGATTCGCTTTTGGCTCTTCAGATGATTAATATGCGGGGACTAATTAAAAGGCATCGTCGCGACTCCCGGGAGCGAACCTACTGAATAATAAAAAGTAGGCAGTACACCAGCTCGCGGAGTTTGATCTTCTTTGTTGAATTTGTTTTTCATACGATTTGTTTTTTTGTAAGAGTTAGATGTCGAAAATGTAAAGTGAAAATTGTTCCCTAAAGGTTTCATACTAGTTAGTGAAAATCGTTTTTCAAGCGCCAGTAGCGTTTCCCATTTTTGTTGCTGTAAATTATGCATTTAAGGGGTCCTTTATTACCAAAAGAAAGATACATTTTGGGGCCACCACAGAATTAGTAAAACTTACACATACACAATCACTTTCAGAGAAGTTATGTTGTTCCCAAGTTATGGAATCAAAATTACGCGGTTTGGGAATGCACACCTAAACACGGCACAAATACTTGCACTTTTTATAGATGTACTTATACTACTAATAAAGGGCATTAAGTTCATGTAAATGAAAAAGGTTTTTGCGCGTTAATGAGGTTATAATAGTATATCTACAATTATTTTTACTTCTTAGTTTCCTACCCGCTGAATGCAAACCCATGCCACCCGTAACCATGTATGTACAAGCGTACGTGTGTGCGTGCGTACAATCGCTAGCTTGCACAAACTTCAGTCGCTGCTTACACTCGCCACTTTTCACTTTTCACTGAAAACAAGCGAGTGTTCAGTAATTGTTCCAACTGTACGCAGCCGGTATAATTGATGGTATTTGTACAACTTTGCGATTTCCGGTGTAATGTTCGGAATTCCGCTATTGGATGGCTTAGTGTTTTGTTCCGTGTTATTATTTGTCTTGAAGTTATTATTATTATTTGTTTGCGCACCGTTATTTGTGTCACCGTTCCCTTCTATGTGGTACTATTCAGTGCATTCGCCCTCGCACTGGGTATAATGCTACGAAGATTCAGCATACGCAAGCGCATTACACCCCAACGCCCATCAGATGACCAGACACCTGCGAAACACGAATACGAAGATCCTGAAAACCCTACAGCTTTCCCACCAACATTTTCACTAAAAGTTGGAAAATAGTTGATGATCTGCGGGTGGAGAAATTACATATTGCACAACTACCTAAAGCGATGATGCAGATGGCCTCGTTATTACACACGAGGCGCGGTAATAAGACTCCGGTCAAGCCGTGTTGCTGGGAGCGGACACCGGAAACCGCCGACACTTCATTTCACACTTCGAATGAGTGCTGTAGTTTACTTAGAGTTTAAGATTTTACTTATAACTTTTTTACTTTATTAAATAGTTGCAAATAATTTTGTTTTTTTTTTTAATCCTGCGGCTGTTGCTCGCATAATTAGAGCGTTTGTTTGTTTCTTGTTTTCGATGAGAATACGTCTTTTAATTCGCTTCCGTAGCGGGTGGTAATTCAGAAAACTGATGATAACCTTGCCAGCGTCTATGTTTCCCGATAAGTATAACTTGGGAGCCTTGAAGTCAAGAGTGAATCTTCTACGCAAGCATGCTCCAACGTCGACCAAATCACTAACCATCAGGTGAGACGGGGGTCAAATGCTTACCTATCTCATATAAAAAAAAAACAAGAACGGTTAAGTAGTAACACATATGCACACATTCACACCCAAACACACACATACAGTCAAAAACGCAAGCAATTTCTCCGGTTATGTTTCAGGAGGCCTAGCCAAGATGGAAACGTTTGTTTCTCTACAAACATACATTACAAAAGGAACAAAAAAGCCGCCTGCGCCAAAATAAAGCGCCCCATATCACTCCCACAATAAAATAAATCTAAAGAAACCTCATTTGTTAAAATCCGTCAAGCCATTTAGGCTACAAGCCCCGTGCCAAAGAAATATACATGCACTTGAAAAACATAACCCTCCTTGCGCAGTCAAGTAAAAAACACGCCAACAGTGGTGCTCAGCGACTCTCAACTTGATGCTGGTAGCAAGGTTTTCTATTTTCGATTTTCTATGCCCTAATACCAAGCAACTAGGCGCGGCTTTACGTAGTTTGAAGGCGCTTAATGCAGATAGTAAGCGCTAGTATAAGTGTCAAGTAGAGCCAGTCGCGGACTCTCGTAAATCCGCGATCATGCGCGCTATGAACGCTTTAATGAGAGGCACTGGCTCGCCTTAAGTAGGGCTACCACTTTAAAATTAAGTTACAAGTTACTGATGATGCTGGCCGTTATTTTGCGCAACGAATAATCATTGCCGTTCAACGCGGTAATGCTTATTATTAATATTACATATTATCACTCGAAGAAACACAAGTTTTGGAAATAAAAACAAAATTTTCACGTTGACAATTCGATTGCCGCCTAAAAAGTCTGTGTTCGTTAATATGCTACGAACGTAGGCAATTGAAAAAAAAAGTTGTTAAAAGTGACATTTCTATATTTGCTCCAAAAAGTCCGTGTAAAGTTTAAGTAACTACTTTACTTAAACAGAAATACGACTATCCTCTTTGACCCGGCTTTTGCTGGGTCCCATCATATTCATTTTATTCGAGTGACAGTTGACAGCCATTCTCATTATCATAATCTGCTTATGAAAAGGAAAGGATCTTGCTCTAACTACCTTACGTCATATATATAAATACGTTTTTAATTTCGCCCTATGTGATATGGCAACCCTAACCCGCGCTCCCTAGCGAGCCGATAAGCCTACTGAATTGCTACCAACTTACGAGATACGATTGCGAGGCTCGGTTACATCCGTATATAAGGTACTTACATTGTATATTTACTATTACAAAATTGTTACTGAAATAAAAACGTCATAAAAAAAAGTTTGATAAAACTTTATTTTTTTTAACCTATACTGTCCCACTGCTGGGCAAAGGTCTCCCCCAGTTCCTTCTAGATATCTCTATCCCCTGCAGCCTCAGGCCACCGCTCCTCAAATGAGTCAAGGTCATCACGCCAACTTTTTCGGGGCCTGCCTCGGCGTCGTCGCCCGTCCTCAGGCACCCACTGCGTGATGATCCTTGCCCAGCGATCCGGGTGCATCCGGCTTACGTGTCCCGCCCAGTCCAACTTGATAAAACTATTTCACTTTAAATTTAGTATCTCGTTTTCGCACGTCATCATCATCAGCCTGAAGAAGTCCACTGTTGAACCCTTTGAACGCCATCCATCGGCTCCCTGCGACTCTTACAATGTCTTCGGTCCACCTAGTGGGCGGCCTACTTACAGAACGTCTTCCGGTTCGTGGTCGCCACTCGAGAACCTTTCTTCCCCATATAGCAAATATTTGTTCTGGTACCATAGATACAGGGAATCCTAGTAAAGGGAGAGCTAAGAGCTACACTGAGAAAATACTGACTTTTCTTCTGAGTCTTTACCTTCCAAGACAGTTTCCTTCCTTATTTTGTATTAGTTTTCCTTCTGAATCACAATTCCTTCCCTTTTGACTCAGAAGGAAAACGGTATTTCAGAAGGTCTTTTTTCTCCGTGATAGCTAAGAGCTATGTATGTGATAGTGCGGGCGTTATTATTAACATAGGACGCTTTTATCATATATAAATCGTCGCTATAAATCGTACTCTACGCGGGTGAAACCGCGCGGCACAGCTAGTCCAGCACATATACTTAATACATCATCTTATAGGGCACTTAGCAAACTTTTTCAAGTAAAAAGGAGCCGTCGGAAACGCGATAGGAGGTCCATCTATCATTTCGCGAGAGATCTCGCACTAGTTTGGTGAAAGTCATACATTCGCCGTATACGAAACTTTCTTTCACTTCCAATATCCACACTTTTACACTTCTCTCGTACACTAGACAGACAGCTATGACGGCATTTATAGAATTACAACAAGAATTAATAAACTGTAACACTGTAACTGTAACTGAACACACGAACTGTAATATTGCGAAACGCGAATGTGCTGCTGCCCCATTGCCCTATAATTGACGACGCGGTGGCCGAGTTGGTAGTGTCCCTGCCTGCGAAGCTAGCGATCCCGGGTTCGAATCCCGGTAAGGGCAAATATATGTGTGATGAGCACGAATATTTGTACCTGAGTCTTGGATATTTCTATCTATATAAGTATTTATTTCTCTATATTATAAGTATGTATATCGTTGTCTAGTACCCATAACGCAAGTTTCGAGTTTAATTTGGGGCTAGGTCAATTTGTGTGCAATGGTCCCCGATATTTATTTATTTATTATATTTAATTATATAAGTAACTGTAATCTAGGATAATAACAATAAGACTGTATAGTGGTACAGTCAGGAACAAAACTAGCTGACCATACTAGATTTTCCAAATGTGTTCTAGATTAGTAATGATTGGGTTTTCTTATATTTTACAAGGTAGCATTTTGACCACAACATAACGCACCTGATTTTAAGTGATGATGTGGTCAAAGGTTGCTTATTAAGATGGCAATCGTAAAATGTCTTATTGTTCAGCGAATTTTTCGTTGACTGTACTAAATTGATTTTTTATTTATTTATTTAAATGTGTAGAGGACGTTATCGAAGTGGTAAGCGACGGAGGGGTGTGAACATAGCTAAGAACACTCTCTATCAAAACCTTTCAAATAAAAAAACTAAATCGAAATCGGTCCATCCGTTTGGGAGGTCCGATGTCACAGACAGATACACAACACAGATTCTTTCTTTGCTACAAGATTAATTAAGTCGTAACAATTCTGAAAATTTGACATAATATACAAACAAAGAAAACGCAAGCCTTTATAGCCAAGTACTTTCCAATGAGCAAGACATCATCAACATCAATTTATTAAAGTCTTCATAAGAAATAAAACACAACTTCGAATGTTGTTTTTAAAGGTAATCTCATTACGTCGAAATTCTCAAGTTTCACCGTAACTCCAATAAAAATGGTGTAATGCAAAACCACTTCGCGATGCCGAGAAATGTTTTTTGGCTTTGATAAATTAAAAAGGAAGAAACGTTACCGAAATTAACAGCAGTAGAAAAGTAGAAAATAAGAATCTCCATTTGCTAAAAATGTGAGTGTAATTGATGTTACAGTTCACGATTAAAGTTAAAGGTACAGTTTGTTTTAACGGCAACAACAATAATTAATTAATACTTCATTTGATTCTGCTCTTGTAAGATTTTTTGTAATCTGTAAATGCAAGAGTGTACACTGTGTTGGTGAGCTAATAAATAAAATAAAATAAACAACTTTGACTTTTGTTATGGAGCAACTCAGCCTAAATATCGAAAGAGATAACTGAAGAGAAGAGAGAAATAAAAAGAAGAGATAAGTGAGAGACGATGATGATGTGAGATTTTTTATCTTGTCTTTTTTAAGAGATTATGACCGAGTAACGTATCTTCGTTTTCTAATCCACCAAAGGTGTTCGGTGTGTAAACATGCAAATTCGTCGGTTGATGAATTTTAAACATTGTGTTCGAGACAAGCGGGTATCGGTTATAATTATAACTTAATTGGTTATTTGAAAAGTTTTCCAATCTGCACGGAAGCGGAGCGGTCGCCCCTCGGGAGTTACTGTTGACGAGTTAACGGTAAATGTTTATCTACCTGTATAGTTGATTTATTCGTTACATAATTTTTCTTGAATTTTTTCGAAATTGTTCTTGCTGAGATGCTACATAAACATAGATATAAGAGTCTAGGCAAGATGTAAACGTTCGCGAGCAAAAACAATTTGTTGGTAACCAAGATGAAACATAGCTGTGCCGAACGCTTGTTCTACGAGAAAAACAGCTTTTAATCTATGCCATAGACTCTATGGTGAGGGGTGAGTGTTTATAAAAAAAATTTGTAAACGCCGACGTAAGGAGGTTGGAACAGGCGTTGCATGTTGTATCTTTTTGAATAAAAAAATCGTCTTTTGACTTTTTAAACGTTAAAATATGTCATTCCCATATTTTGTTCAGTTTTCTATTAGCCTTAACGATTGTAGAATGCAAGTCCGCAAGTGCGTCAACGCTGACGATTCTCATGTCGATTCGAATGATTTCTGAATAGTCGAATAATTCGGACGTAATCGTTCGTAATCGCACACCGCCAACCAAAACCACTTGCGCAAAGCACCCACCAGGCGGGAGTGCGGCCACACCACAGCCCATCGATTAGCTGTCACCGCCAGGTAGTAGTGCTGAATATGACACGCTATAACGCAATACATTATAAATCACCTGCCGCGATCAGAGAGACGAGCTTCCAATCAGAGCTGTGGTAAAGGTTCGGGCCAATCCCGATTTGGAATACAGTTTTCACGCATGGACTAATTTTATAAGGCAGTGCCAGTGTTAACGCAACGCAAAGCTTCTTTAGAAGAATAAGAATCATTTATATACAGAAACAAGTTATACAAAAAGATTTAAAACAAAATGTATTATGACATGTATTAACTACAAAAGATGAATTGTTGCAAACCGGCTTCAACTTAGCCTTGTGCTGGTCGTTTGACCAGCGCTGGTCTTCCGTTGAAGCCGTTTTTGATGACGTCACTAGCATGAAGGTAATGTTAAATACACAAAAAAATTAAAGTATCAGTGAACATTATTACTTATTCATTGTTTTTCAACTACAGTACTTAGCATATAGGTAAGTTATGGAAGTTAAACTGCGAGAACGGGCGTGTATGTGTGCGTGTTCATGTGTGTGTTTATGTAGCTCTTTTTGTTTCGTTAAATTACAGAGAATAATGATTATTTTTACGTGGTTACGCCGTAATCCCGCAGGATCCTCTTTCTGGGACAAAAAAATAGTCTTATGTATTAATCAAGGTTACAAGCTATTTTCATTCCAAATTTTACTCAAACTATTTCAGCGTGAAGGAGTAAAAACATACGCATTCACTCACCAAGTCACTACGCACTTTTCCTTTATAATAATAAGTTTTCAACCGATTCTCACAAGAACCGTGTATTTTTCCGGGATAAAAAGCAGTCTTGGTATTTCTCTGTCAATTTCTCATTCATATAAGTGTGAGGATACCTACTGATGAACATGTTTTTTGCCTCCTCTGCATTATAATAATGACTTCTCTATTCATTTCACACACAAAGTAATAATTCGACAACTCTATTTCTAACTTCTACTCTATTCATCGAAGAGCTATAAAGCACACGAAATATTCGCTTTCAACATTTTCAAAGCGCCGTCAAAGGCGCACCAACAAAAGTACGAAGCTTCAAATTCCGGTATTTCCGTGAATCGGATTGCATTCATAATACCGGTATCCCTGCATCAAGTAGTCTGAGATTACCGCTTCAAATGTACGGAATAGAGACACGGCCGTTGAGTTGTGGCAGATTTATGTGGGGATATTTCATCTGCGGCTACCGGCGATAGCGTGATGTGACCTAACACCCTAGCGCCCTGCCACCCTGTCGCCTGTCTCCCCTGTGCCGCCTGACTGCACTGTAAAGGTGCGTACCGACTGGTGGAACGTAACATGAAATGTATCGTTGTGGCGTTCATTGCATGTTCGCTGCGAACGTGGACGCGTAGCGCGCTCTTACCGCGCATTCGCTATGAACCTACGAACCTCCCGCGTGCCCATTTGTGTTAATTCAAAAAACCGACAATACATTTATCGCTTCGTGCGCGGCTTGTTATGTTCGCGTGCGCAACACGTCCAAACTATGAGAAATTATTACAAAGTGACCTTTTATGATACCTTACAGCAATGTGTACGGAAAATTCTTTCATTGCATGATACATTTTATGTTACATTTCACCAGTCTGATAAAGCCGCGTTCAGACAGCGCGTAGGTTACGCGCAGTTGGTTACGCGTGTCCTGGAACGCCATATCCAGAGCACGCGTGCTGCGCGAGCTGGCTCGAACGCCTCTGTCGGTTTTTAGTCGCGCGTCAAAGGGTACGCAATATTTTAAACGGCAAAACGGATAGACACGAGTTTTGATAGCTCGTGTAGCGTTATGGTCGCGTTCAGGTTCGCGGCGGTCCGTACCCGTATTCAATGTAAGCGTGGGCAACGTTTCCCTTTTACGCGTAACTCAGGAACGCGCTGTCCGTACGCAGCTTTACACCAAGCACTGTTTCGGTTTCATACAAATTGGTAGTACGAGGTACGAGCCTGTTACAAGCTTTGATTTCAAATTGTGATTGCTTTTCACACGGTGGTCTTGTTCATCTTATGTGTGAAATTGCGGAGTGTATGTGTGTTTGTAGTTCTTCTTCTCCACTGGTTTAATAGGTAGCAGTTCGCCTTCAAAGTCAAAACTAAAATCCTACTACTATAAAAAGCATGCAAGGTTGGTTTCTGTCCTCTATGGTACGCGGATGATGTCCAGCCGAAAAAAGTAAGCTTGCAACTGAGCTTGTGAGCGCACGCCTGTCTATATCGTAGGTATGCTCATGTCAACGCGGGGAGGTTGAACTACCACCTCGGCGGGCTTATATACGGACGTACTGTAGAATAAAAATATCATGAGCGTCACGCTTGTCCATTACAGTTCAACGCACCCCGGATTTTGTACTTCAACAGTTTAAATACGGCGAGACAACGCACTGTGCTCGTTACCTTGAGATATTAGATGTTAAAATCACTTTGTGCCCTTTATTTGAACTGGAAGCATTTTCTTTCAATCGTGAACACAGTAATGCACATCACTGATTGGCAGTAAATGAGGTTATACAGTTGGATTGGTCTATCTGTCGCCAAGCACCTATCGGTGTGTTCCGGCAGTCTCGCTTGAGAGCCAGTTCCCAATCCGGGTATAGCGTGGTGCGTTTTACCGCATCGTCACTTAAAATCTGGTGACTTGTGGTCAAACGTTAGCTTGTAAATTGTAAAAAAAAAATATTGGTGGTAGGGTAGGGCATTTTATACGTGCTCGCCTGGCTAACCATCATCTTGAAGTTAAGTATCTATCGTCAAGCACCAAGGTGTGTTTCACCACTCCACTAGTGTTACTTTCGGACACATCGTCGCTTCAGCTTCGGATTACTTGTGTTCAAACGCTACCCAGTGTAATATAAAAGAAAATATACTAAACAAAAGCGGCACACTAATCTTTAAACTACGACAAGAAATAAAAAACCACGAGTTGCGTCTGGCGTTTCGGCTTACGTCTAATCTTAAATTCGTACAGCCCACGTCCAACTCCGGACCTAATCCAGACAGAATTTATCCACGACCGAGCCCACGGACCGGGGACATTAATCATAAAATTGATTTACCAGTGCCCAGATAAAGAAGTTGCCGTAATCTTTATGAATTATTGTATCAGACTAAACGGAGGCGAAGCTGTATCTAATCGAGTTTTTTGTGGGCCCTTAGGAAATGGATTTGCGGTGGAAGCTCCACGGATGGAGGAAAAAAATTGAAGATTACATAAGTCCGTAAATGGTACAGAACCGAGCTCGAGTTTAATCGACAATAGCGTTTTAGTGCTTTTCATCAGCGGTAAAAAGTGGCTTAACAAGAAAAGCGTTTTGACGTTACGGTTTACAGCGCATGCTTGCGGTAAACGAATTAGAGTGCTGCTATCTCTCATATTATCTCGTTTGATATTAGCGCATAACGTCTTCTGTTGGGTTTCTCTCCTTTTTTGGAGCTTGCCTTTGTTTAAGGGAAATATTATTTTCTTCTTCAATTTTGTAGTGTGTCATGCTTCTTTTAATTCCATCTTATTTCTAGGCAAAGGCCTTCCCTATGACCTTGCATTCGTCCCGTATCATTTCAGTTGAGGATTTTCATTTTGGGAAAATGAATGATGTAGCCAACCTTTCAAGGCCTACTAAGATGTTGACGCCATTTTCTCAGACTTTTTCACGTGACTAAAGTGGTTTCATACACCTTTGCGGATACATTCAGCAGTTACCCGTCCCATAATTAGTATGCGAACGCGGCAGTGTTTCTAGGCCCTGCGGTTGCAGCTATGCGTTGAATAAATATAAAATTGCTGTGCCCATTACTAGACTCCAAAAAAAGGTTTGAAAATTAAAAAAATTAATCCCGTTACAAACTCCCTGTTTCTTTGTCCCGCAGAGTCTGGAAGAGCGAGATAAGAAGAACTCGAGCCACAAGGAGCAGCTGGCGAGGGAGCAGCGGTACCTGAGGCGGAGGCTTGCGCAGCTGCGCGCTGTTCCGCGCACCCTGTCAGAGAGTTCTATGACGCACGCGCACGCGACGCGCGCCGACTCTCTGTCGTCGCTTGAGAGCTCGTCGGGCGTCTCCACGGCCGACCGCTCGCCCTCCTCCGTCTCCGAGAGCGGTGAGTCGTGTACTAGTCTATTCATCATCACGAACATCAGGTCACCGACATAGCTCTCAGAATTTGCAAGTTGAAATGGCAATGGGCAGGCCACATCGCTCGACGAACCGATAACCGATGGGAAGAAAGGTTCTCGAGCGGCGACCACGAACTAGAAGTTGACATTGTAAGAATCGCAGGGAGCCGATGGATGCAATTGGCTAATAGCCGTTCATTGTGGCGTTCAAAGGGGGAGGCCTTTGTTCAGCAGGGGCTTCTTCCGGCTGATGATGATGATCATCAGCCTGTATCAGTCTAATGCTGGACGTAGGCCTCTCCCAAGGTACGCCACGAACCACACTTACGTTGGTGGATTTTATTTGACATAGCAGGCACAACGACTTGGCGTCAAACTGAGTCTGATAGTAATAACGCCCATACAATCTTGTATGATACGATAGGTGCGTTGTTTTCAATACATAAATATATTTTTTGTATTCATCCTCCTAAAAACTCTCTAACGTGTATTTACATAAAAAACGATATTTTACAATTATAGTTACAAAGAAAAATGGTCTTAATTGACCCCAATTTAGAGCTTAAGATCCATTATCATAAAGCTTGTTTATTTGTTCCTACCCTCATTGTTGTGACACAGCTTAAACACGTGTCGTGTCGTGTATATTTAGTGCGTATTGTTTGATTGTTACACTCATGATGTTCATCCGATGATTAATGAACCGCCGGTTATAAGTGATGACGCGTCACGTTGATTTGATATTGATGACGACTCTTATTGAATCTGTTAGTGATGGAGATCAGTTTTGATGTGAAGCAAATGAAGTCATGATCACGCTTGCAACAGTGCCGAAATATCGAGAACTCAAACAAAAACAAATGCATGGTAATTATCAAGTCTCATAACCTAATTCTCATGTTATTGAACATTGTAGTTTATAACAAATGAAGTCTTGTATGTTAAGGCTCGTTTACGCGAGGTTTGATTCTCGCAGCGGTTATCGTAAAAGCAAGAAACTTACTCCGTGTAAACGAAGTCTGTTTAGATCAGTGGTTCTTAAGCTTTTAGTGATAAGGGACCATTGACAAACTTTGTGTCTTACCACGGACCACCAGGAGGAGGTGACGTGCCCTCTGCTGACTCTCTTAGATTGCGACGTGCCGCACGACGTTGTGTCGCTCGCTGTCTCTTATTCAATATTTTTAGCATGGCTTCGCGGACCACTTCTGGTGCTACCAGGGACCACCAGTGATCCACGGTCCACGGTTTAGAACCACTGGTTTAGATGAACAAAGTTTCTCGTGTCGAATATGCTAGAATATAAAAACTCTGCTGCCAGCCACTACCTATCTTTGCGTGGCTATGTACTCGTAATCCTGTGTAATCGGGGAGCACAGCAAGTACTAAACAATTGTCATTGTCATCAGCTTTACGATCCCACTCGCTGGCCCAGTGCGGGTTGGTGGATCAGGATGTCTCATGTCCTTAATGTTGCGGTTCTTGGACATGCCGGTTTCCTCACGATGTTTTCCTTCACCGTTTTGAGCGATGGCAAAACCGCACATAACTTATCAAGCCATAGGTGCGGGGCCGAGAGCATTCGAAAAAAGTGTCGGTGCCACCGTTCGGCCACCATCGCTCACAATACCGTATTGATATTTTCCCAAAAAAAATATGAGCCGTTAGTCTCCAAAGAGCATGTACGCATTATCGGGGCGCGCTCCATTGCCCCCGTACGCACTTAAAACTCCAACCGCACGATCCCTCACCTATTGTGGCCGTTTATTTATGTATTAACTTCGGCAATAGAGCCTCCTCAGCCACCATAAATTCCTAATCTATTGTCGTACCGGGAAACTTTCCCTTTCTCCGTTTATTGCCTTTTTATTCCCCAAGAATTGATATGGTAAACAACCGGGCGATTAAACGTCTCATTAGGTCGCGTTTATACAGGCCGGGGTGTTTGCGCCTTTATAATTCCCGTCCTAGTCGTATTTATGATGATCTAGACGGGGCCGGGCCGGTAACGGACCGGGGGCCCAGTCGTTTGCATTCCTATGCGGGCCTCGTAAAAATATATATTTGCATCGCTATTGAATGTTTAGGGTAAACAGCGGATCTGCGAATAATACTGCGCTCGGTATCTTCATTGTAGACAAAGGAGTGTCGTACAGTCAACGACAAAGTTAGCAAATGTTTACCCGCCAGAATAGAGCCACGTCACTAATAAATCTATTATACAAATCTGCCTGAAAAGAAGTACAAAAAAAATGTTTTTAACATGTGCATTTCAGTTTAATGAATATTATATAAATATTCATTAATAAACATACAATCACGTTCAGTGAATCAGTGAAAAGTATAACCAGATTTGGTTGCTCTGCGAATTTCGCCTCTTTTTTTTTTTGTTTTTTGGAGGTTGGCATGCCAATCCTGGTTTTATATGAGACTAGCGATCTGCCACATAGTTTTGCCCGCGTGGTAGATGATTATTATTTTTAGGGTTCGGAAGTTTTTCATTAACTTTAACACCTCTTTGAGGATGATTTAAAAAATCCATAGATCTGTTATTAATTGTGGAGTGTTATGTTTCTAGGACTTATCGTTTAGGCGGTGCATTGATTATTATCAATCAGTAAAAAAAACAGCGATACTACAGTTTTTAGGTTTGGTATCTTCTAGGTAAGCATGCTCCATCATCGACCTCGTCATCACTCAATCAATCAATCAATCAAAGGCATTTATTGACACAGTAGTATATACAAAGTAATTATGAAGCCTCTGGTTCCCGAACTAGTGGGTACTGTGTTTCAGGAACCAGATTCTTCTCCCATTTTTGTGTGCAATTTACATGTCATTAAGTCACTTACCATCAGGTGAGACTGGGGTCAAATGCATGCCTATTGATAATGAAAAAAAAATTAAAAAAAAATATATTCGGTATATTTGTTTCAAAAATGCTTTTAGGGTGCTAATTCCAAAAGTCTGAAACATCCCCTATTTCTCTTCTGGCTGCTTCGAACTTCTAAAATACTTTGTTGCTTGAAATAAAATAAAAAGCTGCTCCACTCTAAAAGCAAGCGCAAGGCGAATTGTAAAAGACGGTGAATTTCAAACCAACATTTTCGTTTTATCACTTAAAACTGTAATTACCTCAAGTACCGTCTAGAATACGTGCCTTTTACTTTGAAACTAGTTAGTCCGTAACCACAAAAACAAAGTAAAATTTCATTTCAATTTTCCTTTAATTTGTGATGACATCAATCTGAAATTGGACAAAATCATTAGGATCCAAAACGGAACTGCTGTCCAAACTGAAATTAACCCTAATGCGTAATGAACAGAGTTGAATTTCGCGCGTGCTGCAAACTTATATTAATTATAGGTTATGGGCCCACCACCGCAAGCGAAGCGACGGCGACGCAATCGTGTTACGATAATCGCGTGAGTGAAGTGACGCGCGACGCCCGGTCACCATATTGCCGTGCCGTAGCTGTAATACTGTGTAAACAGATTCTGTATCTATATCTCTATACAGGGTAACTGCGAGGTCGTGATCCTAACTTAATTTTCCCAGCTCTATTTAATCATTGAGATTCTATTAGTAGGTACAGTAGTAATTTGATGGTAAATAAAACAAAATACCTACTTCCCAACTAATATTAAAATGCGAAAGTAACTATGACTGTCTGTTACGTCTGAACTACTGAAGAGATTTAAATGAAATTCAGTACGGAAATAGTTTGAACCCTGAGGAAAGATATAGAATACTTTTTATCGCGATAAACTGTAGCCTACGCGGGTGAAACCTAGTTTATTATAACAAAAAATGTTTCCCTAAAAACACAAGAATTTGCTCATCTTACATTTCATGTTAAAACCTCTTTTTTAAAACCAACCGATCAGACCAGTAAGAAATGGAACAGTCACAGTAACAATGTCGAGTTTGATCTATTTTTTTCGTAGATTTCTAGTATTCTGTTGTATGTTCTAATATTAATTAATATAAGAGCTAAAACTACAAATATCCTTCATGCAAAAAACCGTGAAAATAAAGCAAAATTATTTCAGCTGGATCTATTTCTACTCGTATAGGATTTTTTTCAACAAAGCTAGAATACGTACGGAATACGAACACGTGCAAAAAAACCTATACACAAAAAAAAGTCTCCCGGTGATGGTGAAAAATGTCATACGTGAAAATATCGTGTACGTCCCCCATGTTTGGTCTGGTTGTTTGTTTGTTTACGAGCCGAGCGGATGTGACGTATTGGACAAGTAGTATGAAATTAAAATCCGTGATATAATTAATACTGGTGAATTATCATCGTTTGTTTACTTCTTTTGCCGGCGTAAGGAGGTTGGAACAGGCGTAGCTAGTTTTAAGTTGACGTTTTAAAGTGATCACAATGTATCCTATTGAATAAAAAAGATTTGAATTTTGAATTTTGAACTACGTTTGTTGTTTTCTGACAATAAACTTATAATTTGGGTTCCTTCAAGTCGAGAGTGATATTTTAAAATAATGAGTCACAAAAGTGCAATGCAAATAAAATTATATATCAAAAATACACGCAAACACAAGCAAAACATAAAACAGGTAGGTAACTTAATTTCCAATTCATTGAATTTTTTCCTATTTTTCATCAAACACATTACATATTATGTAGATAAAGACCTTCCCAAGCACCAAACTTGAGATATATCGCTTACACTTGAAATATATAGCTTACACTTAAAATATCGCTTACCCGCCGAATAATTCACGGTAATCGCGCATCATTTTTAAAAGCTGCACTTTGAACAGTTTGAAGTGGCGAAGTTATAAGTTAGTGGCGCATCTAGCAGCCCCACAGATGGTGGGTAGGGTTCTTGTCTATAAAGTATAGTTCGCGAACGAACTAGCTCGTAAGAGCGCTCCCACAGAAGAACTACGCGAACTAGTTCCCAGACACCTCGCTCCTTAGTTCGCTCGATAAGACCGACTTGTAACTACTTACAGGGTAACGCCTAGCGTTTGACCATAAGTCACCTGATGTTAAGTGACAATGTTGAGTTTGCTCAGGAGGCGCGTAGTTACGAGTTGAATTCTCCATGGAATTACTTGAACAACTTCCATGAAGGCTACAACACTCCGATGCCGCCTCCGCCACCGCCAAAGTAATGTGTTCGCCATACTCAAAACATGAATGTTATAAATGGTCGGTAATAAAACGATATTTATTATTTATATTTATTTAATGTGATCGAAGGTGCCACGCTTTACCTGAATTGGAAACTGGCTCTCAAGTGAGACACACCGATAGATGCCTGGCGACAGATTATTAACTTGTGGGTGGCAAAACATTAAGAATATTTTATAAGTACAAGTTATAAGTGCTCGTGTATGTATCTGTATTGAAGCAAAAATAAAACATTTAGAAATAAAAAACTACGAGTACCTACTACTAAAAGTAAAGTAAAAAACAAAACAGCAAAATAGCTACTTTTAACAAACGATAGAACGCGTGCAGCAGCAGCAACAAAGCGAGCGAACGGTCTGCCTTTCGCCGGTTCGAGACGGGAGCTAACGAACTAAAAGAGCGATTTAAGGAGCTGCGAACTAAACCGAGTATTATGCGCAAACTAGTTCGCTGGCGCATCTAGGAGCGCCCTGGTGGTATTGCGCAGTCATTAGCGGCCGTGATTTACGACGACTCGGCTTATCGCGCTCTCTCGCCACCTCCCGCTTTATTAATTACACCTACCGACTATACGCACTACGGCAGCCACGCGCGAGGCTTGCACTCAAGGGCCCGCTTGGCTTTTTTACTACTTACAGGGTAGCGTTTGACCACAAGTCGCCTGATGTTGAGTGACGATGTGGTCGAAGATGGCGCCACGCTACATCTCGATTGGGAACTGGCTCTCAAATGGGGCTGCCGGAACACACCGATAGGCTCGCTTGGTTTTTTTTACTACTTACAGGGTTTGACCACAAGTCACCTGATGTTAAGTGACGATGTGGTCGAAGATGGCGCCACGCTACACCTCGATTGGGAACTGGCTCTCAAGTGGGGCTGCCGGAACACACCGATAGGTGCTTGGCGACAGATTATTGAGCTTGAGGGTGGTAGCTAGCCAGGTGAGCACTAGAAAATGAGGATGGGCCGCAAAAGTACAGTACAAAACGTTAATGTAATATGATGCAGCTCCGATTCCAGGAGTTTTTTTTTTCATGTTTGTTTTTTAAAGAGTTGATATATCTAATAGTAGTTAGTAGTGTGTCTTATCGTATTCTGTTATATTCTGTCACCACCATCGATCGGTTTTATTAGCTTCCCAGTGAGGCTGCCGGAACACGCCGTTAATCAGAAAAGGAGGTCGAAAGGTTTCCAGAAATCGTTAAAAAATACTCACCGATTGAGTCCTATAAAAGCACAGACGTGAATTTGAAATCGGCCGCACCTATATTTCATCGGGCCGCTAGTTGAACACGGCTGCACAACATACACACACAAACATACATAACACACGTACCCATTGTGTGGGTAAACTCTGGGATTTAATGGAATCTGGAAGACCACGGCGTGCGATGTTTACGCCGCGATATGTGAAGTTATGCGTTACGTAGCACGAGATTATGAGATATACTAACGTAATCATTCGATTGTGAAGACGTCTCGAGATATCTCGATTAAACCCACTAGTTATCCTACCAATATTACAAATGCGAAAGTTTGTGTGTGTGTGTGTGTGAAAGTTTTTTTTACCACGTATCACCGTAACTACTAAACCGATTTGATGAAATTTGGAAAGGTGATAGCTTATACCCTGGATTAACACATAAAATATTTTTGGAAAAGACGCGGGTAAAACCGCGGGGCGCAACTAGGTGTTTTCCTATTTTGTAGATTAGAATGTCGAACTTTAAACATCCTGAAAAAAATTACCGTTCGTGTAATCGTTTGACTTCCTTAGGCGCCTAACCTCGAATTTATCTAACCTTAGGGGACCAAAAACCGGGGAGGGACAAGTTTCCCATATCAGAAGTGGGATTGGATAACAGCTTGGAATTAGAATTTAAGTTTGAGCGTTCATTACTCTACCGGTAAATATGTACATACAACTTACAAGGTAGCGTTTGACTGCAGCACAACACATCAAACGATGCGGTCAATGATAGGTGTTTAATTAAAATGATGAAAGTATTCGGAAAATTTGGTTCTGTTCAGCGTCTTTTGTCGTTGACTGTACGGAAGTAGGTAAATAGTAAGACTAGTTTTCCACGTGGGTTCGCGTGTCTTCAGTATCCATCGCGGCGTGTTCTAGCGCCTCCTGATAAGGCTTCCGTGTTCGGGCGTTATCAGCGTACAGGGAACAAGGGCGGGGGAAACGGGGGGTGAATAAAGTCTGCAGGTCAAGTTGAAAGTAATTAGGTCGAGTGATTAATACCGGTAGGGTAATGAACGCTCAAACTTAAATTCTAATTCCAAGCTGTTATCCAATCCCACTTCTGATATGGGACACTTGTCCCTCCCCGGTTTTTGGTCCTCTAAGGTTAGAGAAATTCGAGGTTAGGCGCCTAAGGAAGTCAAACGTTCTGATTACACGAACGGTAATTTTTTTCAGGATGTCTAAAGTTCGTCATGCTAATCTACAAAATACGAAATCACCTAGTTGCGCCGGCATGATTGAGTAACAACAATAACAACATATATGGATCCATCTAAATTTTCGCAATTTATAATACACTAACTGTGCCAGCGATTTTACCCGCATAGACCGCAATAGAAAGTATCTTTTGTCCGGTTGCAGGGTTTGTTCTGTAGTTTTTGCGTGGAAGAGTAACAAACATCCATCCATCCATCCTTACAAACTTTCACATTTATAATGTCAGTTATACTGGGGCCACACTAAGGTCAACGTCAAGGGAAATGTCAATGCCTATCATCGCGATAAATATAATTATTAACGTAATTATGTGAGTGGCTACACTTGAACGGTCAACGTGAATGCACTTGAGTTATCCGCTAACGTCAAACGCCAATGTGAATGCCGTTGTCAAATGTCGTGGCCACACTGATGTCAAACGTCAATCATCGCGCTATTTAACGGCGTGTGGCCCCAGCATAAGAACTAATTTTTTAATTAAACAATTTTAGTTTTTTTTTTGGCCCAACGATGAAATAAAGAAACTCCTTACATACACATAAATAAATTGTCATACAAAAACATATGTTGCCATTAGCATGTAAGATTTGCATGCCACGTGTTTCCCCATGCGGGAGTTGGGTTTCCGCGCGTCGCCGGAAGTGCGCAGGGCGGGCGGTAATTACCGAGACTAAGTTTAATTAGACCGCTCCACATTGGCTGTGTCAACTGTTGACATGACTTTCGGTCTCTGCTCTTGAACTGTATTTACTGTATTACTGTATATTATCTTATATCATCTTTCTACTATAATATTACAAACGTGAACGTTTGTGAGTATAGATGGATGGATGTTTGTTACTTTTTCAAGCAAAGTCTACTGAACGGATCTGAGTGAAATTTGGAATGGAGATAGCTTATATGTACCTTTATTTTAGACAGTAGATCAAGTTTAATTAATCAGCCATCGCCAGTGTAAGGAGACTTAGAATTATTTACTTGCACAAAATATCGGTTGGTAATACGAGCATCCTTCTGCAACAAAGAACACAAGAAACAAACATTACGATATAACAAGGAAGTTGGAATAGCGTACCGAATTTTAACTTTGACGGTTTAAAGTGATCACATGTTCTATATACTAAAAACATGAAAAATAAAGTAATATAACTTCGTCACCCTATACGCTCCCCAACAGTCTAGAAAAGTTGTCAAGACTGAAACGCCAAAAGCAGCAGTCGCAGTCTACCGTAAAAAAAAAACCCGATTGTCTTTGCTTCCCCATACAACATACGCACGTAGTATTTCCGCATCCCCTCCACTACAGGCGCCCTACGCCCGACGGAAGTGCTCGAAGGGCGGGCGCTAATTACAACGACTATCCAACTTTAATTAGGTCGATCCGCGTGTTTACACGCAGCGCCGCGTTGTGTCACATGCATTATTATATTATATGCATGAGTTCTGACCTCGGATTTAACCATATGGGCCTATTTTAGTTAGGTCAGTGTTTGCGCGCGCTGTTTTGCATTCTAGGTCTGTGAAGTGAAATGATTTGACACTTTGAAGCAATGATGTTATCATTATCATCAGCCCGTGTCAGTACACTGCCGGTTTCCTCACAATGTTTTGAGCAATGTTATTTAATGGCCGTTCCCAATAACCGATCTTTCCACGGTATTGGAGATAGAATTTTGTCATAGGCTCCATTGAAGTAATGACAAATTTATGTCTCTAGTAAGGCAAACCGTGGATAGATCGGTTATTGGCGATGATGGCTCAGTGGTAATGACGTCGGCTTGCGATCCGTAGGACGTGGGTTCGAATCCTACAATGAGCTTGAGCTTTCGGTGAAGGAAAACATCGTGATGAAACCATAGCTTGGTGGTAGGGTATTTTCTAGTACTCGCCTGGCTAGCTACCACCTTCTTGTTAAGAATCTGTCGCCAAGCACCTATCGGTGTGTTCCGGCAACCTCACTTGAGAGCCAGTTCCCAGTCCAGGTGTAGCGTGGCGCCATCTACGACCACATCGTCACTTAACATAAGGTGACTTGTGGTCAAACGCTACCCCGTAAATTGTAAAAAAAAAAAATCGGAAACAATAGTGTACCTACCAATAAAGAGTTAATCTAAGTATATATTTATCACATTGAACTATATATGTATATGCGGTTAAATTCCCAACAATAGCGCGGGAAGCAACTCGTGCGAGAACATTTCAATTTATTCATGTTCATGTAAGTTTTGGAACCGGGCAGAAGTTTAAATTGCAAAGCGGGCCCCCCATCAGAGGTCTTCCGTTATTACGCACGCTGGAAAATGTTTTGTGAATTTTGATTAAATGACTTTAATCAACCCCCGCCGCGGTGTAATCAACACAAAAGAAACTACTAACACAAAACTGAACTTGCTTTTAAACAATTTCTTGGCGTAATAAATTTCAGTCCTGAACGAGTTTAATTAAAAATTTTGCCAAATTGGGCACCTGTTCATTAATATTAGTTACTTTCTTCTGCCGAACTAAATTTTCCTTCCTTTAAGTTTGTTTCCATTGTATGTGAGACAGATGAAAAATCAGACGGCTTCTGTATACATTATACATGCATGTCGCATGCTTTCCCAAAATGCGCATTAACGCCTTCTTGTGGGCGCTGCAGGCCTAAAGGGGAGCGAAAAGAGACCTAGAAAAAAAAATGGGGCCGTTGTGTAGAGGCTTAATGGAGGTGCTAAAAAATTTATTCTCAAAGTGGGCAGTAGACAAAATAAGTTTGGGAACGTGAATATGGTGGATCGGACCTATTTATTAAACAACTTTTGTTCGGCAAGGATTAATCATCTACTACGTAACACTTTATTTTCTTATTCTAATACATAACGCTGATAATGGTAGAACATTATTTACCAATAGATCCTCACTGCACATTTTCAGCCACACTTGAGTGCAAGTTCAAAATCCAGGTATAGCGTAGCGCCAAAGGCTTACACTGTAAGAAGAAGTATAAATACCAAAAAAAGTTGTTCTTTTTGTTATGTAACAATAGAGTTTCCTTAGCAACCTGTCAGTCGACAAAGCCGTCCGTTGTCCGTCGGTCCTACATCGGAAACAGTGGAAACAGGCCCGTTCATGTCGAGAACTAATTCTAAAGGCCGACGTCTTCGCGTTTACAGCGCGGAATCGTTTCTGCCGGCAACACGATTCCGAAAGGGAATTAACTAAATTGGATACTACATAGTAGAATATGCAAAATGAGTTTTCCTATGTAGCTACTAAATCTTGTTTACGAGGAGCAACTTTTCGACTCGCGTTTGACGCAGCTGTAATATCAATTTGTTTCTGTAAAGTGCGGAATGTATACGAGTTGAAAACAATAGGTCGGAAGGTGAGAGAGCCAGTTTCCAGGTGTAGCGTGGCGCCATCTTCGATCACATCGTCATTTAATATCAGGTGACTCTGACAATAAAAATGATACAACGGAATACCAGCGCTGGTTTATGAGAACCAGCATCATGCTGAGCTGGTGCCGGTTTGTGGCAAAAAACAGTAACAGTATTTATATATTTAATATTTAATGATCTGATGTAAGTGTATGGTATTGTGTTTTTTGCCTCAAATAAATTTATGGTCTATTGTCTATTAAAACATTTATAGCAAAATTCGGAGCAACTAGTTGAACGATTAAACACATAATAAAAACTCATATCAGCTGTAAAAGGATAATGAAACTTAGTCTATTCTATCGTAATAATAAAAACACGATAGCTACATAAATAGATGACTACTCAATCGCTGATAGAAAATGAAATGGGGCGTTCAAAATGTTATCATAAAGAGTAAAAGTAATATTTTATTTATTTTATTTTTATTTATTTATTTCCAAAATCCACAGACCTTACAGTTATTTGATTAGCTTACTTACTAATACTTACATCTAATGACGGATTTACTTTATATAAGATATAATTGAGAGAGCAGAACAGAAGTTGAATGGTAAGTACAATTTTTAGACACATAAAAGTTCTGTGTTAATTGAAATTAATAACATTCAAATTTGAGGTGTATGTGTGTGTGTGTGTGTGTGTGTGTGTGTTAGTGTGTGTGTGAGCGTGTTTCTGTGTGAGTGTGGTGTGGGTGGATGTTAGTTTACACTATTTACAGTTATCAGTCTTAATTAGATTTGTAACAAGGGATTTAAAACCTTGTTTTTTACAATGAAAGAGATCAACCGTCTTAAAATATTTATTAAAACTTTTTTGCGTTCGACAGACAATCGAGTTCTCATAATAATTGGTATGAGTGCACGGGAGATAGAACAAAGGCGTGTGTCTAGTGCGGACCGTAGGGGCCCTCAGTTGCAGGAACTGTTCGGTGAGCTCAGCGCTGTCAATAGCTCCGTGGCAGACATTGTGGAGAAATAACATGTCAAGAAGCCTACGTCTATCGCTAAGTGATAAAAGGTTATGGAAATTACATGATTCCTCATAGTCAACGTGTTTGTGTTGTGAGCGATAATTTAAATGTTTTATGAATTTAGATTGGATTGTTTCGATACTTTGTATGTGTGTTATATACTGCGGATTCCAAACATTGCTACAGTATTCAAGAATACTTCTAACGTACGCAAAATATAATATTTTAAGGCATTTAATATCGGTAAATGGTCTACTAACGCGCAGAATAAAACCTAGGCTCTTAAAAGCTCTACTTACAATGTCAGACATATGGTCATTAAAAGATAATTTAGAATCAAGAAGGACCCCTAAGTTGTAATATGGGGTGTAAAATAATGTTATACAAACAACTGCGATGATTATTGCGCTATTTAGTAGGGAATTTATATTGTGATGCCATCATCCATATTTGAAATAGAAATGATAAAAGTACTGACTAAAATATCAATTGTATAAAAGGTTAGATGTCACAATCGTATCGGATCCTCACGATACAGGCTTTGCGGAGGCTACAGAAATATGTTTGACTAGCTGTTTCCCGTACCCGCGTGGGCTACAGTTTTCCATTTTTACCCCCGTAGGGGTTGAATTTCAAAAAATCTTTCTTAGTACACTCCTATGCATAAAGATTATTAATTGAATTGGAGGAAGTTCACTACAATCCCAAGCTTTTATGTCATAATAATAAGCTTTTTATATTATGAACTTGAAATTTTGCTTTATTTTTACTATTTACAGGGTAGCGTTTGACCACAAGTCACCTTTGCTATCGACATGTCATAAATTTACACTTGGGATTTTGTTGAATAAACGTATACATAGGTAACGTTTGACCATAAGTGACCTGATGTTAAGTGACGATGTGGTCGCAAGTGGCGCCTCGCTACGCCTTCATTCCAAAGAGAAGACGAAAAAAAGTTTGCCTTTTTTTAACCAATACGTAATTCGAATCGCTAGTGATGTAATGATCGGCGAGCGGTGTCCCGACACCTCCCCTCACTATACAGCACCCGCCATGTTCAATCTAATTTACTCTTCAATTTCAACAGAATTGAATTTCCTCGCGTCAAACGTCTTATGAGATCCTAATTTTACGCAAATAGGTTTCCGTTTTCTTCGACAGCCTCTTTTCTTCAGAATTGTAGTGAAATTTCTTGATGTTCGGTGGATTGTTTCATTGTTTTATTCCGGGTTTGAATCCCGGTATGGGCAAATATATGCGGGATGAGCATGAATATTTGTTCCTGAGTCTTGGATATTTCTATCTAGGTATTTATTTCTCTTTATAGGTATGTATATCGTTATCTAGTAGCCATAACACAAGTTTCGAGCTTAATTTGGGGCTAGGTCGATTTGTGTGCAATTGTCCCCGATATTTATTTATTGAAGAAGTCTTAATAATCGATCCTGATCCCGTTTTCGCGGTTTTGGATTGATATGTCAATCCCTTATGTAAATGCGTTGTGCTGGTCGCCAAGCACCTATCGATGTCAAGTCAAATCAATTGTTTTTATTCAATGGACACATTGTGATCACTTTAAAACGTCAAACTTAAAACTAGCTACGCCTGTTCCAACCTACTTACGCCGGCAAAAGAACAAGCAAGAAACGTTCGGCAGGTAAGTTTTTTGGCGCGATCACATTGACAATTTTATTCTTATTACTAAATGATTGAGTTGGAGCAAGTTCACCAAAATGCCAAGCCTTTTTTTTGTCATCTAATGATGTGATGTGTTCCGGCAGCCTCACTTGATAGCCGGTTCCCAATCCAGGTGTAGCGTGAAGCCATCTTAGACCACACCGTCTCAACATCAGGTGACTTGTGGTCAAATGCTGTAAGTAGTAAAAAAACTGGTTTACCCACTATGGTGCTAAAGAAAGACAAACAAACAGCAGCGTTTTAGTTTTATGTATATTAGTAGGGATAAGATGCATGATCACGTTTCCTCTTATGCTCGTAAATACAAAGTGAGTACGAATCTCACATACTCGTAAATTCTATTATCATGTCATACATAATTCATACGTCAACTTCATTTAGACGCTGTCAGTTGATAAGTCACTCATAAACTGCCATAATTCACTTCAACGGTTGTTTAGATATGGAAAGGGACTTTCTGGGACAATTCAGCTGCGATTTTTTGCTCTCGAGTCTATTAGCTACTCATCTGAGCGATGAGAAAGCCCTTTGACACTTTGAAACACACTTTGATATTTACCAATAAGTTTTTGATATTTTAAATTTCTCTATATTTTATTGTCTCAATAAAGAGTTACGGCCGGTTTTGATAGCCTGCCTATCTATCCATGGTTTGTCCTACTAAAGATTGAATATTGACACAAGCTCCATAGATGTAATGTCAAATTTCTATCTCTAGTAGGGCAAACCGAGGATAGATAGATTATTGAAACTGGCCGTTAGCTACTCATCTGAGCGATAAGACCGCCCTTTGTGACACTTAATAAGTTTTATTGTTGTTCTTGTTTTAAATTTTATCTGTATCTTTTTTTATTTTACTTTTATATCATCATCATTTACAACATCATCATCATCTTCATTTACATTTTTTTTTTAATTTTATATCATTATCATTTTTTTTTTAAATTAGGCAATCAATAAAACCAAAACTAAAACATTGATTAGGTACTCAAAGTTTTGAATATGTCGGTTAATGAGTTCTTGCGGTAAGCCGACGAAATAGTCTTGGATATTTCTATCTATATAAGTATTTATTTCTCTATATAAGTATGTATATCGTTGTCTAGTACCCATAACACAAGTTTCGAGCTTAATTTGGGTCTAGGTCAATTTGTGTGCAATAGTCCCCCGATATTTTTTTTTATTTATCCTTTAATCTATCTAAGAAAAAGAATCAACAACAACACAACCAGGAAGAATAAAGTAACTTTAAATATGCCCTAAGTAAGCAATTTATTTCGCACAAAAAGAGTTTGGTACGAGTTAGCGACTCCCGATACATAATTTGTACAAGCAAAACAAATAAATAACAGAACTTTTACTTGGCGAGGGTTGTCACTTCTACTTGAAAAAGTTTTTTTTCTTTGCGTTGACCACACCTGCTGTTAAGTAACGATGTGGTCAAAGATGACGCCACGCTACACCTGGATTGGGGACTAGCTCTCAAGTGGGGCTGCCGGAACACACCGGTAGGTTCTTGGCTACAGATGACAGATTCTTAACATGAGGGTGGTAGCTTGCCAAGCGAGTACAGAAAAATTCCCTTCCACCTAGCTATGGTTTCATCACGATGTTTTCCTTCAACGAAAGCTCAAGCTCATTGCAGAATTCGGTACAACGACCGTCGTAAGCCGCTGTTGGGGTCACACTAAGGTCGACGTCAAGGGAAATGGCAATACCTATCATCGCTAAAAATATTGCGTTAATTATTAACGCAATCATGTGAGTGGCTACACTTGAACGGTCAACGTTAATGCACTTGAGTTATCCGCTAACGTCAAACGCCAATGTGAATGCCGTTGTCAAATGTCGTGGCCACACTTATGTCAAACGTCAATCATCGCGCTATTTCCTGAATGTGGCCCAGCATCACTACAACTGGGCCCGTAGCCAAGATGCATTCTGCAATCGTTGACGCTAATAGAAAACAAGAAAAAAGTATTGGTTTGACATATTTCTGACCACGTGACTTAGCGTTGAAATATGTCAAACCAATACTTTTTTCTTGTTTTCTACTAGCGTCAACGATTGCAGAATGCATCTTGGCTACGGGCCCAGATGTATCATCGCTGTACTGTTTATTAAAGTGCGCGCGTTAATTATGCGTATAATTGCAATTTGAAGCCTCTCAACTCATTAGGAAACCGTTCCGCATGTACTCGCACTCATTCAAAATGCATGGAGACATCGGCTTTGTAATTGTTGAAGTAACTCGACTCGTAGTTTAGTGGAGGCATTAATAAATCAATGTCTATACAGAAATTGGGTTAACATCGGAGCTTAGACATGAGTAAGGATGATTCAAAACCCAGAGAGACTGTGTTTGAACAAACTTGCGATCACTCAAAAAAAAAACGCCTAACCACCAAGTTCTAGTTTCGTCACGATATTTACCTTCACTGAAAACTCATGGCCCTAAATAAAAAACTATCGATTAATTGTCGATCGGCAACGCTAAACTCATGCTTGTTGCTGGATTCGAACTCATATGACCTACGTCGCAAGCCGGTATGACTACCATCCATCGCTTCGAAACTCCTTCGACCCTTCCGGTGTGCAATCCTATAACCAAAGCGATGTCTCAACAAACAAAATCTTCTAGCAGCTCCATTATCTGCAATGTAAAAAGAAATATCTAAATTCTTTATTTCATAGGATACCTACATAATATGATCACTGTAAAACGTCAAACTTAAGACTAGCTACGCCAGTTCCAACCTCCTGACGCCGGCTAAAGAACAGGCAAGAAACGCCCGGCAGGTAATTTTTGGGCGCGATCCCATTTAAAATATTAATCTTATTACTAATTGTTTGAATTGGAGCAAGTTCACTACAATCCCAAGATTTTATTGTCATCTAAATAGTCCGATATTTTATAATAAGCTTTACTAATAAGATTTCGATGGTGGCCGAACGGTTAGGCGTGCGACTTACAAGACGCCGACACCGAGTTCGAATCCTCTCGGCCCCGCACTTATGACTTAACAAGTTATGTGCGGATTTGCCATCGCTCAAAACGGTGAAGGAAAACATCGTGAGGAAACCGGCATGTCCAAGAACTGCAACATTCAAGGGCATGCGACATCTACCAACCCGCACTGGGCCAGCGTGGTAGATTACAGCCCATACTCTCTCTCTGAAAGAAGGCCGGAGTTCCAGGAGTGGGAACGTGAAAGGCTGATAATGATGAATAAGGTTTCTCTTGGTTGGTTGTGCTCATCGGAAATATGAACATTAACGAGTTACGGGATTACAACCATGCCCAAGTGAATGATTCCTATAGCCACAACGGGAGCGATTCTTCTCACGTCAGTTGTTATTAATTTTCGCGGGCGCACCCGGGGTATTAGCTAGTCGCTCGTAAATTTTCCAACGGTGCCTGAACATTTAACATAGTAAATTACGTACCATTAAAATATTGGCCTGGGAGCTTAGCGAAAGTATTGGAGATAGAGATGGGAAGAGAGGTTTGGCCGGTTGGCCGGAGCATACCGCTCGATCATCCGGCCTTTTTAAACCCTTAAATAAAGTTACAAAATTAAATTTAAAGCAAAAACTATTGCTACTATACAGATAGTCATATTACCACCTAGTGCCTATTACAATACTATATTTTAATTATCGGGCAATGGCTAAATTGAGCATGTGCCGTGTTCACCTAAAAATAACATGAGCGCAGCGCTGTTTTTCAAAATTCAGAAGCTTTTGGAATATGTATCGCTTAATATTTCGATAGTGCGCGCGAAGATTAGAGACTTGTCTCAAAGATACGATATAACCTATTAGCATACTAGAATGTGACAGAACTGCTAAGTGGGTTATGGTTTCGTGGTCCGTCGCGGAAAACAACCACCATTTTTGAGTGTTTACTACCTGTTAAGCATCATCCTAAAGCATCAATAAGCACCAATGTTCAGTTCAGTCAAGTAGAGCTTAAAATATTCCAGAGCGTACATTTTGCCGAACAGGCCTGCTCTAGCAAGTGGCCGGATTCCCCCTGCACCTCTAATTAAAATATATCGCAAACTCGGAGCTTAACGATTGGTGCTTACAAAACGATGTAATTTGTAATGATTGAACGGTGCCGGGAAATACGCAATTAGCGACCTAGAACGGTATCGGACGTAAATCACATCAATTTCACTTCTGAAATCATTAATTATTATTTTAATCATTTATTTACGAGTATATTTTAATCAATCATTAGTGAGTCGTTTGACTCTTTCGTCAGCCTTCATCGATGTCGGTCGTAGTAATTAAAGACCAGCTATTAAAGCTTTCCTTTCTTTACTTGATGAAAGATATTATTTGATGAAGATTTATTAGACTAGATGACGAATTGCAGCCATGCTGTCTACTAGTCTTTTAATATTAACGGTACGAAAAATGTAAATGCTAAAATGATAAAATCCATCGGATCCTTTCCCCGACGCAGCTATTCCGTTTTTCTAAAAAAGAAAGTATTTTCCGCTAACAAAGTTACATTCGCCGATCAGTGCTGTAGGTGGAGAGAATGTATGTATGTATGTGTGTATGTTTTATGTAAAATATTTGAACGCATAGTTTGGGCGTGTTTCATCGAAAGCACATCGAGGCCCTATTCAATTTCTGTCGGATATAAATTCTCGTGTCAGCTCGCACCGCAAACTGTAAACTGACGATGCATTCGGGCCAAACAAAACGTTTTATTGAATGAGGAATTTGCGCTCATTTATCTGCCGCTCCGCTAACCCGTTCAAAGGTGGCATTTCGCTCGAATAATGTAGTAATCCGTGTTTGTGTGAGGTATTGATTATAATACTCGTGTCCTTATTTTAACGACATTTGGGTGTCCCGTGTTGGGCGCCATTAGTGCGCGACAGGTATTGTGTTTGCGGAGCCGAGCGTTCACAGATACCTCCCGCTGTCACTTACCATTAATGCTATTGAAAATTGTAGTTCAATGTACGCTTGTTGACAGAGTGGCTCCGCGGGCGGGGTTCATAACATCTTCCTCTCGCAGTCTCGGGGGAGAAATGACGAAGTAACGAATCGTGAAAGTTAGTCGCTGAGGAGAAACGTCAAGATAAACTTTTTAATGTGTTTTCGTGTCTTATCACAAAAGACTCCGGGCCATCGATGCTCTACGTATTATTGAAGAAAAAAGTCACTCGTGGTCGACTGAATAGGAGAAACTTTTTTTGCATCCCATTTATCACGAGCCCTCGAAGCCCCCGCCGGAAGGGGCGTCGCGGGGCGTGCGGGCGGCATAGCGGGGCAGTCGATTGCCCGCCATTTAACGTGTATTGCAGGAAATTGAAATTGCCACCTACCGCCTTAACGCATTGCAATCCGAATTCCTAGTTTGCAACCACTGCATTCAGCCACAGTCACGACAAACTTGTGTGGTCGGCGAATGGGAATGGAACCTGCAGTTGTGAATGGCGAATTAGCGACACGTGTTACCGACTCCCAACTTGTAAGGAGAGCTGTTTACCCCCCACATTTCTCAGCACATGTGTACCCAGTTAATTCCGAGCGAGACTGTACCCGTCTAGTTAGTGACACAAATTAAGAGCTTTTCAGGCACGCTGCCACCGAAATAACAGAGAATGTTAAACATCAAAATGACATCATTAACTTGCTTGAAGACGAACATTGAATAAATGAAGAATAATGCCTCATAGAAACCGTTTTGTGTCGAAATTACATTTTAACATTCAACTTTTAAGGAGGCCGACGAAAAAATGGCCCTCGCCTTTGAAACACAAATTATATCCCTTTTCAAGGATAGACTGTTGAGATAAAGAAAATAAGAAATGAGTTATTAACATTTTTTTATTCTCTACAAGAAGTTTTCCGAGAAATTGGCCCGTTCGGTTTTCACTCGGCCGATATTGCTTTTAGCCGGGGCTTTATAGTTGCGAGAATGTTCTCCAATTTTAGTATAACGATGATATCAAAGGAATATCATTTTCTTTTTCAATAAAGAGGTAAAATCTCATGAATCAAATTTCCACAGCGGCTTATCTGCGAAGACGGCGCGGCGCTCGTTCACTGAATCTACTTTAATCCTCGCCCGAACGGGGCGCGGCTGGCAGGCGCGGCAAAATAAATATCAACCGAAATGCAACGGCATTACAGCGCGCATATCTTGCGGAAACGCTGATTTTACTCCGGCACAGAACGTCTAATTACGGAGATACTTAATTCCCGCGCAAATTACTGGATGCTTTTATTCTATAGACTACGTAATTGCAAAGTAGAGGTGGGACGGTACGCGAATTTGTAATACCGTAACTATGTAATGGTTTGGATACCGATAACGGGTTTTGAAACTATGTATTGGATAACGATATTGAACTTGGTTTGCTCATTTAGCTTGTATTGAGTAACTAAAAGAGAGAGAGAAGAGAGAGTAAGAGTAAGAGTCGCAGGGATGTATGCTGATGTATGCAAATGGCTAATAGCCGTTCATGGTGGCGTTCAAGGGGGGAGGCCTATGTTCAGCAGTGGACTTCTTCCGGCTGTTGATGATGATGATGATGATGATGATGAGTAACTAGAGTACCGTCCGCGTCGTTATTCGATTAGCTACTCGATTATTCTCGGTTCTCGCGGTATCGCGCTACGGGTTGGTTAGCATTTTCCAGCGAAAAAGCGTTTCTCTCAATAACTAGTTATCGTGAAACCGAATACCGTTTTCAGATATTAATTACACACCAATACCTAGTTATTGAAACTGTTTACCTCCGGTATGAAAACCCCATCGCTATTGCAAAGCAATTTGGGTATCCGGGTGATGCTTTAACAATTTTCTTGAGCTTCCCTGCCTCGTTTAAACTGTAAGATATTGAAGCTAATTTCAATTTGTACAATCGTTGCGCAGCTTCTCAAGGTTCTTGGCTGGAGTCATTAACGTACGTCACAAGAACGGTACCTTCTTGTAACTTAGTCACCATCGCTGATTATACCGACTTCCGCAATGAAATCTATTTATTTTAATTGATCGTACCTAATAGCTACTTACTTTTTACATTATCACCACCATCATCATCATCATCATCATCAGCTGGAAGAAGTCCACTGCTAGACATAGACATAGGTCTTTCAATGCCAACCTGAACGGGTATTAGCCATTGTCACAAAACGTCTTTTGGTTCGTGGTCACCATTCGAGAACCGTTCTTCTTCCTTTTTAAGGTTTCAAAATGCCCTTATACGATCACTTTATTGTCCGTCTGTCTGTCTATCTGTCAAAAAACTTTTTCTCAAGAACACGTTGAGGTATGAAGTTGAAATTTATATCAAACTAGCTGTTCCTCACGGTTTCGTCCGCGTGGGCTACAGTTTCCCATTTTAACCCCCTTATGGGTTGAATTTCAAAAAGTCCTTTTTAGTACACCCCTACGCATCAAGACAAACATACCCTCTAAATAATCATAATTATTATGTATCCCTATTAAATAAATTTTTTATTTTGATTTTGATGTGGCCTGCCAAAACGAATAACTAACGTAAATTGTTCTCGATTGCAGATGAGGTGGACGTGATTGGGTACACGTCGAACCAGAGCGACAGCGAGTCACTGGTGTCTGGACACAGCGCGGACAGCGGCGTGGGCGAGGCGGCGCCGACGCGGCGCGCGCGCTGCCTGCCGCCCGCGCCGCACGAGCCCTACGGCGGGTTCGGCGCCCGCCTCCCCGTCCAGCCGCCCTACTCCGCCCGTCCCAGGCGCGCCGCGCGCTCCACGAGAGTCTAGGTAATTACAAAATTATATATCAACTAGCTGGGCTACAGTTTATCGCAAAATCCTTTCTTAGCACCAAGTATCATGTTACCAAGTATCACCGTAACTACAACACCGATTTTGTTGAAATTTGGAATGGAAATAGCTTAAACCCTGGATTAACACATAGGCTTTTACGTTTTATCCCGGAAAAAGGTTCCTGCGGGATAGCGGGAAGACGCGGGTAAAGCCGCGGATTTAATTGAAATTTGGTACAGAGTTAGTCTAAACTTTTTATCGCGATAAACTGTCTACATCAAAACACTTTTATTAGCTTGACTTGTAACTAACTGACAATGTAATCAAATCTTAGAAGTCATATTTCACCTACTTCTAATGTTTTAATGTTGTGTTCGTTATTTGCAGGTGCGGTGTGGAGCGCGCGGGCCGCGGCCCACTCCGCGTCTGCCGGAGGCTCACTCGACGTTCTATCCAAGACGTATAAATAGTAGAACATTTTGTTGATACATGTACTAAGCAAACGTTGTTTCTGTGACTGCGGGTGACGGCACCGAGCGAACGCCGTCGCCACACGAACGCGCCCGCGCCGCTACACACTTACACAACACACGTTGTAACACAACGTACACAAGTTGTAACACAACGTACATAAGTTGTAACACAATACACACGTTGTAACACAAGGACGGATCCAGGGAAGGGGCAGGCCCCCTTAGGGCCCCCACTAAACGGTTCAAATAAGGAGCTGAGACTGAGAGATTAATAGCTATACTATAATGCTATAACATTACAATCTACAATCACACAATAAACGTTGATATAAAGATAACGAAACCCAAAGACATAATGCAATACTAGAGGGGACACTCCTTGTCTGGCCCTTGTCCCAGAAATAAATTCTGGATCCGCCCTTGGTAACACAACATACACAAGTTGTAACACACTACATACATTGTTGTAAGTTGTAATTGTAACACACATCTCTACGATCCATCACTAAGTACAAAATTGCCAAAAATAATTCAAATTTTATTTTTCATTTTATCTATCAATTTTTTTTCTTATTCTTCCTTTCTTTCTTTATGTTATGAACATACAGAGCTAGGCTCGTCACTCAACGCAAGTGAGCCTATGTGTTACACCCAATGTAACACCTTCGCCACTTATTCCACTGTGTCTAACACGGCAGTATGTGCAAATAACAAAACATAAATATGTTTATAAATTTTTATTTTTACATGTTATGTTTTATCTTTTGGGGGCTTAAACTTTTGGCTTTAGATATAAATATAGATATTGTGTAAATAATCCTTATCAGAAATGGTCCAGCAATATCAATGACCTGGGTATTTTTGGACGTTGTACAATGATTAATTGATTATGTTGAGTCGAATTCTTCGGTCCATCTGAATAAAAAAAAGTTGTAGGTACTTCCCACACAGAGAAGTTGCTAAAGCATATTATGTTGTAAAAAATATCAATTTTATATTTTGTATTATATATTTTTCTTTGTATAAATTCATGAAATACAATTTTCGTTTTGGGATGTTTGTTCGGGTTTCGTACCCACCAAAAATCATTTTTTAGTGTTTGTATCTATGTCACCTGAATTCAAATACTTTGTGGCTATGAGAGAGAGAGATAAGCTGGAATACAATTACGATGGACGTGAGCGTAGCCTTTACTTTTAACGCCAGTTTCAATAACCTACTAGAGTTAGAATATTGACGTAAGCTCCACAAACCGTGGATAGGTATAGGTTATAATCAGTTTTTTTTATTCACAAAGTCTCATCGGATCATTGTGTCACAGCCCGCGTCAGCTTTGGTTGTGTGGAAAACGTGTCTACACGCGTGTGAATGTGTGCGTGTATGCACGGTGTAGCAGGTGTGAGTGTGTGGGTTGACGCGTTCACCAATGAGAGCTCCGCATGATACCCACACTATGGCATCGTGCATAGTACACGGTTCACTCTATATAAAGCCTTTTTTTTTCTTACAGGGTAGTGTTTGACCACTAGGCACCTTATGTTAACTGACGATGTGGTTGAAGATAGCGCCACGCCTGGATTGAAAATTGGCCTTTTCCACGCTTGTATCATTATGGTGTATCAGATCTCCGTTGCGTAACACCGACGTGTATCTTTACTAGCTCTCAAGTAAGGCTGCCGGAACTTTGTACTTTATTTAATGATTATATTGATTACTAGATTTGAGGTTAGTTGTCACTACGCAAAAATATTGGCTACGCTCACGTACGTTGTGTCACTCATTCACTAAATACTTTTTCTTATTTTTAACTTGTTTTTTTTAGTCTTGACATACCAGAACATCACCGACAACACCAACATCACTAATAAATAATCATAATTTAGTATTAACGTTGAATATGAATGATCTCACTTCATTGTCACATGGTCGGATATGATGACGTGTCAGTCTGTTATGAGCCTTACAAACGAAAAGACTTCATTGGTGATTTAAAAGAAAAATCGAAATTGGTTTGTATGGATTGGATAGCCATTTAAGCTAGACGCACACTAAAAGTTTTACGCCGCACGGCAAAAACGTTTGCGCCGCAGTTTTGTAACATAGAGTTTTTAATTGTTTTGCGTGCACTACTGACTTTTTGCCGCTGCGGTAACTTTGCTGTTATACTTGAAGTGCGGCGGGAAACTCGAAGTACGCGCCTAGCTTGTCTGCAACTTTAATTTGCAGTCAAACCAAGCAGTAACGTAAAGTTGTCAGTAAGATACGCCGAATTCTCCGTACGTGTTGTGCCGTCACCGATCTACCGCACTTCGCGTACGATGCGGATAAATCGAGCGCGGCATACTGCATGGGATATAATAGAAAGAATTCTGGAATGCAGCGCGTTCCTTACAGACAACTGTGCGATCACCATTAAACGCTAAATCGGATGATTAATTATTCTTCGTAAGGAAGGCCATTACGACTAACACAGTTACACCTATATTTTACATTATGTTGACAAAATGTTTTCTTTTACCAAAAAAAAAGATATAAAATTGAATTATAAAACTGGACAATATTATCTAATTTGCGAGAGTATACAAATAGTACACGCTAATTTTGTTTAAAAATAAATATAACTTATAATAAATTGTTATTTTTGACATGTTCGACTGAATTTATTGTATTATAATAATTATTTATGATTATTTCGGCGTCGTTCTTTGGGTCCTTGAGAGATGTGTCATCTCTCCTTGCGGCCTCAACGGATGCGTCAAACATATTTTTTTTTCTAATATATTACACGAAATCTTATTGTAAATTTGTTTAGTATGTTGGTAAGTTTAGTTGTAGAGTGCAGTGCTCGGCAAGAAATATGGCACGTCGAAGTCACAAGAAAAAGTGCAACATTGCACTTCTGTCATCCACCTGACGTAGAGTATACGGGGCAAATGTCAAGAATTTCACCAATATATTCCTATGTCGAAAACAAATCGAAATAGATACTAGTAGACACGTCAAGCTTGATTTGCTTTTGCCCCCCTATCTGTCATTTATACACCTCTGGTGGATGAGAATTGAGAAGTTATATTATATTAGTTTGCAATATTTCTTGCCGGGCGGTGTAATATCATTTTGTAAGTTTAATGTTTGTTTAACGATGATCTCTTACGATAAAAAAAAAACGTGAAGCGGCGTCATCGTCGGGCGTGACCATCCACGTGACCCACCTTGCTGGTCACTCGCAGAGGTCACTTTTCTTTGTATTTGTTTTAACTTGGGCTGCAAGTGCAACCTCTAACATACAACGTCGACAAAATGTGACGCGCTTTTACTGTCACTTTTCAATTTGGCCTTAGCGCAAAAGTACTGGGAAAATTAGACTGAAAAATTAAAATTTTAAATAATGTATTTGACAAACTTTGCCTAGGTCTGCCATAAAAAAAGATAAGGTCCCGAACAACGCGTTTTAGCGCGTTTTTTAGTTAAAATGTGTTTTTTTTTAATTCTACCTCGTGTCATTTCACGACAGCAAAAACAAGAGACAACTAATTTTTAACTAAAAAAAGTAATGGGTTTATCGACCTTTTTTTTATGAATGACCTTAGGCACAGAAATAAATTTGAATTAATTGCATAAACAAGTAAAAGTTGCATTAGCACTTCGTCGGCGCAAAAAATCTGCACTTTAAAATTGCGCCTGTCTTTATTTTTAATTTCTATTCAATCTAGTGCCTTCTATTTCAGTGACTATCTGCGAGTGGACAGCAAGTAAATGCCCGATACTTGTGTAGCTGTTCATAGCGCTCAGTACCTTATAAACGTCAACAAAATATTATTATTAACATTTGGTAATGATTTATGTATCACAAAATATAATTTATTTTTTTATGTATCTAAAAATCGTGCTTCGTGTTTTAAAGAGGTATTTCTAAACTTTATGACCGGTTTAAAGGGGGACAGTCGACGCTGCGACGCCACCTGTGCCTATATTCAGACCAGTCATAAAGTTAGTGATACTTTTTGTGTTTTCCTTCGTTCAGAAACAGTAGTTAGCTTTTTAAATTAAATTGTTCATTATATTGACCTCATTTGTAAGCCAACTATCAAAATCATTTTTAAGTTCAAGAAAACTAGCAGCCGTCAAAGTTGTTAACTTTAAACTACCAAAGTCGACATTTTTGTATGAGTTTTGGTAGAACTTAAAATGGTAGATAACGTTAATTGACGATTTCAGGCAGCGGCATTAAGCTACGAATTCACAATATATACTTAATATTATATATGCGAAAGTAACTCTGTCCTTCTGTATGTTACCTTACACGTCTAAACCGCTGAATAGATCTTGCTGAAAGAACATTGGCTACTTTTCATACTGCCCTGGACCTGGAACATTTTCGTTTCTGTCAATGTTACTTGACAGTGACAATCAATTTGCTAGTACATGGATTAAAAAGATTAGTTTTTGTTCACGTTTGGTAAATAATTTGAAAATAATGTTGATTTTAATCACTTAATTTAAGTAGACTTCCAAAGTGTGAAACGGAATGACAAAGAAAATGCAGAGTGCGTTCAAAACATCCAAACATCGTGTAAGTTAAAAAATGTCATAAGAAACTCCCGAAGTTTAAAAATCTTCTTTAAAACATCATTTGTACTTTCTTTAAAATTTCATTTGTATAATCTTACTAGGCAAAAAATTTCAATTTTTATTGTATATAGATCATTTTTTTCATACGACCTCGGGTCCGTTTTGGCCATTGTTCTAATTTGAATCATGGGGAAGGATATGGGTTACTTTTTATCGCGATAAACTGCGGGTGAAACCACGGGACACAGCTGATTAAAATACTTATGTCAATAATGTACCTACTTGATTTGATATTTGAGTAGTACCTAAGTAGATAGTACTTTCGCGCTCATTTGAATGGGTGCTAGCGGCGACGGGACGCTAAAAGAGTACAAATTCTGTATAAGCCCCTACTTCTTGTTTTTAGCTATATATTTGAACACGAAACAGGGATGCGTCAGGATTGGAGTACTTATAGTGTAAAGTAGCGCGGGCCCTCCGTCTCCCACGGACATGTCTCTGCCATTGATGTTGTCTCTTCTTAATTATATCTGTATCCTATTGCTACAGTGAGTTTATGTTGCGGTATCTTCCTCCTTTGTTCTGTGGTAGCGTATCGTGTAAGACAAATGTATCACTGTAACGATAGGGTATTAGAATGCGACGCGGCTGTACGCGCGCACGTCTCGTTAGATAAGAAAAATGTTATTAGAAAATGAAATTCAATGTCCTCAAACCGCCGTCGTCTGCGTCAACTCCGCGTCGTTTTACTCAACTTAGTCGCTGTGAAGTGTTATATATTAGGCCGGCATTGTAAAAATATCAATACGTTGTAAATATTGGAAGCCAAAAATTTTTATACAAAATTATTCGTAAATACATTATATTCTTGGACCAAGTTGCACGCGGAGTTGTCGCGGACGCCGTCTGCGGTTCAAATGAAACGCTCAGTTTCTGAACGCAACGATTCCGTTTGTAAACCGTTCAACCGTTCGGAACGCAGCTGTTTTCAAACGGAACCGTTGCGTTCAGAAACGACACTTTGGAAAGGGCGCGTTCGTTTTAAGATAATTTATGAACTGCAAAGTAAAACCTGATTAATGAAAAAGTAACAAAAATTTCATAATATAAAGTGGATATTATTGTACAAGTACCCGCTTTTAAATTCTTTTTGATTTTTCATGTTTTACTTTACGTTTCTAGGACTAAAGCGCCGTTTTCAAAGTACAGACCTGTGTGTCGGCGGTTCTACCTTGTGTGAACACGAAGATTAATGCAGTTAATCGTTGTCTAAAGTAGAGGCAAACATTAGGTACTATAATTGTGACTACTGCTGAAGCGAAGGCAGCATACACGTTGCACATACCTATAATAAATATAAAAGGTTATAGAATTAATTTAATAAAATTATAAATAAATACTTTGTGTATTATTTGATGATCTCATCCTTACTTCGAGTCATAGCTGGAGTCGTATAAACAAGTATACGTAGTAGTAAGTGTGGGTAGTAGTAGTAGTAGCGAGTATTTAGTACTAGTTGCGGTTTCACCCGCGTCTTGCCGTTATCCCGCAGGAACCCTTTTCCGGGATAAAAAGTAGCCTATGTCTTAATCCAGGGTATAAGCTATCTCCATTCCAAATTTGATCAATCGGACTATTAAAAATGTACACAGGCAAGAAGTGATAGTCTTAGTTTTAAATTAGCTCATAGTATAATTTAATTATATTTAAACGCGGAATAACCTAATCATCTTATAAGAAAATGTGTTGACAACAGTACGGGCCTCGAGCTTGTAGTGGAAAAGTTTATCAATAAAAAAAAAAAAAAAACATTAATGTCTAATGATCTTGATATAGAAGGTAAAGGACAAAAATAGAAAACAACAATTTTAATTTGAATATTTCCTTTATTAGCCTAAATTGTCGATACTCTGGCAACATCGACCAGCGAATACCAGGACACAACTTTCATAGAAATGCACGCCCGAAATTAATAATCGATCCTGATCCGTTATCCGCGGTTTTGGATCGATATGTCATGTCAATTATTATGTCAAGCCCTAGTACTAAAATGACATATTATGACATGACATATCGATCCAAAACCGCGGATCGTTCATTAATTCGGGCGTAAGTGAAACATATGCTTAGTCTTTGGTTCGGTTGAGGTGTTACCAGTCACAAACTATACAAATGGCTTTAATTAATGGACACTGGGTACTTTTTGACAATTAGGTGTCAGTAGGAGGTTTTCTGACACTAGTGGTCTCCATAGTCTCTAGACCATAGTTGAGCGATTTATGGAACAACTAATAAGACTAGGCAATACATTCGTATCGGTGACATGAGCAACGAGTTACTTTCGTAATTAGAAAAAACAATTAATAATAAATAACAATAATATCGTGGACCATTGCACACAAATTGACCTAGCCCCAAATTAAGCTCGAAACTTGCGTTATGGGTACTAGATAACGATATACATACATACAGATATAAATATTCCAGACTCAGGCACAAACATTCGTGCTCATCACATATATATTTGCCCTTACCGGGATTCGAACCCGGGACCGCTAGCTTCGTAGGCAAGGTCACCAACTCTGCTACCGCGTCGTCAATTAACAATAGGTCTAACGCTCGAAATTAATAATCGATCCTGATCCGTTATCCGCAGTTTTGGATGATGTCATGTGATGTCATGTCACAATATGTCATTTTAGTAGTAATATGTCAAGCCCTAGTACTAAAATGACATATTATGACATGACATATCGATCCAAAACCGCGGATAACGGATCAGAATCGATTATTAATTTCGGGTGTTAGATTACCGACCTTACGGTTAAAAGTCGAAAAATATTAGTGTTTCCTTCAGGTTGCTACACAATTTTTTTTACTACTTTTGTCGCCTGGAAAATTTATACATAATTATATCTTTCAACATATTTTTCGACGAGTAACGCCGGACAATTATGTAGGTAAGCCAAAAGTTTCAACCGCTTCATAAATGATTCAGAGTTTTAACATAACTTATTTACATAATTCTATGTCTCATAGCATAACAATAGTAAGTACAACATAACATACAAAATCTAATGAAACAAGTAACTATGAATATTTTAAAGCATTTTCTACAAAATATTCTCAACGTCTGAGTATTTGGAATAATAAAAATCAGTAGGAATAACAGCGTCTAACAATTATTAAAAACAAATATTTTTAGGGATAAGCTCGACTTTAAATTAAATAGACTATAATATTTTATGTTAAGGCAGGTAGTATGCAGGTAGCATATTAAATAAATAAATATCTGGGACATCTGGACACAAATTGACCTAGCCCCAAATTAAGCTCGAAACTTGTGTTATGGGTACTAGACAACGATATACATACTTATATAGAGAAATAAATACATAAATAGATAGGAATATCCAAGACTCAGAATAGATAAATAATAAATAGATATTATGAAAACATTAAAAATAACTTTGGAAAAATTAAGAAAAAATCCACGATCATCCACAATTTCTTTTCATTTATGATTACCTAGTTAATTATATATAATTTATTTAATTATTAATTATATATACATATAGGAAAAAACATTATTTATTTCAATAGGGTTAGTGTCAAACCAATTTACTACAACAATTAATTATATATTTAATTATTTTGTAAAATTATCTAAGATTCTAACAGAAATTTTACTCATCAATTTTGTCTTAGATTCCATAACATGAAATTAAAAAGTACCTTGATTGCCTAAGATATTATTAAAATTATCGATTTTTAAATGTTTTCATTACTGCGGCATTAGACAGACAGCAGAGACCCGGCGCGGGTCATAACAAATATGTTTTCATTACTACATCGACCTAGTACTGTTATTTTTGGACCAATCAGAGGCCACATTCAAAACACAGTTGATGGATTTTGCTCATATACGGTCCACGCATTGTTAATGAACATAATATACGCTTCAATTCAATCAGTAGCTCACCCAAGCACAGATCGCGACCTATTTGGGTGCCTATTAGTCATAACACCACAATGTTTTCTTTTAACTAGTTTTACAAGACTTAGGGACTCGTGCGCGGCATCCCCTTGTAAAAGGTGTAAACTAAACTACGAGTATAAGTGTTAATGAATAAATAAAAAATATATAGTTTAAAAAAACTAACAAAAACACTTTAAAAACGCACTGAAAAATATAAAATAATAAAATTGACTTGTATTAGTTAACGATATAATGGTTAATTCAAAAAGTGTGGAGCTGCATCATCAGATCAGGTCGATGATACCAAATTATTGCATTGTCACCGAGATTACATATACATACAAAGTTTCAAGTCGATACGACAATTAGAAGTAGGTGAAAATTGACTTATAAGATTTGATTACATTGTTAGTTAGTTAGTTACAAGTCAAGCTAATAAAAGTGTTTTAAAAAAAAAATGTAAGAAGAGATAGGGCACCGTGTTTAATTTTCCGAAACCATCCACGACGTTTTCCCGACGAATAAATCGCCAAAAGTTTCATAAAACAAAAATCTATGATAACTATATTCATTATTTCGTATGTATCAAATTAATGCATTACGTATTAATTATAGCGAATCGTTACTATTATGACTAATAATATCTAATAAAGCTTATGATTGGTAACGATAATACTATTCTAATACCTATTTGTTAATTATTTACTAGTTATTCGACTAATTTAGTTAGGCTGCTAAGCCCCTGTTTCACCACATCTGATAAATTTTATCTTGCAGTTATTTTTATAATTTTCTTTGCGTCTGGTAGGGTGCGTGTCACCACAACTTATCTGATGTCAAACCTGGATTGGAATTACTTAATTCAATTTCAAATATTAAGCACTGGCAAAGCGCTTTCTAAATCAAACCCCAAGTAAAATCCAAGACTTGTCGATACCAAATTTTCAAGTCCACATAAAACAAAAGCTTATTATAAAATATCAGACTATTTAATATGGTGAAAAAGTTTGGGATTGTAGTGAAGCTCTAATTCAAACAGATAAGTTTTTTTTTAATGAGATCGTTCTTAAAAATGACTTGTCGGTCGTTCGTAAGAAGGTTGACGCAGCTTAGGATTATAGTTAATCCTGCGGACTGCGCCAAGAAAAACATAGTGTAGAAACGGAGTAAGTTAAGAGTATAAAATAATCAGATGTTGTGAAACGCGGGCTAACAAGGGATGCTATTGGGATATCAATTGTACTAAAGTGTACCAAAGATTGCTTATATTTAATACTACAGTGAGCATTTTTGTTTGTGGTTTTTTTTTATCGATATTTTCTAAATAACACTACTTATATTTAACTCTCAACTTGTTTTAATACTTGGAAGCGTTTTCCTAAGTGTTAACTAGTATTTGTTACTTAGGTGTCATTATGCTTTTTTATTTAAACAAATAATCCTAATTATATAAAATAATAATTTATTTATTAATATCAACTTCCATTTCACAAAGCTCACTAAATTTTAAGCCAATTCAACTTTTTATATCAATTTGGTAACTTTTAATTTTACTACTAACAATTCCTATATTGATCCAATTGTCAAATATATATTTTTTTTACATATTAAATAAGATTTGTCTGTCATAATTACGAATTACTGTCAATTTTTATTGATTTCAATCGGTTGTTGCTGTTTTTGTTTTATTAGACTCGGTAGCTACTTGCCTTGCGGGATTATCATCATTGACCGCATCACGATTTACCATCAGAAGAAAGTGGTAATTTACTAGGTGCAATACAATAAAAACATAAAAGTATTTCTTTGGAAGCCACACTGTGATACAACCAACAACATGAAAAATAAACAAAACCAATAATTTAAATTCAATAGCGAAATCTAAATAATTATATATAACTAAAAGGTACTGACATAGTGATCTATCAACGCACAGCCCAAACCACTGGACGGATCGGGCTGAAATTTGGCATGCAGGTAGATGTTATGATGTAGGCATCCGCTAAGAAAGGATTTTGATTAATTCTACCCTCAAGAGGATAAAATAGGGGATGAAAGTTTGTATGAAACTTTGTCAATTTTAAACCGATCGGGCTGAGACTTTGCATGCATAAAGCTGTAGCCCACGCGGGACGCGGGTGTAACCGCTACTTTCTTACAAACGACAGGGGCGCGGCAAGGACATTGCAGGTGGGCACAAAATCGATGAGGCCAGGAGGAACAGTTGTTACATCTTACAGAGTAACTACCACAAGTCACCTGACGATGTCAGTGACGTCATGGTGGAAGATGGCGCTACGCTACGCCTGGATTGGGAACTGGCTCCAAAGCGAGGATGCTGGAATGGGACACACCGATAGGTGAAAATGCCCTACCATCATGCTTTCAAGTTCATTGTTCATTCATTCATTCAGAATTTGAACTCACGGGTTCAATTCAATGACCACAGAGCTATCATAGCTTGAAGCTACAAATATTGGACTATTTCCTTAAGCTTTAATTTAAATTTAAGCCTAGTGCTCTAGCTTTACTATAAATTTAATAACATTTTCGATAATTTTTATTGCTATGTGAACGTTTCGTTTGAAGTACAGTACTTCGATTGAAGTTGTGCGTCCTTTTCATGCAAATGAGCGACGAGACAAGCAAGTTGCTCACCTGAGGATAAGTTAGTGCCGCCCAGATTTTTTAACTTCATTAGTTCAAAATGCTGCGCGGCAACGCTGAGATATTCGATGTTAAATCTCTTTGTACCCTGTAATTTTACTGAAAACACTGCCCTTAATCTGGAATACGGTAAAGTTTGCACACTACTGCTTGCTGGTAGCATAAGCGCTTTAAACATTTATAGTTTCTCGACCGCAAAAAAAAAATTCAATGTTGTAACAGCTCTATATTAGATGCACGTTCGTATTTCCGAAGGTAACCGAACATTGCCGAGGCGCATAACTTTAAACGGAGTACTGTGTTAATAAAATTCTCTCTCTAGTTTACATCGCACAGTTTGCAGAAAGCAGTTTGTAACTTTCAAAATATACCTTCCCATTTTCCAAACTAAATTATCCATTAAATTGCATTTTCCTTACACGTGTCTCTCTCCACCAAACATTAGACAACTGACGACCACTTTCCATTTTCTGGACACTTTTTTTATCATCTTTAGGCTGGGTTTTCGCTGGAACCGCTTAGCTGCCTTCCACAGCTTCAGTGAAAACGCAGCCTTAAAACTTTAAGCACTACGTCATGTTGAAATTCCAATCTAACAACGCGAGTTAACAATCATTATGAGCATTGTCTTATCCAAACACGATCTTTAACAATAGGAGTAGATACAATCCAAAATAACAACGCTAGCCAAAAATGTGTTGAACTGAAACTAAATTTTAGGTAAGGTTAAAACAATTTTAAAAATATGAGAATATTAACAAGAATTAAGTTAATTACATACTTGTAAACATAACATGAATTGTAACATCCTAAAACTCATACAAAATAAGGTAACACAGTGAAAGAGAACTAATTTTACATTTCTCCTAAGAGCATTGATAACCTGACATTTTTATATTCCAATCAGATTCTCATCGCATTATATTTGTCATACCGTCTATAATGAAAACCTGCCATTATCAGATGATCTCTATAGAATTAGCATAAGAGTACCTACTTGAATAACTACACAACAAAAACTGTGAAAGCTTCTCAAAACTCCCAAAACTCCATACCGACGACTTTCTTCAACAATATACACCCATTTCCAATTCACACCAAAATCGGACTTATCCGAACATTTCAGACGCCTTTTTACCAACAAACCGTTCCGTATCCAGACACGTATCTTTCAAGAAACTGTAATTGTATTCACGCACGTAGCGGATTATAAAGGTGGTCTCACATCGGCCGTCCTTAGTCGCAGTGCCGCACGAGCCGCACGCTGTCGTCGTCGCGGCGCGAGGTGGGCCGGCGCAGCGGCCGCGAGTGCGGCAGTAAGGAAAACCGCTCAGTGGATTGGCACGATTTTTTGTTGAGCGCTGCACGGAGGTGGCTTTCTCCTGGAAAATATTTTGTTATTTCATTTAGTTATGTCCACATGATGAAAGAAAATATCGTGAAGAATCGGCATCTCCAAAAATCACATCATTCAAGGGCAACCAGCACTGGGCCAGCGTGGTAGATTACGGCCATCTCTCTGAGAGAAGTGTCCCAGCAGTGGGAATGAAAAAGGCTAATGACGATGATCGATGTCTGTGGACACAGACAGTGGAGTGTGTGTGTGTGTGTCTGTGTCATATGACTCTAACATTATATATGCGCAAGTTTGCGAGTAGTTACAATTTAATTTTAATTAATAACTTAATGAGTAATATAAAAATGTAAAACACATACCTGGCAAAGATAACGGCCTGCCACACAGAGTGAGATCGTGAGACCTCGGCGACGCAGATCTAGACGAGCGCGGTCTGCTCGGAGTGTTGTTGTTACGCGTCTCCTCGCAGCGGCCGCGGCGCGGCGACCGCACCGGCTCCTGTGTGGGTTCACCTTTATATATAGTTCGGAAAATGGTCAGGCAATGGCGAGGATTCTGATGAGCATTCTCTAAAAAGAAAGGTATAATAATAGTGCTATCCCCTTCTTACCTCAGCGGTTAGAAAAAGAGGTCGCTACTTTTAAACTTGTCAGTTTTGTTTAAGAGAAAGAACACCAGATTCGACACCGCGTTTTAGATTGACTCTAACACAACACTTAATTTTTTTATGGAAATCATCGGAGTTCTGAAACCATAAACACATTTTTTTAATTGGCTATCAGAAAATCTCTCATTAGCTGGAGAAATCACAGCACTCTCAAGCATTTCAAGGTTCCGCTTCGGCTACAAATAGGTTCTATTCTTGGCATACCTTTGAAACCATGTAGAACTGCCTAATTGGCGCTTAAAAACGTATAAAAAGCGAAACGAAAATGTGAAAAATTTCAGGCTAAAATCATTTTCTACACAGCTTGCAATTTACAAACGATTTGTTAACTCGTTAACTTACCTTTGACATGGGTTTATGCTTTATTACCACGCCATTACAATAATTCAACGAATGACTTGTTTTATGGAGCACAAATAGGACTTAATAAGCGTGGCAAATAATAAATTAGTGGTAAGTTAAAATAAACGCCGAAATATGGGGAAATAACGCAAACATTAAATTAATAATAATAATGCCCGCACAATCACATACATAGGCTCTGACCCCTAACTAGGTTTCCCTGTATCTAGGGTATACGAAACTACGAGGATCGGGGATCCACAACACCCAGACACAGAACAAATACTTGCGCTTTTTTTTTCAATGCACAAATATTTGCTCTGTAGCGGGAATCGAACCCGCGACCTCACGCTTCACAGTCGGCTCGGATAGCCGACTGTGAAGCGTGAGCCCATTGCGCCACATCGGTCGTCAAAATAAATTTAATCGTCAATTAAATAATAACTATAAGCAATTAGGTAATCGCTGCAGTTCTACATACAAATAAAATAGATCAATGCATGCAAAACACAATACAAATTTTAAATACACACAGAGGGAAGATAAGTTACCTTCTCACATCTAAATCTCGTGCAATATTATGAACAACAAAGGTAGAGAGATGTATCAAAGGCCGAGATGGAAAGATCAATCGTTCATGCACCTAATTTAAGAGGTCTAGGTTTGCGAAGTTAGTACCACATCTCCTTCGTTTAGTTAAATCAATGTTACATATAGCACGTTTAAAGAAACTACAATTTTGATACAACGCTTATTAGATCAACCATTACTAAACTAAATTCTGAAAACCTAAAACTATATACTGCTAGGGAAATACCTACTTTTAAACATATGATACGAGTTGGGTATGACATTATAAATGTACCCAGTTGACTTATAGGTCTGAGACTATTTTATTGATTCTCGTATTTTTTTAAGCCAGCAATACACTAGTGCAGAGAATAGCCGAGAATTGCCAAAAGAACGAAAGCATGCTCTCGAATGAGAATGGAAACGCTAAGAATTCTTGACGAGAATTATCGGCGAGACTGAAGTTTAAAATTCTAAAGTTCCCAAACATTGCATACCCAACCATCACATAAACCAGGCAAGTCTAATCTACAATGCTACACACGAACAAAAAAGTGACGGTGGGCGATTATGTGAATCAGTCGATTATGAAGATCGAGATATCTCGGTCATTGGTAACTACTAATTTGATCGATTCGTTGTTTGTGTCGTGGAGACATAGTTAGATCTAATTTTCGTAAATGATGCTGAATGAAGTTCCGTTAATATTCAGAGATTACTTTGTAAGTAAGTAAAGTAACAATAAATAACTTACAATAAGTAGAAATCAAGGAATAAGACTAGGCCATCAGAACACAACAAATAACGCTCCTCCTACATTAGTAACGTATCCGATTATAAAAATAAGTGAGTTACTGATTTCATGATCGATTATATTATCAGCATTAGTAATTAATAGATGTCTCGATTATTTCAATCATTCATAATCGCCCACCGGTAACGCCCGAAATTAATAATCGATCCTGATTCGTTATCCGCGGTTTTGGATCGATGTGTCATGTCATGTTTATATTATGTCATTTTAGTAGTAATATAATGGTGTCGATTCGGTTTCGCATTCTCTAAAACTAAACTAAGTTTGACAGCTCTAATAGTAATGCTGTCCTTTTTTTACTTCCGTGGTTAGAAAAAGACAGCAATACTATTAGACCTGTCAAACTTAGTTTAGTTTTAGATAATGCAAAACCGAATCGACACCATTATGTCAAGCTTTACTACTAAAATGACATATTATGCCATGACAAAACCGCGGATAAAGGATCAGGATCGATATGATTAATTTCGGACGTAAAACAACGGCACATTAAATAGCTGGATTAGTTTGTTAACCTTGTCGTGCGAGTCGACCGAGAACGCGCTATACGCGAGTCTCGTATCGATTCCGAAGTCGAATGCGCTGGATGTCCGCTGCGATAGTGTGTCTGCGTCCCAAGCAAGCGGGGAAAGAATATTGTTAGTTTTAGGTAGTTAATAGCTTCATCTTGCACGATTTCATCACACACAGGCCGCATATCCATTCCTAACCTTTTTAACATCTTACATGGCACCGATTGACATCAAGTCACCTGACGTTAAGCGGCGATGTGGTCGTGACGTCATACTACGTGGACTAGGAACTAGCTCTCAAGTGAGGTTGCTTAAATACACCGATGGCTGCTTAGCAAGAGATTTGGCTTCTTAGCCAAGCGACCATTAGAAAATGCTCTTCCACTCCACCAAGGTAATAGCTTTCACCAAAAACTCTTTTGGCACCGAAAGCTCAAGCTCACTGCAAGATTGGAACCCGAGAACAAGTCAAAATAAGCAAGGTTATTATTGTTTGCTGGCGACAATATGTTTTGTATTCTTAGGGTCAATAAAAAGATACGAGAATATACGAGAATACAATATAAGCCCGTGTGTGATGAGCCTTAATGGGTTATAAAGTTGTTAAGGGAAGTATCAGCATGCGAAAAACATAGGGCCATCTAATAATGTTAATTTATTATAATCTTCGTTAATAAAAATCTGATGTCTGATTTCACCAACATTCTATAAAAACAATAAGATTTTATAGTTCAGCTTTCCAATAAACCAGGTTATTTATAATTTTGACATCTCGCCCTTTTTTAAAACACTTTTATTTTCTTTAGTAAAATATTGGAGCCTAAGTGTACTTTGGCCTTCGCGTTATTTATAGAATTTTAGCTGAAGCCATGTTTAAAGAAAAATCAATACATCCGTAGCTTAACTAGCTTTATCTAGAGTTAGCATCTGCCTGTATGTATCCGGAAATGTTCGTATTTCCGGGTTTCTGTCCGGATTTTATCCGGATTTTTGACTGAAAAGTGAAAATTACAACTTCTTCATTACCGATGCGTTGGGTTTGGGTATTTATTTGGGGTCGGTGCAGTATGCATTTTTCTTTCCATTGTATCATACATATCTGCCCACAGAAATATTATCACTAGTCAATCTTTGACATTACTCTGGCGCGACGCCCTGGCGTCGCCTGCGTAGGTCTCTTTCTTGTTCTAGGAACTAAAAACTGTAATACCGTGTAATTTTCACGAAAATCCGTCCGACAGTTTCGGGGCCGAGTGGCAACGAACATTCATTTCATACACTCACGCAAGGTTTCGCATAACTACAATTTAGTACTAGTATGAGTCAGGTCTAGCCTATCCCCTTACTAAATCTGAATCAACTCTAGCCCATCCCAAGGGCTAGGTTGGTCTTGTCACTTTATTATTTTATACGCTGACACAATAGACTATTGTCACGCTACGGCGAACGGGCGAAAGTGAGCGTCGTGATATATCTTTGATATATATTTCGTGAGAGATAGGAGCAAGGGTGAATCCAGGAGGGGCTCAGGGACATGAGCTAGGGCCACTGCCTGACTTGCAAGGAGCTTAGACTGACAGATCGTTTTTTTTGTTTACTTACAGGGTATCTGGCAAACAAGCTGACGGTCCGCCTGATAGAAAGCGGTCACCGTCGCGCGTCGGACATTTGCAACACCAGGGGCGTTGCCAACCCATAAGAACTCTTTTCACACCCATCTTGAAGGACTCATGACGCTTTGACGTCATTGGTTTCTTGTATACAAGTATTTTTATAGTTATTGAACGTCTTTGACAAAGGATTAATCCCAAAGACAGTGTAACACATAGTCCTGGTAAGGGCGGAAGATCCATACTTGTCTGGCCCTTGTGCCCCCAGAAATAAGTCCTAGATCCGCCCTAGGACGGGAGTACCTATATTATTATTTTAGTCACGCGCTTGCCAATTTTTTTTATTTATTGACGTTATCAGTCAGCTCTGATAACCCGTTAATCACGCTAATCGGTCGTTAGCACGACGTGGGTGACCTACATTCGAGATAGGTATGTGGGGATTTTATATATCATTCATACCTAATTTACGATAATTCTTCGTGTATTATTCATTCATTAATTTGTCCTGAATATTGAAGATAGTTTTATAATCAAACTGTGAATCGAAATTTATCGTTTTGGTCTTTATAATATGCTTCTGTGGAACTAATTAATAATGAATTTTTTTATTTATTTTAATGAGTATTTGAATGTTTGTTTTTAAACGGAAATTGGCTTTTGCCGGCGTAAGGAGGTTGGAACAGGCGTAGCTAGATTTAAGTTTGACGTTTTAAAGTGATAACAATGTATCCTATTGAATAAAATACTATTGATTTTGATTTTATTATAAAGAGTAAGTATGGCTAATTTTCGGAACTGCTGATCCGATTTTGAAAAGTCTTTCACCGTTAGAATGATTCACTATCTCTGAGTGTTTTTGGCCATTTTTATTGTTATAAAAATAACCGTGGGAATCTCTATGGGGGTGGAAACCGCAGCTGAGTATTAGTATTTTTGTAAAAAGCTGTTAGTTTTCTTTAGTTTTTCAATAGGCACTGGCTGAATGTTGAGCTAGCAAGATTCAAGTTAGTTAGTTACTCTACAAAGGATGAAATGAAAATGATGCTCACCGTGTGGCCAACAGCTGATAGGTGGTGGTGACCTAATCATGTGCTCGTGTACTTCCTTCAACGTCAACGGGTCATCTTCAACGAAATCTAAGGCGGTGCTTCCAAATTCCTGAAACATTCATAGCAGTAACAATGTCAGCGATTAGATAAAACCAGTGTGCCGATGGAAATTGTGGATGACAACCAAAAAAGTAAACATTGTATAAAGGTTTCATGTTAACTATTTATGCCCCACGGTTTCACCCGCGTCTTCTCGTTATCCCGCAGGAACCTTTTTCTCAGATAAAAAATAGCCTATGTGTTAATCTAGGGTATAAGCTATCTCCGTTCCAAATTTCATCAAAATCACTTTAGTAGTTACACACACACAAACTTTCTCATTTATAACATTAATAGTAGGATAAAAAAGCCTAATATACCCTACAAACCACAATCCATACTTTTCCTACAAATATTATAAATGTGAAAGTTTCTAAAGATGGCTGGATGGAAGTTTGTAACTCTTTCACCCAAAAACTACATGACGATTTGAATGAAATTTGGAATGGGGATATCTTCAAGTAACTAACACCTGCATGACCTGCAATGTACCCATTTATACTGGCAAATAAATGCTTTGATTCGATTTAAATAAATAAATATCGGGGACATCTGCACACAAATTGACCTAGACCCAAATTAAGCTCGAAACTTGTGTTATGAGTACTAGACAACGATATACATACTTATATAGAGAAATAAATACCTAGATAGAAATATCCAAGACTCAGGAACAAATATTCATGCTCATCACACATATATTTACCCTTACCGGGATTTGAACCCGGAATAAAACAATAAAACAATTCACCGAACATCAAGAAAATTCACTACAACTCCAAAGAAAAAAGTACTTATATAGATAGAAATAATAATTTGATATATACTGAGGAGAAGTTCTGTGAGCATACACAAAACCTATTAAATGAATGTAACTTGCTAAATGTATTGTAAACTAAATGAGTTAGTAAAGTACCAAACAGAAAATTATATATATTATATTATTTTTTCTATTGTTGAAAATTTTCCATGATTTGTCAGTCTACTACTACTCAACATTGGCAGTATGGAAACTCCACAAATTTCACTAATCTAAATGAAAGTTAGCATGTTTTTCGAAACAGATTCAATCTTACCAGCTTGGAGAGCTTCAGGCCCTGTTGTGTTTAAAAAAGTTAAAGAATAAATATTACTTAGTAGACTTTCTTTTATTTTTTACATTTTTTTTTACTTTGTGGGCTTGATAGACTTTTATAAAGAAATTTCATACCTGAGACATAAGTATTGTGTCATCCGATTCACATTCTTCATGGTGGCTTTCGATGAGGCTTTCTCTGCTGGCCATAACTTGCTAAAATAACAATAAGGAATATTTTTAGAATATTTTATAACAATAAATGTATAACATAACATTTAACAACATGGGTGCATATTTGTGTGTTTATATACTACACTTATTGTTAGTGTAGTATAAACAATACTTCCTTGCTATTAAATGAGCAATCGATGAATGTTTGGACATTGTTAAGTTCAATACAGCATGATAAAGGCATAATCAGCCTCAAGCTGCTCGCCTATTGTTAAACAAATAAATAACACAAATGTTTGTACACAAATTGTGCCAGATTAGAGATGGGCACTGGGTAAATACTCAAAAAGTAAATACTGAGAAGAAAGGAAAATATGGGTATTTATCCGTTTTTACTCATTTTTACTGAGTATTTATCCAAATACGTGAGTAAATATTTTTGCGTGAAAATTGCAACATATCATTGCTGGTTTTAGCTCCAATTCGTGTTATTAGGTTATGTTATGATAGATTAGGACCTATCTTTGCTTCTACAATAGTGATTTATGCCTTTACGACTACAAAGAGTGGGATATAATCGTGAGATATAAGTAAGGATTAAAAATCTTGAAAAAAAATGATCATATATTTGAATAACAATCAAAAGTAAGAAAGTTCAGACCTTTTCTTTGTAATTTGTTTTTTTTTTTCTAAAGTCTATAAACAATGATAGATTTTACTCGTAATCAAAATAAATTTAATCCCACATATCCCACATATATGTAAAAAGGAGAGCCGAGTTCAATACAAAAATTATGCTTGGCTGTGGGCTTCACCGCATAAAGAATGGAGATGTAAATGAGTGCCAAGTTCTATGCAAAATCAAAATATGTGTTTATAGGAGCAAAATAACATGATGAACAAGTATTACACTCTATTTCTTTGCTTTATTGGATACCTATAACAATTGCTGTTATTTAAAAAAAAATGTCAGATCTTAAAGTAGGTCAGATTTGATTTGACAGTTTTATCGGAATTAAAAAAATATATATACTTACTTGTATATTAAGATATATATTGAATAACTTTATAAAATGACTAATGTAATGAATTATATGTCAAAATTTCATTTTGTTGGTACGGTCGCCTGTAATAACAAGTAATAACTACGTAAGTATTAATAGTTTCAAATAATATCTAAGTAAGTATTAAATTTCTGAAAAATGTACTCAGTATAAACTTAAAATTATGTAACCATGTAACCCAGTCGGGTTAGACAAAAAATAGCCTCCACATTGCATTAATTCCTATCCCGACAATTATTGCATTAGCTTTTAGAAGGGTCAGTGGGAGTCTAAACTGAAAACAGCGATCATCCTCGACCTCGACATTAGCCGCCATCTTGGTTTTTAGTTTTTCGTTAATAACTTGCCTCTTTTTCACTTCTCGAGAAAAAATATTATGCCTTAAGTTGTTCATTATTTGATTTTCTACATTAACTGCCCCATTTATTTTTTTGCTAGTGTTATAGTAAAGTAGGTACCTAGTGGAACTTTATAAACTTTACACGGACTTTTTTGGAGCAATAGAATAGTCACTTTCACAACTTTATTTCAATTTCCCACACTCGTACACATTAACGAACACATAATGGTTAATAATCCACCAATATCACACAAGACATTATCACTCGAAGAAACACAGATTTTGGAAATAAAAACAAAATTTTCACGTTGACAGATCGATTGCCGCCTTTACGCCTCAGAAAAAAAGCAGATAAAAATTATTGACACCCTTGTTCCAAACAACTTCGTTTATCTACACTTATTCCTTAGTCAATGTTAAATGAAATTTTACTATAATAATTAAATTTCCCCGTCTTTTCCCGCTTAATTCGAAAAATATCGGTCGTACGAAAAAATAAATGGAGAATTAAATGTAGGAAATTAATTAATAAACAACTTCAGACATATATTTTTTCTCGAGAAGTGAGCATGGGGCAAGTTATAAACGAAAAACTAAAAACCAAGATGGCGGCTAATGTCGAGATCGAGGTTGATCGCTATTTTGAATTTAGACCACTGACCCTTCGAAAAGCTAATGCAATAGTTGTTGGGATAGGAATTAATGCAATGTGGAGGCCATTCTTCGTCTAACCCGACTGGGTTATATGGTTACATAAATTTAAAGTTTATGCCGAGTACATTTTTCAGAAATTTAATACTATGACATTATTTTAAACTATAAAACGTAGTTAATTCTTGTTATTACAGGCGACCGTACCAACAAAATGAAATTTTAACATAATTAATACACGTCAATTTTGCATTGCAACTCGCATTATTCCTTTGAAATGACGTCAGAGTATTTACTCTCAGTTTGGATAAAAACTCGAGAAGAAACGGGTATTTATGAGTATTTACTGTCCAGCGGATAAATACTCGGGAAAGAACCCATCGCTATGCCAGATACAACTATGTACAGGTTCTAGTACATCTCAGCACTCTAAAAACTCTGTTTAGAAGTTAAAAAACCTTGTAAGTCACGTCAAAATCTATCCAGTAATCGTTTTCAAGTCTTTATTTAACGGACCAAATATATTCTTTTTTGCTGACTAGTCGTGAATTGAAATACAAACAGAAACTCACGTGATTTCATACATGCAGAAACGAAATATATAACATACGGAAGAATAGCTAGCTATTATATAAAACGATTTAGACTTCCTACAAAGCATTTCTATTAGTTATGTAAGTATTCATTACCTGTAAATAAGGATTGTCTTGTCGAGACAGTCGCAAGGCCTCCATATCCTGAGCAATGTTCCTCGTACGTCCAGGAGTCAGTAAAACTGCTGGAGAACCTCCCATTTGAGGTGGAAGAACTAAAAACAACACAACAATTTTATAACGCTCAGACTTCCCGTAACGTTTCGGAAAAACTCAGCTGCACTTACTAGAAAGAGAGTCACTGCTACCTTCCATAATTATACTGAATTTAGCAGACATTCGACTAAAATAATCATGGAAACACGAGAAATGTACATTGGATAAATTTGCAATTAATATTTGAACTGTTGGTTTTGCAGTGCTGGTTATCAATGTTTTTGCAATTTAATTTATTGGATTACGCCTTTTTAACTTTCATACTTTTTATATAGGCCTAGCAAACACAATAATTTTCTCTAGTACAGTTTTCGCGAAAATAAGTCGACAAGTGCGCGTTAATAATAATAATGATAACGATTGGATGGATTCACCACAGTCCAGTCCACATATTGAGGATTAAAATGACAGTGGTTGACAGGACACAGCCGATCGATTGACACTTGACAGTTTACAACTGACTATTCGTTCAGAAATCGGACAAACACTACAATAACGAAAATATTTATAACTAGCTGCGCCCCGCGGTTTCACCCGCGTGGACTACATTTTAACTCGATAAAAAATTGATATAAAAATAGATGTTGGCCGTTTCTCAGACCTTCCCGATATGCACACAAAATTTCATCAAAATCGGTCAAGCCGTTTCGGAGGAGTATGGCAACGAAAACTGTGACACGAGAATTTTATATATTAGATTCATAGCATTTCGTTCGATATCTTCATAGCAGTCAAATAATAAAAAACATTCCACTCACTTGAATAAAATTTCGTCTTGCTCATTATTATTTCACTAGCACTTACTGATATTCTTACAGTAGTAATGACGATAATTCAAGGCCTTCAGCGAATTCATTGGCACAGACATTCCCACTATTCATACGCATGCTCATTTTTCAAAAATGCCGTTTTCTAGTTAGCATTTTAGCAATGCTATATAGTTTTTTTTTTTTCTTTAATGTGTCGTCGCGCGGCTTGCGCATTTGCCAGTGTCAATGTTTTATTTTACTTATTATAATAAAAACGGGGAAACGGAATATTTATTTACAAAATCAAAAGTTGGTATTTACAAAAATCGGAAAAGAACAGGAATAGGGTTAATGCTATATAGTTAGTATGCAACGTAATGATTGTAATCTCCGAATATGAGCGATTCTGTAACCTATCAAGCTTTACAGCTAACCCTTGGTCGTTCCGTTCCAACTGCGCATACTTTTGAAATATTTGATGCGGTGTACTACACTGCCCGAGGATGAAATGTTCCACAAGCTCACCAATTATTTTTAGTTTGAAGCCAGTAAGTAGTTGATGTTTCGAGGAACAAAAACATGACACCTTATCCGTTATGAATTCTCGCCCTTTCATTTTTCTCCTACGCTAAGGACAGGTAAATAAAACGTGAGTATTGAACATGTTATATGAATTTATTAATCTGAACCAAGGCACTACCTTATTTGCGAAGACACCTTTCAACCGACTATAATTTTGATGGTACAATGCGACGACAATATCGTAAATAATTTTAATAGCATCTAACAATTCAATTTTCATGCAAGAATGTATATTTACATCATAATTTATCATGTCAAAATTGCAACCACAACAGCATTGAATAGAATCCATATTGTACTAGAAAAATATTATGCTAATTTGTTAATATGTGGGTAGTTGTAAAAAAATATATATCATAGTTTGTTCGTTGTTTAAATTTCAATGTCAGTTAGTACGTATTGTACGGCGCTCCCGTAGTCCAGGATCCTTCTTCTGATCCCCTTGAGTTTCTCGATATAATGCTTGTGAATCTTAGTGTTAGTCCTCTTGTAGCGGAGGGCCGTTATCATTTTATCGACAGTGTAATGCAGCCAAAGTATGTTCGTGTACGGCTCGAAACTCTTCCAATCATTTCTGTAACAAAAACATCCGTAAATAATGCATACAGTTAAAAAACTGAGCTGGGGTATTTGTGTATACAGAAACATATCGTGGCATGTGATAAGCCAAGAGTGGGGAAGGAAATTAAGACAAGAAATTAAATCGACAAAACAGAACTTTTTTAACTCTACAAATTTTATGGATTCAATTTTCGGCTCCTGGAATACTGTTCGCCACCATAAATGGCTATTAGCCATTTGAATCCATTGGCTCCCTGCGACTCTTACAATGTTGTCGGCCCACCTATATGGGAACCTACAGAACGTATTTCGGTTCGTGGTCACCACTCGAGAACCTTACTTCCCCATCGGTTTTCGGTTCCATGAGCGATGTGGCCTGCCCATTGCCACTTAAACTTGCAAATTCTGAGAGCTATGTCGGTGATTTAAATTCTTCGGCGAATTTCCGGCCAATGTAATTAATAATAATAATAATAATAATAATATTTCTTTATTGCGGACACAAGGATCCATAAAACCACAAATAGAAACTCTGTATATACCTACTAAAACACACAAAAAACACAAGTAAAACTGTAAAGCGACAACTTTATTAGGTGGCAATAGCCACCCAATGTCGGTAAGTAGCAGTCAGCAGCAGTCTGTCCGCCATACTCTTGACAATAGCATTCCTACACTTGTCAACTCTGGACATAAAGGACGCTATCCGTTTTCGCTGAATGGCATTGAACGAATCCACTCGCCATTCAACGAACATCCCCGAAGCGCTGCAGTATCTCTTCAGACCCATCAGGTGCCTGAAGATATTGTTATAAGCCACTCTGATGGCGTTGAGTGACTTCGAGGTATATTCAGTCCAGAGTTGACACGTGTAAAAGGACTGACAGAAGGATTTAAACAGCGTAATTTTCACGTCAGGCGCTGCTCTGTAAAACTTTCTAGCAATCATATTGCCGACCACGCATAGTGCGCGCCGTTGTCTTTCGATGTCTTCATCGTCCGTCAGTTTAGACGTCACGATGTGGCCAAGGTACTTGAAGCTTTCCACTATTTGAACCAGCTGTCCGTTGAGAAGCACTACGGGTATATTATCGGGTCCCTTTCCCGACCTGAATACCATCATCTCTGTCTTTTTAGCATTGTAAACTAAATCGTGCTCACTCGCATACCGTTCACAGACAGCCAGAAGTTTTTTCAAGCCTTTGATCGAAGGGCTGAGCAGCACCATATCGTCGGCGTAACTCAGGTTGTTGACATATCTGCCATCCAACCTGAGCCCGACTGGAGTGCTGCTCAGCTCCACGATCAGATCGTTCACATAGCAATTCTATCAAGCTCGGGAGTTTGCCAAGAGAAATAGCTTTAAATATTGCTGGACATCCCGAGGCAAGATATACCTAAGAAGAGCTGACGGAGCTCCACTTTCAAGAGTAAACAATGAGAGCGACTTGGACAATCTTATTACGAAATGACTAAATATTGTTATTAACTTGTTCTTCTTGTTATTGGGCCTGTCTATTTGCATGTTGTTTTTTGTAGGCTTATCTTACTTACATGAATGTAATAATATTACTTTGTATAACATTATGCGATCACTACAACAACAATTCAAAATACAATACATATTACACATCTATACACATACACAATACACTATGACAGCATATCTATACTGTCTACACATTAACACATACACTCAAAAACAAAAGTTTTACATTTATACCATTGAATCATTTAAGAATATTATTATACATCTATCACATTATATATATTACGTAAATATTTCAGTAAACTGTATTTTTTCTGACATTGGAATATACATGCATAAACTCACGCTATCACGTCTTAACATAGCTAAAAGTATTATATATTTTATGTACGTAATGCACCCGGTTACTATATATTTTTTTAAATAATGGATGATAACGCCTTAATTATCACAGAAGTAGATGAATCGCAAGCGATTGAATGTTTTTCACTTAGCGACTCCAATGGATGTCGAAGTGTTTTACAACCCGACTACAACAGTGACTACTCATTCCTAATATTAACAGTGAACATCCGAAGTATATTTTGTAACTTTGATTTATTTGTAGCATTTGTTTCTAGCCTTGATATCTCGGTGGATGTTTTCGTATTGACAGAGTGCTGGTTAAGCGGCCGCAACTCGCCACCTATGCTTGATAATTATAACATGTTCTGGACCAAAAATAATTTAAACCAGAATGATGGTGTGGTTGTTTACGTGCGACACGGAATTGATGCCTCCGGAAAAGAGCCTATTTGTTCTGAAGGCAATTGTCTTCTAATTACCATATCACCAAATTACACCATTGTATGCTCCTACCGTTCCCCTAGTTTTCGTAATGTTTCTAATTATCTAGCATCAATAGACACTATTCTAAAAAGTTTAGCTACTAAAAATGTAATTTTTACTGGGGATATCAATTTGGATATCATAGCAAGCAATCTTTCTGTTGGTAGTCAGGATTATTTGACATTAATGGCTATGCACGGGCTAAAGCAGGGAATAAATCGTCCAACTAGAGTAACAACCTGTATTGACCATTTTATGGTCAAAAGCCATAGTGCCTTTGAAACAATTGTCTTTGAACAACAGCTCACCGATCATTCCCCTATTTTACTCTGTATAAATAACGCTAAAATCAATAAAAAACCGTCAATATGTAATAAACTAATAGTCGACTACGAAGGCATCAAAACCTTACTGATAAAGGAGTCTTGGCAAGACATTTTTAGCTTTGATGATGTTAACTTGGCAACTGAACTATTCACCACTAAAATGCTTACATTAATAAATAATAACACAGCAATAAAACCTATCTCAAAAAGAAACCAGCCCATTAAGCCTTGGATTACAAAAGGAGTTGTTAGATGCATAAGAAAGAGAGATAGGCTTCATCTAAAGGTTAAAAAGACTTCAGATAATGATATACTAAAAAATAAATACATAAAATATAGAAATATATGTAATAAAATTATTAAAAGTTTAAAACAAGATTACTATAGACAAAAACTGTTAAAGAGTCAAGGTCATATAAAGCAAACTTGGAAAATAATAAAAGAAGTATGTAACTTTACCCGACATAATATAGCATCTAATGATCTTTTAAAAATAACAGATAATGCGACTCAATCACTGAACACTGTAAACGCATATTTCACATCAGTCGGTGGCATGCTCGCTAATGAAACATTAAAAAAGACGAATACAAATGAACATGCGCTGGCTGCACTCGCAAGAGCACGAAGTACACCAGTTGACTCAATGTCTCTCTTTCCTACGGATCCACATGAAGTAAAAAGCATTATTTTTGGGCTAAAATCACATAGTGCACCAGGATGGGATAAGATCACTACAAAGATACTAAAGCAATTTGTATTGTATGTTGTTGAACCTATTACACATATATGCAATTTAAGTATGCAGAATGGAGTATTTCCGACTGCTTTCAAGAGAGCCGTTGTGTGCCCAATTTATAAAGCTGGTGACAAAAGTAGTCCATCTAACTACAGACCTATTTCTCTTCTTTCGACTCTATCCAAAGTGCTCGAAAAATTAGTTAAAAAGAGAATGATGCGGTACCTAGAGAAAAACGGTCTCTTAAACAAGAACCAGTATGGTTTTAGGGAAGGTAGGTCAACTGAGGACGCAGTACTGAAGCTCGCGTCTCTAATCACGTCGTATCTTGATGGAGGAGATAAGTGTCTTGCTGTCTTTTTGGATCTGCAAAAAGCTTTCGACACCGTTTCCATTCCCATCTTGCTGACGAGATTGGAGAACGTTGGCGTTAGAGGAATAGCTCACGACTGGTTCTCAGATTACTTATCAGGTAGAACACAACGAGTAAGAGTTGAAAACTATGAGAGCGATGGAGCAATGTGCACCTACGGTGTGCCACAGGGTAGTACCTTAGGTCCTGCTCTTTTTTTGATTTATATTAATGACCTGTGCAGTATTACATTGCCTGGCCTAGACTTGCTGATGTTTGCGGACGATACTGTGCTACTACTTCATGAAAGAAATTGGCAAAAAGTAGTGGAGCTAGCTGAGGGTTGTCTTTCGCAAGTAACCAGCTGGCTTGAAGATAGCCTCCTCTCACTAAACACTAACAAAACAAAATATATGTGCTTCAGGAAGTCACACTCGCGTCTCACTGGAGAGAGTATCAATGTTAAAATACACACCTATCCATGTAATCGTAGTAACCCCCGACCAGCCCAATGTAAATGCGCAATATTGTCTCGGGTTGACATAATCAAATATCTTGGAGTAACAATTGATGAAAAGCTCAACTGGAACTCTCATATAGAAACATTGGCACCACGACTCAGAAAAATGATCTATGTATTTAAAACTCTTAGAACAGTTGCAGACTCTAAGCTAGTCTTGCAAACATATAGGGCTCTGTGTGAGTGCCTCATTAGGTATTGTATCTGTGCATGGGGCAGTGCGGCTAAAACTCACATCATAACAGCGGAACGTGCACAACGTGCTGTTCTTAAGGTGATACTATTTCTACCTTTTAGTCACCCCACCACTGATATCTATGAGAGAACTGGTTTCCTCAGTGTAAGAAAACTGTTTATTTATGAGAGTATTCGCAGATATCATAAAACAACTGTGCCATCCTTACCTGAAAATACTAAACGTGTCGACCGGTGCCCCGTTCCTAGAGTTAAGAGTAGGTTTGCTCAAAAACAATACAATGTTGTTGCTCCCCACTTATATAACAAAATTAACAAACAACACAATATCAAAAAGAAGAGTAACAACGAAATTAAAAAAATTATACAAGTATGGCTTAAACAGTTTGATTATAATGGTATAGAAAATCTTTTACAGGGCTTTTATTTTTGAGGTTTTTACCATCACCTATATTTACTCATCATACATAAACACACATACACCCATACCCACCCCCACACACACACACACACACACACACACACACACACACACACACACACACACACACACACCCCCACACACACACACATCCACACACACACAACTGTACTCTCCGCATATAAAAACTTTTGTTTTTTTTTTTTGTTGTTTTCTAATATTATATACTACTTTATTTATTTCTCATTCTCATATGTACATCTCTAAATTTAACTTTCATTTATATTTTTTTTTTTGTTTTTATTATTAGTATTCGTTTTGTAAAATTTGATATATATTATTTAAAATTTGATTGATTTGATATATATATTATGTTTATGTACATGTAATTATTAGGTTTGACATAATTATTTAGTCATATGATGGAAGAAGCCTTGGCTCCTGAAATACAGTTTTTAACTAGTTCAGGAGTCCATGGACTCATTTATAATTGTATCCCACTTTTATGTCAATAAATGAATATTTGATTTGATTTGATTTGATTTGAATTGAACAGGTCGGGAGAGGTAACACCCCCCTGCCTCACGCCGCATGATAGCCGGTAACTGTCAGAGACCTCGGAGTCCCATCTGACATTGTTAGCCTGGTTGCCGTACCAGTAGGCAAGCAGGCGAACAATCTCATGTGAGACCCCAGAGCCGTGCATTTTCTCCCACAGTAGATCGTGGTTGAGCGTATCGAATGCACGACTCAGATCCAAAAAACATGCATATACAGTAGTTTTATGTCGTTTATAATAATGAACTATTTCCTTCAGGGAGAATATGGCCATGTCGGTGGACAGATGTGGACGAAAACCAAACTGTCCAGCGTCCACATCTACCGCCGAGATGTAAGAATACACTACTCGTTCAAGTACCTTGGCCACAATCGTGGCCAGAGAGATTGGCCGGTAATTTGACATACTCGAGATATCACCCGTTCGATTTTTTATGATAGGAACGACTAGGGTACGGATAAGTTCCTTCGGTAAGTAGCAATGCCTCACGCAGAGGTTAAATAGCCGCGCTAAAACGTGACAGATGTACTGACCAGCAAATAGTAGGTGTTCGATACTAAGGCCGTCGTGGCCCGGAGACTTACCACGCTTCATGTCTCTTAAAATTACCTCAATATCCTTTGGTTTTATAGATACGTGGAAAGGCTCCGAGCCCCGACGAGCCTTAGGACTATATGTACTGCTCCTTCCTATCTTAACATTAAAATGTTTTCGGAATAGATTTGCGATCTTAGTCTTATTTTTCTCGCCCTCTACACTTACCGGTATACTGCTTCTATGATCCAGCTTCTTCGTCTCTTTTCAAAATTCTACAAAATTATTGCTGGCACGATGACGGGCCAGCATGTCCATTTTTATCTTTTCCTGGTTCTTTAATACGTACTTAAGCGCGGCCTTGAACTCCCTGCGCGAGGCAGTCATGTTCTCGTAGTGATACCCAGAGCGTGGCCTACCATATAACACCCACAATGAAAACATTTCTCTGGCCCTAGCATGAGAGCGCCTGACGTGAAAATTCCAACCTATTATTTTACTATGCTTCCTTTTACATTTTAACTCCGAGGTAGAAGCTGCTGCTGACTGCAGTGTTTTAACTATATCACAGTAAAAATAGTCTATATATTTATAGTGATGTTCATTTTCACATATATAATCGTTACTCATACATTCTATACTATCAAATATACTGTCATACTTATTCATTATATCACAGAATTTTTCATCACACAACTCAGAATACCGTAATGTTTGTTCTTTTTCTCTGTTACCCCAGAGATGCTTCTTAATATTGCTTACAGCGTCGCCGTTATTACCGCACGACGCCTTATTATTAATAAAACTGAAATTACAATCTACGACTAGAGGAAAGTGATCAGACGCAGTAACTGCGTATGCTACATGCACGTTAGACACCAGGGGATCCGCGGCTTCTGTCACGAGACAATGGTCCAGCCAGCGGCATGAGCCACTTGCATCACTTACAAATGTGAACGTATTCGAGTCAAGCCTATCTAGGTCTAAGCAAATCAACGAATGCTCACTACAATAATCCACCAGCTCTTTTCCAAAAAGAGTACCTGGGTGCGCATTAAAGTCTCCCATGATGAGGATAATTGTGTGTGGGTGTTATTACCTACACTTCTACAGCTATGTTGCGCTATGCGTTATATTAAGGATAGTGGTACCAACCCCAGTTTGTCCCTCATGAGACCATAGACCACGAACTGGTAATCGCCGACGGCATTAAACAGCTGTTCATCGGTGGCGAGGTCGTTGTAAAGAGCGGCAGAGTCGGCGGCGAGCGGGAGAGTGAGGCGAGAGAGTGAGTAGTCGATGACTGTGGCCACGACGCCGCAGCGCGGCACGCGATACACACGCCCGCGGAGGATGAATGTTGCCAACTGGAAATAAGATATATCAATACTTAGTAAAATACAATTACATTTTTTTAAGTTTCCGTACCTCAAAAGGTAAAAGGAAACCCTTATAGGATCACTTTGTCGTCCGTCTGTCTGTCAAGACCTATTTTTCTGATGCTAGGGCCACACTAATGGGAGATGCCGTTCAATAGCGCGATGATTAACGTTTGACATAAGTGTGGCCATGACATTGGACAACGGCATTCACATTGGCGTTTGACGTTAGCCGATAATTCAAGTGCATTCACGTTGACCGTTTAAGTGTAGCCACTCACATAATAGCTTTAATAATTAACGCAATATTTATCGCGAAGGTAGGCATTGACATTGACCTTAGTGTGGCCCGGGCATCAAGAACGCGATGAGGTATCAAGTTGAAATTTATATCAAAACACCGGCCATGTGCGAGTCGGACTCGCGCACGAAGGGTTCCGTACCATAATCTATAAGAACGGCAAAAAAATCCGAACAATAATCAAACTTGTATGGGCATTAGGCAAGCATGCAATATCTATCAACCCGCACTGGGCCCGCGTGGTAGATTACGGCCCATACGCTCTGAGAGAATGCCAGGGTGGGGACGTAAGAAGCTGATTTATTTATTTATTTATAAAAACAAATAGTAGCTTACGGTTAAAATACCAACACGCTAACTATTTTAAATATGGCTTATATACATCATAAAAAACTAACATACTATGCTAAGATTGTCAGCAAACAAGTCTATATATTGGCACTCGCGTGTGAACGCATTAAGGAGGACCAGCGCCCGCAGCGTAGGTGCATTGTTGCAGTGGTGGGTCCGCGGCACCGGGCAAGCGAACAACTGATGCCGTCGACGCCCCGCTCGCAGATAATTGTCAGTAATTGATGATGATATTCTACTACTACTGATGACGGTATATGGTGGAGATTCCACCGATTCGCACGAAGCGTTTTGCTTCTACCTTCATCATGCGTACCGCTAAGGCGTGGAACTCCTTGCCAGAGTCTGTTTTTCCCGATCGCTATAATTTGGAGATCTTCAAGGCAAGAGTGAACAGGTACCTTCTGGGTGTGCGTGCTACACCGTCGACCGCGTCATCGCTTGGCAACAGGCGGGATGGCGGTCAAACGCACACCTATTAGCAATAAAAAAAAATGATGATGAATTTGATGATGATTAGACAAAGCTTACCTTCTGCTCAGTAGGTGCGATCAAAACGTTCCCCCAGTGAAGATCACGATGCTCGAACTGGAACGCCTCCTCTCCAACGGCAAGACCGAACGCAATCTGTCCACAACACGAGAAACATTATATTTTTGCACAGAAGACAGAATATTAAAATTAATAAGGAAAATGTCAAAATCATACACATCTTTTGCAGATAAAGGAATGAAACAATTGTTTTTTTTTTTAAACTAATTACATACAAACGCTGCCCGACCACAAGTCACCTGATGTTAAGTGACGATGTGGTCGAAGATGGCGCCACGCTACACCTGGACTGGGAACTGGCTCTCAAGTGAGGCTGCAGGAACACACCGATAGGTGCTTGGCGACAGATTGATTTGTTGATGTATTTTAAGAAATTGAAGGCATTCGCGTTATTAAAATAAAAACATAATCAAGCACATCAACTAAACACAGTACAGTTATTAGAACAACAATTAAAAAAAAACACTACAGAGCAAAAAAGAAATCGATTCGGTAAAAACAATTTAACGAATATAGTCAAAATAAAAAATTGGTTCTTTTTGTAATAAACCGACACTAAAGATGTGATCATAACATTCATAACGCATTTTTGTTTTTCTTGTTTCGAATCGATTTTTTTTCCCAAGTGTTGTACAAAACCAAACAATCACAAAAAATAAACTAAAAACTAGGGAATTAGCTTCATTCCAAACGCGGCAAAAACATCAAAAGCGTTGTGAACTGACGCGGAGGATAAGTGAAAATCTAGTCAAGATACTGTTACAACTTGACACTAGAAAGTCACCTACCATCCGAGAAAGCCATGCATACGTCTTGCTGGCAACTGAAAATAAAAAAAACACAAACAAAAAAAAAACAACAACACAAAAAATAATTCACAAAGCAAATCTTCTTAATATGTAGAGTATGTGTGTTAATATTATAAATGCGAAAGTTTGTGTGTGTGTGCGTGTGTGGATAACAAGACGCGGGTGAAACCGCGGGGACCAACTAGTCCTACTTCCTACTAATATATATCAATTTATTTATTTATTCAACTTGAAAGTTTGCGAGTTTGGATGGATGGATGTTTGTTACTCTTTCACGCAAAAACTACTGAACGGATCTGAATGAAATTTGGAATGCAGATAGCCTATACCCTGGATTAACACAAAGGCTACTTTTATCACGGAAAAATGTTCCTGCGGGATAACTAGTATTTTATAAAAATCTCGTAACACACAGTGTTTGTTATCGAACTCCTCTCCAAAACGGCTAGACCGATTTTTATCAAATTTTTGTGTATGTTTTGTAGGTCTGACGTATGGTCGTAAACTATTTTTTATACCCCTAGGTGATAAGGGTGGACGGATTTTTTTTTATCGTGATTAAGTGTAGCCCATGCGGGTGCGCCTCACGCTAACTTTGTTTTTTTGGTAAACGTGTACGTAACGTCTCTTTTTGTAATAACGTTTTTCATTGTGAGAAATACAATAAAAATTTGCCAAGAAAATATTTGCGTCACACCACACACTCATATTTTATTAATGTTGACAAACGCTTCGCCTCCGACTTGCGTTACATAATTTGCAACTAAAATTCTCACTGCCTACATAAATCAAAACATCTACAGCGGGTTTCTGAATCGTTTTAACTTTGACAACAGATTCAATCTATTGCTGTCTCTGTCACTTGTTTAGTGCCAGACAAAGATAGCAATAGAATTAATCTGCACACCAATTCTGCTAACATAACCATACGTTACATTGGATGGACCTCGCGCAAGTCCTTCCTGACTTGGAAATGGTGTATGTAGATTAATAATTCTATTGCCGTCTTTGTCTAACACTGAACATACGACAGAGGTAGCAATGGATTAATATGTCGTCAAAAATAAATTATTTCGAATAGGATAGAGTAATACAAGCATTGCGTTTTTGCGACTGTTCTAGTACAAGTTTTGAGAAATAAACGTCAAAGGTTACTACCGCTAACTTGTTCTAGGGTTACTTCTTCTGCTGGCTTCTGTCACGTTTTATAACTTTAAAGAGGCATGCAACGTTTCATTATACATATTTCAATTTGCCATAAGATTAAAACACACATAATTGTTTACTGTTAGACAAAGACAGCAAAAGCATTATTATCCTGCAGACTATTTCTGCTATTATAATCCTAACATTTTTTTCATTTGGTAAATCGTGTTTTTAGAAAATTGGTTTAGTGTTGCCGAACAACGCCATCTATTGTCACATGGCAAAAAAATTAGTATTACTACTCGCCAATAGATGTCAGGAAGAGTCATAATTTTTCAGTTTACGTTTAAGTTGACTATCGATTAACGAAGTTTTCTAAAAATGAAACCTAGCTAGATCGATTTATTGCATCCGAAACCCTTTGCATACTAAATTTCATGAAAATCGTTGAAGCCGATTCCGAGATTCAGATTATACAAGAACTAGCTGTTCCCCGCGGTTTCACCCACGTAGGCTACAGGTTACGATCGGTTTAAAATTGACAAAGTTTCATACAAACTTTCATCCCCTATTTTATCCCCTTGGGGTTAGAATTAATCAAAATCTTTTCTTAGCGGATGCCTACGTCATAACATCTACCTGCATGCCAAATTTCAGCCCGATCCGTCCAGTGGTTTGGGCTGTGCGTTGATAGATCACTATGTCAGTCAGTCACCTTTGAGTTATATATTTTTAGAATAGATTGCTTGTTTAAAGGTTATAGCAGAAGTGGTCAAAATTAAAAAAAAGTGATAGAAACCAGCTGTTGTTACATTATTTTTTATCGGAACCGTAGTCACCTGCTGGAAGAGCGCGTGCGCCTGCCGAGCGCTGCAGAACTGGTAGCTCTCGAGGTCCTGGCCGGCGTTGGCGAGCTCCAGCACCAGGTAGTGCTGGTCGGCGGGCAGCGCCGCAGGGTTGTCGTTCTCGCTCCCCTTGCACTCGTCGTACAGCTCCCACAGGTCCAGGAGACGAGACGGGTACGGACCGTGAACGCAGCGTACCGCTAGCACCTGGAAATTAAAAGAAAACTTGTGAAAATAAACAATTTTAACAAGTTTCGGTTTAGTTATAGATAGAATCAGCTCTGTTTAGGATTCCGTATCCAAAGGGTAAAACGGGACCCTATTACTAAGGCTCCGCTGGCCGCCCGTCTGTCACCAGGCTGTATCTCACGAACCGTTATAGTTAGACAGTTGAAATTTTCACAAATGATATATTTCTGCTGCAGCTATGACATACTAAAGAAAATGTTTAAGTGGGGATCCCTTACAACGTGATTTTTTGCCGTTTTTACATATAGATATATTGTTATTCTTTCACGCAAAAACTACTGAACGGTTCTGAGTGAAATTTGGAATGGAGATAGCTTATACTCTGGATTAACACATAAGCTACTTTTTATCCCGGAAAAAGGTTCTTGCGAGATAACGGGAAGACGCGGGTGAAACCGCGGGGCGCAGTTAGTAAAAAAAAAATATATTAGTCTCCGCTGAGACGCAAAAGGCTTGACCCCGCCAAGCCATAGGAATTCATAATTGCTACGCTCCTATCAACTAGAATAGACTGAGATCAATTGACAAGCTAAGAAAAGTTCAATGATATTTCGCAAGCAAGAAACCATTAATCGACAGCCCATAACTAAAATGAGCTACGAATCAAACTGCGTCTCAAAATAAGTGCGTCATTTTAAACACGTTAGGCAAATTAAAAACTTGGCAGACAAGCGTAGAACACGAAGGATGAACGACCAAGGGGGAGAGGTTATTTACCTTACACAGAGTTGAATGAAATCAAATGACAGATTAAGGTGACGAAACCGAGACGCGGTCGATTGTCTGCATAGTAAAAAGGTTTAAATTAAAGACGGTCGATTCGATTCTAAGACCTTTTCTTTTTTTTTACTAGTTGCGCCCCGCGGTTTCACCCGCGTCTTTCCGTTATACCGTAGGAACCTTTTTAAGGGATAAAAAGTAGTAACCTATGTGTTAATCCTGGATGTACCGACCGAAATTCGGCCGAGTTTACGCGCATTGAGTCGGCAGACAACTCATTTTGCGTCGTCGTGTGCCACCAACTGCCTTTTTGTATGAAACCGAATGCAGCAGAATTTATGCTACCGAAATTCTGCGACTCACGACTCACAAAATTACGCTCTTTTGTTTCACCCTAAACTCTGCAGTGTTGGCAATCGTAAAGCAAATAGTACGGCAGATAAGTACGGTGTAAAGTCTAAGAATTTCTAAGTCACACTGAGGTAGTCACGTCACCGGTCTCGCCTTCTATATGACGTGTTTCGTTCAAATTCAAATAACACAGCCGAGCCCGGCTGGCCCCCGGCCCGGCCGTCTGGTTTGCGCATAAATGAAGATGAAGATAAGTGAAATTCGAACGCACTTTTATGTGTTACTAGCTGTTCCCCGCGGATTCACCCACGTGGGTTACAGTTTATCGCGATAAAAAGTGACCTGTCTCATTCTCGACTGTCTCTGTAAAGTCAACGACAAAAGTCGCTGAACAATTACAAACTTTCCGATTGCGTTCATCATCTTTAACACCAACCTTTGACCGCATTATCAAATATAATCAGAAACAAACGCTGTTGTGGGCAAACGCTACCCTATGGAAGTTATAAAAAGAAAAAAATATTACGGATTTAAAACACATTTAGAAAATCAAAATGTTCAGCTACTTTTGTCGCCGACTGTTCCAAATTCCATTCAAATCGGTTCAGTAGTATAGACGTGAAAGCGTAACAGACAGACAAAGTGTTACTTTCGCATTTATAATATTAGTAAGGACTAGCTGCGCTTCGCGGTTTCACCCGCATCTTCCAGTTAACCCCAGGAATCTTTTTCGGGGGTAAAATGTTTGTAGAATAGAAGAATAGAATTTTCGTTTATTTGCAACAATAACACTCAAGGTACATAGAAAAAAATAATATAAAACAATATTACAGTAATTGAAGGTACACAAGAATGTCAGTGTCGCAAATCGGCCCCGACTCAGCAAAATGCTGGTTAGACAACCAGCGCTGGTCTTCCGTTGGAACCGTTTGGTGACGCACATTACGGTATAAGCTATTTCCATCCCATAATTTAACTCAAATCCGTTCTGTAGTTTTTGCGTGAAGGAGTAACAAATATCCATACATCCGTGCTTACAAACTTTCACGTTAATCGGCCGGTCTCAATAACTGATCTATCCACGGTTTGATAGAAATTTGACACAAGCTCCATTGAAGTAATGTCAAATTTATATCCCTAGTAGGGCAAAGCGTGGATAGATCGGTTATTGAAACTGGCCGTATAAGATTAGTAGTATTTTATTTTCCATAACAATGAATGCCTTTACAATCAAACTTATCTGTTTCATAGTACCGGTCATTCGTAGTAGCCGTACGTGGCTGTACGACAATGGTTTATCAGTTTTCCAAGACGTAAGAATGGATTGACGCAATGCAGCGATGACGCGTGCCATTCTATGCGATAAACCACGTCCAAAAACGAAAGCAACGGAAGGCAATCAGTGTAAACCTGAATCACGTTTCATTTGCCGCCAATCACAGATTGCAAGGCGATTCACGTGCTGTTATGTAAACCAACTGTCAATAATGAATGTAATTAACACTTCGTTTAACAAAGTATATAGACCAGTGTAGAGTAGTTAGACGTTCCGTAGTTACCTACTTAAAAAATCTTACTCTCATATCCACACACACTGAGATTTCCGATGGTCAACACGTTAGCTTTCGGCACATCCTTACTAATATTACTAAATGCGTAACCCTGTCTGTCTGTCTCGCTTTCACGCCTAATCTACTGAACCGATTCAAATTATATTTGGTACGGAGGTCGTTTGAACCCATAGGAAGGACATTGGATATTTTTTATTGCGATATGTAGCCCACGCATTGTACCTTTTCGATGAAGGAAAACATCGGCATCGTGCTAAAGTCATAGCTTTGTGGTAGGCCCAATTTCGCTCAAATCCGTTTAAGCATGAAGAACTAACAAACTCACACTAATTCAAACACTTTTTCTTTACATCTTACAGGGTACCGTTTGACACCTGATGTTAAGTGACGATGTGGTCGAAGATGGTGACTCGCTACACCTGGTTTTGTTATATGTTGTTCATATTAGTGTGACATAATTTTTATGCATCCTTACCGTTGTTTGACAAACCTAGTGTGTCGAAGATGCATTGTGAAAAATTTATCGTTTTTGGCGTCCGACCGCTGCTGGAAGGACGCGGTGGATGCGGACCTACGCGAGCTCCAGACTCTAAACTGGGCTGAAATCGCTCAGGATAGAGAGGAGTGGTGCTCTCTCGTTTCGGAGGCCAAGACACACTTTGGGTAGCTGAGTCATCGGCGTTAGTGATATTTACTGCTACAAATATTGATCCACTACACTTTGCACTGGCACATATTAGCGGATTGCAAGCCCTGACCCGACTGACTCGCTGGGATCAAAATGCAAGTCGATTTGATTATTATTTGATTGCCGTCTCAATGACATTCTACGAATAATTTTGTATTATTTTCAGTTATACCTAGCACCTATCGGTGTGTTCCGGCAGCCGCTTGAGATCCAGTTCCCGCTCCAGGTGTAGCGTGGTGCCACCTTCGACCACATCGTCACTTAGCATTAGGTGACATGTGGCCAAACGCCACCCTTTGTTATTAAGTAGATGGTATTGTATTTATCTTGCAAAACACAGCTGACGCATTTAAATATGACGGTTTTGAAAACATGTTTATTGCGATTTTATCATTATTATCTGCTTATCACGAAGGATGATCCTGTTCATTGAAATTTACAATTGATGTTACGTTGATAAGGTAACATAATTATTAACACATATATTACTCAATCAACATACATAATCTAATCTTAGATTAATAGGCCAATCATTGGTCTAATTATAATATTAACTACCTTTTGCACTGCGTTTCACTCGCGTGGAAAGGAACTAAATATCAACCAGTAATTTTCATAATTATTGATTGATGATAGGCAAGATCAAGGCGCGACTTGGGTCTGGTCTCAACGATTTTTCTTCCGTCATAAAACCCGTAAACTAAAATTGTTACTGTTTAGCTATCGCAACCAAAAGCACACTAAAACGTAGTTAGATAACGTAAAACTATACTAAAACAAGGAATCATATAAATCTGGCCAGTGGTTCTAGAGTTATATGCGCACAAACGGACAGATACGAGATTTTGTGTTTATAATATAACAGTGTAGGTATTCTTAATTTTAACTAAACAATACAGAGTCTATATTATAGACCATTAATTACATAATTCTGTCAAGGTACAATGAATGAATGAAAATGGAATGAAACAATGAGACCGCCAGTGAATAAATTGCAAATTAAAACGACGATATCATCGGAACGTTTATATTTCGTTTTGGTATCGGCACGAAGCTGTATTACCGTTTTTAAACGCCATTATTCAAGGCTCAAATCTAGGGATACGCCAGTGAATGAAACATATCGATGTTTTTAAACAGTATCGATAACTATCGAGTAAAAATATCGTTTTCGTCGTTTGTCAAGGAAAATGGTAATTTTCTTATAGTATTAGCACTTGTGTTTCGGATTACGCTAACAATTACTTGTAGACATCTGTTTCTGCGTCTTTTCTACGAATTCGATACTCTAAAATAAATATCGAATGTCGATACATCGCAATTAAACATTTTGACGATATAATTATATCGATAATTTCACGAAAAACAATCATAAAATACTTTTTGCCCAGGCCTACTCAAAACCATCACCGATTTTTTTTATTATTATTATTATTTACAGGGTAGCGTTTGACCACAAGTCACCTGATGTTGAGTGACGATGTGGTCGAAGATGGCTTCACGCTACACCTGGACTGGGAACTGGCTCTCAAGTGAGGCTGCCGGAACACACCGATAGGTGCTTGGCGACAGATTCGTAAGAAAAATGTTAAATATGCTTCGATTTGACAAAATGGCTGCCAAAATGTACGTATCAGACAGCAGTCGTATTTTATTAAGGTTAATAAGACTGATTGACTGAATTAGCGCGCAAATCGTCGGCCATCTGTACAAAGATAAGACTGTCGCTCTGATAACAGTCTGGCCTCAGTTCCCTTATCTGAAGCAATTAAATGGTATCAAAGAAACACTCGGGGTATTTGTTACGTCTGCCTGAGCTACACAATGATTCACGTAGCTATCAATACCTATATATAGCACACCTAGATTCAAACTAAGACAGGTAAAATACACACCCTTCAATAGACAAAAAAAAACCCTAGATAAAAACTAGGAAAACCTTCGACAATCATAGCTAAGAAACTCACAATCGAGACGTCTTTTTCGAGCACAAACTAAATCAAAATCAGTTCATCAGTTTGGGAGCTACGATGCCACAGACTGAAAATACACACGTATCCTTTGTTTGCGTCAGGGTTTAAAACATAACAACATTGTTCAAGAAACTCATGGAACAGAATAACATGTTTTTAATTTTGGCTGAACGACAAAAGTCGCTGAACAATAACCAATTTTCAGATTTTTTTCATCATCTTATACACCAACCTTTGACCGAATCATCACTTAACATCAGATGTGTTATGTTATGGTCAAACGCTCCCATGTAAGTTGTAAGAAATTAAAAAAACTAAAAAAAACACTATAAACGCACTGAAAAATATAAAATAATTAAATTGACTTGTATTAGTTACGATATAATGGTTAATTCAAAGTGTGGAGCGCTTTTTGGTTGTGTGTACTTTTATTTATCCAGTAAAAGAAGCGCTCCACACTTTTTGAATTAACCATTATATCGTAACTAATACAAGTCAATTTAATTATTTTATATTTTTCAGTGCGTTTATAAAGTGTTTTTTTTTAGTTTTTTTAAACTATATATTTTTATTTTATTACTTTTTAGTCTTTTGTTACCAAGTCAAATCTATCGGACTCATCAAGACGATTCATATGAGCCCAAACACGAGGGGTTTACTAGTAGCCACTGCAGAGATCCCCTACCCACCTTCCAGTTGCATCATCAGACCCTCGTCACCAAGTTCAATCTATTGGACTCATTAAGACGATTCATATGAGCCCAAACACGAGGGGTTTACTAGTAGCCACTGCAAAGATCCCCTACCCACCTTCCGGTTGCATCATCAGACCCTCGTCACCAAGTTCAATCTATTGGACTCGTCAAGACGATTCATATGAGCCCAAACTCGACGGGTTTACTAGTAGCCACTGCAGAGATCCCCTACCCACCTTCCGGCTGCATCATCAGATCAGGTCGATGATACCAAATTATTGCATTGTCACCGAGACTACATACACATACAAAGTTTCAAGTCGATACGACAATTAGAAGTAGGTGAAAATTGACTTCTAAGATTTGATTACATTGTTAGTTAGTTAGTTAGTTACAAGTCAAGCTAATAAAAGTGTTTTTAAAAAAGCTAATAAAAGTGTTTTAAAAAAAAACAGTATTGATCTAAAACGCATTTGGAAAATCGAGTATGGTCAGCTACTTTTGTCGCTGACTGTACACTAGCTGTTCCCCGCGGTTTCACCCGAGTGGGCTACAGTTTCCCATTTTTACCCCCTTAGGGGTTGAATTTAAAAAAAAACCTTTCTTAGTACACCCCTATGCATTTAGACAAACATACCTTCCAAATTTAAAGTTTCTGCGACCAGCGGTATAAGATGTGCGTTGATATCAGTCAGTCAGGACAGGACTTTGATTCTTATAGATATAGATAATGTACTATATAGTATTGTAAAACGGCATTCTTGTGCTTACTCGCGTAATGTTACAGGATAATCGAAAACAATGCTAACCCTGTATTGATGTTTTCAGACTTGCTTTAGTTTGAATATAGGTGTGCGCAATAGCATTGCGAAATGCGAAATCACACTTCCTAAAGCCGTGACGATTCTATACCACACTGTTTCGTAATAAGCAATTTGCAGAAGCAAATTAGCGCGAATGGTTAGTCAAAAGATGATTAGGCAATGAGTGTGACCTGATTTATTTGTAACGATATCTGCCGAGGTCGGTTTGCAAATGTGGGGGGTCAGCTAATATCCGTTATTTAATCACAACCAAACGCAATATGCAAGCAATTTCTTCGTACCATCTATGTACTTCAAAAGCGGTAGTGGTCGAATTCCGTAATACCGTTCAAATACAATCACGGTCCGCACCTATGAATTTATTATGTGCGGATTTTCCTTCTTTCAAAACGGTGAAGGAAAACGTTGAGAGGAAACCGGTATGTCCAAGAACCACAGCATTCAAGGGCATGCGACATCTACCAATCTGCACTGTGCCAGTGTTGTAGATTATGGCCCATACTCCCTGAGAGAAGTTCTGTGACCCAGTCATCTGTGAGTAGATTTCAAACGATAAAAAGACCTTTGAGAGATTTTTTTTTCGTCCAAAAATGTAGCTTGAACAAAAGATTCTATTCCAAAAACAATTTCCGACTCTTCTGAATGACGCCCTATAAGGTACAAGTCTTGATAAATGACCATTCCAGATTTACGACCGTTTTCGAGCGCGATGGTATGCAACCTTTTGTGTATAAGAGGCACAAAAGCAGGTAGAAAGGAATTTCTTTTCAACAATTTGGAAAGGTGAATCGTAAAAAGTTTACGTCTGCAGAGGCGAGTGTGGTGGAGTGTTTATCTGTAATGCCCTTCAATAAGTTACCGTATTTACACAAGATAAGGCCTTAATTTGAGGTCAGCCACACTTCCTGTGTACGCGCGTGGAAGTAACGCATCGGCACAATTTGCCATATGCGGAAATTTTATAGACAGTAAAATTGTTATCCCTACTTCATCGTTTTTTATAACAGTAATTATAAACGCGAAATATAGTATGTACATATGTTGGTTTCTTCATTCTTCTTTTTTCACGCAAAAATGGACCGACCTGATTTTTGCAGATTGGTTTATGGACCGTAGTGTGAAATGTGACATGTGTTTCCGGGAAAAATGCAAAGCCCCCGTAGAATCACCACGGGCAGAGTTAGTTTTATAAAATATATTTACTGTACATAGTTGCTGTATTCATTTATTTTTTTCGCACTAATGTTACGTGTGAAAGCGCAGGACGAAACTAATGCGAGTCGTTACCTTTTCAAGACTAAACGGCTAAATCAATTTAGTCGAGGTATGGATATAATTCAACCTTGTGCCCTGGACATAGGACATTTTTTATCGCGATAAACTGTAGTCCACGCGGGTGGAACCACAGGGAATAGCCAGTTAAACATTTTTCAAAGCTGACTTTATACATTAACGTGTTTTCTTGTGCTATATAATTATTCTTTTTATGACCTAACAGTATAAATAACCTGTTTAACCAGTCTAATCCTCCTTGGTACACAAATAAACAGCAGTGGTTGGTAACATGATTATACTTGTGGTTAGTAACTAACTATAAATCGATTCGTATGAAAATTGATTTTTTATTGGAAAATCTTGTATGCATGATATTAGTGGTAGTGGTACTTAACCATTATTTGTTCGTCTAAGTGCACGAGTGTAGGAAATCAAAATAAAATTGTTAAAAGTGACTATTCTAGTTGCTCCAAAATGTTCAAGTAATGTATAAGTGCCACTATTTTACTTAAACACAAAGGGGACTAAGCTGAGTCAACTCTTCATTAATACATATTTGATATGTATACATATTAATATACCTACTTGTTACTGGCTTAAAACACTAATCGAGTGAACCCATAAAAAAGAGAATTAAAAATGACAATTTCACATTTTCATTGTTTCAGTTCTGCATCAAAGACACAATGTTATGACGACACAATCTTCCTGTTTGTACCTTTTGTTCTTTCAACATAAAACACACAATAAAACCTTGTTTTCATACACGTATTTGTTCAATACCGGAGTTTACAAAGTGAGTAGGTACAGCTTGGGTTTATACAATTACTGTATGAACAACCATTTGTACTTGAAATTCGATGCGATTCTAATTTACACGGAAACTCTTCCGGCCACGAATTCGAAAAATTTCCTTCAGATTTTTTTTAGACACGATGCATTAATCTGTATTTGGAAAATGATATTTAATTTGACAAACCAGCTGCCCAATCACGGAAAAGTTTCCGCCACCTATTTGCTCTCGGAAAACGTTTCCGTGAAGCAAAAGTGACGTCGAATCCGACGGGGAAAGGACAATGGCCAAAACGGACCCCGAGGTCGTATGAAAACGATCTATGTACGATAAAAATTGTAATTTTTTGTGTATTAAGATTATATAAACGATATTTTATAGAAAGTGTAGAAAAATAAGATATTGTTTTTTTAACTTCGTAGTTTCTTAGGACATTTTTTAAATTACACGATACTTGTATGTCTTGAACGCACTCCGCAATTTATTTGCCATTCCGTTTCACGCTTTAGAAGTTGGTCCTACTTTAATTAAAATCAACATTATTTACCAAACATTAACAAAAAGTAATCTTTTTAATCTATGTATGTACTAGCAAATTGACTGTCACTGTCAAGTGACTTTGAAAGAAACGAAATTTTTTGTACAAAATATTTTACGGTCAGGTCCAGGGCAGTATGAAAAGTGGCCAATGTTCTTTCAGAGTGAATTGACTGTACCTCGTCTGATGGTGTACGTCACGATTGCTCATTACAGTTCAGTGCCACCCAGAATATTGAACTTCATCAGTTCAAAATACTGCGCGGCAATGCACCGCGCTCGTCACCTTGAGATATCAGATGTAAAATTACGCCCTGAATTTCACTGGAAACGTTGCCCTTCAATCCGGAACACAGCAATATTTGTTTTGTGTGTGACGTGGTGGAAGATTGTGAATGTTTATTGGCATTAAAACAATAGACGCTATAGGAAGTTGAGTTCAATTGTTTGTCTAAACTAACATTATGCTCCCACACAAAACTGCGAATTCGTATCGTATCGAATACCTGCGAGCTCGCACGAATGCACCACATGAACTTCCGATCTGATTTGCATCGCATCGCAGTTTTGTGTAGCCGTAAAGAGTAAGGACCAAATTTTTTGTATGTTTGTTTGTAATGGATAAAATCAAAACTATGTATACAATCTTGTTGAAATTTATTATTGACATAGATTGAACCCTGGGGAAGGACATAGGATACTTTTTATCGCGATAAACTGTTGCCCACGCGGGTACAACCACGAGGAACAGCTAGCATAAAATATAAGTAAAAAAAAAAAAGCTTACTAAAGTTAGATTGCCGCATTGTACAATGTACAAGGACATGCACAACTGTTCAACCTATCATACCCAATCTCCGAGCCAGAACGATTCCGTGGGACAATTTCTATCCCTTCCCTACTAATATTATAAATGCGAAAGTAACTGTCTGCCTATCTCACTTTCACCCCTAAACTACTGAACCGATTGAAATGAAATTCGGTACAGAGATAGTCTAAAGCCTGAAAAAGGACATAGGCTACTTTTTATCGCGATAAACTGTAGCCCACGCGGGTGAAACCGCGGGGAACAGCTAGTTTGACTATAACTAGGTGTATTCACTAACCTCGTTGAATGTATCAGAAGCGTTTTCAATGGAGTGCAGATCGATTGCATGGATATCGTTCCCTTCATCCAATTGACGTTCAAAATCAGCTATGGGAGCGCGCAGTGCGCTCAATTCCCTGCAAAAAATAGTACATTAATGCCGCGCGAGCAAAAGACGACTTGATGGACGAACGTGTAAATGTGGGCCGAGGCGAAGGCGAAGACATTATTATATTTCCGAGCTGTATTGTTGGTGAATTTGATGAACAGGTGGTTTTCCGATTTATCACGCTTTACAATATGTAAATGCGAAAGTTTACTAGTGTGTAAAATAAGCAATGACTAATCGTTCTGTGAACCATTTGACGTAGTATCTAAAGGCCAGTATAGAAAGAAACTGGAGCCAAAGCAAACGACAAACACTGAGTGGGGAAACACAGTTCATCTATAGTTAATATTATAAACAGGTAAAACTTGTTTGTTTATAATTATTCTGTATAGATGTAGAGGGAATTCCCTAAACTACTGATTTGATTCAATAAAGTCGGTCACTAATAATGAGCTACATTATCTATAGCTATGTTTTATTCTGATAAAATGAAACCTGGCACTCTCTCATTTCGGAGGCCAAGGCACACTCTGGGTCGCTGAGCCATGGAAGATAGTTTACATCGCAAACTTTCAGTAGAATAGCAAATAATACATGCACCCACACAAACTATTGCTCTTCCAATATTCATGGAACATTCTTGACTGGTAGATAAATAAAAAATTGTTTACATTCTTGTTTTTCATAGAAGTCAGAATCTAATCTTTGTAGGTGACAGTTCACACAAAAATAATTACAACTCACATAGCAATCACAATCTCAGAGATGATTTCGTGGAAGTCCTTTTGGTCTTCCCCGTTGACCTTGACGGTGCCGGCGATGGGGACTATCTTCATAACACGAGCTCGGCCATCTCTGTCTCGCCACAGGAACACTTCCCCGTAAACACCCTCGCCGATCTTGTGACAGTTCTTAAGAACCCTGGGAGAAATAAGTTACTTGTTTACCTAGTTATCCTACTTATATAATAAACGTGAAAGTTTGCAAGTATGGATGGATGTTTGTTACTCTTTCACGCAAAAACTACTGAACGGATGAAATGAATGAATGAAATTTGATATGGAGATAGCTTATACCCTGTATTAACATGGGCTACTTTTTATCCCAGAAAAAGGTTCCTGCGGGATAACGGGAAGACGCGAATGAAACCGCGGGGCGCAAGTAGTTATTTATAGAATTTTAAGATTTAGTCTATGTGGAAATTTTCTTGAATGACCTCCTTGAAAACGACAAACGGCAAGAAAAGAAGATTAGGTTTTTATTATGTTTAAATGGTGAATTAAACGCAATACTTCTACGCATAATATTATTTAGGTAATAGGGAATAAGAATTTTTGTTTCATTCACAGTAGTAACGATTGCAAGTTGCGTAAACCATCTTACCACTTCTTACAATGAACGTTTAATGTTTACGTATTAGCAACATTAGCGAAATGAGTTCGTATTGCAGCTGCCTAAGTGCCTAACAACAAAGAATTGAAAATGTTTAACCAAGCAGAAACACAAAATTGTTTTCAAAACAATGCGCACAAGGAAAAATTTATTATTTGGGCAAAATTCCAACACGCGTTTCGATAGCTTGATTCAAATTTCTTTGGCACTATTCCAAAGCCGTTTTCCTTAGGGCATACTTTTCTTAGAAAGATATTTTCTAAACGTATCGAGATGAGAAATTCAATTTCTTTTGAACTATAGGGGTTATATAATAGAGCAGATATTGGAACGTCACTTATCTTTCAAGTGTTAATGTTGCAAATTATTTATGTAATTATTGTCTTTAAGAACAATGTTCCTTTTGTTACCACAAGGCCTTGTCTTGTGACATTGGTGACCTGAATTTGAGTACATCAATTGTGGAGCTAATAGGTATTACGTTTTAAGGTTTGGTCTCTCGGCAACAGAATTATGCATCATACTAGCTAAGTTTTGCTGTTACACCTGCAGATTTTAATCTCTAACGCCCGAAATTAATAATTGATCCAAAACCGCGGATAACGGATCAGGATCGATTATGCTTCCTTGCTACAGAATTGACTTTTCTCTGCACTTTTGGACATTGCTATAATTCAACACAGCATGATATAGGCACATCAGCCTCTGGGCTGCTTGCCTATTACCAAAATAAATAAATAGATAATATCGGGGGTTAGCAACACCTCAAAAAACTCGTTTTCAATAGATATTATGAAGGTTATCGAGGTTAATACCAGCAATGTATGACTAATGCATGGTTACACATATCTGAGGATAATAAAATTATTCAGTGAAATGTATGAATCATGTTCTTAATAAATCACAAGTAAAGCTTAGAATTGACATTGTTATTGAATGACTGCATGTACTCAAGGATATTGTTGTATGTATTAATTTTGTGTAGGAGTATGATAAATTAGGTATCATCAGTGTTAAGTTGCTTCCATCTAGCAAGAAGGTTAAGATATTATGATTTTCCTTGAATCATTGAGAATAAACTATAAAAAAATATACACATTGACTTGAGAACCTCCTCAGTTTTTTTTCGCCGTTTAAAAACACAATGCTCGAGTATAACAGTAGATTTAACTTTATTTAAAACTCAAATTGGCCGAGGAAATTAATTTGCTTCTCACAAAAATAGCTTATTTTTGGCAAGGCCAATTTACCTACATCTTTGAACTACTCAATACTGCTAAGCAGGTGTTGAAATATACCATGTGCTCTACTTTTTTTGTTACACTTTTACTCAAGACAAAGTAGGGTAGAATTAGCTGTACACCGATCAAACACAGATGTTTATCAAAATACCACCATTTTGTTATTTCATGACCTACATTACCGCAAACAACATCTTTACAAGGTTAGGGGTACATTGAGCCAATGAAGGCATTGCGTACTTACGTTTCTGGAAAGCATTCATCAAATAGGATAGGCTCGGTCTGATTGCATCGACGTAACACGTAATCTCGCGCAGTGGCTACTCGTTCAGACCCATGGAAGTTATCTAGTATAGTAACTTCATGCTCCGAATCAGCAATCGAGAGTTTTGATAACTCGATAACAGTATCATCACACTCCTCGTTCAAAAATCCTGAGAAAAAAATCACTGGCTTTAGCGCGGCATGACACATACTAGGAAGTGTATGACGAACTTTCCCCTAGCGCGTAATCAACTGACGCAACTTGAGATTCATCGAATTCACTTTGATTGCTTGTAATTTACGTGAACTAACCTGTGTATTGCAGGGAAAGATGCATGCACTTGGCTTTGGACACTTTTTTACAGAACAAAGGCTCGAACCAAGCTACTATTACTATCCCGTTACGGATAATGAATAATGGCAGTCAACAAAATGTAATTTACACTGTTTAGCACACGTGCAAAGTTTATTCTACTATTAACTAGTAATAGTAGCTAGAACACACTACGCTAGGTAGCGTAACACGCAATTACCAAATAAAAATTAAAATAAAAATTCTCGGACAAAGACCACGCAACGGCAGCGTCTTCTTCCGCGAAACGCACGAACGAAGTAGAAAAAAATCAGTATCAGTGCTGCCAACTGTACCACTAATAATTGAAAGAAAGTTGCCAGTTAAAGATATAATTTCAGCAAAGTTGCTAAAATAAGTTAAGGTAAAACGAGGACTTTTTTGGCGGCAATCGAATTGTCATCGTGAAAATTTTGTTTTTATTTCCAAAACTTGTGTTTCTTCGAGTGATAATGTGTAATATTGGTGGATTATTAACCATTATGTGTTCGTTAATGTGTACGAGTGTGGGAAATTGAAATAAAGTTGTGAAAGTGACTTTTCAAGTTGCTCCAAAAAAGTCCGTGTAAAGTTTAAGTAAAGCACCACTACTTTACTTAAACACTAGCCTCATCCCATCATCTCATCATCATCATCACCATCATCATTTAAACTTGATTCAACTCTCTGAGTTTGAAATCTTTTATACTTGACACTGGCAAATACACTAATCGTGTGACGCCATAACAAAACAAAAAAAAAAAAAAAAAAAAAAAAAAAAGGTAAAACGAGTATAATAATAATCGTTTATAAGAAAATACATGGGGTCATTTAACTCACATGTACTTTAAAAACCGCAGTCTAGCTGGGAATAATTCTCGTAAAGTTTCTATTAGCACATGTAAATAGAATGGGTATGAAGAACTATTTATTAATAGCGTATACATTTTATAATGATTATTAATTATTATGTTTATTAAAGAGCCACATATGACGGATTTATAACATTCTTGCTATCAAACATTTTATCATAAATGCAACTAAATTAGGGTATTTTTGATTAGGTTTTTTTCCATGTAGCGGAGATGAGAATGTTAAGATGGATGTGTGGAGTGACAAGAATGGATAAAATAAGGAATTAGTATATTAGAGGAAGTATGAAAGTAGCACCAGTGACAGATAAGTTGAAAGGGAATCGTTTGACTTGGTATGGGGAGGGATGATAGTCATGTTACCAAAAAAAGTGATGAATATGAATGTTGATGGATGGAAGGGAAGAGGAAGACCAAAGAAAAAATGGATGGATTGTGTAAGGGTTGATATGAATGAAAGGGGAGTGAATGAAGCGATGACGGCTGATAGGGGAGAGTGGAAGAAGAATACATGCTGCGCCGACCCCAAATAAATGGGACCAGGGCAAGAAGATGATGATGATTAAGTCACTAGATACCTTTTGAGCTAATTATTATTTTTGTTAGAAATAGAAACTCAAGATATTTGTATATTAGCTAAAATTATCAGCTGTGGCGAAAAATGCTAGATCTAGCTATAAATTTGCTAAGTTGGCATTACTGTCTGTTAAAGCGCACAGGAAGAGACTTTTTTGGCGGCAATCGAATTGTCAACGTGAAAATTTTGTTTTTATTTCCAAAACTTGTGTTTCTTCGAGTGATAATGTGTATTATTGGTGGATTATTAACTATTATGTGTTCGTTAATGTGTACGAGTGTGGGAAATTGAAATAAAGTTGTGAAAGTGACTTTTCTAGTTGCTCCAAAAAAGTCCGTGTAAAGTTTAAGTAAAGCGCCACTACTTTACTTAAATCTCATCCCATCTTATCATATCATCATTATCATCATCATTTATACTTGATTCAACTCTCTGAGTTTGAAATATAATGAAATATTTCATACTTGACACTGGCAAATACATAATCATGTGACGCCATAAGAAAAAAAAAAAAAAAGAGACAGAGCATCGTCTGGTAGAAAACTTGGCTTGTAGTTTCAGTGTTCCCAGTATAGACAAAAAATACTACCACAAACAGAGCATGCTAGATTGCTAGCTATAGTTACCTTTAAAATCATCAAATACTGAAGTCGTGTTTAGGCTTACTCTGGAAATACTAGGGTCCTGAAAAAGATATTACCATTAAAAATACAGAAATAGGTGAAATAGTACCATAGTACCCTTTAGCTATGTTACTTACTTTCACGAATCTAATAGTATGTCTACTAGGTTTAGATATAAAAGTGCTTCTTCGACTATTGATTGAATCATTGTGTAGTGAATCTGTAAAAAAGTCAAGTGGATTAATATAGTATCTGAGTTCGTATTTATATATCTATTTTCACAAAAAAATAACAAACCTGACATTACACTGAAACTTTGGATGGAGATGTCATAGATTTATTTTCATTGAGACCTATCATCTGATTATTGTCTGCCAGAATCAAAAGATACAAAGAGGTTTCGTGCAAAAATCACTACTCTTACCTTCTTGCATTTCCATTGTGCTGATGACGCTCTGTCTATACTTCCTTCCTTTCTTTTGCAGGCATTCATCTTCTAAAATGGACTGGTCAAAATGATCAGCCATCATAGTCATTCTTCTATAGATGCTCAATGACCTTTCCCATTTTTTTCCTGGTTGCAGAACTATGCTTGGTTTTATTTCTCCACCAGCAAAAGATGATCTTTCAACATAATTCATTTCAATCCTTTTTGGTATTCCACTAGATACTTTTTTGCAGACTATTGGTGATATTGCATCATTGTTTTCTGAATCATTTGAATCTACAGCATGTATTTCAACTACCGTTTCATTGTTACTTTCATTTCTATCTATAAGAGTTATGTTATTGTCACTGGTGTCTAATTCTGAGCCCGTAGTACTTCTTCGTCGTGGTAATCTTGAACTTTTCCTAATGGATATTCTTGAAAATCTTTCTTCAGCTGAACTATCAGTCAATTTTAATTCGTTAATACCACTGATTGGACTTATTACGTTACTTTGTCTGGGATATTTTGAGCTTTTTCTCATAGATATTCTTGAAAATCGTTCCTCAGGTGAGCTGTCATTCAATTTAACTTCGTGAATTTCACTATCTAGGTTCAGACTATTACTTTGGCTTGGAAATCTGCAGCTTATTCTAGCAGGTATTCTTGAAATTACGTCTTCAGGTGGTCTGTCATCAAATTCAAAATATTTATTTACTTTGTTTTCTTCATTAGTGTCTACATCACCTGAATTGCATTCAGAGGTAACACTTATGTTTGTATCAGACGTTTCTAAATTTAATTTAATGTTGCTAAGTACAGTTTTATCACAATCAGTACTACTACTACCGTAAGAGTGATTAAATATAAACATTGAATCATTTGTTATTTCATTTCTTCTTCTGGTAGTGACAAAACTGACACATCTCCCTTCATCATTGTTACTCTCTTCACCTTCATCAGTAGATGATGTTACATCTTCTGTTGTAGAGGAATCGGTTATCACAATCGGATTTTGTTTAGTTTCAGCATAATCTGACCCTGTGCTTAATGAATTGTTTAACATTTCTTCATTAGAATCATTTGCTAAACTCTCGAAATCGTCACTATCAGTGTGCTCAGTCATTTGTTCGTCTTGAGATTCTACTTGTAGTTTTTCATAGTACTTCATGAATATTGAATCACTCATTCTTTCAATAGCAACTATTGGCACTCTGTCAGCTACATTGTGATTCTTAAATAAGGAGCTTTGTTCACTGTTACATGTATCATACAAGGAATCATTATCATAATTTTCAGAATCTACTAACGACTCACTGGTGTTACATTTGTTAGAAGCAGCACTACAGTTTGAAGTATTTACAGAATCATCTGTTTGTTTGTTTGTTTCTAATTCCTTTTCACTGAGATCAAGATCTTCTCCATGATAATTTGAGTCACTTTCTTGTAAACATTTAAGGAGACATAACTGTTTTTCAGTTGTATCTTCAGTCACATTACTTAAGAAACCCAAAAAAGGCTCAGCCTCGGTTATTTGAAGGGAACTATGTTCAATATGTAGTATTGAATTATTACTGTTTTGTACTTCATTTTCACTGAGTCTTACTTCACATTCGGCAATATCCTCATCCATACCATTATTTGAATTATTTTCTCTTTCATCTTGGTTTTCGATAACAATGTCTTCTATTTTGTTTTGGGCATTGAGATTATCCTCTTTTTTACTGACTAACAAATCATGTTTATATTCCATAGAGTCTAAGTGTGTAAGTGGCATTGCCTGATATTCATGACACATTTCAGCATCAACATTTCTGCCTATCGATACTGAATCTGCATTGGTTTCTTCTTTTTCTTCAACTATAGTTACATGATTTGGACTTATTTCTTGTTCTTTCTGAGATATTGGAGAAAACTTAAAAATTGATACACCTCTGTACTTTTCTTTGAAAGGAGTGCTACATAGAGGCGATTTTTGTTGCATCGGAGACTGGATGTTTTTCATCAATCTAATTTTACTACATTTATAAGAAGTGTTAAAAGAACCATTAGAACCCTTGCGCTTGAAATTGTTAATTAAAGATAGGTTGTTAACTATTTTGTTGATAGATTCATCAAGATATTTAGTGCCGTTATTTTGTTCTTTTTCTACGAGTAGTTTATGTGCTCTGATGTCTGTAGTGTTTGACTGGGAATAAGATGCATTTTCTTTTTCAGAATCTGAAACAAAAACAATGTTTGTAATTTAAGATGGGCGGTTCTTATAACAATTTGGAAGTAAATTACAAGTTACTTTACCAGTACAAGTGCTATCAGTGCTTGAGTAATTAAACTTCTTCGTTTTTGGTAGTTTCTTTCTGGTGTAAGTTTTACTTACCCTGCAAACACAATGATCATAATTCATTACTATTTTCTTAAATCTACTTAACAAATAATTCTAAGACAAGATTCATAGAAAGGTGGCAGTGCCCAATATACCAGCGGTTAGTGCTGCACCTCTCATGAAAATATCATGTGCCATGTCCCTGTGTCAAGGAGCATTACATTTTACATCTTCTGTAATAGAATTAAACAAGCTTATGAGACGTGGCAAACTCAAAAAACAAACATAAATGTTAGCATGTTACATTGTTCATTGCATTTTCAATGTGAGCCCATTGGTTGTTCAATTGTTTTGTGTAGTAGATTAGTTGGTTGTGTTTAACTAAGATATTACTAAGTTGTTGCGCCCTGCGGTTTCACTCGCACCTTCCAGGATAAAAAGTAGCCTGTTCCGTTGTTTCTGCGTGAAAGAGTAACAAACATCCATCCATCCATACTCATAAACATTCAATAATATTGGTAGGATTGGTAGGAACTAGGTTAGATGCTGCAGTAGAATTACTGAGATGGTGACACTTTGAGCAGCATTAGACAAGCATACTTTCCTATCACCATAATGTAGGATGCCTGTTTGATTCACAATATCACACCCCTCGAGTATACCACAGCATAATTAGTAAGGACTTTGGATAGCAAGTTTCATAGCGGAATTATCATACTCTGCTGAGAGAATCACACACAATCATCTATCTCAAGAAGACTTATTACAATAGTTTTTAAAAAAGCAGGAAACTGCACCTTAACTTACTTTTTTGGGATTAGTTTTTCAAATGTATCTTCTTTTACAGTCTTGGGTGCATCTTGATGAACCGGTGTCGAATTGAGCAGCATGTCAAATGTATCAAGGACTTTGTTCACCCGAATAGACTTATCTGGAGTCAAGTAGGCCGGCGAAGACAATGTCTCTCTTTGACGTGCCGGTTCAACCTCCTTCACTATTCTTTTTACATATTTTCTTTTACGTACTTTATTATGAGCTACAACATTATGATTAGACGATGCGACGCAAGATAATTCACGCTTGGTTTGCTTTATATTTTGAATGTAAAATGCATCGAAAGCCGAGCTCTTTTCGTCCATGTTTAGTAACACATCTCTGTGGTCCAGCGCGCCGCCGGCATCCTTTTTAGATCTATACGTTCGTCTCATTTTCTTTAATAGATAAACTTGATTAAATATAACAATTATTCACTGGAAATAACTCTTTTGGGATTACAGATATGTCAACACATCCGAATGTTTAAATTTTTTTGAATCAGTCAGTCAGGGTTACCAGACTAGGTTTTAAAAATCTCCTCATTCCCATATGATAATGAATGACACTAACAATTTCCCCAAAAGGATACCAAATCCACATATTTCCCGTAACATCTTAAAACTACTCATTACTACTAAATAAGTCACGGTAGCTCAGTGTTGCCAGGTCAGATTTATAAATTTACAGTGTTTTGGATATAAAAATACAGTATTTGGTACAAAAATACAGTAAATCACAAAGTTAAATACAGCGCTTTTACAGTAAATAAAAGTAAAATATACCATAATGTAATCAAATTATATATTTTTACTAAAATTATTATTAATCACTATCCGTTTCACTCAGAGATGGTTCGTTTTGGTCATAAATTTTTTAATTGAAAGCTGCAAGCATGCTACCGGTTGGTACAAAATTTACGCAACTGGAATTTTTGCTTATAAACTTTCTTCTTTTTAGGTGTAGAGGGTCCTTCATCATCACTTTCACGAACAGACATTTTAATTTATTTGGTGGTATTATTTATTATAACAAGTTGCGACGACTGAAATTATTTCGGTACCTACAAGTTCAACATAAAATCACGTCAAACTATTCGGATATCCGCAAAGTTACAATACTGCTTTACAATCCAGAAAATATATACGAAAAACATACATTTGCGTTTGGTCGAATAATAATTGTCTATTGTATTTTGCCTGTAGAGTCACGGAGACACCATTCAAAAAAAGTAGACTGTTTTGGGGGATTTCCCGATCATTATTTACTAGAGTTAGAGCATAATTGCGTTTCGTTTTACGTAGACACTTAACAGATGTATCGTTTTTGAACGTTAAAACTTAATACAGTGATTTTCATACACTGTATTTTTGTAATACAGTATACAGTAAAACGGGAAAAAAGCAGCTAAATTACAGCGAATCTACTGTAATTACAGTGAACCTGGCATCACTGCGGTAGCTACACTAACTACCTACAACCTACCACATTATTAATGTGATCACAATATGCGCTGCCTGCCTTGCAATTTTATTCCTTTACTTATTTTCAACAAGATTAATTTTTAAGAACATCTCTTGAAATTTTCTTCCATATTAATTTTTATAATAATTATGCCAAAGCATTGTAGTCCCCAAAATGAATATTTTTCCTCAAAATTAAAAAAAAAAGACCTAATCTGGCGACTATCCATATCCACCAAACGTTCAAGAATGTCAACTTCAGATTTTGACTTTTTTGGCGGCAATCGAATTGTCAACGTGAAAATTTTGTTTATATTTCCAAAACTTGTGTTTCTTCGAGTGATAATGTGTAATATTGGTGTATTATTAACCATTATGTGTTCGTTAATGTGTACGAGTGTGGGAAATTGAAATAAAGTTGTGAAAGTGACTTTTCAAGTTGCTCCAAAAGAGTCCGTGTAAAGTTTAAGTAAAGCACCACTACTTTACTTAAACACTATCCTCATCCCATCATCTCATCATCATCATCACCATCATCATTTAAACTTGATTCAACTCTCTGAGTTTGAAATCTTTTATACTTGACACTGGCAAATACACTAATCGTGTGACGCCATAACAAAGCAAAAAAAAAAAACTTCAGATTTTTTTTTGTTATGGCGTCAGACGTTTAGTGTATTTGCCAGTGTCAAGTATAAAATATTTTAAACTCGAGAGTTGAATCAAGTAAATGATGTTGATGATGATGATGATGAGATGATGGGATGAGGATAGTGTTTAAGTAAAGTAGTGGCACTTTCTTTAAACTTCATACGGACTTTTTTGGAGCAACTAGAAAAGTCACTTTCACAACTTTTCGAAGAAACACAAGTTTTGGAAATACAAACAAAATTTTCATGGTGACAATCCAATTGCCGCCAAGAAAGGCCCTTCAAAATGTAAAATAAATAAATATCAGGGACAATTGCACACAAATGAATCAACGAATTTATTAAAAAACCACAGACCCACAGACTCTCCGTGTTCTATGCACAGACTCAAAAGATGCCCATAGATTAGATAGCAAAACAACATTTTGAAACCGTTTATTTTGAATTTGAAATTAGGCAACCATTACATCTAGACAAGTCATAAAACGTTTTTGAGGAAACATGTTATTCATCATAGAATTATAATGTAATTCTATGTTATTCATGTTCATGGTGCGAGGTTTTATAACTATCGGGCTAATCGACTATCCTATGAACACTTATACTGTTGCTGTTGGAAAATGTAAGAACTAACTGTTGAGGACGTTTATTGCAACTCTAGGCTACGTAACAAAACAATCATTCGAATGTAGAAAAACAAAATATAAATTCAAAACATAAAAGTATAAAAAGGTTGTTAACGAATTGCGGTGCTGGCCGCTAACACTAACAATTTATACAAATAACTTTCACTTGGCTGGTTGAGGTACATAGTAGGTGCATACTTGTAAGTTTTACCAGATGAAATTATTGTATAATTAGCTGCGCCCTGCGGTTTCACCACCGTCTTCCCGTTATCCCACAGGAACCTTTTTCCAGGATAGCCTGTGTTAATCCAGGGTATAAATAAGCTATCTCCATTCCAAATTTCATCAGAATCTGTTTTAGTAGTTACGGTGATACGTGGTAACAAACATTCAGACACATACACAAACTTTCGCATTTAAAATATTAGTAGGATAGGATAGGTAGGTAGCATTAGATTTAAGCTAGGGTATGGCTATTCACACTACTAGATAATAAATGTAGTACCTACTCTACTCATAGCATAGTTTTACTAAAAATGTTGGTTTGTTAAATCAAACATCAAAACTTCAGAATAGTTTATATTTTTAAAATACATTTCCTGTAATGTTATGTCGTCGTTTGACATCGCAGCCGACTACACTACTTACCTTTTGCCTTTGTATGAATAGATACTATATGTAATCCTAAAATATCAATTTAAATATCTCGTTTCGACAATGATCCGATCAGATACTGGTCTTTGGCAGAATTCTTATTTCAATACAATTTCTACAATGCCTCTGAAAACTCACAATGCAGATTATAAAACCCAAGATCAGTAGGTGAATATCCTAGAAAACTCATGCACGCTAACATGCATGTTTATAGTTGAATTTAATTATTTACAGAAAGCATTACTTATATAGGTAGTTAGGTACATAAACATAATATATGTACTTACTATGTAATTTGCTATTTGCTAGGATAGGTATTAATAAGACCGACTGTTGTTGCCAAACCCACAGTTCTGATTAATTAGGCAATTTGGATATAATATGTAGGTATATGGTACCTAATACCTATTATTGTGTTTCTTTAATTTTCATTTTTTTTATAATTATAGATCATCAAAAAAAAAAGGTTTTAGTACGTATAGACAAACCACTTTTTCATGATAAGTACATCCTTTCGGTCATTTTACACTATGCTGAATACGAGATTATGTATTACTTTTCTAAATTGAACATGCAGATTATGTACCTAATCTAACATTGAACACAGATTTGGCTGTACATTGTTCAGGTTCGAATATCAATCAGTATTGCGGAATAATTCAGCTGCTGTCTCCATCTAGCTGTCTAGCTATGCGTAAAATAAACGCGTTCTACCGCGAGCGCGTAAAAGCGTTTTTGTATGAATAATAGATGAATCATATCCAAAAACGCGTTTACGCGCCGCCGTACCACGCGTTAACTTGGCGCAAAAACTCACACTAGACCTACGGGTGTCGATTCTTGTATATTTTCTATGGTAGAACTAAATCTGACAGGTCTAAAAGTAATGCTGTCCTTTTCACAACATTATCTTTAGAGCTGAAACATTTAAAGAATGCACATTAGAATCAATTCAATATGTAGATGACACTGATCATTTTATAAAACTAAGCATGAAGTCCTTAATTATGGCAAACATTTTTGCCTATACTAGCATACAAAAATACATACATAAATCTTCTGTTATCATAAGAAAACATATTTCAGTGGAATAACGGATCCATAACTTAAAAATAAAAATTACATAAGGTACATATTGAAAGTAAATAACAATTAGCAGAGTTCACATAACACTCCCATAAAAAATATGAATAAAAATGCTACATGAAACACAACTTTTACTTCTCTTGGTTTCAAGATAGCTAACTATGTATTTCCTTAACTAGAATCATATCTGCTCGAACCATTACTCGTAGTAAATTGATCTAGTAAGTCCAACTAATCGCAAATTAGTTATAACCAACAGAAAACTTGAGGAATGATAAACTTTAGGCCCAGGATAACTTTTAACGCGAGCGCGTAAACGCGTTATTGTATGAAGAAAAACTGATTTATAAACTCCCCACTCTGTACATTTTATCATACAAAAACGCGTTTACACGTCGTGGTAGAAAGCGTTAACTTGTAGCAAAACACACCAGACCCGATAGTAACAAAACTTTGCAACTAACTTTATAAATAATAACGTAAGTATATGCAATAGAATAATATTAACAGGATGTTCGAATGTAACAAAATATATATAAAATAATTTTTAATTATCGTAGTTTGTATCAATAATGGACTCACTAAGTCTTTCGACGCGGATTCAAAGTAATTTTGGTTTAAACTATATTACATACATATATACACCTAGAATTGTTGCTATATATACCAACTACGACCCTTTTATCCCATAATTATCATTTAGTTCTAGGTCACAGTTTACGAATGAAAAACACTGCATCTTTATTTCAATGGTCCAATACACCATTATGATTACTACACAGTCAGTGTAACTTTCAACATTTATGGCATTTTATTGCACATTCAGAACAATGCAACAATGATTATTTATACTTATATTATGGCTTGGCCATACAACGAGGATCACCGAGGGATCATAATGTTATTTCGCGAACTTAGTTTAGTTTTAGTACTCAAAGTCATCCAGTTTATTAAATAACAAATTACCCGCCCCAGCTTCGCACAGGTGCAATATCACACTATTAAATTAAATGCGATCGTTGTATATACACCTTTGGAAAGAAATTCTCTAAACGATATTTAAAACCCCATCAAAATCTATTGTGTAAATCTAATATGTCTAATTGTGAGCTCAAACAGACAAGCGGATAGATTGAACAAATCATAATATATTATCTCGTTAGTAGTTGGATATTTAGTTTACATTGTGTCCGCGTAGAAGTATGTGTAGCATCACGTTGCATTACGTTTTATTACTGTAGCGGTGGCCCTAGTAAATTTTTACGCGACGTCAACGCACTTTACAGCGAGCGCGTAAACGCGTTTTTTGCATGAAGAAAATTGGTTCACAAATTCGCTGCTAGGAGCGCTGTACATTTATGCGTTTATGTATTTTTGCGTCTCGTAAAAACTAACACTGGGGCCGCAGATTACGAATAGCCTCGCTAGCTGTATGACCAAGCCTTTATGAGCATTGACAAACATTCAGCAAAATATCTATAACTTTACACTAAACTAAAGAACAATGGTTTCGTTACAGTCCATTTCATAAAATAATATCATTTATGATCGTAAACATTAAAAAAAAACCTAAAAACTCATAAAAATAAGGAATATCATCAGTAAAAAATAACCATCAGTATGTTTTTTTTGTTTGGAAGGCATGATAAGTGATCATTTTATGGATATAAAACTATACTAATAATAATTAATCCCTTTACACAAGTTTCAAGCTAAATTTGAGGCTAGGTCAATTTGTGTGCAAATTGTTCCCCCATATTTAATAAAATTTTATTTATGTAAGAAATCTCAAAAACAATAAAATAAATCTGCGTCTAAAACTGAAATAAAACCTTACAAACTGTCATGAAATGGACATGTAACGTTTTGTGCATTGAGTACTTAAAATATCACATGAATTTGAATAAATTCGGGTGTAGATCACATTAAGAGAACACATCTATCGGACGAGGAGACACCGTTGAGATGTGGGCGGGGCTGGCCAGGGGATCACAGGTGTCAGTCACTTGAGATTCATTCTGCTTTGCCGCCTCTATAGCAGCCTGTTTCACAGCCTCCTTGTATGACCCTCGTTTCTTCTTGTTGAATCTTGTCTGGAAGAGCCAAAGATATCTCATTTAGATGGCAGGTAATTGCAGAAATGTGCTAGGCATTAGGATAAACGAGAATTTCAACTAGAAGTAGGCTGGTTGACTATATCAATCTCATACATCAGATAATGTAAATATGCATTAAGAGATGTTTCATCATTTGAATTGAATGACATGGCAATAATTTCTTACAGCGACTTCACATCTCAGTCATTAAATATTAATTATTATGCAAACAGAACTAATGTAATTTAAGTATAGTCAATTAGCCCATCTTAGATTTAGAGATACATATAGAGCTCAAAAGATTACACAGACATCTTGTACATGAAAAAGGTAAATCGGCACTGTCATAATCTTGCAGATTTAGATAAACATTTATTTACTTGGATATGAGAGAAAGATGACTGATAAATGGGTGATGAATTTTAGCAGCAGCATAGCATCACTGAATAATAGTAAAAACATGAACAATTTCAATCTTTTGGATTCAAAACAGCTGTGGTAACAAGGACATTAAAAAATTATAAGGTCAAACTCTATTAATTGTCAATATGGTTGAGAGCCAGTTCCCAGTCCAGGTGTAGCGTGGCGCCATCTTCGACCACATCGTCACTTAACATCAGGTGACTTGTGGTTAAACGCTACCCTGTAAATAATAATAAAAAAAAAGAAAAATAACCATCTTGTTTTACTTTTTACAGGGTTGCGTTTGTCCACAAGTCATGACTTTTAGTGATGATGTGGTCAAAGGTAGCACCAGGCTATATCTGGATTGGCAACTGGCTCAAGTAAGTCTGCCAGAATACACCGATAGGTGCTTGGCAACAGATTCTTAACTTGAGTGTAGTAGCTAGTCAGGCCCGTTGACCCGTTGACATCACTACCACTGAGCAGGTTGCCATTTGCTATGGTATATAGTGAATCAAGACAATTGTAAATACAGTAAGAGACCTTCATAATTATTTGCCATTCATGAACCAAATTCGTTGTTATCATAGCCAATATATTAAATACATCATACATATATATTTAAATACATCGGTTTAAAACAAATAAAAAGATAAGCGCAGGAAGACACTCACATTGTAGTCTGCTAGGAAAGGACTCAAGCTATCACATGGCATAAGCGATGATGTTTTTGATGCGAACCACGCGACATGAGCTCTAGATGCTGAAGTTACGCTCATCACCCTGCCTGGCCACCACGGAAAGCCTACCACTTTCCCCCAAACAATGTCTCCCGGCGACACCCTAAGTAATCTACCACCTACCCCTTCCGCACTATTTGCAGGAAACTCTGGAGCCGACTCCCCTTCCCACTCATCGGAGCCACTTTCTATCACTTCATTCTCACTTCGCTGCTCAAATGAACTACTACTCAACCTCCGTAAACTAATTGACAGCTTTTGGTTCATACAATGCTCTTTTATATCATTGAAGTAATCAATTGACTCACTGTCTACACCTTTACCGGTGTTTTCGTCCCGTTTCTTTTGTGATTTGTACTTCTTTTTGTGTTTTACTTTGTGCTTTTGCCGTTTTTCTAATGGGTCCGCTGATGGACAGTCTGATTGGTTATTACGGGGTGACAGCGCCCCTATGAGTTTTGGCGAAGAACTTGTCACATCTTCCTTTTCTACAGCAATGTTTTTCTTTGCTTGTTTCCTAGCTTTTTTCAGAGCTTTCTTAGCGGCTTTGGATTCAGGTTTTGTAGGTGTTTTACTCATGTCGCAAGAAACACCTGAATCTTCATTAAAGTCACCTGTTAGAGGTGGTATTTTGACTACAGTACCTTCCCCTTCCCCGAAACATATTTTAAGTGTCCGAGCACTTGAGAACAGTGAGTTGAATGATGCATCACTTTCGTTTTTAGTTTTGTGTTCATCAATTTCGTCACTATCGGGCACACTGACAAATGCTAATTCTGGGGTCTCATCTTCGTTATAGCTACTTTTCACAGTTTTGATTGGTTTTTCACTAGCCTTGTTGGAATATTTAGATGCGCCTTTGATTGCGCTCGAGATCTCACTCGGTTGTAGCCGCGAAATCTTAGGTATCAGCATGCTGCCCATTAAATACTTCTTTTGCAGACTGGATGAGTCAGATTCCTGAGGGGTATCGTCATCGGAATCTAACTTCCGTTTCTTAGACACGTCTACATTCTCGTTGTTCTCATTACAAATACCTTTGCAATTCGAACAGAGCACCTTCCTAGGTCTTAATCGCACCGTCATCTTTTGTCGCTGTTGTGGTTTACTTTTAGTCGCAGGTTTTTTAGATTTCTGGGCATTATTAATTTCGTAATCAGGATCTTCATACAAGAACCTTTGACTAACGGAATGTAGTTTGTTATCACTGCTATCGGCTGGTGCCGCTTGTTTATTAAATGCTGGATGGAGGTTGTAGACTCCAAAGGGTAAATTACTGAAAAAATACATCATTATAAGCTAAAAACCGATCTTTCAGCAAATAATCGATAACGATCCATGCATTGTTTCTATTAAAACCCACCCTTTGTTGGAGTCCAAAAGCACGCCTTGGAACTTTTTGTTATCAGCACAATATGAAACAACGATTAAATCAGCCAGAGCCTCTTCTACTTTTACTAAAATCTGAGAATTCTTCTGAATCGTCATAACGGCTGTTGCAGCGACAGCCGCCATATTTATATTTTAGGTTGACGATTGAGTGAGACTTCAGTTCAGACTTGAGTGAGTGAGAGAAGATGAGAGCTGTCAAGCATTAATTGCTGCAAACATTGTCAAATAACAAAGAACCAAAATGCCAGTCTTCATCGGTCTGTGGTTTTCAATAAAAAAACATTTATTATATAGCTACTTGTATAACTTGTGTATCTTATTATACTCTTTGTTATATATCTTGTCTAATAGACCAATTACCACCGAATCCATTTCCAAAATTAGACGCAATTTAGACTCTAGTAAGAACTTAGCACAGTATGAAGAATCGACGTTTTGGTGATAAAAAATACGTAAAGAATTGAGAAAAAATCATGTCAAAATCAAATCTATACTAATATTATAAAGCTGCAGAGTTTGTTTGTTTGTTTGAACGCGCTAATCTCAGGACCTACTGATCCGATTTGAAAAATTCTTTCAGTGTTGGATAGTCTATTTATCGAGAAAGGCTATAGGCTATATTTTATTTCCAAAAAAATTAGGGATCCGTAAGAAAATTGCTATTTTTTAACCCAAGGTATGAAATCGAAACCCTATTTTTGCGTGCGCTGCAAAAACTATTGACAATAGAACGAAACAATGTATTATGGGTTTGTAGGTCCCATTAAGATCTACAAAAAAGTCCGCAAGAGCATATGTCTAACTATTATAGTTATGCCACAATAAGTGTTTTTTTTATTTTAAAAATTGAAATTTAATGCCGCCGCTAGAAAAGGCTCTTTATTTGTATCTTGGTATTAATTTTTATCAAAATAAATTACTTTATATTTAAAACTGCTTCAATCCCTTCATATAACTTTTTGAATTATTCAATTCGGACATTCCATTCGAAAGATATCACGAGTTTAAAAATGTAAGTAGATGTAGAAAAATAAACCCGCTGCACCGCAGTGCCGCGGGAAACGCGTTGAGGTGAGGGGGGACCGAAGGCGGGAGAAAATTCTATGAAATGGGTTAACGGCGGTCGCAATTTGCGAACCAGGAAGACCTTTAGCTGCGCGGTTCAAACGCACGATCAAAAAAATTTTGAATTAAAATAGGATAATGGATACAGCAGGTAACGCGGTGAGGGGCACCGAACTTTTTATCGTGATAAACTGTAGCCCACGCGGGTGAAACCGCAGGGAACAGCTAGTCATTCATAAAATATTCTCCTTCTGTGGTTTTATTATTCTTACTTCATGGCACAATACCATAGAAGTAGGAAAGATCTATGCGGACTTTTTTGGCGGCAATTGAGTTGTCAACGTGAAAATTTTGTTTTTATTTCCAAAACTTGTGTTTCTTCGAGTGATAATGTGTAATATTGGTGGATTATTAACCATTATGTGTTCGTTAATGTGTACGAGTGTGGGAAATTGAAATAAAGTTGTGAAAGTGACTTTTCAAGTTGCTCCAAAAAAGTCCGTGTAAAGTTTAAGTAAAGCACCACTACTTTACTTAAACACTATCCTCATCCTATCATCTCATCATCATCATCACCATCATCATTTAAACTTGATTCAACTCTCTGAGTTTGAAATCTTTTATACTTGACACTGGCAAATACACTAATCGTGTGACGCCATAACAAAACAAAAAAAAAAAAAAAAAAGATCTATGCTCAATACAAGTTGGCAGTCATTCAGTCCAGTAACCTGTAAGTCAGTGTCAAGCTTGACTTGTCTGTCAGCAGTGTTTCGTGTTGTGTGCGGTATTCGGTATTCGCGTATCGCGATTTTCCGGTCTGTTTTCCGTTTAGTATAACTCAGCTCAGCTGGTTCTTGCATTTTGTAGTTTGAATTAAATTTATGTAAATTAGTGAAATAGAATAACAAGCTATCACGTAAGTTCATAGCTAATAATATCAATTTCGAAATACATACCATAAATATCATGGTTGTACGGCACACTTACATAATGTGCATTATTATAAATTTACTTGCTGTCTGAAACTAAAACGTAGGCTCAAGGTCCGCTGATGGTAATTAGTTACGTTGTTTGATTCCTATTCTAATAATAATAGCCGATGTATGTACTAGTTTGCCTGTAAGTATTACAGTAGCAATCATAGCCTATTGATTTTCTTTGGTAATTCTGTAAGTTATGCTCATTTTTCACCAGTTTAATAAAATGTAATAGACCGCAATTTTAATCAATGTAACCTCGTTGCGAGTACCTATTAATCAGTTAAATGGCTAAAAACAAAAGCCAGTAAATTACTAAGTAGCTCCTATCTGTGTGTTCCGGTAGCTCTACTTTAGAGCCAGTTCCCTATCCAGGTATAGGGTACCTCCTTTGACCACATTATCACCTAACACCAAGTGACTTGTGGTTAAACACTACCTTGCAAGAAGTAAGAAAAAAACAGATACAGTAATACCCCGTTTTACGTGAATTCAGAGATACGCGGTTTTTGTTTTTGATGGCTGCGCGCATCAGCTCTCCCACTCCGCCTTGTTATTGTATTGCTTTTATTAATAAGAATGTGAATCATCTACCATTTTATTACACATGTTTCTTCTAAATTATTATAGTTTTGGGTAGAATCTGGTAAACATACTATATATTATATTGCTACCCTGTAAATAGTAAAAAAATAAAAAAAAATAAATATATATTATATTGTATTTATGTCAAAAATTAAACCATTTATGAAATATAAATTATGAGTTATGCAAATTCGACTTACACGGTTATTGCTTTGTCCTTACCTATTGCGTAAGTCCGAGGTATTACTGTACTTTTAAATGTGCATAAATTTTGTGTTTTGTTTTTCCCAGAAAATGGCAGCAGATAAGAGAATTGATATTACTCAGCCGCTCTGGGACCAGAGCACATTCTACGGCAGATTCCGGCACTTTGCATTTATCTCTAATCCACTACTGTCTTTGGCTTCTGAAAAGGAGCTGTATGCAGCCAAAGAGCTGTACTTCAAGTATAAGTATGTGCCCACAGATTATGCTATTTTTATGTCTGTTTTTTATAGTGCGGACTATAAACTGACAATGGTGTCGATTCGGTTTTGCATTCTCTAAAACTAAACTAAGTTTGATAGGTCTAAGAGTAATGCTGTCCTTTTTTTACTTCAATGGTTAGAAAAAGACAGCAATACTATTAGACCTGTCAAAATTAGTTTAGTTTTAGAGAATGCAAAGCTGAATCGACACCAATGTCTCAAGTATTAGACTTTTATTATATGCCAGCATTTTACCACTATGAGGCAGGTCACATGGCTCGATGCACCATTAATTGATAGGGAAGAAAGAGTCTCGAGTAGTTAGTCTCGAGTGCGATCAAGAACTAAAATTATTCTCTAGATAGGTTGACTGAAGACATTGTAAGAGCTGATGGATGCAAATGGTTAATAGCCATTAATAGGGGCGTTCAAAAGGGGAGGCCTATGCCCAGCAATGGGCTTCTTTCAGCGGATGATGATGGCTACGATCTTGACTGGTGTTAACGGAAGATGTGGCAAGGTCAACTGTAACTGTGTCCCTGAGTGTTGTTTAATTTTGATTAAAATCCAGGTGGGACCAGGTAACCACTAACTCCATATCAAATCTAAATATATATAACTCAAAGGTGACTGACTGACAAAGTGATCTATCAACGCACAGTCCACACCACTGGACTGATCAGGCTGAAATTTGGCATGCAGATAGATGTTATGACATAGGCATCTGCTAAGAAAGGATTTTGATTAATTCTACCCCCAAGGGGATAAAATAGGGGATGGAAGTTTGTATGAAACTTTGTCAATTTTAAACTGATCGGGCTGAGACTTTGCATGCTTAGAGTTGTAGCCCACGCGAGTGAAACCGCGGGGAACAGGTATAAATATCATTGATATCGGGGACATCTGCACACAAATTGACCTAGCCCCAAATTAAGCTCGAAACTTGTGTTATGGGTACTAGACAACAATATACATACTTATATAGAGATATAAATACTAATATAGATAGAAATATCCAAGACTACGGCACAAATATTCGTGCTCATCACACATATATATTTGCCCTTACCGGGATTCGAACCCGGGACCGTTAGCTTCGCAGGCAGGGACACCACCAACTTGGCCTACCGCATCATCAGCTAGTATGTATATATGGCATGTTTAAATACCTACATAAGTAAGACATCGTAATGTAAGGCTTAACTATATCTTGTACTAAATTATAATTATCTAAATCTGTTTATGGTTATTATGTACAAATTCCACCAAATTACATTACCTGTACATATGCAAGGAGAGCATGAAATCTTCAAGAGGAAATAATATGCAGATAGTACGCGCACCATCTAAATCAAACACTGCGCACCACTTCTTGGCTTCTAGAGTGGTGCACAACTGGAATAGACTGCCAGAAGACGTTGTGTCAGCTCCTTCAGTGAATTCCTTTAAAAACAGACTGGACAAGTGGTTGCGAACGAACAATGCTTCCTTGCTACAGAATTGACTTCTCTCTGCACTTTTGGACATTGCTATAATTCAACACAGCATGATATAGGCACATCAGCCTGCGGGCTGCTCGCCTATTACCAAATAAATAAATAAATTCACAATTTTATTTCTTTATAAACGTAATAAACATAAATACGGATAAAATTAGATTAATGTTTATGTTTGAGTTTCTCTCAACCTAACTGTAAATTACCAAATAATGATGTCCATTGAACAACAACCTACTGCTATATAAAATTTATTTTTCGAGAGTACTGACTGAATTACTAACTTTTAATGACATATCAATGCAGACAAACAAAAATGAAAAATTTTTATTAAACAAACAAGAATTAAAGGTTAGAGGCACATAAGAAAACTAAATGAATAAGAATAGGAATCATTTATTTGCAACAAATTATACAAAATACAAAACAAAACAATATGCAATAAGTAATAACTACAAAAGATGTATTGTTGCAAACCGGCCTTAACTCAGCGTTGTGCTGCTCGTTGGACCAGCGCTGGTCTTCCGTTGAAGCCGCTTTTGATGACGTCACTAGCATGAAGGTAACTTCAAATAACAAAAATTAAATCAAATACATTTTTATCCTAAAAACTATAAGTGAACATTTTAAATGCTAGTAAGTTTAAATTATCTTATAGCTACCCTCAGTGTATCAAATCAGTAGCCTTCACACTAGGCAGAGCCTGTATCGTGAAGGCCGGATCATAATCTATAATATCATAATCTATAATATAAAAATGAATCGCAAAATGTGTTGGTAAGCGCATAACACAACAACGCCTGGACCGATTTTGCCAATTATTTTTTTTAAATGTTCGTTGAAGTCCAAGAATGGTTTTTACGGCGAGAAAAATTCGAATAAAAGCCGGGAAAACACTAAAATTAGCCCTTTTCTTTTGTCCCATACAAACGTTTTCTAACTAAAACGTAGAGTCAATTTGAACTTTAATACCATACCATAAAGTTCAAGTGTTAGTGGAGAGGTTCCGGGAAGGCAAAACGAGACGTGAGTGACGTTAGTATCGTAGAAATATTGACGTCTGTTTTCGATAAAATTAGGGATCCTTACTAAAACTCCAATAATGTGTGTATTATAATTTTTGCTTTTTTGCTAAATACCCGTGCGAAGCCGGGGCGGGCCGCTAGTATTTTATAGAAGTACTTAATATAATGTATGAGATAATTACAATGGACCATTATCGCAATAAACTGTAACCCACGTTGGTGAAACCGCGGGGAACAGCTAGTAAATAAATAATCATAATTATTTCTTTTCTTCAGATCAGGCCAGGAGCCATCAGATGTAAAGATGGAGCAGCTAGTTCGCGCCAAGCAGCTGTACGAGTCAGCATTCCACCCGGACAGTGGAGAGCTGCAGAATGTGTTTGGACGGATGTCGTTCCAGATGCCTGGAGGCTGTCTGGTCACGGGGGCCATGTTGCAGTGGTACAGGCAAGTTGTATACTAGCCGTTGCTCACGGTTTCACTCGCGTGGACTACAGTTTGTCGCAATAAAAAGTATCCCATGTGCTTCCCCAGGTTTCAAACTACAGTATAATCTCACTAATCCGGCACTTCAATAGATCGGCACGTCCAATAATCCGGCACCCTCCGCCCACACATCCCTTTCCCCTCTATACCAGGTCGCTGCGTCATCGACTAGCAGTCTAACCTCAAAACTTATCACGTGCACGTACTAAGGTATTGTTTCTTTCAAGTGAGACTAGTTTATAGTTAAAAATGTCAAATAAACGCAAACACAAAACACCCGATTTAAATAATAAAACGGAGATAATAAAATTTATTTATTACCGATGACTTTTTCAGTATAATCCAGTAATCCGAACATTCCAATAATCCGGCACCCTCCGGTTTTTAATAGTGCCGGATTAGTGAGATTACACTGTATGTCCATTATTATCAAATTTCATTAAGATTGGTTTTTTTTTAACCTATACTGTCCCACTGCTGGGCTAAGGTCTCCCCCATTTCCTTCCAAATTGGTTTAAAATAGTTTTTTATCGATCATAATTATGTGAGCGCAACGCTGTTTTGCTAACTATGCTCGGACAAATCTTCGCCGAGTAAATTAGTCACAAATAATAATTTTTACCAAAAAAAAACTAACCTCAGGTTCTTTTCGATAATTTCGATATCTCTGGAATGCCATCATCAGATCCTGGTTTCCTTATGATGGTAACACCCTTGGAATATCTCCTTTCCAACAAAAAAAGAATCATCGAAATCGGCGAAATTATTCGCGAGCGCACCCAAAAAAAGCATCTCTTTTTGAAGACGTTTAAAAAGCGGTATTCCGAACTTTTCATAAATACAACAATGATGATGATCATGATGTGACGTGTGTCTGATACCCATATCGTCTCCATTTTCCAGAACGGTAACAGCAGTGGTGTTCTGGCAGTGGGTGAACCAGTCTTTCAACGCGTTGGTGAACTACACCAACCGTAACGCCAACTCGCCGCTCACCACTAAACAGATGGGCGTCGCTTACCTGTCCGCCATGTCCGCCGCTATGGGGACAGCCATGGTGTTCAAGTTTGGCGTTCAGAAACGGGCGAAGAACCCGATTTTAGCTGTGAGTGTGCCATTTTAACTTTCTCTAACGCTCGAAATTAATAATCGATCCTGATCCGTTATCCGCGGTTTTGGCTCGATATAACTAACTAACTAAAACTAACTGAGATGGCGCAACGACCCAAAGTGATTCTTGGCCTCCGATAACAAAGGACGCCACTTCGCTCTGTCCTGCGCCACCTCCTGCCAGTCCTCCACCTGGAGTGAGCGCAAGTCCTTCGTGACTTCGTCTTTCCAGCGATACCTGGGACGGCCGACATGGCGACGGCCATTTGGATCGATATGTCATGTCATAATATGTCATTTTAGTAGTAATATGACAAGCCCTAGTATTGAAATGACATATTGATCCAAAACCGCGGATAACGGATCAGGATCGATTATTTCGGATGTTGGTAAATAGGTGATCTGACAGAGAACTAAGGTCACTGAATTGGCACCAATAATTACGATATATTATCGATATTTATCACTTGCACATCCCTACGCTACCCTGTAAGATCTAAATCATAGTGTAGGAAGTATTATTGTATATTTGGAACGCTGTTGGATTACGTAAATAAAAAAAAACATACTCGAAATTTTCGTTTTCAGAGATTTGTGCCGTTCGTGGCGGTCGCAGCTTCCAACTGGGTCAACATTCCACTGATGAGGCAGAATGAAATCATTTTGGGTATGGATCCATACTTTCATAATATAACCCTTTTAATCCTACTAAGTCCTACTAATGTATGTAACACACACACACACTATACACACACACACGCACATACACACACTATACACTAGCTGACCCGGTGAACTTCGTATCGCCAATAAAAGTCACATTTTAAACCTTCCCTGAACTTTCTGAACAAACATTTTGAAGATGACGACCGATGTGGCGCAAGGGGCGGATAGCCGACTGCGAAGCGTGAGGTCGCGGGTTCGATTCCCGCTACAGGACAAATAGTTGTGTATAGAAAAAAAAATCGCAAGTATTTGTTCTGTGTCTGGGTGTTGTGGATCCCCCGATCCTCGTAGTTTCTGATACCCTAGATACAGGGAAACCTAGTTAGGGGTCAGAGCCTATGTATGTGATTGTGCGGGAGTTACTTATTATTAATTCAAGATCAAAATTATCCAAATCGGTCCAGCCATTCTCGAGTTTTAGCGAGACTAACGAACAGCAATTTTTTTTTATTTAAAAGATGTAAAAGTTTGTAATGTTGGATGTTTGTTACTCTTTCACGCAAAAGCGACTGAACGGATTTTGATGTAATGCGATGTGAAGCTTATTACTCCAAGTAAAACAATGTATATTGTCTATTATTGTATTTAGTCTACGGATGGGTCAAAGTATCCTCAATATCTATATTTGAGTAATAACTAAAACTAACTCCGATGGCTCAGCGACCCAAAGTGTGTCTTGGCCTCCGAAGCGAGAGAGCGCCACTCTTCTCTATCTTGAGCGATTTCAGCCCAGTTGAGAGTGTGGAGCTCGCGCAGGTCTGCATCCACCGCGTCCTTCCAGCGGTATCTAGGGCGTCCGACCGGTCTACGGCCATTCGGTCGTCCCAAATAAGAACGCTTTGCCGCCCGATCCTCCCCCATGCGGACTACGTGGCCAAGCCAACGTAGTCGGTGCGATTTAATTTCACCGACCACGTTGGGCTCGCCAACTAGATCTTCGATCTCTTGGTTTTTCCGGATCCTCCACGTGCCATCTTGCCGGCGAGTTGGTCCCAATAACTTTCGGAGAATCTTCCTTTCCGCTTGTTCTCCTCCTTGAGTGTTAGTGTCCAAGTCTCGCATCCGTACATCAAGATCGGCCTGATGACAGTTTTATAGATTTGGATCTTGGTTTTTCTACTGAGGAGTTTGGACACTAACACCTTATGGAGGGCTGCATATTTGAATAATAAGTACCATAATTTTGTAATGAACATTTTTGATTGATATCGTAATAATATCCCTCAACTCAAGTCAACTCTCTAGTTGATTATGATGATAATCATTTGACTCTCCCCTTTCCAGGCTTAGATGTAACGGATGAAGATGGGAAAATCATCGGAAAGTCGCAAATTGCGCCGATCAAGGGCATCTCTCAAGTTGTAACATCACGGTAAGACTGATCAAGCATAGTTTAATATCGAAAAAAAATAATTTTTATTTAGAAAAAATTACCTGCCGGGCCTTTCTTGCCTATTCTTTTGCCGGCGTAAGGAGGTTGGAACAGGCGTAGCTAGTTTTAAGTTTGACGTTTTAAATTGATCACTATGTAGCCTATTAAATAGAAAAACGTTTGAATTTGAATGTAATTTGGAATGGAGATAGCTTAATCCCTGGAATAACACATAGGCTACTTTTTATCCCGCAAAAAGGTTCCTGCGGGATAACGGGAAGAAGCGGCAGAAACCGCGGGGCGCAACTAGTTACAATAAAGTTATAATTGTCAATAGTACTTTATTCAATAGGATACATTGTGGTCACTTTAAAACGTCAAACTTAAAACTGCTACGCCTGTTCCAACCTCCTTACGCCGGCAAAAGAACAGGGCCCCTAGCCAAGATGCATTCTGCAATCGTTGACGCTAATAGAAAACAAGAAAAATGTATTGGTTTGACATATTTCAACGCTAAGTCACGTGGTCAGAAATATGTCAAACCAATACTTTTTTCTTGTTTTCTATTAGCGTCAACGATTGCAGAATGCATCTTGGCTACGGGCGCAGGCAAGAAACGCCCGGCAGGTAATTTATTTGGCGCGAACACATTGTCAATTTTATTCTTATTACTAATCGATTGAATTGGAGCAAGTTCACAAAAATCCCAAGCTTTTTTTTGATTGATTGATTGAATTGTATACATAGATATAATTATTTTTCAGTATTGTAATGTGCGCTCCCGGCATGCTCTTGCTGCCCGTAATAATGGAGAGAATCGAACCCAAACAGTGGATGCAGAGGATTCGGTGGGCGCATATCGGCATCCAGACAGCCATTGTGGGCATGTTGTAAGTTATACATATGCCTGTTTGACTGTTTTTTTTAATGTAATGGGACGAGCAAATTTCTAGCTTAATGGTATGCGTCTGCGTCACGCTTGCCCAAGTTCGGTGCCATCCAGAATTTTGAGCCGCGACAAAATCCTTCACGGCAATGTACTGCGTTCGTCATCCTAAGAAAAATCTCACATGGCGACACGAGCCGAGTGAAAAATTTGTCCAACCGTAGCATATATAGAGATATATATTCAGTGGTGGATTTAGCAGCAAGCTGAGTAGGCTGGAGCCTAGGGCGGCAGATTTTAGGGGCGGCAAATTTAGAGTCAATTTAAAAAAAAATGTTTTAATGATATTAAAAGAGTCGTATCTATGTAGTTAAATATTATTATGTGCACACAAACAATTAAACATTGTTCACCACTTGATTTTTCTTCAATTTTTGTCTGATGCATAGAAAATGACACATTTAAAAAGGAAAGGCAGAGGCCGTAGAGGTTATAGAGGTTGGTAGGGGGGCGGCAAAATTTGAATACTTAGTCTACTGGCGGCAAATGTGTAAATCCGCCACTGTATATATTATGACCTCTCGTTTGACCAAAACACAGAAAAGATCACGTGTTTGAAGGCGTTTTTGAATAGTCTAAGGGTTTATTAATCAAGCTAGAAACTCTTTTGTATGTGTTTATTTCATCAAATTAATACTATTCGGAAAAAAAGTTGCATTTTATAAAAATGACTATTGTATTGACAACCTCATTTCCCCTTTCAGTTTAACCTTCATGGTGCCCACAGCTTGTGCGATATTCCCACAAAGATGGTAAGTTATGTCACTTTATATACCGTGGACCTTTTTTTCTTTTATAAGTCTACCTCCATTCAAAATTTAATTTAAATCTGTTGAGCCGTTTCAGCGTGTAGAAGTGACAAACACAATCACTAACAAACTTTTGCATATACATATAATATTAGTATGATTGTGATAGTACTTATAGATGACTCAAATGCTTATTAATTTCAGCATGTCTTATTTGTGCCCGAGTTTCACAAAACTCACATAGGTGACAGATATCAGTCGCCAACTTATCCTATGAATATATTCCTTCCAGCAAACTCTCCATAGACACAATCAAGCGTCTCGAGAAAGAGAACTACGAGGAAATACTCAAGAACACAGACGGAAAGCCACCCCAGTACGTGTATTTTAACAAGGGGTTGTAAACATTGTAGCTTAAATACTGTTTCACCATTTATTAACTTACCTAAGTGGCGAATAACATATAAATCAATTCGTAAAGTTACTTTTAAAAGACATTAGGACTGGTTAATGTGGATAAGACAAGCAGGCCGTGTGCCTAATGGTAGGCGGTGCACCACTCCTGCATCACACTGCCACCCAGAACATTGAATTCCAAACTTTGTTTATGTTTCTTTTGTTCGGATTTCGGTCGTCATCTGAGACGTGGTAGACTGTAGGACTTGCGCCAAAATCATTTACTCAAGCCTAGTAAATTATTAACTTAGTGGTTCACATCGACTTGCTTTCAATGAAGGGAAAGAACACGATAATGAAACCATGGGTGGTAAGGCATTTTCCAGTGCTCGCCTGGCTTACTAGCTACCACACTCAAGAATCTGTCGCCAAGCACCTATCGGTGTGTTCCGGCACCCCCACTGGCTCTCACAGGTCTCAGGTCAAGCCTAGCGTGGTGGCTCCTACGATCACATCGTCACTTAACATCCGTACCCCTAGTACAGGTTTTGATAGTTTACAAAAACTATAAAAGTTTTCGTTTCTTTTCATACATTTATTTTGCAGCGCGCCTTACCGAGACTTGCAGGAGCTAAAATCGGTAATACGGGTTATATTAAATCGTTTTATTCATATTCCAACAAAGTTTTTGAGTTAATTTTTGAATTTAGGCAGTACGATTTGCCACTTTGACAAGTTGGCGGTGGTAAACGTTGACGTTTACGAAAACTTTTATCGTTTTCAAATCTTGTACTAGGGGTACAGGTAAAGTGCGGTCAAACGCTACCCTGAAACAAGTAAAAATAAGAGAAGATTCTTATCTTATCCTTCAGTTATAAGTTAACAGCAGATGGTGAAACAGAATTTGTAGATTTTAAGCGTTAATTTGTAGATTTGTCCGCAGTTATTGTTTAAGATAAGTGATTGTTAAAATAATCATGACTCGAATTTATTTTCGCCACCCGCTACGGGGCAAATATTTGAGAGTTGGAAAAAAAGCGCAAATGTTTGTTTTGAGTCTGAGTGGGGGGATATATATATACTTTCTGATAGACTTAATATAGGGAAACCTTGTTACGGGTCAGATCTATGTATGTGATTCTGTGGGCGTTATTAAATATGTATTATTTTTAAATCATTGATTATTGTATTTAAAACTGTGATTTTCTTGTTTTAGAGTCGTTGATTTGTTTTGTTAAAATTTTCTGGTATTAATTGTTGGATCTGTTGGATTATTGGATTGTTAATCTGTTTTTTTTTTAATATAATTTTTTTCAATGTATTATTTTTTTCAGTTATATTTTAATGTGAAACATTCCGTTGTTGCATGGATTTTTATACTGCTTTTTCGCATTTTTATTTGATGTTTAATTACAATAGAGACGTTTAATCGTTTTATTTTGTAACTTAATTTAATTTTTGCTGTTTTATTTTACTATTTTACTGGTGATCTGTTAATTTGCTAGCTGTTTATACTTTTTAACTGTAGGTACACATATTGTTTTTTTTATTACGCTTTTAAGTTTGCTTTGCTATTTGTTTGAGAAATAAATTTAGTAAGCTCAAATGTATTTTACCCCCTTATTCATAAAAAGACAAGTCTTAGAAACCTATTTTAAAATATGTTTTTCTATTTTTAAACTACGGTGTACGGATTGCAGTACAGTTCAGTTGAACAGAGTGAGTGTTCAGTTTATGAAATCCAGTACGAAGATCGAACATTATTTTTTTATGAACAAGGGACTTAGTGTTTGTTATTAACATATCAGTTGTTAATAATCTTATGTTGTGCCATTTTGTTTGTTCCTACTTTAGTCTTTATTGATTAGAGTGATAAGGTCTAATTTTCATTGGGAAATAATTTTAAAAGTATGGTTCCTATGGGGAAGAATGGTAATCGTGCTTATCTTACATATCCTAAAAAGTGCTAAAGAATTGCTCGTTTTGTATTTTAATCTGTAAATTAGACCTTATCCATCAAGATTTAAATATTGTTTTAGCATATAGCGATGATAGCTCCGGCAAGGATCTTGAGCCTTAGGTGGAGGAAAATATCGTGATGAAACCATAGCTTGGTGGTAGGGCAACCTAACTAGCTACCATCCTCAAGTTAAGAATCTGTCGCCAAGCACCTTTCAGTGTGTTTTGGCAGCCTCACTCGAGTTCGCAAAACAAGGCGCCACCTTCGACCACATCGTCAATTAACAATACGCTAACCCTTCCCTGTAAGATGTAAAAAAATGAATTTGAATTGTCAGCTATAGTGTTAAACAATGGTATTATGTATTTAAAATACTAGGTAGCACATCAATAAGCAATGAAAGCTGAGACAATAAAGTATTAGAAATTCTTATCGTGTTTACTTTTAACTTATGCACCCATACAGACTACTGATTTGGAAACCTTTGGGACAGATATTTGCGCGTTAGAGAAAGCGCTATTATTTGTTACTGTTTCTTTGATTTACGACCGAAATTAATAAAAGATCCTGATCCGTTATCCGTGGTTTTGGATCGATATGCCATGACATAATATGTCGTTTTAGTAGTAATATGTCCAGCCCTAGTACTAAAATGTCGATCCAAAACCGCGGATAACGGATCAGGATCGATTATAAATTTCGGGTGTTAGCGAATCTCCTATCTACATAGTTTCCGATTTACTAGATACAGGGAATCATAATCAGAGACTATGTTAGTAGCTGCTATAGAAAATAAATAAAAAAAGAGATAATTTTATTTATTTTCGATAAACAAAATAAGGACAGTCTATGGTGTCGATTCGGTTTTGCATTCTCTAAAACTAAACTAGGACTTTTTTGGCGGCAATCGAATTGTCAACGTGAAAATTTTGTTTTTATTTCCAAAACTTGTGTTTCTTCGAGTGATAATGTGTAATATTGGTGGATTATTAACCATTATGTGTTCGTTAATGTGTACGAGTGTAGGAAATTGAAATAAAGTTGTGCAAGTGACTTTTCTAGTTGCTCCAAAAAAGTCCGTGTAAAGTTTAAGTAAAGCTCCACTACTTTACTTAAACACTATCCTCATCCCATCATCTCATCGTCATCATCATCATCATCATCATCATTTAAACTTGATTCAACTCTCTGAGTTTGAAATATTTTATACATGACACTGGCAAATACACTAATCGTGTGACGCCATAACAAAAAAAAAAAAAAAAAAACTAAACTAAGTTTGACAGGTCTCAATATTGATGTCTTTTTCTAACCACTGAAGTAAAAAAGGACCCCATTACTTATAGATCTGTCAAACTTAGTTTAAATTTAGAGAAAACAAAATAGAATCGACATCTATTTCTTCTATAAATATCTACCTACCAACTTATGACTAAAATGAAACGAGTTATATAAGTAATAATTAGGTATATTCGATAAAGTTCTTACAAAAGAGAATAATATTTATTTGAACTCCTTTCTCAACGTCTATAATATAAAGCATAAATTACAAGTATTAATGTACAGTTATGTATATTACAATATCGTATAGGCACCATCTGCGATCTGCTCATCAGTTCCATGTTCGCATCTTAATCTACCAAATGTTAAATTTACACAGAATTGAAGACAATTTTGTAAAGATTAGTTTTTAATTAAATAATATTATTTATAAGTCTTCATATGCCTTTTTAAGCTAAAGCTTATATTTAAGTTCTTGTTTGCCGATTTGGAGATGTCTTGAATTGTGAAAATTGGAATATTACATTCACTTCTGTTTTCCTATTTGGTTGGAGGGATGGAGCAACCAAATGAATCATCAATAAAATTGGTTATCTTTCCAACTAAATGGCTTTGATTAGGTTTTTTTTAATGTTCTGGAAACAGGTAAGTAGCTATTTCATATTCAATCCAATTCACTGCACTTTTACATTGAAACTTTCACATTCTTTAGTAATTTAATAAACTACTCGTAATTGCCGCAATTTTGGTATGGCAACTCCACAAAGAAACTAAAACGAATAATATTGCCGTTAACAAAAAATGGCAACACCTACCGACATGACAAAAATAATTGTATGCTGAGAGTATTTAACTGCCATACGTTTTAATTTGGTTTAAGTATGTACCTGCATAATTAAGGTGAAATTATATCGGTCACACTTTTTATATAATACACTAGGTGTGCCCCACGGTTTCAATCGCGTGGTTATTACAGGACCTTAATCACAATAAAACAATAATTAAGACACTCAGAGATAGTGTAAACTCACAAACTTTACCTACCTCTAAAAAATAGTTTAGCATCTAATCAGACAGTCCGGCAGAGGACTCAGTTGTTTCGACAATTTTTCCTATTGTTAAGCATTACTAATTGACAATTCATGTACACTAATCTGTATGTATCGACGTGTTATATACAGTTAATTCAACAAGTTACATCGTGTTAAATACTGAGTACATTACCTAGGAATATAAATCAAAATAGCAATAGCTTTTACTACTACAAAATGTACACAAAACTGATAATTCAAGACATTCAAATCAGACAAGACATATTGCCATTAAAGCATATTTAATACACGCTTGCTTTTTCTAACAATACCGACGCGTCACACATGGCTTTAGCCGTCGACCTGACCAAGAACATAAGGTGGAGCTGCTCAAAAACATTCAGCTGTACTCTAGTACGGACCAGGCCGTGCAAAACCGTCGCTCTTTCAAGGTCCAACCACCTCTGAAGGCTCAACTCTCGCTCATCAACTGGGACGCCCTGTACGACATCCAAAGGTCCCCATAGCATGAATTCTAGGACCGACTTAGCCTGGTTGAGGGATATGGCGCGTTCTTCCCGGAGAATGTCTTTGAGTAGGGGGGTTAGTTTGTCTCCAGGGAGGAGTATTTCTAAGGCTTTTATGGCGCATTTGCAGAGGGAGTTGTGTTCGTCGTCTGTGGTTTTGTTGCTGTTGACTTCGTCGCTTAATCTGTGGAAGAGAATATTGGGTTGGTGAACTGTGGCGGTGTCTATGGAGTTATAAATTGCGCAAGGTATATCTGGGAATTAATGGATGCGAACAGCCGAAGGTCGCAGCATGAGGCGTGCTTTAGAAGTCTTATCAAGTAGGCTATGATCTCCAGCAGGTGAGGAATGTGGGATGATGATAAGGCTAAGCCTCTGGAGAGTAAGTATTCGAATTTAAGAGTTAAACATTTTAAGTACCTAAGTAGGATAAGCTCGAATAAGTACCTAGTCCTAGTGTATATTCTTTCCACATTGTCGTTAACAATTTTTGGCAGGCGTTGTTTTGTTATGCCACTGAGTGAAGAGACCAGCAAGTCGTTCGCCTGATGGTACCTAAGCGTCACGTTTTCCCATTAGGTACAGTTTAGTACCAGGTAGATAAAATTCCAACTTCAACAGTTCGAAATCCTGCGCTCTTTACCCCCGAGATATTTCACTGGAAACATTGCCCTTCAAATACATATTAATGTTTAGCCACTACTGATTGGCAGTTGAATAATTGGCAAAACAAACAACCAAAAAATAAGTAGCTCAGAAAATATAATAAAATCTATGAATAGTTCTTTCCCAACAGATTGAATTGGGTTAAAAACTAGAAGAGGGAAACAAAAACCGTTAACAGTTCCTTTTGCCATTCGAAACCAACAACAATGTATTTTCGGATATGTCTGGCTGGAGTGACATTTCCTGCTCTCGAAATAGATATGTTTGTGAAATGTGATCGTAGAAAAACTTTCTAAAATGAAAATTAAAATGGAGTAGCCCTAAAACAATGGAACATAGCCCTTTGTTCTTTTCAATTAATATAAAACAGCTCACGATTGATTTCAATCCAACACTGAATTTTGATTAGACTGTGAACTACTTGGTATCAATAACCATGGTTTTTCCTTCTAGAATCATATTATATATATATTGTTCACCATAGAAGTAAAGTCAAACTTCCATCTCTAGCAGGTTAAATATTGGTTAGAAAGGTTATTGAAATGAAACCCAAGGAACCTAGTTCCTATGGTGGAAGACATCGTGAGAAAACTTGCGCGCTCAAAAACATAATATAGACCTATCTACCCACTATTATATCTTTCTGAGAGAAATCCCGAGTCTCAGCACTGGGAACGTTTAAAGCATACAACGATGTGGCTAGAGAAACCGAAGACCGGGTCCAGTGGCTTGTTTTGGGAAAGACCAGGCTGAAATAGGCTGATAATGATGATGAGAAATAAAAGAAAGAGAACTCACCCTTGCAAAATACACAGCCGACCATAACAGTTCGTCTTAGGGGCTGACAGTGAGTTCAGCCTATCCTCCGTCGAAGGTTCCCTTCCAGTCTGGACCTCCTTCAAAGAAATAAACGACGTCAGCGCCTCAGAGGTCTCCTCAACTCCTCGCGCTTGGAGGCACTTGATTCCATTAATGAGTTGCAGCATCATGAAGATGGCCTCGTGGATCTGTTCCGTCTGGACGAGCTGGTGCTCTTTGGTGAGGCCTTCTGAGGAGTGGAGGCTCTCGCCGTAAGACTGGATGGTGTCGACTTGCGCGTGGGCCAGGACTACGATGGTGGCTGGAAGAAAGAAATGAAAGAGGTCAGTTGTATGTTTTTGACTTTTTTGTTTTCTTGTTGCAGTTGTAAAACTGCATCAAAATTCCGGTACTTACTGGTTATCTAATCTAATAGAATGTAACAAACAAAACAAGCACAAGACCTATATAAACCATCCTTAAATACCTATATCAATGTTTGTTTTTTTCTATTATTTGAAATAGGCAAGCATTTGACTCCAGTCACATCTGATGCTAAGTCTGACGAGATTGATGATGAAGCATGCTTGCCTAGAAGGTACCTATTCACTCTTCAATTCACTCTTGATAGATATAGATCAGTGTTTTTCAACGTTTTTAAATTCATTAACCCCCAGATTCACGATAAAAGGAAGTCAGTGATTTCATAACCATGTCCATGAGACTCATGCATTACTGATCGAGATTCTTTTGACAAAGTCATAGGTAGTTCTTTGCCACGCGACCCCCTGTAAGACTTGATATGCTCTCTGGAGGTCTCGACCCACAAAAAACCAACTGAGAAAAGAATCGTTATGAAACACTGATCTAGATAAACCAATCATGTTAATTATGCTTAAGCTTATGGAGCTTTATGGAGCATGGCGAAATGACCATCAATGGTAATTCCAGCACCCATTAATATGGTAACTAACTACTCTAACCATGAACTATCATCATGTACTTAACGTGGACTATAATCATGGACTTTGAATTAAATACGGTATTTAGAACACTCTTTATTGATTAGGTCAAGAGTACCTTAGTATTTACCTACAAGTTATGCAAACATGTCTATCGGTTAGGTTGTTAAATCAACGATTCTGGTTATAAACGAGTTTCACTAACATAAATGTTAGTGTCGGTTTGACGACCGATGTGGTTCAGTGGGCGAAAAGCTAAGTGCAAGGCCTGAGGACACGGGTGCGATACCCGCTCATCATTGGCCTGCGTCCATCTACAAGAGATGATGTTAGGTAGCGTTCGAAAAACATCTGCGCTCATGGCTAAGTAAGCCAATCCGGAAGCCACAGATGCGGTACAGAACAAATATTATTGCATTAGAAAAATAAGAGCGCAAGTATTTGTTCTATATCTAGGTATTGTGGAACCTCGAATTGCGTAGTTTCTGATCCTCTCAATGCTCGCTTGGAATTCATTTTATACGACTGCCTGGGTCTTTGTGTTTTTTGCATTTTGCCCAACTATTGTTCCTCTTAGGTATTCGATAGTTATCTTCTATGATCCTTCAGATTTGGACTCATCAAAGCGAAGAGTCTGTGGCAACACAGAGAAATTAATTTCAAATTCAATGCATTTTTAGGAATCTTTAAACAATTTCCATGTTATCGTTCCATGTACAATTTCAGTCCAATCCAAAAAAACAAGAGGTAAAATGCTAGTAGGTAAAGTTGCGACGTTGACGGACAAACAGAGCACGTCTTCATAAAAAAAGACCTTCTAAAAGCCATTACCTTGAACCAAGTCCTCTCCCTCTTCCCCGAACTGCTGCAGCGGCACCAGGTCACAGAACTCCGTGATGGCATTCAGACTGAGCGTCTGCGGCTGCACCGACTGCTGGCACACCATCTGCGAGGCCATGTGCTCCTTGTACATCATCAGGGTCACGTTCACCGGCCCCTGGTTCGAGCTCCACACTGCTGGGTAGAAGAGACGTTTCCCAGCACGCACGGTCTTCGTGTTCTGGACTGAGAAGTCGCTCCAGCGCAGGTTGGTGCAAGCTTTGAGGCATCGGAGCGAGGGCTGCATGGCTGCACTTTGCTGCACCTGGAAGTGTATTTTTTATACTTCTTATTAGGGTAGAGTTTGAGAACAAGTTAGGTGCTGGATGTAAAGTAACGATGTGGTCGATCACCCTACACTTCGATTGGGATCTTGCTCTTTTTAACTGGGACTGCTGGGATACTCCATTATGTGCTTGGCGACAGGTTCTTAACTTGATGTCTGCAGCTCTAGCATGGTGAGCATAAAAAAATATTGTAAGTAAGATTTTTTTTTGCTTTTGATGCGTTTTGAACTGTATTGGTTAGAAATTAGGCGCCATACTTCATTACATAGGTAGAATGTATGCTATGCAGTTTTATGAAGTGTTTTTTTTTAACATGGGTACAAATAGACAAGTCTGATGGTAAACGGTCTTTGGTCTAGTGACATAGGTACGCCACACTCGGAACATTGCTGATGCGTGTCGCTTATTCCTTTAAAACTCTTCACGCTGCTATAAAACTCTATGTTATTTAATTGCTAGTTTATCTAAGTATCATCATTAGTTAACTAAATAGTGGGCAAAATATTTGCATAAAGAAACGGGGACAAGATTGTCGTAGATACGCTCTACTATTTAGCCAATGCCAACGCAAAATAAACAACTGCACTTATGTATCTGAAGCTTGCAAAGTAACTGTAACGAATCAACTTACGGTCGTGCAATCACTAACGCGATTCTCGGTAAATCAATACCACAGTATAATTTAGACAAATTACCTGTTCTAAGACCTGCGCCAGCGCCTCGTGGTTGGCAATGACGACGGCCCCGTAATTATCCTCCAAGTTCCTGTGCACCACACTTCTGCCTTTCCTCACGCGAAGCTTGTTTGTTGTCGTTTTTGGAGTAATGTCGTTGGAGTAATCTTCGTTCCCAGTGGAATCCATGTTGTCGTTTGAACTGTAGAAACTGTAGGGTGAATAGATTTCCGATTCCGTCTCGCTCCCGCAGTAAGGAAGCGACGATCTGTTAAATATTCCGTTGTTGTAGCTGACAGCGTTTTCCACTTCATTCTTTCTGCTTTCGTTTCGATTTTCCGATGTGTTTTCTCTGGGTTTGATGGGGGCGTCGCATTCTGGTGAGCTCGATCTGGCATGGTGGACGTATTCGTAATCGCTGTCACTGTTTTTGGCTGAGTCGCAGTTCTCTTCATCGTATTTTGTCGAGTTGTAAACGTCGTCGTAGCTGTGAATGACAGTATCATTGGTGGCCTGCACCAGTTCTTCGCCTGGTCCGTCATCGAGCTCATCTTTGTCGTCATCGTCGATTGGCGTTCGACGTTTAGGAAGTTCCAAATGAGCTTCCCTTTCTCTCATACTTGCTGTCCGTTCTGGCTTCCGCGGAGTCAACGCTGATCTTATCTCTCCTGCAAAGTGTAAATTAAAAGCTTCAATTATACATACTTGTTTTTAGGATCTAGACATTTGAGCGGAAATGATTAGCTTAATAAACATAATTAAACTAATTTAAATTTTATTACACCGATGACTGAATCAGAAAGTTAGTTACGTATGAATATCTTACCAAGATTTGCATAAATGTTGTCTGTCTTGTTGCCAGACGGGATCCATGTTTGCTGTTTCTGCTTTTTTTGCAAAGCTACAGATTTTGGTGGAGGTGGCCTTGCTGGTTTTGAGATGTTAGCCACATTTTTGTGATCTTCACTGGAGTGCCTTGGGGGAGGAGGTGGCTTGCTCAAGACTTTAGGAGTATCCGGTTCTGTCGCGGAACTACTACCACTGTAGATGGACACATCATCGTGACTCAGCCTACGCAACTCAGTTATTTCACAATTCGATTTTACAACCTCGACATTTGACCCGTTGATGTCCAACGGATGTATGATGACAAGACGTGGCTTAGGTTTCGGAGTCAAATCGTAAATTTCTTCAGACTTACTAGTCACTTTTGCCACTGTTGGAACGGTCAGCTCTTTCTTATCCAAATCCTTAGATGAACCTATTCGCAGCAACTTCTTGATTGAGAATTTAAGCTTTCCTTTACGCTTATCATCTATGAGCAGGTTGTCGTGTGATAGCGATATATTTCTGCGTGGCGCCGGTTCGGGAATCATATCAATCTTTTTTGTTTCGATTTCTTCCATAGTTTTTGATTTTGGTGTTGACAATATTGTGGCTCTTTCCCGTTTCTCCATCTCTCTAACCACAGGTGAATCGGATTTCATGAATCCGTTTGTGTTTCTTTGGTACAAATTAGGGTATTCCTCTACCGTAGGCGACATTGGTGGAGTTGGTGCTTTTCTTTTGCATAAACTATTGAATGATGAATCACTGTCTTGTTTGGTAAGCACTGGTTGAGCGTAGTATATAGTTTCACACTTATCTTCATGCACTTCGGTGATTTCGTTATTTCTCTCTTCACATTTCAAAATCTTTTCATCATCCTCCTTTTTTATCATGTGTTGCGAATGCATAGTTATTTGTTGTGTTGCGGTGACACTTTTTTTCGTCGTCTGCTTTATAACTGGTTTGACTGGTAATTTAGGTTTTTCGGGTAGAGCTGGTTTATGCGCGGGCATAATGTCAGTTATCATTCCGTGTAAAAAGGATGGCCGCGGGTCTAGTGTAGGTACAGGACTCTTAGGGAGAGCTGGGGCCTCGGTAGTCTCGTCCGGGTCGGCTCTGCCGTCAGGCTCGCCCGCTAACTCTCGACTGGCTTCCGCGGAGAAAATATTGTCCGGTTGTTTGGGCAGAATCTGAGGCATGTCGAGGATTGGACTTTGGAATGTTGAATAACCGCCTACATGCTGTCCATCCACTTTCCTAATCTGCCCGATCGGCGACAACTTGATGCTTTTATCGCACTCATTGAATACCTTTATTTTAACGGTTTCTTCGCATTTCTGTGTCTCCGAGAAATGGCCACTGTCGTCATTATCGGAATCTGTTCGACCGCTAAAACTTTCGTCGTCCGACGCGAGTGAATTATTTGCGGTGGAATTCATTGTGCTAACAGCTGAGTCAACGCTGCTGTTCTCAATATTTATTTTGCAGAATTTAAACTCTGACCTACTTAGATTAACTTTGGGTCTCTCTTGTGTTTTTACTAACGGAGACTTTCTTACGAGACCGTTTTTCTTTGTTTCAATCATTTCTTTTCTATCAGGCTCCTCAGACATGCTCTCTTTCATCTTCTCTTCTACGACTGTGGGTTTCGTGTTTTCTTTATGTGTCATAGTCATTTCAGTGGTAGTGGATCTCTTATTCTGTTCCAACGTCTCTGATATTTCTTCGAGTAATGACTTTTCGGTGCATATACTTGCAGCCGAAGTGATATTATCTGCACTGATTATCGTTTCTGTCTCTTTTATGTAAGTAGATAAAATAATATTAGTTTTATAATTAGTTTGCGATTCCTCAGCTGTCGCTTCAGATACGTTAATAACGGCGGCGGATTTGCGATTATGTGACTTTACATTCTTATGTTCTTGTCCGAATGGAGTGACAGACACAAGCAATGTCTTTTTTTTACCATCGGAGTCTGTTCGCATCTTACCTAACATTAATGAAGTGTAAGACTTGGCTGTCGAGTCTCCCAAGAGATTAGCTTTCACAGTGTTAAAATCTGTGTTAGATTTAGTTATTTTGTACAGCTCTCTCTCCTCTTCTGTGTCAGGGAATGAGTCGTCTACATCGTTATCTTCTGAAATTTCGAATTCTTCGACATCTGACCAGTCATCGCCTCCAAAACCAATTACCTTGCACACTTCCTCGGGAAATCTTACGTTTCTCTTGTTCTTTTTCTTCGGATGTACTTTGAGTATACTCGGTGGTGTTTTCTTGAAGAATGTGCCTCTGTTTTGGAAAGGCGTGGCCAGGTACTTGCTGCCCTCCGTCTGGCGGTCGTGCTTCACATGCTCCTCCCTGGATTTGAAGCAGTTGGAGCAGAAGTCCTTCTTCCAGGCGTTCTGCACGAAGCTGTGGCACACCGGCGACATCTTGTCTCTTGAATACCGACGGTTGATTACGTAACTGGCATTCTGAAAATAAAGAAAGAGATGTTTTAATAAATATGAAGATTACGTGCATAGTTTATTGGTGCTCAATTCTTATCTTGGAATATTTTGCTTTCAAAAGTTTTAATTTCTACGTGAGTAGGTGGCACTTCTTAAATATAGCTAAGTTATTTTATTGGTCTCATTTTGAACCTCCTTTAAAGGGTAATAATGTTTTTTTTTTTTTACTATTTACAGGGTAGCGTTTGACCACAAGTCGCCTGATGTTAAGTGACGATGCGGTCGAAGATGGCGTCACGCTACACCTGGACTGGTAACTGGCTCTCAAGTGAGGCTGCCGGAACACACCGATAGGTGTTTGGCGACAGATTCTTAACGAGAGGGTGGTAGCTAGCCAGGCGAGTAGGGGAGGCCGGGTTTCGACGTTCCGATTTTGGAGTCGGAGGCAATATAAATGTAATAGAAATGTTTAAAGTCAACGATTCCTATATAAAATGGTGCATAATTTATCCTTGTTTCAAATTGTAAACTTAAGTTCTTTGAAATAAGCATATATTATTGCTCAGGATATTTTTTCTGTAAAAAGTCGACAAGGAACAACTCGCCCCACAAAGGGGCTGGTTGTTCCTCAGCTGAGGTAAGTTGTTCCGCTTATCAACTCCAGTCCCTAATAATGTAGTATTAGTTGGAAAGGTATTATATAAAATAAATTAGGTATATGTAATTGAATATTTATTAGTTTTATTTAGAAAAGTACAAAATTTTAATGTTTTTTACAAACTTTTCAACAAAATTAAAAAATGTGATGAACATAACTGCAAACATATAATAATAACAAGCATTAACTACCAGTTAATGGTGTAGTACAACCTAATTAATAGATTTAAGAATAATAAACATTTTTAATATTACTCAATCAACTTTGACAAACGTTTGCTTGTCAAAAAAAACAAAATTATTTCTTTTAATGAAAACACAAAAAATAACAAATTTTAACATTTCGAGTTATAGTTTCTTAATTCAGTCTTATAGCAGCAATGACTTTACTGAGATCAATAATCTAAACTTATAACCTACTCTGTAAAAACAGATTCATTTCAGTAACTTAAAAAAAAATTATTCAGACTCGTCGTCAGAATTACAATTTTGACAAACATAAGAATGAACATCTTCAGATTTCAGGCATTTTGAATGAGCCCAATTCTTACACATGACGCATTCAATCCATTGTTCAATGTGGAATATAAATCGCAACATATTAGACAATACCATTCCATGGTATCTTCTTCACTATCACTTCCATAATTATCTTCTTGCAGTAGTTTCCTCGGAACAACTAGCCCCCCACCAGAGGAACTTGGAACCCCAAATTCCATTTTCTAAAGTAACATCCAATTATGATAGAATACGTTTGAAAAAGCCAAAAACGATATTAAAAAGTTAATCACTGTAGTTTGCTCGACAGATAATAGCAAGAAACACACAAATAGCTAGAAAATTGATTAAAATAGACCAAAAAGTATGATGACGAAAAAATTTACTTACGTGATGTTTGAGTGTCACCAATCGACTACCACGCTAACACGCAGGCAGACCGTCACTAAAATGATTGACGCAATGGCGCGATGATATGACGTTTCGCGATGCACTTCACACTTATTGCTATCTCTTTTCTTCGCGGAGCTATTTCCATCGGAACAACCTGCCCCCGGCACTTTGAACCCCGGCCTCCCCTACTAGAAAATACCCTACCACCAAGCAAAAAACTAAAGATAAATAAACGCAAACAGATGTATGTAGGGGAAACCTTAGATATCTATAAGCAAGATTACTTTGCGTCTAATGCCATGCCATCATTGAAGAGTCAATAAAGACTCGTCTGCACGTTGTCCTATAATTCTAAATAACTCCATAGCCGTATCATACGATACTGGTTTTCAACTTCAATAGATGGATTAACGGTAGACGCGATTCTATCGTAGGTAATAAGAAGTGTACAAGGCTCGGTTGAGAGATCCAAAACAAGCTATGTCAGGTACTTGTACACGATAATTTTACATAACAAAGCATCAATTAATTCACGCACGAGTTTTGCGTAACGCCAAAGCAAAAACAAAACGATGTGTGTAATAGATATGTAATAGAATTACAAGAACCGATAGTATGTTTAAATTAGACATTACCATGGAATACTATATAAGTACGAGGAACGCGCAGATTTTCTTTTTGCGTCGCGTAACGTGACAGAGTTGCATTTCCTCGTGTTACGTGTCGTATTGATATCTTCTAATGAATTTTAAATAGGTATCTATAAGTTAATCGAGATTTCAAATCGGTTTCCAACAGTAACATCTTTTCCTGTGCATCATTCATCTTTTCATGTTTATTACTAACTAGTTGCGCCTCGCGGTTTCACCAACGTCTTCCCGTTATCCCGCAGGAACCTTTTTCCGGGATAAAAAGTAGCCTATGTGTTAATCCAGGGTATAAGCTATCTCCATTCCAAATTTCATTTAGATCCGTTCGGTAGTTTTTGCGTGAAAGAGCAACAAACATCCACCCAACCATCCATCCATACTCACAAACTTTCACGTTTATTAAATTAGTAGGACTAGCTACTCTTCGCGGTTTCAAATAATTAATGTTGTGGTTTCAATAAAAGACATTAACTTCTAACTTGTGTGAAATGTTAACAATAAAAATATTAAGTTTAAGAATTCTGCATTAAGAATGATCCATTACAATTAGGTTACAAAAAAGTATCATATAATTATGTCCTACGCCAAGATCCACAGCCCACAGCCAAGCTGTCTCCATAGCAAATTTCATCAAAATCGGGTCAGCGGTATAGGCGTGAAAAGGTAACAAACAAATATTGAGACAGAGAGCTTATCTTTCGCTTTTGTAATCTTTAGAATGGATTAAATATGCAGTAGGTAGGCATTGATCGAGAGAAGGCCAGAGTCCCAGCAGTGGGAACGTGAAAGGCTGATGATAACTATGATGATGGTTCATAAATTCAAGACTGAAGTAGTAATGAATATTAAGTGATAAGTAGTGATGTGACATCAACGATTTCCATATCGATACTGCTTTCCTTTGGCCGTAAGTCGTCAATGCGTCTGCACGTATGCGTAGGCAGTAAACACTAGGCATGTGCTTTCTCTTAGAACACTTGGTGTCGCCGTGCACTTAACATACTAATCAAATATTCATGCAAGGAAATGGAGTATAGGCCATAGATAAATATGTCTATGAATATGTTGATTGATTTTGTTAAAACATAAATGTTTAAAGTATTTTATTTTAAAAGACTATAAATTTTTTTTACCATATATTACGCGAGGACGTGATTGAAGATCGCAAGTGTTAGCACGCTATGATTAACTAGCTATGCTTAGCGGCAGATTCTTAATTTGAGGGTAGCTATAGCCAGACGAGCACTAGAAAACGCCTCCTAGCTATTGTTTCGTCACGATCTATAACCAAACCTAACGTCCAAAATAAGTCTCTTATATTGAGTTTATATTTAGTGTAATATCTTATATTGACCTAACAGGTTAAGTATGTACATGAATTTTAATAAACATTGGCATCTAGAATCTGGATATATACAAACTAAATTCCATAATAAAATAATTTTATCGATAAAACACCGAATCACTATGCAATCATAACATAACGTGCGCGGAGTTTATGGATGTTATTAAGTTATTATTAGTCGTAAAACTAAAGCATCATCAGAATTTAGCATCCGCGGAGAATAGTCGTTTTAGAGTATTTTTATTGTGATCACTGAAGTTTAATACCAGAAACATTTCAAACAACGACTAAGTAATAATCAATAAGTATTAGAATTTGGTTTGAACGCCACCATGAACAACTAAATTACTTTTTGCATTCATCGTGGTCGCCACTCGAGAACCTTTCTTCTCCACCAGTTATCGGGTCGTCAAGCGATGAGGCCTGCCACTTTAACTTGCATAAAAAGTTAAATAGGCATATTTTAAAGTCTTCAAAAGAAAGAAAGAAAAAACTGCTGACTACAAACTCATATGTTAGGTATATTTGATGATCTACTAAAGTAAGATTATGTCGGTCATTGCCTACGTGCATGCGCATAAGATCTAGCAATACAAGCGTTGATATCAGCATTATTTTGTTTACTCATAGAATCGTTTGCATTCCCTTTCGCAATGTGTATCGAGGTCGTTGCACGCAAGCTCCATCCTTGGTACAAATAATGGTGTGGTCAGTAACAGTGGCGGATTTAGATACGTAGGTACACATTTGCCGCCCATAGGCTATTCAAATTTTGCCGCCCCTATTGACCTTTCCAATTTGATACCGTAGTTCATAATCCAACTATGTATTTGCTTTAGCTTTCCTTTTGTTTTTGAAGTAAACAAGGGACGTGACTTCCCTGTTTGTATCGCCGCTCTATGGCTGGTATTCTATGTAGAATGACGCTCAAACGATATTCTGTACTTGAGCACAGATTTGAGTCTGTCATTTCATACAAATACGTCACTTAATCGCTATTCAAGTATTGATCAACACTTGAGTGTCATTTTAGAATACCAGCCTAATTAAATAACTACTTATCTGTCTCGAACTGAATGCAACCATGCAGTCCACGCAACGTAGGTATGCCTTGACTGGTGAAATATTTTACATGTTGAAATGTTTGAATAGACTTAGTTACATTTAGGTATAATGTATTTAGGTGTGGTATGTATGGCATTCACATTATATAAATATTTTAATTTCTGAAAGACAAAAGAAAGATTTGGGCCCAAATTTGGCGCCTCTAAAATCTGCCGCCCTACTCAGCTTGCTGCTAAATCCGCCACTGGTCAGTAATGTAAAACGACTACATCGTAAGTACCTACCTACCTTTTATTATCGTTTATGTTAATTATGCAATTTGGAATCGTGAATATCACATTCAGGGAAATAAGGCAAAACTGGTTTTTTGCATGAAAAGTGAATGTTGTTAATGTTAATCGGTGAACTTAAATGTAATGTAGGTACATTGAAGGTACCTAATAATTGTTATATGTAGGTAAGTACAGGTATTGTTTCCGGTCGATATTTTTTTTACTACTAATGAATGTTGGGCTGTGAAGAAGACGGATGAGAGGAAACTCCGTGAAGCGGAGATGGATGTGTGGAGTGACAAGAATGGATTAAATAAGAAATGAGTATATTAGAGGAAGTATGAAAGTAGCGCCAGTGACAGATAAGTTGAAAAGGATTTGTGCGAGTTTGGCTCGCGCACCGAGGGATCCGTTTTTTGGATAACGGAACGCCTGGCCTGATTTTCAACTCACTAACTGTACTAATAGGAACCAAAAAAAGTAATTAAGACCACATTATCGTACATTAATAGCAATCACCATCAACCTACATCAGTTAACAAACTGGAAAGCAACCGACAAACACTTTGAAAGATGCAGGTAAGTACCTAATTGATGGCGCTAAATCTCTCCAACATGGAAATTACAAAGAAGTACCGATTTATATAAAACTAGCTATTCCCCGCGGTTTCAACCGCGTGGCCTACGCATGCAAAGTCTCAACCCGATTGGTTTAAAATTGACAAAGTTTCATCCCCTATTTTATCCCCTTGGGGGCAGAATTAATCAAAATCCTTTCTTAGCGGATGCCTACGTCATATAACATCTACCTGCATGCCAAATTTCAGCCCGATCCGTCCAGTGGTTTGGGCTGTGCGTTGATAGATCACTATCTCAGTCAGTCAGTCACCTTTGAGTTATATATATTAGATTTGGTACAGGGATAGTTCAATCCTTGGAGAAGGACATAGAATTTTAAACTTTTTATCGCGATAAAGTGTAGTCCACGCGGGGCGCAGCTAGTTATTATAAGTAGGGATTTATAGTAGTAATTGAACCAAATTACTATATTATAATATGAATTAAGAAGAATGTAAACATTCAATTCACTATCACAATGGCCTTACTGGGTATTCAGGTCGACAGCTGCCTGCTACCGGAACGGGCCGAGGTGAAATTTGACCAGCACGTGTCTTACCTTTATAAAAACTGCCTATTATAAAAACATACTATATTATATTCATATATTGTATCAGGGAGCAGATGGTATTGTGTACCAGCTAGCAGATTGGCAGAATTTTTTGCGAGCAGCTGTCCATACTAATCCTACTAATATTATTAACGTGAAAGTTTGTGAGTATGGATGGATGGATGGATGGATGAATGGATGGATGTTTTTTACTCTTTCACGCAAAAACTACAGAACGGATCTGAATGAAATTTAGAATGGAAATAGCTTATACCCTGGATTAACACATAGGCTGCTTTTTATCCCAGAAAAAGGTTCCTGCGAGATATCGGGAAGACGCGGGTGAAACCGCGGGGCGGAACTAGTCAAATCTAAATGTGTTGATTTAAATACAACTACGCTTGGTCTAACCTTCCTACACCGGCAAAAGAACAGACAAGAAACACCCGGCAGGTAACAATCATATTTACAATTTTCTTTCTTATTGGATTGTTTAAATGCTACCTAACTGATTGCATTGGAGTTCACTACATTCCCAAGTTTTCCTGTCATCTGGATATTTTATAATATGCTTTCCTAATATTATTTCGTTTTATATGCACTTGAAATTTATCTATCAACAAGTTTCAAATTCCACTTGGGATTTTGTTGTAAAAACGTACACATTAACCTTTGAAAGAGTTGCCGACTTTATGAATCCCAGTAGTAAGTACAGCGATTTCATCTCATTAAAATTAGGCATTGAAACGGGATAATTACCACGTAGATCTATTTGTTTTCATCTCTGTTTCATTAGAAAAAATAAAACTCTTTCAATCACTTTTATTTTTGCGCTCTCAATTTTCCTTATTGCTTTAAACAGGTAAAACCCTTTCGTAATAGTAAATACTATTTCTTATTGAAATAAAAGCGAACTGTTCAAACAAGTTACGAAACCTAAATCTAATAACACATTATAGAATAGTCTCGAGGACAACGGCTGTAGTTGCATTAATTTATGAAAAGACCAACGTTTTATAGTTTGCGTAATTGAGATATTTTAACAGATACAAATATAGGTAACAAATATGCCTTAGTATAAATATAGAAGGTCTTATTCAGGGTAGCGTTTGACCACAAATCATCTGGTGCTAAGTCACAGAATAAATAAAGGTCTAAGTGGCGATGTGGTCGAAGATAACGCCGCACTATATAGGTAGGTAAACTTCTGCTAAAATAAAAAAAAATAACTTCAAATCTTTTCTTTTTTTAACATATTTTTTCTTGTCTAATCCTTTAGACAATGTATCGTAAATAATGTCTCAAGGAATGCCAGAGTTTTTAGGATTTATATTAGTGAAAATGTAATTTATGAGCAGCGAGATCTTTTCCTTACTGTTTTCGCGGCCGAATATTCGGCCATTCGGCGACCTGACTTTTGTATTCGGCTCTAAAATAAATTATTCGTTGCTACACTAGTTTTTAGTCTCAATGTAAAGATATACACACACACACACACACACACACACACAACGCTCATCACATCATGTTATTTAGTATAAATCATAGTTTTTTTTTATTACTTACCTACCCTTAATTTAGATTTTATTGTAATTTGTGTAATCCTATTTGGCCTTATTGTGTAACAAATGTTTGTCTGTTTTATGATTGGAACGCTGTTGGATTACCTAAATAAATAAAATAAAAAAAAAATAGAATAGAAAAATACAAAGATCCTTTTCAATATTAACGTGAAAATACATTAAATTAAGTAGTAGATTAATCATTAAATAAGTAGATACCAACTTGTTTAAGTAATGTTATTAACAACGTAACTATTGCAAGAAACATGGTGGACGTGACAATTGCATCGTTTGTAGACATACAAGTGCCGCGTTGTTGTTGGAACTTGCACGATTTATCTAAAGGAGATTCAACATGCTATACGGAGAGCGAGGTGGACTGGCCGTTACGTCAGTGTGACATTATCTGGAAATATGCACGGTCAAAACGTAAAAAACCGTTGTTATTAAGAAATTAATATAAAAGAATCTTTTTACATCCTATCCTACGAATATTATAGTGAAAGTTTGTAAGTATGGATGGATGGGTGGATGTTTGTTACTCTTTCACGCAAGAAACTACTGAACAGAGTTGCAGCTGATTACGCAAAAAAAAAAAAATGTTTTCGCAGATGCAAAATGTTTCGGACCCATGTGTATAAAACATACATAAAAAAAAAAACTACTGAACAGATCCAATGTAATTTGGAATGGAGATAGCTTAAAATACCTTGGATTAACACATAGGCTACGTTTTACCCCGGAAAAGGGGGTTAACGGGAAGATGCGGGTGAAACCGCGGGGCGAAACTAGTATGATAATAAATGGTTTACAAAAAGATCTTATCTAACAGAATCACGAATCAACAAACAGGTTTTTCACTCATGCAATTTCTTACACCAACCTCTCGTATAAATCTTAAAGACAAATGTGTTATTGTAATTTAAAAACTTTCAGAAAAATGTCTACAATGTCTAAAGCTGCGTACAGATAGCGCGTTCCTAAGTTACGCGTAGCTGTAATGCTGGGACCACACTAAGGTTAACGTCAAGAAAAATGACAATGGTGTCGATTCGGTTTTGCATTCTCTAAAACTAAACTAAGTTTGACAGGTCTAAGAGTAATGCTGTCCTTTTTTTTACTTCAGTGCAGTGGTTAGCCTGTTCTCTTTGATGTACCGCCACTTGAGTTATCGGCTAACGTCAAACGCCAACATGAATGCCGTTGTCAAATCATCTTATGTCAAACGTCAATCATCGCGATAATTAACGGCATTTCCCGTTAGTGTGCAGCATAAGTATGGATATGGCGTTCCACGACACGCGTAATCGACTACGCGTAACTCAGGAACGCGTTATCCGTACGCAGCTTTACATTACAGTTGTCAGGAAACAAAATTAATGGGTCCTTATACTTATTTATTTCCCTTGCAACTTTCTACGGGACTGGTAGGGCAGGATGTAGTGATTGCAGAGCTGATCGATATCTACCTGTACCTACTTGATCGATATATCTAAATGGTTGTTGATGTTGTTGGTATACGTACTGAGTTTCACTCTTTTGTTGCCCCAGGGCCTCAAGACCTCTTAATTGGACCCTGGTACTAGGGGCCATGATTTATCAATAATACTGTGGAGATAAAGATTATATATAATGTATCTGTATTGCCAGATATTGTACCTAATCTTTTAAAAGCATGCAACATACTTCCTTTACCGAGTATTTTCAATAAACAGCACTTACATTTCTAACGAAATTTGGTCAATACCGGTTCGGTTGTTGTCTTAGAATATCAATCGTTATACTATGGAAAAAGCCTTCAGGTGGTCTGAAAACTCCGACACAAGTCACAAGCCTATCCGCCAACACGCACTGGGCCCGCTTGTTAAATTATGCCCTATACCTACCCTCTGTGAGAAGGCATATGTCCTAGCAGTGGTAAAGTAATAAATAGGCTGAGGAAAATTACTAAATGTTAACATAATAAATAATACATTTTATTTAAAGATCCACCAGTCATATTACTTACTACATACGTTTAAAGATTTAACATATATACATGTAAATTTGTCTCAATGGAAATTGACGTTAAATTGTAAGTAACATATACGCAATCGAAAGCCTTTCCAATCTTACGTAAAAGGTAGAACGCTGCATTTTTTTTTATAGTAACCGGCTTTATTTTTTACTATCTACAGGGTTGCGTTTGACCACAAGTCACCTGATGTTAAGTGACGATGTGGTCGAAGATGGCGCCACGCTACACCTGGACTGGGAACTGGCTCTCAAGTAAGGCTGCCGGAACGCACCGATAGGTGCTTGGCGACAGATTCTTAACAAGAGGGTGGTAGCTATGTATGGTTTCATCACGATGTTTTCCTTCACCGAAAGCTCAAGCTCATTGTAGGATTCGAACCCACGTCCTACGGATCGCAAGCCGACGTCACTACCACTGAGCCATCATCGGTATAAAAATCGGCTATTTTATTGCAAAGGAATATGTCGTAAGGAGTCTAAAAAGTTCTTACTTAAAAGTAAGTAACGTCGGAAAAAGTGAAAAGTGATTTCTAGAAATCATTACGTATAAGTAAGTAGGTAGTAGGTACCTACAAGTCGCGCCGTCAGGTTTCGTATATAGGGAGGGAAAAATAAACATGTTCGACGCCTGTCGATGTTTTCTCTCGAAACTTTCAAGAAGTCTCTTGAAGTGGGAAAGTGAAACTTTAGTGTTCAAAGTTTTAACGTTGCTTTAGATTGTAACATTTACGACTAACTGCCGTATTCAGAGATATAAGCTAACTTTTAAATTGCGTTAAGTCGTCATTTTTGTTCGGATTTTAACTAACGGCTAATTAGCGTTAATTGACCTGTGAGTAAGACAGTCAGACCTATTCAATTTGGTAGAATAAAAGAAAAACAATTAGGTATGTACAACAAAATTATTAGGAGTAACTTATTATAAATATTGTATGTAACATGATTAACGGCATCCCCCCTCTATACAACAGGGTCCATAACGACCCCCATCATTTCATCCCTAGTTTCAAATATACTTACATCTATTGTTTCATTACATACGGCAATAATACATTTTTGACTTAGGTAACTTAAAAGTCGTTATATTACACGGAAAATCACTAAAATAAAGCCAGTTCAATATTTTGTTTAGAATAAACTGAATTTTGTTGTTATTTTTGAATTAAAAGATACGTTTTTTTGTCTATTATGGTAGGTAGGTAGGTAATTACAGTATATTATTGACACGTTTCCTTATTTGAAAATTAACTCTGGCTTATTATAATAGTACAATGCCATGGAAACAATATGAATCAGACAATGAGTAATGTTGTTACGAAACGTAACAAATCTTATTAGACGTGGACTTGTGTAGTGCGTATATGGCGCTAGAATTATAAAATCATCGCTACATAACAACATGTTATGAAGTCTATTTCGCTGAAGACCAAAATCACCGACATAGCTGCCAGAATTTGCAAGTTGAAGTGGCAATGGGCAGGCCACATCGCTCGACAAACCAATAACCAATGGGGAAGAAAGGTTCTCAAGTGGCGACCACGAACCGGAATACGTTTTGCAGATAGGTCCCCTACTAAATGGACTGACGACGTTATAAGAGTCGCGGGGAGACGATGGATGCAAATGACTTATAGACGTTCAAAGGAGGAGACCTATTTTCAACAGTGGACTTCTTCCGGCTGATGATGATGATGATGATGATGACAAATCAAACTTTAGACAGATTTGCGATAATAGATGCTGGGCTATAAAGCCAGAAAGCCACGTGTTTAGTTACGACTGTGACATCTTTACTTTACGCTATATGCAGTTTTCAGCAATAGATAGAGTGATTCAAGAGGCAGATTTATATATATATTATGTAGGTATATTATAGTACAAAAATGCCGAAAATTTAGATTTGTAAAATACTCCCCTATTACTCCATTAGTATCTACATAGTACCCGTGCGAAGACGGGCGGATCGCTAGTATTTAATAAATTAGCTTTTAAATACATGATTTGAAAGGTGGTTTTGTAAATGAACGTTCTTATTCCGACCTTGATTTCTCAGAATCAAGCGCGTTGCTTGACTACACGGATCTGTGTGAATAGTTATTGTAAATAATGCATTATTAGCGCATGCTATGCTCGGCAAGAAGGTACGAACCTAACCTCGTTTTGAGATGGAATAATAACTGTACGGTGTTGCTATAGCGCGTCGGAGAAAAGCTTGGTGGTAGGACATTTTCTTGCGCTAGCTTTATTCTGCCTAGTAGCGTTTGACCGCATAAAAATGTGGTCGAAGGTGGCGCCACGCTACGCCTGGGCTGGTACTTGCTTTCAAGTCAGACTGCTGAAACACACCGATATAGGTGCTTGGTGACAGTTTTTAACAGTGGTAGCTAACGAAGCGAGCATTACACCCTAACAAAGCTATGGCTTTATGGCAATGTTTTTCCACCAAATGCAGGATTCCAATCCACGACATGAGAAGATTTGCAAGCCGATGTCACTAATACTAAACTTCCATCACTTCGAACTTATGCATCAGAAGTGGGAAAAGGCTAAAGTTGTCAATATTTAAAAGGATACAGGGATTCGATATAAAACCAATATATAACATAATTAGTATTCTAGTCACGAAATGTTATCCGAGACATCCATAAACCACTTTTTTATTAAACAGCTTTAATGCAAAGGTGAGTGGTCGGACCAACCAAAAAGAATGCCCACGCACACTCGATGAACTTTCATGTCTGGGCATTCTCAACTTAATGATCAGAGAGTCAAAGTTCAAAATTGTGTACGGCAGTGGTGGTCAGAGGCGTTTAATTTCCGTATTCAGGTATTCAGATGAGGTTTTAACATTTATGGCTAAGTTTAGAATCGAGTTTTGCACTCGGAACTATTGGGATCTCGTTAGGCGATCTTATCCAAAATAGTTTACTTAGCTGTTCGAAATTTAAGTTCTAATATATATACATATTTATTTTGGAAGGAGAAAAGTGCCGTGAGAACAAGACTATACTAGATTAATAAACTATTCATATATTTTATTTTAACTTTCGAGAATAGACTCTAAAGTGAAGCTGTCGGAAAACACCGATAGACGCCTAGCCTGGCGAACATTAGAAAATGCTGTCGTTTTATCCCTAAGTTTTTGCTTCTCCGAAAGCTCAAGCTCATGGTAGGATTCGAACCCATGACCAACAAATCGCATGCCGATGTCATTACCAAAAACTATCATTGATTCTAATGCCCGAAATTAATAATCGATCTTTTATTCGCGGTTTTGGTTTAATATGTCATTTTAGTACTAAGGCTTCACAGATAACTACTAAAATGACATATTATGACATGACATATCGATCAAAAACTGCGGATAACGGATCAGGATCGATTATTAATTTCCGGCGTTAATCTTCTGGTATTGTAGTCAAACTAGGTTTTTTTACTTACATTTAGGCAATGGTACAGTGACACTAAATTCCAAATTGGTTGCTCGAGACATTCTAATTGCTACCTCTAATTGTTATCCCCCAGTTAACATCCGGCTTCGGTAAGTAGGAAATGGTGAAACTGGGACTAAGTTCAATTACCATTCACGGCGTACAGCACCTGTTTCGAAAGGCACGCGCATGAGCTGTTGTTTTGACATTCTACCTTATTTATGAACCGATGTTTTAACAAGTAGCCTTTGTTTCAGAAATGGTGATATTTCACGAAAAGGTTACATTGTGGGCAGCTGTCACTGTCAGTCTTGAAATTGGCCTAATGAGACACATAGAAGTAGTTGTTATAGACTAGGTTATTGTTATAAATATTGATAGAGGGTTGACCTTACGTCAGAAAATAACAATTGCAATATATAAAAGGAATTCGCCCTTCCACAGCTTTTGTCACGATAAAAGTGTCCTATGTCCTTCTCCAGGGTTTGAACTATTTCCATACCAAATTTCATCAAAATACGTTCAGTAGTTTTTGCGTGAAAGAGTAACAAACATCCGTCCTCACAATGTTATGTAGGATATTCTAAAACATTTGATTAGGTTCAAAGAGCATCTGTAACTACTTGAGATCGAAATGTTTCTCTTGTTGATAATGTCTACTCATAACCATCAGCCTGTTTCAGCCCACTGCTGGACATAGGCCTCTCCCAAAGTACGCCACTGAACCCGATCTTCGGCTCCTCTCATGCAATCCTCCCACTGTGCATAAATGTCATCACTCCACCTAGAGAGGATGTCCTACACTACGTTATATCAGTCTATCTATTCATTAATTCGGAACAATTTTAATACAAAACAGTTGCAAAAATTCGTCAAAGAAATTCAAGACTATTCAAATGCCAAGGGCACACAACACGAATATGTCAAAATTGGGACATGTCATTATGAATTTCTTGAATTTCTCACGGCATTGGGCAACTGTGTATCAAGTCCGTTTGGCAATTGGTAAGTAACTGCAATTTAAGACCGTTTTAGACTTCCCTCTGTAATTTGCCTGCCGTGATGTTTGACGGTAATGGGTACCTGTCTTGTGATCTGGTTCCCAAATTCAGGATAATAAGTTTAGGAAACACTATGTTGAAGAATGCCATGTTTTTTGTTTAGACAAAGGATCTTCCAAGTTACGAGTGAAAAGACAAGCTTTAATTATAACTACCATAATAAAGTCAAAAATAATAAATTCAACCTGTAAAATCAGAAAGTTAATTTTATCTAAACTTATTTAGTAAGCAGTTCTTTGAACCAAACGGTTTATCGATCACGCGACAGAAATGAGCCGTGAAACCTTGTGTAGTTGTAAACGCCTGTGATGTTAAGACATTGTTACGTGATTGAATTAATCTTCATATTCAATATTTAATTTCATATCTCATATTAGCTTGTTCTTTTTATGTCTCTGACGTCCTTTTCTGCTTTGATGTCTAAAGATCAGCGTTGAATTTTAGGCAAGCAGCATAATACTGATTCAAGGTCTATTCTGCACTTTTTATGTAGGAACTTTTTTTTGAGGAACATTAATTTGTTTCTCTTGTCACGTGTGTAGAAGGAAATGTTACCTTTTTTACATGTTCAAATAATTAGATTCATTGAAAGTATTACGCCCTATGAATGACGACGAAAAGGGGGGACTAACAATTGCTTACGCATGCAAGGCATTGTGATTTGTAGACACAATGGTTGTTTAAATCAGTTTCCTATTTCGATAAACGTAGCTAGCATAGCTTTGAGTTCGTTTGACTGGTAATTCCTAGATAAACACTGTTATAAAATTCAAATCTCAGATGTTTTTACAGGTGCTATGAACCGATCAAACCAGTCCACCTGACAGATGACATCACCGAGATGAAGGTCACGTGGTGCACAGTTCGCAATCACTGGAAACTGAAGGTCGTGCTGACATTTGGGTGGTACAGGTTAAGAAAATGAAGGTAAAATAGTTTCGCTTGAGAATCATAAAGCGCGTATTTTGATTGGGGTGCTGAATATTGTATTATGTGTACTATTTTTTATATTTAGGTATTATTTACTATTTAGAACCGCACCCTGACTTTCTGACAGACAACGCACAGTATTGTCCTGAACGTACGTATATTTATTTCAGAACAGTAATCAAAATAAAAACACTTAGCTAAACCTTAAAATGTAAAATAAAACTACCTATCAAACTAAACAAACTACTTAATCTAATAAATCACTACCAGTTGTCAAAATGCTGGCTGCATTGCCGCGTTGAACGGCAATGCTTATTCGCTGCGCAAAATAACGACCAGCATTTTGATCACGGGTAGCATCGACCAGTCGCTTTGATATATCATTATATATCGATTTCGCTCCCGGTCCCCACGGTCCAAGCGTTTCGACCCCAAAAGGCTCAAATATGTATCCACTGTCGAGATTACCATATTTCGTTACATGTAGGTACTTCAATCCATTCATACTTCCATTCAGGACAATACTGTGCGTTGTCTGACAGAAAGTCATACGTTTGCGCCCTTGAATGTTGTGCTTCTTGGACAGGAGCGATTTCCTCACGAAGTTTTCTTTCACCACTTTAAGCGATGGCAAATCCGCACATAACGTAAAGTGTGATGCACCACCGTTTTGATTAATTAGATACAGTTACAGCAGGTTAATATTTCAAGTTACCATCTACATAGAATAGATGTGATAGCCGTGGGAGAGACGATGGTAACGGCATAAACTGGTTGTTACGCGGCGGTGCAGGTGGTCGGGGTTGGGATGGTAGGTCTATAATTTGAGATGGTAGGGAAAATAAACAGGTATCTCCTGATGTCTTTGATATTAAGAAATCTGTCTACTAACAGGCCCGGTTCTATAAATGTTGAATGTTGGTAATCATAAGCTAAGATCACGACGTCAATTGCTATACATTCTATAGGGGTTAAATTTGTTAAGATTTGTTGGGAGCCTATGAATTCCCACTTCTAGCGCTTGGCGTTACACCTTTTTAGATAAATGAGAATGTGTCTGAATTGTATTCACAGGTAACAATAACGAACCGATAACGACCACGAACCAGAAGACGTTCTGTAGGTAGGCCCCTTACTAGGTGGACCGACGACATTGTAAGAGTCGCAGGGAACCGTAGATGCAAATGACGTTCACAGGGGGAAGCCTATATTCGGCAGTGGACTTCTTCCAGCTAATGATGAGGGTTAGATCCAGAATTTTTATTTCAGCAGCGAGCTGTCATCGCTACTAGCATGCTACAGATAATAAATCAACGACTGTCTGCGCGCATTAATTAGTGACATATTGTTACATGATTCACATTATTGTGACAGAAATCTGTATAGAAAAAGCCGAGTGTTCAATAATAGCGTTCCATTTGATCCGCACTCGCACGCGGTTGACGTAAGCCCAGTTTTTGTAGTCGCTTTCTCTGCGCCACATTCTATTGTGTACTCTATGACATATACTGAAGTATAATGTCACGAGGTGTGAATTAATTACGGTAAACACTCCTTGAGTTTCTGCGTTGTTGCTTACTGCAAATGTCTTTAGAAATTGATAAGGTTGCATAAGTCCCTTAACTAATTTAGTGTTGGGATTAGTGTTAACAGGTTCTCTTAACTTCGTTTTCTGTACATGTTGAGGTTCTAAAGTTAATTTGACCGCTGGTGGTACCAGGATACCATGCTACGCCTGTATCTATCAGGATCTGGCGAAACGAAGCGAAGAAAAGAAAAACTGCTGGAATACACTGATAGCTGCTTGTCAGATGATTGACAGATTTTGAACATTGATTTCTTACTTTTTACAGTGTGTTTTTTGACCACAACTCACAAGTCACCTGGTATTAAGTAACGATGTAGTTGAATGTGGCGCCATGCTAATCGCCTGGACGGAAACTGGCTCTCAAATGAGGCTGCTGGGATACACCGATATGTGCTTGGCAACATATTTTTATCTTGAGGATGGTAACTAAGCCAGGCGAGCTCTAGAGAAAGCCCTTTGGTTTTATCACGTTGTTTTCCTTCACTATAAACTATTCCAAAAGTTTGAATTTATTTCAGGCTTAGAACCCACGACCTACAGTTTGTAAGCCGACGTCACGCAAGACTGCCATCGCTTTAAAATATAAAAGCAATGATGACTCAATGTTAGGGCGGATGGACTCGGCTCGATAGTCTCCGGTTCAATTCCTACAATGGAGCTAAACCGATAGCAAAGTTATTCCTATTTCTGACATCGCGCAATGTCGCACCTGTATATTTTATGTGTGATTGTTACTTTTTGTTCTTGTCCCTAATTTGTGCGATATTGTGTGTGTCAGTAATAAATGTATTCAAATTTCATTTCATTTCAAAAGTAAACTTAAAAGTTGTAAATACATGTATGGTGAAGTTAAGTAAAAAGAGTTATGTAAATGATGTAAAACCGTTCACTTACTTTCCTGACCTTTCGTTTCCTCAAGTTAACTTCAAAAGGACCCACTGTGAACATTATTTCTGTTAAATAACCACTTTATTTCATATTTTATTCCACAAAAACTTCAACTTCACTTCAAGGCAAGGCACATACTATTGAACATTGCGTGCTGTTGTCACAATGAGTCATGTAATGTAAAGATAATTGATTGTGAATATTTCTATGAAGAAAAACACGTTTTAGTCATACACGTTTTCGTTTATATAATTTTATCAATATTTATCATTGAGATAGTATTTACTGATTGACAAGGCATTGTTTTCGTTTTTACGCTAATCATTTTAGCGACAACATCATTCATTTATTTTCGTTTCAAATGATAAAAAAATAGACGGGTGAATAGATTTTGTGTTGATTGTGATACTGATATTACAGTTATCAGTAATCACACTACAATATAATAAATGCGATAGTTTGTGAGTGTATGTTTGTTATATCTTCACGCTGAAATGGCTCAACGGATTTGACTTATAACCTAACGCCAGAAATTAATAATCGATCCTGATCCGTTATTCGCGGTTTTCGATCGATATGTCATGTCACAACATGACATATCTATACATATAATAAATCTGTAACTCATCACTGTCTGTACATTGAAGATAAATGAGAAATACTTTTACTGGGGGCCTTTATTAACGCAATAGAACCCAAAACAATGGTTTTTAGAATTTTTGTCTGTTTGTCTGTTTGTCTGTTTGTCTGTTTGTTTGTGCGCGCTAATCTCAGAAACGCCTCAACCGATTTGGATGCGGTTTTCATTATTATATTGCGGTTTTCTCCACTTAACATTTAGTGTTTATTTTATTTCAATCGGTTCATAAATAAAAAAGTTATATCAATTTAAAGCATCACGTCCGAAAATTGGGCGGGTCGATTAGATTATTATAGCCCGGATAGCATATAGGTTCCTTTTTAACCCGGAAAAAGATTCTTGCGGGATAGTAGGGAAAACCAAGGGTGTAAACGCGAACCGCAGCTACCCCTATCGCCATCCCCATCCCCACATTTATGTAAATGCGAAAGTGTATTTTTCTGTTGGTTTGTTCGGCTTTCACGGCGTAACAAAACAACGAATCAGGGTAATTTCTTGCAGAAAGATAGTTTATGCGCCGGAGAGTAACATAGGCTACTTTTATCCCGGAATAATGCATGGGTTCCGTGGGAAAAACTAAAAAACCAAATTTTTCGAAATCTTTTACATGGTTGCTAGGCAACATTCTGTTGAATTGTTTACATGTCAGGAAGAATATTATTGGCATGATGATGATTATTGGTGTATACACACGTAACAATTTATAGTAGCGATGTATCTGTTCTAATTGCTAACCGATCTCCGGTTATATCGAAAGTGTGTCTGAAAAATCGTTGCAGTATTTCTGGTTTGCGCAGATGAGCGACGGCAGTAATATTTTCTGTTCGATAAATCATTGTTAATCGACTTGACCGTATTTGCATAATTTTGATAGTAGCGTGTGTTTTGCTGCAATAAAACTGACGTCGGACACGGGCAAACAAACAGGACCTCTTTGTAAGACGCGTTCGCGCGAAAGTTGAAAAATATTAGACAAAGCTACAAAAACGAAAATCAAAAGATGATTGTGATTTTTGATGTTCGAAATCAAAAATCAACACACTGTTATAAAAAAATATAGAGCCATCTACTTAATCCTAAGTTAGTGATTATACTATACGCTCTAATTAAACGTTTAAATATGTAACGATATAATTATCGTTACGTGTGTAGCAGACATGATCTTATTATACCTTATTATTTACTTAGAACTACTTGGTATTGACGTTGATGTTGCGGGCTACAATAAGGGTAAGCGTATGTTGGGACGCAGGCGATGGAAGCGCATGGCATAGTCCATGAGCGATGCTGTAAATTACACAGATACACTGTAATAAAGTACAAAAAACTGGTATCAAGAACAGTATTCAAGTTGACGAGTAAACTGGGTTTAATATTAAACTTATACAACATTTAATCACTTTAAAACGTCAAACTAATAACTAGCTACGTCTGTTCTAACTTCCTTGCACCAGCAAAAGAAAAGGCAAGCAACGACCGGCAGGTACTTTTCTGGGCGCGATAACGTTTACTATTTCGGAGGAGGTTCTTTACCATCCTAAAGTTTTTTATTCAGTATTAGTGTCAGATTATGAAATTAATGAGTTATTGTTAGTTACAGTTTGTAATATATAATAGCGTTGCTTCTATGTTTTCATGCTTTTTTTAAATACGTGTTATGTATGAACCTGTGATATAAATACTGTCCTACGCATTGATTAATAGGCACTAACTTAATTTAGAAAAGTAGTCATTGTTGCCGCAAAAAGAAAAGAGAAAAAAGAAACATCGTACGCTGATCTTTGCTTATGCATATAATATATTTAAAAAAATCAGCGCTGCCCCGCACTGCATCGATTGCGTCTCAATATACGCTTAGCCTAAAGATTTGGACACGTGGGAACTTGGAAAGCGACTTTTTTGGCGGCAATCGAATTGTCAACGTGAAAATTTTCGTTTTTATTTCCAAAACTTGTGTTTCTTCGAGTGATAATGTGTAATATTGGTGGATTATTAACCATTATGTGTTCGTTAATGTGTACGAGTGTGGGAAATTGAAATAAAATTGTGAAAGTGACTTTTCGAGTTGCTCCAAAAAAGTCCGTGTAAAGTTTAAGTAAAGCACCACTACTTTACTTAAACACTATCCTCATCCCTTTATCTCATCATCAATCATCATCATCATTTAAACTTGATTCAACTCTCTGAGTTTGAAATATTTTATACTTGACACTGGCAAATACACTAATCGTGTGACGCCATAACGAAACAAAAAAAAAAAAAAACTTGGAAAGCAAAGAGTTTGCATAGATTTGTTTTTTTTTTTAATAGTTTCGATAAGTAGTAGAAAAAAGTATTAATGGTATGGATATAATATAGACCCAGAGCCCACGACAGCCAGACCTTCGTTTTTTAATGTAAACTAGCTGTTCCCCGCGGTTTCACCCGCGTGGGCTACAGTTTATCGCGATAAAAAGTATCCTATGTCCTTTCCCAGGGCTCAAACTATCTCTTTACCAAATTTCATTTAAATCGGTTCAGTAGTTTAGACGCGAAAGCGTATATATAATCCGTATAATCTAAAATTATTCCCGCAATTCGGTGCCCTCTCACCGCGTTACCTGCTGTATCCATTATCCATTATCTTAATTCTAAGCTTTTTCTTCGGACCGCGCGTTTGAACCACGCAGCTAAAGGTCTTCCTGGTCCGCGACCGCACTTTACCTATTTCATTGATTCTCCCGCCCCCCTCACCTCACCGCGTTTCCCGCTGCGCTGCGGTGCGGCGCGCGGCGGGTTTATTTTCGATTAGTTTGACATTTTTTAATTTCGTAATATCTTTCGAATAGAATGTCCGATTTGAACAATTCAAAAAGTAATCTACAACTATTGGAACAATCTTGAATACGAAATGATTATTTTGATGAGGATTATAAAAGTATTGAAAACACGGTCCGATTTTAGTCGGCCTTTTTATCAACTTTTAAAATGTAAAAAAGTAGTTATAGTATGTTATCCTTAAGAGATAGACATATGCCATTGGGGACTTTTTTGTATACCTGTATAAGATACACAACTCCACAGTACATCATTTTGTTATATATAAAAGGGTTTAGGCAGCGTTTTCGTTGAAAGCTCCCAGACGGCTTATTTTTTTCCAACCTCTCCAACAAAAGTCGTTATATTTTAGCCAATGTATACAAAAACTTAACAAACTATATCTTAAAATTTTCCTCGAGAACCACTCTATCTATTGGTGAAAACAGCATGAAAATCGGTGCAGTATTTTTTGAGTTTATCGCGGACAGACAGACAGACAGACAGACAGACGCGGCGCGAAGGACTTTGTTTTATAATAAGTAGTGATAGTGATAGTGATGCTGAAAGTTGCTCTGTGCATGCACTGAAAAATAATCTGACTTTCCTTCTGAGTCTTTACCTTCCAGGACCGATTCCTTCCTTATTTTTATCTTAGTTTTCCTTCTAAATAACAATTCCTTCCCTTTGGACTCAGAAGGAAAACGGTATTTCGGAGGGTCTTTTTTCTCCGTGTGCCCGTTATGTACAGGTAAGAACATCCTGCGAATATAGAGTTTGGGTTGTGGTTACTTGGGCAGATAACAGGAAGTTCAGGTGTATAAATTAGTACCCTAAATTCGTTAAAGTATAAAGCTCAATTTTTTTATATCTTCTTCGGGATCACTTCTGAAATTCATCTGGCTGAAATTTGGTACAGGAATAGATTATAGGACGGAATAATACATAGGCTACTTTTTATTCCTGGAATAGGTTCCCATGGGTTGCGGGAACGGGATCAAAATTTCTTGATTACTTTTGGTCACGATAACCAACATCCACGCGGGCGAAGCTGCGGGCACCAGCTAGTTACTACTAAAATGATAATTTATGACATGACATATCGATCCAAAACCGCGGATAACGGATCAGCATCGATTATTATTTTCGGGCGTTAATCTACACATGTATTTTATTAATAAGGCTAAATCTGAATGCCGATGCCGAATTAACTATAATTACAGATTATTGCATCGAATTTCTTAATACATATTTCATTTTAGTAGGAGTCCTAAATCCAAAATAGTATGTTTTTAAATGACTGAAACTACCACAAAATGTGAGAAAAAAGTTACTAAATATTATATTGCTGCAACTGAACAAACAAAGTAAATATTATGTATTAAGTACCACTTTTTTATTTGTTTTCTTCGTCTATAATGTCGATTTGCAATATTCTACGATAACACCGCCCTTTGTACCACTTATTAATACCATTAAGTTTTATTGTTGTTCTAGTTTTATATTTCTCTGTATTATGGTGTACCAATAATGAGTTAATCTTTCTATCTATTATTTTTTGTTTGGCAAAAAGTTATCCTATGTTATTCTATACCTACATAACTGACTTCTGAAAATACGCTTTTCAACCCCCGACTCGGCTTGTTATAAGTTTGAGGTGTCTGTCTGTCTGTCTGTCTGTCTGGCTGTCTATCTGTCTGTCTGTGGCACCGTAGCTCGCGATCAGATTTATCCCGGAAAAGGGTTCCTGCGGGATAACGGGAAGACGCGGGTGAAACCACGGGGCGCAACTTGTATATTTATATATTTAAAAAATATGCAACGTGCCTCCTTATTTCGTTTTAAGCTACAACCATTTTTCTCCGGATCCGTAAATAACAAAGACTTGTTATTACCACAACATATTAAAAAGTACAATACCCAGAGGCCCATGAAGCAATTTTTGAAAATATTGCCTTAATTTATTTTTCGTGATCGTTTTTAACGCTTTCGTTGCTCCCAGACGTCCTGTTGCTTGCGGGGTGATGCTGTGGATAGCAGGGCCTTAACGAGTTAATTAGTGCTACATTTACTGTAGCAGCAGTTAAATTAAAATAAACAGAGTGGAGATTAAAACACCAAATAACAGGAACACTTCTCTAATCACAGCGCTCGTATATCAAAGAGCACTAATGCACCCAAACTGCTATTTTAAGCTAGCCTATTATTAGTAGGAGCTACAGGAGTTACTGACCCCCGTTATTTACTATGCTGTTGGTTAGGGTGTCCCTTAAATTTCAATGTCAATATATTTTTACGCATACCGTCTAAAAACTTTAGTATTGACCTAATATAATACAGAAATAAATATTAGCCCGATTTATAAACGATAACCCGTGCCGACTTGAGTTTTTAACTTGTCCATACAAATTGCGCGGGTGCAGCTGCGACCTGTTACTGCGAATTTCAATTGTCATTTCATACGTGTATTCTAACATTATTAGTGCGTTGTTGTTTATTGTGTGAAGATGTCTGTGAAATTACGAAGTGATAAACAAAATATTTACCTTATCGGACTGCCAAGCCACCAGATAAATGGTGCAAAATTACCATCTAATCGACAAGTTCTCACCGTTTTATTTTACAATATACGTGAAGTCAAGCAGTCATATTTATGAGTTGGTCCTTAAAAGCTGTTTTTGAAACCAAGGTAAAGCAAATTACAAGCAGCCCAGATATGCCAAATTTTCAAAAATTTAAGAGATAATGGAAAAATATTAACAACGATAATATTGAGCCACCTCTGAATTTTGTTAAAGCACATATTGCCGAGACAAAAATTACATCTTTGTTAACTTTTCATAATACTGAACTGGAAAAACCTTTTATTAGAGACGATTACCGCGAATTGGTAGAACTATGCGTTGTGTTCTTAGGAGGAGCTCTGCATCAAGCGCGATGGAGCTTTGCATCAAGCGCCATGGATGGCGAGAGCGATCTATTCTATAAAAATATGTTTGCTTCAATCGCAACTTAAAATTACTGCAAAGGACAAAAATGCTCTACAAGATGTTTGCTTATTTATCGTCACCTTGTATACTAAACCTTGGCTCGAATGCACAGTGGCAATTAAAGCACCTAACCAAGACTTATGCTTTTTGAAAGCTCTAAAAGAATATGAAAAAGTAGACGCGACAAGTTCCAAGGCATCCATAAGCAAGCTTGTTCATCATTTATGGTATTTGTGTGAAGAAACAGTCATGTTATCACTCTTTGATGAAGAAGTTGATTTCAAAACCAAGACAAAAATGATTAATAATTTAAACAGAGATGAAAGTTCAGATTCCGCCAGACGCTATATCCCATCGAAGAAAGAAATTACGAAAAATGTCTTTAGTAAGTTTAATATTTTCTTGTTTCTTTTTTCAAAGTTTCGTGGCTTAGTTTTTGCTTTTTTAAACTGTTTTTTTTTTCTTTCAGATATGACGCTGGATGATTTTGTAACTCAAAGAAGCCAATTTCTATCTCGACTGCAGATCGACGACAGTTTTCTTCGGGAGGATGTATCTTCTTGGGGTGACAATCCTACTTTTTGGAAGCTAGAAGACGAATAAGTCGTTTGAAGGTCGTAAATGACACTGCTGAAAGAGCTGTTAAATGAATGCAAGATTTTAATGGACTTATCACGGCTGAAGAAGAGCAAAAACAGTTTTTGTTACGTTGTGTTCAGGAACACAGAAAACTGTATCCAGACTGTAAAAAAACTACACTAAAGAGAAGTTACCCTAATTAATTATTATTATAATTTGTATTTAAATAAAAGTTTATGTTGATCTTATTTTATTCTTACTCGTATTTACTTTATTTGTTGCATTTTAATTAGTTTTGGATCAAACCAAAATGTCAGGCTAAAACACCATTTTTACTAAATTTTAGAGCTCGGTCGGCACGGGTTGCAATCATGCTACAAATATGAAATTTCATATTTAAGTACATTTTAGCATTTATAAAAAAAGTAGAGGGTATGCGTTTCAAAATTCAAAAAAAAATTTTTTTTTTCCATATAAGGGACACCCTACTGTTGGTATAACGTTATGCTCGTAACGTTCTTCTCAAAACGTTATTGTTATGATTAACGCTTCCGTTGCACGGAATTATTCGTTTTTGAATTGTTTGTCCTAAGGGGTCTGTTTGAGTTATTGGTGTAGGGAGGGGAAATTTCTAATGTTAGCTGAGACACAGAATGCTTTTCTTTTACTTTGAAGTTAGTGTTTGACCAAGTGACCTGATGTGAAAGGTGACGGTGACATCTGGATCGCGAACTGATTCCTATTACTATTGAACTTGCTCCAATTCAATCCATTAGTAATAATAAGGATAAAATTGTCAATGTGATCGCGCCAAAAAAATTACCTGCCGGGCGTTTCTTGCCTGTTCTTTTGCCGGCGTAACGAGGTTGAAACAGGCGTAGCTAGTTTTAAGTTTGACGTTTTAAAGTGATCACAATGTATCCTATTGAATTAAGTACTGTTGAATTGAATTGAGTCTTGATTACAAATAACAAATTGAGGATTTTTATATTTTGTCTAGATGACACGTTAGATGAAATTATTATCATCGTCTGTCTTCTTTGAAATGATTTAAAATGCTTATTTTACTTACTACCCACTCAATATATTACAATACGCTCTAAGAATGAACGAATCGAAGTTATTTCGCAATAAAACAAACATTCATGTACCTAAGTGTATAAATAAGACACTGAAAATGACCTTATTTCTACATCTATGCAATTATATAATTTTATGTTATCAATAAATATGTATTAATTAATATTCTTAATATAATAATCACTATTTTCAGACTCAGCACAGTAAAATCAGTCAAAATTGTCAGCCAAACAAAACCAACCACGATCTTGATCTTCACAAAGTTTGTCAATCCGTCAATAAATCAAGCTCTAAACACAATCACGCGTTACACGATGTCAATGTTAACAGAAATAGCAAGACCAAAAAAGCACACGTGTTAAATGGCGTATCTAACACAGTCAGTGCTATTTCAAACAATTGGCTTGGGGACAGTGTACAAAAGAACAAAACATATGGAATCGTGGGGATAAAATACGTACGAAATGGAATGTAGCTATTCTCCATCACGTCCCGGAATCTTGCATGAAGTGAAGTAGGTACATTGCTCTTGAAATTCCAGCGTTTTTGTCGTTTATGGGCAAATGTCATTATGAGTGAATTGAAAGAAAAGGGGCAAGTATTCTTCCCGCGTCTGGGTGTTGTGGATGTAGTGTCTGATACCCTAGAGCCCTATCCCCAAACCCTATATAGGGATATAGGGAATCATAGTTAGGGATGAGACTTATGTATGTTACTGTGTAAGTGTTATTTTTTTTTTGTTATTAATAATAATCATGCCCGCACAATCACATACATAGGCTCTGACCCCTAACTAGGTTTCCCTATATCTAGGGTATCAGAAACTACATCACAACACCCAGACACAGAACAAATATTTGTGCTTTTTTTTCAATGCACAAATATTTGTCCTGTAGCGGGAATCGAACCCGCGACCTCACGCTTCACAGTCGGCTATCCGCCCATTGCGCCATATCGGTCGTAAAAATTCTAAAAATTAATTCTAATTACATTACTAAAGAGCGTAGGTATGTTATTAACTTTATGTCAAAGATTTGTAAAAAAGGTTTGCCTTAATTATTTTTTTACTTAAGTAGTGGTCAACAAGACATCTGAAAAAAGTGAACAACAACAAAGAAAACTTTGTTCTATCAACCAAGTGTTATCACGAAAAATCAAAATTACAAAATTTTATGTCAGACCATAATACATTTTTTATTCCTATGTTCTGGCACACAACAGAAAAAACATTTCAAATGCCGTTCCAATTTCAAAAACTAATTAAGATAACGACAGTAACTCTCTCAACACGTCCAAAGATAATTCCAACAGCTTTTTATGGGACTTTAATCAAAGGCACATGGGAACCGATACCGTAACATATGGCGGGAACCGAAGAGTATTGTCGGTTTGTGACGAGAGTTAGACGAAAGATTAATGTTTTACGAGAATAGACCGCTTCCTGACTGCTTCTACATATAGCTCTTGTTAAACCTTCTTCGTTGGAAATCTATATCTGTACTCCATACTTAATATTATAAGAAGGTTTTGTTTACGTAAAAACCAGGAAGGACAAGTAGAAGGGAAGAGGGGAGAGGTAGACCGAGAAGGACATACATTACCAAGTCAAAGAAAGGATTGACGTCATGTCATATGAAGAGGTCAAAAAGATGTATCAGTGAGGACCGAACAAGATGGAAAAGCTGTACTGACAAGAGCTCTGCTTTAATGAAGCAGAATACAAAATAAATTGTTTTTTACTTTAGTTTGTTTGGATGTCGCGGGATAATCTCCTAAACTGATAATCCTATTCCGAAAATTATTTTACTAATGGGAAGCTGCATTATCGCTGAGTGTGATAGGTTATGTTTTATTTTTATAACATAGAGTTTTCACTTTCAGTAAGAAACCACGCTATTTGTAAAAGTATTCGTAGAAAAATGAGACAACTGGTTGTTTTATCAGCTTACGCTGTCTAAACGGTTTGATTAGAGTTGATATATTGTATGGAAGAAATGTAGGCGTCTTGTAGATCTACAAAAAAGTCTGCAAGTTTAAATTTCTAGCTTTTAAAAACTTCCGTCGTCAATATCTTTGCCTCTACCGCGCGAAACCGGGCCGGGACGTTCGTAATGGCTAAAGATTAATTATTATATATATTTAACTGAGTTTATTTTCTAGTTGTTTTTGTAGATGTTCCAGGTCGTTGCTAAACAAAACTTTATTCAAACGACTTTTATTTTATTTTTATATTGTTGAGAATATTTGAATTCCTACCTACCTACCTATTTGAAGTTGGCATTAATGTTGCCAGTTCCCTGCTTTTCTAGGATAGTTCCTAGTTTGTGTGGTAATTTTAGAGTGTTGACAATCTAGTGCGTTTATTTTCTTCTTGTGCTAATGTATTAAAATTTTACCCTGGAATTTTGCCCAATGGCCTATTTACACTTCTCTGCATGAATTTCCGTATCTAGATGTCATATTTACCACTAGCTATTCCCCGCAGTTTTGCCCGAGATTTTTATCACCGTAAGGCAAAGCCTATGACACTTCGAGATAGTGTTGCTATCTAACAATAACAGAATTTTCAAAATAGGTGCAGTAGTTCCGGAGTTTACCTCCTTCATCCAAACTCATAAACGTTAACTCTTAATAATTATGAATAAGGTAGATATCGTAATGTATCATCATCATCATCATCATCAGCCGGAAGAAGTCCACTGCTGAACATAGGCCTCCCTTGAACGCACCATGAACGGCTATTTGCCATTTGCATCCATCGGCTCCCAGCGACTCTTACAATGTCGTCGGTCCACCTAGTGGGACGTCTCCCTACAGAACGTCTTCCGGTTCGTGGTCGCCACTCGAGAACCTTTCTTCCCCATGGGTTATCGTATTATGTAAATGAATAGAAATGAAGGTCATATTTTCAAAATTGCATACATTGCAGTGTAAAGTACCCTATACCTAGAAACTTTCCAATATTATTAACATCTTATCAAATTCCGTCTAGACACTCCCGATGTAACAAAGTCCTTACATTATCGAGATGCAGTTATAAATGATCGCCAAACGCGTATTCCTCGTCATATGTCAGCGCTAAATACGTCATAAGAGGACTGTATAATTAGCATCTGATGTCATAGATAAGAGGGGCAGTGTTATCAGTAAGTAATATATATGCGGCGCGCTCCAACTGACAGTGATGCACTCGTTTCCGGTGTTGTAATCTGTCTGTCCTACCCACAATGTTGAAAGAGAAATGGACATGAATAATAAGAGATTTCATAAGAATCTAGCTGTTACCAGCGGTCTGAATAACTTGAAAATGTTTTAAGCCGAAAATGCTACTACTGTGTAAATGACTTCCTCAATGACGACTCCACAAAATGACTAGAATGGATCGGTCCGCTCCTACATTGCTATGTATAGCAATGTATGGACCCGAATAGGGTATACCCAATATGACCCGAATTGTAGGGTATTATACCCTATTCGGGTCCATGTGTTCGCTAATTTTAATCACTAAGGCCCACTTGTACCACCGATTTAAATCTCAATTCAACGAAATGCACTTGACAAATCGTATGGAAAATTTAGTAAATCCAGATTTAAACAAGGTTTAACGTGCTGTGCAAGCCAGCCTAAGATCTCATAATATATACTAACATGAATGCAATAAACAATTGAATATTGAGTATTGAGCGGATTCAACCGCGTGGACAATATCAACGTCAGCCGGAAGAAGTCCACTGCTGAACATAGGCCCCTCTTTGAACGCCACCATGAACGGTTATTAGCCATTTGAATCCATCGGGTCCCTGCGATTCTTAAAATATCGTCGGTCCTATTAGGGGGCCTACCTTCAGAACGTCTTTCGGTTCGTGGTCGCCACTCGAGAACCTTTCTTCCCCATCGGTTATCGGTTCGTGGACATGGATATAATAATATATCGTGATAAAAATAATGCCTAGTGTCCTTTCCTGGGGTCCAAAGTACATATCTCCATACGAAAGTAATCTAGATAGATTCAGAGGTTTAGGCGTATATTTTTTTTCTGTTAAATAATATGGTGAAGAATTAATTCCATTACGAAATCAATATTTAAACAAATGCCACTATTATCAGAGCATTTGCGTCATAGATATAAAATTAATGAGTTTATTATAAGAAAAAACCTTACGTCTGCGACTTGATTGATGGACTATTTTGGAATGGCCGTTCTGTGTCAATGAATTCTGTGATTCTATGATAAACACACCTTTCGCTTTCTCTACGGTGTTGGTGGTTGCTATTATGTAAGTGATGTAATTTCTTGATTTATAGGCTCAAATAATAACAGTTATTGAATGGTAGGACAGTTTTTATGATCGTTTTTATGATTCCCTACCCAAAGGGTAAAACGGGACTTTATTACTAAGACTCCGCTGTCCGTCCGACCGTCCGTTATCATCAGGTATCTCATGAACCGTGATAGTTATGACTGCTGAAATCTTCACAGATGATGTCACGTAAAGATATTTGACATCTTATATCTCACTAGTTGCACCCCGCGGTTTCACCCGCGTCACCCGTTATCCCGCAGGAACCTTTCTGCGGAAAAAAAGCCTATGTGTTAATCCAGGGTATAAGCTATCTCAATTCCAAATTTTATCAAAATCGGTTTAGTAGTTACGGCGATACGTGGTAACAAACATTCACACACATACACAAACTTTCATCATCATCATCATCATCAGCCCGTATCAGTCCACTGCTGGACATAGGCCTCTCCCAAGGTACGCCACTGAGCCCGGTCTTCGGCTCTTCTCATCCAACTACTGCCAGCCACTCGGTGCAAATCGTCGCTCCACCTTGTCGCAGGGCGTCCTACGCTACGTTTGCCAAGTCGCGGTCTCCACTCAAGAACACGTCTACCCCATCGGTTGTCGGTTCTGCGGCTTATATGACCAGCCCACTGCCACTTCAGCTTGCTAATTCTGTGGGCTATGTCGGTGACTTTAGTTCTCTGACGGATCACCTCATTTCTGATTCGATCCCTCAGAGAAACCCCAAGCATAGCCCTTTCCATAGCTCGCTGAGCAACTTTAAATCGGTGGACTAGTCGTGCCGTGAGTGTCCATGACTCAGCTCCGTATGTCATAACAGGTAGGACGCACTGGTTGAAGACCTTCGTCTTCAGACATTGTGGTATTTGCGACGAGAAGACTCGACGAAGTTTTCGAAATGCTGCCCAGCCCAGCTGTATTCTTCTGTTGGCTTCTTTCTCGAAGTTGTTCTTACACAAACTTTAGCATTTATAAATAATATTAGTAGTATTCGTAGGATAGGCATTGCCGCACAGTATTTTGAACTGTTGACGTTCAAAATTCTGGATGACACTGAACTCTAACAGGCAAGCATGACGCGTGTATACTTGCTCGTATATAAATAAACGCGCAACGGTAACATGAGATCAAAGATAACAGGACAGTCACATTTCATATCTGTTATTCAGTTCCATCAACTAGTTACAGCAAGCTCATACACTTTAATGGATTAGTTAAACGAAGATTAACCGTTAATTAAACCCACGATACGCGGAGCTAACTAGCAGTTAATGTGCGGTTAGGGGCAGGAACATGCACTGCTATTCAGGTATCACGTTACAAGTTATAACGTCAAAATAATTAGGGCTGTTATTGTAACGTAACGAATCCTGTTATTACCGATATCACAAAACTGTTATTAATACTACTACGTCGGTAGTACATATACTAACTGGTAAAAAATATAAGTAGAGTAAAAAATAAAACAACATTAATTGGTATGTCCAATAGTCCGTTAAAGTTTTAGACCAAATCACGTAATGTTAAGTGACGATGTGGTATTGTTGCCGATCGATAGACGACTATCGATGATTAATCGATAGCCAGATCGATAGAATGGTCGATAGAATGGTAACACTATCGATAAAATCGAAACGAGGCAATACTATCGAGCTAGAGTATATATACTATCGATAGATCGATAGTATTGTTGCTTGTGAATAAAAAACTGTCCATAGTATCGATACTATCGATTATCTTAGACTATCGATAGGTTACCAATTTACAACAGTATTGTTTAATATTGCAAATTGGCGGACTATGGATAGTCTAAAATAATCGATATTATCGACAGTTTGGTCGATGGTCTACGCCTAGACTAGGATCTGGGTCTCAAGAGAGGCTGCCAAGTGCTTGGTCACAGATTTTTAACTTGAAAATTGTGGTTAGCCAGGCGAGCACTATAAAATACCCAACCTACCTACACTTTAGTCAATATACATCTAACATGAGTCATCCCATAATCATACATGTCATGTCCTGTAAATTACTGATTTGAACTGACCAACAGGTATAACATCAATCATTAATCATCAGTCATCGTAATTATCATTCATCAGCATCAGCACACAAGAATATCATAAATTTAAACGTCATTAGTAAACATAATGAATTTATTCAAGAACACAAATCTTCCAAATGTTTTGGTGACATTAATACATAATCTAGAATTTACAAGTAGTATTTGATTTAAGCATGCCATTAATTTAAATAAATTTGTAAAATAAAGTTTGTTTGTTTTTACCTTTTTTAATATTGTCGTAACTCCATGCCGGCCAAAGGTTTCCTTCCGTACGTCAAAGGTAAGGGATTTCTATTCATTTTTGTTCAATTATTAACCAAGAGAAATCTATTCTATAGATAACAAAAATATTATAAAATGAAATCAAAATAATATATTAAAAAAATATAATTGTCGTTATAGGCATAACGTTATCTTCAGCGCTATTATTTAGGCATCTATTTTAGTAAATATTTCCAATCCTGTTTTTGTAGTTGAATTTGTAGCAAATAAACTTTAGATAAATAGTTCTACCTACTTAATGAACCAGGGTTTGTAAAGTTTGATACAAGTTATCACTCTGCAGGTTTGTCCCATTGGTCTTTGTAGACAGAAGTCAATACCAATCTTTAATAACTACGACAATATCATACCTCAATCCTAAAACACCGTTATCATAATGAACTGGAACTATTTAGCGCCATAGTTCTAAATTCCTCTCCTTACCAAAGTCACGATCTGTGTCCGTTAATGATTTTAGGGATCCGTACATTCGATAAAAAAACGGAACCCTTATTTGATCACTCTTATGTCTGACTGCCTGTTCGTCTATTAGGTACAGCTTATTTTCTTACTGAACGAAAAAAGTTTAAATTCGAAACATGTATTAGAGTTGGACGACCCTATCACGGACGGACATAATATAATGTGTTAAACGGAGTTTAGTACCGGGGGTAAAGAAAGAATTTCTATTTTTAAATTCATTTGCATCATGTGACATATCAAATGAAAGCGGTATTCAAGTATTTTTTCATTATGTACGCATAGTTTTAAAGATTTTAAAACGAAAATTGAGCATCGTTTCCTTATCTAAATAGAGTTTAAAAAAATATATAGTTTAAAAAACTAAAAAAAAACACTTTAAAACGCACTCAAAAATATAAAATAATGAAATTGACTTGTATTAGTTACGATATAATGGTTAATTCAAAAAGTATGGAGCGCTTTTTGGTTGTGTGTACTTTTATTTACCTAGTAAAAGAAGCGCTCCACACTTTTTGAATTAACCATTATATCGTAACTAATACAAGTCAATTTCATTATTTTATATTTTTGAGTGCGTTTTAAAGTGTTTTTTTTTAGTTTTTTAAACTATATATTTTTATTTTTTACTTTTTAGTCTTTTGTTACCAAGTCCAATCTATCGGACTCATCAAAAGGAATCATATGAGCCCAAACTCGAGGGGTTTACTAGTAGCCACTGCAGAGATCTCCTACCCACCTTCTGGCTGCATCATCAGACCCTCGTCACCAAGTTCAATCTATTGGACTCATCAAGACGAATCATATGAGCCCAAACACGAAGGGTTTACTAGTAGCCACTGCAGAGTTCCTCTACCCACCTTCCGGTTGCATCATCAGACCCTCGTCACCAAGTTCAATATATTGGACTCATCAAGACGATTCATATGAGCCCAAACACGAGGGGTTTACTAGTAGCCACTGCAGAGATGCCCTACCCACCTTCCGGTTGCATCATCAGACCCTCGTCACCAAGTCCAATCTATTGTACTCATCAAGACGATTCATATGAGCCCAAACACGAGGGGTTTACTAGTAGCCACTGCAGAGATCCTCTACCCACCTTCCGGTTGCATCATCAGACCCTCGTCACCAAGTCCAATCTATTGTACTCATCAAGACGATTCATATGAGCCCAAACACGAGGGGTTTACTAGTAGCCAGCGAAGAGATGCCCTACCCACCTTCCGATTGCATCATCAGATCAGGTCGATGATACCAAATTATTGCATTGTCACCGAGATTACATACACATACAAAGTTTCAAGTCGATACGACAATTAGAAGTGGGTGAAAATTGACTTCTAAGATTTGATTACATTGTTAGTTAGTTAGTTAGTTAGTTAGTTAGTTAGTTAGTTAGTTAGTTAGTTAGTTAGTTAGTTAGTTACAAGTCAAGCTAATAAAAGTGTTTTAAAAAAGAAGTATAAATAACCTCACTTACAAAAAAATTTAACAAAAATCTGAAGTAGCAAAACGGAATAGTACGGAACCTTCTCCATGCGAGGTCTTGTAGCACTTGATGGTTTTTTGTACATCACTACTCAGCTACTCACTTCGCTACTCATGGTAGGTTGATAAAGGGAGCATGGAGGTTTTAACGGGATGTTTAGCGAAGAGGTTTTACTGCACGTTTTTTAGATTTACCCACTATTTTCGTTTTCTGTCAAACATTAAGTTTGACCAATCATAGAAGGATAAAATGACTTATGAAAATAGTTTTTTCGATCAGCCAATGAAAAGAGCGAAATGTATTTATGCATGCATGTATATGCGCACTAATTCTGTGCAAAACACTATCGTTTTCATTAGAATTAGGTTTTGAAAAAAAATACACAAGTAATTCCCGTTTCAAAATCTACATAATTCTAATGTTATGATGATCATGGTAGTTGAAAACAGTATACCATCATTTTCATTATTTATATATGTTTTTTTTATATATTACAGGTATTTTTTGGAGTAATTAGTTTTTTTTGTCAAGATCTTTATTTAATAGAAACTGGTAACACATAACAGCGAAGGAGTCGAACGACCTGCCAGCGACATTGTTTTCCAATAAGTAGGTACAATTTAGGAGTATTCAAGTCAAGAGTGAATAGGGTATCTTCTAGGCAAGCATGCTCCATCATCGCCAACGTCTTCACTTACCATCGGGTGAGACTGTGGTCAAATGCTTGCCTATTGTGAATTAAAAAAAAACGGACATTTTACCGAATGTGCGACAATAGGTAAAGCATCTACAGAAGACTGGGTAGCCTAGATTCAAGACGTTTAAGAGCAAACCACAGAAATATGGGACGAGAATTTACGACGTCTTTCCTAATGGTGGAACCATAAACGAGTGCGCAGTGAAGTGTGTGGTAAACCACAAATATGGCGGAGGCGCAGGAATGGGGAAACGAGTGGATGAACGACTAAAAATATGGCCAAGTGCGAGTTAGACTTGCGCTTCGAGGGTTCCGAAAAACGCCTATCGAAGACCTTTTCCGCTCTGAAACAGTTATAGCCCCCAAACGCCAATAAGAAATTTGTGATAGTAAATTAACATTTTTTTTGTTATAAATACTACATAATATTTACGGTTATCAGATTTTTTCCTCTACATGTACTGTTAGGACCTTGCTCCATGACTCTAGTTCAACGGGAAGTATCCTATAGGTTATGATTCCATTGTGAAATATTTTAATCGCGTTAACTTACATGTTTGACTCCTTCACAGCTGAGAGATACCGTAGAGCCAATTCTTGGATATACATTTCAATTTGATACCTCAACGCGCTCTTGAGAAAAAAGGGTCTTGACAGACAATAGAGTGATCATATAAAGGTTCCGTTTTTCCTTATGTGGTACGGAACCCTAAAAGTATTTTGAATTGAATGTAGTCATAACAATGTCTTTTAGTCATAATGACAAAGAAGAGATGTTTTGAGAAATAGTTTTAAATAATGTAATAGGTTTTGTAATGACTGTACTGTCATTATGAGAAGTACCTACAAATTGAATGTGTCTTTTTAGTTACGAAGGCTTACGTAAGTAACGTAAACGTAAGTTGTTTGAAGAAACCAACGGAAAAATAATTTTCAGGATCATCATCATCATCAACCTGTATCAGTCCACTGCTGGACATAGGCCTCTCCCAAGGTACGCCACTGAGCCCGGTCTTCGGCTCTTCTCATCCAACTACTGCCAGCCACTCGGCGCAAGTCGTCGCTCCACCTTGTCGCAGGACGTCCTACACTACGTTTGCCAAGTCGCGGTCTCCACTCAATTTCAGGAATATCAATTCAATTTCAATTTTCTTTTCTTCAATTTTCAGGATATTAAATGTAAAAAATAAATTGGTTAGGTTAAATTAGTATGCTATGTTGGTCATTGCTGGGCCTGGAAATAACTGACAGGTTGACATTAAAAAAACAATCTAAGTATATCAATGCTATTCCGACTGAAATGATATTTAAAACCACAATTGCCTTTTTTGGCGGCAATCGAATTGTCAACGTGAAAATTTTGTATTTTATTTCCAAAACTTGTGTTTCTTCGAGTGATAATGTGTAATAACAGTAGGCCCATTCTACAGATTCTCTGTCGAGATAATTATTTACCTTGTATTTTTATGTAAATATTTTTTGTATCCTTCAATAGATTTCAATTAAAACTTCTAATCTAAAGTTCTCAAGCTCAAGTGAGAATATTAGGATGCAATCAATACCTGAGTATTTTATACTGATCCTTCAATCTATAGGTGTAACGATTATTTCGACTTCTTAATTTAGTTATTCATTACCTAGTTTATTTTTCTAAGTTAAAACTATATATTTAGTATTCCACCTTCAAATAACAACGTTTCCCGTAATAATCCACTTCATCGTATGTGTCACTATTATAACTGTGCTATTAATACAGATACTGAACTCGACATTTTTCACCAACACTTTTATAATTTCAAAAACACACTATTCAAAATTGATTTGTAAATTTTCTATAGTTAGACGTTCTTATTCATTATGTAACATAATTCTGATAATGCTGTGTACAATGTTTTTGGTTAACAAATTCACCGTGTTTGTTTGCTACTTATTGTTTTCATAAGTTTTTTATCTTATTGTGTAAGCTATAGTTTGTTAACTGCTGTTGTACCTATCTTATAAAAATAAAAATAAATAAAATAAAATATTTTTTTGAAGTTGCTTTTTGTTTAAAATTTTCAATTTTATCCATACCAATTTTATCTTTACTATCATAATAAATCTCACTTTATCTTTTATCTCAACTCGGTATGTAAATACGAAGACTAAATAAATTTGCCTTGAGACGAGAGAATATTCGCAAGATGATTACGATAACGTCTACGAAGCAAGCCTGCTTAAAACGGAGAAAATGTTTGACGTGACGTGTGATAAACTCTGATAATAATCCAATTAATTTTCTATATGTTAATTAGCTTTATAAGAATGGCAATACTTAGCGCCACCTTGTTTTTAATCTCTTTGAATTTGAAGTTTTTTTTCATATCTTTGATGGTAGGTGTGTGGTAGGTGTATAACACTATATTGACATCCTACTACTAATAATATAATTTAAAATTAAATTCTTTGAGGTCTTTCATTTTTAGTTGATTACTTATGTCATTAATATTAACCTCTATTTTATTCACATCAATAGTTCCTTTATCTTTTCAGTTATTTTTCAAAACTTTCTGTACAAAAACCGTTGTATTTAAATTTATAAGCATATCTATATACCAATGTTTACCTTCCCGCGTTCCGAATAACAGCCAGCTCCTTACAAAGAGGTACTCCGAAAGAATATTTACAACTTTCAGTCCAGTGAAAGTATCTTCGGTGTCTCTTCTCCTTTACAGTTCGATGCACTCAAAAAACACTTGAACACAACACTCAAAACTTGCGCCACTTAACTTTATGACATCACCGGAACTTGAGCGTATTTATCGATTACGAAATTGTCGTTTCTTTACGTCGGGAAGTCACGAGACGCGTGTGCGCATGGTGTGCGCGCGGGAGACTGAGAACCACTGAGAAGCAAGCCGCAATGGCAGGAGGGGCGAGCGACGCGGGCGCACGACTTGGTGCGCTCTTTAGGAATGCAATCCTCCTCGCTCTCACGAGCACACCGTACTAGCGTACGCGGTATTGAAGCTTACGACAGTTCTCAACATTGTATAAAAACGATTGTTTTCAGTTTCTCTCATAACATCTCGCTCATGGAAGTCTGAGATCACGCGTTTTATATCTAAGACTGTTTAGGCGCTCAGAATCTACCTACCTACTACTACCTCCAGTCATACCGGTTTAGATATGGAAATTTTTGAGGCTCATTCATTTGATTCACCAAAATTTTTGTCAACATGCTCAAAGACATCTAAATTTGTACCAGTCACAAAGACAATAGGTACTAGGAATATGCAGGTTAGTCAAAGTGCACTGTGTAAACTCATGGCCATAATAGGATAGCTGGGAGTCAATGTGTTTGTAATACCACCGCTTGTAAGTGTCTACGTTGTCTGTGATGTATACAGCGCCGCAAGCGCATGTTTTCTCCTCAACCCGCTTTACCTTCCTATGAATGGTGCATGCTGTTCCCAATAAACTTAACCATTTCTTACCCTTCTTGCCATTTTTGCCGCTAGATCCTTGCCCTCAACTTTTATTACTTATCGCCTTCACAAACGCCTAAATATTACATCAGCGCAGCTGCTAAAGATGACGATGAAACAAGTTTAGCGAAGAGTCACGTTTCTGATACCGTTATAATAGTTTTAGATGAGGCAGAACGTTTTAAAAAGCTTGTTAGAACAGTTGCAGTAAAAACTAAGAATGGCATTAAAATGCTAAACGTTGTAAATAACAAATTCTGGAATGTTATTAACCTTGTTGCTTGCGTTCGTGACAAAGACACGTTAAGAATAAATTTTGTAGTTAATAAAGATGATAAAGATTTTAAATTGTCTTGTTCATTTAAATATAACTTAAATGTCTTGAATCTAGTTGGAACGGAAATGGCTGATGATGATGATGATGAATGATGTATTCAGCATAAGGTAACAAAGTTACGTAAGTAAGTAGGTAAATAAAACATAGTAGATACTAAAGTTAAAATAAACTTTTGAAACATTCATACAGTTAACAAACATAACCTTTAAACTTGCAATGACAAATGAACGTTCTAACTACTAATGAGGGTAATGATTTAGAAGATTTATTGAAGTAAGCTGAAATGACACATTGAGTTCAAGAAAAAATAAAGAAGAGACAACTAACATAAAAGGGATGAGGTCTTAGTCCCAATGTTAGCTGCACAAGATCATCAAATCAATCAAATGGGAACTATAAACTTGCCACATCTATGTGATTGGCAAAAAATCACAACTCAATAATTTACTGGATTAAACACAAGTAGATCCTAACAATGATCTTGTAGCACGAGTCCACTTGTGGCCAGAATGCTGAACTATATTTTAAATTATAGTTTTCCTAATTACTAATTCAATAATTGACTAGGCAAAGGCGATGTTAGCCATTGTGAATTTCAAACAAGAGATAACAAGACTGCAGTTTACAGTCAGTTGTATAGTTATAACGATATACAGTTATAACGCAAGGATAGATATATATCCAGAGCCGGATTTAACCTTAGCGCCGCCCTCTAACTAAAATTTTGCATGCAATAGATAAAGTTTTATTGACTAATCTGCAATGTTTTAATTTTTTTGAGAGAATTTTTCTTTTCTCTCCTTCCGAATATTGCTGAAATTCGCCGAAGAACCAAGATCACCGATATATCTCTCAGAGTTTGCAAGTTGAAGTAGCAATGTTCAGGCCACATCGCTCGATGAACCGTTAACCAATGGGGAAGGAAGGTTCTCGAGTGGCGACCACTAACTGGAAGACGCTCTGTAGGTACTAGGTGGACCGACGACATTGTAAGAGCCGATAGATGCAAAAAAGTGTTTTAAAAAGGGGCCTATGTTCATCAGTGGACTTCTTCCGGCCGATGATAATAATGATGAATTTTGCCACCCCTGAAAATTTGCCGCCCTGGGCAGTAGCCCCGAGTGCCCCTAGTGTGAATCCAGCACTGGACACACCACCAAGAGAGATGCTATCTCGAACATGTGCACAAATAGAACAAAAACAGAGGATGTTGCACATGGAGAAACGCTTCGGAGAACGGACCCGAACAAATGGCCGTAAAACCTTTGCTGATGTGAAAAGGATGGGGAGTAAAAAATGTTGAAAACGTGCTTTTGCGTCAATTATGGTTGATTCGTTGCGCCCCGCGGTTTCACCCGCGTCTTCCAGTTATCCCGCAGGGACCTTTTTCTGGGATAAAAAGTAGCCTATACTTTTATCTTGGATATAAGCTATCTTCATTGCAAATTTCATTCAGATCCGTTCAGCGTGAAAGAGTAACAAACATCCATCCATCCACAAACCTTGACGTTTATAATAATTATTATTATTTATTGCATAAAAAATACGCTATGGTCATTGGTGATGTAAGTTAAAAAAAACGATTAAAATACGAGAAAAACAATTAAAACCACTACATCACTTGTTCATCTTGACCTTAAATCTTACTTAAAAAAAATAAAAGTAAATATTTACTCACATAACTTATGTCTCAAAAAACCACAATTTCATTATATAGAGAAATCCATAATACTTCGATTTCAATGGTAGCTTAGAGCGTCAGAATTATTTAACTGCTAATTAGAGGAAAAGATACCTAAAAAAACAACTTTACCAGTGACTTATGTCTTTATTCTATTAGTAGATTTATTTCACTTACTTTCATATTTTACTTTGCCTGTGTGTGTTTTAGCGTTAAATTCATTCAAAAGTAAATAATGAAGGTAATTTTGCGTAAGTAATGGTGTCAAGGTGCGTATCATGCGTGTCTTGTTACGCAGTATGTTTCTATATATATATATTTTAGTTCATAATTCTAAACAGATTTTTATGAATTACTTATTTTGCGACGAAGAAATATTGTAAACACTAACTTTGGTGTCAATTTTAACAGCGTAAATAGGTAAATAGATTTGTTATGCTCTGAGTTCTAATTGAGATGCTGTCAGTTGAAGCGGCGGCAAAAGAAAAAAATTAAGTAAACCTAGTTGGTGCTTTTTTGTGTGCTACTTATTAATCTACTATCTATATATTTATTCAGCTCGCATTAATCCACTGTGTTGGTAAATAAATAGCAAGGCATAAAAAATCAGAGTCATATATATATTGAAATATCGGGTTTTTTCGAGAATTTTTGCAAAGAGTAAGTGACATCTTCGCCAGATAAGTACACGCATGCCACTCACCAGATTTTTGGGTACCTACGAAATTAAATAAACCACACAAAAAGACAAAATCATGAAAAACCGGGTACCATTATTTAGCACCAAAAACCGGATTTTAAATTAGTCAGCTATCCGTAGTTTTCGGGCTTTGACCGATCTACATGCCCTAGTATTAGAAATATCCCTACGTAAGCGAAGTAGGTACTAATATATAAGTACTATAAAGTACAGTCAGCGACAAAAGTAGCTGATCGTTCTCGATTTTCCAAATGTGTTGCAAATCAGTAATTATTAGTGTTTTTTACATTTTACATGGTATCATTTTGATCACAACATAACACACCTGATTTTAGGTGATTATGAGGTCAAAAATTGGTGTATAAGATGATGAGGATGATAAATAAAAGTGTGATTGTTCAGCGACTTTTGTCGTTGACTGTACCTATATCTATTCTATGATGTAAGACATTTTAGTCCTGTGCAAGTCTTCATCCGACAGGCGTAGCTAGTTTTAAGTTGCCGTTTTAAAGTGATCATAATGGATCCTATTGAATAACATTTTTTTGAATTTGAATTGAATTTGACCATCGGGGACACGGCCTGCCGAGTCACGCATCTGTTGGCCACCTCCCTGTCAAGTACCGAAGTGTTGAGAATAAAAAGGTATCAAATAGAACTCGTTCCGGCTGTCTCGCTACAATGTAAGCATTCATTCTGACACCATAAAGGAGCCATATCCCATTTCCTCTCGACCTTCAACCATCATGTGTACTTTTAATTGCCCGTTAGTCGGTACTGTCAGATTGTGTATGCTGATTGTGAAATGTTTCCTATTGTATGTTTTTTGGAACATGTGAGTATTTATATATTATATATATATAGGTACTGACGTGTTCTTGAGTGGAGACCGCGACTTGGCAAACGTAGTGTAGGACGTCCTGCGACAAGGTGGAGCGACGACTTGCGCCGAGTGGCTGGCAGTGGTTGGATGAGAAAAGCCGAAGACCAGGCTCAGTGGCGTATCATGGGAGAGGCCTATGTCCAGCAGTGGACTGATACAGGCTGATGATGATGATGATGATAGGTACTATGTCTTCCCTGCGGTCTCACCCGCGAGGACTACAGATTATTGCAATAAAATATATCCTATGTCATTCCTCAAGATTTAAACTACCTTCATACCGAATTTCATCAAAATTGGTTCAATAGTTCCGTAAGAAACAAACTATCAAAGCTTTCTCTTTTCTAAGTACTATGTAAATATTAGTGGAAAACAAGTTTATTTGAATTTCAATGCAAAAAAGAACCGTCTCGATGGATTAGGACAAAAATATCAAGGGTCTGGTGGTGCAACCGGCTTGTTCACTTGTGACGTCATTAAATCATGTTCACATCAGGAATGCTGAACCGATTTTCACTACACTGAGTCTGTCAACAAAATTTCGTTTGGTTTCCATCAGAAAGGATTTTTTTTGTGAGAGAGTGTGTAGGTATGTATCTTTGAGACTCTTCAAGCTGAAACGGCTCAACCGATTTGAGTGAAATTTGGAATGGAGTTAGCTTATACTCTAAATTAACACATAAAAAGTTTCCTGCGAAATAACGGGACAATCACGGAGCGAAGCGATTTTTATATACTTACTTTCAGAACTGATTCAGTAATCATTTCTTTTTCGACGGCTAATAGATGAAGTTACGCCTAGTTTAGAAAAAAAACATCTGCCTTTCAATACAAACAAGTATTTATTATGAAATCACTATCGCCCACATTTGGCCAAGCATAATTTAATTGAAACAAAACAACACGAAACTGAATATGTCTGACTCATGCGATATTGAAAGTGGTGTCGAGTTACAACATGCCCCTCGCTTTATTTGCACAGGTTTTGTCAATCGAACGTAAAAAAAAAACAGCCAAGTGCGAGTCGGACTCGCGCACGAAGTGTTCCGTATCATTAGCTATAAAAACGGCAAAAAAAAAAAACACGTACGTGTGAGCCCCCTTTAAATATTCATTCTGTTTTTTTAGTATTTTTTGTTATAGCAGCAACAGAAATTCATCATCTGTGAACATTGTAACTGTCTAACTATCACGGTTCATGAGATACAGCCTGGTGACATACGGATAAACGACGGACGGACAGCGGTCTTACTTATAGGGTCCCGTTTTACCCTTTGGGTAAGGAACCCTAAAAACGAACTTGATACTCGCTGAGCACATTCGCCAGTTTAGTGGGCATGTACTCGAGTGTTCGTAAGTAAATACAAATGGAAGGATATCCAAATATGTCAGCAAACGTGGTTTGAAAGCCAAACCATTTATTTTAACGAAAAACCCAAAAGTATGTAAATATTTGGAAACTAATTCAAAAGCTTCTTAATTCCTGTTTTATTTATATATATTTTAAAAGACTGACATTTTATTTTAAAGTATCCATATTACAATTGAATTTTAGGTCATATTTTGTTCTATTTCCTTTTTGTTAGTCGTTATCAGAAATAATTCAAAATGTTTGCTTACAAAATGTTTTAGAATAACACAAAACCCTTTGCAACAAAACACGCAATAAATTCCCCAGTTTGTGTCCTATAACTATCAATTAACTGCCAAGGGTTAACCGACAGTTAGCCGTCAATTTGTCCTGCTGCGGGCCCTTAACTGCTGATTATTCAATTGTAGATGTGAATGCCCTCCGAGTTAATTCTTGTGAGCCCTTCGGTTGATGAGCGATGGGACGAAGATAAAAACTTAAGTAACAGAAATGGCGCAACGATCTAAATGGATTCTTGGCCTCGGATAATAAAAGACGCCACTTCGGACTGTCCTGCGTCACCTCCTGCCAGTCCTCCACCTCGATTTGCGACTTTCGTCTTCGTCACTTGATTATTATTATTTTCCTATGTGGTTTTATTCTCGGGTTTTTGTCCGGACGTTTGTTAGGCATTAGCGGAGCCGTAGCCAACGCTAAGAGGCCAGTTTAAATTAAATAAGACAAAAAAACGATGATGCAGGTAAAGGAGTACGTTTTGTCTATCCCACGGGAACCATGCATGGGATAAAAAATGTTGCCTTCAGGCGCCTAAACTACCTCTATGCAAAAAAATCACGTTGATCGGTTGTTTAGTTACGCCATGAAAGAAAGACAAACTAACCAACAATCACATTTTCACATTAATTTATAAAAGTGTGAGGATTGACCTTCTAGTTCGCACCATCTTTGTTACCACGCTTCGCTATAATCCTGCCAAATCAAATTAAGGCCAAGAATATCAATAACTCCATTTCATAATACGTTCACCATTCACCAAACATCAAGAACTTTCCTTTGACCCAAAAAAATGCGGACGCTCTCAATTACCCCCATGCGTTTCTGATTTACCTTATTGATGGCTGTGACACAACAGCGTTAGTTATGTAATATGACCACTAGGTACCTAAAGTTAGGGCTGCCATCCGTCTGAGTATTACCGGATTTGTCCTACTGTGGGAGATGGGATCTGAGGGTATCCTAGTATAGAGTTATTTGAGGTTTAAATCCCGATTATCCAAATGTCTGGTTCCCAGATAATTTTTAAAGAGTTTTTGTAGACATATGGGGATCTGAGGGATCAAACCGTCAAATCATTGAAAAACAAAAGAGCGATTTAGTAAAAAAATTGTGAACTAAAATAGCTGATCCCTAAGTCCAGATTGTGTTAGCTTCTCTTTTCTAGATAGAAATGTGAAAAAAACCTACTGTTTTACCATTTTCCTCGGAGTGACACTTTTGTAAGTCGGCAGCCCTAAACACACCTTTAATGTATGTTTCAGCGTATCTCCAGATTTTTCTTTATTTACGAGTTCAGTAGACAAAGTACGACGCACACAAGTTATGGCAGACCAACTGTAAAGCTGCATTTCCACGAGAGCTGTGCGAGTGCAAGGTAGCTAAACTGTGCACGAGGAAAAATCCACCAATAGGATTACTTAATTTCCCTTTCCTTGCTCCTTTCCTCGCGTCCTATTAGTCGATTTCTGCCGCTCGGACCGCTTAACTACCTCGCACAGCTCCAGCGCAAATGTACCTTATGACTAGCGTTAATAGATCTTTGTTACGGCGGTGTTTGATGGACCAACCTAACAGCGCAGCGTTACGTAGTAGCAGACAGTAATTATAATGTAGTTAGTATCTTCAAATTACTTAATCTCTGCGGAGATTTCTCAAGGTCGAGGGAAGCTTAATGTATTCTTATGAATGACTAGCTATCAGCCCCGTAGCTTGGCCCGTGTGGAAGGTGATAATATTCCTTACAAACTTTAATATCTCATGTGTATCCTTGGGGTGCGAATTTTCCATCATCCTTTCGTATTCACACCCCTCCATATCGTCCAAATTTCCAAGTCTCTAGATCCAGTGGTTTGCTGTGCTTTATCAGTCAGTCACTCAGAACAAAGAATTTTGTAGATGTACCTACTAGCTGTTCCCCGTGTTTATCGCGTTAAAAAGTATTTTATGTCAGATGTCCCCCAGGGTCCTGTCTCCATATCAACTGTCTCCATATCAAAATTCCTCTTTTTGTTACATCTTATAAAAGGAATTTGACCAGAAGTTACGTGATAATAAGTGAGATGTGGTCGAAGGTGGTGCAATTCTATGCTTGGGATCAGAAACTGGCTCTCAAGTGAGGCTACCGGAACACACCGATAGATGCTTTTCGATGGTGGAAACTATCAAGGCTTTAACATAATTATGGCTTGTTGTATGTTTGAAAGCCACTTACTTCTCATGAGACCAACAAAAAATGAAGGTAGTCATTTTAACAGACATGACTGATGGGTTATTGACCCCAAAGAACCATAGTAACTGTGATTGAACTAAAATTAAGTATGCCAATAGGTAACTGTTTCTTATCGAAATAGTTTTTTGGTTTACGTTTTTTATTAGATGGTCTACAATGTGTGTAGCACGATCAAGGAAGAATATTTAACACGTACAATATGCCGCCGGTATATCTCACAGCCTATGTTCAGCAGTGGACTTCTTCCGGCTGATGATGATGATGATATCTCACAGATCATTACAGGAAGCTTTGCAGATCAAAGCTATCTACGAGTATGAAACTTTAAGTAGCCCGTCATCATCAGCCTTTACATTCCCACTGCTGGGACTCTGGCCTTCTCTCAGAGAGAGAGTATCAAGCGTTATTTACCACGCAGGCCCAGTGCGGGTTGGTAGATGTCGCATGCCCTTGAATGTTGTGGTTCTTGGACACGTCGGTTTCCTCACGATGTTTTCCTGCACCGTTTTGAACGCTGCCCAGTGCGGGTTGGTAGATGTCGCATGCCCTTGAATGTTGTGGTTCTTGGACACGCCGGTTTCCTCACGATGTTTTCCTGCACCGTTTTGAACGCTGCCCAGTGCGGGTTGGTAGATGTCGCATGCCCTTGAATGTTGTGGTTCTTGCACACGCCGGTTTCCTCACGATGTTTTCCTGCACCGTTTTGAACGCTGCCCAGTGCGGGTTGGTATTGTTAGATGTCGCATGCCCTTGAATGTTGTGGTTCTTGGACACGCCGGTTTCCTCACAATGTTTTCCTGCACCGTTTTGAACGCTGGCCCAGTGCGGGTTGGTAGATGTTGCATGCCCTTGAATGTTGCAGTTCTTGGACAAGCCGGTTTCCTCACGATGTTTTCCTTCACCGTTTTGAGCGATGGTACTTGGAACGAACTAGTATTTTGTACTCGTACCAAATCTGTTCATACAAACTATACCAAGTAGGTCAGGTTGAAGTCACGAACCGTTAAGTTGAAACGGTTGCATCTCGCACTAATGTAGTTTCGCTTTCGTAATTGTTTTGAGGTTTATAAAAAAACTAAGTGGCAGTACAAAGCTTAGTTCTGGCACCATTTATTCATTGCCTTTAAACAAAATATATTTAGTACACGGTTGAAGACAGTAGTCATCATTTCACGGTGATTATCTTGTGATGAATCTGGCAACTTTAGATTGGTACTAGACCTTCTTAATCTGGTCTATGGTACTACTTACCTGGCTAAACATAATCCTGATAAATCATAATGATTTTGTATGCTTAATAAACCTTCAAAATTTGCACGGCAGCATTTTCCATCTTGTTCTATCCTCAGCCATCTTTTTAACCTCTTGGTATGACATAACGACATTCCTTTCTTTGACTTGGTTTACGATCTCTTCTTCATGATCTACCTCTCCCTCTCTTCCCTTCTACTTTTTCTTCTAAGATAGTTTTATTTATTTATCATGACGTACCAAGTGGCCAAACATCTTTCCTCTTCTTTTCTCTACTGTTGTCAGTAACGTTCTTTTTTCTACTCCTATATTTAAAATTTCTTGATTGTTTTTTTTGTCCAGCTGATACGTTATTCGGCAATAAACCGCAATGTCTAACATTCAAATATGCACTAAATTTAAATAAATCGTTCTGCCTGAATAACATGATCGAATAAATAATTATGACCGTGACTACAAGGTTGACAAATAAATAAAAAGTGCAAGGAAATACCGATGGACAGACAGACCGTGTCGAATTTATAGATATAGTTTTTTACTGTGGGTAATAACGATAGATCTTCAGAAATGTTACGAGTACTTTGACAAATACAAAGTGCTGGTTTCCCTTTCGTAGTCTGAACGCTAGTTTGTTGCGTAACATTTGTTTGTATTAAAACTAGTGTCCTGCACCGCGGTTTCGCCCGCGTGGCATTTGTAAATTTTCCGTAGGTATTGTAAATTTTAATATCCCATTTGAACCAATAACCGTTGGGGTAGCCGTGTTCTTGAGTGGAGACCGCGACTTGGCAAACGTAGTGTAGGACGCCCTGCGACAAGGCGGAGCGACGACTTGCACCGAGTGGCTGGCAGTAGTTGAATGAGAAGAGCTGAAGACCGGGCTCAGTGGCGTACCTTGGGAGAGGCCTATGTCCAGCAGTGGACTGATACAGGCTGATGATGATGATGAATATCCCATTTGACATTTGGGCTGCGAATTTTCCAAATCCCTTTCTCCTATAGTTAAATATGTATGAAATAAATGACTTATCTTTAACGTTTGCTTACATTTCTGATAATGGTTAAATTTGACCACTGATCAAAAATCTAAACTAGAAACAAAACAGAAAAGAAAATTCTTAGTATTAGGTATTTTATCTTAGATGGTTTTATCACTTGGAGCAATTTCTACAGGGTAGTAAGGTACGGTGGTAGCTAGCATCACTAAAAAATGCTCTACCACCAAGCAAAATCTTTATTACCATATTAACAATATCTGGTAGTGTAACATTAAATAACCAAGTGTTTACAAACCCAAACCTTTCGCTAAAATTAACTACTACACTTTGATTTAACTCTACTTTAATCCCATTTACATCCGGTTTAGTTTTAATCGACTGACGCGCTGACAGCCACATTTTGATGTGGTTAAAGTATTTAGAGCAACGTTGTATAACTTTTAAAGCCAGATCAGCATTTACGATTTGGGTATCGTTGAAATGCCGCTATGTATTTTCCTTTGAAATAACTAACTAACTGAGATGGCGCCACGACCCAAAGTGAGTCTTGGCCTCCGATAACAAAAGACGCCACTTCGGTCTGTCCTGCGCCACCTCCTGCCAGTCCTCCACCTGGAGCTCGCGCAGATCCTTCGTGACTTCGAAATGCGGCTGTGTATTTTTTGATAGTTTAAAATGTATATAGAGACGAGCCAGGGTCGTGATATCGTGATAAACGACCCTGACTTGCCTCCTGGAGTATCCTGTGGAGTAGCTTAGGATAGGCCTATGTCCAGCAGTGGACTGATACAGGCTGACAATGATGAGCATATTTATTCGATGATGACAGTGACAGTGACGGTTTGCAATCTTGGGTCGTGGGCTTGAATCCAACAATGAGCTTGAGCTTTGGGTGAAGGAAATGATCGTGATGAAACCATAGTTTGGTGGTGGGGCCATTTCTAGTGCTCGACTGGCTAGTTACCACATCTGTCGCCAAGCACTTATCGATGTGTTTCGGCAGTCTCACTTGAGATTCAGTTCCCACTCCACGTTTAGAGTGATGCTACCTTCGACCACATCGTCACTTAACATCAGGTGACTTGACGCCAACTCACAAAAACACGAAAAAGCTAAGAAAATGTACATTGCTCAACATTTTTCTGCTGACCTCGTTTTAAAATCTAGGATTTACGCATTTCGCTTATATACTTGTATGTCGGTCGTGAGTTCAAACGCCTCGTGTTTAATTTAGTGTTGTGTCTGGTCGAACAGTCATTGGTGAGTAACGGGAAACCCGGTACTGCACAGTGGGCAAATTGATCAACGGGGAAGAGCAAAAGATAGGGAAGTAAAGTTGGCTAAGATATGTTTAAAATTTCTTCAAGAGTGTATAAACTATAAACAAGTGGAAGTAAAATAAAGTCCGTAATAAAACTCAACTTGATTGATTGATTAATTAATCGATTTTGTTGGACAGTAGAGCTTTTTTGTAAAACGAACCTCTTTGTGTTTGTCTGAAATTGTAATGTAGTAACTTCCTTATCTACAGTTTCTACTTGTTTGTCCAAAAGGACTAAACACAACTAAAACTAAATAAACTAAAATGTGAAAGTTTAAGTAGAGTTTTGAACACGAACACTGAATGAACTTAATGTTGCAGTAGGTATACCTACGTAAAACTGTCTAAGTTTTTTTTTCAGAGCACTCACATCTTAATAACTTGAACTCCATATTCTCTTACTTATACTAATCTTCTTCTTATATTTTGCTTTCGGTGAAGGAAAACTTAAACCAAAATCGTGTAATGTGACATTAATATTTTGTTTTGCAAAATTAGAATATAACAGTCTTCGTCTGATAGTGGTTGAGTTGGTGGTGACACAAGATTGCGAGTTTGAATCTTGTTATGTGAACAATAGAAAAAAACATGTGGGTGTTTTAAGATTTTTCCTTTTTTATTGTTCTTAGGGTGAGACAATAAAGTTTTCTGTACCTTTCTATTTATTTATATAAAACTTCTTTGTTACCTGTACTATTTTATGTAGCATTTTCGTGATCGTCCAGCCCACTGTGCGCTTTTCAATGAATGAGTAACACTCCACGCACTCGTTGGCATCGTTGGCGCCGCTTCAAAAAATCATATGATTCAAATCGCTGACTGTTACTACCAGTGAAATGATTTCTGTTTAAACTACGTCATCTTTCGAGGACTTAACTTTGTTGCTTACTAAGATCTACAATTAGAATTTGTTAGAAATCCTGGAAAACTATTTTTCAGCAGTTTTTTTCAAAGAAAATGGCTGGGTATCAATATTTTCTTCTAAGAATGTATTTTTTACGCTTCTCATAAGAGAAACTTTCATGAGAAAATTAATAATTACATTACACTCATATAAATAATAATTCGTAGGTATATTTGTTGGCTAGGTGGAGCGACGACATACGCAAAATGGCTGGCAGCGGTTGGATGAGAGAAGCCGAAGATCGGGCTCGATGGCGTACTTTGGGAGAGGCCTATGTCTAGCAGTGGACTGAAACAGGCTGATTATGATGATGATGATATTTGTTGGTTTGTCATTCTGAACCAGCATCATGCTGAGTTGTGCCGGTTTGAGGCAAAAAGCAGTAACAGTTTAGGTTAGTATATTTTATTAGTTTGTTTATTTTTTTTTAAGTCTTAACAGTATTATTTGATTTAAATATAACAAAAATATATACTATAACAATGAACTAAAAAAGAACCTAAACTAATAACTACAACATATTATTAAAAGAAGCCCCTTTAGGCAAGGTTCCGAAGATACTGGCAGCGTTCCCCCTTTGTTTGTTTATTTATATATTTAATATTTAATGATCTGATGTAAGTGTATGTATTGTTTTTTTACTACAAATAAAAATATAATATATTGTCTATTATTTCAGGTACTCAACAGATCGATGTTCTTTTTTGGCTAGAAATAGTTGCACTGGGCAGCAACATAATTTTTACCTCGGAAAAATGCGTGGTAACTCTGTCATTTTACACGCGGGTGAACCCGCGGGGTACAGCTAGTCACTCATAAAATAAAAAGATACAGGTGTACATATGTTTTTTTAATCAATACACACATCAGTCAATCATTGTCATTAACTAACAGCCTTGCTCAAATCAATAGATAGATTGGTTCACCTGATTGCAAAAGCATGTTCCAATTTGAGCCTCAAGTCCATTAACTATATGCCCTCGAGTTGATCAACCTCAATTTTCAATTAAACATACGTACATACATATACATACATATATATCATCATGGGCAAACTAGTATTAATTTCTAGGCCACGAGCGCAGGAAAAATTCGATTACTAATGACGGTAACGATTTCACAGAGACAGACTCACTTATGAGTGTACTAGCTGTTCCCCACTACAGTTTGCCATTTTAACCCCTTATAGGTTGAATTAAAAAAATCTTATCTTAGTACACACCTATGCATCAAGACAAACATACCTACCCTTTAAATTTCAAGTTTCTACGACCAGCGGTTTAGGCTGTGCGTTGATCAGTCAGTCAGGACTTTAATTTTTATAAAGATAGATTCATTTACTAATTTATTTTCAAATTTTCTTGCGACTTTTTTGGCGGCAATCGAATTGTCAACGTGAAAATTTTATTTTTATTTCCAAAACTTGTGTTTCTTCGAGTGATAATGTGTAATATTGGTGGATTATTAACCATTATGTGTTCGTTAATGTGTACGAGTGTGGAAAATTGAAATAAAGTTGTGAAAGTGACTTTTCAAGTTGCTCCAAAAAAGTTCGTGTAAAGTTTAAGTAAAGCACCACTACTTTACTTAAACACTATCCTCATCCCATCATCTCATCATCATCATCACCATCATCATTTAAACTTGATTCAACTCTCTGAGTTTGAAATCTTTTATACTTGACACTGGCAAATACACTAATCGTGTGACGCCATAACAAAACAAAAAAAAAATCCTAGGTCCACTTGTTCAGCAGCGGACTAACACAGGCTGATGATGATGAGTAGCTTATAAAATACTTGATAAGTATAAGTAGCTTATTTAAAACTCTGATAAACGTCTCCCACGGTCACAAGTTTATTATGAAGCGCGTAAGTTTTTTTGTTTTTTTTTTTACTTTAACTTAAACACTCCCGGATTGTAAATATAGATACATAGTTGTATTTAATTTAGTGACTATCGATTCGGCCATCTTCTCATGTGATAAAACTCGCCAATGTCTCCCAATCTACGAATTTTTCATTTAATTACAGGTATATCTATTAACTAACACGGTTTAAAACTGGTCCGTTTTGTTCATTTCCGTTTTATCACGGGTCTAGGCGAAGCAAAGATTTTATTACGACTTGTGTAAGTTTATTTATATCTCTAAATGTTTGAGAGAATGAGGTTGCCATTTAAATGTTTCGAATAGTAATCCTGTTTGCTCTGGTTTAAATAAATTTATTTGTTTGAGAATCTAATTATTATTGTATAAATTGTGTTGGTCTAAAAACTACAAAAAATTTTATAGTGTGGTATATTTGTCTTATTTATTGTTATTTGATGTTAAAAGAGGTTGATTAAGATTTAAAATTGTATATACAACTAAAACACAAAAAGAAGAGTACAGAAAGAAGACGAATTAATCCAGTTTGAGGCACAGTTTACACAAAATCCAATCTTTAACTCTTTACAGTTATGTTAATGCGAAAGTGTTTTTTGATTTGACCTTCTTTCACGCTGCAATGGAGCAATGAATCTACTTCTAATAAACTGTTTGAGATACTTATTTAATTTATGGGCCGCAGAGTGACATAGGCATATCATTTCAGAAAAAAGCTTACCATAGTAAAGCGGTTGCTTTTGATATATTGAACCGATTTTTGAAGTGTACTCATGATTTTGAACTTACCTGAAACAAAATGAAAATACAATTAACACATTTACAGTCACAAACAATGTATTGTTCACTTATCTTTGTCTATTATTACGATACAGTAAACTGACATTGCGAAATGTTATTCATAGCCACCAATATAAATCCACCAGAAGTCTGAACTTATTATTGTTCATTCAAAAGATCTGTTCAAGTGTTCATTTATATATATTGAAACATTTTTTCACAACAACAAAAAATGGTAACCCATGAACTGTCAGTTTGCTGAATATAAATAATAATAAAAAAAAGTCCTGCTACATAATTATTAATATAAAAAAATGTGTTAAGCGATTGTCATATGTATATAAGAGCAGTAAAAATAAATTATCATTAAAACTGATGTAACATATCGGTTTTAGAAATTAGACAATGCCATTCTAGGCTTACACTATAAATTTGTAAACATCGCTCATTCTCATGAGAAGTTTTGGAAACTTCTCTACAATCGACTTTTGTTTTCTTTCAGATGTAAAGCATCACACCAAATATTTAAACAGTAAATTAAACAAAAATCCACTCCCACCCCTTGCTCTGTACAAAACAAGTATTGTCTCTTAAATTACTTTCAAAGGACGTTACATAAATAAGGGTATTGTTAGTAAAACGGTAAATGTATGCTGGGAGCTAATGTCAGTTTAAAATATAACAGTAAATAAATAAATGTATCTAGAAATTAGTATGAAAACAGTTCTTCAGAATCGGCAACGTCTGTAGTGTTGCGACAGCGACAAAACCTGCTTACCATCAAGCAGGCCGTCTGATTGTTTGCTACTCTATTCCATAAAAAATGTATTTATAGAAATGTGGTACATATTAATTTAGAGTAATAGATTTGAAATAAACCAGTACTAGGTCGAAAATTAGATTTAATGTTGAATATCACCAAAAAGGCAGAAGAGAAGAGAAGGAGAAGGTATATGTTAACTAAATAATGATGAAGATAAACTCATTATAGCAAGATAGTAAACTCGAGAATCATTCTTCCCCATCGGTTATCGAACGATGTGGCCAGTCCAGCCACTTCAACTTCCAAGTATGTACATAAATGTGGCATAATACCAAACCAAAAGTTTTATTAATGTTTTTTAAAACTGATGACTTTTGTCAAAGTACATTCTCCAGAATGAAAGGTGGCTCTCATACTAAACAATTGTAACAAAGCTATGCTGCGTATAGAATTAGTTATGCATGAGACCCGGATCTCAGGTTCAATGCGCATTCTTCACTAGTTGGGAGACTACTGCGTGTGTGGTCTAGGGGAAAGGCGGGAGCGGTTTAGGGAAGTCTAATGAAAAGCGATGCGATATAATATTATATAATGAGCTATAACGGAAACGGACACACGAGTAATCATAGGATTCCGATAATCTCATTTAGCTGCGCCTTGCCAAATAACATTCTATCTTGTTCAGTCGTTTTTGAGTAAGATACGTAATTATAAAAAAAAATAGGATACAGAGTGTGACTTTAAAAAAACAAACATAAAACTAACTATGCCTATTGAAACCTTCTTACTCCGGCAAACGAGCAGATATCCTTTTATAACTGAGGAACTGTTTTGAGAAATTAGAGTGTATAAAAAAACTGTGAACGTTCACTATTGAACAAACATTGCGCAACAGACACTTGACACGCTGAATGAATACTCACTATACTTGGAAATTTCAATTGAACTTGAATTGATCACTCATACAAAAAACTTCAACGCGTATCGAAAATCCAAAATCGGCACGCGTTGATATCTTTTGTAGCAAAAAAAAACTATTTAAACATTGCAAGCTCGCTATTTCTTATGAACTGCCCGTTCTCCCGCTTCCTCTTACAACTTAAAATAGAGAAAGATTTGTGTATATCAGCCATAAAGAGCTTACGAAATAGTGTCTTCATATGGTTTATAGCCCATTGAGAGCAGGTCTAACAGGTTCCAGCGTGCATTGAACCTGTCCCATCTCATTCTATACTATTGTTGATTCCCTCTAGCAGTTAATAAGTTTTTTAATGACTAGATTGTTAGCCGCACTTGAGAGCCAGTTCCCAGTCTAGGCTGCGCGGCGTAGGGTAACGTCACCTTCGACCACATTGTCACTGTTTTCAAAAACTGCCTTGTAAAAGTAGAGTTTCGAGAGTTTATGAGTACGAGAAAGATAGAGAGAGTAGTAGAGTAGACTATCGTTTTCTTCATTACGGTATTGAGCAAAAATACCGTTCCTTATCACATTTTTCCTAAAGGCTTTTGTCTGCTTAGCTACCATACCACCCCCAAGATCGGTGTATTCCTGCAGCCTCACTTGAGAGCCTTCACAGTCTAACGCGACCACATCTTCACTTTGCATCATCATCATCATCATTTCACGTTCCCACTGCTGGGACTCTGGCCTTCTCTCAGAGAGAGAGTATGGGCTGTAATCTACCACGCTGGCCCAGTGCGGGTTGGTAGATGTCGCATGGCCTTGAATGTTTCACTTTGCATCAGGTGACCTGTAAACGTTAACCAGTAAAAAGTTAATTAAGAACTCTTTTTATTGACTCCTTGAATTTTGGATTTAGTAGATAGAATCATTGTCAATCGACGTGGTTTTGTTACGAATTCGAAAGTAACACAACGATTGGCAAACATTACAAAAACTGGGTTCCTACGTGCTTTCTGCTGACCTCGATGATCTACAGGTCGCAAGTCGACGTCACTGCCACTGAGCTATCATTGTTGTCATCATCACCCTGTTAGGTTCCCACTGCTGGGACACTGGCGTTATCTCAGAGACGCTTGCCCAGTGCCGGTAAAACTGTGACATTGCTCATAAAGAAAGTTTGTGAGGGTTGATGAATGGATGAATGGATGGATAGTTGTTACTCTTTCACTCAAAAACAGCTGCACGGATTTTTATTTTTTTACTATTTACAGGGTTGCGTTTGACCACAAGAAAATAATAATAATAATATTAATAATATAATAATAATAATAATGATGAGAACCTCGTGAAAGCAGAAAAAGACAAGTTAAGTAAATATCTTGACTTGGCTCACGAGGTGACCGCTATGTGGGATGTTGACTCAACGATCATCGTCCCGATAGTCGTTTCAGCGAACGGCCTGATAGCGAAGAGTCTCGACCAACATCTTAAGAGGCTCTCGCTGGACGGTTGGATCAAGGGTCGCATGCAGAAGGCAGTACTCCTTGACACGGCGCGTATCGTCAGGAGGTTCCTCACTCTGCAGCCCTAACCACCGGTAGCTTGAGTCCTGCCCCGCTACCGGCGGCACTCTAGGTTTAAGTTTTTTATAGTAATTTTGTTTAATATTATTTTATAAAATTAATGTAAAAAACTTTTGCCTAAGAAAAAAAATAAATGAAGAGATAATAATAATTTAAAAATTTTTTTTTTTTTTGATGAAATTGATGTGGAGATAGTTCAAATCCTGGAGAAGGACATGGAATACTTTTTAATGCGATAAAATTTAGTCCATGTGGGTGAAACCGCGGGGAACTGTTAGTAATATTGTAAACATGAAAGTTTATGAGGATGGATGTGTGTTGCTCTTTTACGCAAAAACTACAGAAACAGAACGGATTTTGATGGAATTTCGTGTGGAAAAAGTTCAAATCCTGGAGAAGGACATGGAATAGGTACTTATTATTGCGATAACTGTAGTTAACATGGGTGAAACCGCAAAACGCAGCTTGTATACAGTAATTTACAAAACACATAGTAATGTATACAACATGACCTCCCGCACCCCGGAAACCAGTCGTCTTGTGCACGTGGGAGCGTCGCTCGTCTGGAAGACGTTACGCTTCGGTGCGTAAACGCGTGTTTTTATGACGCCCACTGGTCCAGGGTAATGGAGTTTTGAGATTGCATGGCCTGTTGATAGGAACTACGGATGAAAAGATCAACCAAGTGTTTAAATTGGAGGAGTTGAGTTGTTGTTTGGCTTCATTTGGTGAAGTTAAAACTCGTCCCTATATAGGTGGCTACCTGTACCCCGTGTATTCTTCTACGTATAGTAATTTATCGCGATATATACGAGTAGAATGTGTAACATAATGTCCCTATAAGCCCGAAGTGAGCGTATTCCACACAACAAAGCTAACAAAATTAAATTTATAAAAAAAATATTGTCAAAAATGAAAAAAAAATCATACTTCAAATGCTCTGTAAGTTTCTTCCAGAAAAGTACCTGACACTGTCCTAAAACAGCTGACTAATTTGACCTATACGTTCTGAACTCTGTTTCATAGGTCAGTGACCTATTTATGCCTATGATTCGTTTTGAGTGGCTCAGTGAATAAAATAGCTGGAAGAAACTTGCAGAGCATTTCAAGTATGAATTTTTAAAAAATATTTAACCGTAGGCAACGGCTAGAAATATATTTTGACATCAAAGTCACCATCAACCACTCAAAAGAACAAAGCCCACAAACTGACGTCAGGACTTGCCTGTGATTCACAAACCACTCATGATTTCGTACAAAGAAAACTGATAAGTATTACAAAACAAGAAATAAAAAATAACTAAGTACTTATAGCGCGCTATAACTTTACGACGCGAGTACTGACTCTCCTGTATCTACCATTTATATCTACTCACGCTCCGAGTCAAAACGATCGAAAGCTCGCTGTAAACATACGGAAGATATTCCCGAAAGTGTCCGCTGACTCCGCTTCGCTACGAAGGTGCTGTCACTTTGTCCTGATTGTCAAGTGTACTAAGACATTTTAATATCTAATAATAATACGCCTACACAATTACAAAGGTCTTCTAACTAGAATCTGGTATCTAGGATATTAGGATCTACGTGGGTCGGTCTTTTCGTACGGACCCTAGGTTTATTCATTCTTCAATGTACAAGCAAACCACATTTTTCATTTGACATATTTTTTTTTTCAATTGTAAGCAACTTATTTTGAGCCTGCGCTAGAGAAACAATAGCTAAATTAGTAAAGCTTGGCACCGACTCAAAATTAGTTACCAATTTTGATGAAATGTAGTAGTATTAAAGAGTTATATTGAAGCTTAACTATTTAAGACTAATATAGGTAAAGGCTTATTTAATTATTCGCCTTCAGTTCTATTTTGCGTTAAAAAGTTTTTTTTATTACAATTAAGTATTTGAGTGACGTGCTCGCTCTAATTTCATCTCCGTATGTTCTCCGCATATGGGTAGGTGAATGCGGCTTCACTGATCCCTTCATACAAGCTTCACTTAATTAGTAAGTTTTGTATACCGAACCATCTGCTTTCTTTCACGCTGAGTTCATGGCCAACGTTCATTATCACTAGCCATAGCTGCCGTGGACGTATTCAGGGCAAGCAAGGGGGTACAAGTCTATCCAACCTGGTTGGTTGAATTGAGTATTTTACCACAAGTCACCTGATGTGGAGTGACGAAGTGGTCACTCTACACCTGGTGTGGAAACTGGCTCTCAAGCGGGGTAACCGGAACATACCGATATGAGCGTGGCGACAGATTCTTAACGTGATGGTGTAGCTAACAGCGACCACTAGAAAATTCCCTACCAACAAATTATAGTTACATCACGATGTTTTCCTTTACCGAAAGCTCACTGTAAAATTTCTATGGACCACAAGCTGACATTGCTACCACTGATCCATCATAACATTAAAATGTTCCTATTATGTTTTAATGAATTCTATCTTATTTTCGCAAACTTTATTTGATATTGATTACAACTTGATATTTAATTGGACTCGCTGTATAGAGAAATCAAGTCAAGTCTGCTAGAGAACTAGTTCTCTACTTCTGGCTCCCCCCTCGCTCGCCCGCCTAGATGTTGGCTTGGCTTGCACCTTTACTTTAGTCCTAGATACGGCCCTTGCTTACCGCCATATATAGATAGTGCTGTTGATTAGTAGCTCTAAAATAAACTTTTGTAAATGACTGAACTTAATTTCAAAGATTCCGTTAATGGATTCAAGATAAACTGATGTTTCGAAGTTTAATTTTGGAAATGTCTGGTTTTATCTGAATGGATTGCTAAGGATTTAAATGGTTTTTTATTTATTTTTATGTTAGAGGCAGCTGTTGTTTTTAAAATGATTACTTTAATGCATTTAATTTTTCAAGACTATAGTCTAATAAAAATAAATTGTATATAAATATTGCATTGCATACTTAGTTAATATAGATGTGTGTAATGTGTATATTGTGTATGATTCTTAAATAAATAAAATAAAATAAAATAAATAAATATGAATATCGGGGACAAAAAAAAATGGTAAAAAAAGTATAAATAGTTCTTTAGCTAAAACTCAAAAACAGCTTGAACGATATAATTTTTTTGTTGTTTTGCTTTGTTTGGGCATCCATCCATCCATCCATCCTCACGAACTTTTACATTTATAATATTAGTAGAATTCATTTCAGAACGGATTCAATTGATTGAAATTTTTTCGACCAAACTCGTACCACTCCTAAATTACGGTCGACTGCTTAAAAAAGTCGTGACATTTATGTCTCGAGGCGAAGGTTACAGAAGTGAATCTGAACAACGTTTTACACGATCATAAAACTTGAAAACACGCTAGTAAGCCGAGACAACTTTTTCTACCAGATTCGTTCATCCATACCGAATTATTCAAACGTGTCGTTATTTCCTTTTTTCTCTCTTTCTTACACAATATAAAATACAAACAGTAGCCTAACTGCTAACATGAAATTGTAAGCGACATAGACGTTATTAAAAAAATGTATCATCTGTAAAAGTATATCAATCATTCAATTACTTTTATGTAAGTGTGCAATGTGTATGTAACTAATATTATTTAAAAAAATACTAGACTAAATATTTTTGTCTGTCATCACTATTATTTGTTCTGACCAAGCATTCTGGACCCTCATTATTATGATTTATGTCAAATTGATACCTACAAATAATTACAGTAAAATTTGCTATTCGATTTCAATTTATTTTTTGTCGCGAAATATGAATACAATAGAAAAGGTGTTGTTGAATTTTTTTGATCTCAAACCAAAATACAGGGAATTCTAGTTGGTAGGGGAGTTAGGAGGTCAGAGCTACTTCAGTGGTTGTGTGGGCATCATAATTTTATTATTACTGTTATTTTGTATGGTCGGGATTTGTGTCGACTTGAGTTACTGCTTGTCTTACCGTATGGTGCTTTAAATTTTAAATGAAGTCCGTCTAATTCCAGATCACGAAGGATGCTCGTTATAATAAACTAAAACGTTATTTCCCTTCGTTAATGTTTACAAGCTGAATGTGATATCAGCCAGTCGTTCTCCATCAACAATATTGTAGATTGGTTTTGTTAAAATAGAATTATGTGGTGAAGTTTATATACATTTCGTATTATATATATGTAATCTGTAGTTTTGATATCTGTTTAAGATATCAAATTTAGAAGAAGCTGAAGATGTCCATAGGTGACGGTGACCGCTGTCAGCTTGTTTGCAAATCTATTAAATAAAAAAAAAAAAAAAAAAAGCTACGCATATTCCAACCCCTTTTACGCCGGCAAAAGAACAGACAAGTAACGACCGGCAAGTAACTTTTTGGGCGCGTTACAATGGTGCAACATCATTTAGGTACAATTTTTTTCTTAGCGTTTTGTCTTCTAATTAGTCTGATATTTTATAGTGAACTTTTCTAATAATATTTCGTGTCGTTAAAACGGGCATAGTGGTGCATTTTTCATCTTAAGACTATATGACGTGTAATTTTTAAAACACTTATATTAGCTTCACTTGTAACTAACTAATTAATTACGTAACAGCTTCTAGTAACATAGGTATAATTTGCACCTACCTACGGTTTGATCTTTACAGCAAGTAGGTGTTCCGTAGGAGTTACCAATCGTCATTAGTAATTAATGTTATTTGTTTGATTAATAATTATTAAAGAGGTATTGTGTGAGTTTACAACGATAACTTTAGCATGACGTCTTTTGTTTGGAAATCTTAAATGCCAATGAATGTCATTATTGGTAATTAATTACGCAACGGCAATGATTTATTGTTGAACATAACATTTCGGTAATGTTAGATATCATAAAATAGTCGTATAATTCTACGGTAATAGGTACCTACGTATAATCGTACATAATACATATATACATGCCAGTAAGTACAATCATGATCTGAATCACTGAATGAAGTCATAAGGTTTCCGCTTTGCCTGATATACAATAGGTCTTTTTCCAAGAAAAAAAACACATATTTCCGTATGAGTTTTCTATCTACGTACCTAATATCTAAATGCTAATAAATTAATTTAGGCTTTATAATAAAGGTGAGCTTTTTGGTCACGGGTAGCATTGAGCAGTCATAGTCGCTTCGATATATCTTTGTACATTGCTTTTGCTCCCGGTCCCCACGGTCCAAGCGTTTTGACCCCAAAAGGCTCAAATATGTATCCACTATCGAGATTACCATATTTGCGCCTTTTGAGGCCCTCTGCAGATTCGGCGCCGCACCAGACCTTTATTGTACAAAAAGTTTTTGTATTGTCTAAGCATTTTTTTCGAACCGGAAGACGCTCTGTAGGCAGGCCCCCCATTAGGGGGGCTGGCGACATAGTAAGAGTTGCAGGGAGCCGATAGATGCAAATGGCGTTCAAAGGGGGAGGCCTAGATTCAGCAGTGGACTTCTTTCGGCTGATGATGATGATGATAATGATGATAAAGCAATTGTTTAGTATGGTGTACAAAGATGTGGCCTACACTTAATACTTTTGTAATTTGAGCCAACAGTTAACAGTTCCATGATGCTGTCGCGTGTTCCAGTGCAGTGCCGTTATCTGGCGCCTCTACCATCTATCACGAGCTAACAATACTTTCACACAGTATGACAGCCTGTCTCGATATTAATAGATAACACTCTCTTGCACGGTATGGAGCTGCGACATCTAGATCATGGGAGATTAATGCTCTGCCTTGTAGGTCACTGACCTAAAACTATTGGCTAGCTTGTGGTAAAGATACATGGTAAATATACCTGTGTTATCCTTTATTTGCCTAACCTAAACTGATGTCGAAACTGCGTCAGCGATAACATATTTCTACTTTTCTATCACTTGATTGTGAAATGTAATCTTTCTTCTTGAGAAATGGTCATTATTTTTGATATCTCGATGATAAATTTGATGATAAACCAGCTGATAAACTATAACTTTTGCACAGTTTTATTTCAAAGTTAGTTTGAAGTGTTTGATTTATATATTTGAAACGATCGATGAACACTATCAATGAGACCGCTTACCATAAAATAGATTGCTTGATTGCCAATCGTCAGAATTCTAGTTAGCATGCTGTATGTTGGTACATTGCACTGTCGAATAGCAATTTTGATAGCTAATTTCAGTAGTGGTAGGTCTCTTTTGCAGAGTCCGTTTAGGGAACCACCTTTGTGTACAATGCAAAAATAACTGTGTTCCGGATTGAAGGGCAATGTTTCTACGTTTCTAGTCAATTTACTGGGCATAAAAAGGTTTCCGCGCAGGATTTTTAACTGTTGAAATTCAAAAATAGGACCACGCGCTTTATTTTTTCGTATTTCCATGCGAGGTAGCGGTCAAACGCAAGTCTATTTGCAATAATAAAAAAGATTTACCTTCTGAACAATTGTAGGTAATCCACAACATCCTGCGTGGTTAACCTTACACTTGCTCCACATAACAGTTAATTTACAGCATTGTCTGCTAATGGTGAACAATTGTGCACGGCTTCGAATAGACGTATTGTTATTAATATGTGGGCAGTAGATTAATTACCTACCTAGGAAGGGAATGAACAGGTGTAATCATGGGCTTGGAAAATCGTAGGGGGAAAAATGGGACCTTGTGGAACGCCAAATGCAGTTTTCTACAAGTGATTTGATTAAAGCTTTAAATGACTAATTGCAATCCAAGCGAAGCGTGACACCACCTTCAACTACATTGTTAGGTGTTAAAAAGATGTAAGTATTATTTATTGAAACAGGATTATTAAAAGTTGATGGTCTCAAAACCAATCTTTACATCTAACACATTGGTATCACTGATTTTTATTACCGCGGTGCCAATTTAACTTGTTAAGCTTTAGTTTCAACATTAGAAGATACCTACCTATTACCAAAACTAAAACAATAAGATAAAAATCAATACAAACCTTAGTATTTTTATAAATGTTGACAAAGGTAAAAGTGCCATAATCCTAAATGACACGGTTAAGTTTAGAGGATGTCTATTGCCTACACGCCTAACTTCAGATACATCGTCACTGCTTTCAAGGCCATGTTTCACAACTTACGTCATATATATACTAATTGCTACACTTAGTTGCCTGCCACATATCAGCATCAGAAGGAGGCAAGTATGCCAACTTTCTCGCAATTATGGGCGACGGTATATAAACAGTAGCCTCAGGATACTTACGGTAAGCGATCAGTAGCTTGGGCATAGTTGATAAACTGTTGAGAAATATAACTGTTATTCTGTCATTATTGCTAGATCTACTTCGGTTATTAGAGATGTTATAGCGTATGTTGATGCAATTAAAGAATTGATAATACAGAAGTGAATAGTAACAATAAAGTCCACATAGCTCTGATCCCTAACTAGGATTCCTGTTTGAGAACGAAACGCATTACATTGATTGTGGTTCCACAGTTTGGAACTAGATGGCGTTACGATGCAAATTAGCCCGCGGTGGCGTTTGTTTCCGTAAATTTGTATGGGTGAGATGGACACGATCAGAATATAACCAGCTCAGGATTTGTTACAAGGCGTTTTATTTAATATTACCCTTCGCAAAATCCCTAGAATAGACAAAGTCCTTCAAGAGCCGGATGAGCTCAAGAATAGGTCAAATAGGAAATAGGTCAATTTTAGGTCAACGGTCCGTTAGAGGCCGTAGCCCCCCGTACTCGCAGTGGTTCGCTGCAAAAGGAGTACGCGGCACTAGCTTTGGGAGCTACTCATCCGCCACGCGGAGATAGCTACCGAGCAGTGGTGGGAAGGAGCAGCCAGCTCATCAGAGCCAGCTGGCGAGCGCAGCATTCTGTGCTAACTTCAAGCGGCGCAGCGTGACATGCGCCGGCGCTGACATCAGGCGTAACGTCATATCCAGAGGTGGACGTCAGACGTCATACCCGGAGCACAGGAAGTGAAGCTGCCATCTTGACGGAAGAGGTGACGCCGCAATCAGTTGTCATGAAGTGACAGTGACAGCAAGTAATACGTCATGTGGTGAGAGTGACAGTTCAATCAATCTAGTGACTGACAAACTGTGAGTACTATATTCATTATACTATCAAGTGTGATTGAAGTTAAAATTTGGACCTGTAAAATTTAAAATTTGTAGTAATTTAGAACTTAGAATAATTTTCGTGTAATGCATGCATAATTTAGGAACTTAGAATAATTTTCGTGTAATGCATGCATAATTTAGGGACTTAGAATAATTTAAGAAAAAAGTAACATACGGGGAACCTATGCCCGATTTTTGATTTTTGTTTAATTGCTCAAACACTTGTAAAATTTTCTAAATATTTCTTACTTTGTAAAAATTATAAGTTGTTCTTTAGTACTTTAAAAAATGGATAGAATTATTAACTTACAAAAGGAAACACAAAATGTAATAGAGAAAGCTTTTAACAATTATAAGAAAAGTCCTAAAGATCGAATAACAGTTGAATATGTCGAGACAAGATTGGAACTATTAGAGAGCGCTTGGCAATCGTTTGTTGAAAATCATAGAAAGTTGTATGGAAATATTAAACCGGAAGAAATAGATTCATCAAATTATGTGACCTCAGAGATTTATGATAAGACTGAAGATACTTACATAACTTATAAATCTCTTTTGAAAGCTGCAAAGAATAAGTTAACTCCTAAATATGAAAGGCCGCAATCTACCGCGTCAAATGCCGACAAGCAGTCAAATGTAAAGTTGCCTAGAATTTCGATACCTACCTTTTCGGGTAACTACTCGGAATGGACTACATTCCGGGATTTATTTACATCACTAGTGCACAAAAATGATTCTCTTGACAACGTGCAGAGGTTACATTATTTGAAGGGTCATCTCAGTGGTGAAGCTGCTCAGCTAGTTAGGTACACACCGGTAACTGATGCCAATTATGATGAGTGTTGGTCTTTGCTAGAGAAAAGGTACGACAACAAAAAGTATTTGTCTAATTGTATATTAAAGCGTTTATTCGGTCAGCGACGTATGAATTCGGAATCGGCATCAGGTTTAAAAGAACTGTTAGACACTACTGTAGATTGTTTAAATGCATTGAAAAACGTGGGCATAGATGTGAGTACCTGGGATATAATTATAATACATGTAGTCACATACAAATTGGATTCGGATACTCGTAAGCAATGGGAATTATTTATTTCGAGTGATGATTCTCTACCAACCATTGATCAGTTTAAGACGTTTATTGAACAACGCTTTAGAGCTTTGGAGTTTGTCGAACCACGTAAATTTACGCACAACCATAGCCAAGTTCAGAAGACTAAGGTCATGTTAGCTACACAAAGTTCTAAAATCACGTGTGAATATTGTTCGCTAACACATAAAATGTGTTTCTGCAAAAAGTTTGCTGAGCAATCTGTCAGCGAAAGACGAGAGTTCGTAACTAAGAATAAAATCTGTTTTAATTGTTTAGGAAGCAACCACATATCGTATGATTGCAAAAAAAATACAACTTGCCGAATATGTAATAAAAAACATCATACGCTGTTGCACCCTAGCAATGGGCAGCAGGAGCAGGAACAAGCTTCTAGTTCAAAGCCCCAAATTAGTGATACTACAGGTCAGGAGTCCGAACTTCCAATTGTAGCGTGTCTCTCTACCGGTCAGACTCTGAAACCAAAACAAGTTTTGTTGGCGACAGCGCTAATTAAAGCCGAAGCTAAAAATGGTGTGCCTTTATTAGTACGGGCGTTAATAGATCAAGGCTCTCAGGCGTGCTTTATTACCGAAGCCACAGTTCAGCATCTTCGATTAAAGAAGATACCAGCCAACGGAGTCATATCTGGTCTGTCAAATGATACAACTATGCGAGCTCAACACAAGGTTCGAGTTCAAGTTCAGTCCCGTGTTGATCAAAATTTCAAGATGGTAATAGAAGCTTACGTTTTAAGCAAGATCACGGCCAATCTTCCAGAGCAAAAGATGGACCTCATAGAATGGGTAGATTTAGAACATTTACAGTTAGCCGACCCACAGTACAACGTACCCAACAAGGTAGATCTCTTGTTAGGTGCGGATGTTTATGGCATCATAATGAAGGAAGGAATAATGAAGTGTCCTAATGGATCACTGATTGCTCAGAGCACCACGTTAGGGTGGGTTCTTTCAGGTGCGATAAACAAGGGAAATGGAAATGCCACTGACTCAGCAATGAGATTACGAGTTATGCATGCGCAGGTCGATGAAAATGAAATTTTGAAAAAGTTTTGGGAAGTAGAAGAGAGTACTTTCTATAAAGCGAAAAGAATGTTAAGCGAAGAAGAACAAAGGTGTGAAAAGTTTTATGAGAATACTACTAAAAGAACAAAGGAAGGAAGATATATGGTAAACTTACCATTCCGCGACGAAAACCCGCTTTGCAAGAATGGTGATTCCAGGGATATATCTGTAAGAAGACTAAAAGGATTAGAAAGAAGATTGGGTAAAGATTCTAATCTTCAAGAAAGATATAAGGATGTTCTCAACGAATACTTACTTTTAGGGCACATGAGACCGGTTAGTAACAGCGATAAGAAGAAACAGGAAGCTGTTTACTTACCGCATCATGCCGTTGTGAGAGAAGATAAGTCCACCACGCGAGTTAGAGTTGTATTCAATGCATCAGAACCAAACCGGCTGGGTGCGTCATTAAACGACGCTCTGATGGTTGGACCAACTCTACAAGCTGATCTGCGTCATATCGTGTTGCATTGGAGAACCTATCCCATTGCCTTGGTCGCTGACATTATAAAGATGTATCGCCAAGTGCTGGTGTCAGAACCTGATGCCAACATGTACCAACGAATTGTATGGAGAGACAATCCTGCGGATGATATCAAGGATTATGAACTTCTTACCGTCACTTTCGGAACTGCAGCCGCTCCATACTTAGCGGTTAGAACATTACATCAGGTTGCTTACGATGACGGAGCTCAATATCCGCTCGCAAAGGCACGGGTCTTGAATTGCTTCTATATGGATGACCTGATGACCGGCTGCACGACCGTACAGGAAGGCTTCAAAGTGTATAAAGAAATGCAAGGATTATTAGATCAAGGAGGATTCAAGCTACAGAAGTGGAATAGCAACGATAAGAATCTTCTTAAGCAAATTACATTAGCGGAGAAGGAAAAGCAAGCAGATGAAAATAGAGAATTTAGAAAGGATACAGATAGAGATGAAATAGAAATAAAATTGGACAGTACTATTAAAGTTTTAGGACTTACCTGGAGTAGAAGCGAAGATATGTTTAAGTACGCAGTGCAGCTTTCCCCGACGACAGGACCTGAAACAAAAAGAAAAATATTATCAGAAATTGCCAGATTGTTTGATCCGCTAGGGTGGGTTGCACCTAGCGTGATTCTAGCAAAGATGTTTATACAAAAGCTATGGTTGACAGGTGTAAGCTGGGATGAACCAATATCTCATGAGTTAAAAGAAGAATGGGATACTTATCGCGCGGAGTTTGCTGAACTCTCCAAGGTTGAGATTCCACGTTGGCTTGGCACCAGGAACAATGATAGTACAGTCGAATTGCATGGGTTTAGTGACGCCTCCCGCAGTGCGTACGCAGCGGTAGTTTACCTGCGCATTGTGGATAGCGCAAATAATGTCAAAACATCACTTGTTGTGGCGAAAACAAGAGTGGCACCTGTTAAACAAATTAGCATCCCGCGATTGGAATTGTGCGGTGCAGTCTTGTTGACACGATTGTTAGCTGAAACCTCTGAAGTCTTAAAGGTTTCAAAAGACAAGATTCACGCTTGGACGGATTCCACTATCGTGCTGGCTTGGCTGAATAGTCATCCTAGCCGTTGGAAAACGTTTGTAGGTAATAGGGTGTCTGAGATCCTAACTACTTTGGAATCGTCTCATTGGTCGCACGTCTCAAGCAAGCAAAACCCCGCAGATTGTTCGTCGCGAGGCGTTTTACCTTCCGCTATGGCTCAAAACCACTTATGGTTTTCAGGACCGAGTTTTTTGAGAGAGCGTGAAGTGACGTATAGTAGACCAAATGATTTGTGCACAAACGAAGAAGAATCAATCCGAAATTGTTTAGGGAATGTTTCGGACGACGCCGATGTCTTGCTTCTACAATACTCATCGCTTCAGAAGCTGTTACGAGTCGTAGCGTATTGTAGAAGGTGGTTAAAGAACACTACGCGAAAGACACAATACTTAAGTAAAGTCGAATTAGATGAAGCTTTGCAATGCTGTATAAGAAAGGCTCAAGTAGAAGCCTTCGCAGAAGAATATAAGGAGTTGAAGCAAGGTAAACCAGTATCACGGAAAGGAAGTAAGCTTAGAATATTGTGCCCTTATCTAGACGATAAAGGTATAATTAGAATAGCAGGTCGGTTGAAGAACTCTAGTTTGGAGGATCAAACTAAGACACCCATCGTCTTGGCTCATGATTCTCCACTAACTAAGTTGTTAGTGGCTGAAGCTCACGACAAGACGTTGCACGGAGGACAGCAACTAATGCTCAACTATCTCAGATCAAAATATTGGGTAATTGGAGCCAAAAGCTTAGTCAAGCAACACATCCGCAAGTGTATTTCTTGCGTTAGGTACAATGCACCCACGCATAATCAATTTATGGGTTCATTGCCATCTGTTAGATGCACTCCTGCTCGACCGTTTATTAACAGCGGAGTAGACTATGCTGGTCCAATTAAAATCAGGACTACTAAGGGACGTGGCTATAAAGCTTTCAAGGGGTACATATGCCTATTTATATGCATGTCAACAAGAGCGATTCATTTGGAGGTAGTTAGCGACCTGACAAGTCAGGCGTTTTTAGCTGCTTTTAGGCGATTCATTGCTCGCCGCGGTAAATGCAACGAGTTGTGGTCCGATAACGGAACTACCTTCGTCGGCGCCGCCAAGGAACTACGGGAACTAAGTTCCATTCAGCCCGAGATTGCTGAGCACCTGGAGAAAAACGGGACTGAATGGCACTTCATTCCCCCTCGAGCGCCGAATTTTGGAGGTCTCTGGGAGGCCGGTGTAAAGGCTACCAAATTTCACCTGAAGAGGGCAATCGGAGAATTGACCCTTACGTATGAAGAGATGAGTACTCTTTTAGCTCAAGTCGAAGCCTGCCTCAATTCCAGGCCGATGACTGTTGTTAACAGTGAGGATCCTAATGAACCTCTACCGTTAACCCCCGCTCACTTTTTAGTGGGTGAACCACTAGTTAATGCACCAGACATTAGCTATAGTTCAAGCAATATAAATTTATTGTCGAGGTGGCAGCTTGTGCAGAAAACGCTGCAATCTTTCTGGAAACGTTGGTCGGAGGAATATTTGGTTACTCTCATGCAACGATATAAATGGTCGCGACAGACTCCAGAGCCTAAAATAGGAGACATTGTTTTAATTAAAGAAGATGATCTTCCTCCAGGTCAGTGGTTACTAGGGCGGATATTAGAGAAACATCAGGGTTCAGATCAACTAACCCGGGTAGTCACATTGCGCACCAAAACATCTGTTTTGAAAAGACCAACCTCAAAATTGTGTATTCTTCCAATTGACAATTAAGTAGATATAAGAGAGAGATTTAAGCCTAAGATGGAAACATTGTTAATGATTTTTGTTTAGGTTTAATTTAAGTTCGTGTATGTAAAAATGGGTTACATGACCCTCATGTTTGTAAGAATTTTTTACTTTAACATTTTATTACTTTTATACTTACCATTTAGATATAGTTACCACCGAATTTTCATGTATTCATGTACACCATCCACCACTTAGCAGTTTGGTTCAGATTTAGTTATTTTTAGTTCAAAGTCAAATGTCAAATTTTAGTTAGAATTAGAAGGACATTCGTCACTAATGTCCTTGGTGGGCGGTATGTTTGAGAACGAAACGCATTACATTGATTGTGGTTCCACAGTTTGGAACTAGATGGCGTTACGATGCAAATTAGCCCGCGGTGGCGTTTGTTTCCGTAAATTTGTATGGGTGAGATGGACACGATCAGAATATAACCAGCTCAGGATTTGTTACAAGGCGTTTTATTTAATATTACCCTTCGCAAAATCCCTAGAATAGACAATTCCAGTATTTTGTGTATCAGAAACTATGTGGATTGGAGATTCACACTTAATTTAAATATTGTGTATCTTAAAATAAGCTTTGTCTATTTTAACTCCAAGACTTCAGGCTGAGAATTTTTTCTGCATTGTGATTTTTACAGGCATAAGCGAGTACCTATTCCTCAGCCGAATTAGAGAAATATTTGTAAATAAACATCTTGTTCTTTATCACAGTGATACTGAGTACTTTTGCATGTTCAGAATATCAATCTCGATTTATGAAAGTGGCAACAAACTAATACGAAATTCTTGTTTTATTATACCCGTTTTAAAATCACAGCTAAGCTTGGTGTGCTTCAGGGCACTTACAATGTATTTATCAGATCAGTAGCTTGGGCGGAGTCTAAAACAAGTTGTTGAGAAACAAAATTAATGTTCGAAAGATTAAGATAGTGTGTATTTATGTCTTTAATGTGATGTTTTCTGAATATTAGAGGCAATTAAAATTAAGTGATATTAACAAACGGTGTAGGTACCTACTACCTAGGTCATTTTGAATAATTGATTTTAATATCTGAGCTATATGCCATATTACATTTCATACAAGTGTTGGATAAACTAGTGGTCCGGTTCGACATTCTCTCCTTATTTTCCTATCTCGGAGTAATTTCGAAAAACCGCTTCTTAGTGAATCCCGAAATTTTACAAGAAACACATCATCCATATTTCATATCTCTAGGACTGGTAATCGAGGCTGTGCATTGAATTTTATTTGACTTTGAGTTTTACATTTGATTTATTTTTCGAACCGAAGCTGTATACGATATCTATTTTCAATAGTTCACAAGATCAGCGTCATACAAACATAATTATACAAAAGAACTAACAAACGCTTTGCTGGGAACTTTTATATCACAAAGAAAAATGTGAATAACATACACATACGAAAAATTCACATGAATTGTCATTTGCTATCCTCACGGAATATCGTTTCGCATCGATTGTAGTAAACAAGCCCACAATCATTACATGACGGCTCACGATGAGCCAAGCCTTCCTTAATTCCCATATCGTCAATGTAACAATTAAACCATTCAGTAGCTTCCTCTGTACCAACATCCATATCCATACAAACCGTACAATAGGACAGTATCAGTTGCATGTAAATGCTGTTGCATCATGAGATCATCACGCATGCGCGACGTTACGCCATGCTGCATTGCTGCATGGTCAACGTGTCCATTATTTTTTTCTCTTAGAGCGAGACCTTTAAGATTATTTTGACTAAAGCTTTTATAGTCTGTGTCTATGCTCAGCTGGACATAGACCTCTCCCAAGCACGCCAATGAGCCCAGTCTGGAAATTGCCTTTAGTAAAATGAAATCAGGACTAGTTTTTGAATATGAATGGAACTGTTGCCATGTGTTGTGAAAGTTACCATTGTTTATCAGAATTTATAATGGCTTTCAATACTGCCACTCCTTGCATTTCCAAGATTCAACTTGATGCAATGCTTTGATGTCCTTTTTAAATTAATCCTTATCCAGGTCTACCACTACCACCACACCTTTGACATCGTCACTGAACATCAGTTGAGCTGTTATCAAACGCTTTTCTGCTAGAAGTAAAACAAAATGCTTAGGAAGGATGGCCTGTTTTGCCAAAGCAGGACTTTCTTGAGGATTTTGAAGGACACGTAGCTTCAAACCGTGACTGTCCCGATCTAGGTGGGACGTTTGGCTTTGGTCACGATGGGTCATGTCATGCATGAGGTATTGCTACAGGACGTTGCGGTTGCAATGCAATTGTCAACGCAATATCTCCAGTTACAACTGTCTTACAATCAGGTCGTTTGGTGTTGTATGGTCATGAAAAGGCCTCTTCCTGGTATTATAAAACACTGGTATTGTTACAAAAGCACAGAATACAGAAATAACATTTGATTGCAAGATGTTAAGAAAAGGTTCTGGCTAAGCATGGCCTGAGGTTATAAAGACAGTAGGACCATTATGTTCATATTGGCAAGACTTATATATATGCTATGGCATAGAGATCTAAGTGCTTGGTAATAAACAAAAAAAAAGCGATGAAACGATGATAGTGTTAGTGAGATCGGCTTGTGAATACTAAGTTGTGGGTTTGAAACCTGTTGAGTTAGCACTTTCTGTGAAGGTAAACATCGTAATAAATACCAAGAACTAATAAAAGTCGTAGAAAAATTGTTACTGGTTATGATATTTACAGAAATTTACCACCATACATTTCCAGTGTTCTTTTGAGATCATTTTTTAATAACCATGTATAAATTTGTGAATGGTAAACATCCATAGCCAGATGTAGCATGATTAAACAGTAGGTCAATATTTAAATATCATTAGATAATATAGTGATATAATCAAAGTCAATTACATAATATCCTGCTTTCTAGTTTCCTTCCTTTGCAGAGGCTAGACATTTCGACGTCTAGGAAACTAAAGAAATAAAATTTCCGGTCTTTGAGCCACTTTTTACAGATTTATTAACATATAATGTGCATGTAAATGAAGCTGCGAATTGCTAGTTAATAATTTTATGATATCATATTGCAGAGAATCTTTATTATTTTAATTAAGTTTGACCTAATTTATTAGTAACTCTTTATTATAAGATGACATTATAACATTATGAAAGCGAAAGTATGTGGGTCTTCACGCTGAAATTACTCATGATGGATTTGAGTGAATATCGGAATAGAAATTGCTCATATTCTGGATGTTCTGGATATTCTTAGCTACATGACTTTCTAAGTAGGTCCATATAGGATCTGGCCCATACTCTCTCTCTCTCTCTCTCTGAGAGAAGGCCTGAGTTCCTGCAGTGAGAACGTAAACGCTGACCATGATGGTGGTTATGATGTAGGATCTATTTTGATTTACGATTTGTTTTTGTTGTGTATATTACCGTCCGTTCCTCTGCTTTTGGGTTAGGTGGAAGATATCGCTCAGAGCGATAAGACAGCACTTTGTGACACTTACCATTAAATTTTATTTTTGTTCTAGTTTCTAAAATCCCTACTTAATATTATACGAAAGTGACTCTGTCTGTCTGTTACGCTTTTTTTTTACTGAACTGATTTAAATGAAATTTGGTACAGAGATAGTTTAGACTCTATTCTATCTCAGTACCAAATTTAGACTAGAGACTCTAGAGCCTAAGAAAGGGCATAGGCTTCTTTTTATCGCGATAAACTGTAGCCCACGCGGGTGTGACCTCGGGGAACAGCTAGTTATCTATATTAAGAGTTTTGTAAAGAGTTTATCTATCTCTAGATAATCTTTAACCACTCAACCTAGGCTATTGGTGGAACAGAACCACTGCTGCCGAAGTCCCGTTCGCGATGACCCACTTGCAGCATCGCTACGATATCTGATCGAATTACTGGCACGCAGTCGCATTACAGATTGCGAATGCATGCTGCAACCAAACGAGCAAGTCTGATTGATTCATTAACCATTTGTTTTTATTTACAACGCAACTTATTTTGAAGCACCTTTGATGGATGTATTTTTACTTCTCCGTAACTTTTAGTGTGTACCTATTTCTACAACTTTTTATCTTTACACTTCTTACGGCCGTTCCCAATAACCGATCTATCCACGGTTTGCCCTACTAGAAAATTGAAATTTGACATTACTTTTATGGAGCTTATGTCAAATTTATATCTCCAGTATGGCAAACCGTGGATAAACAGGTTATTGGGAACGGCCATTACAGGGTAGCGTTTGACCACGAGTCACCTGATGTAAAGTGACAATGAGGTCAAAGGTGGACACCTGGATAGAAAAATGACTCTGAAGTGGGGCTGCCGGAACACACCGATATACATATATGCTTGGCGATAGATTCGTTCTTCTTTCTAATACAGGCTAACTAAACATTAAACCGTTTATAGACATCAAACAAACATAGGGGAAATAGGTAACAAAGCTAGTAGTATCTATAGTAAATGACTAAACTACAACACTAATGATCTCACAATCGTGATCTGATGTAAAATAAATGATGCAATCGAGTTTAGGAATTTTTAAGAGTGTAAACATCTGTTATTAACAAACAAATACGTAATTTTTCTGTTTAGAGAAAATATTCTAAAACTAGCTGTTCCCCGCGGTTTCACCCGCGTGGGCTACAGTTTATCGCGATAAAAAGGATCCTATGTCCTTCCTCAGGGTTCAAACTATCTTCGTACCAATTTTCATTTAAATCGGTTCAATAGTTTAGGCGTGAAAGCTTAACAGACACACAGATAGTGTAGTGTTACTTTCGCATTTATAATAGTAGGAGTAAAGATAAGAAAAAATTTGGTCCCTGAAAAACTCCAGATTGAAAATAGTGCGTCAGTGGTAATGACGTTGACTTACGACTTGTAGGTAAGCGGTTGGTTCAAAACCTCCAATGAGCTTATGCTTTCGGTGAAGATAAACATAGCTTTGTGGTAGAGTGTTTTCTACTTCTCACCTGGTTGAATAAATGGAAGGTAGGGGAATAGAATCATTAACGATACATTTGGCTCGTAACGTACTACATAAATCTATTCTGTACTTTGGTAGAATTCATCATCATCATCATCATCATCAGCCCGTATCAGTCCACTGCTGGACATAGGCCTCTCCCAAGGTACGCCACTGAGCCCGGTCTTCGGCTCTTCTCATCCAATTACTGCCAGCCACTCGGCGCAAGTCGTCGCTCCACCTTGTCGCAGGGCATCCTACACTACGTCTGCCAAGTCGCGGTCTCCACTCAAGAACACGTCTACCCCAACGGTTATCGGTTCTGCGGCTTATATGACCAGCCCACTGCCACTTCAGCTTGCTAATTCTGTGAGCTATGTTGGTGACCTTAGTTCTCTGACGGATCACCTCATTCCTGACTCGATCCCTCAGAGAAACCCCGAGCATAGCCCTTTCCATAGCGCGCTGAATCGGTGGACTAGTCGTGCCGTGAGTGTCCATGGTAGAATTAGTATCTACATAAATATAGAAAAGCACTTTCCGGATGTACCTATTAGTAATTTATAACGTAGGTATCCTCTTCCAGTCATACAAAACATTGTTATTACCAATTTTATTATTCAATGCCGATCACGTAGGTCGGTAGGTTAGTTTGTGCGCAAACGTAAGCGATAATTCCAGTGTTAATACAATTATTTGTTGTAATAATCCTTATCAGCATAATTAAAATGCAGGTCAGTTGATTTATCACAACAACTAAAGTAGGCATTTACTTTGATTACAGAACAAGCTAATTAAATAACAGTCGATACTTACGTTTGCTCATTAGAGTTCAGTGCCACCCAGAAATATGAATCTCAACAGTTGATAATTCTACACTGGGAAAGAAATTCTGACTTTCCTTCTGAAGACCGATTCCTTCCTTTTTTTACCTTAGTTTTCCTTCTGGATCACAAGTCCTTCCATTTTGACTCAGAATGAAAACGGTATTCTGGAAGGTCTCTTTTCTCCGTGTACGCGGTATTAATAATGCACTGTGCTCGTCACCCTGTGATATTAGATGTTAAATGCCATTTTCCCTTTAGTTTCACTCGAAACATTGCTCTTCAATCTTCAACCCAGGATTTTTGTATAACAAAGCTTGCCAATAAGCAATAATAAAAACGTAACCAGCATATCCAAGAACCACAACATTCAAGGGCATGCGACATCTACCAACCCGCACTGGGTCAGCGTGGTAGATTACGGCCCATATCTACTCTCTCTGAGAGAAGGCCAGAGTCCCAGCAGTGGGAACGTAATGATAAAGATGATGAAAACCATAAAGTACTTACTACTCCACTTTATACACATATTCTAAATACAATGTATAAAGGTGTGTTTACGTAGATTTTGCAAGGAGCTGCCTTCTTATTTTAGACTACTTCTAAAGGCATCATAGTGTTTAACCAAACGCATATATTCTGACAAAACCCTCGTAACATTTCTTAACAGTTTATGGTCTAATAAAATCATAAGTAGGTACCTATTTTGAATGAGAGCATCTTGCTGAGGCATGCGGAAGCAGAGCAGAGATTTTGTGATTGGAAGCGCACAAAAACTCATCGAGCAAGCATAACGGTGTTCGACTTTAGTCTTTAGACAATGAAGTTCGTTTCGTGAAAACTTAACCTTTATATATATAAAAAAAAATTGAATTACCAAACGAATTGGAAATGGCTAAAGGCGATTTTGATTAAGACTTTTTGTATTATTGCTTGATGAAAGGTGAAGTCACCCCAAGATCAAGATCGAGTGATCAAGAGTGGTTCTAATGTCCACCGATATATTTGTTTTTTTTTGTGTATATGTATTACAGAACTAGCTGGTGCCCGCAGCTTCGCCCGCGTGGATGTCGGTTATCGCGACTAGGGTTCGCAAACCGGAATATCGAATATCGAAATTACCGGAATATCGGACGATTTTTGTCGACCTGAAATACCGGGATTGAATTTAGCGATATCGAGATTTTCGATATTTTCGATATTGCATAATTTAAAAACTTGATCTAATCATTTCCTAATTTAACGATAAAAAAACATTAAAAGAAGGCCAGTCAGTCCACACCTGCATAAAATACAGGTATGTGGACAGCGTTCTAGCTTCCAACTTCGATACGAGATGCTGGACTAGCCGGGTCGACGTAATTTTATTCAGTAATCCAGTAACTTTTGGTAAGGAGTTCACTGTTGTATAAAAATAAGGTGCAAGGAAGAACAGCAACGTCAGCAACTGCTGTATTAACAACACGGCAGTAAAGCATTGACTAAATTTGACATAAGTATTATATTTTTTGTCTAGGGCAAATTTGTTCTTTTTCATAAAATGAGTATTAAAAGTAAGCGTTATCTATCTAGGTATCTATTTTAAAGTGGCAACTGAATGTACCTTAATTAATTCTTTAATGTTCTCTTTTCTGTGAGATCTCGAAAAGCATGGGTCATTTTGTTTTTCGATAGAGAAGATTAATCTTTTGCAAACTATTGACCTATCCTATTCTCCTGCTGTAAACTCTTCTTGTCCGTAGGTTTGACGAATACTAACCATCGAAGCACACCTCGATTCGAGGAAGATATGGTACCATCCACCCAATTCACATTTTACGTCAGATTATACAGAGCCTATAGTACATTACTGCAGTGGCCATCAACGTAGGCATTGAGGGAAGAAGGTGTAAATGTGGGCCGAGGCAAAGCCGAGGCACACATACCTGAGTTCATCAATGCCTAGTTATGGCCAAGGCTTGTATAGTACTTTTCTCAAATAATGCGCGGAAATTAAAACAAAGACAAGTAAACAAGTAGCACCTGGGCAGAACTTTTTTCTTTCGACTTTGGCAGTAACAAGTTTTCTATTACGGCTCTTGCTGCCTCTTGAATTTCAGGTGGCGGTAAGGTTTAAGCATCAAAGCAAAGCATCACAATTCACTCATTGTCTTCACTTGAACTCATTTTGTCAAATATAATTACTTTTCAAAACCAATGACGAACAACGAACAACAACAAAAAATTCTCGCGTTATAGTGATCATTTGCTTTTTTTTCAACAAACAGGTTTCTATGTGCAAGCCGGTTCGGAATTTTAATAAAACCTTTGATAAATTGGCTCCTTGGTTGCCATGTTTCAGAGTAAAAGCCGTTCCATTTTTAAATAACACGACAGATATGAGTTTACTATGTAATTCATTTCGCCGCTAAACACGACAGATATGAGTTTTCTGTGTAATTTATTTGGCTGCTAAACACGACAGATATGGATTTTCATACAAATTTTGCCGGTTGCTGCTCGCATATAATTGGGCAGTGCAGCAAGTTCGATTTATCTCGAAGAAGGTTGTCAAAATAATACTCTTATTTCCAAGCATGTTTGAGAAAAGAGTATAACCAGCACCTGGGTATGACATTTATGGACTATGATATATATTTTTTGACCTAAAAATCCATTGGTGTGTTATGGAGTCCTATTATGAGTCACTATTTAAATTTATAAACCTGTTTTGGATTGTTCTACAATATATAATTCTTAGAAGATCTGTTTTCGTTTCAATTGTTGATTATATAATTTATTTTAGTTTGTTATCAGAGGTTGATGTTAATTCAAATTAATAAACAACGTGAAGAATACAGATTTAGGTTATTTTAACTTTTTCACACTTTCCTGTCTTTCTCATAACTATTTTGAATTACTTTTAAACTTCTTAACATTATGGGTTAATATTCTTATGACATTTATGTCGAAAACTATCGTTTAAACTGATTTATGTGAAACAAAACAAATTTTTTGTAAAAATATCGAAAATATCGAAAATCCCGGGATTCCGGAATTGAAAAAATAGCAATATCGAAAATACCGGTATTGAAAAATGGTATCGATATTGCGATCCCTAATCGCGACCAAAAGTAATCAAGAAATTTTGATCCCGTTCCCGCAACCCATGGGAACCTATTCCAGGAATAAAAAGTAGCCTATGTATTATTCCGTCCTATAATCTATTCCTGTACCAAATTTCAGCCAGATGAATTTCTGAAGTTATCCCGAAGAAGATATAAAAAAATTGAGCTTTATACTTTAACGAATTTAGGGTACTAATTTATACACCTGAACTTCCTGTTATCTGCCCAAGTAACCACAACCCAAACTCTATATTCGCAGGATGTTCTTACCTGTACAAAAGGGGCACACGGAGAAAAAAGACCTTCCAAAATACCGTTTTCCTTCTGAGTCCAAAGGGAAGGAATTGTTATTTAGAAGGAAAACTAAGGTAAAAATAAGGAAGGAATCGGTCCTGGAAGGTAAAGACTCAGAAGGAAAGTCAGATTATTTTTCAGTGCATGCACAGAACAACTTTCAGCATCACTATCACTATCACTATCACTACTTATTATAAAACAAAGTCCTTCGCGCCGCGTCTGTCTGTCTGTCTGTCTGTCTGTCTGTTCGCGATAAACTCAAAAACTACTGCACCGATTTTCATGTTGTTTTCACCAATAGATAGAGTGGTTCTCGAGGAAGGTTTTAGGATATAATTTGTTAAGTTTTTGTATACATTGGCTAAAATATAACGATATTTGTTGGAGAGGTCGGAAAAAAATAAGCCGTCTGGGAGCTTTCAACGAAAACGCTGCCTAAATCCTTTTAGATATAACAAAATGATGTACTGTGGAGTTGTGTATCTTATACAGGTCTACAAAAAGTCCACAATAGCATATGTCTATCTCTTAAGGATAACATTATATAACTACTTTTTCACATTTTAAAAGTTGATAAAAAGGCCGACTAAAATCGGACCGTGTTTTCAATACTTTTATATTAATCCTAATCAAAATAAATCATTTCGTATTCAAGATTGTTCCAATAGCTGTAGATTACTTTTTGAATTGTTCAAATCGGACATTCTATTCGAAAGATATTACGAAATTAAAAAATGTCAAACTAATCGAAAAATAAACCCGCCGCGCGCCGCATCGCAGCGCAGCGGGAAACGCGGTGAGGTGAGGGGGGCGGGAGAATCTATGAAATAGGTAAAGTACAGTCGCGGACCAGGAAGACCTTTAGCTGCGTGGTTCAAACGCGCGGTCCGAAAAAAAAAGCTTAGAATTAAGATAATGGATAATGGATACAGCAGGTAACGCGGTGAGAGGGCACCGAAGTGCGGGAATAATTTTGGAGTATACGGATTATATATACGCTTTCGCGTCTAAACTACTGAACCGATTTAAATGAAATTTGGTAAAGAGATAGTTTGAGCCCTGGGGAAGGTCATAGGATACTTTTTATCGCGATAAACTGTAGCCCATGCGGGTGAAACCGCGGGGAACAGCTAGTTTACATTAAAAAACGAAGGTCTGGCTGTCGTGGGCTCTGGGTCTATATATCCACACCATTAATACTTTTTTCTACTACTTATCGAAACTATATCGAAAAAAAACCTATGCAAACTCTTTGCTTTGCAGCGTACGATGTTTCTTTTTTCTCTTTTGTTTTTGCGGCAACAATTACTACTTTTCTAAATTAAGTTAGTGCCTATTAATCAATGCGTAGGATAGTATTTATATCACACGTTCATACATAACACGTATTTTAAAAAAGCATGAAGACATAGAAGCAACGCTATTACAAACTGTAACTAACAATAACTCATTAATTTCATAATCTGACACTAATACTGAATAAAAAACTTTAGGATGGTAAATAACCTCCTCCGAAATAGTAAACGTTATCGCGCCCAAAAAAGTACCTGCCGGTCGTTGCTTGCCTTTTCTTTTGCTGGTGCAAGGAAGTTAGAACAGACGTAGCTAGTTATTAGTTTGACGTTTTAAAGTGATTAAATGTTGTATAAGTTTAATATTAAACCTTGATACCGATTTTTGTACTTTATTACAGTGTATCTGTGTAATTTACAGCATCGCTCATGGACTATGCCATGCGCTTCCGTCGCCTGCGTCTCAACATACGCTTACCCTTATTGTAGCCCGCAACATCAACGTCAATACCAAGTAGTTCTAAGTAAATAAGGTATAATAAGATCATGTCTGCTACACACGTAATGATATATCGTTACATATTTAAACGTTTAATTAGAGCGTATAGTATAATCACTAACTTAGGATTAAGTAGATGGCTCTATATTTTTTTATAACAGTGTGTTGATTTTTGATTTCGAACATCACAAATCACAATCATCTTTTGATTTTCGTTTTTGTAGCTTTGTCTAAAATCTTCTAATATTTTTCAACTTTCGCGCGAACGCGTCTTACAAAGAGGTCCTGTTTGTTTGCCCGTGTCCGACGTCAGTTTTATTGCAGCAAAACACACGCTACTATCAAAATTATGCAAATACGGTCAAGTCGATCAACAATGATTTATCTAACAGAAAATGTTACTGCCGTCGCTCATCTGCGCAAACCAGAAATACTGCAACGATTTTTCAGACACACTTTCGATATGACCGGAGATCGGTAAGCAATTAGAACAGATACATCGCTACGATAAATTGTTACGTGTGTATACACCAATAATCATCATCATCATGCCAATAATATTCTTCCTGACATGTAAACAATTCAACAGAATGTTGCCTAGCAACCATGTAAAAGATTTCGAAAAATTTGGTTTTTTAGTTTTTCCCACGGAACCCATGCATTATTCCGGGATAAAAGTAGCCTATGTTACTCTCCGGCGCATAAACTATCTTTATGCAAAAAATTACCCTGATTCGCTGTTTTGTTACGCCGTGAAAGCCGAACAAACCAACAGAAAAATACACTTTTGCATTTACATAAATGTGGGGATGGGAATGGCGATAGGGGTAGCTGCGGTTCGCGTTTACACCCTTGGTATTCCCTACTATCCCGCAAGAATCTTTTTCGGGGTTAAAAAGGAACCTATATGCTATCCGGGCTACAATAATCTAATCGACTCGACCAAATTTCCGACGTGATGCTTTAAATTGATATAACTGTTTTATTTATGAACCGATTGAAATAAAACAAACACTAAATGTTAAGTGGAGAAAACCGCAATATAATAATGAAAACCGCATCCAAATCGGTTAAGCCGTTTCTGAGATTAGCGCGCACAAACAAACAGACAAACAGACAAACAGACAAAAATTCTAAAAACCATTGTTTTGGGTTCTATTGCGTTAATAAAGGCCCCCAGTAAAAGTATTTCTCATTTATCTTCAATGTACAGACAGTGATGAGTTACAGATTTATTATATGTATAGAATAGATATTATAAGACTACAAGTCACCTGATTGTTTGGTCGAAGGTAGCACCACGCTACGAACGCCTGAACTGGAAATTGCTCCTCAAGAGAGACTGCTTGAAAGACATTCTGAACCAATTCCAGTTTTCCAGTTTTAACACGACAAAGACGATTGAATTATTTGATGTGACAAACAGAGGTAACTGAAAATGTGTGTTTTGTTTTACGCCACCTCTTCTTACTGATCCATTAAACTGAACAAAAACCGAGCAAAATCCAAACGGCTTTATTAAGAGTAAGAGCATGATAGGTCAAGATGAACTGAACTTCTTCTTGCCCTTGTCCCATCATAATCTTCTTCCACTCTCCTCTATCAGCCGTCATCGCTTCATTCACTCCCCTTTCATTCATATTGACCCTTACACAATCCATCCATCTTTTCTTTGGTCTTCCTCTTCCCTTCCATCAATCAACATTAATATTCGTCACTCTTTTGGTAATAGGTATGACTGAAATGAACAAAACATAAAATATAACTCAAAACATGAAACAATTTAATTACAAATAAACTACAGTTATACATTATAATATCAGAAAGAGAAACAACTGATGTCATAATGTAATAATGACAATCGGAGCAGGGCAATGCACTATTAAATTAAGTTAGCTTAGCTACAGAGTGCATTCCATGTTCATTGTTATTTATACACGTTGAAATAAGCAACAAGGAAGGATAATAATAAATTTGCTAACCTTCCTTACAGAGTTTTAACTGAAATAGAGAAATTAACATAATAATTATATCGTATTTTATTTATTTATTATTTTTTCATAAAAACAACACACACACATCAGACATATCGACATATTTACATATCGATATTATCGACTGCAATATATATGTATATATATTTTTTAAATTTCGGTATTTATTAATAACAGCTAGGTAATTAATTTAACGACAGGACATGGTGTCTAATTGAGTAAAACTTAAAGACTACTTGTTAATATTCTATGATCTTAGATAGGTATCCGACTAATGTTATAAATGCGAAAGTTTGTATGTATGGATAGGTGGATGGATAGATGGATGGATGTATGTTTGTTACTCTTTTACGCAAAAACTACTGAATGGATCTGAATGAAATTTGGGATGGAGATAGCTTATACCTTAAATTACCACATACTTTTTATCCCGGAAAAAGGTTCCTGCGGGATAACGTGAAGACGCGGGCGAAACCGCGGGGCGCAACTAAGTAGTTTATGAATTTCGTAAATATATATCTAACATGATCTTCGTGTTCGTAAGATGTTACATCGACATTAAAAAGATCAATAGTGACGTTTCGATACTATCGATAAATATCGCTCAGTTTTGAAAATAAAAGAGCATCATGACAACAACCCTTTTAGATTTTGACACAATATTAGAAATTTTGTTTACGTACAGATCACAGTCTTCTTTGTTAGTTCAATTAATTAGCACCAACTGTCTGCAAACTCACCTACGAAATTGTTTGTAAAGCAAATCCTTTCTCACAACACAAAACTTCTTTCCCTCCACAAGTTCACACACAATCACTGGGCTTGCTACTGAACTTTTAACACGTCACGATTCAAAAACCGGTTTCCGAGAACGATGTTCGAAGTTCGAAAAGAATGATTTTGGTGTGAAAAACGGCGGTAGTGGTGAAACGTCGCGCGCCAGCGAAGCGCGGAGGGTCACTGGGGAAGGCGCCGCTGATGGCAGGCATGTGCAACGGTAACTGCAGATGCAGGAAATGCATCGTTGAAAGGTCAACCGATCTCCTATTCAATAATTCAATAATGCATTCTATTCGAATTAGAAAAACGAATAGACTTTTTAAATGTGCCGCATTCAAACCTCTTTGAAGCTATTTTTTTTTATCAATTTCATGCGTCACACGTTTAGTATTTTTGCCAGTATCAAGTAATAAATACTAGTTGCACCCCACGGTTTAACCCGCGTCTTCCCGTTATCCCGCAATAAAAAGCTGCCTATGTGTTTATCCAAGGTATAAGCTATTCCCATTCCAAATTCATCAAAATCGGTTTAGTAGTTACGGTGATACGTGGTAACAAACATTCACACACACACGCATACATACACCCATACACAAACTTTCGCATGTGATATCAAACAGAGAGTATCGAGTATCAATGATGATGATGATGATGAGATGATGCAACACGCCGCCGCCGGGTCAAAGAGGATAGTGTCTAAGTAGTGAAACTTTACACGGAATTTTTCAATTTGAAAAGTCAGTTTTAACAACATTATTTCAATTTCCTACACTCGTAGCACATTAACAACACACATAATGGTTAATAATCCACCAATATCACACATTATCACTCAAAGAAACGCAAGTTTTGTAAATTAGAACAAAATTTTCATGTTGACAGTTCAATTGCCGCCAAAAAAGTCGCCTAGCATTCTATTCGTTTTAGAAAAACTTATGGATGGAGACTTTTTACAACGCGCCGTGATAACCTCTTTGAAGCAAATCAGTTTAAAAAGTTTTAAAACTTTTTTGGCTTGCCAACAGCCAGTGTTCTTGGTTCTCTAATGACAACATGCCGCCATAATGGCGCCTGAATAAACCGCAAAGGTCAAACGATCACCTGTGTGATTAGAAAACCTAATTAGGGAGTGGTAAATTGGGAGTTGGAAGCTTAATGTATCAAGATAATTGATTATACCTTCATGGAGGATACCCTAAATGACTTAGAAGGTTCTATTTTAGAAGCAAGCTTTGTTTGAAGTCACTGGCTGATAGGAAGAAACTACAAAGGTCAATTACTGATCCTCGATTGACCTTTAAGCTGTAGGTAAATCATATGATTCGAGAAGACAAATTGATGGGAGTGACCGGTTAGAGCTTTTGCGCCATGTCATAAGTATATTATGATTTCCTCCTTGGAGTTAATAAGAGAACCCAAATAGTTTGTAGTTCTAAAGAGGTTTAGAATCGAGTCGTTTTGTAAATGTTCAAGTATATTACTACCTACCTACAACTGGCTGCTTTTAAGAAAATAGCACGGTAAAGGTTAAATGCTCAAGAAACGCAGACTAATTTGTTTGAATTGAACTCAGTCAATTAATTATGAAAATCAAATTAGGACTTACGATTCTGAATTATTTTGCACATAAACTGTAGAAAGACAAAACATCGCCATATAAGACAGCAAGCTATTTTATTGATGAATTCTAAATGATTGACGTTAAGAATTATTTTTTCCAACAGCTCAACTAAATTATTAAAATAATATTAATTGTCTATGCTACAAACGGGTTCGTTTCATACAACCGTGAACAAGCTAAGGAAACACACGTCAAGGTTACCGGCGACCGGCGCAGGCGCAGCCGCAGCCAGCGAGTGGTGGTGACTTGGCACAACGGAGCATAGAGTAAACAGACTCTACTCAAACAAATGTGACACTGCGTGCGCCGCAAGAACGTGGATCGTACCTAATTAAAAAAATAGTATCAAAGCAACGACCTATTATGTTCATGAACTTCGTTGGTCCAGAAGCACGTAGTACTGACGATCGCATTAGATAAAATAAAATTATACATTAACACTTACTTTACCTAATTACATTTAAAAAAAAGGTTATTTGAATAAACGGCATCAACACCATCATCATCATCATCATTAACACTACGTGACTTGTGGTCAAACGCTAGCTTGTAAGAAGTAAAAAATAAATATGTAACAGGTATTTTTTCCGTGTCTGGGTGTTGTGTATTCCCGATCCGCGTGGTTTCTGATACCTTAGATACAGGGAATCCTATTAGTTAGGGATCAGAGCTACGAGTTTGTAGGATGTGATTATGTGCGCGTCATTTGTAATTAATTATTATCTAATACATATATCAGTTTTACTTAAGACACAATGTTGTTAGACGCAACAAAAATTATGTCTATTTTTTAGAGCTCAATTCATATTGTGCCAATCTGTTGCTGTGCGACATCTACACCCCTTTAATCTTTGAAATAAACCTAACGCACTTAAACTTATTTAATTTAACGTTCACTCTCATTCTTGCATAATTACATCCTTGTTTATTTGTAATGGTAAGTGTAAATTGTATCGGACAGAATGGCAGGTGTATGACTATAGTGATTACACTGATTAATAACACCTGAAATTAATAATCGATCCTGATCCGTTATCCGCGGTTTTGGATCGATATGTCACGTTATTATATCTCATTTTAGTTGTAATCTGTCAAGCTCTAGTACGTAAATAGATACAAACTATACCTACTGATTTTATACAGGGTGATCAATCCAAATGGGTCAGTAAGGGGAAGTCATAAAACTATGAGAGATAGCGAAATCCGTTCTTAAGAACCATGGCTTCGATTTTAAATTTAATAATAATGGCATTCAAACTTTTTTTAAATCTCTCATACATAACCGCCCTGATCACCCTGTATAAAAGTTAGAGGTTCTGATTTAGAGAAAAAAAGGCATCCAGCTGGAACTCAGGTCAGGGGCCCAATTCTCGCCGCGTGATATAATATCACATTTGATAAATATCGGAATAACTAAAAATTCAATACATATTTTGACAGTTACGATATTTATCGAGTGTGATATTATATCACGCCGCGAGAATGGGGCCCCAGGCTTTCTGTCACGAGAAAGAGCATGGGCCATATTGGGCCATAGTGTCGTTATATTCCAATAAAAACCCAATGAGAAGCATCTAGCGGGTGAAACGACGCGAAATAACTAGATTTTGATAATAAATACAATATAACCAATATAAAATGAGTAATTACTCCCACATAGGATATTATTTACAGACCAGCGATAAATGACAGTCACACTCAAGTAAAGTTCAACAAAAAAAAGAAGCGAGACTCTATGAAAAAGGAAGGTTACGTCGATGACCTATTGAAATGAGTGGACTACGGACAAAAAGTTAATTTAATCTATTATTCATGGAATCGTTATGTAGTAAAAACGATTTTGAGGAATTCATTGTAAAAAATATACGTACAAAACCTCCTTAGAGCAAATTAAAATATTAAAAAATGTAACCTAAAAAAATGAAAGCGTCTTTTTCTGGTTTTGAATTTCGTAGATTCCTTTTGGTTGTAATTTTGTTGAACAATTTGAAAGTTATTCATAACTTCATTGTAAAAATATTCGCCAGGAGCGCCATGAAAACTGCGCTAAAGAGAGTTTGTTTTTAAATTAAAAATACATACATATTAACAATTTAAACAAAAACAACGGTCAAATGCGAGTCTTACTCTTATACAGAAGGTTCTGTACCGATCCGTATATTGTAAAAACTTAAAAACTTAAGAATTTTCCTAAAATGTTTCCTGTAAACTGTAATCAAAGCGCTACGTTTTCTAATTTCTTCAAAATTGTAGGCTCCACTTAAATTACTATAACTTATCTCATGTTTTTTGTCCTGTAAATTCAGAGACAATAAGGTGTGACAGAGAAACACGAGAGTGATTTTAAAAGGTTCCCGTTTTTCATCCGATTTACGGAACCCTAATAAAAATAATCTTATTACGTTTACCACTAGACTTACTAGAGCTTTCTTTCATGCTCAGTAGCACTACAAGCAACGGTGCAACGTGAGAGAGACAAACATACTAAATAGCTATAAGATAGAAAGAGACAAAAAACTAGTTTAGAAGCATTCAGAGAGATAAAACAACTTTTACGTGCGAGTACTTTCGCACGACTAATTGAGGCTTTTATGGAGTTGAAATAACTGCAATTATAATATACGAGTTAAGTGTTTGTGTAAGACTAGATGTTCAGTTCGGTTTCACCCGCGTGGGGAGTCAAACTGGATGTTTATGTCAATAGAAAATAGTCAAGATAGAGAAGAGTGGCGCTCTCTCGTTTCGGAGGCCAAGACACACTTTGGGTCGCTGAGCCATCGGAGTTAGTTAGTTAGAAAATATTCTAAGAAAATCTATAAAAATTACTCTACAAAAAATCCAAAGAAACAACCGATAAATGTAATAAAAAAATAGAAGTTGGTAATTTTGTATGGGAATTGCCGGGTGGTACGAAATTTCTGGTCATCATAATAATGTAACCATCATATTAATTATTTATCATTTAATTCATTTAATGTACCTAAGTACATGACATGCGCTAGCGCTCTGTAGGTAGGCCCCCCAAATAAGTAATAGCTGTTCATGGTGGCGTTCAAAGAGGCTTATGTTCAGCAGTGGACTTCTTCCGGCTGATGATGATGATGACATAGGATAAATGCGCATACCATCAAACGTCACTAATAAAAAAAGCAGTGAAAGAATTTTCAACATCGCATCTCTCATAATTATTGCTCTGTTGATCTGATCGCTACCGAACTTCACTGGCTTAATCTGAAGGTTGCCTGAAAACTTTATCAAAATTGGTCCCACCGTTTTGGAATCCAGGGGACATACCTACGTATGTATGTACATACGAACATCGATTCTTATAATATATAGATAGAAGAAATACTGCATTTAAATCTAAATAAGCATGTTAGTTTGTGGTCAAGAATTTAGAGCGTAGAGACTTGATTTATTTAGATAGTTATAAATTGGTGTTAGTTGTTTTTGTTATTACGTGGTTTGTTTTCTGGTTATGTTTTACACTTGCATCTCTATATATATATTACAGGTAGGTAAATAGAGTAATTTAATGGAGATTGGAGAAGCCTCCTACTAATGTTATAAACGTGAAAGTTTGTGAGTATGGATGGATGGATGGATGGATGTTTGTTACACTTTCACGCAAAAACTACTGAACGGATCTAAATGAAATTTGGAATGGAGATAGCTTATACCCTGGATTAACAAATAGGCTACTTTTTATCCCGGAAAAAGGTTGAAACCGGGTGAAACTGCGCAACTAGTTGATAATAATGTTGCTGGCTGTTAGAGTTATCATTTTTAAAATTTATCACTATATTTGACCTCCTTACAGGATGAATAGCGAGCACTTAGTAGATACCCAAAATAGGAGAAGTTAAATTTTAACATCATGGGTCTTGAATAATATAGTGTAATCAACTACGACCCTTACCTTACCTTATGTGCCCTAATTATGAGTATTTTACATAACACGTATTAGGTACATACAATGCAGATATTTAATACAATATTTAAATATAATTCAAAGGTGACTGACTGATGACTGACTGACATAGTGATCTATCAACGCACAGCCCAAACCACTGGACGGATCGGGCTGAAATTTGGCATGCAGGTAGATTTTATGACGTAGGCATCCGACAAGTAGGGATTTCGCGATAAACTGTAGCCCACGCGGGTGAAACTGCGGGGAACAGTTAGTACTATGTATATAGTAATACGTCCTAAGCATTATGTCTCTGCAAACATTTTAATTGGCGATAAAAAGACGTACTTGGGGATTTTGCAATGCACAAGCTATAACAAAACAACGTGATTTCGCAACATTTTATGTGTATGTACTTATGTGAATTTACCTGCAAATGTGAGTCTTCATATTTTGGACGAAAAGCCTTGTTTCTCATTCATTACTTTAACTAAGTGAACAAAATGTTTCCACAAAGGACACAATTGTACATACATACAACATACAACATACATACATATTATGTACAGTCATAGTACTCATAGTTAATAACCTACGTTTCCAAAAATCTGGTCAAGGAAAGTTTGTCTACTTACAATAGGTGAAAATGTTCATATTTTCGGCTGGACCGATTTTGACAGGACTTTCATTGGCAACTAGCTGACGTTCTAAGGAATGAATTCTTATAACAAGAAAATTAGTTAGGGATCCAGGCAAAAAAAATATATCATCAATTAAATTTAGTCATCATCAACAGCCGGAAGAAGTCCACTGCTGAACATAGGCCTCCCCCCTTGAACGCCACCATGAACGGCTATTAGCCATTTGCATCCAACGGCTCCCTGCGACTCTTACAATGTCGTCGGTCCACCTAGTGGGGGGCTTACCTACAGAACGTCTTCCAGTTCGTGGTCGCCACTCCAGAACCTTTCTTCCCCATCGGTTATCGGTTCGTCGAGCGATGTGACCTGCCCATTGCCACTTCAACTTGCAAATTCTGAGAGCTATGTCGGTGACCTTGGTCCTTCGGCGAATTTCCTCATTACGGATTCTATCACGCAAAGAAACTCCAAGCATAGCTCTCTCCATGGCTCGTTGTGTGATTAAATTTAGTATGGAGATAGTTTAGAACCTGGGGAATTACTAAGATTAATTTTTATCTCGATAAACTGTATATAGCCACGCGGGTGACACCGCGGGGCACAGCTAAAACTCTTTCCGGTCGTTATATGAAAAACCTGAAAAACTTGATATTCTGGAACTGATTGTGCGCTCGCAAAATTACGAGAAATGACGTAATCTTATGAAGGTATAACTACCCTCTATTTCACAATAGCGACGAGGTAGCACCTCGAGTTGGTACTGTGTATATATGTAGATACGGCGGGCTCGATTAGTAGAGGTACCGCGCCGCGCCGCATGGCGAGAGCGTTGCTTCGGGCGCGTTGGCCGCAGATCGCGTAATTTTGGTGAGGGGATGCGCGGAGTGCGCGGAGCAGTTTCACTTGATCAAGCAAGGTCAACGACGTTATGCAGGCTCTTAATTGGATAACGGTACTTAGTTATCTATCTAGATTAATTAGATAACTGAGTTATGTACTGTTTCTTGCTGTAACTTTAGAATTTACCTAAGTACCTAGTTTATAGCGATGATGGCTCAGTGGTAGTGACGTCGGCTTGCGATCCGTAGGACGTGGGTTCGAATCCTACAATGAGCTTGAGCTTTCGGTGAAGGAAAACATCGTGATGAAACCATAGCTTGGTGGTAGGGTATTTTCTAGTACTCGTCTGGCTAGCTACCACCCTCTTGTTAAGAATCTGTCGCCAAGCACCTATCGGTGTGTTCCGGCAGCCTCACTTGAGAGCCAGTTCTCAGTCCAGGTGTAGCGTGGCGCCATCTTCGACCACATCGTCACTTAACATCAGGTGACTTGTGGTCAAACGCTACCCTGTAAAGGGTAAAAAAAAAAGTAGATTTTAAAAAGAAACTTTCGTTTGGAAGTTTAGTTTAGTTTGGGTTCATGGTGTAGCATAAGTGACAATGTGGTCGAAGGTGGTCGCTATGCTTCACCTTTTTATCCTGGGAAAAAGTTCCTTTGGGATTTGTAACGGGAAAACTGCGGCGTGTACACAGATTTGGATAGGCTTTGTAGCTAGTCTTTCATAAGTTTGTTTTATGTAGGTTCTTAGCCTACGAATATTATAAACGCAAAAGTTTGTATAGATGGATGGATGGATGGATGGATTTTTGTTACTCTTTCACGCAAAAACCACTGAAAGGATCAGAATAAAATTTAGAATGGAGATAGCTTATACCTTGGATGAACGCATAGGCTACTTTCTATCCCGGAAAAAGGTTCCTGCGGGATAACGGAAGACGCGGGTGTAACCACGGGGCGTAACTAATAAATAATAAAAATACATAAGTACGTAATTTACAGCACCTTCATAATTCATTTATGGGGCGTTCCCACGTTCACTTAGATTTACATAATATAATTAATAGCTGTTAAAAAGTGTTAACTTCTGGGTAATAACTTAATTCATCTTGAAGAAAGTACTTTTAAGCCATCACTCAGTCGAAATAAAGAAGCTACGTGTCAACTGTACCTACAAAGTTAGTTATGCGCTTTTGAAATTGATGTCCATTGAAAAATAGTCTTTACTGGTTTATGAATAAGTGTTATATTAAAGAGGTTTAGAAGATGTAAGACCAGGTGGTAGAGGCAGGTACTTCGGTTGAGAGGTTGTGAGAAAGATATTTCGATTATGCAATGGTCAGGTTTGGTATAGGTTATAAGAGAAAAGCGAGTGTTCTGTCTTAGAGGCACTTGCGTCATTACGACATAAACAACGGTGTTTTACAAAAAATGTTAATCTAAGTACTTGATGATCCTCTTTAGGAAAGATAATGCAAATAACAATTTTACACAAAGTGCGCTGTGATTTCTTTTCTAAAATTTGTTTCCTTTTCTATAAATAAAAAAAACTTGTTAACACCATTAGCATATTAATAATACAATGCCCAAAGGGACTCAAGGCAATTTATTGAAAATACTGCCTTGATAATTTGCCGCGATTTTTTAACGTTTTCGTTGCTCCCAGGTGAAGAGTCAAAATGTATTCATTTATTAAGATACAACGTGATCACTTTAAAACATCAATCTTAAAACTAGCTACACCAGCTCGAACCTCTTTACGCTGGCAAAGAACAGGCAAAAAACACCCAGCAGGTGCTTTTTTGGGCGCGATCACATTTTACAATTTTCGGTCGGCATGAGTTACCACCCCTCTCTGTCGCTGAGTCTAACCATTGGGTCATCAGTGTCATCACCGTTCTTTCGGTCACAACCGCTGTCATCTTCTGACTCGGGCCAACCAATAAGGTCGAATACTATCACGTTCTTTGTTATGACAAGCACAACAAGTAAAATTAGTATTTTCTCTTTTTACCGCACGTGACTAAACACTATCGATAGAATTGTCTATTTGATGTGTTGAAATGGCTATTACGTTGATTTTTGTTGCATAAGTTCCATGAGAAGAAATTCTTACATTATACTTGCACGACGATTTATGAAAAAGGTTCTTTTGCTTTTAGGACCACTTCTGATGTTAGCTGACAATGTGATCGAAGGTGGCGTCACGATACACCTGCCTGGAACTGGCTATCAAGTAGTACCGGAACATTCCGATGTTTACTTGGCGACAGATTTTTGGGGGTTAGCTAGCAAGTAGACGAATAATAAGAAAAACAATTGCAATTGAAAAAGAAAAAAACTACCTCAATAGAAATAGAAAATGTTAAAATTGTAGGTTTATGATTTAGTTATAAGTTAAGTTTAGACCATATGTTTTGGTACATATCCAAAACTGCTTTTCACACCGGAAGTAAAAATAAAAGCTAAATGATATAGTGATCTGACTCTCACTCTGTCTACTTACCGTTCAAAATTACATTACATAATTCTACCCTTCTTTATACAAATAAGTTAATTCTGAAGTTCATTCACATATAGCACTCAAAATAGCATTTACGTCAGTTACAACTCTACCTTTGTAGCCTCTGATTATACGTTATTTATATTGAAGCAGAATGGCATCAGTCCAACAGAACAAAACATACCCAATTCATCAATCAACTATCAAGTGACGCATGCAACCAGCGCCATCTGTCGGCGCCACTTGACGTCATTCACATACCATGCTACAAGCACAAATACAACCTAATCTTGAAGCCATAAAACTCAATTTAGAACGCTTGTTCAAGAACCTTTTGCATGCTTTTTTCTAAATAAGAACCATTGCAAATACTACCTAATCCTGAAGCCATAAAGCTCAATTTAGAACGCTTGTTCAAGAACCTTTTGCTCCACAGGTTATGCTTATTTTTAAACCTTATTTCACAAGCAGCAAAGCTTAGTTAAGTTTGTTAGTAACGCTTGAAGTATAACTTAATTACGGTGCTTGAGTTCTCAGTTCATAAATCAGTTTTCCTTTTATTATACGTCTTAAAAGCCCACCCGAGGACTAAAATAGGCATTTTAGTCCTTGGGTTTGTTGGATAAATCCTTTTTGTTCATGGTTCATTTTTAGGGTTCCGCATATAAAAAACGGAAAATCAGAATCACTTTGTTGTTCGTCTGTCTGTCAAAACTTCTGCTCAAGAACGTGTTAAGGTATCAAGTTGACATTTACATCAAATACTCAGGTCTGCATTCTACGGACAGCAGTATAAAAAAACAAACTTGTTACATAGTCAATGCGATCGAAAGATTATTAATTTCGCATATTTTGCGATTTCACATGGGAAACCTATCTATAAGTACTTACTTATGGTACTTCTCGTTGACCTAGAATCATGAAAAAAACCGTAAATAAATAGCTTTTTTTAGCCTTTTTAGCCTTGACTGTCTCACTGCTGGGCAAAGGTCTCCCCCATTTCTTTCCAGGCATCTCGTAAGAAAATGTTTGTGCCAAGACACACGGAGCGCGCATCCAACTTGCCCTGGCGTTTTACAAGCATGGCGTAAATCAGAAGCAACTGAAATAACGGGCCTGATGGTAAGTGATGATGTGATAAACAAAGATTTCCTCGCCATATCGATACAGAATTTACTTACAACTATACGACATTGATTGATAAATACGTGACTCTATCAATATAAGGTCACAGTAATATCAATCCATCTATGAAACTATTGACAATGGTTACGCAACGGGTCGCCTCGCTCTGATTGGCTGGTAGCGAAGGTGTAACGAGACTGTACCGGCACGTTACTCTGCCGTACATGGAAGTTAATGAGGTCAGCTCTAAGTAAAACCTTAAATTAAACTCTATTGTTACTAAATATGGTATAGATTGATAGTGTTATTGAAGCAATCATCACCAATGATGATGTCGACATGCGATACAGAATAAAAATGGTACTTTCGACGAGGTTAGCCTATAGGATGAGCAAGCAGAAGTGGCAATGAGCTGGACATATTAGCCGAAGAACCGATAACCGTTGGGGTAAATATGTTCTTGAGTGGAGACCGCGTCTCGGCTAACGTAGTGTAGGACGTCCTCCGGCTAGGTGGAGCGATGACATACGCAAAATGGCTGGCAGCGGTTGGATGAGAGGAGCCGAAGATCGGGCTCAGTGGCGTGCTTTGGGAGAGGCCTATGTCCAGCAGTGGACTGAATTGGGCTAATTATGATGATGATAGAGACAGACGGACGGATAACAAGGAGATCCTATAATTGTTCCTTTTTCCTTTAGAAGTACGGAACCATGAAAACGCGCAAGTTTTGTTCTGTGTCTGGGTGTTGTGGATCCCCGACCCTAGTAGTATCTGATAGCATAGATACATATAAGGGTCAGAATTCGTATGTGACTGTGAGCGTTATTATACATTACTAGCTGTTCCCCGCGGTTTCACCCGCGTGGGGTTATCGCGATAAAGGTAGCCTATGTCCTTTCTCAGACTCTAGACTAAATCTGTACCAAATTTCATTTAAATCGGATCAGTAGTTTAGGCGTGAAAGCGTAGCAGACAGACAGACAGTTTCGCATTTATAATACACAAGGTGGGCCAAAAGAAGTCATCCGATGTTGTTTGGCTCTCTTTTTTTTATAATTGAAAAACTTCGATTCCGGCCGATATAATCTTCTCGACTTGACCAATAAAATTCTAAAGGTTCAAATAAACATAATCAAAAAGCAGTATCGAAGCTTTTCATTTAGAAAAAAAAGAGAGCCAAACAACATCGGATGACTTCTTTTGGCCCACATGACTTCTTTTGGCCCATCTTGTATTAGTAGGGATTATAAAATAATTTTCCAGGATAAATTTTTGACTATCAGGTCAATATTGACCTCTCTACTTAAGCCTAGAGTTGCCTAATTCTAGCCTACCAGCATTCTTGTAAACAAGTCACCAGATAAACGCCGATTGAAATCACGAGGCCGACCGTGTTTCGCAATAAGGTTCCCACAACGGCTTTTAAAATAAATTCTACTTTACATTCCTCGCGTAATTAAATTTCAATAATTGAAATGGAAATATTTAATTTCTAGTTTGCATTGGAAATGAAAATGAAATGTGAAATTTTTATGATTAGTAATTATGTTTATCAGATGACCATTATAATTCTACGCCGCTGCAGCAAACGATGACATTTATTTTTATTTTGTTTGGGTGACTTCTGAATCATCATCATTGAAATCTAAAAGAAAGTACCGACTTATATATTATATCCTCTTTAAAACACTTTTATTAGTTTTTTGAATGGAAAGGAGTTGACTCTCAAAGACAAATTAATTCTCAATCCTTAGATTTAAGGATAGTTTCACGTAGCCACACCAATCGTACCTACCTACATCTATGACTCAAATTGAGTCACTGAATTAATCTGTTCTATGTGGCTAGTTTGATAGGTAGGTAACTAAAAAGTTTAGAATTTTTAATAAGTATCTTTCGTAAAATAGGTTTCTATTTTTGTAGTAGGAAAAACTACTTTGTATAACAAAACGGAAAAAATCGTATGGAAACTGAAGGAAGGAATGTTTGATGATATTATACCTATTAAGGAACAAATAAGGGCTATGGAAAGAGCTATGCTTGGGGTTTCTCTGAGAGATCGAATCAGGAATAAGGTATTCAGTCAGAGCACTAAGGTCGCCGACATAGCTCACAGAATTAGCAGATGTGACGCTTACCATCCTGACCTGGTCATCTGATTAATTAACTGCTACGTTTTAGAAGGTGGATGGATGGCTTTGAGGCATTCTATGCCTCTATGTTAGGTTTTTTACCCTCCGCAACTTGCCAACAACTCTGTCCTTTCGCATGTCTAATTGAAAATCTCTTCTTTGTTTCCCAATACCCGAATACATAATAACAGACCTACTGCCACCAATCCGTACCTACCAGTACCTAACACATCTGACTGTCGATTAGTTACGTCAGTGCCGGAAGATGGAAAGATTGGTGATAACAGTTACCTTCATACTGTTATTGCAGAATTTGGAGATTGATGATTGGAAATCGGTAGGTTGGATTTGTATGTAATAAACTAAAAGCTCCTATCAATTTGAGGCTTAGAGGTCTGAAAGTCAGCCGGGCGAAGGAGTGGAACACTCTGCGAGCGTCCTTGTTTCAAACGCTTGCCCAATAGAACTATACAAAAAATTTAAAAAAATCAAACGGTGATGAGATTCTGGTTGGTTAAGTTTTAAGACATATATTCAGCGCTTGATGCTTAAATTCAGAAGTCTGGATAACAAAAGCCTTTATAGTTTTTTTTTTAAATAGTCATAAAGTTGATTCTTGCAATCCTACATTGTAGGCGACCGACGCATCGGTTTATTTGCCAATATTAACGACGTGTGATGCGTGTTAACACAAGCTATACCTAAACGTAGGAGTACCTATCCATTGTCAAAGTAAGCCTCATGATTCAGTTCCATACAATTTTATCAATAAAGCAACAGGATATATTGCTGCGGTCTTGCTCTTGCCTCGACGGAAAGTGAAAGTAGCTTACCTCGAAGGAACTGGGCTCCCGCAACACCATCACTTTTTTGAAGAAAATCTGGGGCATAGTGTAACCTCCGACCTCACTCTACCTTATCTATGACACGACACTTGTCAAATTAATTTGTCACGCACGGTTCTGAATTCGAGTTCAACTTTTTTGGCGATTCTATTTCAATGCAAACTTTTTTCTTTGTTTATTTTTTAGTCATGATAAAAAATTCACAGCACTACATAGATTTCTTTTCCTTGTCCACAAAGTATTGACTTGATGTAACTCAAAAACCGGTGTTTACATAGTATTTGTTTATAGACGGAATCGAACATGAATATTTTTCCCTTCTAACACCGTGTAGTCAACTCAAAAGGCACGCAACAACTATAATGCTTCAAAGTATGAAACTATGACTTTGCTACCACAAGCTGTCGCAATTTTACAGCACAATTCATTTTGCACTCTGTATCATTATATCTAAAGTTGTTTTCAGGTTATGGGCCCATTGCAAATATCAAGTTTGTTTTGTAGGTGCTATTTTATAGTCAAAAGTAAGATTGCATCGAGTACAGCCGATTCTAATTTATGCTTTAACCTCGAAAATATAACGAAAGTGAAGGCAGAAGAGCGTGACAAAAAGAAAATACTTAATGCGCGTTAAAGTAATAATTAAGTTGGTGTTAATTTGTTTATTTACTTTTGTTAGAAAACGAGTTTGGGGAAAGAGAGATCGTTGTCAAAAGGTAGGATAATCGTTAATTACTTTAATGGTTTTGGTGTCGATTTATCTAAAGTCTAAACCAATACGGTCAATAACCGTCAGTGGTAAGAAAATGGCATCATTTGTTTTAGAATTGTCAAATAACAATTAACATTTTTTTTTATTTATTGTAATTACTTAAGTACCTAACAATTGACACTAAACCAACTAAACTCAAAAAGTAGTTACTTATTTAGGTTCTCCCAGTTATTTTAATGATATTAGAGGGCTTTCCTGTCAAAAAAAATAATTTAAATAGCTAGTACCTTTTGGGAAAATAAACAAAAAACCCCTCTTTTTGAACTTATTAAACAATTAGTAAATTTCTCATTTATTGCCTTAACTATTAAGCGACCTTTCAACGTTTCCGTTCTTTCTAGATCGAATTGAACTCCATGAGGTACACCCCTCAGTCGCTGTCTGCGGGGTGCGACTACTTCGATCCAGACTTTAGTAATGAATATTATAATACCTAACAATCAAACTTACCTCATTGACATCCATTCTACTTTACATGTTTATAAGAATCGTGAGAATAGTGGTAATGCGGTTAACAATATGCAATCTAGGACTGTACTAGTTTTGTAATCTGTAACGACTGTAATGGGGATGCAGGTCTGAGATCGATTTATCGAGGATCGATTTTCAATCATCAACAGCCTTTCACGTTCCCACTGCTGGGACTCTGGCCTTCTGTCAGAGAGAGAAAATATGGGCCGTAATCTACCACGTTGGCCCAGTGCAGGTTAGCAGATGTCGCATGCCCTTGAATGTTGCAGTTCTTGGACATGCCGGTTTCTTTCACCGTTTCGAGCGATGGAAAATCCGCACATAACTAATGAAGTCGTAGGTGGTACCGAGAGGATTCGAACTCGGTGTCGGCGTCTTGTAAGTCGCACGCGTTACCGTTCGGCCACCATCGCTCTCAATCGATTTTATTGGTCAGAAAAATCGATTTTTTTTAAATCGATAGAGTACTGGTAATATAGGTAGGTAGATACGAGGTCATCCACGAATATATCCTATCACATAACAAACCAACCAAATACCGAATCTATCAAACTGTGAATAGGCCAATCTTTTACGAATTGTTTCAAGTTTACAGGACCTAAAACACGTATTATCGAATTATGGCCAGAGTGAGTATTGGTGTTCCTACCTATGCAACTGTATGATATAAACTGAAAAATGTCTCATAAATACAAAGATTTATTGAATCTTGGCAGTCATCCAAAACCAATGACTACAATGTAGATTGTGGAATGTCGAGACGTATACCAAAATGGGAGCAAGCACCGTACCGCAAACAAATTGCATCGAATAAGGTGTCAGTGTTTCGAATTTGCATGCGTTTGTTGGACGCCTTCAAAATATTAATGTAGGGAAGCTTCTGTGCGTTTTGTTAACGACTCTTTAAGTAATTTACCACATCTTTGTCAGTTCAACCGTCAATTAGAGCGTACAATACAAATGTCACTAGGTATGTTCCTGATTTAGGGGCAGTGTTTTTACACGGAGAATTCAGAAAGGAGTAGATCTTCAGAAATACTTATTCTTCTGATTCAAAAGGGAAAGACTTTTGAGTCAGAAGGAAAACTAAAGTGAAATAGGAAGGAAAGGTTACATTTTGCAAGGAATCCGTCTTGGAAGGTAAGACTCAGAAGGAAAGTCATTTTTTTTTCTCAGCAGTGAAATTACAGGCCATATAGAGATTTAACATCTAAAATGTGACGAGCTCAGTACAATGCCGCACAAGATTTTGAACTGTTGAAGTTCAAAATTCTGGGTAGCACTGAACTGTAATGGGCAAGAATGACGCTTACCATCAGAGCAGCGTATTGCACGTCTCGTCAGTTGTATAAAAAATAGTGATTATAGTGACTGTTCTGTTTGTGTAAGTTTATGCATTTTATTTTTCTCACTTGTTTTTAGCTACAAATAAAGTTATTGTCTATTGATAAATGTTTTCAGTTCAACATTATAATTATGTATTAAGAAAATAGTCGATTTGTCAGATTAAAAGAAATTTCTTCATGCAAACGCAGCAAAAAACCAACATCACGCGGTGTTCCCAGGCGGTCACCCATCCAAGTACTGACCGCGCCCGACGTTGCTTAACTTCGGTGATCGGACGAGAACCGGTGTATTCAACGTGGTATGGTCGTTGGTGGCAGAGGCTCTTAAATTTAACTACGCACTTGGTGGACCTGATGTTAACTATGGATCAAAAAACTGGGCCTGTAACAGTGACCTAGTCAATTCCGTCATTCATACCGTATATAAATTTATAGGTAAGTTTCTTTTACAGGGTAGCATTTTTTTTTATAATAATGCCCGCACAATCACATACATAGGCTCTGACCCCTAACTAGGTTACCCTGTATCTAGGGTATCAGAAACTACGAGGATCGGGGATCCACAACACCCAGACACAGAACAAATAGTTGCGTTTTTTTTTTCAATGCACAAATATTTGTCCTGTAGCGGGAATCGAACCCGCGACCTCACGCTTCACAGTCGGCTATCCGCCCATTGCGCCAAATCAGTCGTCAAAATTTAACACAATTTGAACACAAGTCAGCTGATGTTAAGTGACGATATGGTCGAAAGAGGCGTCAAGCTACGCCTGGATTGGGAACTGGCAGATGGTGGCAGGGTAGCTACTAGCTAGCTAGAACTCCGTTCTTAACCGTTTTTTTAACTCCCGACGCAAAAAGACTTTTTGTCTGTCTGTGGCATCGTACTCGTAGCTCTCAAACGGTTGGACCGATTTCGATGCGTTTATTTTCATATGAAAGCCAGCTTCCTTGCGGTGGTGTTTAGCTGTGTTTGATGAAAATCGGTCCAATGGTTCAGGGATTCTTTAAATTTGAGATTTTTCTTTCTCACTCCAACTCGTGAATGAACCAGCCGATAGCTCGTGTCCTACAATATTTAAGGAAGACTCGTCACGCCTCGTTGCGATGCACAGAAATGAGACACAAGCTGATGTATCGGTGAAAGTGAACAGGCGTTTAGAATAACAAGCAAATTGCCTAGAAGTGTTTTCGTATGTAGAGTAGGTACGTTCATATGGTAATTTTGTTTGTAATAAACAGGTACTTACCTAAGTTAGGTTATTGGGTGAATGAGGTAGCATTATAAAAATAAATGTTTTTTTTTACAGCTTACAAGGTAGCGTTTGACCCCAAGTCACCTGATGATAAGTGACGATGTGGTCGAAGATGGCGCCACGCTACACCTGGATTGGAAACTGGCTCTCAAGTGAGGCTGCCGGATCACACCGATAGGTGCTTGGCGACAGATTCTTAACTTGAGGGTGGTAGCTAGCCAGGCGAGCACTAGAAGATGCCCTACCACCAAGCTTTGGTTTCATCACGATGTTTTCTTTCACCGAAAGCTCAAGATCATTATAGAATTCGAACCTACGTCCGACGGATCGCAAGTCGACGTCACTACCACTACCCATCATCGCTAAGAACGTCATGGTAATGTTGTAGCTACGCTACTACAGTCCTTTCCCACGATATTTCGTTCCCAGAAGATAAACAAATATAAAAAGCAATTTTAACAACAATGCAATTTTACTACGCACAGCAATAAAAAGTAATATTTCGCCGTTGCATTTGGGAATTTAAATATTTATTGTTTCACCATAACAACATCATCATCATGAGCGATGGTGGAGGAACGGTAACGCCGACACCGAGTTCGAATCCTCTCAGCACCTTATGTGTGGATTTGCCATCGCCCAAAACGGTGATGGAAAACATCGCAAGGAAACCGACATGTCCAAGAACCACAACATTCAACGGCCTACGACATTACGACATCTACCAACCTGGGCGAGCGTAGATTACGACCCGAACTCTCTCTCTCGGAGCCCGAGTCCCAGCAGTGGGAACGTAATAGGCTGACGGTGAAGAATGTGTTTTACACTTACACACTTGGGACTACCCAACAACCTACTATCCTACCCTACTATCTATACTAAGGAACGCTTTATTCTTTCACCACAACAACATCAACATCATCAGTGTCTGCCCACCACTAGACATAGGCTTCCACTGAGCCCGGTCTTTAGCTCTTCTCATCCAACCACTGACAGCCACTCGGCGTAAATCGTCGCTCCACCTAGTCGCCACTTTACACTACTTTTGCCAAGTCGTGGTCTCCACCTAAGAACACGTCTATCCACAGTAGGTAGGTATATACCTACCTATGTCAGTTCTGCGGCTTACATTACGACCAGCTTGCTAATTCTTCGCGCTATGTCGATGACCTTAGTTTCCTGTCAGATCACCGGATTTCAGAAGCTACCGGTACCGGAAGAATACAGCTGGGCAGCATTTGGAGAACTTTCGAGACTACTTTCCGGCGATTTTCACGTCTGAAAGCTATTTATTATAGCTGCTCACGATTTCTCCGACCATATTAACATAATTTCATGCAAACAACTTAGTTATAATGTATAACACGTACTAGTAACTAGTATTTGATCTGTGCTTACGTTTAGGTCATATCTGCTAGTGATCCAAGATCGCTTGCTCAGGATACCGCCAGCATATTTCCGTTTCCATCTGGCTAAAAGTCCACCACTAGCCTTCCTCTTCGATCGACGGCTCACTGTGCAACGTTCCATTTCTACTTCTCACAAAACCGTCAATGTATCACATAAACGAGTTTACCATAAGCGAGAGACGTCACAAACAAAAAAGTAAATAAAAAGTGTTTTAAAAAATCAAACACGATTGTCGTTGTCCGAAGCCGCGATAGAACTAAGTCCAATTAAAACTTGTATAATTTTGACTTCTAAATATTAGGTGTACATACATTAAAAGTAACGAAGCGAATAGAATTAATTACATTTCGCATAGTTCACATAACACTTTACAGTTCCCTTCAAAATAGAAAGTAAAACCTTTACGCGCTAAATCAGCAGACAGCGGGTAGACAAAAAAGAAGTAAACAGTTTTCTTTTTTTTGAATGCTAAAGGAACGTAGCGCGTCGTCCTGCGACTAAACTCGCGCGGTTAATAATATCAATGGTGGGTATATTCTTGCCTTATTCGTGTTACGGTATGTTGGAACGAATACAGCCACGTGATACGAATACCTCGGCCATAAATTTGTTTGTCCATGCTGCCCATACAGATTGGACAATGGCGAGTTTACTATGCTCCGCGCCCTCCGTGTCAGTTCGACAGTAGGCAATTTTCCTAACCCAAATAGCTGGCCAAGGACGTCTGTGGGAATGAGGATAGAAGTGTTTATGATGCCAATTTAGGTCAGGTCAGATGTTTGTATGTACGCTCATGTGGAGCTTTCGCGCGATTTTGTAACTTTATTTTTGTTAGTCTTGCCCATTGAGCTTATTATACATATCAACTTAGCCACTGACCTACCCATTTGTATTTACCCTAGTAGGTACAAAAAATTGTAGCTAAAAAGCAAAGAGATAATTTCAAATAAATCCGGTGCATTTGCCCCACCGAAATACAAAGTGGGCAAAATAGACTACAGTATTCAAGCAATCCATTTTGCCTCACCAGAGCTTGGTGGGACAAAGTGAAACTACCCATCACCTACAGCTACAATACTAGTAATTTAACTTGGTATCGAACACAAAATCTTTATTCTAAAGATTCTTTTCTTCACATTTTTTTTGTATCACAGCATGTTATATAGGTACTTCAGCCTCGCCTATTATTAAATAAATGAATGACGTCTAAAAAGTATAACAAGAGAGTGCGTATAATGAATAATGACGTTATAAATTTGCTGATAAGCCTTTTGATGCACCCTGTGAAACTTAACTTCTACGAATGGTACCTAATGGAGAGAATGAGACGTCTCACTGTAGCTAAGTAGAAATTCGCGATTTTGGTCTCACTCAATCATTTTAACGAATATGTTTTTACATTTTTCTTAATTAGTGAGAGTGATTTGATACCAAATAATAAGTTAACTACATAAATGTAGGTACGTTTGTCTCATATAATATAATTATGTAAATGCAAATGTAGGCTAACATGGATATCACAATCTAAATTTCGCGGGCATAAAACCAGTACAATACTTCGTCCTTAAGTTAGGATTCTGTGGTTGGCACTATGTCTCTGTTTTATGTCAGTGTCACTTTTTGCAATTTCATCATTTGATTGTCAAAAGTCAAAACATGGCAATCTAAAATGTCAAAATCTGAATTTGACCGCGATGGTTTCCAAATAGTAAAATCAAAACGTAACTCCAAAAACAAACAAACAAAAATACCACCTAGAGATAAACAGATTGAAAAAGAAGATATCGAAATAGACGTCGAAAAAACTATACGGTAAAACATTGCTCACATTTACAATTTTAATTTAGAAAATCGAAGTTTTGTTTGCTTTAAGGTTATCCTGTATTGTTTTTATTTCAGACGCATTAATATTGCGGTCGAAGAATTGCGAATATCAAACTATTTCGAAGACTTTTCTAAAGCCGTGAGTACCGTTTTGCAAGATAAACACTTCGTAGAAATTATTTGTTTTGGATTAGGGCACATAGCCGAGTGTAACATATCCAAGTATCAACTGGCACTGCTATTGTGTTTAAAAGACCTCTGCGGACTTACCAAAGTGTTTGTTCACGATCCCATATTCTACAAAGGCGAGTGCGAAGTTTTAAAACGGCTAGGCTGTCAAGTTATACTGGAAAATAATGAAGGCAGTTACATAACATCTGATAATGTTACTTCTGTAGCATACTTTCCTCACTGCCCAAAACAATTAACTAACAATTTTCTCTGGTGCAACTGGGGCATTAAATTACATAACTGCCTCCTTATCTGTAATAGTTTTAGCTCCTTAATTGATAACAACCCTAGTAGAGTAATATCTGAAACAGTTCCTTACATTTATAAAATACATCCGCACACAACGGAGGTGATATTGCAAAACAATTTTAAATTTACTGATATTTTTAACGACACATCACTTCATCATTTTCCAATAGACAAACTTGAGGCGTTGGAATCAGAGTTTTGGGAAAAAGGTGACAAACCAACATACGAAAATACGGAAGAGTTTATCACATCTCTCATGATAGAAAAGCTGAATATTTGATTTGTTTGAAGGTCTGAAAAATGGCATCGATTACTACAAAACCAGCTCTTGTAACTTTAAGACAACTGTTGTCCGAATTACGTAAGCAGAGTCCATCGAAGAAACTTGCCGACAATCAGATGGTGATATACATATTTCAGCAGTATCGTAAATATCAGACAACCGATCAGCAGTTATGCAAAGCTATTGACGAAATGCACTTTAAAGCGAAAACTTATTGCGATTATTTGCAATATACAAGAAAATATAAGGAAATAAATGTTGAGTTTAAAGGAAAAGGAGAGAGGACTGTGGCAGAAACTGCGCATATGGTTGGGTTCAAATTGCCACATGATCCAAAGTAAGGAAAATAGTCTTAACTGTTCATGGCTTGGTAAAATAGATCATTCATAGTCCCAATAAGGTAAAAAAGTTCAAACTGTTAGTAGCTGATGTAAATATAAATTAATTTAAAATAAAATGAAGGTGTACAAACAAGATGTCTTTTATTTTCTCAAAACATAAAAATGTAGGAAATAGTTACAACAATATTTGATTTCAAAATATTTTATTATTGTAAAAGTTTTTACCTTAGTAGGTAGGAATGGATTTGAAAACTAAAAGTTAGGACATATTTACACAAATAAAGTAATAAATAAATATACACAGCAGAATAATCTCTTGATTGCAATAATAATAATTAATCTTTGATGCATACCTACATACTTTTTATAATTTCTTTATTTTCATTTTATAGAACGACTCAAATAAAATTATATACATACTGCTGCTTCATACACAACAGTGAGGTATATATGTGTTACTCCTATGATTATAGAAGCGAGTCCCATAGTGTTTTTATGCTAATGTAATCTCAACTTGTCTAACTAGGGGTGTCACCCAAACATACACATCCAAAACAAAATATACATACATAAACAAAGTTTTCTTTAATCATATAGAAAAATTAGTGACATCCCATGGGGAAGAGAGGTCATGGGGACTCACAATGGGATAGTCATTAGTCATATATTAGCATGATTTATTTTTGCTTCTTACAGGGTCGAGTTTGACCAAAGTCACCTAATGGTTGAAGGTGGCACTACATTACTCCTTTTGAGAACTGTATTTCTATTGTGAGTTTTATCAACTGCATTCAATAATCAAATAATCTTAAACTGTTTGTTGCGTGTAGTTGCCACTTTTCAAAGAAATATGTTGGGGTCTTTGACAGTGAGTCCTTGATGAAGTTTATAACTGCGCTAAACATTTTGTCATCCACAAATCCTTATTATCACCAGCATTAGGTGTCTTTTTCGTTATTTTCCACACGCTAAAACCTTTTACTGCGTGTACTCCTTCTCAATCAACTTGGCAATGGTCTGAAGTTGCATGTTACTGGTTCCTTCGTAGATGGTACCGATCTTAGCGTCCCGGAAGAACTTCTCCTGGGGAAAGTCGCGCGTGAAACCTACTCCGCCCATGAAGTCTATGCACTTCGATGTAAGGGTCTGGGCGATTTCTGGAATGGGAAATTTGTTATTGATTAGGAAAATTGGTAGGACTTATATAAGTTCTTATAATTTGGCTTGCAGTGGTTTGGTGGCTGTTTGAGATATAATTGTGATCAAAGATATCTAGATTAGTGGCCCAATTACCTACAACGTACGTTGCAGGTACAATATAAATTGAATACTTCTAATTTAAAGGCAGATTTTGTGTTATGGTGGTTACGCCGAGTGAAGCTTACCTGAAGCGAAATATTTAGCCATTGCGGCTTCCTTCACGAATTCAAGACCGTGTTCCTTCAGCCTCGCAGCATTGTATGTTAGGAGGCGAGCAGCCTCTAATTGTGTTTGGAGATGGGCGATTTGGTAGTTGATACCCTGAGGAAAGATTTAATGAATTTATAAGTAAGTACTACTTATTAGAAAGATGGGATATCAACATTATACAAAAAAAATTCTGAGGAGAATATCAGTCGCGGTTAGGGCGAGTATTCGCTCAGCATATCCATTACTCTTTACTCCTTTTTTTGAAGTCCAAGTGCTCAAATTAGAACCATGCAACCTGGAGGCGATCAGTTCCTAAGAACAAATTCTAGACGAAGTCTTCTTCTTCTTGGCCTGGTCCCATCTATTTTTGGTCAGCGCAGCATGTACTCTTCTTCCACTTTCCCCTATCAGCCGTCATCGCTTCATTCCCTCCCCTTTCATTCATATCAACCCTTACACAATCCATCCATCTTTTCTTTGGTCTTCCTCTTCCCTTCCATCCATCAACATTCATATTCATCACTTTTTTGGTAATAGACGAAGTAAAAATAATTCAAGGGCGTTAGGGTAGATGCACCATATAAAATAGCTTGTCAAAGAAATTGAAGCATCATGTAAACTACTCGTTATTAAGCTACTAGCTGTTCCCTGCGGTTTCACCCGCGTGGGCTACAGTTTATCGCGATAAAAAGTATCCTATGTCCTTCCCCGGGGCTCAAATTATCTCTATACCAAATTTCATTTAAATCGGTTCTGTAGTTTAAGCGCGAAAGCGTATATATTCCGTATACTCCAAAATTATTCCCGCACTTCGGTGCCCCCTCAACGCGTTACCTGCTGTAGGTACCCATTATCCTATTTTAATTCTAAGTTAATTTTTCTTGGACCGCACGTTTGAACCGCGCAGTTAAAGGTCTTCCTGGTCCGCGACCGCACTTTACCTATTTCATAGATTCTCTCGGTGCCCCGCTCACCTCGCCGCGTTTCCCGCTGCGCTGCGGTGCGGCGGTTTTATTTTTTTACTACTACTTACATTTTTAAACTCGTGCTATCTTTCAAATGGAATGTCCGAATTGAATGATTCAAAAAGTTATATGAAGGCATTGAAGCAGTTTTGAATAAGAAGTAATTTATTTTGATAAGGATTAATACCAAGATACAAATAATGAGCGTTTTCTAGCGGCGACATCAAAAATTAAATTTTTAAAATAAAAGATCACTTATTGTGGCATAACTATAATAGTTAGACATATGCTCTCGTGGACTTTTTTGTAGATCTAAATGAGACCTACAAACCCGTAGTACATTATTTTGTTCTAGTGTCAATAGTTTGTGCAGCGCACGCAAAAATAGGTTTTCGATTTCACACCTTGGGTTGCAAAATAGCAATTTTCTTACGGATCCCTAATTTTTTTGAAATAAAATATAGCCTATAGCCTTCCTCGATAAATGGACTATCCAACACTGAAAGAATTTTTTAAATCGGACCAGTAGTTCCTGAGATTAGCGCGTTCAAACAAACAAACAAACAAACAAACTCTGCAGCTTTCTAATATTATTAGTATAGATTTGGTATCAGATTTGGGTAGATACTAATTGAACACAATACCTGGAATGAATATATGCTTTTGCCAAACTGCTTTCTCTCCAGGGTGTAAGGGATAGTGGCGTCCATGCAACCCTGACACAGTCCGATCATCTGAGAAGCGATGCCGATGCGGCCCTCGTTCAGGAAGCCGGCGGCGTATTTGTACCTGTAATTTGTACAGAATAGGGTTCAAATTCAAAATGTTGGACTGCTCATTCGTCAAAGGGTTCCTTTCATAAGCGAAAATGGGTTATCTTAACAAGATGAAAATCAAATTCTTTTGTCATGTTTTTGAGGATGTTGACCTTAGTTTGAAGTTATCAGCATACAAAATACAAAGTGCAAGTACCATGAAGTAGGTATTTGAAGTCTTGGTGCTCAGTTTGTTCTAAGGCTCCATTGGAACTGGTTTATTATTGTTTTATCTAAAAACTTTAGTCTATCTAAACCAACGTAATGTAGGTACCGACTCAATTATCGCGATAAAAAGCCTATATTTTCCCCACGGCTAAAACTATCTCCATACCAAGTTTAATCAAGATCTGTTCTGCTGTTTAGGCGTGAGAGGTATCAAAAGACAAAGATCAAGTTAGGTACCTACTTTTGCATTTCCCGTAAAGTTCCGCACTTTGTCAGAAAAAGTGGCAATCTATAAACCCCTTTGTAACGATCAATCTCTAATAATCACAGTCTAGTATCTGAAAAATCCACAGATTTGGGTGGAAAAATCAAACTGACCCTTTTCCGTACTCTCCAAGGATGTTGCCTTCAGGGACCCTGACGTTGTCAAAGTGTACCATGCAGGTGCCCGAAGCCCTGATTCCCAGTTTGTTCTCGGGCTTCGCCACCGTCAGACCAGGGGTCTCACGCTCGACGATGAAGCAAGTAATGCCTTTGTAACCCTGAAAAAGTTTGATGTTGCTTTGAGTTAGTAGTTTGGACCTGAAATGGCTTATGGACGTGTACCTAAAAGTAAAGGAAAAGCGGTAGTGGCTGATTGATAACACGGGCGCCTTACAAGGCTCTGAGAAACTATCTCGGTCTATGACACAAATACGCCATGCGCGGATTTTTCACCGCTCAAAACGGTGAACGAAGACATCATGAGGAAACCGGAATGTCCAAGAGCCAACATTTAAGAGCATGCGACATCTACCAATCCACACTGGACTAAGGTGGTAGATTATGGCTCATACTCTCTCTGAGAGAAGACTTGTGTCCCAGCAGTAGAATATACTTGGGTTCTATTGATGATTTCACTCGAGTATTTGTCGTGTAAGTCCTTTAGTATTGGTGAATGAATAAAGAACCTTTAATACTAACTAGAATGGTTTATTGGCTAGTGGTAAACACCTGATGCATACCTTTGAAGGGTCAGCATTGGCCATGACCAGAAACACTCCAGCGATGTCAGAGTTGGAGATCCACATCTTGGAACCGTTGATGACGAAATCGTTGCCATCCTTCTTGGCGACGGTCTTCAGGGCGAAGGCATCCGAGCCTGACGTTGGCTCGGTGAGGCAGAAACTGCCAGCCTTTCAAAGGAAAAGTTAACATGCATTATTAATCTGCATTAATTAGCATTGTAAAATAACAGACTAAACGTTGCGTAGTCTCGACTCTTTTAACCCTCAATAACTTGCGAAACATGTAAATTTTGCTTGTTTTGCATAAGTTTTCTAATCAATTACCTACTTAGTATCTTAACTACGTATATACAGGAAGTATCGACATCATAGTCTGGGTTGTATTTGAGAGTCCTTTCTATCATCAGTCACGAATAATCATGATTATCTGGTGAAGATTTAACCAGCAAAATAAAGAAAGAGAGAGATCTGGTATTGTTTACCTCTAATGCTAAGGAGCATAAGTGGAGAATCTGTCGCCAAGCACCTATCGGTGTGTTCCGGCAGCCTCACTTGAGAGCCAGTGCCCAATCCAGGTGTAGCGTGGCGCCATCTTCGACCGCATCGCCACTTAACATCAGGTGACTTGTAGTCAAACGCTACCATGTAAATAGTAAAAAAAACCTCGGTGTTGTACAGTTTTGTTTTCAAGAATTGATCTAAAGGATGGCAGACTCCTAGCCGTATCATGTCGAAGAATAGAAATGTCCTATTATCCGACAACGCCCATTATAACCAACCGGATAGATTGATCAAGAGACACCTTAAATTTCAATAGATAGGTACCTAACCTACGCTAAGATGTCAAGTATCTTAGTAGACTCACGTATTCAGTACAAAGCTTGGTCAGGTACTTCTTTTTCTGCTCCTCAGTTCCCAGTTTCATGAACAGTGAGTTGACGAGCGTGTTGTGGATGTCTACCAGGGCGGCCACGGCGGGGTCCACTCGGGACAGTTCCTCCACCACCAGCATCATGGTGAGGAAACCGCAGCCGGAGCCGCTGTACTCTGTAGGGGTCTCGATGCCCATGAGCTGTGGGGAGGAAAGGTCCTGGTGATTGTGGACTAAGCTTCTTTTGATTACATGCGAGATGCCGAAGAGCAGACTGTGGTGGTAGGGACATGTTGAGAGGCGTCCTGCTGATTACATAGTAAAGCGTTCTGCAGCTTTCCGTTACTGAGTGAAGAGACATAGAGCGAGTAAGAGCGGTAAGCTATGTCTTCGAAGACGATGCCTTGGATATAGCGGAATCCTACCTTCTATATTATAAATGCCAAAGTATGTGTGTGTATGTGTGTGTGTGCCTGTGTGTGTGTGTGTGTGTGAATGTTTGTTACCACGTATCGCCGTAACTACTGAACCGATTTGGATGAAATTTCGAATGGAGGTAGCTTATATCCTGGATTAACACATCCCACTTTTTATCCCGGAAAGGTTTCTGCGGAATAACGAGGAAACACGGTTGAAACCGCGAGGTGCAACTAGTAAAAACAATCATCATCAGCCGGAAGAAGTCCACTGCTGAACATAGGCCTCCCCCTTTGAACGCCACCTTGAACAGCTATTAGCCATTTGCACCCATCGGCTCCCTGCGACTTACAATGTCGTCGGTCCACCTAGTGGGGGGCCTACCTACAGAACGTCTTCCAGTTCGTGGTCGCCTCTCGCAAACCTAGTAGTTAATAGATAAGTTATATACTTACACCATTGTCAAAGAGCATTTGTTTGATGCTGTCATCGATCTTGTGCTCGTCTTCCATTTTTTTGACTAGAGGCGCGATTTGTTCTGTCGCCAGTTTTCTAACTGAAAACAGGAGAATAAGAAATTAGGTAGGTACACTATTTAACTACTATCTGCTTTTATATCTTAGGTAAACTAAAAACAACGAAAAGACTAAAAACCTAACTTAAAGGCAGGTCTTAAAACAATGTCCTTTTGTTACTTTGGAGGTCTGAAAAGGACAGCGTACTTACATTCAGACTATTTTAAATTTAGTCTAATATTGGAAAGTGCCAAGCTGAATAAAATCGTTAGAATATGAACCTTCGATTATAAACATACCTAGGTAAGCTTTTTTGTTTGAAAATATTTACAGTTAGTGTTTTTGAAGCCCAATCGACCATAAACTCCAACTTCACTAAAACATGATATATCCCTGATGCTTTTTTGCTATCTTTGCTCATTCCTAAAGGATCATTATCAGTCTATTATACGTTTCCACTGCTGGAACAGTATAATAGACCTGGCTGGCACACAGGCTCTCTTACAAAGAGAGGTATGGACCATAATCTACCACGCTGTCAGTGCGGGTTGGTAGATCAAAGTGTGGCGGCAAAAACTTCCGCCACAACTAGCAACACGGGGGTGACAGCGACAGAGAGAGTGCCCGCTAGTCTTGGAGATGTCACAATGGTTATTGATGGGAACTAGTTATAAGATAAATGTTAACTATAGAACCATAAAGCGAGTCGTACGAAATTGGGACTCTTTCATTGGACTGGATCAGCCTCTACCCCAAATAAGCTTAACCTGTCACCAAAATTTTAACTTATCGGTAAGTGGTCGTATATCTATCTATTCAGATAAATAATTTTCAAGTTTAATCTTCTCGATGTAAGTACCTACATTTGTTCTTTATCTTTTTATTTATTTAAACGTTTCTTATCAACTATTCGCGCATATATTACGCTTTATCTGTAAGCACCTAGGTCCTCGATAACTGTTGATACTGTTGCTATGTATTTTTAATGTTTTTGTTGTTTGATAAGGCGTTATTAATTTTTTGGATATTAGGTAGAAACGTATCGCTTCGACGTAAGAGGGATGAGTTGATGCGTTTTCGAGATTAGTATCTAGCTATTTATATTTTTTTAAGGGAAGAAATTAATATTAAATTAGTATGCTGCTAAAGAGACGCGGTGGATGGGGGGGACCTACACGGACTCCAGACTGAACTGGGCTGAAACCGCTCAGGATAGAGGAAATGGCGCTCTCTCGCTTCGGAGGCCAAGACACACTTTGGGTCGCTGAGCCATCGGAGTTAGAGTATCTTGGTATTATGTCTCAGTAGTTTAGCCTCACTTGAGAGCCAGTTCCCAGTCCAGGTGTAGCGTGGCGCCATCTTCGACCACATCGTCACTTAACATCAGGTGACTTGTGGTCAAAGATGGCGCCACGCTACACCTGGACTGGGAACTGGCTCTCAAGTGAGGCTGCCGGAACACACCGATAGGTGCTTGGCGACAGATTCTTAACATGAGGGTGGTAGCTAGCCAGGCGAGTACTAGAAAATACCCTACCACCAAGCTATGGTTTCATCACGATGTTTTCCTTCACCGAAAGCTCAAGCTCATTGTAGGATTCGAACCCACGTCCTACGGATCGCAAGCCGACGTCACTACCACTGAGCCATCATCGCTATAAATGATGGCCCATTATCCATTACGATGGCCCAGTGCGGATTATATTACTGTCAGAATAATGTCATTCATAAGTAAGTAGATAGGTTCATAGTTTCTTAAATGTACTATGGTAGGTTTCAAAATATTTATCTTGTCATTATTATTATCATGTTTTAAAATTCAGATAAATAAATTATATACATAATAGGTATTTACTAATAGTGTAGATACGTAAATACTACGTAATATTTCAACGATCTGAAATAATATTATGTTTGTTTACTTATTGAATTGTTGAGTGCGTCATAATACCTAATAAGTATTATGTGATACAAATTGCCTCATTTACCTAATATTTTTGCTTAGTTATAAGCTACTCGGAAATATTTCAATATCTATATTATAGTATGTACCTAAGTACAAAAGTACTAAATATAAATATATATACATAGTACTTAGATAAAAATTTGTTGTGAATATGGTATGGCTAATATACGAAACTACAGAGTTGATTATAAAAATTATTTCACTGTTTACAAGCTAGACTATTCCTGAGTGTTATTCAGCTATGTTTTTTATATAATTAAAATTCTGTAATATCCCGAAAAAGGCATAAGGCTAGCATCTAAAAACTTAGTTATGTACTAAAATAAAATATCCCGAAAATCCACGCGGGGAAAGCAGTTAGGTAGGTACTTGTAATGTAACAAAGGTCTATAATAAAAATAATGAGAAAAATTACTTGTTTCTTTCATTGTCAATTCATCTTCAGTCAGCAAGGTCAAAGGTCGAGGAGTTGCCTCCGAGCTGTACCCCTGCCTCGCGGCTACAGCAGCCGGAGCCCGCCATTGTCCCAGAATCTGCAAAACCGCGCCAATTTCGAAAATAGAATACGCTTTAACTTTTTAATTTTATTTTAATGCACTAAACACACACCTTATTGCCAACGCGGCGTAATGGGATCATTGTTATAAAGTTCTTTTTGCGAAGTCGCCGCGTTAGTATGCGCTTGCGCCAATATGTAAGTGTGGACTGACTGGTTTGGTTGGCGGTTTTGACAAATGTTCTGTTCTGATGGTGGCCGGTTTGTTATCTCACTCGCACCGAGATAACAAGTTTCGTTCGACCAATAATGTGTAATTTGTTGTCTAATTACGATTTATGTATTCATTCCAGTTGGAATGGCCTTGTGATAAGTGTAAATATTTAATTAATGATCGGGTCACCATTCAGTTTACAAAAGGCGTTGGAGCGATAATGGCATCATAAAGTATTAGATATTATTTATTCCTTGCACTTTCTTAATTTATGTTATGATAAAAAGGTTATAACACGTTATAAAATGCTGGCGAAAGCTATAGTAGGTGGTAGTACCTGTACCTACAAAGGGTTCAATATCTGGAACGTGAATGGAACCGAAAATGTGGGTGCAAGTCCACACATGTGGTAACGTCATCATCCACATCCTCCTTTACAGCTGACCTTAACTTTCGTCAGATTGAATGGGTGTGATTTTTTTTTATTTTATTATACATTTTGAACCGTTATGGGAGGTTCACTAAGTATAATCTGATTTGTATATAATTACTAGCGGCCCGCCCCGGCTTCGCACGGGTATTTAGCAAAAACGCAAAAATTATAATACACACATAATTGGAGTTTTAGTAAGGATCCCTAATTTTATTGAAAACAGACATCAATATTTATACAATACTAACGTCACTCAATTGTTTTGCCTTCCCGGAACCTCTCTACTAACACTTGAACTTTATGGTATGGTATTAAAGTTCAAATTGACTTAAGTATTATTACGAATCGTTTGTATGGGGAAAAGAAAAGGGCTAATTTTAGTGTTTTCCCGGCAATTATTCGATTTTTCTCACCGTAAAAACCATTATTGGACTTCAACGAACATTTAAAAAAAAGAATTGGTAAAATTGGTCCAGGTGTTGTTGAGTTATGCGCTTACCAACATATTTTGCGATTCATTTTTAAAACACTTTTATTAGCTTGACTTGTAACTAACTAACTAACTAACTAACTAACTAACTAACTAACTAACTAACTAACTAACTAACTAACTAACTAACTAACTAACTAACTAACTAACTAACTAACAATGTAATCAAATCTTAGAAGTCAATTTTCACCTACTTCTAATTGTCGTATCGACTTGAAACTTTGTATGTGTATGTAATCTCGGTGACAATGCAATAATTTGGAATCATCGATCTGATCTGATGATGCAGCCGGAAGGTGGGTAGGGCATCTCTGCAGTGGCTTCTAATAAACCCCTCGTGTTTGGGCTCATATGAAACGTCTTGATGAGTCCAATAGATTGAACTTGGTGACGAGGGTCTGATGATGCAACCGGAAGGTGGGTAGAGCATCTCTGCAGTGGCTACTAGTAAACCCCTCGTGTTTGGGCTCATATGATTCGTCTTGATGAGCCCAATAGATTGAACTTGGTGACGAGGGTCTGATGATGCAACCGGAAGGTGGGTAGGGGATCTCTGCAGTGGCTACTAGTAAACCCCTCGTGTTTGGGCTCATATGATTCGTCTTTATGAGTCCAATAGATTGAACTTGGTAACAAAAGACTAAAAAGTAAAAAAATAAAAATATATAGTTTAAACAACTAAAAAAAACACTTTGAAAAACGCACTGAAAAATATAAAATAATTAAATTGACTTGTATTAGTTACGATATAATGGTTAATTCAAAAAGTGTGGAGCGTTTCTTTTACTGGGTATATAAAAGTACACACAACCAAAAAGCGCTCCACACTTTTTGAATTAACCATTATATCGTAACTAATACAAGTCAATTTAATTATTTTATATTTTTCAGTGCGTTTTTCAAAGTGTTTTTTTTAGTTGTTTAAACTATATATTTTTATTATATTATAGATGTACCTATACATAAGAGCGAGCCTTTAGCCATTATCTGAATGAGTAGTCTAATGAACTAGTTACTAAGTGACGCTATGTTTGCAAAAAAGGTCCGATGTAAAAAAAACGTATTTCCTAAATTCTCGCCTCAGCCTGCTAGTAAACCCGCCTCTGGGTGCGATAGCTTTTTAAAACACACACTTTTATTAGCTTGACTTGTAACTAACTAACTAACTAACTAACAATGTAATCAAATCTTAGAAGTCAATTTTCACCCACTTCCAATTGTCGTATCGACTTGAAACTTTGTATGTGTATGTAATCTCAGTGACAATGCAATAATTAGTTATCATCGACCTGATCTGATGATGCAGCCGGAAGGTGGGTAGGGCATCTCTGCAGTGGCTACTAGTAAACCCCTCGTGTTTGGGCTCATATAATTCGTCTTCATGAGCCCAATACATTGAACTTGGTGACGAGGGTCTGATGATGCAACCGGAAGGTGGGTAGGGGATCTCTGCAGTGGCTGCTAGTAAACCGCTCGTGTTTGGGCTCATATGATTCGTCTTGATGAGTTCAATAGATTGAATTTGGTGACGAGGGTCTGATGATGCAGCCGGAAGGTGGGTAGGGCATCTCTGCAGTGGCTACTAGTAAACCCCTCGTGTTTGGGCTCATATGATTCGTCTTGATGAGTCTAATAGATTGAACTTGGTAACAAAAGACTAAAAAGTAAAAAAATAAAAATATATAGTTTAAAAAACTAAAAAAAACACTTTAAAACGCACTGAAAAATATAAAATAATAAAATAGACTTGTTTAAATCTGATTTATTACGTTGTTTGTATACAGCATAGATTAAGTAGACTATATACTACGTATAGATGGAAATCACCCATAGAACGACACAATCGTTAGAGAAGTGAACGAAATGACCTGCGCCAGATGAAGGTTACTATGGAGTATTCTGTGACGATAGTGCTTGAAACGTCAGGCGGCAAATATCGATATCGATCTGTAGTGATGGGACATTTAAACCCAACCCACTATCGATAACCCATTCCATTTCCTATTTTATGTTTTCAATAGCTTAAGGTTTTTAAATAATGAAACTCAGTTTTATATTTAAATTTATATTCAGATAAATAATACTACCACTTCGATTCGGAACTTTACAATTTCTTCAATCAAATCAAATTAAGTTGGGGGTTTATATAAAATTTTAATTGTTTGATATATATAATCCAAATCCAAGAAATTAGAATGGGCAAGTGCCTTTCTTGAACTAGCTACTTACAACTATTACAGCAATCAAATTAATATTAGGTACTATTCAAAATTGAATTAACAATTTGATTATAATACAAATCTAAAGAAATTATACACAGAATGGCCATGTACCTATATTAAATAAGCTCCTTATTAATTATACATCAATCAAATTAAGATTAGGTATGTACCATACAAGATTTAATTAACTGTCTGATAAATATATGTAATACAAATCCAAGAAAATGACACATAGAATAGGCACATGCGATCATACAAATTTGTACTTACAACAGCTATACATCAATCAAATTAGGTACTATACAATATTGAACAATCTGATATACAGTGCAAATCCTAAGAAATTACATATATTATTATACACAGTATGGGCATGTACCTATATTAAACAAGCTACATAGAATTATACATCGATTCATCGTTATAAACCGAATATAACTAATACATAGTTAATATAATTGACTATTGGGTTGGGTGTAGTAACTGGGACCAGGCATTTCAAGATTTTGTGAATATGGTGGGTAAAATATGCTGCAGTACAAAAAATTTAAAAAAATACCAAACCCGATACCAGCTGGATACATATTGGCCACATTGACATTCATGTTAGGCTCTATATCTATGTTCAATACAAAATCTCTGTTTTTATTTTTCTATTTCTATAAATGATAGGTATTACTTACTCAAGAGTCCTGGTTTCAATTTCTTTTGGTCCAAATAGGGTTGGGTGACTCACAAGCAGTCTTCTCCTCTTCCTAAGATATTTTTCCTCGAATTGATGGCCACATAATTATTGTTGGAGCATTTACATCAGCTATATATTGACTATGTGGCTGTACCAAGTCCAACTAAATTTTCCTCTGGTCTCGAGAGCCAAAAAAGCACGAGTTGATTGTTCAGCTACAATCAGCAATGCAGCGCGAGCGAGACTGCGAGAAGACATTATTATTCTAAAACAAACATAACCTAAATGTAATAAATTATTCTGTAACCTAACAAGATGCTATTTCATGTAATTTAAGTCGGCACAGGCTTAGCTCTACTTACGTTTTTGTCTGTTAGCAGTTAGTTGTTGATTGATGATACAGGTTTTTAACCTTGTGATCCTTGTCATTATAGAAATGATATGTAAGATAAAATTTAATGTAATTCTAAAGAGCAACGGTTTTAATTTCAAGTACCTAGTTTTTGTTTCTTCGTTAATCGCTTCGCAACTTTCGCAAGCAATCAAAGTGAAAAAGAGAAATTGACGAAACTGTGCGGGACCGGGAAAATATGGCGTGCGTTATTTCACAACAAGTAAAAAAACACAAACAAAACTTCGTCTGATAGATTATAAATAATGAATTACTGAATGAAATTGCATGAATGAAGCCTGTTCAAAGTGTTCATGTTCACCAATCTCATCTGGCGCAGGTCACTTCTAAGAGCATAAACGATGTTCTGTGATTACCTGCCGTGGTATACAGTATAGATGTTACAGATTATGTAGTTTAATTTTTTTTTGTATGTTATGGCGTCACACGGTTAGTGTATTTGCCAGTGTCAAGTATAAAATATTTCAAACTCAGAGAGTTGAATCAAGTTAAGATGATGATGATGATGAGATGAAGGGATGAGGATAGTGTTTAAGTAAAGTAGTGGCGCTTTACTAAACTTTACACGGATTTTTTTGGAACAACTAGAAAAGTCACTTTCACAACTTTATTTCAATTTCCCACACTTACACATTAACGAACACATAATGGTTAATAATACAACAATATTACACATTATCACTCGAAGAAACACAAGTTTTGGAAATAAAAACAAAATTTTCACGTTGACAATTCGATTGCCGCCAAAAAGTCCCGGGTTTAATTTTGTGAGATATGAAACCTAATGTTTTTTTCTTTAATGTGGCGTCGCGCGGTTTGCGCATTTGCCAGTGTCAATGTTTTATTTTACTTATTATTAAAAACGGGGAAACGGAAAATTTATTTACAAAAATCAAAAGTTGGTATATACAAAAATCGGAAAAGAACAGGAACAGGAATAGGAGCAAGAATATTTATTTGACATCGTCAAGATTTGAGTTTGACGTTGACACACGGAAGTTGGTGTTGTTTGGTTGGTAACAGATTTCTAGAAACATTCCGAAACTACAAAAATATTGCCAGCTGTTACTATTTTTCCTATTTTTTAGGGATTAGACGAAATCAAATAATATACGAGTACAAAATATAATATTTTCCCTACAACGATTAAAGCTTTATGTCAATTTTTTTCCATATACCTTCAAACTAAAAATAATATACCATAACAAAGAAATAAAAACAAATAAACCTAAACTAATAACTAAAATACATTATTAAAAGAAGTCCCTTTAGGCAAGGTACCGAAGATACTGGCAGCGTTCCCCCTTTGGATGGCTAGACTAATTCTTTGTCCTAGGTAGCTGCCAGCTCTTCGGTCTCCGGTGATGTCGACTTCTATTATATGTGTGTTCCATATAATAGAAGTACATTGTGACATAGTAACAGCAGAACTAGGTAGTTACAAACAGTTCTGTGAGTTACAAATACCATAACTTAAGTTTTAATGAACATAATAATTATATTTTATGAAAAGTTTTTGGTATATAGTAGCAAAATGCTATATTAAAAAAAACATTAGGTAAGATAAGGCTAATAGTATGGGCTTGTTTAATTATGTGTTTAATAAATCTGCAAATACCATAACGGATTACAATGGGATTTATCAAAATCCAAGGGAATAGTGTATTTCATTTTTGGCAACACTAGATTTCAGCTGTCAATTTTTCATTTCATTCAATCAGGAAAATCGGTCATCGACATCGCGACGTTTCTGGAAATTGTCCAATTTTATTGTGTTGTTCTATAGTGTAGACGAGTTTAATTTGAAAGTGTGACAGTGTACTATCGTTATAAAGTGCTTAATATCAGTTAACTGTAGGTTTCGTGTTATTATTTGTTAATCTGAGTCGCAGTAGAACTCCACGTGAAGTTCGGTCGGCCCGCCTGTGGTTTCCAAGACCTTGTGCCTAGTTACGATCGTGAAAAAATGGCCAAATGGGGTGAAGGCGATCCCCGTTGGATCGTGGAAGAGCGCCCTGACGCTACAAATGTGAATAACTGGCACTGGACGGAGAAAAACGCCGGTCCGTGGTCGAAAGATCGTCTGAAAGAACTGTTGCATGACTTTGAAATAGCGCAGAATGGGATTAGTTGTAAGGTGTCTGAAGTGGAGAAGATCGAGGGGGAGGCCTCCGCGAATAATAGGAAAGGAAAATTAATATTCTTTTATGAGTGGGACATTAAATTGAAGTGGGAAGGTAACCTTGCTGGCGGCACTGATACTGTGAAAGGCGAAGTTCATATTCCCAATTTATCCGAAGAAAATGACGTCAATGAGGTGGATGTAAGTAATCAACATTCTAATTTCTGTTGTTCATCTTTTAGAAATGTTCTATCATTAGTGCACTGTTGTAGTATATGAACTTTTAGGTGATATACCTACATAAAGGTTTTATATGTCATCGACAATGTTGTCGCCTAGCAACAGTTTGTTATATATACTCCTTGTCAGTAGAAGTTTTTCCTCTAAGTTGTGAAGAAGTAAAATGATTTAATTTACTAATTACTTTTATCCTTTCTCTACATCTTTACATCACTGAATCGGCACCAGATCAATTCACGTAGCCTAATTACAACAGGTTATGGGCCCAGGAACGTTCTGGTTCTTTTTCCAGTAGTGATGGAGTAAGTATTTGGTCTCGCAAAATGGAAGCTGGTATGAATATGACTAGTTTTGCAAAATTATCTGGCCAAGCCAATTATGGCACATGGGCTTTTGCCATGGAAATGTTCTTGACGGACATGGATTTATGGGAGTGCATTGATGACGATTTTAAGCTGAATTCAGTGGAGGCGATGAAAAAAGATGCCAAAGCTAGGAGCAAAATCTGCCTCATGTGCACGGAAAAGATTTATCCCATGATAATGCACGTCAAAACAGCGAGAGATACTTGGTTGGCGCTGAAGCGAGCGTATGCTGATGGTGGACTACTGCGACGACTATATTTGTTGCGGAAGCTGTTCAACGTCAAACTGACGATGTTCAACACTATTGAAGAGTACTTGAATGACATTCAGACCACGAGTCAAGCGTTAATTAGCATAAAGGCTGGTCTTGATGATGAGTTCGTCGGGATCATAATGCTGGCTGGTTTGACTGTTGCCTTCAATTCATTAGTGATGACACTAGAGCATTCGAGCATACAGATTTCGACGGAAACTGTAATGGCAGCGTTGATGAAAGAATCGATGAGAAAGGAAAGTACAGAGGACAACTCACCTGCTGCATTGATGTCAAAGAGTGACAAAACCAAGAAGGTGGTTACATGTCACTTGTGTAAGAAAAAAGGACACTTTAAATGGCAGTGCAGAGACAGGAAACCTGATGACAGCAAGGATACAACACAAGGCAAGAAGGATAGTAACGCGAAAACTGCCGGGCTGATAACTGCTATGTCGGCGACTATCGGCAAAAGCGAATGGGTCATAGATTCCGGTGCAACATCTCATATGACGTCAGACAAACACATCTTGGAAGACAAGAAAAGCGTTGGCGCGAAGGTAGTGACGACTGCGAACAATGCTAAAATTGTATCCAGAATTAAGGGGGATGTGTATGCCATGGGACAGTCAATAAGGTTTGAAGATGTGTTGAATGTACCAGGTTTGATGACGAATTTACTATCAGTTAGCACAATGTGTAGTAAGGACTTTGTTTTAGTTTTTGATAAGACTTGCTGTAGTATGTTTAAGAAGAAAGACGTGACTGTAGTAGGTAACGCTTTCTTAACCGCACCCCAGAAACATGGTTTATATGTTTTAGAGAAAGAGACAGCGATGGTTCTTACGTCTCCTCCAGATGCTTCTTCGAGTGCTTTCGATTTATGGCACAGAAGGTTAGGTCATCTGAGTGGGCCTTTGATGGAGAAATTGAAAGGCTTAGCAGATGGATTGACATATGGAGCGGTGAGCACGGAACCGTGTGAAGGTTGCTGTAAGGGGAAAGAGTGCGTGAAGAAATTTCCGAAAAGGAAAGGTAAGAGAGCAAAGGAATTGCTCGAACTAGTGCATTCGGATTTAGCAGGCCCAATGGAGGTAGATTCCTATGGTGGCAATAAATACTTCTTAGTGTTTGTGGATGATTTTAGTCGGAAAACGTTTGTATATCTGCTTAAATCAAAAACTGAAGTATTGGCGAAATTCAAGGAATTTAAGGCGTTAGTTGAAAATCAGACGGGTAAGAAAATCAAAAAGTTACGTACTGACAATAGTACAGAGTACGCAAACCGTGAATTTGGAGATTTTCTGAAGAAGCATGGTATACAGCATCAGACGTCAGTGCCGTATACACCTCAGCAAAATGGAATAGCAGAGCGGACTATACGGACTATTACTGAGAAGGCGAGATGCATGATACACGATGCTGGTCTAAGCAAGAAATTATGGGGAGAGGCTGTTGGTTGTGCGGTGTATCTGAAAAATAGGTCTCCGACCATGGCCCTGGCGGACAAACTTCCTGAAGAGATGTTTACGAAAGAACGAGTCGACTTGACGAATCTTAAGGTATTCGGGTCCAGGGCTCAGGTTCTTATAAAGAATCATTCTAGGAAGAAGTTTGACGCGAAAACGACTCCAATGGTAATGACTGGATATTCTGAAAACCAAAAGGGATATCGATTTATCGATTTGGATAATAACCCCACGAAAGTAATTACTGCTCGAGACGCAACTTTCTTTGAGAATGTGCCCGTGATGAAGAAGAAACAAGTCGTTTCTAAAAATGATTTTGTAGAAATAGATCTGCAAAATGACATTCTTGGGACTAGTCGTCCTACCACTGCACCAGAGTTCCCAAGGTTAGCTGGACCGGTTGCAGTGGGGGTACCGGTGTCTAGGCCGAATGTCCTGATTGATGAAGAAGTTTCAAGACCAAGGAGTTCAGTTGTTCATGTAGATGTTCAAGGTGGTTCATCTAGTTCAACAAACGAATCAGACTCTGGAGAGAACTTCTTCGACTCTGTCGATTTAGAAAATCCTGTGGCAGAAGATTTGCAAGGCCCAGTCAATACAAATATTGATGGTCCAGCAAATAATGTGGTTGTTCCTACTGAACGACGCTACCCAGTTCGAGATAGACGTCCCAAGAGAGATGAGGACATGGTCTATAACTGTCAAGTAGCTGGTATATCTGACCCTGTATCGGTTCAAGATGCCATGAAACGCACAAGTGCTGGCAGCCGAAAAGGATCCAAGAGTAAATCACATAAATGTGATAACTGTTGGAGATATACAGGAGGTTTAAATGGAACAGCCAGAATGTTTCGTTCAAAAGGGGGAAGAGCGGAAAGTACGGCTTGATGTTGGAACGAGAAAATTCATGCCCACATGACAGTGAATCGCGTGCTTAGGTATCTGAAGGGGACGGCGGAACTATCGCTGTGTTACAAAAAATGTAACAAGCCTCTGATGCAGACGCTGATTGGGGGGACAGCCCTGATGAGAAATCTTTCTCTGGGTTGCCTGGTTGTTTTTGGTGGTGCTGCGGTTTCTCGCTAACAGGCTGATTATGTTAACTAGGGGAGTTAATAGTTACTAGGCAGAAACATGAGTTCTGTGTACAACATTGTGGATTAAGTGGGGGTGTTGTAGTATATGAACTTTTAGGTGATATACCTACATAAAGGTTTTATATGTCATCGACAATGTTGTCGCCTAGCAACAGTTTGTTATATATACTCCTTGTCAGTAGAAGTTTTTCCTCTAAGTTGTGAAGAAGTAAAATGATTTAATTTACTAATTACTTTTATCCTTTCTCTACATCTTTACATCACTGAATCGGCACCAGATCAATTCACGTAGCCTAATTACAACATGCACAATATCACAAAACCTCAGGAAAAAGTTACCTACAACGCATAAATATTGTGTATGTATTGAGTGAGTGAAGATAAATGCAGACCTAAAGAACTTGTATTATCTCTAACTACTGATCTTCTATATGTACAAAAGTTGATAAATTCTGACGTTGTCTAGCTGACTACCATGGAAGTTTTCCCATATTGCTTTATTTTCAAGGAGACAGTTTTAAGCTATGCACTTTGTCGTAAATCGCCACTAATAGATGCAGGCAAATCCCCAGGGAGGGTTGCTAGTAACATTATAAAACCTAATTCATGCCGAGTTATATTATGCACATTTTCTATGTAGTTCTTCACTATGTAGGTTTTATTATTTATTTATGTACCATGTTTCTACACAGTCCTGAAAAACATTAGCAAGTCAATTGCCACGATTTTTTAATCTGTCTGTTGTTTTCCTCTTTTACTTCGAACCCTAGTGTAAGTATTCTGTATCACATTACCATCAGCCTGTATGTTCCCACTGCTGGGACTCTGACCTTTTCTCAGAGAGAGAGGTATGGGCCATTTTTTACCACGCTGGCCCAGTGCGGGTTGGTAGATGTTGCATGCCCTTGAATGTTGCGGTTCTTGGACATGTCGGTATCCTCAAAATGTTTTCCTTCACCATTTTGATTGATGGTAAATCCGCACATAACTTAGTCATAGGTGCGGGCTAAGAGGATTCAAACTCGGTGCCGGCATGTTGTAAAGCGCATGCGGCCACCATAGCTCTTATCATCTTATATCTTGCTTGGTGGTAGGGTATTTTCTAGTACTCGCCTGGCTAGCTACCACCCTCTTGTTAAGAATCTGTCGCCAAGCACCTATCGGTGTGTTCCGGCAGCCTCACTTGAGAGCCAGTTCCCAGTCCAGGTGTAGCGTGGCGCCATCCTCGACCACATCGTCACTTAACATCAGGTGACTTGTGGTCAAACGCTACCCTGTAAATAGTAAAAAAAAAAAAAAAATATCATATTCTGTGTGGTCAACGATAAAAGTAGCTGTACAATAACAAATTTTCTGATTTTATTATCTGCATCATCACACTAACATTTGACCTCAACATCACTTAACATCAGGTATGTCATGTTATTGTCAAATGCTTCCTTTGAAGTTGCAAATGCTTCCTTTGAATTGAAAAATCCAAAAATTAATGATCTAAAACACATCTGGAAAATCGAGTATGATCAACTATTGTTGCTGAGTAAAACCATTTTACCTTTTAGATAACAGTCACGTTAAAAGGCAGCGGTGATGAGGCCCAAAGACTCAAGGGGTTCATGCACAACGTAGGCCGAGACGAGATCCGAAAGCAACTAACTGAATACATCCGCAGTCTCAAAGAAGAATTCTCAAAAGGTCTCATCTTACCGAAGAAGGATGAAGCTCCGGTTAAACCCGACAACATCTCCATGATTATGAGCGGTTTCAATAAGAAGATCAATATGGAACCTGTAGTAGCACCGAAGGAAAATAAACCCATCGGCTGCAAGCTTGATACCCAGTGTATTGAGTTGTCGGAGAAGTTCCAGTGTCGAGCACAAGAGTTTTACGATGCAATGACGAGAATAGAAATGGTTACGGCCTTTACTCAGGTAACAATACATTTTAATGCAATGACACTTTTTTTTTCAATTTATTCAACGCTTCACTTTTGGGCAAATTTTATTTATTCTCTAATAGAATAGAAAAAATTGGAGAATACAAAATTATGTAGCTATTTAAATTTCAAGTAACAATTTACTAATTTTTGTTATTATGTATGTACACGTGACTACTATTATATCTGTTTGTTTACTTCAATCTTTGTAATAATTATGTACTACTGAAGTACCAACTGTCCTAGTTTATATATTTATGAAATAAAATGTTAGTATTTTGATTTTGTTGCCTTGATATACAAAAATCATTTCATGATCACAAACACTGATAAAAAGTCACCAAGCATCCTATAAAAAAAAAACACAAACATAAAATCAACGGGTACTCGGCTACAAAAATTAGTCTCGATTCTTGAATTTCAGGGTCATGTGAAAATGGATGCGGAGAAGGGTGGAAAGTTTGCCCTTTTCGGTGGCAATGTTACCGGGGAATTCCGGGAACTGGTCCCGGGCAAGAAGATAGTCCAATACTGGCGACTAAAGCAGTGGCCTGATCAGCACTTCTCTGAAGTTACATTTAGTATTGATGAAAAGGTAAGCTCAATGTCTCGTTAGCTTATTTATTTTTCATTCCATTCAGCCACTTACTACCATTTTGCTACTTTCTTGAAAATGGGTGTCAAAACAGTTTTCTTTTCTACTTACAGTGTAGCGTTTGACCACAAGTTACCTGATGTTAAGTCACGATGTGGTCGAAAATGGCGCCACGCTACACCTGTACTGGGAACTGGCTCTCAAGTGGGGCTGTCGGAACATACCGATAGGTGCTTGGCGACAGATTCTTAACTTGAGGCTGGTAACTAGCCAAGCGAGCACTAGAAAACGCCCTACCACCAAGCTATGGTTTCATCACAATGTTATCCTTTACCAAAAGCTTAAGCTCATTGTAGGATCCAAACCCACGATCTACGGATGGCAAGCCAACGTCACTGACGCCTGAAATTAATAATCGATCCTGTTCCGATATCCGTGGTTTGGGTCGATATGTCATGTCATAATTCATTTTAGTAGTAATCTGTCAACCCCAAGTAATAAAATGACATATAATGACATGACATATCGAGCCGAAACTGCGGATAATGGATCGAGAGGCCATCCTCGCTTAAAAAAATGTTTTCCGTTCCCAGGAGGACCACACCCTGGTGAGCCTGAAGCAGGAGCTGGTCCCGGCGGCCGAGGTGCAGCACACGCGCGACAACTGGCAGCGGTACTACTTCGACAGCATCAAGCGCGCCTTCGGGTTTGGGGCCTTCTTGTGATGCGCCGCTTCGCTGTTATAGGTAGGTTCACACTTCAAACATTTCCTACTTATATTGCAAACGTGAAAGTTTGTGAGTTTGGATGTATGGATGTTTGGGTGTTTGTTACTCTTTCACGGAAAATCTACTGAACGGATCTGAATGAAATTTGGAATGGAGAAAGAAGAGAAGAGAAGGTTCCTGTGGGATAACGGAAAGACGTGGGTGAAACAACGGGTCGCAACTAGTTTGGAATATAGATATGTGACCCATTCAGGGGGGAGGGTGGACTGCAAAATACCACGCTTGGTCACAGGATGGGGGGTTAGGTTTTTCTCTCGTAGTTGATATCCTCTAGGGAAAGTGTAGGGTGTGTGACTGTGTGTCTAGTGTTTTTTAAACTCACAGGTGACAACACCGTCGCATAATTATATGCCGGGATGTGATGGGACATGATTTGATGTGAATGATTTACCAAACCATATTTATGAATTACTATGTGAAAGAGTAAAAACTTTTCAGTTGATAGTCCTTATTTTTTAAAACACTTTTATTAGCTTAACTTGTAACTAACTAACTAACTAATTACTCCATTAATCGTAAGACAAGATTCTTTAACTGCATGGCCTTATTAATTTTTTTTAAGGAGAAATGGCACATAGATCAGTAAAGATTCGCTGTCCCTGTCCTACGACATAGGTCTTGTCTAGTAGCTTCCACATTTTTCTGTCGCGAAATGCTCTCACTTTTCTTTTGTGATTTATAATGTAGAAATTTTTAATGAAAATTGTTTGTTCACAGGTCGAATTACCCCGCTTATTCTTGATGACATTGCAGAAGAACACTCTTCACACCTCACATCATATAACACAATGTATTGCGCAGTTTTAGTAACGTTGAAGGGTAAAGTACCTCACAGAATTTACATCTATGTAGAGAGCTAGTAAAACTACATTATTGTTTTGTTTTTTTTGTATAAACTTGCGACACGCCCCGCCTTCGTACGAGTTAGTAAATATATATCCAAAACCGCGAATAACGGATCAGGATCGATTATTAATTACGGGCGATAATGTGATGGCTTCGCTTTTTTGTCTTTAATTCAGATTCAGTTCAGTATTTGTTGGTGTGTTCCGGCAGCCTCACTTGAGAGCCAGTTCCCTGTACGGGCGTAAGGTGAGCCATTTTCGGCCACATCGTCACCTAACATCAGGTGGTTTGTAATCAACCGCTGCACTGCAAAATGTTAAAAAATGATTTATAGTTTGGGATTTCTTTTTCTGCTAAGCTCGTGAAGAAATACAGGTTTTTAGATTTAGGGGCTATTTTTTTCAAGTCAGTAATATTCTGTTTTGTATTTTGCACGTTTCTAGTGCGGCTAAAAGCCGATATTAATCACTTCTTGGATATCCAAGAAGACTTCATATGAAGTTGTGTAAAATTAAATAAAACAGTCATGTTTTACAATTCTCAATTTGCCGTGCTCATTTACAAATCACGCTCTGATTTCACGCTTTATTGTTTGTTAACAAAATCTTACGAGTCAGTAAAAATTGTCGGAAATTTTCACTGTAAAATACTTAAGTACAAAATTAATTTAGAAAAAACTTGCTTTTTAAGTGTGTCGGGGCCCATAACCTTAGTTTAAACAAAAGGTTTAACTATTTATTTTTGCATTGTGTCATCGCTTCTTCGTAAGTAGTAGTTTGCAATGTATTGGATGTTTTTAATTTATGGATTGATCCAATAAATTATGTTACACGATTTATTTGGTGTCTTTTATTTACAAACGAACCTCTTTTAGGGCATTTATATCCAACTTTTAGATACATCTTGTAAAAACTACAGGACTTATTTTGATGAAAAAAAAAAATCATAAAAATAGAGAGGGATGCAAATGAATGGATGTAGCAACGCGTTGTGAATTGTGGCCCACGCGTTTAGCATGGAGGATTCAGTACTCTATAGTACTCTGTACTACCTTTTGAACTCTATTACATGAGCCGTAAGGTTGAAGCTCAAAATTAAAGTTAGCGAAATATATTTCCTACTAATATTAAAAACGTGAAAGTTCTGAGTATGGATGGATGGATGTTTGTGAAAGAACATCGGCCACTTTTCATACTGTCTTGGACCTGACCGCAATATATTTTGTATGAAAATTACGAATAGTCTATTGAAGTTATACGACCGGCCTATAACAGTTTTTGGTGTGTGAGATTTAGTCAGGTTCAGAAAAAGAAAAAGGAGTACAAACAAAAATAGTAGAATAGTATCGTAGCAACATCGTGAGGAAACCGGCATGCCCAAGAACTGTAACATTCAAGGGCATGCGACATCTACCAACCCGCACTGGGCCCGCGTCGTAGATTACAGCCCATACTCTCTCTCTGAGAGAAGGCCAGAGTCCCAGCAGTGGGAACGTGAAAGCCTGATAATGATGATGATGATCGTAGCAAAAGCAAACAAAGGTTAGGGTTAGGGTTGCCTGATCTGAATCGATCTTCCAGGAGATCAAAAAATCTAAAAAACCAGTTTCATTTTTTCTGGACTCGCCTTGAAATGTCGTTTGTATAATCTAGTTAGGACTAAAATTACAATTTTTTTCATACATAGCTCGTTTTCACACTAGCTCAGGTCCGTTTTGGCCATTGTTCTTTGGAATAGAGATAGCTTATACCGTGGATAAACACATAGGCTACTTGTTATCTAGGAAAAAGGTTCCTGCGGGATAACGGGAAGACGCGGGTGAAACCGCGGGGCGCAACTAGGACTCTTATATATATTTTTTTTTTATTGCTTACAGGGTAGCGTTTGACCACAAGTCACCTGATGTTAAGTGACGATGTGGTCGAAGATGGCGCCACGCTACACCTGGACTGAGGACTGGCTCTCAAGTGAGGCTGCCGGAACACACCGATTGATTGTTTATTGATATTTTAGCACATACCTACCTGCCACTGCACATAATCATAGGAAAATGTGAAAATTTGTGTTTGTTGCTTCTTCATCAACGATTTGTAATGAAGATGAGATTTGATGATTTGTATGCTTATATCCTGGATCCGAAGGAAGACGCTCTGTAGGTAGGCCCCCCACTAAGTGACGACCGCCGACATAGTAAGAGTTTCAGGGAGCTGATGGATGCAAATGGCTAATAGTCGTTTATGGTGGCATCAAGGGGGGAGGCCTATGTTCACTAGTGGACTTCCTCCGGCTGATGACCGACGAAACGAGTAAGTCGGTTACTTACCGACTTACGATACGTTATCTGCTGTGTGGAATGACCCCTAAAGCACGTAATGACGTCACACGTTATTAGCAAGGAATCTTGATGGGCCCAATCATAAGTGCTCTGCCGTAACCCACACTATTGCCGTATATGGTACACGATTCACTACATATTATAAAGACTATAGCTGTTCCCCGCGGTTTCACCCGCGTGAATTTCAGTTTACCGCGATAAAAAGTATCTTTGAATTAAATTCAAATTTTTAAAATTAAAAAAAATAGCCTAAGTTATTCCCTAAAACATTAGCTATCTGCGAGTGAAAGGCCCGTCAAAATCCGTCCAGCCGTTTCGGAGATTAGCAGGAACAAATAGACAAACAAACAAATTGATTTTGTGATGTAAATATCGTAGATACATTTATACATAATATGCATTTAGTGAAAAGCTGTTAATTTGAAATCACAAACCCACACTTCAATTTTATTTATTTGTATGTATGGATATATTTGCATGTATATATTTAGATAAATAAATAAGTATCGGGGGACCATTGCACACAAATTCACCTAGCCCCAAATTAAGCTCGAAACTTGTATTATGGGTACTAGACAAAAAACAAATACAACCATTGACAGTGTGTCACTGTTCTAATTTAATTTAAACGCAGAATAAAAAGTTTATCAGTAAGTGACCCCAAGCATTCTACGCGGCCGTGCTCCGTCAGTTATTCGTGAACCTTCTGACGGGTAACATGAAGATTCTGTGGCTCTTTGTCGCTATACAAACGGTAAGTGAAAAGTATAAATACCTTGAACAAAGTTGAGTTTAATATCAGAGTGAAATAGTCAAAGTTTGAAAGTGACAAAGTTGTAAATGCTAGAACATAAATGCACATGTTGTTGTACATCTTTGTAATGTGTTTATAATAATAGTGTAGGGTTTGGGTCCCAGGACGTCTCGTGTCTCGAAGTCCCGGGACTTTCGGGTCGAGACGAGAAAAGATTGATTGTCGAAATTGTTATGTAATTATTATTATTTTCAAATAAATGAAGGAGCCTAGCGCCGTCATTATAAAATTATGTATTAATAATAGCAAATTTAAAATACTGGTTATTTTGGACTTTTGTTTTGCAGGCCACTGCGCAGTCTGGCTTCGGAAGATCTTACTTGGGGAACTCTAGATTGGTAAGTTTACAGTAAAATTTAACTGTCGTAACGGATTTTCTATGGTAGCAAAATTTTAAGAGCTTGTTAAGATATTCTTTGATTTTTTAATAGTTATTTATTTACTGTACTGGGGTTTCACCCGCGATAAGTTACTCACAATAACTGTGAATTTTTGGGACATAACGATATTTAAAAAAAAAATCACAAGTAATAAATACTTTACAATCTCCATCCTCACTTATGCAAATGCGAAAGTATGTTTGTTTGTCTTTCACGTAGCAACGAAGCAAAGGATTGATTTTTTGCACACATATTCATTTTTATCCCTGAAAAATGGCACCGTTCCTGTATATAATTCTAGCGATGATGGCTCAGTGGTAGTGACGTCGGCTTGCGATCCATAGGACGTGGGTTCGAATCCTACAATGAGCTTGAGCTTTCGGTGAAGGAAAACATCGTGAAGAAACCATAACTTGGTGGTAGGGTATTTTCTAGTACTCGCCTGGCAAGCTACCACCCTCTTGTTAAGAATCTGTCGCCAAGCACCTATCGGTGTGTTCCGGCAGCCTCACTTGAGAGCCAGTTCCCAGTCCAGGTGTAGCGTCCCGCCATCTTCGACCACATCGTCACTTAACATCAGGTGAGTTGTGGTTAAACGCTACCCTGTAAATAGTAAAAAAAAATAAAATATAAAAAGATGCAAGTCACTAAACATGCTCAATCTTCAAAGTATTTTAAGCATTTTAAACACCAAACTGAAATTGGACGTGATTAGCAACTTTGGTAGCTGGTTGTGATTGGTTGTAAACAAGTTATAACAAACAAAGATTAATCTTATGCCTCTAAATATAGAAGCTTTATTTCTTTGAAATGAGACATATGCATATTCGTAGTTCATTATAAGGAAATGATAAAGATGATTAAAATGATTAATATATTATGTTGCGTGCGAACATTAATGAACAAACAACAATATTGTTGAGTGATTCTAATTTAGGGACTCTATTCTTCCTCATCATATTCATATATCCAATAGGTACAAGCTACGTGCCGCGTAGGCAACACTATCGCGACAAAAAGTATCACATGTCTTTCTCCAAGGATCGAACCACCTGTACACAAAATACACCAGAAGAAGTTCATTAAACTTAACGAAGCGTTATGCTTCCACATTCATCATGCGCACCGCTAAAGATTGGAACTCTTTGTCAATGTCATAAACAGGTACCTTCTAGGCTTGTGATGCAACGCCGTCGACCGCATCATCGCTTGGTACACTGAGAAAAATAATCTGACTTTCCTTCTGAGTCTTTACCTTCCAAGACCGATTCCTTCTTTATTTTACCTTAGTTTGCTTTCTAAATCACAATTCCTTCCCTTTTGACTCAGAAGGAAAACGGTGTTTCGGAAGGTCTTTTTTCTCCGTGTAACGGGCGGGATGGCGGTCAAACCATGGGGTCAAACGCATGAATAAATTCGAAATAAAAAAAACTTTAGTTTAGATGATTTAGATGCGATTACCAGTAATTGATACGTTCCAATTTAAAAACAGATCATTCGAACCGCTGTGGGGGCGTCGCCTCTGATAAGGCTATCTAAAAATAAAACTCCTAATTCCCCAGTGCCACCAATGGAATTGCGTCAACACTAAACTCGGTCTTTCCGACTCCCTCCCAACTTCCGAAGAGTTTGGCAACGTCCTCCGAAGGTTGCTGCCGGGAGAATGGCAGGGTGTGGTGGACAATGTCCTGAACACATGCTACTATGACAGGCCCAGGAGGTACAGCAACACGTGTCCAGGGCAGGCGATCATGCAATGCGCTGTTGATCAGCTGATTGTGGTAAGTTTTCTTTTTAAAACGCTTTTTTTATTACATCTTACGTAGTAAATGGCTGATTCTCTTTAAGAGACAACACGATATTCGTACATGATCGACATTCCCCCGATCAAAACTCTTCGCACAAAATTCTTCGCACCCACATTCTTAATGCGAACGACGAAGGAGTGGAACACCTTGCCAGCGTGTTTCCCGATAAGTTGAATTTGGGACTTTACAAGTCACGAGTGAATAGGTATCTTCTAGGCATACATGCTCCATCATCGACCTCGTCGTCACTTACCATCACGTGGGACTGGTCAAATGCTTACCTATTAACAATAATAAAAAAGGGTCAGACTCGCAGCAGTAGGAACGTAATAGGCTGGTATTGGTTTTATAAAAACGTCGAGTTGTCTTTTCTCTGCTATCCTTGGAGATTTGATCTGACGACAGAAGTAGGTATAAGGAGTTCTGTTGGTAGAAAGATATTCTTCAGTGCTCACCTGTCAGCTAGCTATAGCTTGGCGACAGATTCAAAACATAAGGGTGGTCCCTCCATCTAAGAATATATAGGACATCTCCAGTGAAGAATCTATCGCCATGCACCTTTGTCGGTCTGTTCTGGAAGCCAAATTTGAGAACCAGTTTCCAATCCAGGCGTAGCGTAGTGCTACTTTTGACCTCATCGTCGCTGAACATCAGGAGAATTATGATAAAAAAAGCCTAGTTTGCAGAGCGACTACTGTTGAGACGGAAGGTTTTCGATTAGTGCCCAAGAACTGGAAGACGTAGTTGGTATAAGGCCGCGTCCAACAATCTGATCAGAGTCGTGGGAAATTGTTGGATGGAAACAGCTAACAACGGTTCGTCGTAGTCTGCTTTTGGGGAAACCTTAGTTCAGCGGTGGATATCTAACGATGATGAAGTGAAAATCTATACGAGCTGACTCCAATTAAACTGATGTATTGTTACAGAACTGTCCTGAAGCAAGTTTAAGGAAATATGATGCGTGTGCGCCGGTTAATACTCTCGCTGGTTTCAACATGATGTTTACACAAAGGTAATCATGAATACTCTCCCCACTAGGTGGATCGACGACATTGTAAGAGTCGCGGGGAGCCGATGGATGCAAATGGTTGAACGTCTCCGTTCATGGAGACGTTCAAAGGGGGAGGCCTAAAGCAGCAGTGGACTTCTACTAAAACGTGGCGTGGCGTCACACGATTAGTGTATTTGCCAGTGTCAAGTATAAAATATTTCAAACTCAGAGAGTTGAATCAAGTTTAAATGATGATGATGATGATGACGATGAGATGATGGGATGAGGATAGTGTTTAAGTAAAGTAGTGGCGCTTTACTTAAACTTTACACGGACTTTTTTGGAGCAACTCGAAAAGTCACTTTCACAACTTTATTTCCATTTCCCACACTCGTACACATTAACGAACACATAATGGTTAATAATCCACCAATACACATTATCACTCGAAGAAACACAAGTTTTGGAAATAAAAACAAAATTTTCACGTTGACAATTCGATTGCCGCCAAAAAAGTCCAGCTAGTACCTAATATCTCATGGTGACAAGCGCACGCGCTGGCACGCAGGATTTTGAACTGATGACGTTCAATATTCTGGGTGGCACTGAACTATAATGGGCAGGCTTACTATAAATCGAGCGAATTGTTTGTCGACATAAAAATGGTAATTGGAACTTTAACATAAAACTTGAATTTTTCTTTCACAGCCGATATGAAAACATGGACAGAAACATAGCCGTCGAACGTAGACCAGCCTGGTTTTTGAGAAACGTAAGTTACAATCGATTTTCGTACATTTCGGTACGGGACATTGGTCCATCCATAAGAAAAGCATAAGAAGTTTTGGATCTCTTATCCATGTACGTACTTACCTACTTTCTGATACCGTCAGTTTTTTTTCCATGCTTTAGATTACAGTCAGATAGGTATGAAATGATTGTGTGGGCGTTATAATATTTGTCTATTACACACATTATTTTGCTTTATTTTTATCATATAATTTTATGGAAGTAATCAACATAAAATTATATTACTAGAGTGCCAACGGTCTCCGGAGAGGTCACAGAAAGCTCAAGCTCATTGTAGGATTCGAAACCGCGACTTACGGCCGTTCCCAACAACCGCTCTATCCACGGTTTGCCCTGGAGATAAAGATTTGACATAAGCTCCATAGAAGTAATGTCAAATATCTATCTCTAGTAGGGCAAACCTAATAATAATTAATAGATCGGTTATTGGGAACGGCCATTACGGGTTACGCTTACAACCCGACATCATTCCCATTGAGCTATATATAATCGCGTCAAACCTAACATTGGGTGATTTATGACTACCCTCAAGTTTTTTTTGTGTTTCCAGTACTTTAACACGAACTGCTGCAACTTGCCTGTGCTCTTAAACTCGACCACTCTGACGGAATGTGGCTTTACATCCGTGATACAGTACCACGTCCACAATCCGCAGTTTCAAAGTCAAAGCGTTTTGCCTCAACAGGTGAGAACTATTGTGTTAGAACGGCATGCCATTTACACGCATTCAGTCAGTCAGTCATCATCAGCATTTCACGTTCTCAATGCTGGGACTCTGGTCTTCTCTCAGAGAGAGAGTATGGGCCGTAATCTACCACGTTGGCCCAGTGCGGGTTGGTAGATGTCGCATGCCCTTGAATGTTGTGGTTCTTTTCCTTCACCGTTTTGAGCGATGGTTTATAGCTTATTAAGTCATAGTAGGTGCACAAGTATCTATGCCTAATTGCATTATAACAGCCCTATTATATAGATTTATACTATTCTTTTTTTAATAATGATTCACAGGTAAATGAAACTTTTTGTTAAGATAACACCAAACCAAACCCGTTCACAATGAACTTTGTTGACCTTAAATGCCGGCAAAAAATAAATTGTTTCAATTAGGTACCTAAATTCTTCAATTTATTTCGTACCCGATAATTTTGTTACGTGTCATCAGTGGCAAGCAAGCGTGCTATTGGTTTAAATGTAAGAGTTACGTTAAACATCAGGTATGATGATTAGGTGGTCATTCATCTGGTTTATCAGTTTGTAAAGTTACTGATTTTGAATTACAGAGACGCGACTTCCCCACTCCAGCAAATAATGGCGATAATCTGCAAGTTGTAAGCCTTGAAAGTTTACCAGCTACAAATAATCAAGTAAGTTTTTATTATTTTCAAAGAGAGAGAGAGAGAATGGGGCCGCCATCGCAACTGTGTTTCACAACCAGTTGTCTATGAGGACTTTTTAGTCCTTCATGGCAACCAGTTGTGATAGAAGAATATTTATTCTTGTTCCGCAACCAGTTGCTGATAAAGAAACAAATCGCCGCAATCGCAACTGTGTTTCACAACCAGTTGTCTATGAGGACTTTAGTCCTTCATGGCAACCAGTTGTGATAGAAGAATATTGCCAATAAAGAAATAAATCGCCGCAATCGCAACTGTGTTTCACAACCAGTTGTCTATGAGGACTTTTTAGTCCTTCATGGCAACCAGTGCTGTTTGACCACAGGTGAAAATAAACACGTGAACAAAGAAAACTACTTCTATAGCCACTAGACTTTTTGTAATTTACCTTGTTGGCAACTGGATGCGTAACAAGAAATAAATACTGTCACAACTGGTTGCCGTGAAGGACTAATAAATCCTCGTAGACAACTGGTTGTAAAACACAGTTGCGATGGGGTCCATAGATGATAACGCAAAGTCTAGCGTCTATTACATATTAGATTTTCTAACTTCTTCAACCTTTCAGTCTTCCATAGATCCGCTCGACTGCTGCGATGTATCAGACTTTATCCAACCATCTTGGCGGCAAGAGTGCAACTTTGAGCTCAACTGGCAGGGTCAGAGTAGGCTGGCCATTAAACGCGAAACGCTTTCAACCACAACCGCGGCGCCGGTAACGACCAGTACAAGTAGCCCTATCATTAGGAGAGATCTTACTATTGTACCACAAGATGTAAGTAACAGTCATATTCTTATAATAAGCGATGACGGCCCAGTAGTAGTGACATCGGATTGCGCCCCTAAGTCGTGGGTTCGAATCCTACTTTGAACTTTAAGTGGAGGAAAACATCTTTATGAAAACATAGCTTGGTGGTAGGGCATTTTCTAGTGCTCACCTTGCTAGTTACCAGCCTCGAGTTAAGAATCGGTCGGCAAGCTCCTATCGGTGTGCTCCGGTAGCCTCACTTGAGAGCCAGATCCCGGTGTAGCGTGGCGCCACCTTCAACACAACAGTACATACCTCGGTACTTATTACAAGTTTTCAAAACTATAAAAGTTGTCGTAAACGTCAAAGTTTAGTAAACTTGCCAAAGTGGCAACTCGTACTGGTTAAATTCAAAAAGTAGCTCGAAAACTTTGTTGGAATACTTAGAAATAAAACGATTTAAAATAACCCGTGTTATCGATATTAGACCCAAGTTTCAGAAAGTCGCGCTGAAAAAAGTTTGGAAGGAAACGAAAACCTGTACAAGTGACTTGTGGTCAAACGCTATCCTTAAAGCGCCCTGTAAATGATCAAATTTGTTTGACAAATTTGTTTGTCAAATTATACGTTTTTATCAAACATCAACGCAAACGGTCAAACAACAGATCACAAATTTCAAACACGACCATCCAGATCCAGATTTTCATCAAACGCGACAAACACGTAGATTGTTTGACAAACGCTTCAAACAAAGCTGCAAACTATCGAATAATTTGCCAAACACGTAAAATTTGTCAAATAAATTTGATCGTTTACAGGGCGCTTTAGAAACTTTGAAGAAGGAACTTTGTCTCATAAAATCTCTCATTCTCAGTGCCTCAAAGAGTCTTGCGTGTTCAACAAACTCAACATCCTCTCACCAACTGGTGCTGTCGACATCGATGCCTTCACCAAACTGCTGGACAACTTGACCAGTGCTGAACCCAGTTGGAACAGCGCCAGAGGTAGAGTGGTCACTACCTGCTTGCGGAGAACTGTCTCGGGTTATAGCGCGCCGTGTGAAATTAACAAGATACTGACTTGCACCTTCGACGTGCTTACTGAGGTAAGGAAAATGGGATTAAATATAGCAATATTGACAAATGGATTCAAATTGTAAAATTCTCCTACTAATATTATAAATGCGAAAGTTTGTGTGTGTGTGAGAGAATGTGTGTTACTGTAACTACTAAACCGATTTTGATGAAATTTGGAATGGAGATAGCTTATATCCTGGATTAACACATATCATAGGCTACTTTTAATCACGAAAAGGGTTACTGCGGGATAAAGGGAAGACTCGGGTGACACCGTGGGGTGCAACTAGTACCTACATAACATTTTATGTTCACTTCAAAATGTCAAACTTAAGACTAACTAACGCCTGTTCCAACCTCCTTTGGCCGGCAAAAGAACAGGCAAGAAACGCCCGGCAGGTAATTTTTTGGGCGCGATCACATTTACAATTTTAATCTTACTACTAATTGATTGAATTGGAGTAAGTTCACTACAATCCCAAGCTTTTTTGCCATCTAAATAATAAGCTTTGTTAATAGATTAGTATATCGTACGTACCCACTGCTGGGCTCTGGCCTTCTCTCAGAGAGAGAGTATGGGCGGTATTGCATTTTTTATTTGTTTGGTTTCAGAATTGTCCAAACGCAACGAAGAGTGATCTATGCAAGTAAGCATTTTATGTAATTACTACTTACTTCGAAAACTACCTATTCGCTTTACACTAAAATAAGTTTTTAAAACATGACCTTTTATGTAAAAAACCCCTGACATCTTGGACCGATTTTCATCAAACATAGCTATGAACCAACGACCGCTAGGAAACTGGCTTTGAAATGAAAAAAAAAACCGTATCGCAATCGGCCCATCCGTTTGAAAGCTAATTGTAGCTGTAATTGTTGTTGTGGACACACAGATAGACATCGATTATAACACCCCTCTTGTTGTAAGGGGGGTTAAAAAACATTGATAGTTATTCGATAAAGCTGGCTGCGAGGCTTTATTTAGAATTGTACATCGAAATAAAAATGACAAACATGACAACTGAACTTAAGGTGGTTGCTTGCGGTCAGCTAAGCACGCCAGCGTCAATAGATGGCGTTGTTGTTCTAATATAACGCATTTTATTTTATTATGAATAAACAGGTGCCTATTATTCTATAGTAATATGTTTACAGCTAATGGCGTAATATGTTTAATGTATCCAACTATATTTCAGATGTGTTTTAGTTTTCAAAACACTTTTATTTGTGCCAAACAATATCGCGGTAGTGATGTATGGCAGCAGAACTACTCACTCACACATACATACAATGGTCTTGTTGTACACGAAACTATTTGCTAATTTCGTCCTTCCTTTCGTGATGAATTCTGGTTAGAATGAATTTACTTATTAGATCCTTTATTAATATGTAGTTTGTTTTTAGGCACACACACCCTACAAGTGATAGAGTATGCCAGATTAGTTCTTCAAAATACAGACCTGTAAGTAACCTTCTTATACATTATATTATTATATGGTTAACAACAAGAACAGTCAGAGACAGAAATAACTGATCATACTCGATTTTCCAAATGTGTTTTAGATCAGTAATGTTTGGGTATTTTGGACCACAACACAACACGCTAAATGTTAAGTGATGTTGCGGTCGAAGGATGGTGTTTAAGATAATGACGTTAATCAGAAAATCTGACGTTGTTCAGCGACTTTTGTTGTTGACTGTACCACGCGCCGGCTCACGCGAGACTTTGACAGCTTTATGTTGCCATGTTTTTACACTCATCATCATCAGCCGGAAGAAGTCCACTGCTGAACATAGGCCTCCCCCCTTGAACGCACCATGAACGGCTATTAGCCATTTGCATCCATCGGCTCCCTGCGACTCTTACAATGTCGTCGGTCCACCTAGTGGGGGGCCTACCTACAGAACGTCTTCCGGTTCGTGGTCGCCACTCGAGAACCTTTCTTCCCCATCGGTTATCGGTTCGTCGGGCGATGTGGCCTGCCATTTTACACTCAAACAAATTTTAATTAAAAGTTTTAAACCTTTTTTTAATAAAGATTTGACCATATCCACTCAGGCGATTTGGGCTTCGATAGTTACTACGAGGAAGGACATTAGTTATTTGTAATGCAAGGCTGCAAAGTTGTATTTTGGCGCGAGTACTTGTATTGAAACCTGAGCAAGCGAAGGATTCTAAGATTGAACCATGAGTGAAGCGAGTGGTTCAAATATAGAATCCTGAGCATGGCGAGGGTTTCAAAGGTACGAGACGCAGAATAACTTTGCAACCGAGCGAAACACGCAACTTTTCACCTCACTACAGCGAGGAAAATGCAAGATGCAAGAAAAACAGATAAAATAGGTTTCTTTGTTTTTTCATGCAATAGTCATGCTGGCCAGTGCGATTATTCCAAAAAGAGGTTGGTTGGCACTCTGACATGAAATAAGTATTGTTGCATTTTAAGTGGACTGGCCGTATGGAAAATTATTAAACAGAAAGTTTCGAAGTTTAAAAATACTTTCCACGCTAGCGCGCAAAATGCGCTTTTGCACTCAGATTTCGAATGACAAACAGACTCTTTCCGAGCTTGTGAGGTGAAAAGGATATTTTTTATCGCGATAAACTGTTGTCCGCCCTGGTAGTAGCTAGTTATTAATATTATATCATTTCTAGAAACACCGCCGCGATTTCTGCACCTTGCCTGAGCTGGTGGATCGAAGCACACTCGCTGAATGTGGCCTCACATCGCTCAGTAAAGTGGAGCCAGTGACCACCACGATCAAACCTAAGACTTACTGGCGGTTCACGTCGACTAATAAGGTGAGATTACGGAAGGTTTCTACCATAGAGTTTACAAGACTACCACAAGGCACAGGGAGCCTTTAACCACAAGTCACCTGATGTTAAATGGCGATTTGGTCGAAGGTGGCGCCACGCTACACTTCGATTGGGAACTGGCTATCAAGTGGGGCTGCCGGAATACATTTAAATTGTGGTGGTAGCTACCCAGGCGAGCAGGATAGAAAACGCCCTACCATTCAATGACTTCTATGACCTTTGTCGATTCTTGTTTATTATTTTATTTGCAATCATTTTATTTGTTTTGTGATATTTTTATTCTTATTATTTTATTTTACTAGTATACTTAATTTGCTCTTTTTTATTTTGTAATTAGCGGCCATCTCGCTCTATTTGTACGCCTATTTAGACAAAACATGTTGTACAGTAATCATTATATTTAAGATCTGCATGCAAACTTGTTATGTAACAGCACATGTTTACAAATAAAACATCTTTATCTTTATCTTATCTTCACCCAATGCTATGGTTTCATCACAATGTTTTATTTGATTCGTAGTAAAGGCCAAGTATTTCGATGCCTGTAACCCAAAAATGCTATTTTATTTTATTTGTTTGGGTAGTCCAACAGCGTTCCAATTTTCCAATTATACAATAGATCTACATACTTACCTCTACCTCAGTACCCTCCAAAACTAATTTCGTTATGGGAGGTTTACTGACAGGCTATAAAAACTGTTTAATTGTTGTTTTTCACTCAGATCAACGGATTTGAGGGAAAATTTACATAGATATAGCGTATATCCTGGATTAACACATAGGCTACCTTTCGTCCCGGATCGGACTAACTATAAATTATTTTTCTTTACAGTGCAATGACTTAACACCATCGACCTTGTGTTTGATGTCAAAAATGGGGATCCTCAACAAATACGGTTTCATGGACTATTTCAAGATGAAGGAACATATCCGCCATTTTACCTCTCAGAGGGAATGGTCACCTCTAGAAAACGTAGTTATGAATGCCTTCAACAGTGGCCCTTTGTATAGAGAGCACTGTAATTCCGCTAAGAAGATTTTAAACGTTGTTGATTCTATATTGATGGTAAGTACAATTTATGAAGCGCTTGTAAATCCTATCCTACTAATAATTATTATAAACGTGAAAGTTTGTGAGTATGGATGGATGGATGGATGTTTGTTTGTTACTCTTCCACGCAAAAACTACTGAACGGATCTGAATGAAATTTGGAATGGAGATAGCTTATACCCTGGATTAACATGGGACGACGCGGGTGAAACCGCGGGGCGCAACAAGTGGTAGATATTCCTTTGGGGAAGATGACTGTGTTATTGAGTGGAGACCGTGACTTGGCAAACGTAGTGTAGGATGCCCTGCGACGAGGTGGAGGGACGACTTGCGCCGAGTGGCTGGCAGTGGTTGGATGAGAAGAGTCTTGAGAGAGGCCTATGTCCAGCAGTGGACTGATACAGGCTGATGATGTTGAAGCAATATTCAGTACGGTCTTCATATGCATGGGTTACCGTTTAGCCGCATTAGGCAGCCTGAAAACTCCGACTATAGAGTTGGCCAGTAGCTTATATTATTATGAAAGAAGAATTACTTTCCATTATCGGATAACCAGACACAGTGCGGCAGTGAAAGAGTCTTTGACATCTTATTGAATAGGACTTTGTCATAGTCACCTGATGTTAAGTGATGATGAGGTAGAAGATGGTGACAAGCTACACGTGACTGGAAACTGGCTCTCAAGTGAGATTACTAGAATAACCTACCCTACCTAGAAGCTACGATTTCATCACGTTATTTCCCTCAAGTACATTGCTTTGTTCGAATCTACGACCTTATTGGTTACAAGATGACGTCACAATGTTATATATTATGTGTGTGTGGCTTGGGATTTTAGTGAACTTGCTCCAATTCAATCAATTAGTAATGAGAATTAAATTGTAAATGTGATCGCGCCAAAAAACTTACCTGCCGGGCATTTCATGCCTGTTCTTTTTCCGGCGCGCCGCGGCGTAAGGAAGTTGGAACAGGCGTAGTTAGTTTTATGTTTGACGTTTTAAAGTGACCACAATATATCCTATTGAATAAAAACAATTGAATTATTATGATTGTGTGTGTTGTTGTTGCCACGTACTTATGATGAAATCTTTGTTACAGACTTGCCCAGACTCAAAAAGGAAGAACACAGCTCAATGCGCAAATATCTTCAATCAAATGACAAACACGCCCGCGAATTCCACAAACACCAGCATAGAGTACCAAAAAAATGTACTGAACCATTTCCTCCGGTTATTTGAGCCTTCAGCTCACACTAATACCCCTAAAGTTATAAAAAAACACATGAGGAAGCTTAAAAAGACCCCGATTTATAACTATGGGATCTTAAACGACAATAATGCGCCTAAAGTTATTACGATTGATGTTAAACCAAAGGTCGTTCAAAGACCTATGGTTTTGTTACCCGTTTATATGAGGGTTCCTAACAATATGTTAGTAAGGCCTTTTCATGAAGATGGAGTTATGAGAAGCCCCTTTGCTTTGCACAATCGGATAGCTCAAGCTCATACTTCTACGGCTTCCCCTATTTCTACAAATCCGACCTACAAATCTCTGCCTGTTACTACCGAAAGTAGTACGTTTGATATGGTAAAACCGGAATAATCCAGTGAGTTTGAAATGAAACGAAAAAGTTTTGAAGCAATATGAAAAGTGTATTTAATATAATAATCATGTACTGTAACTATTATTGTACTTAAAATATTCCTTATTATCTATAGTAATAAGTAAAAGTTCAATCTGTAATGTCACCAATTTTCATCAGTCTTAAAATATATTTTTTATACAATTTAGCTTGTTTATTTTCGAATTATTGCAACACCACTAATAAATTTTCGCCTAACATTTTTTTTTCACTAATATTTTTGTACTTAGCAAACTATGGACTATGTTTCAAAATAAATAACGTATTAAAACTATTCCTACATCACTCTATATTTTTATTTATAGATATCAATACATCCAACGCAAACAAAAAAAAACTTGCACAAAATTTATCAAGAATTTGAAAGTAAGGGTGTATGATATTATACATACTATAAATTACATTACATTTATTAAAGTTAAAAAATCGGCATACGAGTTAAACTCAAACATAAAATGTATTGCCAACATTATTTATACTGAAGGCACCAATTAAAAAAAAAATTAAATGTCATGTGTACAATTTACCAATAAACTTAAAAGTAATTCACGAAATGGCAAGCGAAAAACAAAATAAAATGATAATATATTCGAAACTCTAAAACGTATGATAAATGATCATTCTGTACATTATCATTTGATTGTAGGATTACATTGTATTATTTACAGTTCGCCGTTATTAGATAAAACTGCGGTGCACAAAATAATATTAAAAAAACCTATCTACAATAACATATCATTATTTCTATCAAACCATAAACATATGTTTCATCATTCAAATCATCGTTTAAAAGTTTAGATGCATACATACACATATCATACATTCCATAGTATATTTTTATTTCTATAGATTTTTTTCTATAATCACAAGAAAATTAAATGGATATCGCAACGACATAATACCTATGCATTTTATATAATACCTATAGTATAAGTCGAAATGAGTAATTGAATAAAAATCGATTTCATATCTATACAAATAAAAAATCTGTAAGAGTAAAGTTCGTTCGAATCGTATTGTAAATGTTACAATATTATATAACTTTTGCTTAAAGAAAGTTACAATATTAGAGAATATAACGTTAAACTTTGTTCCAATAAATTCACAATAAAAGCCTGAAATATTTAATAAACCATCTATAAAGTTCCACTAATACCATGTCAAATTTTTGTAACAAATGAAAGTTTTTCGTAAATAAATGCTTACTTACATTACTACTGAATATTTGCTGAATATTTTTTACTATATTTGTAGGTTTTTCCTGGGAAGCTTCATAACCAAGTTATAAAACATCACCAACGAAATAACGTTGCTCTAATTTTGAATTCAAACAAGATTAGGTACCTATAGTAATTTCGAAAAATATAGTATTTGGACCCTCCATATATAAGTACATACTATATTTATCGTACAGTTGGGAACCAGGCTCAGATTCGGCAAAGAAAACTTGAAGGAGATTAATAATGGAAAAGTTTTCATGCAATCCTTTTCCCGTTAGATTCGCCTGAAACTTAAAACCTCCCTAAAATTTCAAGGCATGTTTAAACTGATGCTATCAAAATTCCTCATCGACCGGGCATCTCCGTTCAAACTATGGCTCCCAACATTTATCCTTGTCAATATTTCCTGCTGCAATGCCTTCAAAGTCCTGACTGCGGAGAGGTCGTTCGAAGGAGCCAGGAGTAGGGCTCGCCTGGCGTGTGGGAGGGCTTCGGAGGGCTTGTTCAGGGCGAGGATAGCTCGGGCCATTGCGTAGGCGCATTCGAACGCGTTTGGGCGGAGAATGGACGCGCGCGCAGCGAGGTCTAGTGCTTCTGATGGTTCCTGAAAACATGGTATTTGGATTAGATTCAAATCAAATCAACATTTCTTTATATAATAGGATACAGTTATGATCACTTTAAAACGTCAAACTTAAACTACGCCCGTCCCAACCTCCTTACGGAGGCAAAATAACAGGTAAGAAACGGCTGGCAGGTAATTTTGCCTATTGCTAATTAAAAAAAATAATTGTTGTAGCGGCAACAGAAATACATCATCTGTGAAAATTTCAACTGTCTAACTATCACGGTTCATGAGATACAGCCTGGTGACAGACGGGCGGACAGCGTAGTCTTAGTAATGGGGTCCCGTTTTACTCTTTGGGTACGGAACACTAAAAAGTAAGTCGGTAAGTTTTTTTTTTTTTACTATTTACAGGGTAGCGTTTGACCACAAGTCACCTGATGTTAAGTGACGATGAGGTCGAGGATGGCGCCACGCTACACCTGGACTGGGAACTGGCTCTCAAGTGAGGCTGCCGGAACACACCGATAGGTGCTTGGCGACAGATTCTTAACAAGAGGGTGGTAGCTAGCCAGGCGAGTACTAGAAAATACCCTACCACCAAGCTATGGTTTCATCACGATGTTTTCCTTCACCGAAAGCTCAAGCTCATTGTAGGATTTGAACTTACATTCAGTTGAAGTTACTTACATTCAGTTTCCTTTTACACCTCGACAAATTCAGCAACAGATTAGTCTTCAGCTGCACAAAGGCAGACACGTGTTCTTGCGGCACGGGCTGCGTGTTAGGGGTGGTTAGCCCCTCGTCGCTGATCAGGGGGTTGATCTTCTTCAAGGCGTACTGGTAGCGGTGGGCGGCCTCGGAGGGGCGGTTTCTGCGGTACAGCATGTTCCCGTCTTCGAGCAACTTGTTGAGGAGTATAAGCCTGAAAGTTTGGTAATTCATTAATTATCTTAGAGGCATTTTAGTACTGGGCTAGTACACAGTGGAAGGAGGTAAAAATACCTTTGAAGATTTCGCAACAACGCTCGAGATCAAGGTAAAATTGAGATGACTTACAAGGGATTTCAATAATCCAAAAAAATAAAAACAGCCGTTTTTATTAAAGGTTTCAACAGATTTTTCTATTTCTAAAAATGATAGAAAACTAAATTAAAATAACATATAGTCAGAGGCTCATTTTTATATCAGGGTGAAACTAAGGTAACAAGAGAAATCACTTTCATTAAAAGAGGAAACTAAATCCAATATAATTTTTTAGAACTCATAAGAAATGTATCAATGTCAGAATCTTTGGTTAACGATGCCGTAACAAATCAAGATTGCTCGTGCCTTAGCATAGTACAAGAGGTTATGAGTCAACAATTTGTAGTAATAATTATGTACTTACATAAATTCTGGTTTGCCTGACGCCATGACCCACGTAGTCGGGCCGAGCTTAGCACCTTTCCTCAGGAAGCAGTTGACAACCTGCAAAATGAGAAGGGAATTTAATTTGAGGCTTATAATTAATCCCTAAACTAAAACACAAAAGAGAATATTATAATTAAACCATATATCAATACTAAAAAAACACGTTTTATGAGTTCCATTTTACCTTTTACGGTAAGGAAGACTAAAAATTCAAAACGTTATTAAACATAACCTCACAAAGCTTTTACCTCTGCAAATAAGCTATCAACCACTAATGGAAGTCGCCATTTTCCTTTACAAACTTACGGGAACATTGCGCTGCCCAATAGCCCTGTCCAAAGGCCGCAAGCCGCTGTGGTCCACCCTCTCCAGGGAAGCTCCTCTCTCCAGCAGTATGTCCACCAGGTCTGCTGGCCCTCCGCAAGCCAGGCCCAGTGGGGTGCGGCCGCTGCCATCTGGTTGATCTAGAATAGAAAGAAGGCTTGCTGAGTCTTTCAAACGAGTTAGGCCTGCAGAGCGATGAAAATTTCCTACGCGTCACTGCAACATCGGGCTCGTATATTGGCTCTCGTAATACGCGCGTATTACGATACGCTTACGTTCCGATGACGTGAGCGTTTACAACGGAGCGATGGCTAGGATTAGGCTAAGAAAAGCCGGGATTGGACTATCTAATTACTCGGTTTAACCTTTTTAAATGGTTCATTTGGTAATCTATTTCAGAATAGTCAGATCAGTCTAGTTTCTATGAATTTTAGAAGAACCCTTCTGAAATCTGAAGGTTGGGTCAAAAACAAAGCTACACCTTATTATCACTATCCTACATCCCTAATGTGAAAAATAACAAAGAAAAATGCTTAAATGAACATACCAATAGTAGCGCCTTTGTCCAACAAGACGATCATGGTGGGTATCCTAGACCGAAGACAAGCCCAGCCCAGTGGCGACACTCCATCGTTGTCAACTGCATCAGGATCGGCTCCTGAAATATAACTTAATTAAAAAAACAGAACAAGCAACGGAAAAGATAAATAGGTACGCCACAAATGTTGTTTGGAGCAATCGTAGATAGTACTGTTCTGTTGCCAAACTACAACCAAACCAATCTCGTCATTAATAAATTAATGAAGAAATATTTTCCTTGTGCTCAACAATGTGGGCGTTTCTCGCGTAGCAGAACGCGTATCTACTGGTATTGTCTTTTGTTAGGTCGAATTGGCCAGAACCAAGTATTACTAAAGCTAAGAATTCTGGTATTGCAAACTTGCTATTGTTAAGCTTCACATTTTTCCTTAAAAAAACCTATTCACTCACCCTGATCCAAAAGCATCTCCACAACGTCAGCATGCCCTTCCGCCGCAGCCAAGATCAAAGGAATCTTTCCTCCCGATCCCATCACGTCAGCTCCCGAGTCCAACAGCCTCAACACCAGGGCTGTCCTCCCATTCTTGGCAGCTAACGCCAGAGGGGATAGCTGTCGAGCGTTGAGGGAGTACGGGGTGGCTCCTCGGATGAGTAAGGCGTCGGCGATGGCTGCGTTCCCGGTTGAGCAAGCCGCTGTGAGGGCTGTCTCACCGGTTACCGGGCAGATGCCATCGGGCTGGAAGGGTTCACAAGTTAGTGAGATAAATAAATCTAATCTAATCTATAAAGAGGTAAAGTTTTTCTGGTTACGACTAACCTTCGGAAATACTGACCCGTTTTTAAACATTGTTTGTTAAAAAGCTACACTACCTTGAGTGTCATAGGCTATGTTTGATTGTGATCAAAGTCCTGCGGAGATTCAGAATAATTTGGATTGTTCAATTTCTTATGAGACATCTATTCAAATAATGATGTGATAATTTTGTCTTATCTAATCGTGAATCGTTCTTGGATCTTAATTCAAGATTAACGCAAGACTAAAAAACAACAAAGAAAAGAGGTGGAAAGTTAATTGTGGTATGCTATTTGGGAGTAACTTACAATCAATTCAGCAGTATCCAGTAAATACTCCACGATGTCCAAATGTCCATTCTGCGCGGCTGCAATCAGGGCATGTCTGGATCCCGGGACCAGTTCTTCAATACTGCCGTCATCAATGCTCAGGGAGTTTCTGTCGTCACGTCCAGTCTGGCAGCCGAGGAGGTAGATCACGGTGTCTCGGTGGCCGTTCTTCGCTGCGTGGACTAAGGGTGTCTGCTCAGCCGTATCTGTATGGCTTAGCGATGCACCTGGAGGAAGAAAATGCATGGTTTGATTATGTTTATTGGTTAGCATCTAGTAAGGGGCAGAAAACTCTGGACAGAACTCGATCTAATAGACTCCATAACTTGGACTTGACCTTAAAACGTTCCAAAACCTTTTAAGCTCGACTAGGTATGATTTGAAAATTATTATGATTTACCTGCAGCAATAAGCCTCCTAGCAACATCAGTATGTCCCCGCTGGCACGCCAAAGACAAAGCAGTGCATCCTTGAGAGTTCGCCATTTCCAGATCAGCTCCAAACTCGATCAAAAGCCCGACCATAGATAAGATTCCCTGATACGCATACATGCACAGTAGCGGAGCATGCCCAAGACATTCAGTTATCTGATTAGGTGAACCACTAGCCAGTAACATCAAACGAGAAACTTTCACATTCGGCGTGTAAATATTCCTGAGGTTTGCAATCGCTTCTCCAACATTTGCCGAACTTGTTGCAACCATCGTGGCCTGGAGATCCCTCGGGCACAATCCCAACTGCGCTGGGCCCAGATTTCTGTACATATGAGCCTTCAATATATGATGTCCCAATTCCATTGTCTTCTCCGAATCTAATGGATATTGAACTCTTGATAGTCTGAAGGCGATCCCACAATGACCAGCTCTCAAGTCGCATAAGAACTTTGCGCTTTCGTTATCATCTCGTCGGATTAACCATTCCCTGAATGAGGGATGGAAAAACATGTATGTGTTGTCCATGCGCTTTACGAGGAAATCTGTTAGGGTTTCGAAGCGGTGGCAAAACTCTTCCCAGGGAAGAAAATGGTTCACCAGTAAAGAGTTTACTGAGTAATAAATCTCTACCAGAGTGAGCGGATACAACGCTGCTAAGCACACGCTCAAGATATGCGTTACTTTCTCAAAAGACTGTACCGTTGGAAATCGCAGATTGAACTGCAGCAAAAATATCTGTGCCAGCGATATCGGCACTACTTTATAGTTAGTTGATTTCACGACGATGTGGCTCTTCTCTAATAAGTCTAATATTAATTTTAGGAACAAAAACGAGCCTTGGCTCAGATGAAGGACGTATTGGGCAAGCTTCATCACGGAATTATGTACGCCTTCAGATTTTCCTGTCGAACATTTGATGTTCGTTTCTATGATGGGTGCCGCTTGGACTCTTGCATTGAAATAATCCAGCAAGTCCTTATTCACGTTATCTGACTCGTCCAAGCTTAGTCTTGTGTAAGGCAGCTGCTTTGTCAGTTCTAAGAACTGTGTTCGGACGGTGGCCACTACTTTGAGCCATGAAGGCATTTCTGGAACATGTCTTGCCAGGAAAGATGACAGCGTATGTCCGTGGTCTGGTCTATGGTATTCTGCTTCACACAGTCCATCAACTAGTATGATATTGTTACTGATGTCTATGCTCCCGTTCCTCCGCAAGAAAACCAAGGGTTCAATGATCCCCCTCATAAAGGCTAGGTCTGCGTCGGCTATGCACTCTTTTAGTGAGAGGCAGGCGAGGAGATGTGGTTCGCTGAGAAGGTACTCCCTGTAGGCTTGCAGCCTGGGAGCTTGGCAGAGTTGAGCTGCTAAGGAATGGACGAATTCACCCACAAGGCATGTGCTGTTGTTATCGGCCTGGAACAGAAATTCGAAGAGTCAGTCTCAGATTGGGAAACATTAACTATCCCAAATAAATTTGGTACAGGGTTATTTATTTATTTTAGCAAGGTTTTGATGAAGAATTCTAAGAATACTTTAAGACAAGAAACCAAATGCTTTATGAAACTTTGGTAGAACTATTCACGAGCATATCTCCACCCATTGCTGGGTCTCCTTTCCTCGTCTACTGATCATTATCGTCAGCCTGTAGCAGTCCACTGCAGGGATAAGCCTCTCCAATTAGGTAGGTACACGTATCTCTAAATTCATCTTTTGCCAACTATCCTGAGAAGATCATCACTACTCCTTAGTAGATATCCTATACTATACTTCCTAAGGTACGCGGTTATCTATTCTACACTTTATACTGAACTGAACTCACTTGACAAAAATGATAAGCGACCACATGAGAAGCCAGGTGGGTGAAAAGTCCCGCCGTCAGTTCTTCAGGCAGCAGCTCTCTCACATCAGACTGTTCTCTTAACTCCTCATACTCGTAGTTCCTCTTCCGTCCAAAACAGGAGTATTCGACCAGCTGGAGAATTAAGGCGGTTTTGCCTGTACCGGGACGGCCTGAGATGAGAATGCCTGTGGAAAAAGAAGCAAGTATTTTCAAAATTTTCTTGAAAATTAGGTGGAGACCAAACATTTCTCTCAAACTTCAAACATAATTTCTTTAGATCTCGGTTTTATAGACGCGTCTAAACGTAAGGCCGTAGAATCAACGGATGGAGACAGTGATTTCAATTAAAAAGTATGATCAGGTATATTAGTAAAAATCATGAGATTCAAAGAAACAGATAAACATACTGCTAATGGCTCTAATTCTGGACTTAGGTAGACATTTTTATTAAAACATGTATTCAGGTCGAATGAAACAATAGCTTGGTGGTAGGGCATTTTCTAGTGCTCGCCTGTACTACCTCACTCAAGAATCTGTCGCCAAACACCTATTAGTAAGCCTCACTTGAGGGCCAGTTCCCAGTCCAGGTGTAGCGTGGCGCCATCTTCGACCACAAACATCGTCTCCTAACATCAGGTGATTTGTGGTCAAATGCTGCCCTGTAAGTAGTAGTAATGTATTCAAGTCTACAAACCTGAAGAGCTGGACTCCAGCGCTTTCTCCATGTCCCTCATGAGCCACTGTCGACCTGCGAAGTAGCCCTGGCTGTCTGATGATGGAACCTCAAAGAACAGAGGCCGTAGTGTAAGTTGTGGTGATGGGTGAACTGTAAAAATTTTTAATTCTTTAGGAAGTGTATGACAACGGTGGAAATAAATTTCGCTATGATTTAGATACGGTTAAGATCAGAACTCCAGTAGCAGTCTTAAAAAACAAAATCAGGCAAGAAAATCGCGCATAGGACCTAGATCTGTAAGCCGTTTCGCTCGTAAGTGTGTACATGAACCGATCAGAAAGAGCGCGGTTCCCGTCACATATACACAGAGATACGCGGCATGCTACTGTGCGGGCGAATATGAACATTGAGGTGCTACTGCAATTTTGACCTCATCTAGCGGTGGCCGTTTTCTAAAAAACGATGCCGAATAACGATGCCAGTACCCGATGCCGGCATCCGATTCCTTAGGCATCGAAAAACGGATGCGCATCGAAACGTCTCGTGCGTTGCTCGGCATCGGCACACATCGGCATCGGCATCGCCGCACGGCATCGGCAACGAAACGGCGCGTCGTTTCGATGCCGATGCCGATGCCGCATCGGCATAGGGCATTCGGGCCTCATCGATATCGTGGTCTCGGTCGTATTCGGTCATAACCGCATAGTATCTTTCAACGCCATCTATTGTATTTATATGTAACTACTATGTATAGCGGAATTTATATATTTCTTACTCTCGATTAAAAGTTTTGAAACCTAAAAATCTATATAGATGGCGTGACGTTACTTATCACAAGGCCGAATGTAGTAATTATTTCACGTTTTATACATTTTTACCATAATATTTATTGTGGGATGATAAAAACTTTTTTAACAATCTGAAATTATTATTCTTGATTCTATCACACAATCTTATCGCTCACGCTCGCACCAGTTTCTATTATCATAATATCTTGATCTACGCAACTCTAGGGATGTGAAAAATAATCGATTTTTATATTAATCGATTATTTTTTTCTTTTAGTCGATTTTTAATAATCGATTATCTAAATTTGAAAAATCAATTTTTTACTTACTCTCTTAAATTAAATCGATTTTTTTTACTTTAGGTAATTTTATTACAATGTACAAAAAAATGTAACTTTTCGAATAGTTTAGAAAAAAATATTGAATAAAATCGATTATTTTTTATTTAAATAATCGATTTTTTACAAATCGATTTGGTTTAAAGAGATATAAATCGATTATTTATTAATCGATTTTTTTATCTCCTAGTCACATCCCTACGCAACTCAACACTTTGTTACGATGCCAAATAACGATGCGGGCATCGGATGCCGGATCTCCGATGCCGGTGCGCATCGATGTCGTAAATATCCGAAAACGCCTCATACTGTACAAATCTTGCTTATGTTTAATTTAGTCTTTTCCAAAAACATTGACTTGTTTTTAGCCGAGTGTGCTGCGAAGAAGATAAGGGACTAAGACTAACCTTTTTTAAGTTCAGAAGAAGTGGAAGATTGCTTGCTGCTGACCCTGGCTGACCTCCGAGCGGCTGTCTTCCGAGTCTTGAAGAAACCGCTGGACATCCGGGTCAGTTCCTCAGACCTGCCGCTTTGGAGTGCTGCAACACGAACACATGCATATTTAACTTGAACTTTTTCAGCAGAACCGTCGCAAGACATCAAGTAGAAATGAAGAAAAATGTAGGTATAAGCACGGATTTCAATTCGAAATGCCACGTCAACGATGGTTGTAGGTAGGTACTAAGTGCTGCATAATTTAACAATTAACCATCATTCGACCATCAAATAACGGCACGAGTTAAGTATTTTCTATACATACTAAAGGGAAAAAAGCAGGGAACAGCCGGTTTTAAAAAAAAATCATAGTTTTACCATTCACAGAATGCCGTCTACTGCCAGGACTTGACGAGGAACAGTTGCTAGCAGCAGAGAGGCTCATGGAAGCCAGAGAACCAAGGGAATCTCGACCCAGAGGTGTTGCCGCATCCACTTCTGAAGAACCGGTGAGAGTTGACACCTGGAATGGAAACAATGTGATTAGTTGATGGGCCATCGACACTAATTTGAATTTAGAAGTATAATCAATTTATTACTTCAAACTAAAAATAATTATACCATAACAATAAAATAAAAACAAATAAACCTAAACTAATAACTAAAATACATTATTAAAAGAAGTCCCTTTAGGCAAGGTACCGAAGATACTGGCAGCGTTCCCCCTTTGGATGGCTAGACTAATTCTTTGTCCGAGGTAGCTGCCAGCTCTTCGGTCTCCGGTGATGTCGACTAACCTTTTTGTTATTTCTTTAAAAAGGCTTAAAGCGCTATTTAGAATTTAATTACGCCCATATCAGCACATACCTAGCTCTGACCCCTAATCAGGTTCTCTTGTATCTAGGGTATCAGAAACTATGTAGATCGGGGATCACCTAGATACAGAACAAACACACAACGCATTTTTAACGCATTTTTTTCAATGCAATCTGTTTGTCGCAATGAAAACAACAACATCCATCGGGGAAACGTCCCAGATCCTTTAAGTTTTTCAGTGATGGAAAATGGGCATCAGGTGCAAGGCTGACATGAGTAACAAACTAGCTATAGACACCACATAAGGCTGCCCGCGTTATCACTCATTACTCTAACTCTCCCTGCGACTCTTACAATGTCATCGGTCCACCGAGTGGGGGACCTACATACAGAACGTCTCCCAGTTCGTGGTCGCCACTCGAGAAACTTTTTTTTGTAAGAGTCGAAGAGAGCCGATGGATGCAAATGGCTAATAGCTGTTCATGGTGGCGTTCAAGGGGGGAGGACTTCAGCAATGGCCTTATTCCAGCTGATGATGATGATGACTCTAACTCAGCTTTATTGACTACCATTTGAAGTGAATGGTATACATACTGGGCTAGTGTTGTGCGAAGCGAGCGTGTGCGCGTCGAGCGAAGCGAGCGAAGTGCAGCTCTCCCTTGACTTGCTTCGTGACCCTCTCCGCTCCCCAAGTAACAAGCCCAACCTCATGTAGAGATCATTCTGCCGCCGCGACTCGTACCCGGCCTGCTTTATGTGACCTCTTTCATCATCTGAAAAAAGAAAAAATGTATTACAGTAAGTCATTGGTTACCAGTTTTTGTAACAACCAACAATAGTGCAATATTAACTGTGGGTGTATATAGGTTATATTCATTCACAATATGCATCGAAATAAAACATTTAAAACACTGTCTGTATGAATAACGTGACCATATGTTCCGCTTTGAAGCTATGTATATATCCCGCTGTTCCCAAAATCCTCAAAATGTCCTGCTTTGACAAAACAAGCCTGGGTACGATAATTAATTGAAAAAGAGCGCTCAAGCATAATACATAAAATTGCATTTTCAAAATGAATCCATTTCTATTTAAAAACTAGATCTAATTTAATTTTGCTGTAACAGCTTGATATAAATCATTAGTCCCGCTCTGAGAGAAAAAATAAATGGTCACGTTATGTATGAAGTAAGTATTATAAAGTAAAATATTACACACATGAATCACACTCATAAATTCAATGCCAACTACATGCATATGAAAACACTTGCAAAAAGTGAAATAAAATAAAACATATCAGGCCGCGATACAATGTTATTTAAGATCGTGTTTCGTGGATACAGTCTCTTAATAATATTTATACGAAACATTGTGATCTTGTCGCGTTGCAGGTCAGGTTCCAATTCAATGAGCCTGAGCTTTTGGTGAAGGAAAACGTCGCAATGAAACCCTAACTTGGTTGAACCATTTTACTGCCTCGCTTGAGAGCCAGCTCCCAATCCAGATTTAACTTTGCGCCACCTCATAAATGATAAATGCTGCAAAAATCTTCTTAGAAATTGAGTCATTCATTGTGATAGAATATTATTTTGAATTACTCTCTTGCGTCCAGCAGTAGGAACGTAATAGGCCGATGATGATTATTTTGAATGGTCATTGGTTTTTTAAAACACTTTTATTAGCTTGACTTGTAACTAACTAACTAACTAACTAACTAACTAACAATGTAATCAAATCTTAGAAGTCAATTTTCACCTACTTCTAATTGTCGTATCGACTTGAAACTTTGTATGGGTATGTAATCTCGGTGACAATGCAATAATTTGGTATCATCGACCTGATCTGATGATGCAGCCGGAAGGTGGGTAGGGCATCTCTTCGCTGGCTACTAGTAAACCCCTCGTGTTTGGGCTCATATGAATCGTCTTAATGAGTACAATAGATTGGATTTGGTGACGAGGGTCTGATGATGCAACCGGAAGGTGGGTAGGGGATCTCTGCAGTGGTTACTAGTAAACCCCTCGTGTTTGGGCTCATGTGAATCGTCTTGATGAGTCCAATAGATTGAACTTGGTGACGAGGGTTAATTATTTTATATTTTTGAGTGCGTTTTTAAAGTGTTTTTTTTAGTTTTTTAAACTATATATTTTTATGTCTTGCACGGTAGCGTTTGACCACAAACTACCTGATTAGTTTCTGATGCGCCTCTATCGTCATCATAATATGTAAAAAAGAGCTTTATAAACATGAAAGAATTTTCAAAATCGAATAAGTATTTCCGGACGGGTCATAAATAGTTTGGATCGTATAAGTCTGTGTAAACGAAATGACTCAATTGCAGAATAACAAAAACGTTACATCTTTACAATACAAGTATGGTATATATTTGAGTCAGTATAGATATCACATTCAAGTACTTTATTACAATTATATATTGTACCTCAGCGATATAAAGCGATCCACAAAAAGCGCCGACCATGACATAAGCCTTCTACTCATTGTATTCAGCTGCAATCTAAATGCCAGCTTGACTACCGTATCTTTGTCATTTGACAACACACTTCAAACGAATCGAACCCTTCTGCCCTTGATTTAAAGCATCGTTTCAGTTAATTGTGTTGGAAAACACAGTGGTTTGTTAAAAGTACGACCTGTCTACGGATGGGTTGGCATTGTCAAGGTTGAGTACTTTAATTTTGTTGATAGGGTTATGAAATGATAAATGCTTCATGTTATTTACCACTAAACTAACGTAAACGATGAAGTTTATTTTGCTTAGCGTGTTACTTGTTCGACCGCATCGCCACTTTTCATCTGGTTGGATCGTGGTCCAGAGTAAATCCAATCTTATGACACGTTTATCACTTCACTTATTCGTTTTTTTAAGGTTATATTTTACTATAGCCAGTAATTGTCTCTAATTGCCCCAAATAACATCTTTCTCACCTATAATTAGCTCTCTAATTTTATCATTTTATTTCCTGTGAATACCACCCTTTAACAATAATAATGTTATTTAGACCAATAAACAAGTCCAAATTTGTAATACGATCCTACACTTCATATCAACCGTTTTGAAATAGGGTTTCCAACCATCTCCTCTTTTGTAAGGATACAGTCATCTGTGTGTAAAAGTGCTCTTAGGAGCATACCTTAATCTATTAGGTACCTACTATATTATTACCAAATACCAACACATGAGATGATGGCTAGTAAAAAGTCACTAACGTTAAATAACAATAAAACTTACAGCTTACTAAGCTTTCTTTAGTGGTTGTCTTTAAAATTTGATGAATTTTATAAAAAAAATAGTATATATATGTGGGTTATTCTATTATTTTTTCTTCTATTTTAGTAGCTTTTAGTAGCTTTCACTACTCATTGTGTCAATGTCAGTAATGTCGGTCAGCGTCAGAGTGTGAAAAGAGAAAAGGAACGATTCTATGATTTTTGTTAAATTAATAAAAAATGCATAAAACTCTTCAAATATCGAGTTTTCAATACTATCCCACATATAATTTGAAAATAACAATAATATTAACGTCCACACAATAACAATACATACATAGTTTTTATATCTAAGGTATCAGAAACGACTACACCACGTGCGCGTTCTTTTCTCAATACACACATATTTGTCCGTAGCTGGAATCTCACCTGCGACCACGCTTCGAAGTCGGCTGTTGACAGCGGTTGTCAAATTTTGATGTTGTCTGAGTGACATTTGACATCGGTTGTCATATGTTACACAGGCTTCGCAGATACTGATCCAGGTAATAATTATTTTGTTTTTATTTCCAAAACTTGTGTTTCTTCGAGTGATAATGTGTAATATTGGTGGATTATTAACCATTATGTGTTCGTTAATGTGTACGAGTGTGGAAAATTGAAATAAAGTTGTAAAAGTGACTTTTGTCACATGCTCCAGAAAAGTCCGTGTAAATTTTAAGTAAAGTTCCACTACTTTACTTAAACACTATCCTCTTTGACCCGGCTTGTTGCTAGGTTCCATCATCTCGTCATCATCATTAATACTTGATTCCACTATCTGAGTTTGAAATATTTAATACTTGACACTGGCAAATACACTAATCCTGTGACACCAATACAAAAAAATAAAACTATTTTTTGTCTTTGACACTCCCGGAAAAAATTGGGAGTATAATTGCCACTCTAACCCCAACGGAAGCCATAATGGGCGCATAGTGACCACCTGTAATTATTTATGGCTTGGGAATTAGCTGTTGTTTATGCTTCGTTAAGCGTCGGATCGAATTATTAAAATAGGGATAATCTATATTAGAAAAACATCGATGTTTACTTCGAATGAAAAGTATCGATATATAGAATATCGATTGAAAAACATCGGTGTATCTAAAACATCGATGTTTTTTTGGTAACAAATAAATAAAACAGGGTATAATATTTTTTATGAAATGTGTTTTTATGTATTTATTTTTATATATGAAACAAAATTAATGTTTTTGGTAACAAACAAATAAAACTGTCTTAACTTTTTACGAAATGTGTTTTTATTTATAAGAATATGTATTTGAAACCGAAACTAAGGAAAAAAATGTGTTTTATTATTTTTACATCGATGTGTCGATGTTATTGAAATTAAAAAAACATCGATGTTTATGAAACATCGATGAATATCGATCATCCCTATATTAAAGGTCCGACCTTGTGAGCGAGGTGTTATAAATTGTGAGAAGTAGACCACTTAAATTAGTGGCCAGTACTTGGTACTAGCTCAATTAATACATTTAATTCATGTCGGGTTTTGATTGAAATGACAGTCAATTTAAATATCAATTCAAATTAAAATGCATAGCGGGGAATCGAAAGCTATGTTGTTTTTATCAGGTTTGGATTTTAACCGAGGGCCATCGCGAATAGAAAATATGAAAGATACTATAAATGTGACATAATATAAATATATATAACTCAAAGGTGAATGACTGACATAGTGATCTATCAACGCACAGCCCAAACCACTGGACGGATCGGGCTGAAATTTGGCATGCAGGTAGATGTTAGGACGTAGGCATCCGCTAAGAAAGGATTTTGATTAATTCTACCCCTAAGAGTATAAAATAGGGGGTGAAAGTTTGTATGAAAATCTGTCAATTTTAAGCCGATCGGGCTGAGACTTAGCATGCATAAAGCTGTAGCCCACGCGGGTGAAACCGCGGGGAACAGCTAGTTCATACATATATCTACCCGTTACTATTCCAAATTATAAGTAATCCAAATTATAGTAAAAACAAAAAAGCCACTTTAAAACAATATAAACCTACCACACCCTACTCAAAGCACTAAATCCTTGAGCTCTAAGACAATGTAACATTAGGAGCTCTACCAATGCTCTCTACCCACGAACCACGAAGCATTGACACGAACCTGCTGTAGCGTGGGAGAGCGCACTTTTTGCTCCGTCCAGACTCTCCCAGACAAGTAGGTGGGAAGATTACAGCCACTTATTTGCAAGAAAAGTCTCTACAAACTATGCCTCTACATGTTTTTTTGCTAGTTTTTGTTTAGCTGTGTGGTCTATAGTGATAGGCGGCCATTGTTTGTTAAATATTTGGAGGGAAACATAATAAGGAACAATAATAAGTTTCATACAAGGATGCTAAATATTTTAAGACTAGACGATATGGAAAACTGGTCCGTTTGGCATTATGGCCACTTTTGGGCAGTCGTCGTTGGTCTTAGTCAATTTGAGATACTGGACATTTTGGGATATCCAATATGTCTGTTGGACGATTTCAGAATTGGACAGTCATCATTGTGGTGTTCTAGTTATTTTGTTACACTGGATATTTTGGAACACTGTGGACATATTGGGCTTGGACGATTTGGGTAGCTAGTCTGCTTAATACGGTAGTAGGTAAATGGTTTGACGCACTAGACAATGTAGAATGTACTCTATGAAATTACAGCTAGTATTTATGTACTAGAATACCTGTATGTCAAAATCTAATTACTAATTAGGCCCTCATTATTACATAATAAACTATTTTGCTTACTGATTTGAGATTCTTACAAAAATTGTTGATGCATACGTGATAAACCACTGCAGTCGACTTTTTGGCGGCGTCATGAAGATTTTGTTTTTATATCTGTAGGGTTTGCTGGTACCCCGTCTACAATACCTTACACTGGCTCGGCAATGCCCACGTATTCGCCATCCGCTCCACCGTGCACTCTCGCCCGCGGCTCTCGTGACAGTGACGTTTTAGCTAACCAATACAGTGACACACGAGACAGCGTATGTATGCTATAGCGCATACACTACATCCCTCCCTTATTTATAAATTCGGAAAGAACAAACCCCAGTTCTTTGAAGCTCATCATAACTATTATTTATAGGTCTGTAATCGACCCCTCCAAGTATCATCATTCATATTTATTTTAGCTATCAATTGTACGTATTAATAATACATATGTTATTGAGAAATCACATTGTGCAGTAAATTTTAGACTAAATATAATTTAATTATCCTACAAATCCGTTCCTAGAATCCTAGTGCATCGTCCCTACTCTCTTCAGATGAACATTCCACTTGTGCCGTTCGATGCGTTTCTATTGTACAGTGTGGGGTATTGGATCATAGTTGGAGCAGAGCTAATTTACTTTATTTGTGTTAACTATAAACTGCATAAACTATAAACTGTATCCCCTTCGGTCAAGTTCGATTCAGTAGCTTCTCTTCTTCTGACACCATACTCTCTCCCCTTTCCTCTTGAATTTTGTCCCGATCTCCTACGTAAACTCTTACATCGATCAATTTCTGTACTTTCTATTCCAGCCTATATACAGTTGTGGTTTAATCTTCATTGCGACTATAACATGAGTGCCCATCCCTCTATGTGCACCTTGATTTCTGCCCTTAAACTCAAGAGACAGTTGTGTTCTCCGGTGTGTTTATTTATTTATTGCATTATGTAAATAGTCACATATATTTGTAGCCCCACCTGTTCTACGATATTAAAATGTCCTGAATATATTTTTGTTGAATAATTGTATAGTATTTGTATTGTATTGTATTGTGTAATTTCATTTCTCATTTTTGTATACATAATTATAATAGCTTCCATTTTGATATTATTACTTTATGTTTTAGTTGTATTTATATCTATCTCTAATTGTTCGTTGACAACTTCCAAAGTGTTGGCCTAAAACACATTTTTTCCAGGGTCACGCTGTCTCCAATTATCTTTGTTAATTTTTTGTAATTCGTTGTTATGCGTGAAGCTTTCTGTTTTATAGTAACTTTTCAGACATGTATAAACTGTTAGTTAATAAATAACTTCTTAATGGAGATTATAACTTGTACCAATTTAATGGAGGCATTTAATGGAAGCGTTCCTTTGAACTGCCCGACAATTTTCCCAATTTAATGGGGAGGTTTTGTCAACCCATTCCAATTTAATGGAGGCGTTCCTTTGAACTGCCCGACAATTTTCCCAATTTAATGGGGAGGTTTTGTCAACCCATTCCAATTTAATGGAAGCGTTCCTTTGAACTGCCCGACAATTTTCCCAATTTAATGGGGAGGTTTTGTCAACCCATTCCAATTTAATGGAAGCGTTCCTTTGAACTGCCCGACAATTTTCCCAATTTAATGGGGAGGTTTTGTCAACCCATTCCAATTTAATGGAGGCGTTCCTTTGAACTGTCCGACAATTTTCAATTGAATGGAGGTTTTCAAACAAGTTTAATTTAATACAGTTAGTTAGTCAGTTAGTTTTTATTCATTTGAGTTACCAGACAATAGTAAGGTACTTTTAACCCTTCCAAAAACACCGTTCAGTGCATAGACTTTGATAGAATATGAATAACGTTTTATTTAGCACTTATCAGAACGGAAATCAAAAATCAAAATCATTTATTGCGTCAATATAGGTTCATAAGGCGATGTTACATAAAAGATATTGTTCTCTACCCTGATTGGGTGTGCAAAATCAAAATTTGTTAGATTAAATATTTGTGTCACTATGTATGTACTATAGTTATTAAATAAATTCATACATGATTTGGAACAACGAATAATATATTTACATTTAAATAATCAATTCAAAACATAGTTTTATCATTTACGAACTCATTAATGGAATAGTAAGCCCTATCTAGCTGAAAATCCTTTAATCTTCTTTTAAATATAAAGATAGAATTAGAGTTCCCAATTGTCATATGTAATTTGTTGTAGATTTTTATTCCCATTCCAATAGTTCTCGTGTGTTGCGCTCATCGCAGACCGCATGGCTTCCTGTGCGGTTTATAAGCGCAAGCTGTTTAAAGACTAACAACCCAAATAAAATTGTATCCAACATAAATGTCGTATTGTTTACGTTCCAATCTACAAGATTCCAATCAGACACATGAGTCTATGATCTAGACTAGCGTTATGTCAGTGTCCCGAAACATCTGTCAACTTCACCTTTCAATTTGACATCAGTCATATCACGGAACTCTAAACTCAAACTATCATTGCTATTTTATTTTGATAAAACTATTTCTGTGTAAAAACAATTAAAAAGCGCGTAATTGTTGCTAAAGCTGCCGATAAACCCAGGTTGTAATCATGAGGAATGATGTACATGTATGATGTTGCCGAATTTGTATGTTTTTAAAAACCAAAATTAAGGTAAGTAACTTAGTACGTTACAGTATGAATTAATTAGATTAAAACATTACATAATCGTTAGCATAGGTCAAACCGGCAGATATAAACCCCAATGTTCAATATTAAAAGTTTTGATTTTGCCTTTCATTTATGGTCATTGTTCAGAAAATATCCGCATTGGCCATAAAGCGAGAAGACTTACCCAGAAATATAAACTACTCAATACGGTACAGAAATCAGCTAATATTACCTACCTTCAGTTCAGACCCAAGCTATATTCCTTTAGTCTGCTTGTGGTATCAACTAAAATATGTCATAAGCTTTCGGAACTTTAAAAAAACCAAATAATGTGACATGATATTTACAAGAAACTTAAGCATTTTTAACATAATAATCTTATCATTTCATTTTAAACTTCATCCTATATATAGGAATACCTAAACAACATAATTATAAAGATGTTGATTACTGGCCGTCCCCCTCTCCTTTATTTAATAATTTTCTTTAGAAGGATTAAAATATGAATCATTACAAGGTTCAACCGGTGCGACGACAACAGTTGCCGCTATGCTTAGACAGCAGTAGAGAGGTACAGTTAAAACTATGTCACATTCTTTATTATACGTTAGATATCTACACATACTACATAGCCTTCTGGAATAGGAAATACGGTTGAAGATATTTCAACACAGGTGTATGCAACCACCACCGATAGAGAGCTTAAGTGTCGTATATAGGTCTGTGCACCATCGCTCATAAAAATTGAACATAAACAACAATGCTATTCCAGTCACACAAAGGTTCGTACGAGTAGGTAAGTATTTGGCTACATTAACTAATGAGTGGATTATCTTGGTAGATAAAATAAGTCTCACCCAACTTTCTACGATGTAGTACTTAGTTGCAGGTAAGTAGGTAGGTACCCAGCTTAAGGGCGTACCTCAAGCCAAATTATATTTACACATTGATCTCTAACTCTCGTCGTGGCGCTCGCTCCATGAAACAAGTAGCAATGCATGAACGCCGTCTACCGCCGAATAGGCGCAAGTACTTTATTTTTATTTGTAAATCATTAGAAGAACACAAAAAATCAGAATTACCGTTATAATATCTTATTTGTAAATCGACATCAAAAGTTGTTCGAATTACACTCTGTGGTGGTTAAAATCACTTATATGTACCTAAGCAACGGATACAGCTGTATAGCAATAATGCATACTGTATGGCTATCCGTATTTATAATAAATTACCAGATGACTACAAAGAATTATGTTACAATAGACTCAAAACTAAATTATTTAAATTGTTAATTGACAAATGTTATATTATTACTCAGTGCAAGAGTTTATGAATGATGGGTTAATTTGACTATTTTAAATTTCTATGATTATCGCTTCTGATTTTGACACTATATATGACTTAAATACCTATTAGTCTCAAGATGACCCTTTCTTCATACAACTCCTGACATTGACCCTTTCTATTTTTTTATTTTGTCATTAATTTCCTTTGACATTGCATACTATTCTTTTTCTAAATCTATGAAATATAATATTTGTACACCGGAAACGGTAGAATATTTGAAACACTAATTCAAAAATTCAAAATTCAAAATTCAAAAATATGTTTATTCAATAGGATACATTGTGATCACTTTACTACATTTACACTTTACACTTTACTTTACACTACCATCATAAGCACAATATTCTGACAAATAAATAATTTTAATTTAATAAATAAAATGATCCTTTTTCCGTATGTATGTTTGATGCGTCTAAGATGAACAAACAGTTCTCATGATCCTTTTTTTTTTGATAAATAAAATGATCCCCCTTTCCGTACATTATGTTTAATATGTATAAGATGAACAGTTCTCTCATTATTATTATTTTTTTTTTTTTTTACCAATATGTTTTCCTCTATATTCATCTTATACACAATGGTTTCTTGCATTTTAAACGTGCATATCCCCATTAATAATAGTAAAGTGATGTAATATTCTCGCCATTCATCTACGCGGTCCAAGCATCTCGCTTTGTTTACATTGATGTTGAGTGCGGTACCACTTTGTTTACAACCCTAACTTACGCTTCTTTGCATCGAGAAGTCCAATTGTTAAATATAGCATATTTTACTTCAGTCATCGTTACAAACCATCACTTGTACTATTAATATATTTAATGGTGTTGCGTTTTGTCAATTACCTATTGATGAACACTGACGTTCGGCAGAATTAGAACAATACTTGTACGACAGGTTTATAACCTCAAAATTTACCGACATCGGATGTTTCCCTCCCGTAAGAATTTAATAGAATGAGTTACCTTGTTTTCCTTCGTCGCCACTTGTAGGGTTTGCTGGTACCCCGTCTACAATACCTTACACTGGCTCGGCAATGCCCACGTATTCGCCATCCGCTCCACCGTGCACTCTCGCCCGCGGCTCTCGTGACAGTGACGTTTTAGCTAACCAATACAGTGACACACGAGACAGCGTATGTATGCTATAGCGCATACACTACAATATCCAAAACTTGTTTTTCTTCGAGTGTAATATTGGTGGATTATTTATTATAACCAATATGTGTTCGTTAAATGTGTACGAGTGTGGTAACTTGAATAAAGTTGTGAAAGTGACTTTTCTAGTTGCTCCAAAAAAGTCCGTGTAGTCTGCAGTCAGACTACACGTATCTTTATTAAACTTTTGCAAACATTGAAATTGTTTTTTTATGTTATTATCGGAACAACGATGCGTTTCTGCGAATGTGAACATTGTCCGTAGATGGGCATCGACGGTTGGCAACAATGAAATCAGTTTACAAATAGCCTTTGTTTGTTCACTTCTTGGATTAAGGCCATTCAATAAAGAATATTGATGACAAGTGTGCATTGTAACCTTGGTTCTAGAAATATAGAAAAGCTGCTAAAACTGCTTATTATAAAATATCGGAATATTTAGATTACAAAAAAAGCTTGGGGTTTTAGTGAACTTGCTCCAATTTAATCAATTAGTAACAAGAATAAAATAGTCAATGTGATCGCCCCAAAAAAATTACATAGTATTTTTAAATGTTTTTAGATAAATATAAGACAAACCAGTTGGGATTTCGGGTGATGTTAGACCACGCGTAACTTACAATTTGCAATGGGTACCAAGATCTTTAAATAGACATCAGACTTTTTGTTGTATTGCTTCTCGGTCTTTTGTTTAAGATCAATCTGTTCTTTTCGGCTCAATATCTTTTTGTGGTAGCAAAATTGAATTGAGGACTTTCTCAGATGGGAGGCTTACTACGTATTTAGCCTTTTTTATCCAATATCCACTTGATTTTCTTGGCCTAGTGTCAAATTCCCGTTTTCTCCCTGACCCGCGGTATCGTATTAAATCGCAGATGGGTTCCCACGGCGCGGCCGTTTCCGCAGGTGTTACAGATCTGGTTACAGTTGGGCGTTGAGACCACGACTTTACCTTGGCCAAGGCTTCGGATAGACAATGCGGTAAGCTTAAGGTTAAGCGATAGATAACCATTGTTTTTATTAAACCAGCTACTGCCACGTTACATCTCTTGCATGGATTTGATGATAAAAATAAATATTGGGGACAATTGCACACGAATTGACCTAGCCCCAAATTAAACTCGAAACTTTTGTTATGGGTACTAGACAACGATATACATATACTTATATAGAGAAATAAATACTTATATAGATAGAAATATCCAAGACTCAGGTACAAATATTCGTGCTCAATAAAATAAAAAAGTATGTGAATTTAAATGAGCTAAGTTTGGGATAGAAGTTAAGTTAGGAAGTACATAACCAGAACATGTCAGTTGACCCCTGCCTACAGATTTGCGGAGGAGTAGAACTGTCATCGGTTGAGCTTGTCACGAGTGCCTCATGCTCGAGGGCGGACCGAAGCCTTGATCCATAAATAAATCGGAACATTAAGACAGCCTCCGGTCTCCTGCAGAGGCAATTATGACAATTCGTCAAATCTATATTGACTTGTGATAGACTAATTTGTTAAGCCGTGTGCCTATCCTTTGCTCTTTGGTTGACTTGATTGACATGGACTTGACATTTGGCTACTAATTTACGACACCTAAAGAAGGGATGTGAAAAATAATCGATTTTTAATTATCGATTATTGATAAATCGATTATTTTACTTACTCTCTAAAAAATAAATCGATTTTTTACCTACTCTCTTTTTTAAAGTAATAAAAGATAAGATAATGTTTGTATTATTGAAAATTAAACCAATGTGTAGCCAAACTACACATTTCAATCGAATTTTGCAGTTTTATGTTACTCTTAGTAATTTTAGTACAATGTACAAAAAATGCAACTTTTCGAATAGTTAGAAAAAAAAACGATTATTTAAAGAAATCGATTATTTTTTATTTAAATAATCGATTTTTTACAAATCGATTTAATTTAAGGAGATAAAAATAGATTATTTATTAATCGATTTTTTCCCTCCAAATCACATCCCTAACCTAAAGCTAAAGATAAGCTTCGGTATTCAGCACGGCAATACCACCAGCATTTTGGACAGTTGCCGAACATTAAGTACCGTTTGAATATTAGACCTTCTTTAGTTAGTTCAAACGACGTTAGTTTTATTTTACATTTTAAGGTTTAGATAAGTGTTTTTACTTGTGTTATTTCTTTTTAAATTGATTAAAAATTATTCGTTCAAACGATCCAGTAAGGTAGGTTTTATTATTTTGTTAAGTTTAGTTGGCTATTTCTTGTTATTTATGTTTATCTATCTCACAATAAATTATACTCATTGCATTTAATGTATCTACATAACATTATAGTGTCCATGGTAAATTGAGATACAACTTAGGTCTCACGGCGATTTGTTGGGTTGTTGATTGTTATTTTGCACCAGTGCTTATTTTTTTATCTATGTATTTAACTGCTTTGACGCGATTACTTGGATGAAATACTTATGAGGGACTTTTGTGGTGCAATTATGACTAATAAATCTAATAATAGGATCCCGTTTTGATTCGAGATAAATATTTTACTTATCCTAATATTATCAACTAAATTAAGTGTCAACTAAACTTTACATCCCTAATAATAACTTTCTTTTCCAATTTCACGTTACTATGTTTGTTTATGCTTCCCATAAAAATAATACTCAACAACTTCGAATTAGCCATAAAATTAAACTCATTTACATTCAGAATTCGAAAGACATCTCGTTAGATATTGATCTTATTGATTATCCCCTTCTACTTAATCTACTTATCAGTGTAAACGATCAAGTTTACCAACGGGTTATATATTACCTACTATATTGTCATAAATTCTTTATCAAAACAATCAGTTTTATTGTTCTTACATTGTGTATTAAAGTAATTAATCATGCTAGTATATAATATGTTTATTTGTGTGACGAGTTTTTACATTTGATGAATAGTTATACATTTTTCATCATTGATTTCCGTGACATGTTATTTACATCACAATTAAATATCATGAATGTGGGTTAAGTAATGATAAATTGTGATTTCAAACTAGCCCGTGAATACCAAAACTCCAATAGTAAGATTTGTTACATTGTTCCACATACATTGCCCTATGTGTAGGCTTTGTACCAATTATAAGCCAAACTCAAAAAATCTCAAGCTAAATTAAAAAACACAAACACACAAAATCCAATTAAAACAAAACCGGTCAAAGCTGTGCGACAATATGAGTAAAACAACGTCGGGTTGCAAACAAGCAATAAGATGTGCAAAAATCGAGACAACCGTGCTGATCGGATGCAAGGAATGTGGACCGCATTCCGATGAATCAATTTAAACAAAGATCGATGAAGTGGAAGCTCTAAATCGATCTGTATACGCATTATTGTCTGGAGGACCATTTGATTTCACAGTATGCGTATCGATAGCATCGATTGTATTCAAGCTCATTTATTTTCAATCAATCATAAGAATAGAGTCCACATTCTAAAAGATATCTCTTTCTCCGTGCCTGTCAACTGGTTGAGGCCCTGTGGAACTGAAGAATGCGCTGACCACAGCGACCTGATCTTATTGAAGACCAGACTGTGCCACGCTGCACTCCTCGGACCTTCCTCCGGCAGTCCTGTTAAACCATAACCCCCCGTCAGATGTGCGTGTAAATGGATAAAATGAGGAGTTAAAAACCTTTCCCAATCAAGCTGGACACGACCGGCTTGACTTGTACAACTTACCATTGCAAATCGTAAAATGGAATATAATCGTTTGTATACCGAGCCTACTAATCGACATATTAACCGCAGGGGCAAAGGCCCGAATTAATACCCAGTTTATTAACTAACACGCAGCTGTGAAGTGAATATTTCAATTACTCACGGACAACATAAATTAATGGGAATAGAAAATGTAACAGATCGTGCGATAGCAACGCGCCCGGCCTGCAGTCTGCGGTTGCAAAAGTTGGGATTTATACGTTTGACTAGTAAATGCGGTAGACCGGTCCCTGCGGAACCCCTACGTACATCCGGCGGGGGCTGCGTGGGCGCGCCCTGTCGCAACTGTCACTCAAACATATTTACGACGCGTGGCGTGGAATCCTCGATAGAACCTATCGGGAAAGTGAGAGGAGCTTTGTGAATGGGCGAACTTTACTTTAGACATCAATGAGGCGGCTTGCTCAATGCAACTCGCACTTAGAGATATGCAAATAGTCTTACCAGATAGAGGCACGTGGTTGTCGTGTGAATGGCGAGCGCGCTGTCCGAACGGGCTCCGGAGTGACTTCGGACTTAGAAAGAATCTTCTTCTCGTATGCGGTGGTGTGGGACAGCTTTGTGCTAAATTGGTGCTCTGTTTCGGAGGTTTCGGAAGACGCATGGGCGACTGCCAGTCATCGGATCTTTGCGGGGATGGAGTGTACCGCTCCATCACTGGTCTTTTTTGAGAATTTCTAGCACACAAAGGGCAAGCTTCGTTCCTGAACATGCAAGAGTAGCAGCGCTCATGTCCGCAGGTGTCTATCAGCTTCCTTTTCTTGCCCTTATCAAAGGGCATATTACAACTGGGACAAGTAGTGCCTCCAGTCTCACTGTCCAGTAGCTGCCGGATTGCCGCCAGGTCTGTAACAAAACAATTTATATTAGGACATGGTAAAATTTCTATACAGTTGAATTTTTGTTTTAGTTTAGCTGAACTAAACTACGGGCCACGATTCTTGTAAGAACCAGTTTTGATATATGCTTATGACTTTGTCGCTCGGAGCATAATAATCGATTTGCGCATCAACGATCCTTGAAGTTATTCCAGCGTTAGATAATGATGTAATTCGTGATGTCCAACATATGAACTGTTAGAGCCAATTACGTCAACGAGGATAAACTGATGGAATTTAAATAGAATGGAGACAGTAAATGAGCTAATTTTTATCCTATTTGATACAACTATCGCGGCTTCACTCGGTGATATTATTCTGTACAAACTTTAACATATTATCATTGGAGGATATATGAGTCGATTTTCAAAACATACTTTCTTAATGCACCACCATAAGAAACAGCCCTGAATTTGACATCTCTTGGTTTATGTGCATTTACTTATAATAGTCAGTGATAAGACTGTTTCATATATCATTATTATTTTGATGACGTTGATGACAATGTTACTCCAGAGAAGAAAGTAGTATTTATTTTAAAACAAATTCAATGTGATGTAATTCTACTGTTTCTTCTTCTTCTACTTTTCTGCCATTACCATTTTCCGAGTTATCCTCGCAGATAACTTTCATTTTAAAGTCATTAGCTGTATTTTAACGGTATTTAATTACCGAAATAAATAATACAAAAAGTCATCCATAGTAAATATCCCAAGAAGATTTCTGGCGATTTCTTCATTAACAAAATTGATTTACTGATCAGCGTCACCATAATTTCTGGAACGTTGTCTACAGTCAAAACTTAAATCAACACTTGCAAAGTCGAAAGCGATACGTAAATCTTATGTCTGTTCTCTGTAGAAGTAATTAAATCCGAGTGTTACCTCACGACTTGGGTCGGCTCGGGGAAAGAGACAGGGATCTTCCATCTTTGTCGGAATCACGACGATTCAATGCTGTGGTTACACTAGCAAATGACCTTTGATAGCTATCTTGACATTACTTTCTTTGAGTACAAAATGGTTACTTACAATAACAGTAGTATCATCAACACTCAGTACTTAAGTGCATTTCTTTGTATGTTCTCTTGCTTGATGGCAAGCGTCATTCTTGCTCATTAAAATTTAGCGCTGCCCAGAGTTAAAACTTGAACAGTTCAATATTCTGAGCGGCAATGTACCTTGTGACCTCGAGATATTAGATGTTAAATCTCTTTATCCCTCACCCTCACCTGTGTAATTTCTTTTCATGAGGTGAAAAATACCTTCAAAATTTAAAACGGTAATCTTGCTGGCCTCATTTTGTCTTTCATTTTTCATTTCTAATCTAACAAATTGTTCAAAGATCCAATTTTGCTTTAGACTATTTAGATCTCTTTCTATTATTCAGATATAAAGTGCAGCTGTATGTAAGTTAAGTTACTCAACCCCATGGTGTGTTCGAAGCTTAAAGCTGAACGGAGGTTGACGTGGACAAACTACATTACGAGAAGATTGACCGGCGTCTGCGCATACTACCAAGTGTTTTACATGTTTTTTCTCCTTATTCATTGCCATTACCATAGCAATATCTTATTACTGTTGTACAAAATTAGTTTTTGCCTACCTGATTAAAGTTATTAATTGAAATGGTTGCTTGTTGACAATTTTTTACAGTTTTACATCATTTCGGCGCCGTTCCGTCGCTTTCCTTTAGTGACCTTTCCAAAATAACTTGCAGTTGTGACAGAAAAAAAAATACTTGTTTATGACGTTGCGGTAATGCAACCGGATAAAATAATTGTGCATACGTGTTACATAAAGCTGTTGCATTTATAATTACGTCGTCTGGTAATTCACCAGCTACAATTTACAATTGTATGTTCAGGTAAATTTTATATTGTATTTCATTGTTAAATTATAGTTTTTTAACAATACGAGTAAGTGTACACTTTGCATGTAATAATATGATAACTTATGACTGAAATATATAGCTCCTTTATCAACTTTCTTATGTAATTGATTGATACTCGAATGATTGTCGGCGTCAAATCTATTACAGTTCAGTGCTACCCACATCTTTATACTGCAACAGTTCAAAATCCTGCGTGGTAATGCACTGCGCTCGTCACTGAGATATTAGATGCTAAATCACTTTATACCCTGTAATTGAGTACTTTGTTTGCATGAGTCTATTACATATATGCATGTTTAATATTCTTGTCATAAATGTATATATTTTCCACGCGCATATTTAAAGTCAATAATTATAGCTCATTATTTAAGTTCTGTCCCCACATCACTATCATCATTAATTTCAAATTCTAATGTGTCATCAACAAATTAGTCGGTACCATCTCGAACGATCAATTTGGATTCCAACATCATTTTCATCAGCTTTAATTAAAACGCAGTAAGTTATTGAGCTAATAAATCTTTCTTCTCGACTATATTTAACTCATCTTTCCAAAAAACTGGATGCTTGTATTTAATGTCTCTACGTATCTGTAATTACTTGGTTTTTTGAAGTTCTGTCATTCTTTTGTTGATTGGTTTAACTTTATATGGTTTAATTTCATCTTGTTAAGTTTTTTCTTTACAACACTTTACATTGTTTATGTCATTGATGGCATTGAGATGTACTTGGACATTTCTGAGTACCGTGAAAACCAGATCAGTGTTTCTCTTCTCAGTGTTGTCCATGGTATTCATAATTAATTTCTTTGCAGCAAATAGTATGCAAAATTAAATGTAAGCTTCTGTATCTGAACGGACCTTAACAGATGTAGTTAATTAACAGAATTTGTTTAATGTTGTATCAAATAATAATTAATTAATGCCAGTGGCTCATCTATTTTATCTTTAGCACTATTTCGATCTACCAGAGTGAAACTCGTTTCTAGTTTCGATTCAATTAAATTAATTAAAGAAAAAGATCGTTGTCTGTCATTTTATTTAAATAGCAATGCAATGAGATCATCATCTAAAAAGTTACAAACGCACCACGATATTGCTCACACGACGTCAGTAGTAGCAAAAAAATATCTAGATCAATTTGTACCATGTTACTTTATTCTTAAAAGTCTGTTCGGTCTTTTGCAAGCTACGTAGTTCATGATTCTGCCTAATGTTTTGATTTGCACCCGGTAGATTCCCTTGCGAGGAGATTCCCACAGTAAGCGTTGTTTAATTCCAGGATAAAAATAGTATATGGTACTCTCCGGCCTGTAAACTATCTCTAAGCAAACTAATTTGATCCATTATTCCACTGCTGCGTTGAAGAAAGGCAAAATAGGAAATCAATACACATTAACATTTTTATTTGTGTAAGGATGGTTTTAGGTTTTGGTTACTATATCTTGTTATCACGGTCTTAGAATGATGTGCAATTTGACAGAGAATCAACGCTAAATTACGCAGACGCAGAACACTGTTACGGCATATTTGTAATGGCGTTCTTTGCAATATTCCTCCTTTATTGTCGGTTGTTAATTTCAGCTTATTCTTTGCTTGCTTTTATTGTGCTTTGTGTTTCGTCCGTTATCTTCAAAATCACTTATCGTTTTACATATCATGGTACGAGGACCAGTCTGTCTGGTTCTCCAGACGCTGAATCACGCAAGTCCAAAGGTACAAGTAAAAAAGCATTCGCAAGCGTGAAACTACCAGTTTATCTTTGCCATCTCTCCCGTCTACTGTCTAAGCTAATTTACTTCTTATTATATCTGCAGTTAGATGGAAAAGATATGCATTGGATGGACATGACAGGTCTAGTTAAATTGGTAGAGTCTTTCGGGCTGGGGTCACGCGTTAACATGCATATTAAAGTAATTTTCGGTAAGAGAACTCATCAATTTCGTAGTCGTTAGATGTTTTTTTGTCGGAATGCTCTATTAGAGGCTAGACGGCGTTATTACCAAACGGGTTTGTTTTGTTTTCGTTTTCGAACTTGTTTTCTTATTTTTGTGTTGTCTTTGATCACTTTGAACTCGGTTCTGGGTCACTATAAACTTGGAGAAGGTAGTCGTTTCAATAGACGATTCGTTTGCGTTAATGAAATCAAACGGCGTGGTACATAAACTGTAGTTTTAACAGGAAATTTTTATTAGATTTTATGTTATCTGAGTACTTAGATGAAAATATAGATTTGAGTATTTTTGTAACTCAGCAAAAAAGGACAAAGGATCAATAAGTGATCAATAACAATGAAAGATACAACGGTTTGGTAATAAAATAATTGCAATGTGTAGTGCATTTAAAATTTGCTTTTGTTATTAATTTTAAGCAGGTAAGTCAAGTATGCAATAAATAAATAATTGATTATTGACATCCTAGGAAAGTAGTCATTATGTTATTCATTTTTGCAAATGGTTTCAATATCTGTATGAAATTATGTATTTCTAACTGTTCGTTTGTCGGCTATCATAATTGCTATAAAATTATTATCTTTTACATCCCTTTTCTAGATGCTAATCAAACTGTCGTAAAAAATATAACTTTGACATAGATTAGGTATACAATTAATTTCCCTCGTTCGTAGATTTAACGAGTAGTCGCGAATGTTTGTTTTTAAAATTAGCACATTATTTTTTCAACACGAGTTACGATCTCATCACTTCTTAACTTATACAAGACATTTATAGTAGCTTCTAATTGTAAATACAAACAGGTAAGTAGTAAGTACAGTGACCTTACAGATTTACTACAACACGTAGTTCGCTATGCTAACTAAATAAAATAAATAAATATCGGGGGACCACACAAATTGACCTTTCCCCAAATTAAGCTCGAAACTTGTGTTATGGGTACTAGACAACGATATACATACTTATCTAGAGAAAAAAAATACTTCCATAGATAGAAATATCCAAGATTCAGGTACAAATATCTGTACTCATCATATATATTTGCCCTTACCGGGATTCGAGCCCAGGACCGCTAGCTTTGCAGGCAGGGACACTACCAACTCGGCTACCGCGTCGTCACTGTATCGAACTCTTGTATCATTACTATCTTACGCATAGATACATTGATATGTCTTATATTAATTCTTACACCGTAGTGTTTAGTGTTTGACCACAAATCACCTGATGATAGGAGACGATTTGGTCGAAGACGGCGTCGCGCTACACCTGGATTGAGAATTGGCTCTCAAGTGAGGCTACCGGAACACACCGATATGTGCTTGGCGATAGATTGCTTATTACCCATTCACGCCTAAACTGCTAGACAGATCTTGATGAAATTTGGTATGCATATAGTTTTAGCCCTGGAGAAAGATGTAGGATACTTTTTATTACGTTAAACTGTAATAAACGCGAGTGAAACCGAGGGACAAAGCTAGTCTTCCACCATCCAACTAACATCACCTGGGCGGGTTATGAAACCTAAACTGTCAGTCTAGCTGTTAACACTCAGTGTGAAACAATCAAGTGCTTAATTAAGCAATTAATTTTAAGCCGGCATTCATTACCTCTGTGACTCATAGTGACCATAGAGTTAGTGACGTGAGAGGAAGGTGACTTCCACCATTTGATTACGTTTTGTTTATTGAGATCGACTTTTATAGTAGGGAAGCCCATGATACTAACGCTTGAAATTAATAATCGATCCTGCAGTGCGATTCTCATTCACTCGGAAACACTTCCGACCACGGATTCGGAAAAGTTTCAGCGAGAATTTTTTAGACGCGATTCATTAATCTGAATTTGGAACTGATATTTATTTTGACAAACCAGCTGTTCTTTCACGGAAAAGTTTCCGCCACCTACTTGCTCTCGGAATACGTTTCCGTGAAGAGAAAGTGACGTCGAATCCGACACGGAAACTTTCCGAGTGAATTAGAATCGCACTATAGATCCGTTATTCGCGGTTTTGGATCGATATGTCAAGCTTTACCCCTAAAATGACATATGATGACATGACATATCGATCCAAAACCGCGAAAAACGGATTATTAATTATGGGCGTAAATGTGGATTTACTCGAGCGTCGCGGAAACCTATATTAGGTTACAGATGCCTCCATTTTTTAAACTGACGATTTGGAAGTGACACAAGCTCTCAGCGAATCGGACGGGTTCCCCTAAGCATGCCGCCATAATATTATATGTTAGGGGCTCATAATTGCTGGAGGTGCTTATCAATATGTATAATAGGGTTAAACTATCTTTATACCAAATTTTATCAAAATCCATTAAGCGGTTTAGTCGTGAAAGGTAATAGACAAAGAGATAGAGTTATTTTTACATTTATACTTTTTCATATGAGTGTGGATGGTATGGATTAAAAAGATTATAGTGATTATTATGACAAAGGACAATAAATCAATTTAGTAATGAATTTTTTATAAAACGAAGCAAGGAGATGAAACCGTATCCAAGTTAATAAACCCCTCAACCGTTATTTGTCAGTAGATTATTTGGGGTCTAAATATAAAAGACTCACAAACAACGAGGTTCCTCTGTCTGTGCTGTACCTAAACAAGAAGAATATATCAATGAAAATTGAACCAGAAGATCATTATTATTGAAACGCTCATCATCATCAACCTATTACGTTCCCACTGCTGGGAAAGAGGCAGTTTTAAAAAACTGGCAAAAATATAAAAGGACTTTTATAAAACCGGTCCTTAGCGCCAGTTTTTTAAACGTCCCAAATTTCGGTAAATTTGAACTTTTTGACAAATTTTCCGTGCTGAAATTTGACAATTAGATCAAATTAACCGAAATAAGGTATGAAATTTAACTTTCGGACGTTTATAAAACCGGCCCTTAGCGACTTTAACTGTCTGGCAGCTAACGTGCCCTTCAAAGCACGGAAACTCTCAGTTATAAATCCCTCTAGTGGTCACCCATCCAAGTCGAGACTGCAGTTGGCTAAGAATGACTAGGCAAGTCCGCCATGAGTGCTATTGAAACGCTATTGAGAGCTTAGTATAAAACTGACGATCGATGTATGGTGGTGCTAGACTCTTCATCAACATCATCACAGCCTATTAGGTTCCCACTACCGGGACTCTGGCCTTCTCATGAGCCCGGGCCACACTAATTCCAAAGTCAAGGGAAATGTCAATGCCTATCTTCGCGATAAATATTGCGTTAATTATTAGCGCTATTATGTGAGTGGCTACACTTGAACGGTCAACGTGAATGCACTTGAATTATCGGCTAACGTCAAACGCCAATGTGAATGCCGCTGTCCAATGTTGTGGCCACACTTATGTCAAACGTGAATCATCGCGCTATTGAACGGCATTTCCCGTTAGTGTGGCCCCAGCATCAGAAAGAGAGTATGGGCCGTAAAATAAAACTCGCGACTGCTGCCTCTAAATTTTTATGTTTTTTAAATCTCTCGTCCTATACGCTCGGTTACTACTCCTATCTACTCAGGTCTCAGTTTGCTGAAAATCCGCACCTGGCCAATCACTGGCGACCTTTTCCACTACTGCCTAACAGTGTCACGGATTGTGTCATAATCAGCTTTATATAACGCTTACGATCGTAGTACAGATAGCCAGTGCTAAGTGATACAAGGATTGGCGAGATTGTGATGATTATCAGTTTAGATTTATGTGACGTGAATTAAATATGACGTTTTGCCTTTTATGTATACATATATATTTTTTCTTTTTATAAGGTGGTATTTGGTATGAGGTGACGATGTGGTCGAAGGTGGCGCTACGCTACGCCTGGATTGGAAACAGGCTTTTTAATGAGGCTGCTGGTGTCACACCGACAGTTTCTCGAACCAGATTTAGACTAGAACATGCCCTACCACCATACTACTTTATAGCGATGATGGCTCAGTGGTAGCAACTTCGGCATGCGATCGATCGTGGGTTCGAAACCAACAATGAACTCGAGCTTGCGGTGAAGGAAAACGTGATGACACCGTATAGTTTGGTGGTAAGGCATTTTCAAGTGCTCGTCTGGCTAGCTGTTTAAGTTAATCTGTCACCAAGCATCTGTTGGTGTGTTCCGGGAGCCCCACTTGAGACCCAGTTTCCAATACAGGTGTAGCGTGGCGCCATCTTCGACCACATCGTCACTTACCATCAGGTGACTTGTGGTCAAACGCTACCCAGCAAAAAGTAAAATAAAAATGCTATCAGATCTATAAATAGGTTTGTTACGCAAGTATTTGTTCTGTGTCTGGGTGTTGTGGATCCCCGATCCTCATAGTTTCTGATACACTTAGATACAGGGAAACCTAGTTAGGGGTCAGAGCCTATGTATGTGATTGTGCGGGCATTATTATTATTGTTATTATTTATTTACTAATTTATCTTGTGTTTTTATAAGAACATACCTAGCAAATGTATTCGTTTCTCAATAAACAATGCCTTATGTATCTAGCCTTATAATTATTCCCTCAACGTCCAAGGATAACAAACGGCATAGAACGGCCGAAAGCAACAGGTGTACGATCAGATAACGCCGGCGACTGTGACCGCACGCGCCGCCTCGCATAAATCCACCTCCCACTGATCTATAGATCATTTTGTAGATCATTCGAGAGAGATCTAGGGGAAAGAGAAAAGCACGATGTGGCTATTGACAAGTTCAACGCGGGTCTTGTAAGTATTTCGTTTACGGGGATCTGTCTGAGAATGTAATTAAGTTTTCTTTTTATCTATAATTTCTTGTAAAGCGGTTTTGTCAGTGACTGTCACTCCTAAAAAGTATGCTAAAATAAAAATATAATTATATGACTTATATGTTTTTAAATATTCGTAGCAGACCGAATAAGGTTTTTAGGGAAAGGAAAATTGGAAAAGTTACCCGATAATATGAAAAATTTGGGAAAACTGTAAAACTGTTTTCTATTTTCGTCATGAGAGCACAAGCACAAGAGCTAGGATCCCATTACATACAAAACTACGATTACATGAACATTAACTAACGAACGAACGACCGACTGTAATTTAAGCATAATAGTACTTTATAAGTTACCTTAAAAGATGGTTTTACTTTAATATGCGTCACGTCGTGTTTCTCCATTAAATTACTGTTTTAAAAAGTTGACAGGGCGTGGGCAGAGTGACGTGTGCACTTATCGTTCTTGACCCTTCGTTGCGTCCTAATGTAAACACGTCTTCAAGCCCGTTGGGACGAGCGAGTGACTCAACTAATGCACTGGAGCGCTAATGCTAATTTTCTGTTAAGTTATGCTAAAAATAAGGCCTTTGTTTGAATGTAGCAATGACTATCGGTCATTCATTTGTACCTTTTGTGGATGGCGTAGAGACCTAAATTTTGTGTACTAGCGACCCGAACCGGCTTTGCACGGATGCCACTTGAAAAAAAAGAATTTTCAGATTTGAATACTGTCCTAGACAACACAAACATATAAACTTACATACTTCTCATAGATTCTTATAGATTCCCACAAGGTTTTATCACGATAAAACATAGCCTTCAGTTAGCGAATTTCCTGTTTGCTTGCATTAACACCGCATATTTCCAGGATGAAAGTAATCTATGTCAAATACTCATCTTCATTATCGAATGGTTCCATTAGTATAACTTATAATCGCCTAACGCTAAACTCTATGTCGGAATAACTTTGTTACCTAAAAACAATCTATGTCTATATAATAAACACCTATTATATTTGTGAATGTTCAAGGCTCGTGCCTTCAGAAGAGGCACTTTCTAGGCATATGCGCTACACCTTACACCACATTATCATTAGGCAAAATAGCGGTCAAACGCAGGCCTATTTAGAATATTAAATAAACTTTAACATAAAAAAATAATTAAATCACTAGCATGGGACTACGTATGCAAATTTAACAGGACCAGAATATTAGTTATCTAAGTTAGCTATATTAACTTTCGTTGCTAAATCCAGGATGCAATAAATACATGCAAGTTGTTTAATATAGAGATAAAATCTCGTCTCTAACGCTTGCCTCTAATATAATTAAATTCTATGTTACCAGTTTGTACTAATATATTTCTGTTGTTAGCCATTAGTCAAGCAATGCAAACGAAGCATAAAATTAAACATTGAAATCGACATTCGAACTTTCGTGGGAAATGTATTTATTATCAGTTTTAATTGGAGAAGTGCATCGATGTTTTTGTACCAAGAGTTTGTATGGAGAAAAAATTGTCTTCCACAAGCATTACCTAATTTGGTCTCAAAACTTCCGGCCCAACCGCGCTTTAATAAGGTGAAAAAACATGAACTTTAAAATGTTTACACTCGAAGAAAGTCACAAGGCACTATTTCAACTGTGCTTTTGTTTTTTACAGCCGCTCTTATTTAATTAACCACCACAGAGTTGAAAAAGTTGAACCAGCCTTATTAAAATGATTAACATTGAAGCGTAAGTAGGTATACAAAGCTCTGACTACATTACTGCACTTGCAAGCAAAGTGGGGCCGCTTTTCTTTTATACGCTGACCCAAAAAAATAATTGGAAAAATCGGACAAGAATGGATAAAACGTTCTCCATACAATCAATTCAGTCAGCCCACTTTTTATTTTATTAACTTCGGTTAATGCTGAAAAGGAGCCAGCTCTCAAAGTCGCTAGTAAAGAAAGGCAAGCGTGGTGAAAGTGTCAGATTACGCCGAGACCTGTCTAATATAATGGTCAATAACAATTCTCAGTTAACACTGAAACTATAACCGTAACTTCAGAGAAACAGTTTTTGATCGTGACTATGTTTCAACAATCTTAAACAATACAACTTGTACGATATACTTAGTCTTTCTTAACAATTCAAGCTCGAATAAAATGATTCAACGTGCTTTGTGCGTTGCAATAAAATAATCTTTATCTGCCCCTATAGTCTTAGGAATTCAATGCTTTTACAAAAATAAAATATGATATACATTTATTGCCCCAATACGATTACACCTACCTAAATTATTGGACCACCAAAGTATCGAACCCTTTGAACAAAAAACAAAAAGCAACAAAATTGATACACCTGGCCCGCATGAATCTGACGTGCGAACATCCTTTTTTGTTCGAGTTTTTTATCACGAGACAACCGGTTCGTGCAATACAAATTCAAAGAAGTATCTAAGTAAATGAAACGGTGCTATTCTGGGGAAGATTCCAATCTGAAGCTCGACTCGTGACGACAAATTCGTAAGTTTTGCACGAGTTGTTGCGTTAGTTTCGTACGGCTCGTCTCTCGTGCGATAGTTATCACGCGCCAGTGTCGACCGATGGACAGATAATGATATCGAGAGATACGTATCGAGCGATGCCGTGGTAAGCGCCCGGGGGTTATCAGTTTGATCCGATTTTGTTGGGCAATATTATTTGGGAATTGAATACCGTCTGCGGTGTCAGATGTGAGATAGTATTGCGATCCAAATCGTAAGATCGATACTAGAGAAAGTATGATTTAAACTCTTTTTTTATTCAACGAACGAGTTCTAGATGATTTTTTTTACATCTTCGGTGAAGCGTTTGATTACAAGTTATCTGAAGTAAAGTGACATGTGGTCGAAGGTGGCGCCACACGCCGTAGCATACTAGCAACAAACTTTACATCTTTACGATATTGTTGGACTACTTTCACAAACAGTTTTCCCATCAATCCATAAAGTTATTCTAAACAGTCTTTAATTAAAAATCCCTTCACAACATCCGCTGAATCAGTAAAGCGACGACTTCAATTAGCGATTTCCAGTCAATCATCCTATCAAACCATGCCAGCAATCTCCAAGCCAATTATATTAAATACCAATTTAATTAAAGACCAATTAAACTAACTGCGTCACTGTTAAGTAATTGGTGGCGTCTCGTCGTTGAAATGGACTGTCAACGGTTGATCGCAATCGAGCTTTTACGTGCTATCGGTCGCTTTTGGTAGTTTTTATTATGACGAACTTGCTTTAGTTAAATTATTTCAGACTAGTTGCACCCCGCGGTTTCACCCGCGTCTTCCCGTTATCCCGCAGGAACCTTTTTCAGGTTTTTTTTTTTTTTTTTTTTTACTATTTACAGGGTACCGTTTGACCACAAGTCACCTGATGTTAAGTGACGATGTGGTCGAAGATGGCACCACGCTACACCTGGACTGGGAACTGGCTCTCAAGTGAGGCTGCCGGAACACACCGATAGGTGCTTGGCGACAGATTCTTAACAAGAGGGTGGTAGCTAGCCAGGCGAGTACTAGAAAATACCCTACCACCAAGCTATGGTTTCATCACGATGTTTTTCTTCACCGAAAGCTCAAGCTCATTGTAGGATTCGAACCCACGTCCTACGGATCGCAAGCCGACGTCACTACCACTGAGCCATCATCGCTATAAAAAGTAGCCTATGTGTTATAAGTTAATCCAGGGTATAAGCTCCATTCCAAATTTCATTTAGATCCGTTTAATAGTTTTTGCGTGAAAGAGTAACAAACATCCACCCATCCATACTCACAAACTTTCACGTTTATAATATTGAGTAGGAAACCCGCATGTCCAAGAACCACAACCTTCGAGGGCATGCGATATCTGCCAAACCTCTTTTATAAAACGCTGTCAAAATGTTTGCCTATCCATTTATCTATGCAAAGCCGCAGAGTGAGTTGCTAGTCCTGCATAAGTATGAAAAACATTGTGAATATTGAAAAAAGTGAAAAGGCTCATATATCCTCTGATCCAATTAGACAACTCCACTGTCTATAGAAGCTTCTAGCTTAACGCCATTACGAGTGCACGACAAAAAAACTACTGCGAGAACTCGAATCTTCCGATAATATAAGAAGACTGGTCTAAATTCCACCGGTCTATATAATCAATCTAAGTATTATGTTTAACTTTACCGGAACGAGTCTAATTTTATTAATAAATATTATTTAATACTGGAAAGGGGTTACATAATTATATCGGCAAGTCTATGTGTATAGATATATAGATAACGCTTAATTTACCAAAGCAGAAAATAAAACAATTAAATTGAAAAATAAAATCATTATAATTTATGATAAGCTAGCAACTCACTCTGCGGCTTTGCATGTGTTGTCCTTAACTAGAATTGTATGACTTTATGTTTCTATATGCTATACCCTAACAGGGTGTTATGACAATTTGCATAAATAAATAATAGTTCATCCGTATATTATGAGCTACGATGCGATTGACAGATACACACTACAACTGGAGGCTGTCCAACTGTGGGCTGACACAAGTTGATGATGTTGACGACGATGATGAGGCAGGTTAGCCAGACAACTTCCTCAGTAAATAAAATAATTAAGTTATTGCAATCCGATGAACAGGTAATTAAAAAGTAATGATTTTCCCATTAATTAAATAAGCTATTCCGGTCTTTGTTCCCTTATCGAAGCTCCGTGTAAATTGTTGTTTTACACCAATACGGAAGCGAGCTTTTCCTTGCAAGCTTTCACAGGGTTACGTAACCATCGAGTTTTTGCATCGAGAAAGTAATGAGTTTAAGTTCATTGGTAGCGAGTTAAATGGTTCACACGATAGTAAACATGGCTTCACAAAATGTCAAATTCCCACTGCTGTTCAAAATGCTGGTAACATGGCTCGATTGTGTTGCCAACATAACGAACCTTGTAGTTTTTGGACGTGAACAGCACTCTAGAAACGAAGGTAATGAGAAAATTGTTAATGGCAATAATTTGCGAATCTAATCCATTCTCTTTAAGAACGCGATATAAATAAATATCGGGGACGATTGCGATTGCGATTGATAATTATAAACCCCTTGTTTTATACTTACAGGGCAGCGACAGCGTTGGACCACAAGTCAGCTGATGTTAGGTGACGATGTGGTCGAAGATAGCGCCATGCTACACCACGATTGGGAACTGGCTCTTTTTTTATTTTTTTATTTTTTTATTACTTACAGGGTAACGTTTGACCACAAGTCACCTAATGATAAGTGACGATGTGGTCGAAGATAGCGCCACGCTACACCTCGATTGGGAACTGGCTCTTTTTTTATTTTTTTATTACTTACAGGGTAACGTTTGACCACAAGTCACCTAATGATAAGTGACGATGTGGTCGAAGATAGCGCCACGCTACACCTCGATTGGGAACTGGCTCTCAAGTGAGGCTGCCAGAACACACCGATAGGAGCTTGGCGACAGATTCTTAACTCGAGGGTGGTAGCTTCCTGGGAGTGTAACCGCGGGGCGCAGCTAGTATTACGAGTGTATCTTAATGTTATGTTTGTATGTTTTTTGTCTGTTACCTTTCACTAAAATCGCGGAACCGATCTTAATGAAATTTGGTGTAGAGATAGTTAGAACCCTTAAGGAAGGACATAGTTTCTATCGCGATAAAGTGTGTGTGTATAGTCCGCACAGGTGAAACCGTGGGGAGCAGCTAGTTTTAAGATTAGTGTAGAATACGATTGCTAAAGCTTGAAAGGTCTTAAATGTTACAAAACTGACAGCTGTTATGGTCACCACAATAGCTTGAATCTAGAATAATACTAAGAATTGCAATCTATGGTTGATCATAAATGTCAACTTAACCAAATTTTGGTAATGACCATGCAAAGTAGGTACCTGCATTTGAAAACACCCATAAAACGTACAATTGATGATCTGTCATAACATTGTTTACCTGCGGACAAGGGAAAATGTTCATTAGTTTACTAAGTTTATTACCTTTAAAGTAGGTATTACAATAATTAAATATACATTTAAGAACATTACCAACGTTCAAGTATTTGTAGAAACCGTTTTAAACACCGTAAAGGGAGACAAATAAAGAAAGGTAAGACAGTCTTTTCTGTCTATATTTTTCTTTCTTTTCAATTAGGACTTCAGTGACATCACACAATACCTACTACATTTTAACAGACAACATGGGACTTACAAAACAAAAATGTCAAAAATAAATACTAAAATGCATACCTAACTAAATGATTTATCTGTCTCTTACAAAAAGTCTTCAAATAATAGTTAGTAAGAAAAACGCGGGTGCGTTACGATATCTGCGTGGAATTAACGCTAAAGCCCGTAATGACGTCACACGTTATCGACACGGGATCTTGATTGTCATAGCGAATAAGGGCCCTTGTAAGTTTTAAATGACATCCTATCCTACTAATATTAAAAACGCGAAAGTTTGTGAGTATGGATGGATAGATGGATGGATGGATGTTGTTACTCTTTCACGCAAAAACTACAGAACGTAACTGAATGAAATTTGGAACGAAGATAGCTTATACCCTGGATTAACACATAGGCTAATTTCTATCCCGGAAAAAGGTTCCTGCGGGGAAGACGCGGGGCGCAACTAGAAAGAAATATATTTTTCAGTCATTTTTCAATCTCGCAAACATAGCTAAACTCTCTTGATATAAGCCCTACACAGATAGATACTCGTTGAATGTAATACAAGCCCCTAGTGTTAATGATACGACCAAGCTCACTTCCTGGCTATTGTGGTCCGTGTGCAATGTAGGAGGTCCAAAGGAGGCCTGACGTTCGTTAGACGTTGGGGAATCGGAAGTCTTGCTTTCTATAGATAGGTAATAATAGTAGCAGCACTCTTATTGTTTTGTTCTTTCACTACGTTAACAAGGAAATCGTTTTTTTTCTTATTTGCAGAGCAGCGTTTGAGCACATGGCACCTGATGTTGAGTGACGTTGTGGTAGAAGGCGTAGCGTGGTGCCAACCACGCTACGCCTGGAATGACTGACTACTGGTTTTGAAGTGAGGCTGGAGAAATATACTGATAAGTGATTGGCGACAGATAGTGGTTACCCTAATGAGCACCTTGCAACTGCCGAGCCTTTTTTGTCTTTCATCGTCTTTATAACAATATGAAATATTGTTAAGTAGATATCAGGATTTGACAACAAATACTTCACTACAATAGCCTATTTGATAGAGCAATCGAATGATAATTTACAGTAGCTACTATAGCTAGTATAAATCCAGCTTCTTGTCTGAGTTTTTGGTTAAGTATTTGCTAACATTATGAACATAATCAACTAAAACTAGCAAATATCTTCCTTAGTTCCAACTAATCACACTTCCATGCTAAAATTTATGAAAGAGCCGGTGATTGTGAGTGAGTGAATGTGTTTGTTTGTTACTCCTTCAAGCTCAAACGGATAAACGGATTTGAGTAAAGTTTAGTACCTATCGACATATTATTTTAAATCCTTCATTATAAATTTATCACATGGGCTACTCTCATCGCGGAAAAGGTTACGGCTAAACCTAGAGCGTAACCGCGAGGCGCAGCTCGTTTTCAATACATATTAATGTTATACCATTTTCAAACGTCAAACGATCATTAGCATTAAGCTTTAGAAAATCAAACCCGCCAAGAGAGCAGCAAGCATGACAGACATGTCTACAGATAATAAATCAATGCTTTCTCATATCAAAGGCAAAGCAAAGTTGCACCAAACTACTATGTAGTTCATATCATAGGTACGACCGCGCATAGCATATTCAAAGAAATACATAATCATCAAGCACCACATACATCATCTACTGGAACTTCTGTATTTCTTATTTTAAGTGCATTACTAATGACTAATGAGTCATTCGCTTTTGATTCTTTTCTCTGAAAGTCATTATGGCTTTCTATTGAGATTTTCTACTGTGGATTGCTTAACAGGCAGTGTAAAGCCATAGATTTGATCGTCACTTTTTTGTTAGGTTGGCAACTACTGTAAGGAGTTCAGTCGAGAAGGTTGGATTGGAAACCTACTCACTACCGAAGGAGGTTTACGATCTCTTTGAGTTCAGAGTTCATTTTTAAAAACAAGAAGGTCGAAACTGTCCTGAATAATATTAATAATCATCTATAAAACACTTTTATTTTTATTTCAGACATATCATCCAATGATTCAAGTTGCAGTGAAAAAAACACCGAAAGAAATCCTAATAAAAATTAATGAAACTGAAAGCGTTGTACCTTTGTGACGTTAGTCCAAGGAAGTCCTCATAATAATCTAATTGATTTAAGAAATGTTAGTGGCGTAAGGTGAATTTTAATTTGTCACTTTATGAAAAATACCCCTAGCACCTGGCACATAAGAAGAAGAGTAAATTACAATCAGCCAATAAAATCACAAAGAAATAGCTCTACAAAGGTATATCTAAGTACTTTTACTTTGAGTAGAACCTTCAAATAAACGTGAAAGCAAAATGTCAAATGTATTGTTAAACTATCACAATATTACGATACATTGTAACTGCCATTAACTGCCAGTTACAATGAAAACTGTCAGAGTTATTGACAACACTCCTTTTGCTAGAAATTAATATTTATTTACTTACACCCATTGTCTCATAATATTTAGTAATCGTAGGATTTGCAAAGTCGCTCGCTTGTAAAATTAAATGATCCAATATTATGTTACTTATATAGTAGTTTCCAATGATTCTAGTAAAAGCTGTTTATTTTATGAAAGTGATATTTATGTAAATGTATGATTATTTCAAGCTTCAACTTCAAAACTATTACATTGATTATTTACGCACATAACAAATGTGTTAATTGTAATATAGATACATACCTTAGTAGATACCTAGATACCTTTCACACTATAATAAAAGTAATTAGAGGTAAAGTTTGTTTGTGAATATTATGTGAGTTTTGATGAAGGAGGTATAATCTCCATCTCTGGAACTATAAGTATACAGTTCTAGAGATGGAAATTATTATAACATCAAAATTGGATCTACTGATGTTACTTTACTCTTGAATAATTGTAAACGCTGTGTTCCACTCCTTCGCCATTAATTACTCTTAAAGTATTAAAACTTCTTTAAGGATTACTACAAGTCTATACTGTGATCAAAGGTAGTGTCTTGCTACGCCTGGAATGTAAACTGTCTCTCCAGTGAGGCTGCCAGAACACAACAAAAAAGATGTAAAGGAATTGTAAAAGTGTAAAGTGTAAGTTGTAGTGTTATATCTAAATGTATAAACGAAGCGTTTTGTGCTAAACAGGGAAATGTCAACCATGTTCGGATATTGTACTGACTACTGACGTAGGTGCATCTTGTTGCTGTTTTAAGGTTGAATAAGGTTAGTTTGTTCCATCGCACACACTTCAAAATGTACCTAACCTATAAAAGTGGACGACGCGGTAGCCGAGTTGGTAGTGTCCCTGCCTGCGAAGCTAGCGGTCCCGGGTTCGAATCCCGGTAAGGGCAAATATTATGTGTGATGAGCACGAATATTTGTACCTGAGTCTTGGATATTTCTATTTATATAAGTATTTATTTATCTATATAAGTATGTATATCGTTGTCTAGTACCCATAACACAAGTTTCGAGCTTAATTTGGGGCTAGGTCAATTTGTGTGCAATTGTCCCCGATATTTATTTATTTATTTATTTTAAAGTCCCATAAAGTAGTAAAGTTTTAACCATAGTGAGGCATTTTCTATACACCACGAACTGCCGACATTAACTTAAGCAATAGCGTATAAATTATGAAAGTCAGTCCTGTACAAATAGTTAAAACAGTTAAGATAAGCAAAATTTGCTAACCATGACCTAACCGTTAACGATTTCACAATTATAATCCTCTAATCGCCGATTAACAGCCGGTTACTGCGCATTATGGTAAGCACTAATACTCGGGACGTTTGAATTAAAATGTCAGTAGTAACGATGACAGCAGATCCTTGTATGGCAGACGGCTGTGAACTAAACTGTTGGTTAACTTATTCGAGGATAGAATTGTTGTGTAATTTGTAAGGTCTGGTTAGGTAATGATGAAGGATGTTGTGGGAAATCTTTTCCTAAGTTATTTATTGGTTGTTTATGATTAAGATCAATGTAACTAGTAACTTAGTAATAGCTATGTTTATATATTACTATGTATCTTAAGTTTTTGTTGTCACTTTGTTTATGATCAAACATTGGAGAATTTTGTTATGTGGCGCAATGGTTTTAGTTATCTCTATGTATGATAGTAATAATATATAATTATGTGATTGTGTCTGCTTTATTAGATATTTTTTATAACTGATAGATTTTTCACTCCAAGTCATTATAAAAGTTACTAGGTATAAACTTTATAACTAAAACCACTAAAATTTTAATTACTTATTAAGTTTGCCGTTTTTTTACGGTTTTGTCACAATAACATTAAATTAATTATAAAACGCTATAAATAAATCACCACAAGATAAATAACTGTTTGTAGAAATATTTACAGTATGGTAATAAAATATTCTAAAATACGACTGTAAAAACGATGTCAACAGATTTTTCCGTGTTTAACCATGTATTAATTGGCCGATTAAACAATTAATAATAAATAATAATAATAATAAAATCAATTTATTGCCATTATACAAGGAAACACATACATTAAATAGAAAAATAAAAGACACATATACAATATAACGGCAAAGGGGGTAAACTCAGCTTGTGCTGTGTGCACATGCAAAAGCATGTGCACACAGCGCTGGTTTTCAGTTTACCCCTGTGCTCGGTCAGTTCTTCGCCGAGGAGGTAAGTATAAGGCGGGTCACAATGATACAATCATTTACTACGACAGCAACGACAGCATTCGGATTACGGAGTGTACGGTGTGTATGTGTATGTTTGTGTGTGTGTGTGTTTGTTTGTGTGTGGGTGTGGGTGTGTGTGTGTGTGTGTGTATGACTAATTTGTTTTAAAGGTTGCTTCATAATTCTTTCTAAGTCGTTCTTGTAACATGTGTTTGTACTTAATTTTAAATAGTTTAAAACTAGTTTTTTTTCTCATGGGAGGTGGAATGTTGTTCCAAATTTTAGACGCGCTGTATTTGAAGCAACCTTTAAATCCGGTGGTCTTATGCTTGGGAATTGAAAGAGCTAGTAGGGATTTTGAGCGTGTATTTACCAAATGAATATCCTTAATCCACGTAAGTTTTTCAAATAGATAATTAGGGTTTTTAGTCCAGATTAACTTTTGAACGGTACTAGCTAGGTGAAGCTCTCTCCTAGATTTCATGGTTAACATATTATTTTTAACAAGGTAGGGTGTAACATGTTGTCTTCTGGGTATGTTAAAACAGAATCTAGCACATGAATTCTGCACTCTTTGAATTGCGTTTTCGGTTTTAGCATACAACCTTGGCCCATAAACTGCACTGCAATAGTTAAAAGGCGACAACACCAAGAGATCGCATAACAACATCCTTACCTGCTCTGAAATGTGCTTTCTGATACCATACAGAATCTTTAATTTATAAAATGCTGTTTTTATTTTATCATTAATATGTTTAACAAACCTCATCTCGCTATCAAATATAAGACCTAAGTTCCTAGCTTCCGATTCTATTGGTATGTCTATACCGTTAATGGATAATTTTGGATTCTGACACTGCACATTAGCTATTTGATTCCTTGTACCTAGAAGCAACATTTTAGATTTAGAAGGATTCAGGATCAACGAATTTCGCGCAGCCCATTTAAATATCTCATTCAAATCATCATTCATTAAGCACATTGCTTTCGAAGTATCATCAGATTTAAAAGAATAATAAATTTGAGTATCGTCAGCATACAGATGATACTTACAGTTCCTTATACACTGCGGCATGTCAGCTGTAAAAATTGAGAAAAGTATTGGACTCAAAATCGATCCTTGCGGAACCCCTCGACTCAAGCGTTCTACCGTAGATATTATTTTAAAACCGTCATTGGCTACAGTTTCAATATACTGTTCTCTATTTGTCAAGTACGCTTGGAACCATTTGCAAGCATCCTCAGAAAAACCGTAATAAGAAAGCTTTGCAATGAGCATATCAGGACTAAGGCAATCGAACGCCCGCGAGAAATCTAACAGGATCAGAACACTGCTGAGCCCCGAGTCCGACGCCGTTATCAAATCATCAGTCACTTTTAAAAGAGCTGTTTCCGTACCATATCCTTTCCTAAAACCTGACTGGAAAGAAGGAATCACATTTTCCCGATTTAGGTATTTTTCTAATTGAATAAGTACCGCTCTCTCTAGAACCTTCGATAAAACCGGGAGAATGCTAATTGGTCGCAAATCTTTGAGCTGTTCTACAGACTGTGTCTTAGGTATAGGCTTTATAAGCGCTCGTTTCCATAAATCAGGGAAGATGTTTAATTCAATAGAACGGTTCACAATCGCGGTAATAACTGGCAAAGTTTCAGAGAGAGTAAGCTTTAACATATCAGCATTAACCCCATCATGTCCTGCTGCATTAGTTTCGATACCTAGGATGATTTTGCTTATAGTCTCTAGAGATACTGGCTCCAGTGAAAATACACTGTCACTTGCCTTGTTCGATTTATAAAATTGCAGAGTCTCTTCATCTATGCTCCCGTCACCGGGAATATCTAAGAAATGTTTATTAATTAAATTAGGGTCATTTAAGTTATCTGGAATTACTACCTGATTTTTACTCAACATTTTAATATTCTTTATATATTTCCACATTTTTTTAGGCTGATGTATGTTTTTATTAACGTAGTGTGTAAAAAATGCTTTTCTTTCTCTCTCTATGGCACCTATTACTAAATTTTTGAGACTTTTATAATACTCTTTAGACGAGCGTGTCTTCTTATTATGAGCCTTATTTAATGCCTTGTCTCTTAGACACATCATAAACCTAATCATATCCGTGATCCATGGTTTAGGCGATTCTTTAACCCTTTTTCGCTTGAGGGGAGCATGTTTATCAAAAAGATTAATTATATTTTCGTTTAATTTTTCTATCATTGGCCGGGGTTGGCCTAGATTCATGATTTCATTCCACTGGATTGACTTAAGATCATTATTGAAAGAGATTTCATTAATATCTCTGATTGAGCGACTTTCTATGAACTGAACTATTGGTTTGGGTTTTTTAATATTGAACTCGCTCAAAACTAAAGCGTGATCACTCAAACATGTATTGTGTACAACTGTGACTTTTTTGCACCTCTCAGGGACATTCGTTATTATTAGGTCTATCAAGCTCTTGGACTCATCTGTTCTTCTTGTAGGTTCCATAACAACCTGTTCAAGACTTAGTTGTGACGTAAAAGCAAGTAGTTCCCTAGATTTCGGACTATTGGGTATAAGCAAGTCTACATTAAAATCGGTTAAAAGACATATATAACAGCTGATTGCGCGTGTCGCGATGGACGGTTAACGAGTTAACCGAGAAAAGATGAGTTTCACTTTAATCGGTTGTGTCCACACTTAAAAAAACAACGTAAGTCTGCCGAGAGTTGGATTTTTGTCGATTATTTTATGACACTAAACTCCTTTATTCTTCAATCATCATTTAGTGTCACTCAATTTGATTTGTGATCCTTCCTACCGTATAATTAAATAAGTCAAAAGAACTTTCCTGCACATGTTTTTCAACAGAGAAACAATATGATCTTTCAAGACGGATGCAATAAGCCAGGGTCATAAAGGGTTACATAACATTTATCCTTATGAAACGGTAGACGCTTACCATTATGCGGGCCGCTACTTGTTGCCCACATTAACATAAAAAAAATATACGCTGTAATGAACGCACTCAAGGTTTCAAGTTTACTATACCTAGTGTTTGAAAACAGGGGGTTAGTGACATTAAAATGTTAATCCGAGATTAAGTACTTTTGTTTATACTTCAAGTTTTTGAATAATGATAGGTTTGCATTTTCTTCGTTATTATTCTTTAAAATATTTTGGATTGGTTTGGTTGGGACCCACATTTCTCTCCGCTCCTCAGATCAGCGGGACTCGGGTCGATGGCCCGGGGCTTAATGACCAGTTCTGACCACACGGCCGTATGTTCGATTCAATCTTCGATTGTGCATGTTAAGATTTATTGGGTCTTTTCATTGAAGCTTTTGAATCGAAGTTTTGAGATTAATATTAAATAATGTATGCATAAGTGCCAATTTGTAAGTAAGGAGGGTAAATTTAATTGTGCGCTGCAGGGTAACTAAGTAACAATTCACAAAGTACATTTTTTCACGAATTTTAGGAAGTATATCCATACTTTAATAATGTAACGAAAGTAACTCTTTCTTTGTATCTTTGTTACACGCTTAAACCATTAAACATACTTATTGGGGTCAGGGTGCTCGACGAAATGAAACTCTTGAGTGACTCCTTTCCATAAACTTGTGGACTGTATATTTTAGGTTCAGATACAACACTTTGAAGCAATACCTTGAGGCAATACAATTAAAACAGGATTTCTCTTAGCTTAAGTACAATTTTTGTGTCGGCAACTAGTGCCAGGCACCAGTGGGTATGACGCGCCTCTCGGCCAATCAGAGCGTCGCATGGCGCGCGCGCGATCTATATCGCTGTCCCGCTCTTGCGGGAGGTGCGTCTCTTTCTAATCACAGGTCAGCACATCGTGACATTTTCTAACTTAGAATTTACTAATAATGCTATACATTTATACAGGTATACATAAAGGCTATGTAGTATAATCTGCTACTTATAATAATTAACAAAAATCGACTTATCTAATAACAATTGACAAAATCGACTTATCTATCCGTAACAATCCTCCCCTCGGCGAAGAACTTCGTAGCCTATGATTTTCTAGGTAGGATGATGAGTCTTTTTACAGGTCTCCTAAAAATACCTCCTCTTGTCCGCACCTCAACGCTCCGCACCACGCCGTCCGGACCCGTAAAAACACGTTCGACTTGCCCGCGAGGCCATATGTTTCGCGGCAGAAGGCCATCCGCTATTACGACGATATCGCCTATTTTAACGTTGTCGTTTGGCTTGCGTGCCTCTCCGCGCGGCGTTAGTGTAGGCAAGTATTCGCGTACCCATCTAGTCCAGAACGAGTTAGCTAGAGCCTGTGCCACTCTCCAAGTTTTTCTGTCAGCCTGGTCGCATTCCCCTACGTATGGGAGACCGGTCGCCGAACCTATTAGAAAGTGGTTAGGTGTTAACGCTTCGGCGTCGTCTGGACTCACTGATACATGAGTGAGTGGGCGGGAGTTTACTGTGTTTTCTACCTCTGCTATGACGGTGGTGAGTACCTCCTGTGCGCGCTGGTGGAGGGTGACGGAGAGGGCCGATTTAACGGTACGTATCATACGTTCCCATGCTCCACCCTGGTTCGGCGCGCCTGGGTCGATGTACCGCCATTCCGCGCGTTTATTTATAACGTACTCTCTTAAAGTGGGGTCCCATTCCGCGTACGCTTTCTTGAGTTCCTCATCAGAACCGTGGAAGTTAGTTCCGTTGTCAGTCCAGTATAAACTGGGCCAACCACGCCTAGCTGCCATTCTTCGTAAGGCCATAATGGCAGAGTCCGTGCTCAAGCTCGCTATTAGTTCGATGTGGATCGCCCTTGTCACCAAGCAAGTAAATAGCATTCCCCAACGCTTCTCCCGTCGTCTACCTATAGTTACCCATACCGGTCCGAAACAGTCAATTCCGCAATTCGTAAACGGCCTGACGTATGCACTAAGTCGCGCTTCGGGTAAGTTACCCTTTACGGGAATCGCAGGGGCGGCCCTGCGCATCTTGCATGTGGTACAGTCACGCAGTATCGTCCTAACCGCGGGTCGCAGGCGTAATATCCAGTATCGTTGTCTCAGGTTGTTTACTACTTGCTCACGTCCTATGTGGTGAGTCTTCTCGTGCTCGTTGCGTATTATGAGTCGAGTGAGTGGATGGTTTCCGTGGAGAATAGGCGGTTCTTTCATTGAAACTGGGACTGCGGCCGCGTTTATTCTCCCATTCAACCGTATTATCCTGTCCGCGCCGTATATCGGATCTAACTTTCCTAACTTGCTGGTTTTGTCGACGCTTTTACCGTTTTTCAATCGCGCCAGGTCGTCCTTGAAGCTGTCTTTCTGCGCTTCCCTTAGTAGGACTAACTCGGCTTCTTGCAAGTGTCGCGCTTCGATTCGCGTTGCCCGTCGGCGGCACTTATCTACGAATGCCAATACGTGTGCCGTGGTACGCACTAATCTGGTATAGTTCGAGAAACGCGATATGTCTATTAAACCGTGTTCTACTGTCGTCAGCGCCACCACCTCTTCCTGATCTGGTTGTAGCGAGTCTTCGACCGGCCAGTGTTCCTCTGAATCGTACAGGAACGCCGGGCCCTTGAACCAACGATCGTGGCTGGTTAATTGCGTGTTACCGGTGCGTGTCGCATCGTCCGCAACATTGTGCGCGGTAGGCACCCATCGCCATTGACTTGTCTCTGTAAGCTCGGCTATTTCGCTCAATCGGTGTGCTACATAAGGCGTATATTTAACGGCGTCATTCCTTATCCAGTGGAGGACCGTCTTGGAGTCGCTCCACAGTATAACTTCCGGTTTCGCTTTGTTATGCTCGGCGATAATTTCAGCCGCGAGCCGCGCGCCTATCAGTCCGGCCTGTAATTCCATTCGCGGTATGCTCTGTGACCTCATGGGCGCGACTTTGGCCTTTCCGGCGACCAGAGCTACTCCTACGCTACCGTCCGTGTGAGTGAAACGCCAGTAAGCGACCGTCGCGTACGCTTGCTCGCTAGCATCGCAAAAGATGTGTAATTGCGTATGCGTGATGTCCCTACTCGTGTCGTAGCAACGCGGTAAACGTAAGTCACGTATGTACTCTAAGTCGGCCTGCCATTCGTTGAATATGGTCGCTTCTTCGATAGGGAGCGGGTCGTCCCAGCCTATTTTCTGCTTCCACAGTCCTTGCAGCATGATTTTAGCTGTTATAGTGTACGGACTGAGTAAGCCTAGCGGATCGAACAGAGACATAACGGCGCTCAACGCTTCGCGCTTCGTAGGCGTTCGTAGCCCTGACTTTACCTCCTCGGGTACGCGATGCATTGCAGTGTTAAACGATAACTCGTCCGTAGTCGGTGTCCATAATACGCCTAACGTTTTACCACAGGCATTTACGTTCGCGCCTAGCTCTTTCGGTGCGCTTGCTTTATCTTCGTCGGGAATGTGACTTAACAACTGCGGTTGATTGGAGCTCCATCCCGCTAGCTCGAATCCAGCTTTTGAATGTACTTCCTGTACCTCGGCTATCGTGCGGGCTGCCGTTTCTACTGAGTCGAAGCTGTCGACCCAGTCGTCCATATAATGGTTTTCCGTTATGGCGCGGTACGCGAGCGGATGTGTGTCCTCGTAATCTGACGCGTTCCTATTCCGTACGCTGTGTGCCAAGAACGGAGAGCTCCGAGCTCCAAATATCATTGATGACATGACGTATTTCCGCGGCGGGCTAGAGCGATCATCGCCACGCCACAAGAAATGCTGAGCTACGCGATCTTCCGGTCTAATTTGTACTCTTAGAAACATTTCTCGGATATCTGCGGTCACAGCTACTGCTTGTTCTCTGAATCTGAACAAGACACCGTACAGCGCGCGCAACATATCAGGTCCGTCTAACAGTGCGTCGTTTAAGCACGTGTTGTTGACTCGCGCGGCGGCATCGAAAACTAGTCTCGTTTTCCCGGGTTTGTTCGGATTCGTGACCGCGAAATGTGGTAAGTACCAGACGCGCGGGTTCTCGTCATCTACAAATTTACTTTCGGACGCGTATCCTTTTTCTAGCAATTTCTCTACCTGTTCCGTGTACGCGAGCTTAAAGGACGGCGATCTATCCATCTTTTTCTCGATCCCTCGTAGACGATGTAGAGCCATATCGTAGCTAGGTGGCATAGTGACGTCATCCGAATTCCATGGTAAGCCTACTTCGAAACGATTGCCGACGCGTTTCGCGGTGGCGTCGAATATCGCTTTCGCTCTTTCATCTGCTGCTATCGGTTTGCGCTTTGATGAAATACCTAGAGCATCGATATCAAAGTGTGCTTTTACTAGCTCGCTTAGATCGTCGTTCTGATCGCAGCGGGTTTCCCTAGCTTTCACGTGTAGTACGGTCGCGTTATCCGAGGTGATCTGTCTTGTCACGGACCCGTGGAGTACCCATCCTAGTCGAGTGAGTGACGCGGCTGGCTGTTTATTCGTGCCAGTGAGTAATCTACGCGTGACGATAAGATGCCAATTATCAGCGCCTACAAGAATTCGCGGTTTCGCGTTCGCGTAACAAACGTCATCTGAATTCAGTTCGCGTAGATGCTCGTATTGTAACGTCTCAGGTCTCACAGACTGATGCCCTAGAACGAGATTTCTAACCGTGCGTGCTCTAATCGGTTGGTAACGTGACTGACCTCTGCCCCTTATCTCGATTTCGACCGCTTGACTGTCCGGTTCTTTTTGGCTCGACGTGACTCCGTGGATATGCAACGTTCGCGTCGGTCCGTTCGCTCCGACTATCCCGGCTATCTCTTCGTCGACCAATGTTACTGTCGATCCTTCATCTAGCAACGCGTAAGTATCGACTTCTTTACCGTTTGGTCCCGTAATCGTAATCGGACATATTTTTAAGAGTATCTGGTTGCTTTCCGCGTGGTGCGCGGACGCTGCGACCACGGACTCTTCCTTTTCGTTGACGACTATCTCACGCTTTAAGTGAAGGAGCGCGTGATGCGATTGGCGACATTCCTCTACACCGCATCGCTTCGCCTTACACTTAAAACGTCTGTGTTTGCTATTCAAGCAGAGAAAACATATGCGAGTTTCCTTTGCCTATTCCCATCTTTTTGATATGGGCATAGCCGCGAGCTTTTTACATTGGGGAGTGGCATGCTCCGCCCCGCAACAATAACACGTATCCTTTTTCGACGGTGTATCATCGGTTGTTGCGTAAACATTTGCTCCGCGGTTTCGTTCGTTCGCTTTCGGTTCTCTTTTAAAGTTACTCGCGCCTCGTGCTGTTCCTGTCTGACCGGGGTTAGAACCGGGGTTAGAGAACGCGTGTCGCAGTGTGCGATCAGCTTCGCGCATTAGGAATTCAGATAAGGTTATTATCTCGGGCTCTGTCCCATTACCGTAATCTTCAGCGTAGTCGCACCATCTCGATTTAAGGTGTGGACTAAGCTTCTCTATTACTTGACGCGACAACATCTGGTTTCGTAGGTAGTCTCGGTCGTCTATACCCGCGATTACCGTCACGATACTTTGTAAATTTATGGCGAACGAATTTAGTTCTACGGCAGAATTCCCTACTCGCGGTAGTTTCTTTAAGTCTTCTAACGCTTGATCGATAATGATTTCCGGCCGGCCATAACATTGTTCTAGTGTCCGCATGATAATTTTAGGATCCCTAGCCGTACCTAACAACGCGGATACGGTCTTTTGTGCGTTTCCTCTCAGGCAAGTTCGAAGACGCGATAAGTTCTCCATGGATGAGAAACCATGTAACTGCGTTGTTACTTCAAAGGCGACCTTGAAAGGCAACCATTCTCCCGCGGCGCCGGAAAACAAAGGCAAGTCGTACGTTTGTCTAGACGGTGCGTTACTTCGCGTCATTCGTTCTAGCGTGTCTGCGAGCCGCTCGAGCCCGCGCTCTTTAGACCTATGAGGCGTGGGTGACCTGGGTCGATGCGGTGTTTCGAACGTAACTTGATTCGGGTTCCCTACAGGAGGACGTCTTTCAGTCCTTCTTTCGCGAACCGGTGGTGGTGGGGGTGACGGTCCCCTTTCTAAATTTGATTCGACACACTCCCCTCGTTTTTGAGTGTTTTGAATCCAATCGCTGACTCTACGATTGGTATCCGTTGTCTCCTCTGCGCAAACGCTTTCTCGATCCGTCTCTTCGCGAATGGTGGCGACGTCCGCGGCTAACCGTTTCCTAACCAAGGTGGCTTGCAACAGCAGTTCTTGCTGTCGAATAGCAGCGAGTTGCTCCTCAGCTTCGAGCTCGGCCTGTCTTATTCTCGCGATCGCGCTAGCAGTAGAACGTCGTGACTGAACCGACGGGGCTCGCGTTCTACGTTCGTTATCGCGTGAAGTTAATCGCGGCGGTTGGTCGGTCGCGGGCAAGTCGGCAACGGTCTCTGTGTTTCGCGGTTGAACGGACGTTGGTGCGGACGGTGACGCGGGATAATCATCATATATACGATGATTCTTTTCTTCGGCCGCTTGGCTTCTGGTGGTCGGCATCTTCTTGGCTCTTGTCGCCCCTACGCTGCCTACCTCCCTAGCGGTCCCTACCTCCCTAACTGTCCCTAGCAGTCCGTCGGAAGGGCCCGGGTTTAATCGGGATATGCTTCCTCAGGGATGGATGGTTTTGGGAAAGGTAAGGTGGGTTCCACCCAGCAGAGGAGCGGAGTCAGATACGGGGTGCTCGGTAGTCGGCTGGAATGTCCGACCCCTTTGGCGAGTGCCTACAGTCTGGCCCCCGCACTGATTTCCACTCTTACCGGCGAGGAAGTGCGACTTCAGTCCGCGTTCCCGTTGAACGGTCTTGATGGACTGGTGGTGTTGCACAAAACACCACACCGCCTTGCGGCGTTAACTCTGAGACCCTGGCCGTTGGCACCGTTAGGTGGCCGGGGTAACAGAGCCGTGGATAAACCACGTAATTACGTTTTTCCACGGTGACTCGAAGTGCAGTGCAAACGGCACTCGTCGTAGTTGCACCGTTGGGTGATCTTCCCAGAACTCGTCGTGGTCGCACCGTTGGGTGATCTTCACAGACTCGACGTAGTTGCACCGTTGGGTGATCTTCCCAGACTCGACGTAGTTGCACCGTTGGCAGCTTCTTTGTACACGCCGTATACAACAACGTTCAAGTTGTATACGACTGTAACCGACGATTTTCACGTCGCATCCAACGGCGTTCAGGTTGTATACGACTGCAGCGGTGATACCGCTTACAAAAACGTTCAATTTGTAAGCGGCTGGTTTCCTCGGCGATCTTCACGTCGCATACAACAACGTTCAAGTTGTATACGACTGCAGCCGATGATCTTCACGTCGCATACAACAGCGTTCAGGTTGTATACGACTGCAGCGGTGGCACCGCTTACAAAAACGTTCAATTTGTAAGCGGCGGGTTTCCTCGGCGACCTTCACTTCGCATACAACAACGTTCAAGTTGTATACGACTGCAGCCGATGATCTTCACGTCGCATACAACAGCGTTCAGGTTGTATACGACTGGAACTGCTTCTTGAAGTATCCGGCACTCGATGGACCAAACAACTATTGGGGTCAGGGTGCTCGACGAAATGAAACTCTTGAGTGACTCCTTTCCATAAACTTGTGGACTGTATATTTTAGGTTCAGATACAACACTTTGAAGCAATACCTTGAGGCAATACAATTAAAACAGGATTTCTCTTAGCTTAAGTACAATTTTTGTGTCGGCAACTAGTGCCAGGCACCAGTGGGTATGACGCGCCTCTCGGCCAATCAGAGCGTCGCATGGCGCGCGCGCGATCTATATCGCTGTCCCGCTCTTGCGGGAGGTGCGTCTCTTTCTAATCACAGGTCAGCACATCGTGACATTTTCTAACTTAGAATTTACTAATAATGCTATACATTTATACAGGTATACATAAAGGCTATGTAGTATAATCTGCTACTTATAATAATTAACAAAAATCGACTTATCTAATAACAATTGACAAAATCGACTTATCTATCCGTAACAATACTTATCTTGATGAAATTCCATATGAATATATTTAGAACTCTGAGTATAAGTAAAAAGTATCTTTTGTCCTTCACATAAGATACTTTTTATACCCATAAACTGTACCTAGTTCATGCGAGAGGAACTATGGAGCTAGAGGTTTACACATAAATGTTTATTTTCTTATAAAAGTTTCATTAAATGTCAATAAAACATGCATGTAAAATGAAACATTACTTATAGGTAATATTGTTAACGTTTGACTTGTGGTCAAACGCTACTCTGTATAGTAATAACAATAAAAAAAACTTGCAGGTATTTTTCAAAGAAAACCGAATCAATAGGTGGATTTTCGAATGGTTTTCAAGACGTCTCGGCCTCAAGTTTCTCCCCATAGTTGTGATTGTTATGGCTTAATTAAAATATTAATCCCTGTAAAGTATTAATCACGAACGTTATCAGTTCTGTAAAATCTGATCAATTACGCAGCCAATTTAAAAAGATATATAAACTTAATGTATATTTATATAGGACACAGCCTCTTCTCAGTTTTACGATGCCGCTGTTAAAACTTTCCAACTCCCCACTTCTGAAGCATTAAACGTGTCAATTAAGACAAAACTTCGAACGCTGCTAGCATTACGCAAATTGTTTTATTGAACACGAAGATTGCCCTGATCGGACAATATTTTGTAATTAACAAATAATTTGCATTAATTTTGAGTCTTTACTTAAGGATCATGCTCAATACAGACACAAGCAGTAGGTCAACGTAACACGACTCAAGGTACGGTGTTAGTTTTGAAGAAAAAAAATCAAAAGTCAAAATCAAAAGTGTTTGTCATACAATCGCTTGTCTTTGAAATCTTCATTGAGCGATCCAACGGCGACGGCAGTTGGATTGGAGAAAAAGGCGTTATGTTTTGTGTACAATAGTCAATAGTCAATTTTTATTTATTCAATAGGATCACTTTAAAACGTCAAACTTAAAACTAGCTACGTCTGTTCCAACCTCCTTACGCCAGCAAAAGAACAGGCAAGAAACGCCCGGCAGGTAATTTTTTGGCGCGATCACATTGACAATTTTATTCTTATTACTAATTGATTGAATTGGAGCAAGTTCACTTAAATCCCAACGTATTTTTTATTGTGTCTAATAGGCACTAGTTACTCAAATAGTTACGTTAATACTACTGTGTGAAAATGGTAATGTCATCGTAAGCAAAAAACGTGAGAGGAAGCGGGTATTTAGATTTAGAAGATACGTCTTCCCGTTATAATATCGACAATCCTACCCGCAGAAACTTTTAGTATTCTCGTGATCATGGCGCTTGCAACAGTACCGAAATATCGAGAATTCAAACAAAAACAAATACATGGCAATTTTCCTGTTATTAAACCTAATTCTAAGGTTCTAATTAATTATATATCTAGAGCCTATATAGACCTATATCAATATGTTATGAGCTATATTACACTTAAATATCTTAAGTTTGTACAATCAATCAATAACGTTTAGTTCTTCATCCAATTACAGACCAGATTAAAAGCCACGATTAATTTATGTGTATGTCTGTATAAACTTGTGTGCGTGAATCTAATTGGCTTGGTTGTAATGATGTAACTTACTGCTTACTTTTATTATATGTAGTTCAAGCTTCAAGACACCGTTACGGCTTTAAGTTATTACTTAACTGGTTTGTAGTAAGCATTATTGTATTATGTTACTGCTTAATAGCCGGTTTACCGAATTAATAGTGCTTTCCATTTATATTACCATTGCTTATTATTTCTTGAAGGACCGCCGTACATGTTTCAACAGAATAGGTAACGTTAATTTTAACTGGAAGCTTCGGGATTAATGCTAGTCATGTTCAGTGTTGAATTTCAGCTTGTAAAAGCCGTTTCAGTAAAGATAAGAAGATTGTAATCATAAGATGTTAAGATGTTAATAAGATGTTAATCTGTCTCACTTAAATGTCGCGTGAAATATTTTCAGCATTTGAGCGGCAGTCATCTAACGGTGAGGCTTAAATATCAACCAATAAATTAAAAATTAATGAAACAACGTCTTTTTTTAAAAAAGGAATAAAAAAATAACATGACGATTGACGCGATTGGCAGTTTTATTGTTTAAAATGTTTTATTATTTTCCAGTTTCACCGCTTCTTGTAGGTATACCCACTCAGGCGCTGCCGTCGCCCGCCTTACCGTCTCTAAAGCGCTGCGCGGTCGAACATATTCACCAACCGCAAAATACCGCGTCATTGTTTTTTGATATTGTCGTTTTTACTTAATTTCTAGCAAACTTATTTAATTTCTGAAACTAGTTTCAGAAAGTAGACAGATTGGGCATTACACTAGTATGATTTGTATAATGAATATGATATTTTTAAATACACATTACCACGTTAACTTTGTCGTCATGAAATTATTACGTTCATCTGTTGTAAAATGTTTATAAATTTCCGAATAGCAAAGTAAATAACAATTCTATCAAAATAAGAGTTAGATAGGAATTACACGTTGCTAAAAATAAATGTCAATAACTAGTTATACTGTAAAACACTTCACAATTCTAAATACGAAATTCTCCACAAGTTTGTAAAGTTGTACCTAAAAAAGCAAATTGAAGCCAGTGTCTATTTTTTTTCTACATCCATAGATGTTTTTCTTTTATCCGATAGTGCTGTTCAACTAGTAATGATTTTAGTCGATTATAATCGTGTGTCACGGACAATAGTCGATTATAGAGGCTTATTTACAACACTTGTCGTTGAATCAGCTGTGGGCTTCGATCGTTACCCGCAGCGCTTTAGCGCGCGACGCGCGGGCAACCATCGAAGCCCGCATCGCCTGAGTGGCTAATTAGATATATTACATACGAGTTTGTATTCTATTAACTATACACTTAATACTTACACCACTACGCCTAATAATCAATTTTTAAAAAATTAATGGCGCTTGTTTAAATAAAAATATCAAGGTTTCTTGACTTGTTAAATCTTAACATTCACTTTTTTTTGTCATATCAGTTAAAATTTCTGCTTATAAGTTCGTCCTTGTTGTAGAACCAAAAATGTATAGCCGTCTTATTTGGGTAAACTCTATTAAGTAATCGCATCTCTGAGTCCCAAGACACAGGCTCCGGCCTAGTTTGGGACTCGCTGTATAGTTGTATAAGTTATATATATAATAATAGTCAAATCTTATGTAAACTTGTCGAACTTAGTACTATTTTGGTAAAATAAATATTTTCATTTTCATTTTCATTTTCATTTTCATTTTCATTTTCATTTTCATTTTCATTTTCATTTTCATTTTCATTTTCATTTTCATTTTCATTTTCATTTTCATTTTCATTTTCATTTTCACTTCAACCAATGCTCAGGTTACTTAAACACGAATTGTATCAGTGACGATACACATGCAATTTTTGTAATCGAGATCTTGATAGTTATGTAACCCGTCCGTCCATACTGTGATTCTGCGAAATCGGATGTATTGTACGCTTGAAGCGAAAAAATAGTTGACGCCTAAATATACTTACCTTATAACGCAAATAATTATTATTTTAGGACTTTTGCCAGCAGTGGACTGATACAGGCTGATGATGATGATGATGTTTTTTTTAGTCTTTCCGATATCTTTAACACCAAAAATGGACAATCTAGTACACATTACATTTATTTAGAAAACTGTTCGTGGTCAGTAACTTTTGTCGCTGACTGCACCTACTGAATGTTTGTAGCCAAAGGGAAATCGATTCCAAATAGACTTTACAACTATTTCCCCGGACTAACATTCAAATCGATCTTTTGGTTCTCTATTGTTTCCTTTTCGTCGGAACAAAAGTAGTCGGATCCCAAATTGTGTCCGGACAGTCTCGCATCTCTACTTTCTTGTTTTTACAGACACACCGCATTATAAGACAATTGATGGGTTATTAAATTAATTTGACGGTAACAGGTAATAAAATGCCATTTAATTTGGGCGGCATTGCAAAACGCACGCGGGCTGGCGCGATGTGTAAAGATTGCCGTAATAATGACAAGATGGCGGACGACGAGTGTCATTTAAAACGACCAATGTTTTTATGAGGTTTTAAAAAAAATTCTGGAACGATTCAACTGTCAACCTGGAAATTTTATTTTCTATTTCTAAAATACATCTTTTTTTCCAGTGACCTATGATGTGTTTGTTAATATGTACGAGTGCAGGAAATCAAAATTAAGTTGTTAAATGTGACTTTTTTAGCTGTCCCAGAAAGTTCGTGTAAAGTAGATGTTAACGTACCCACCTTGTTGCTGGGTCGCAATATCATCTGATCATCATCATTGACATTGGTGAAATGTTAAAGCATCAAGCGCATGGATGAAAAAAGGTTCTATTTTAAAAATTTCTTTCTCCTACATCTAAAAAAAAAAACATCCAATAAAAAAAGTTATCACAAATGGTTTAATTCTGTCACTGATTGAAAAAATTGCTGCTTTGTTTTAAATAAATCGCGAAAATAATCGCCTCTTTTATTGAAGTAATAAAACGAACATTTTAATGAGTTAAGGCAACGTTACGGCCATGTTTTTTTTTGTTTTTTTACTTAATAAACGTTTTTATATCAATAATAATTTGTTGGTGCCGTTAAATGTAAAACAGGAGCCAGAAAAGATAAGATAAAAAGTATAAAAAGTAAGCCATTTGGAATTCGAAAATGCTAAACGTTAGTACCTACAGTAAGCGACCCAAGTCAATAGGTAAACATAACAAGTTTCCAAATGTGATCCAGAAGTGAAAAAGAAAAGAAAAGTGATTAAAAGAAGAGAAAAAAAGAAGTGAAGCGAAGTGTAAAATTTGATGTACAAATTACTCGAGAAAGTTCCATAAACGGACATGTTCAGCAACTTTCGTCGCCGACTGTATCAAATATTTTCAGTTTGAACACTACTACTCTCTTCATATTGAATCCCTGCCATTTGTAATTTTAAATTTAGTAAGGGCTATTATAAGATTAAAAGCTTTGCTCTCTCTATCAGGAGCATTATTTATGCATGTTAAATCAGTAGACTTAAATAGAAGACGTCTTTAAGGCGCTGGTTCCCAAACTAAGCTGAAAAACGGGGTTAATTAAAACCATCTCTCTGTGTAATTTTGCTCTAAAAAAAATCTAATAAAAATATATGTTAATCTACTCGATATATAGCAGAACACCTTCAGGCCGAAAAATGTAGAAAAATTATTTATATATTGAAAAAAAATGTGCAAAGTGCCCCATTTTCTAAAAGTTTAATACTACTTTACTTCTAAACTATATATGCAACAAATACTTGTTAATACCATCAGCGTATTAAGAAATATAATACCCAAAACACGTTCAGGCCATTTATTGAAAATACTGCTTTAATTATTTTTTGCGAATTTTTTACGTATTTCATACTCGCAAAGTGCCACGTCAGTCTCTCGTAAAGTCAGTGCGGAATGCTTCACCTGATCAATCAAGGTCAACGGCGTATGGCAAGGCCTTAAGATGAATCATTACCTAAGACAAGAATCATTACATCGCTAACAATTGAGAATGACCATCATTAATTATTACTAATATTGGCAGTCTGCTGCTAAGCAGAAGTCTCTCTCGAAACATGTTCACTACTATGATCTTTTATTAGTACTTACTATTATTATACCTATTAAACGCTTTGTCCCTGATGAGTGATTTATTGACTGACTGACTGATAGACAAGGCAATGTACAACCTAAATTGCTGGAGAAACTTGAAATTTGGAGGGTAGCTAAAGCTACCTTTGGCAGTATAGGGATTAAATAAGTTTTTTTTTGTAAATCACTCTTTAAGAGTCAAAGGGGTTCCTAAAGGTTGTATGGAAAGATATCAACTTGAACGAGGGTAAGGTTAAAGCGAGCCATCTGCTTGGTTGTCAAACTCTTCTTCTTCTTGCCCTGGCCCCATCTATTTGGGGTCGGGGCAGCATGCACTCTTCTTCCACTCTCTCCTTTTAGCCACCATCGCTTCAATCTCTCCCCTTTAATTTACATCGATATTTACACAATCCATCCGTATTTTTTTGGTCTTTCTCTTCCCTTCCATCCATCAACATTCATATGTATCACTTTTTGGTAATATGGCTTTTATCTCTCCTCATAATATTATGTCCTCGTAACTTGGTTGTTAAACAATTGCATTAAAAAAAACTTAACAACGTAACTTCCCAAGATCACATCCTACAAGTCCCCAGCGTGGACGTTGTTCCGATAACGGACTGTTGTGTGTCCGAGGTGGCTGCGTGGGCAGTATTTATGGTCGCGTCCATTAGGGAGTTAATTGCTAAGTCGTACAGATAATTTTTGAGTAGGTTGAAGCAATGATAGCCGAGACGTCGGCTCGCAACACGTAAGTCACGAGTTCTAATCCTGCAAAGAAATTGAGCTTTCGGTGAAGGAAAACTTCGTGATGAAACCATAGCTTGGTGGTAGGGGATTTCTGGCTAGCTACAACTCTTTAGTAATGCAATTGTTTTCAACAACTGCCCCTCAAATATTTGGCCTTTAATTTTTTCACCCCTGTCTGACTCTTTATCTCTAATCCCCCATTCAAAGTTATCGCCATGTTTGTATCACACGTCATATAAATAAAACTTTAATTGGATTTTGCCCGCAGGATTATTTGACATTTAATTTATTTGTTTAAAAATTCAATACTTCCCGTGGATTTATAAATGCCTAGTGCACACTTTGTGAAATTTAACGATGGCTGCATTTATAAGTTTGGCAAAAGAACATTAGTTCCAAGCTTTATAAAAATGGAATTACGCGTTGTTGATTTCTCAAGAAATCAAAGAAGGATTGTTGACAAAGAACTTTCATTCTGGTTTCTCTATTTTTAGTGTATAATAAATTTAGCCGAGTCATATACAGATTCAAAATTGTTGTAGATCAAACTAGCATATTACAATCATAGAGCTCGAGTAAATTTTAAAGATATCAAAAATACACAGAAACGTCGTCCAATCGGTTTACTGCAACTCCAAAGACAAAATCACGACAGAGGTCCCAAATTACACTAATCACAAGAATTCTTCCTACACTTAATTACGGTACTTAGGTACCGTTGATTCCTGGTATTCGTACCGAGACACGAAAATAATTTATACTTGTTTCTTTATTATTATGAAGAAAATACATTTATTTTGAAGAAATCTAAATTTTTCATCGTTATCAGCCTGTGTCAGCATGTTTTGGAGTGGCAAAAAAGCAGACGGCTCGAGTGATGGTAAGCGGTCACTAGTCTATGGATACTTGCAACAGTAGGGGCGTTGCTAATGTGTTACGAATCCTTTCTTTTCACACCCATCTTGAACTTAACATCAGGGGCCCAATTCTCGTGGCGTGTTATATTATCACATTCGATAAATATCGCAATAACTGTTATTGCGATATTTATCTAATGTGATAATAACTGTTGTTGCGATATTTATCGAATATGATAATATATCACGTCACGAGAATTGAGCCCCAGGTGACATGTAGCCAAACACAAACTGTAAAAAGGAAAAAAAAAAGATTTTTCTTCTTCAGAAAACTTTTTTGTATTATACATATATTTTTTTTTAATTGCCAAAGTGAAGTGAGAATGATGCGCTTAAGACCGTACGCCGTACACCGTATAATTTTTTTGTAAGTTAAGATAATCATGACCTTAAAATCACTTGTTACAAGTGTCGTCAACACAGGCAGACAGGCGTGGCCCATTATGATACTTACATTGTTGTTTATGGTCCCAAGTGTTGACAATGACCTACTTGGGTATTACACTCGCATATACCACAAAAAAGAAATTAGTGTCACTATGTACGTGCAGCCTTATCGGTCTTATTCTTATCACTAGCTAGCGACCCGCGCCGCGCTTTCGCTCGCGGGATAAGTTACGTTTTACATACAAACTTGAACAGCCCATTTGACTAGGGGAACAATTTTCAATAACGCTTTCTTACTGGCCAGCGTTTTATAAACCGCCCGAATACTCGACATGGCATAACGACTGCTATCCTAACAGCAAGTTTCAATAACCGATCTATCCACGGTTAGCCCTACTAAGAGATAGAAATTCGACATTACTTTTATGGAGCTTGTGTCAAACTTCTATCTCCGAGCAAACAGTGGATAGATAGATTATTGAAACCGGCCAAAGATAGCAATCGGGACCGACGGCTTAGCGTGCCCTCAGAAACATTCGGAAGCGCTCAGTTGTTAATACCACAAGTGGTCACCCATCCAAGTAGTGACCGCAGAGAACGTTGCTGATCGGTTAAGAACGACTAGACAAGCTCCACTACGAGCGCTTTAGAATGATATAATTAAGTATGATAATAATCGATTTTTAGTTCGCAATTAGGCCAAACTTTATATGTCAAATTTAACTACGGACATGTCAACTGTATAAATCGACTAACTTTATTATAATGTTCTCATGTCCTACATATATTGCTACCACAAACGTGTTTTGAATTTTAATACACCTTATGACTTTAATATCAATATATTGGGCCCTTAAACACTTTTACTGCGCATTCTTACACGCCCATTTATAAGGTGTGGATTAATAGATATTATACCATTCGATTTTTATATTCGATAAAACTTTCTTATTAGTTTTCCGTTGAGTTCGATATTGCTTCGATTTATTTGTAATAAAATATTGATGAAAGTGAATGAAATGTTAACATTTGGGTCTAACTATGCAACAATATAATCAGAAACACCTGGGGGTGTAAGTTTTTGGCAGATAATCCATCAAGCAGCAGTGTTCTGGTTGGAAGGGCAATGTTACAGTGAAACTACAGGGCATTGCCAAAACTTTATAAATTATACTAGCTTCTTAAATTTTATTTGTTTACTGTGCTGTGTTTGTATGTATGCTCTCGGAAAGTAACATGAAAATCTTGACAGTTTTTTTCTATTTTTTACTTGTAATACATCAATCAAATTATCATTTATATACAATATAATATTGTTTAAAACTTTAACCACATTTTCAAAAAAATCACTGTTCACGTTTTGTCTGTAATGTTAACAAAATAGACCTCAGGTTCCTAGACTGTCTGAGGACTAGAAATCTAGTTATTCGTGAGTCATGTTCCAATTTCGTGACATCTAAGATTAGTTTAATTGCGTCGTCAACCTTCTCTCAAATGCACATACTTAGGTATCTAGTTTACATTCCCACCACAAGCTTTAACTCACGGTAGCACTCGTATGGACTCTATTTTGTCTAAAGAAAACGGCTTCAAAGTCAAAGTAGCTGCTAAGTTTTATTTTCTTTTGTTTACTTATGATAGTATTCTAGCAAAAAATAAATTATTTCATTTGGCTTGCTGGTAGCGTATTTTCTAGTGCTCGCCGGGCTAGCTATCACCATCAAATCTTTCGCCTAGCAATTATAGGTGTGTTCCGGCAGCCACACTTGAGGGCGTGGCGGGCGCCACCTTCGACCACATATTAGATTACTGGTGATCTAACGGTGCCTAATAAGATGAAAAAAAAAACTTAAATCTTAAAGTAAAACGTTTAGTCAAGTATCCACTAAACGTTTTTACTGAATATACCAGACTAGCAGCAATTTTACAATTTATTTACTCACAAAGTTGCGAAATAGGTAGCTTATTTCCTAGATTTCTCTTAACGTCGCCGTCGATCTCACGGATTAATAGAATATAAATAACTAGATTTATAAGTTCGGATTAAAAGCTCTTGTAAATATCTTAACATGCCTGGTGATAAAGATAAGTGCATTTGAAATCAAGCCCGTATTAGAGAGCGCATTAGGTAGAGCTCGCGTAGAGCGAAGCGTGGATTCTACCAAAGCGTTTTGTAGAAAACCAAATAACAAAATCAAACCGTAGCCGTAGAAAATCTACAGTATTTGAAAGAACAAATAACATTTAAAAAAAGCCTATTAAAAAATCATTAAATGCCCGCACAATCACATACGAGTCCAGTCCATAGTCTCTGACCCCTACTTGTGAAATGTCAGACTATTTTAAAGTCAAAAAATCTTGGGATTCTTGTGAAGTTGCTCCAATGCAATCGGTTAAGAATAAGAAAGAAATTGCAAATGTGATCGCGCTCAATAAATGTCTTAACAAATGCATATTCTTTAGCCGGTGTGAGGAGATTGAATTTGACATTTTGAAGTGATTACATATTCTATTCTACTAAATAAACAATTTTGAAATTTGCCCAAACGCTAATAGAGGCTTTAAAACAGGCTGCTCTAAATAACCACCTTAATAGGTTTATAAATAACAGAAACACTCAAGTTATTTATACCCGCAAAGCTGTTACAAGTTCAGTCAGTTTTTTCCTTTCTAAGCGCACCCATTACACTAGGTATTTGAAGGTAACTAATCTGTTCATAATCCATTAAGCCAACATAAAACTTGGAAATCACATTCATTTATTCCGTTCACACTCTGCAAGCTATAAAAAATTGGTCAAGTGCGAGTCGGACGCGCGCACGAAGGGGTCCGTACCATCTCTATAATACATATTAAGAATCAAAGTCCTGACTGACTGATATTAACGCACAGCCTAAACTGCTGGTCGTAGGAAACTTGAGGAGGAAGGTATGTTTGTCTTGATGCATAGGGGTGTACTAAGAAAGGATTTTTTGAAATTCAACCCCTAAGTGGGTGAAAAATGGAAAACTGTAGCCCACGCGGGTAAAACCGTGAGGAGCAATTAGTTATCTATGAAAACAGCAAAATATTACATTTGTTGTATGCCCACTTAAATCATTATTTTATTTTATTTTCTAGTATTTGTTCTTATAGAGGCAACAGAAATACATCATCTGTGAAAATTTCAACTGTCTCACTATCACGGTTCATTAGATACAGCCTGGTGATAGAGTCTTTGTAATAGGGTCCCGTTTTACCCTTTGGGTACGGAACGCTAAAAATGTCTTAAGTTAAATATTGTATCGAGCAGTAGGCAGCAGATCGAATATTTGCTGACATTTGTAGCGTGTATACATGAAATATCGCCGTTGTTACTACAGTCGGAAACCATTTTAAATTGCTTTTCGAATTGCCTGAGAATGATATAAAATATGGGAACTTTAAGACGAATTTTAATTTCGATTTTAATGAAGAAATATGTCGCATAGAGTTAAGGTGAAGATAAATTATGCTGTAGTTAATAATCTAAACAGATTTCTGGTCAAAGATTTGATGAAGGAAGTTTGTGACAGAAATGCTGTGGTTCCTAATTAGGACAAAACATGAGCAATGCTGCTGGCATTCTTGGTACAGTCAACGACAAAAGTCGCTGAACACGCTATCAAACTTTCCACACTGAGAAAAAAATTCGGACTTTCCTTCTGAGTCATACCTTCCAAAAGCGATTCCTTCCATTTCATACCTTAGATTTTTTTTTTTATTAGCAATAGGCAAGCATTTTACCCCAGTCTCACCTGATGGTAAGTGATGACGAGGTCGATGATGGAGCATGCTTTCATTTTGCATTTCCTTCTGAATAAGAAACCCTTCCCTTTTGGCTCAGAAGGTAAATGGTATTTCGGAAGGTCTTTTTTCTCCGTGCAATTAATTACTTTTATCATCTTAAACCCCGACCTTTAACCGCATCATCACTTACATAAGGTGTGTTGTGTTATGGTCAAACGCTACGTTGTAAGTTGTAACAAAAAAACCAAACATTACTGTTAAAAAACATTTGGAAAATCGAGTATGATTAGCTACTTTTGTCGCTGACTGTACTCTCCCTTCCACCAAAGGTTCCACCATCATTATGTCAGCCCTCTGCTGGACACAGGCCTCTCCCAAGGTACGCCACTGAGCCTGATCTTCGGCTCTTCTCATCCAACTACTGGCAACCACTCGGCGCAAGTCGTCGCTCCATCTAGTCGGAGGGCGTCTTACACTACGTTTGCCAAGTCGCTCATCAGTTAGATTCGTTTTATTTTTATTTCATCGGTAGAAGTATAATGGTAATTATTTTGTGCAGATGAATCTTTTAAAAATCGAAGTACTCAGTGAAAAAAATTCGTGGTCATACAAAAATATACCTATACGCGCTGACTTGCAGACCCCTCCTGTTTTTTTCAGTCGGTTACAAACGTACGATATACGAGATTTCTCATTTTATATTATCTATCTATATTTTTGAAGTTTTGATGTGCTTTTCGTAAAGATAAGATCTATGTATGGCCTTTTATGCCAAAACAAACTTATCGTTTTGAAGGTGGTGCTGTACAGTCAGCGACAAAAGTAGCTGAGCATACTCGATTTACCGAATGCGTATTAGATCAGTACATAGTGTTTGTTTTTACCTTACAACTTACAAGGTAGGGTTAGACCACAAGACAACACATCTGATGTTAAGTAATGATTTGGTCGAAGGTTGGTGTTTAAGATGATAAAAGAATCAGAAAAAAATGTTTTTGTTCAGCGACTTTTGTCGTTGACTGTACAAACACGCCTTAGTACTAAATTATGGTTCAAATAATCCCAAACTGGCGTATTATCTCAACAACAAAAGGATGAGATCATTTACCACCAAAGATGTTTCCAAAACGGGCGACAAGAAGGCTCTTGTTACGTTTTATAAGCCTAAGCAAGGAAATGATTTACGCCACATTATGCTAATAATGTCCACTGGATGTTATAAAAACACAATCAACTTCAAAAACTGCAAGTAATAAAGATAATTGACGACGACGCGGTTGCCGAGTTGGTAGTGACCCTGCCTTCAAAGCTAGCGGTCCCGGGTTCGAATACCGGTAAGGGCAAATATATGTGTGATGAGCACGAATATTTGGTCCTGAGTCTGGATATTTCTATTTATATACATATAAGTATATATTTCTCAATATAAGTATGTATATCGTTGTCTAGTACCCGTAACACAAGTTTCGAGCTTAATTTGGGGCTAGTGGACAATTTGTGTGCAATGGTCCCCCGATATTTATTTATTTATAATTTCAGAAGTTGGCGAGTTGGTTTTGTACCATGTGTTTGTTTGAGTCCTCGATATTTCAGTACTGTTGCAAATCAAATTCGGATGTTATTTAACATGGTAAGTAAGCTAATAATCTACTTACTATATCCCTAATAATAAAACATGGGAACGGCATATGAAAATGAAAAAAAAATATCATCATCATCAGTATAATTTTATTCACACTTGTTTTCCTTATTCTATAAAAACAAGAACTTGCCATGTCTACTCTAGGCAGCCCATTTACCCAACTATCAAATCTTCAAAGAAAATAGTACCAACATAAACAACGAAATACCCTGAGAAAATCCTGGGATTCCCCGACCACCATTCTTGAGAGCAAATTCCGAATACCTCTTAATCCAGGGATACTTTCACAAATTCTCAAGTACATTCTTGGTGATAAACGAGATCAGCTAAAAAGGGTGCGTTGTATTTGTGGTATTATGTGCTCTGACTGGATTAGTCTTGTATGTTCTGTGTGTGAGTTTAATTGCTGAAAAATGACATTTAAAATTCTTTGAGTTGTTTGTTTAGAAACGAGGTTGTTCGGAACAAAGATGTCAAGCGTTTTGATCTCTACAATTTTTTTAGGACCATGTGAACCAATGTAGGCATACAAATTGTGGGGGAGGAGGCGAGATGCTACCCCTAGTTGCTACCTTGCGAGGACCCTGCAGCGTGTGGCAAACACCATAAACGGGTAATGAGACGGTCGGTGTCGAGAATTGAAATCGTAATTCTCATGTCCGCACTTTCGAGCCTCAGGCCTTTGATATGCGTTTTGTAGCCTTTCTAAGAAATTGCTGACTAGCTGCTTTTTGTGGCGAGTACAGACCACTTTAGTTGTAACTTGCAAACTGGATTAGTCAGTTGCTGAAACCTTTTTACAAGGAAATGCGTCTTACATTTTTTTTTGCAATTATCAAGAATAATTTGCTAACTTTTGTGCTATTCAGATTGGTGCTTCAACACCTCGAATCTACATATCTTGGGCCGCCTCTGGTATATTTTTCTATGTGAAATGTTGATGCTTGATATAAAATATATTGTCTGCGAAATCTTCTGAGTGTAAAAGGTAACAAAGGCCCAGGTCAGGTTACATTGAAGTAAAAGAGGATACAAATTACAATTATTGTTGTTGTAGTTGACGATGAATAAATATCGTCAAAAGTTGCTCGTTTGCAGTGGCTCAACTGTATTACAAAACAAAAGGAAGCAAGAGGCATTGGATTGCTGTCAAAACATGATTATTTGTGGGTAGGCAGTGTACAGTGGCCAACACTTACCACTAAAAGAAGCTCGTCTGCAGTCTTTCTAACTGTATCACGGAACTAGAGGTTTTGATTCGAGGAACAAAGACCTGTTGGTTTAAGGTTCAATGCACGCGGTTATGGCCAGATTTATTGCTGGATAAAGAAGGTAAACGCATTGAGCGACATAAAACTGTTTTCTAGAGCCAATTTAGTTCTAAAAGCTGGGAAGTAAACGTGAAAGAACAGGATTGCATCATCGGAAACTTTCTTGATACTGGGATGAATTTTGTGCAACGCAGTAACTTTGGTTATCCTTATGTTAAAAATCTGTTGTCAAATACATGCATAGCTACATCATCAGCCTTTCACGTTCGCACTGCTGGGACTCTGGCCTTCTCTCAGAGAGGGCCGTAATCTTCAAAGTTTCATACATAATTCTTTGCTTTCCTTTTTTCTTTCTTTCTTTCAACTTTATTTTTTACCAGTTAGGCTGTGCGTTGACTGTCAATCAAAGTTAAGAGTTTTATTAAGTAGATGTATGTATTTTCATATTGAATTCGCTAATATCTTTGCCTTGTACCAAATCTCAGCTGTAATATTTACAGCATCAGATATAAATGCATCTGTCAGACTTGGAACCAATTGTGAAGAGAGGATTGCGGGCAATAAGATGCAGGAATTGTGCTTCAGAGGCTTTGTCACGGTACTGCTAAAGGCAGCAGTACTTAAGATGTCTTCTATAAAGTTTAGTGCAGAAGGCTTGAGCTTTTTGACATCGGAACATTGTAAACAAAGCGGTTGACGGAGCCAATACCGAGTTCAGATACCATTGTGTTACGTGCGGATTTGTCATTACTCAAAAACCGTGAAGGATCACATCGCAAGGAAAGGGGGTGGTATGTCACAGAACTTCAATATTCAAGGCCATGCCATACTAGGCACTACGTTTGGTAAAAAATACACTAAGGCCATACATTAATGGGTCCATACTCTCTCTGAGAGACTCTCTCCCTGGGAGACTCTCTCTCTCTCTCTCTTTGTGTGACAGTAGTGGAAACTTAATAGGCTGATAATAATGATTTATGATGACGGATAAACCTGTTGTTATGTTGAATCCTACAAAATATATTTTGACTTTTAATAGTTTTGACGTCACCAACCTTTTTCGGCATCAGGTTCTATTTATACTTCTTCCTACGGCTATATTTCACATTATCTCGTTATAAAACTTCAGTCCAGTCGTATCGGACAGTTTGTAGTAAACTTAAGAACTGTTTCACAATAAACTTTTTGAATTGAGCCTTAGAAAGTGGAAAAGCTAACGATTGAAGTAATAAAGAGTTATTGTTCAAGAAGATAAAGCCATAAAACATTATATGGGACATTCCTTGATTTATATTAGAGTAGTTAAGCAAATGGAATGGAAGTACGTACCTACTTGTTTGTCATTTTGTTAATCTGATTTGGTATTTTGATCTCTGAATATCAAAGATATAAAATATTTATTCGCTCTAAGTAGTAAATATAACGCCTTCGTCATAATCAATAGCTTTTTCTTTTACTACCTGGGTGTTTGACCAAAAGTCATCTGATCGGTTAGAGTTCAGCTGGGACAGCTGTTTTGAAGGATATCAGAGACTGGTGACTATCCAGGCGAGTAGAAAAGTACTAGATCAAAGCTATGGCTCCATAACGATCTTTTCCCTCACCGAAAGCTCAAGCTCATTGTAGGACTCAAGCCCACAACCTACGTCGCACGTCAACACCACTACCTAAGCTATCATCCGGTTTCCTCTAGATGCTAAAAAAACATTGCCCATTGCGTTACAATTGTTTGTATCATCAGATCAAACTGGGTACCCAATGGCTGCCGAGTGTCGGTGCGTCAAAAGCAAAGGCATTACAAAAATAACAAGCCAGTTAATCTGGTTCAACACGTTACCATGCTGATCACCATCATGGATTTAGTTCCTCGAATTCACAAGTTTAGCTTATCATACAAATCACTACGAAACTAAATTCGTGATAGTAGAAAAATAGTTTTGTCTCGATTTTCGCAGGTTGCCGGCCTTGTGTTGCAAATGTCCGTACGCGATGGCGACCGCTTACGGCGGGCCGTCTGCTTGTTAGCCACTATTATCTATTGTCAATTTGTCACTATTGTCTATTAGATTAAAAAAAACTGAAATCAGTCTCATTCTAAATACAGAGACTATAAAACATTGTAGATCTAGAAAGGCCTGCAGTAACTCCATAGTCCAAGGTCCATGTAGGTTTATTGTCAGTGATAAAAATCGCTGAACATAATGTACCTACTATTTTAATTTTTTCTGAAATTCTTGTACACCAAACACCGCTGATGACTGACACGTTTGAAAAAATGGGAGTGATTAACAGTTTTTGTCACTGACTGCACCACTGAATTAGACGATTACATAATACTGAATGAGTCATCACTTCAGCCTGATCGTTGCGATTACAGCCTGTTTGTTTGTATGAAGAAAAAAAGGGACAAAAAATGTGTAGTGAGGTGCTATTGATATGATTTAAAGAACTGGGTCCACTCGGTGACTGGATATAAATTTAACTAAGTTCAACATCTGTATCTCAGATATTGACGTTGAAGATGAGCCGATTTAAAGTGAAGAAGTAATGAACATAAACACACACTCACAAATTTTCGAGTGTGCTACATCAGTATGTACAAAACAAAACAAAATATGATTCTGCGAAAATTTAATTTTCTTTTCAACACACTTGCTCATAAAGTAGACCTTAATGGCCATGCATTTAGATTGATAATTCAGCTTGTTACGGCACGTGTGCTTTTTTATTATGATTATCACACTAGTGTTATAATATACATTTATTTTTTCCATCTCCGCAAATTGTTATTATGTCTAAAAACAATTAATGTTTTCGTGAATAAAATTGTACATTTAAACTATTTTAGGTAACATAAATAATAAATCAATCATCAAAATTACCATCATTTCATCTAATTATATCTTTTTACAACATATTTGCGTTTTCATAACATTATTTTGAGTTTATTATATTTAAGCGTCGCGAAAAGAGAGGCAGTGCTAAAAGTAGAAAAATACATTTGCTTGTGAGTTGAACTACTTATTCTCTAAAAGGTGTTGCTAGTCAAAGAAAACTATTAACATTAATACGAAATAAAGCACCGTAAGTGGAGCAGAAGGGTAATCAGCATTACTTACAAAAACAGCCTCCTCAGATAAGGGCATTTATGGCTCGCCTTACCAAGTACATAAAGGATTTAAGCCTGAATTAACAAGCTATTTATGCTCTTATGAGCGTCGAATTTGGCCTAAGGTACAGTTAAAAACCAATGTACTCAAAACCACTTGTGCCCTAAAACCTTTTGTAATACAAGTTGCAGTAAATACGTATAAATTCAGCTTTCCATCCTTCTTATGTGGTTCGTGGGCCCGAATTTTGCACCGAGCTTGAGCTTTCGGTGAAGGAAGACATCGTCATGAAAGTGTGTTTTGTTTTGTCTCATAATAATTTCAACATTAAATTTAAATAAACAAAACAAACGACGTACGTTAATAAACACTTGCAAAAAATATATGAAAATTACATAAAAATAACATGTGATAATATGTTTTAATATGTTATTTAAATTAAATTTTGAAAAGTTATTTCTGTGACAACTGAAATGGTATTATGTGACTAGACTGTGATCGTTAAGACATTTTAATAACAACATCGATAAAATCCCTATTCGATAAAACAGATTGATTACCGTAGTTTTATGGATCATTTTGAAATTTATCGGCACGGTAAATCACGATAAAACAAAATCGGAATTGATTTACAGTTTTCGTCTTGGATTTAATGATAACTAGAGTTAATAAAGTCGAACATTCTCGTAAATGGATGAGGTAGTAATGAAAATGTTGTTTTCATTCGCTCGGATGGTTTGACAGCAGTCTGTCAGAACGGAACGTCCCGAATTGATTTATCGAATTTAATTGAAGGCCTGAGAAGCTAGGTTTATAGAAATGTTATACATAATAATATTTTATAGCAGTACGTAAGGACGGGCGAAGTCGTCGAGGCAGGCCTAGAAAATTTTTGTGTGATGACTTTTACGTCTGTCAAAAGACCTCCGGGTATGATTTCTCCGGTAGATTTCCAAAAAAAATCCTACCCTGGCAATTACGGAAAGAAAATCAACTAAATCGGTCGAGTCGGTCTTAAGTGATGGATCTCTCATGCATGCGGCAATTGTAGCTCAACATTAACACAATTTCCGATTACCGGCATCATCTTAAACACGTACCTTTGACCACATCATCACTTAGAATCAGGTGTGTTATGTTGTGGTCAGAGCGCTACCTTGTAAAATGTAAAAAAAACCCACGCCGTACTGATCTAAAAAACATTTAGGAAATCTAGTATGATCAGCTACTTTTGTTGCTAACTGTACCTACCGACACATATCTATCTGTGACTGTAGTAAGACTTTTTTGGCGGCAATTGAATTGTCAACATGAAGATTTTGTTTTTATTTCCAAAACTTGTGTTTCTTCGAGTGATAATGTGTAATATTGGTGGGTTATTAACCATTATGTGTTCGTTAATGTGTGCGAGTGTGGGAAATTGAAACAAAGTTGTGAAAGCGACTTTTCTAGTTGCTCCAAAAAAGTCCGTGTAAAGTTTAAGTAAAGCTCCACTACTTTACTTAAACACTATCCTCATCTCATCATCTCCATTATCATCATCATTTAAACTTGATTCTACTCTCTGAGTTTGAAATATTTTATACTTGACACTGGCAAATACACTAATAGTGTGACGCCATAACAAAGAAAAAAAAAAAAAAAAAAACTGTAGTAAAACTACATATAACTAAGTCGAAAAGGATGTAGATACCTATTGGTATCATCATCATCATCATCATCAGTCGGAAGAAGTCCACTGCTGAACATAGGCCTCTTGAACGGATATTAGCCATAATATCCATCCATCGGCGCCCTACGACTCTAACAATGTCGTCACTCAACCTACTTATTACCTACCTACCTACCAATATAACGTTTTCCAGTTCGTCGTCGCTACTCCAGAACCTTTCTATTCCTCCTTTATTTCTTTCCTTTCTTTCCTATTCGTGTCATTTCCTTAAAAACCTGCCAGAACGAAAAACGCAACGAAACAAGAATGCATATGGACCTACATTTCTAAGCTAAATACTAAGTAGGTAGTCTGTTAATATTCCTTCGAGTTAATAGATACTATTATACCTTCCGTTATTATATGCGGATATGGCAACGTTAGCAATGCTAACTGAATATTGATAGTTCATAGCATTATGGTACATTCAACGACAAAAGTCGCTGAACAATCACACTTTTTTCTATTACCGTCATCATCTTATACACCAATTTTTGACCTCATCATCATCTAAAATCAGGTGTGTTATGTTGTGATCAAAATGATACCATGTTAAATGTAAAAAAAACATAAATAATTACTGGTTTGAAACACATTTGGAAAATCGATAACGATCAGCTACTTTTGTCGCTGACTGTACCAGTTCATAATGTAAAGAAAAATGTGATAGAAATGATCTTATAAGCTATAGCAATCACACATACAATAAAATAGTTATGTGCACAAAAAAGGACTTATCAGCGAGTCAAAATACTGTACTAAAAGCTGATTCCTGGTTACAACCGCAAGGAAAACAGTTTATCGCGATAAAGAGTATCTTATATCCTTCTCTAGAGTTCAAACTATCTCCATACCTCAACAAGATATGTTCAGCTGTAGGTGTGAGAAGGTAACAAACAAACAGACTTGCTTCCACTATGGATTTAGAAAGGTTTGTTTTGATGCTAAGAGAGATCTCTTCTAGAAATCTCTCTGAAACGCATAGCGGACACAGCCATTCTACAATAAAATCGGCTACGACCTGCAATAGGCGTTCCTTTTCAAACAAAGTAAAACTTATTTGTTTCAAGTACCTATATTTAATGATTCACCGACAATTTCTAGAGCAATAAAATAAACTGTAAAGAACGAGAAATAACAAAAAGACATCGTTAAGGGTGCAGCCCGCATTCCATACCAACAGCGTATGCTACACACGGCCGTATAGAACGCACAACTTTCAAGTTAGAAAAAAAGAAAACATTGTGTGACACACGGTTGTAAAGTTCGACGCACTTCAAAGCGAGAATGTTTCCAAAACGAGACGCTCAATAGCCCCATCAAAGTTTAATTAACAGTTAAACGAAATCGTAAAATATAATGAACTTGCTGTTAATTAGCGAAACGATATTTTTGGCACATTAATGTGCTTAATGTCGCGAGTTGTTAAGATACGCCGAATGCCCTGTCATAATTACTCATGTGACAACATAATATTTAAAGAGCTTTAACAAGATTCTTAGGAAGTCTTCATCAATGCTAACCATAAAATAGTTTTTTTTTCTGGAAAAAATCCTACTAATAATATTATAAACGTGAAAGTTTGTGAGTATGGATGGATGTTTGTTACTCTTTCACGCAAAAACTACTGAACGGATCCGAATGAAATTTGGAATGGAGATAGCTTATACCCTGTATTAACACATGGGCTACTTTCTATCCCGGAAAAAGGTTACTGCGGGATAACAGGGAGACGCGGGTGAAACCGCGGGGCGCAACTACTGTAGTCAGAAATTAATATTAACATAATGTTTAGAGGCCAGATTTGGGATAGCTGTACCTCGCGTGGACTACAGTTTATGGTAGTAAAAAAGTATCTTATGTCCTTTACTAGGTTTCAAACGAGCCAAATTTCATCAAGATCGGTTCAGCAGTTTAGGCGTGAAAGGGCAAAAAACAATAAGAGGAAGAGAGAGTTACTTCAAAACTTACAGATACAGTATTGTTTAGACTCCTAACATATGCTCAAATTTATCCGCATCTGCGTCTCTATTACTCCAATTTTGACTTTGAATTCATCTCTCGCAAACAATTCAACCCAATCGATAACAACTTTTTCTACTAACAGTAATCTTAAGACCTCTTCCTTTATGATTCCAACATACTACCCGTTCAATGATTTCGCTTGCATAATTCTTACGTTCACAATCTAAGCCACAAAGAAAACCAAGTAATAAAAGAACAACATAGCAGTATTATCGCGGAAAAGATACGTTTTTCCAGCATCGTATTACTCCACAAACGCATCCTAGTGTCTTAGCGCAGTTCTGTTTTTCATCAAATAAAAACATGACAAGTTTGCAGTCTACCGTCTTGCAAATAGAACGCAGCATTGTGCCTTATGTCTTTCAAAATAGAGATTGTTATTGTTAATCTGCTTACTCGCCAACAAAAAGCTGGTGTTTCTGAGAAGTCGTAGATCATAACTTGACGTGTCGGCTCTTTATGTTGGCCATTTCTTTTAGGTTTTGTTCTAGTATGTTTGATAAAATCATAATACAGTGTTTTGTAAAATGACAGGTGATGTCAGGTGACTTGTAGTCAAACGCTACACGATAAGTTATTAAAAAACACTTGTTCAATAATACTTTAATGTGCATTTTAATGGGAAATTTTCTTACAGACAGGCCATTAAAAAAAAAGATCAAAAAAATTCGATAGATGGCGTTAGCAAAACATGGAGACAAGAAATTAAAATTAAAAATAATTTAATTGGATGACATATAACATATTGTTGTCTGCTTATTTTTGTTGTTATTTATTGAACGCGTATGACTTGGTAAGGCAATAAAGTGAAGTGACAGATTGATGATGGCAAATGCCGTGGCTGACAGAAAACTTTTTTTTTCTACATTTACACCATCGAATTGTCTGTGGCTGTGGCTCCAATACTTTTTTCATTGAACAAATGCGTGGAACTAAAAAGGAATAGCGCCATCTATGCATGTTTTTTGTTTTTTACTACGTTTTTTCAACTGTCAGAAATTCTCTCATTGGTCCAGCGTAAGTCAGCACAGATAACTAAAGCCCTTACTGCTCACTATTAGTGGTGGCCACCCTAGTTTTAGTACTGACACCGGCCTTGTTTCCTGTCTATCGACAACAACGATTACACTTATTATCGAGAGCCTCTACCGTATTTCTAAGGCGGAGTCGACAGAGATACCAGATACTCTGATACCTGGTATTAAACTCGATATCAGTCTCAATGCCCGTTTAAGTGAGTTTGATAACTTCAATTTGAAAATATTCCCATAATTTTTATTTTTTACTACTTACGTGGAAGTTTTTGACTACAAGACATGCGATGTTAAGTGACGATGCGGTCGAAGAAGGTGCCACGCTACACTTGGATTGGAAACTGGCTCTGCCAGCCGCTGACTATTTACTTCTTAATTTTGATAAAGTGAAAATTAAGTAGAAGTGATGGTGGCCGAAAGGGCCTTACAAGGAGTCGACATCGATTTCGAATCCCATAACGTTGAAAACAGTGAAGGAAAACATCGCAAAGAAATTTGCACGTCCAAGATTCACAACATTCAAGGACAAGTGACATCTACCAAACCGCACTGGGCTAGTGTGGTAGATGGCCTAAACTTTATTTCTGATAGGAGGCCTGTGACCAAGCAGTGGAAACATAATAGGCTGATGATAATGCTGGTGCTACATTGGCTTGGCCACGTAGTCCGCATGGGGAGGATCGGGCGGCAAAGCGTTCTTATTTGGGACGACCGAATGGCCGTAGGCCGGTAGGACACCCTAGATACCGCTGGAAGGACGCGGTGGATGCGGACCAGCGCGAGCTCCAGACTCTCAACTGGGCTGAAATCGCTCAAGATAGAGAAGAGTGGCGCTTTCTCCTTTCGGAGGCCAAGACACATTTTGGGTCGCTGAGCCATCGGAATTAGTTAATGCTGACAGTCAAAAAGGCGGTGGTGTCATCATGACGTTTTCTGTCACTACAAGCTTTAGGGCCTGTAGGTTACAAGTCGATGTCATCACTACACTTTAAAAGGTGCACCAACTTAATTTAAAACATAATCTACCAACAAGCTACAAAATGTTACAACGTATAATCCATAAACCGTTCCCGTAATCCTCGACCTTCATTAGTTCCGTCGTTGAACAACTAGGTTAGTAGTAGGGCTTCAAGGATTAACGTCATATCACAACGGTATATACATACGAGAGATTAGTGTACAAACTCCTATCGCAATCCCATTCAAAGCTAACGGGAATGAACCGTGATTGAGACTTTAACATGCAATGGAAATATACTGTTTTAAACTACCATGGTCAAAAACATCGTAAGCAAAAACGTGCAAGGAAGCGGGTAGATAGATACGTCTGCTCGTTATAACATCAACAATCCTACCCGCAGAAACTTTTAGTATTCTCGTGACCATGGCACTTGCAACAGTGCCGAAATATCGAGAACTCAAACAAAAACAAATACATGGTAATTATCCCGTTATAAAACTTAATTCTAATGCAATGGAACGTTTTATGATAGGCAAGATATATGGTGCTACCTGCAACCGCATCCTCACTTGACATGAAGCAAAAATCTAAACGGTAAGAAATTAGAAGGATGGTGGAGCGACGATTTGCGCCGTGGCTGGCAGTAGTTGGATGAGAAGAGCCGAAGGCCGGGCGCAGCGGCGTACCTTGGGAGAGGCCTATGTCCAGCAGTGGACTGATACAGGCTGATAATGAAGTTGTAAACGAAGAAATAAAAAAAAATGGTACAAAATCCGGTAGATGGCGTTGAAGTTTCACGATTCTGAATATTTTGCAAGAGCGAGAGCGGGTGCCAAAGTAATGTCAATAAAAAAATAACTTTCATTTCATTTAGCCAATCTGACTTGTTTTTTTTGTCTCCTCCACTTCGCATTGTAGGTTTTTGTAAAAACAAAAGAGGTACTCACCTTTTGCCTCGTAAGGAAACACGAAGTGACAGTTGGTTGGTGGCTGGCAAATGATGGCTGGCAGACGAATATAATATAATTTTTTTAGCAATTGCTCTTTTCCAAAAATGAATCGTGAGAGAGATATCTGATTTCTTTGCTTTTTCAATGTACCAATTCGAAAATAAAAAAACATGTTGTGTCAGCGCCATCTATCCGTGCTTTTAGAATTAGATTTTTTCAGCTGTCAGATTACTTTCCATTGTGTATTTTTTCAGTCAACAATCCCATCCGCGAATAAAATCATTGTTATTTTGTCATTTAAATTGCATACAGGAGCGAATAAAAATCCTTGAAATGTCATATACATATAAAAATATCGTTATGGAGTTAAATTATTAATTATTTGCCCTTATTTGATCGACGAAAGCAAACTGCGCATGAAATATTAATGTTATTAGGATACCTAGCAACGCCTTTATTTGCGACAAAAAATGTACAACCGTTTTAACATGGTAAACTTTTTAGAATGAAATAATTTGAATAACAACTATTACAAAGCTTTAATTGGTAGGTGTGTTTAAAAAATAGAGCAATTCCAAATTTAAATGCTAAATATATCGCGAACGGGAAAATTGTAACGCATTATATTTTTATGATAAATAGGTTCATTATGTTTAAAACTCTTTCGAAAACACCATCAAATTATAATAATTTGGATTAATTTAACCAAACTCGTGAAACCAGTTTTTAGTATAAATCTTTTTTAGTGTGTCTGTGTTTTATTAATGTCACTGTCAATTCGAATAACGTATTACATTTCACTAATTTATTGCCGTCTATCTGTCAGCTAGAAAAAGTTTGATGCATGTCTGGTCAACTTATGGTGATAGGTTGACTCCATATTTTACTTTAGAGATGGCTTAATTTGTTAATTTGTTTTAATTATATAAATAAGTAATTAAAATAACAGGTTTCGTTTTGTTTCTTTTACGGTTTTTGAGCACACTTTTCTAGTATTAGTATGGTATTAGTAAAGATGGAATAGGTATGTACTAGGTAGAAGGTAGATTTACCCTCACTAATATTTGTAATCTGTGATTTAAATGGATTCATAAACTCACAAACTTTCCTAGACTGTTTTGGCAGCAATCGAATTGTCAACGTGAAGATTTTGTTTTTATTTCCAAAACTTGTGTTTCTTCGAGTGATAATGTGTAATATTGGTGGATTATTAACCATTATGTGTTCCTTAATGTGTACGAGTGTGGGAAATTGAAATAATGTTGTGAAAGTGATTTTTCTAGTTGGTCCAGAAAAGTCCATGTAAAGTTTAAGTAAAGCGCCACTACTTTACCTAAACACTATCCTCATCCCTTCATCTCATCATCATCATTATCATCGATACTTGATTCAACTCTCTGAGTTTGAAATTTTTTTTTTTTTTGTTATGGCGTCACACGATTAGTGTATTTGCCAGTGTCAAGTATTAAATATTTCAATCTCAGAGAGTTGAATCAAGTTTAAATGATAATGATGATGACGATGATGATGAGATGAGGATAGTGTTTAAGTAAAGTAGTGGCGCTTTACTTAAACTTTACACGGACTTTTTTGGAGCAACTAGAAAAGTCACTTTCACAACTTTATTCAATTTCCCACACTCGCACATATTAACGAACACATAATGGTTAATAATCCACCAATATTACACATTATCACTCGAAGAAACACAAGTTTTGGAAATAAAAACAAAATTTTCACGTTGACAATTCGATAGCCGCCAAAAAAGTCAAATATTTTTTCTTTTTTTTTGTTATGGCGTCACACGATTAGTGTATTTGCCAGTGTCAAGTATTATACAATATAATATTTCAAACTCAAAGAGTTGAATCAAGTTTCAATGATGGTGATGATGATGATGGTGAGGAGATGATGGGATGAGGATAGTGTTTAAGTAAAGTAGTGGCGCTTTACTTAAACTTTACACGGACTTTTTTGGAGCAACTCGAAAAGTCACTTTCCCAACTTTATTTCAATTTCCCACACTCGTACACATTAACGAACACATAATGGTTAATAATCCACCAATATTACACATCACTCGAAGAAACACAAGTATAGGAAATAAAAACAAAATTTTCACATTGACAATTCGATTGCCGCCAAAAAAGTCCGTCAAATATTTTATGTACTTGACACTGGCAAATAAACTAACCGTGTGACGCCATAAAAAAAAAAAAACTCTCCTATTCATCCTAGTAAAACTAAAACTAGATTAACTATTTTTTTTAAGTGCAGAAAATTTTAATTAAAAAAGAACGTTACGTTTTTTTTTGTAGTAGATTAACAAACAAGCAGATGACCCGTCCGATGGTAAGCGGTCACCTTTATCCTGTATCCTCATTATTTGCTTTACAAACACATGCAAGTTACGTGCCCAAGGAATCTGTCACCGAATCCATCATATGTTGTAACTTGTATTGTAACTGCGCACGCGTCAATTATTATGATTTGTTCAGTCGTCCGAGAAAACAAATTGACTTCATCGAATAACCATAAATAACAAGTCGGAAGATATATTGTATTGTAATAAACCTACCTATAACATATTTTGTTTTTTGGAGGAGAACAAGTAAGAAAGGTTCTTCGAAAAGTATTGGGACCAAGTTGCCTGGAAGATGGCGTGGAGGATCCAAAAATCCAAAAGATCGAAGAACCTAGTGGGTGAACCCAAGGTGGACTGGCTTTGTCGCGTGGTGCGCATGGGAGAAATCGGGCAGCAAAGCGATCTTATTTGGGACACATTGAAATAAAAAAATTGCTCAATGCGCCCCGTAAAGTTAAGGCCATTTTACTCTGAATCTACAAAGAAATGAGTTAGGTACGTACGCTTGCTTGATATTGCGCTCGACGAACCGATAACCGACGGGGAAGAAAGGTTCTCGAGTGGCGACCACTAACCGAAAGACGTTCTGTAGGCGGGCCGACGACATTGTAAGAGTCGCAGAGAGACAATGGATGCAAATGGCTAATAGCCGTTCATGGGTAGCGTTCAAAGGGGAGGCCTATGTTCAGCAGGGTGAAGCTATTGTGACAAAGAAAAATTCTTCGCTTTAAACGCCTCTTAGGTGGGAGCTTATTTACACTAAGGCGCATATTGGAACAGTAAAACGGACAATCGACATGCTTAGTAAAGCTAATCGCACAGTTGTCTTTACCGTACGCACAGCAAACACCGCACGCGTCGCATGCCAATTCTTCGTTCTTGGACAACTTCTAGACTAGACTGTAAGCGCTGCATTCAATTTTAAATGTGCGACGCGTACGGCGCTGACAAGTGTGCGATCGCCACAAGGCGACGATGACATTTTGAATCCCACGCAAGTATAATGTAGCCCGAGTCAGTTTTTATCATTTAAAAGCTTCAAATGAAATGAGAGAGGGCACACACACTTGCCGATCGGAAACGTGCTCTCTAATCGAAAGTAGGAATGCACTACAAGACGTATACCAGGAAATAATAAATGGTGAGGCGTTGATGGCTTAGTGATGTTAACTTATTTTTAAATGCAACTGAAACTGATTGAAATTCCCCCAATCTGTACAAAACGTCTCGCTTCCATTTTTAAAACGCGAACGGCGAAGGAGTGGGACCCTTTGCCAGCGTCTTTGTTTCCCGATTAGTATAATTTGGGAGCCTTCAAGTCAAGGGTGGAGCATGCTCCATTAGATGTTAAATCTCTTTAGAGCTGGTTCAGTGATCCTACAAGGAATGAAGTATGGCGGAGATGACACCACAGTCTATGACGTAGAAGGTATCGTTCAGAAACAGTAAATTTTATATTCTTGTGATTTGATTTTTATTTCCACAGCTCTAAAATTATGTGCGACGCCTAGTGCATTAGATTGGAAACTACAAAGTGAATAAATATTGAGAATGCAACGTCGTAGTGTAATAATAATTACATGTTAAGTCGCTTTAGAGCTGGTTTAGTGATCCAATAAGCTTGAGATTTCGGCAAAGGACAGCATTATGATTAAATCTTAATTTATGGTAGGACAAAGGATGCTTTTATCCAAAAAATGGCACCTAATAACTAAGTACATATTAATTGTATGATGAAGTAATAACCAGAAAAACTGGTTTTCTTTTACTTAGTCAGATTTGCGGTATTTAAGGGATTAAAATGAAGTTTCAAAGTAAGTCAAGTCTGACGTCTAATTCTGGTTTAAGACATTTATTTCTCAAAAGAACATAGTTCACTTATTAGAGAAACATACAAAATAATTATAAAGTAGGGTACATTTTTGCCTTAGAGCATGCAGGCGTTACAACTAAAAACAATTATTAAGTAGGGTAGGTAAGTAAAAACTAAACAAACAATCATCGCAAGTCTGGCCAAAGATTATGAAGACTACAGAAGTAATGATTGGTCACTTAAAATGTGGAGTTTTAAAAGTTTTTTAAATGTGTTTAATGATTTTGCGTCTCTGATTGCTTTTGGTAGTTTATTATATAGTTGTGCTCCCTCGTATAATTCTCATATCAATCCAATTTATTTATAATCAAATCGAATGGCTTAATTCAAGTAAGCCCGTCGTAATCTCAATATTCGCTCCCAATCTCGAAATGGCCTTCTATTTTGCGTTTATGTAGGTGTGTTATAAACTAATAACATTGACTTTACATAAATATTTTGTCCTTATACGGCGGGCGTCGAGGTGTGAAACTCTGATAGCAAATATAATTATCAACCTTCCTGTACATGCCTTATTAGGGTCTCCCGCACCACACATTTACCTATGCGAACCGCTTTGGTTGCAGAAAAACCTTATTGTTAAGGTTCCCTACCCAAAAGGGTAAAACGGGACCCTATTACTAAGGGCCGGTTATATAAACGTCCGTAAATTAAATGTTAAACCAAATTTCGGTAAATTTGATCTTATTGTCAACTTTAAGTACAGTCAGCGACAAAAGTAGCCTGATCATACTACATTTTTCAAATGTGTTTTACATTATTTACACGGTAGCGCTTTGACCACAATATAACACATTTTTTTTTTTTTTTTTTACTATTACAGGTTAGCGTTTGACCACAAGTCACCTGATGTTAAGTGACGATGTGGTCGAAGATGGCGCCACGCTACACCTGGACTGGGAACTGGCTCTCAAGTGAGGCTGCCGGAACACACCGATAGGTGCTTGGCGACAGATTCTTAACAAGAGGGTGGTAGCTAGCCAGGCGAGTACTAGAAAATACCCTACCACCAAGCTATGGTTTCATCACGATGTTTTCCTTCACCGAAAGCTCAAGCTCATTGTAGGATTCGAACCCACGTCCTACGGATCGCAAGCCGACGTCACTACCACTGAGCCATCATCGCTATAAGAACACATCTAGTTTTAAGTGATGATGTGGTTAAAGGTTGGTGTTTAAGTCGATGGCGGTAATTGGAAAATGTTTTATTGTTCAGCGACTTTTGTCGTTGACTGTACCTACGGAAAATTCGACAATAATGTAATATTTACCGAAATTTGGTATGACATCTAACTTACGGAAAAAAAAACAATAATAATTACTGACTTGAAACACATTTGGAAAATCGAGAACGATCAGCTACTTTTGTCGCTGACTGTACGCTTTATAAAAGGAGTTAATTTGCCCTTTAACTCGACAATCTCGTTAGAATATTAGGTATAATTAACAGTACGTGTGTGTTATTTACCATAACGACTATATTTGCTTTTAAATACCTCGTTAAAGTAACGGGCCCGGCTCGTTAGGTCCCATTCATTCAAAAGCTGTGTTTCATTAAGAAAATTATTATGTGTCTTATTTTCTTTTATACCTAGAAGTGTTTGATTTGCATGTAACCCACATGATGAAGGTTGGGGGCCCTTATTTATTCTGTGGTAGCTCATGTCATGTGACGACCGATATGGCGCAATGGGCAGAGAGCCGACTGTGAAGCGTGAGGTCGGTTCGATTCCCGCTACAGGGCAAATATTTGTGCATTAAAAAAAACCGCAAGTATTTGTTCTGTGTCTGGGTGTTGTGGATCCCTGATCCTCGTAGTTTCTGATACCCTAGATACAGGGAAACCTAGTTAGGGGTTAGAGCCTATGTATGTGATTCCGCGGGCAAAAAAAAAAAAGAGATTATCTCTCTATGCCAATGTGTTAGTCTAGTATCTATACATATAATAAATCTGTAACTCATCGCTGTCTGTACATTGAAGATGTCAAATTATTGATTGATTTGACATGAGCTCTGTATACGGAGGAAACTTTTTTTTTACTTTTTATTGGGTAGCGTTTGACCACAAGTCATCTAGCGTCACGCTACGCCTGGATTGGGAACTGGCTCTCAAGTGGAGCTGCCGGAACACACCGTCATAGTGAATGTAGCTTCCTATATATTATTAACTAACTGCGATGGCTCCGCGACCCAAAGTGTGTTTTGGCCTCCGAAACGAGAGAGCGCCACTCTTCTCTATCTTGAGCGATTTCAGCCCAGTTCTGAGTCTGGAGTTCGCGTAGGTCTGCATCCACCGCGTCCTTCCAGCTGTATCTAGGGCGTCCAACCGGCCTACGGCCATTCGGTCGCCCCAAATAAGAACGCTTTGCCGCCGCATCCTCCCCCATGCGTACCTACTGCCAAGCCAACGCAGTTTCTTGGTTTCCTATATATTAGATTCTAAAAATATCAATGGATGCGGTTATTTAATTAACGACATAAACTGTGTAACCCAACAGGTATGAAAATAAATAAATGGCTCCATCCATTTAACATTTATCGCGAGAAAGTTGCCATTTTATAGCGTGTAAAAACTGGTGTTTACTGTGTTGCCAGTGCGCGATAATTGCAGTTGTAATGGGTGCCATTAGATACGACGTTATAAAACATGACGTGCAGACAGGATAACATTGTCTTTTTTATGTGCATCTATTTATTTAAAGTAAAAGTACTAGTCTCTTGCTCGTATTTGTGTATTTAATTTTTATGTACCTACATATTTTATTTCATGGTGACAGTATCTCAGCATCTCTTGATTTTGTACGCCAATAACGGCAAAACATGACGCTTCTCTAATACCATAAGATCATTGTACCTACATCATTTGTCTATACTAACCACTCATGTTTTATACAAATTAAATTTATCTTTATCTTTATCGTAAAAGTGGATTTTATTTATTAACTTGCTGTAACCAGCGGTTTTACCCGCATGGACTACAGTTTATTGTAATAAAAAGGTGTCCTTAACATAACACAAGTTTCGAGCTTAATTTGGGGCTAGATCAATTTGTGTGCAATTGTCTCCGATATTTATTATTATGTATAAAGTTTTCTGGGAGGCATCGCCTTTATATTTTCTAGCACCTTTTTCGGACTATTACGAGCATTCACAAAATACTTGCCTTACCTAAACAAAAAAAAAACCATCTAAACATAAACACACAAACATTGTCAAATGATGAGCCACCAACCACCATTCCTATTTATTTACATATTTAGAGAAGACTACAGCTGTCTCGATCTTCATTTTTTGTAATAATAAAACCCATAGCGGAATAAAAATTGCTTTAAGACTTGCCATTTTCCAGTTGAAGTCGAAGATGTAGAAGTTTATAAGAATGTATTAAAAAATTACCTGAAACAAATACAATTTTTTTATTAGTTACCAATATTTATATATTTCTTAACCTTTCTCAATACACAAATTACTTAGTACCTTTTCAGATATTAAGCGACGATACGATCCAAAGTGTAACCTGCATGCCTTTTTATATACCTGTTCACTTTTGCCTTGAAACTGACGCCGAGTTTATAAGAAGTGATGGTCCCTTTGGGAATCTTCACGCAAATGAAGACGCGGGGTACAGACTAAACGACCAGTTCTCAACGCTCATATTATACCAATATTTCTAAACACATCATCATCAGCTGGTAGAAGTCTACTGCTGAACATAGGCCTCCCCCTTTGATCGCCACCATGAACGGCTATTAGCCATTAGCCATGTTTTCCAGTTCGTGGTCGCCACTCGAGAACCTTTCTTCCCTATCTTCATTTCGAAACACAACACTTCTTAGCTTGCCCCTTCATTCTAAGAATGTCAACAGTCAATATACCAAATAAGCAGATAACTAACGAACATGTATAATAAACCCAGTAACACAACATCGGAAAACAAAGATAGAAAGATCACGTCCCGTCTCCCGTTAAACCCCTATCCAAACAATGTGGGACCGTTGGCCCACCTGCTCAAATATGGGACGCTCGGTCGAAATATAGACATAGCAATAAAGACAGTTGAGTGTTTCACTCATTTCTAGTTTCCGTAGTAGCAGCAGGCTTGCTACTGCTGATGTGACGTCGTCACTGCATGGGCTACGGCCCGGTCGCATCGGTGAAGAAAGATAGATTTACTAGCTGTTCCCCGCGGTTTCGCCTTCGTGGGCTACAGGTTATTCGCGATAAAAATCAGCCTATGTCCTTTCTCTATCTCTGTACCAAATAGTAGTTTAGGCGTGAAAGCGTAACAGACAGAGTAACTTTCGCATTTACAATATTATTAGGGATTGATTGAATTTGAGCAAGTTCACTACAATCACAAGCTTTTTTGTCGTCTATATAGTTATCGACAAGTCTTGGATTTCACTGAGGAAATTTTATTGAAAAAAAAGTATACACTTTGTCCTTAGAAATTTTTTTTAAGTTATATGTTCAACTACTTAGTAATGATTTTAGTCGATTATAATCGTGTGTCACGGACAATAGTCGATTATAGAGGCTTATTTACAACACTTGTCGTTGAATCAGCTGTGGGTTCCGATCGTTACCCGCAGCGCTTTAGCGCGCGACGCGCGGGCAACCATCGAAGCACAAATCGCCTGAGTGGGTAAATCACCAAATAAAATAGAATAAAAATAAATATTTAAAACATATAAATAAAAGAGACGTGTGATTATAACCACTACGCGATGAAATGTTATTAAAGAAAGCTCCACAGTAGAACGTCTTTACCAAGTAATTGCTAACGTTCGTGCACTCTAAAGATCAAATAAGTAAATTGACCGGTATTTACAGTCGGACCAAAAACTCAACTTAACCTTTAAGTAATTTTACGAAACTTAACGTGCGAAAATTATCGACAAAATTAACGGTATAAACCTGCAATTTAAAAGTATTATAAATTTTACGTGAAAGGCGATCATGGACATAAAAAAATCTTAATACAAAGTAATACACTATTATTTAAGATAATTCAGTCGTGTACTTTAATAATTTAACACCTTTAGGTGTCAGATTTTTTTTAAATACACCTAACCATAAATATTTTGCAATACAAGAATTGTGGGCAAGTTTTAACGACTTGGGCACGATTTTTAGGTTTATTCGATTTTGACTGCGAATAATGTATCGATTTTATTTGAAATCGATATCAATATTGTAAAAAAAGTCGTACAGTAAATCTTTTTTATAATACATAGAGATAACAGCCCAATGCACATAAGACTGTTTTAACCTGATTTGAGCCATAGTGTATAGGCATTAAGGCGATAATTAAACTACACAAGCAAAATTACATATTTTTCTTTCTGTGCTCATGAAAGTAAAATATTTTTATTAGATACAAAGTACTTATAATAAAAGTTATTAACGCCTACACAGACACGGTATGGTATTTTGTTGTGAAATTTATTTTTATTTCATAGAGTTTAATGACAGCACTAATGAGTTTACGCGTCAATCAAGGCGTCAATAGATATCAAATTCACTATCAGCGAGTTTGATAAAATGTTCTTTTTTCCTGAAATTATAACAACGATTAATTTTAATAATATATCGCTTACTACTAATAAAAACAGAGCTAAGTTTCAAAATCTACACGGAGAAAAATACCTTCCGAAATACAAAAGACATTTCCTCCCCCTTTGACTCAGAAGCAAAACTAAGGTAAAATAAGAAAGGAAAAGTTAATATTTTGGAAGGAATGGTCTTGGAAGGTAAGACTCAGAAGGAAAGTCAGGATTTTTTTCTCAGTGTACCTAATTACTTGCCACAAATGAGTTACAAGAAAAATGTTTTTTTTTTGGTCTAGAATCATTTTGTAAAACAAATTACTGGACAATATTGAATTGTTATACCGGGGAGTAGATTTAAATTGGAACTGAAATACTGGTTACTAGAAATTAGATTGTACTGTGTAAATGAATACATAAGTCCATTTTCCATCCAAAAAAAATGTATAGTTTAAAAAAACTAAAAAAAACACTTTAAAAACGCACTGAAAAATATAAAATAATTAAATTTACTTGTATTAGTTACGATATAATGGTTAATTCAAAAAGTGTGGAGCGCTTTTTGGTTGTGTGTACTTTTATTTACCCAGTAAATAAAAGTACACACAACCAAAAAGCGAAAATCTATAATGACTAGTTTTCAAAGGAAGCCGATGAAGTGTGCGATGTGTCAGCTGAAGATGTTTCCCACGTGAATCATTTCAGGTTTTTTTTACTACCTACTATGAATCACGATTCAGACAAAAATGCAGACGTTCTTCTTGTGTAGGCTACTGAACGTTCTCGCATTTGGCGGCGTGTGCAATAAAATGCGAATTCCGAACGCAGAAGGCATCTCGATCATCAGGATTTACCTTTTTGAGCTGTTTGGTTTGTTTTCTTTGCTATTTTTAGATTTAAGGTAGGTATAATATAACAACTTTTAGAATTATTTGGTTTCGTCCCAGTGGCAAAAGAAAGATTGAGGTTGCGGATTTAAGTCTACGCAGACGTCCCAATTTTGAACAGTTCATAAACAGGGTTGCGTTGGACCACAAGTCACCTGATGCTAAGTGATGATGTGGTTGAAGTTGGCGCCACGCTACACCTGGATTAAAAAGTGTCTCTCAAGGGGGACTGCCGAACTCATCATCGTTAGGTGCTTGGCGAAAGATCAAAAGTCCCTAAATCGCCCTTAAGGGGCGAATGAATGTTTGTAAACGAGTGCCCTCAGCTTGAATTTGCTAAGATTTTTCTACCATAAAGGTCAATAACTTATATATAAAAAAACGTAGAAGATTTTCCCCAAAAGGTCGGGCGCGACAAATTATACTTGACATTATCTAATTTCGTTTTTCAATCACCAAAACATAGTAATACCGTTACACAATGATTACACTAATTTAAAATGCATTACAACATGTTGTAACATGGGCTAGCATAGGCGTTAACGAAAGCAAGAGTGGTTCACATCGTTTTTGGCTGTCGCCCACTGAGTCCACTTATTCAATTGTTCCATTTTAAGCACGTTATTAAAGGTAGGGTTTTAGTCAGAGCGGAGAAAACAAAAGAGGAACGGAGCGGGTTGATAAGTTAAACACGAGAAAGTTTTAATTTCAAATTTACATACAATTAACCAGCTTTGTTTCCTATGTTACCAATTTGCTAGATAATGGTCAGACAAAGTTTATCTTTGAGTGAATTACAGCGACTGTTAGAGAACACTAGTAACACAACAACAGAACGTAAGTTTTGATTACACCGTCACTGACGCATAGCATACTGGCAGTGAAATACAGTAATGATATGAAAAAAAAGTGATTTACCGTTCTTTGTATAATCTTTTTTATTTTACTTTTCAGCTAGAGAGAGAGAGAGAGAGAGGGTTATTTTTTACGTTTTATAAGGTAGCCTTTTACTACAATGTCAAGTCACCTGATTATAAGTGACGGTGTTGCTGAAGGTGGCGCTACGCTACGCCTAGACTAGAAGTGCTGGCTCTTCTTCTCTTTACTTTACCATAGTAAAGGAGTAGTAGTTCAGCTTCATATAAATCGGCCGTCGCCGGTTTGAATGTGTGCGTGAGTAGCGGCACCGTGTACGCACGCACTTTTCACGCACACAATCACATAAACGAAAGGAGGCGGCCGGGGCCGCGGCCATGCACTCAGTACGGAACGCGCCGCCTATGCGTCACCGCGAGAATAGGCAATTAACTCGTCGAGCGGCCTTAGCTAACCTACTGTTCTTTATATACTGTGACTTTACTTAATTTAGCGTACCTAGCTACCTAGCATGTATATGTCGCAGTATCGCTGTCTTCTTCTATTTAGCGTGCCAAACTGCTGAGGGAAAGAGATAGCGACACAATGCAATGTGTAGACAACGAAAACAAATGACACGCTAATGAATAAATAATAAAGTAAATGAGATAATCGCTCTCCGCTACAACTCGACTCAACCCAAAATCATAAGCGTCAAGCGTTTAAAAATTAGCATTTCCGCGCATGAGTTGATTGTTATTTGGAACACGGTGGCGGTAGCGTAGGCACAAGGTTGCCTATGTGTGGGTAACTGTATCCACATTTGCGTGTGTGTGTGTGGACACTGTCTCGAGTAATAACGGTATATAGATTTTGCCTTTTAAGGAATGAGGGAACATGCGTTTTAATGCGGGCAGATAGATACTCGAGGCAAAAAAGGTGCTGGCTGTAAGCAGTAGCCATACATATTAATGGAGAATTGACATGACTACGCTAACATCTTTATCAATAGGAATACAAACAAGACTCTATCGTTATATCCATAAGACACAACATAAATTTTTAAGCAACATTTGTTTGCTCTGAAATTTTTGTATTTGACCAAAGCTCTATTTAGAGATACTACCAAGTGTCTACTAGATGGCCCGGTGGATTTCGTACCACCTGGCAATTCCCATACAAAATTACCAACTACCCAATAGTCAATAGTCAATTTTCTATATTTAAGAAGAAGATTACTAGCCTGAATGAAAAAAAAAAACAACTTTAGACACTTTTGGTATTCAAATTAGGTAACTTTTTTTAAATTTTCTTTTGAGACCTGCCAGTTATACTTATTGTTTTTTAACCAACGATACGTACGTATGTGTGTCATATATCTACACACATGCAAATCCACCTGTATGTAGGTAATCTACAATGCGCATGAGTCAGAGGCGCCAAGCGTGGCGCCATACACCGTTCACGGTGAGTCTGTCCACGGAATATGAAATTTGGTTACAAAATACGATATGATTATGATCCAATTTACGACGAGGAATATATTATATATTATTATTTAGTATATTTTTGGGGCAGTTTCATTATTGGCCTTTTCATTGCTATCGCGGGTCTTTGTCTGACCGCTATCCCGCCCGTTGCCATGTGCTGTTGCGGTCGACGGTGTAGCGGGCATGCTTAGAAGGTGCATGCTCTTGGCTTGAAGATTCCCAAAATTGGGAAACACAGAATCTGGCAAGGAGTTTCACTACTTAGCGGCACGCATGATGAATGTGGAAGGAAAATGCAAAAAGAAAACTTGACTACTTTGAGGAGCGGCGGTCTGAGTTTGCGGGGGATCGATATATTCGGAAAGAAATGGGAGAAACCTTTGCCCAGAAGTAGGACTGTGGGACAGTATAGGTTAAAAAAAAAACTACGATGCCAATAATAATTGAGATCATAACGGGCATAGCGTGTCGATACAGTCGGGGATATAGGTACCTAAGTTGCTGAACACGTCCAGTTTACATTACAAATGTGTTACAGATCCGCCAAAGTTACACTTTAGCGCGATAAAATGTACCTACCTACCCTATATCCTTCTTCAAGGTTCGAAAACACCGAATTCATCAACATTTGTTCAGTGGTTTAGTCGTGAAAAGGTGACCAATAAACTAAGAAATAAAGGGCTACTTTTGCATTTGAATACCAGTATGGATTGTGTAGCATATTGATGTTACCCTCAGACATCAGCTCGAAGTTATATTTATCACTGATGGTTATTATTACGAGCTTAGCCCCAGTGCATCGAGAACACGACAAGAAAATACGACCCGCCAACAAAAGCCACAGAATATTAAACTCCAAGTAGGTAACCCGCCAACAATAGCGATGAAAGCTACGCCTCTCGGAGCTGTGCATTCAAAACTTGTCAGCACAATCTAATAGAAAGCAAATACAGAAATGGGACGCAAACAGAGATCTATCACGAAACCTACCTGGCGAATTAAACAATAAACTTTTCAATATAGATATAAATATACTTGGCTTTTGTTGAGTTGGAGGGCTCGAAAACCACAGTTTCGTGCAGAAATCTTGGTCGATAAAATATTTTAGGATTCATCAAAAGCTTTCAGCACGGTGGCATTTTTATAATTTGTTTTAAAGAATTGCGGAATGATGTTTGAAAGATCTTAGAATGAAAAAGTAGTAGGGAATAGAGGGAGAGGTAAACTGAGAAGAACACAAATTTAGACCAAATCAAAGAAAGGATTGACATCATGTCATACATACCAAGAGGTTAAAAAAGGTGGCTGAGGACACAACAAAATGGAAAATGCTCCACCGACAAGAGCTCTGCTACTTTAATAAAAGAAGGAGAATATTTTGGAATTATAGTAGGGGTTAGCGTTAACCCATTTGAACTTATTTTTTACTTGATATATCAATCAATCAATCAATCAATCAATCAATCATTTATTTGCAAGAATACATAATATACATCATAATAAGATCTTAAATTAAATTTTGGTACAGTATCCAGCCTGCATGCAGACGTGCAAATGTTAACAAATGTTTTTACTCGAACAATGCTCTATAAATTCTTTTAAACTATAAAAACAATATTTTAAAAGCCAGTCACTTAATTTTTTTTTAAATTGAAATCCTTCTTCATCCTTAATATTAGATGGTATGATATTATAAATATAAATACACATGTTAAATACATTTTTTTTATAAATATCTTTTTTGAAAGGAGGTTGATATAATAAATTATTGAATTTAGTTCTTTTTTGTCGGGTAAAAATTTCGCTGCGTTTCTGAAAATATTCCGGATGAGCTTTAGTAAAAAGACAAATATCTCTGATATAGATGCACGGCAGGGGAAGTATGTTGCAAGCTTTAAATAGTGGCTTACAACTATCCAAGAACCAGGCTTTGTTTATAACCCTAACACATCGTTTTTGCACTTTGAAAACTCGATCAATTTCAACTGAGTTGCCCCACATTATTAGGCCGTAACTAAGAAGAGATGATACATAGCCGTGGTAAGCAGTTAATGCAGCCTCCTTGGAAACAGTTTGTCTGAGTTTTTTCAGTGCGAAAACATAGCGTTCTAATTTTTTACACACTTGATCTACTTGAAACTTCCAATTTAAATGTCTGTCAATATCGATTCCTAAAAATTTAATGGTATCAACTTCATCAACTTTTTTGTTGTCATAATTAATGTCAAGATTTATTGAAGTAGTATTATACGAATTAAATTGAATTATTTTAGATTTATTTATATTTAAAGTCAAATTATTTATCTCCATCCAACGGATCACATCCGCTAAAGCTGTGTTTACCGTAGACTGACACTGTTCTTTTTTATCACATTTTATAACTACAGTAGTGTCGTCAGCAAAAAGTATACACTTATGTGGAGTTGCTTCTGGAAGATCATTAATGTACACAAGAAAAAGTAGTGGTCCGAGAATACTACCCTGCGGAACACCACTTTTATTTAGAAGCGGCTCTGATCTAAACTTTACTCTTGAAAGTCCTTTAACCTCATTCGATTTGGTATTTGATATTGTTTTAGTTACTTCAGTGCACTGCTTTCTTTCTATCAAGTAACTCGATAGCCAATCAAACGCTTTTCCTCTTATGCCATAAAAATCTAATTTGTGCAGGAGCTTCTTATGGTTTACAAAATCAAATGCCTTACTCATGTCCAAAAAAAGAGAAATAATTGAATTACCATTGTTTATTGTTTCGGTGATAAATTTTACTAAATTAAAACAGGCAAGTGTAGTTGAGCTCCCTTTACGAAACCCAAACTGTTCCTTATGCAATATACTATGCTTTGTCAAAAAATTGCTAAGCCTAACGAGCATGGCTTTCTCCAAAACTTTCGAAACAATAGGTACAATGGTTATCGGCCGATAGTTACTTGGATCAGTCCTATCACCCTTTTTGAATAGTGGTTTAACAATTGCTAATTTTAGCTGTTCAGGGAAGATTCCTTCGGCAAAGGACAGATTTATGACCTGCGCAAGTGGGTGGCATATCCAAATGGCACAACTCTTTAGAGCTTTTGTGTTGATATCATCATATCCACTCGTTTTACTATTATTTAGAGACATGATTATATTATAAATTTCACTCGCATTAACGGGACTTAGGAATATTGTTTTTGGATTTCTATTATTATTATTAATTTTTATTCTATGCATGTCAGATTCTTCGGATTCTTGATTAGATGTCAAATTGATAAAATATTTATTGAATATATTGCAAATGTCATTGGAATTTCTATATGTCATATTATCAAAGTTTATCATTTCAATGTCATTTCTTTCAAAGTTATTACCAGCAGTAGTAGATGAAATTGCATGCCAGATTGCTTTACATTTATTTTTACTATTCTGTATACGCTTAGCGCTATCAATTTTTTGTGCATATCTTACACACTTTTTAAAAACATTATTAAATTTATTATATTTTATTTTATTAAATTTTTTATTTGCATTGATTCTTCTATATGCTAGATATAAATGACGCTTTGTTCTACTCGACTTTTTTAAACCTTTCGTTAGCCAATTAAGTTTTTGGGGTTTATTGTTCACCTTTACTCTAATGGTTGGAAAGCATAAATTGTAGAATAGACAAATTGTGCTATAAAAAGAATGAAATGCTTCAGATAATGTGTTGGATTCAAATACTTCCAAGAATGATAGAGAAGACACGCTTTCGTTAAACTTTTTCATATTATCTTCACTATAATCGCGTCTAAGCTCAAACCAGCTAGTAAAAGCTCTTCGTTTATTCGCCTTCAGCGTTATCGACTGAGCAGTTTCATGATCTGACAGCCCGAGAACATGTATATCCGACCGCACGTTTTTAATGTTGCTTGCAATTTGATCTATACATGAGTTTAACCTAGTGGCAGACTTAATATGGGCCTGGAAATTGTAGTTTTTCAGTATACTCATGAGGTCTTTGGTTACTGAATTTACCTTTAAAATATCTATGTTCCAGTCACCACAAATCACAATCTTCTTTCGCTTAAATTCATCAGTAAGGTAATTTAATAACTTATCAAGTTATCCTGTATCGATTACAATTTTTTTTATAAATTTTTATCCAAAGGAAAAGGTAGCTGCGGGATAACGCGAATACACGAGTGAAACCGCGGGGCGCAACTAATAAAAAATATAAATACCCAGAGACCAGGGGCCCAATTCTCGCTGCGTGACAGCGTGACATATAATATTATCACATTCGATAAATATCGGAATTACTGTCAAAATATGTATTGAATTTTGACAGTGATTGCGATATTTATCAAATGTGATTATATATCACGCCGCGAGAATTGGGCCCCAGGGCCTGGCGTGGAAGCGTGCTGGGCCCATAACCTAATAGCGTACGAAAGTATTTGAATAATTCCTGAACTAGTGTTAGCAAAATAAATACAAAATATTGAGAGAGCAATGACTTTTATTTCACGGTTAGATGGCAAGAGAGAATCATAGATAGTTCACATAATTGACGATAGATGGCGTCTTTCCGGTGTTGCAATTACATAGTTTCAACAAAAGTGAATACTAATTTGTTCAAGACAGTTTTATCTCATTGCCTCAGTGGGTTTAGAGCCTCACTCATAGAGTTCCAAGAAACCAACAAAAGAACTCTTAATAGCAATCCACGCAGTCATGGTGTCATTCTAATGTATTCGTTATAACTTTAATGGATATTTCATTAAGTCTATAACTTTCGCGAGTCGTTTCTTGATTATAATTAAAGTTTTTGATGGACAAAATTGGCGTTATTACGATTTGGAGGTACCGTTACTTTGGCATGGTTTGGATGGAGTTTAAATAAAATCTTTCCACTGGATTATAATGTAATTGGAGGTTTTCTGACAGCTGAAAAAACTTAAGAGTTCCCAAATAATGGATATATGACGTTAGCGATACACGTTTTTTTTTTGCAAAGACTTCGGAGTTCATACAGACAAGGTTTAGTTTTGATGGTGGAGAGTCATCATCATCATCACCAGCCTGTTACGTTCCCACTGCTGGGACTCTGGCCTTCTCTCAGAGAGCTAGTATGGGCCAATATCTACCACGCTGGATCTGTGCGGGTTGGTAGATGTCACATAGCCCTTGAATGTTGTGGTTCTTGGATAGTGGTTCACGATGTTTTCCTTCACCGTTTTGAGCGATGGTAAATCCACAAAACTTAATAAGACATAGGATTATCATAGGTTATGGATTTTTGATGAAGTACGTAATTTCCGAGACCCTGGCCAAAAAGGATTACTAACTAGGGATCAGAGCTATGTAAGTGTTTGAGTTATAAAATATAACAAGAGAAGTAAAATTTTATTGTTGAGACTTTTATTGTTATTTAACAAGTCGCAATGTCTTCAATTTGTCCATCCTGTAATAAAAATTTATTCCATAAAACGCTTTCTCATACATTTGTGTGGGTTTTAATTGCTTAATGTTTCCGACAAGATACAGGTCAACAGCAATACTGGTCTATAAAGTAACTAGGTATACTTGGATAATTTTATTGTATGTACTTATTTATTCTTATAATAACATTTACAATTTCAAAATGGATAGAATTATTTTACATGGGACATCCTTTAAAATCAGCTGGAAAGAAAAAAAAACCAACCAAGAAGTATTGGACTTAGTAGGAGAAAAAAGAGAGATATTAACAACAGTAGAGATAAGAAGAGGAAAGATGTTTGGCCACTTGGTACGGCATGACGAATATATAAAAACCATATTAGAAGGAAAAGTAGAAGGGAAGAGAGGGAGAGGTAGACCGAGAAGAACATATATAGATCAAGTTAAAGAAAGGATTGACGTCATGTCGTACCAAGAGGTCAAAAGGATGGCCGAAAACAGAACGGCATGGAAAATACTCCACCGACAAGAGCTTGGCTCTTAAATAGAAGAAGATCCTTTCAAGAAACATGCCTGAAATATTTAACTTATTGATATGCGAAAGTTGGTGAGTGAGTGAGTATTTATGTGTGTTATTTCATTGCGCTAAAAAGGATTTGATTGAAATTTTACAGTAAACATTTTCATACTATCTATCACATTTGTTTTTTAGAATCAACATACAACCTACCTTTTTGCCTTACAATATTGAAGTACCTACCTAGATCTTTTCAATGTTAAATTAATATAATTAAGAGCATTATATCTGTGGCGATCATCATCTCCATCTGCCCATAATTACAACGTACCATTTTCATTGCCACACTTCTCATTACATAACTCCATTCATACAAACTATAAGGTTGTGGCGTCACTAGGAGAGCAATATGTACATGTATACTTAGATCTAAGCTTAAGTTGACTATGCAACTTTTTTTTTACTACTTACAGGGTAGCGTTTGACCACAAGTCACCTGATGTTAAGTGATGAAGATGGCGTCACGCTACACCTGGATTGGACACTGGCTCTCAAGTGAAGCTGCCGGAACACACCGATAGGCGCTTGGCGACAGATTCTTAACAAGAGGGTGGTAGCTAGCCAGGCGAGCAATAGAAAATACCCTACCACCAAGCTATGGTTTCATCACGATGTTTTCTTTCACCGAAAGCTCAAGCTCATTGTAAGATTCAAACCATCGTCCCACGGATCGCAAGCCGACGTCACTACCACTGAGCGATCATCGCTCCAAAAACGACCTTTGTGCGGCCTGACAACTGTGAAATTAGATGTTGCGACTGGCTCATAAGAAAGAAGAAAAAATTGCTTATGCAGTTAGCACTCAACTATTTGTCTAGCAAGTGGGGCTGTAGCCTTATTTTATATGTCGATAATCATCAATAACACTCCAACAATTATAGATTTTAAATAAGGCCGATTGCTGTAACTATTGGGCTATAAAACCTTAATGAATAGTCTTCCAATGCTCCCTTTGATGTACTTGAAACTTGAACTTATCGGAGATTAACAACGCGTTCCCTTTATCTTTAGAGATCTTAGGTGCGTTGACCTCGGCATGTTTCATGGATGATAAAGTTGATCAAGAATTTATGGTTTCGGGAAGTTGATAGCATCTCATTGTGCTTATAATCGGGCATGTCATGAAGCGTGTTGATGCAGCATCGTTTATGGTAATTGATAACTTACATCATCTATGTTATTAAGATTTATTCGTTGCTAATTGGAAATAATTACGTTATTGAGAAAAAATAATAGTTTATTTGCCACAAATTGTACAAAAATACTGAAAACAAATGCATTATGTCGTTACAATAGATGTATTGTTGCAAACCGGCCTCTTGCGTTCTTGCGTGAATGACTTGCGCCGAGTGGCTGGCAGTAGTTGGATGAGAAGAGCCGAAGACCGGGCTCAGTGGCGTACCTTGGGAGAGGCCTATGTCCAGCAGTAGACTGACACGGGCTAATGATGATGAGACCAGCCTCAACTCAGCTTTGATGTACTGGTCGTTTGATCAGCGCCACCGCTGATCAAACGACCAGCACATCAAGCACTTCCATTGAAACCGTTTTTGACTGCCATGAAAATAAATTTAAATAACTACACATATAACATGTTTGTTTATAGGTAGCGTTTCACCGGTGAATGTGCCCCTAATATGAAGCTTTGGTGTCATCACGATATTTAACTTTAGCGAAAACCAAGATCAAAGACCTATGGGTCGCAGGCCGACGTCACTTCCATTGGGCCATCATTGCTTCAATTCAATCAGACGACTTGGTAGCCAAGTTGGTAGTGAACCTGCCTTCGAAGCTAGCGGTCCCGGTAAGGGCAAATGTATATGTGATGAGAACGAGTATTCTAAGCCTTGGATATTTATATTATTTATTACTATTTATATAAGTATTTATTTCTCTATATAAGTAGGTATGCATATCGTTATCTAGTACCCATAACACAGGTTTCAATGTCAATTTGGGGCTAGGTCAATTTATGTCCAATAGTCCCTAATATTTAATTTAGTTGAAGAAATACATCAACCTAATTTAGGTTACATAGAATTACTAGTCGAAGCTGTTTGTCTGCATATCATAATCTCAAATTAATGTTTTATTTATATGATATGAAATGTAGCATAAACGCAGCAGCAATAATTATTCCGACTTACAAACATACATACAAATGTGTTAATGTCATATTGCTTGACATACATGCACATTTAAATGCGACAATTATTCTAACTATCTTGCCCACTTTGTGTTTATTATTTAGATTGTGCAGATTGTTGTGTTATTATGACACGCATTTTGTGCCTGAGCATAATGTTTATCTTGTTATAAACTAAAAGGTCGCTAGACCTGCCTCACGGTTTCACTTCTGTGAAATATGTTTTTTTATATCTCACTCTCGACCCTAAAAAGGGATGATTTTCAAAAGATCCTTTCTTATTGCACCCCTACACTTTTTTTAACTACTTACAAAGTAGCGTTTGATCACAAGTCACCTGATGTTAAGTGACGATGTGGTCCAAGATGGCACCACGCTTCACCTGGACTGAAAACTCTCAAGTGAGGCTGCCGGAACACACACACACCGATAGGTGCTTGGCGACAGATTCTTAACATGAGGGTGGTAGCTAGCCAGACGAGCACTAGAAAATGCCCTACCACCAAGCTATGGTTTCATCACGATGTTTTCCTTCACCGAAAGCTGAAGCTCATTGTAGGATTCGAACCCACGTCCTACGGATCGTAAGCTGACGTCACTACCACTGAGCCATCATCGCTTCAACACTACAACTAAGAAGCTACTCTGAATTTTTTGTTATGAGGCTGTGTGTGCGTTGATATGTCGTCAAGTGGTATTAAAGCCATGCATGTTTCATAGGTCATCGATAACGCGATTGCCAATAAATTGTACCTTACCTTTGAACGATTGACACGCCATGAAGCCTGAAAAGTGCTCCAAGCAGGGTTTGCCAACCACACTTATAAAGTAGGTATTATACTATTTTTCGCACTCTGATACCTACTGTTTAATGGTCAACAAAAAAAAAATCACAAGGTACTCAAAATATTGTGCGTTTTCATTCGATGAGTCCGAAAGATTAGCGAAAACATAAATAGAGCATTAATTAATAATATTGAGCTTTTGTACCTACATCTGTAATTTTGATTAAGAAGAAATCTTTTTTTACACTTATCTTGAAAACTTCATTTGTTGCGGAAAGTCTTGCGGAGGGAACTCGTTCCACATTTTGCAAGTATGCGGGAGAAAAGAGCGCATAAATCGTAGTGTGGGCCTTCCAGGGCTCGATTATATGTATAAAAAAGTACATTATTTGCAAGATAAAAAATATGTTTTATTTAATTTTAAATCCAGAAGACGGCAAGGTGCCCATAAATGCTGGCAGTATTTCTCGTTGAAAGACAATGTTAATTTATTTGGCCAAAATATGAGCCAGCGTTTTGGCCAGCCGAAATGTTTAAAAATGTATGTATGTAGTATAAATCAGTATACAAACTGAAACTCATCGACTAACTAACAATAAATTCCGTACTTTAGGAACGCGGTCCTCCGACTGTCTTGCCATCAATAGGCTCAATTAGCTAGGCGCGGTGTCCACAAGCAATTCAAACCAATTGTATTCTGCAATCTTGCCAATCGATTCGTGGAATACATACACTGATTTGTTGAGTTTGTTCTGTGATTATTCATTAGATATATGGACCTGAATTGCTTCTACAGCTTTGTTGCCGGGCTGGGATGTTCCATATGGATCACAAATACAGAGTTATATTAACGGTAACGATAGGAAATGTATAGAACAAAGGTATAGTCAAAAGGTACCTACTTAAATATCTTTTTAATACCGTTTTGACTATATTTCTAACTTTGCGTAACACAATAGATTCATCTTAGAGAATCCTTCATACTAATATTGTAAACGTGAAAGTTAGTGAGTATGGATGGATGTTTGTTACTCTTTCACGCAAAAACTACTAAACGGATCTGAATGAAACTTGGAATGGAGGTAGCTTATACCCTGGATTAACACATAGGCAACTTTTTATCTCGGGTAAAACCGTGGGGCGCATCTAGTAGAGAATATATTATAGTCCTAACGTACGTAAAAAAACGACGAAAAGTGAACCAACAAAACTCAAGAAGTATCGATTTTGTTAATGGTCTTCAACACTTCATCAGAACTGAAAGATGTACTCAAAAATACATCTATCAAACTGTCCATAAAAGCAATTGACTTATAAGCAACCAATCTTATCCGCCGCACGTCCATCTGTCATACAACTCATACAAAATGCAATTTTATTAAGGCGATATTGTGCGGTGATCGCTCACTGATGAACAATGATGGGTGGCAGTTGGCGCGGCGCCAGACTGTTGTGCAAGTGTTGGTGAAGAGACAAAGGAAATGTAGGAGTGAAAGGTTGTCGATAGAGCCAAGTTTTTCTATAGGCATTTATAAGATTTCGATAGACTTTAATATAAATTGAGGAACAAAAGTTGGCCACCTTAAAAAAATTACGTATTATTAATGGTTAAACGAACTTACCTTAAGTGATGTTCGACCATAATTATACTAGACGTTGCATTCGAAGATATTTATTCACTTTGTAGTAATCCTATTTATTGCACAAGGCGTCGCACATAATTTTTAGAGCTGTAAAAATAAAAATCAAATCACAAAAATATAAAATTCACTGTTTCTGAACGATACCTTCCATGTCATAGGCAGTGCTGTCATCTCCGTCATACTTCATTCTTTCAGAGACACTTATCTCGTTTGTTAGTTGTATGGGCTTTAGTAGCTGGGTTCGGGTGGGACTATAAATATCTTCGAATGCAACGTCTAGTATAATTATGGTCGAACATCACTTAAGGTAAGTTCGTTTAACCATTAATTACACTTCGACGTTGCATTCTCGATATTTATTCACTTTGTAGATGTTTAGCGCTTTCACACAAACGAGATAGGCAGGCAGGATTCTAGATAGAAAAATAAAAAGATACATTAACACATATAAACGAAAAAAGTGGAGTGATTATCCACATCATTATGAACCTTACGTTCAACCTAAAACCAATAAATCAATTGATAATGTAAGCCCAATTACCGTTATTAGCATTCTTGCTTGAATATATTATGAATTACCTTTGTGAATGCAATACTAATAAGCTTCCTGACCATCCTGTTGTTCATTTTATAACATGGACAGAACTCCTTATAACTAGCCGAGGTAGAAGTGTAGCGGCTACTATGTGCTGCAGATACCAGTATTTGCACCAAACTATAAATGTAAGTATGTCTAATGTATATGTGACTTGTGGTAGGAGCAATGGATTATCTCTTAGATGTATGAATTAATTTCTTTGATGGAGGTAGCTCTTAGGTGCCATGACATCTATCTAAACTGATAATACTTTCGTTTCGTGAGGTAAAAAAGTATAACTAGATTAGGCACCAAAGTATTTTATTTGTAGGTGAAATCAGTAATTAGTCTTTATTTCTAGTAAGTGCTTCTAGCCAAATATTAATTTCCATTCGTGCGACTTACTTTAATTTCGCACTCATTGTATAGTTGACAACGCGAGGAAAGACACAAACTTTTTGGATATGGAATCAAAAGCTTTACTCTCGTTTGGATAAAATTACTACAAGTGATTGAGTACTAGGATCTCATGTAGATACGTATTTTGAATAGCAAAGTTTAATTCCGTAAACTTCTTTTGTGAATCCTATAATTTGGTCATCTAAATAACACATTTACCTGATATTAAAACAGAAGCCGAACGGCGAGTCTGTACCTGAATGATATTCAGAGACGAGAATTTGAATCCTATTTGAGAAAATAGGAAAAATTATGTAATACTTTGAATTATTATTATTATCCTATGTGGGTTTATTCTCGGGTCTTTGCCCGGACCTTTATTAGGCATTGGCGGAGCCGTAGCCAAAGCTAAGACGCCACGCTAAGGGTGAAGTGTACTATTAACACAATGCTAAAAAGTTATCGGAGTTCTTATTGAAATTATTGATATCCAATTATTATTATTTCTGAAATTATTATTATTATTTTTTTTAGTCTAAGTTTAAATTATAATTAATTTTGATACCCCTTGGAAATATAACTATGTTTGGTTGATAATACCTTCGAAACCAGGATATAATGCTACCAGAGAGGGTGAAATGGATCAATCTTCTTTGGAAAAATAAAAATAATAAGAGTAACTAAAGGCCTTCTTAGGCCTATTAGCTGCCCATGACTCCCATGCAGTGGCTTGATCAAAATAATATTTCTTAAAAATACAGATAAACTAGAATAGAAGGAAGACGTAAAATAAATGAGTTTCCCAATCCAATGAATGCATTGACCATAGGGCCCATAAGGTCAGGCTATGCCAAAGGATCTCTTATCCGTAATAATATGTATATACCACCTAAAACGTAAATGTGAAAAAATGTGAGACAAGTTCAACATTGTGATGGTATGTTTGGTTGTTAACTTCACATACAAAACAATTGTGGTCTAAATGGGTGCCCAGTTCTGTGAATGAATCTGAAATTTAATGAATTATAAGAAAGTACATAACATGCATAAGTAAATATAATCATCTGCTTAATTTTTTTTTTTTTTTTTTTTTAGTTTTTTTTTTTTTTTTTTTATATTATATGCTTCGCACAAATATTCTTGTACATAAACGTCAATTTAGGGACTCCAAAAAACAGTTCGTGATTATGATCACGATAGATCACAGGCACCTGGAGCCAGGTCCCATTCAATGTTTTGGTCATTTATTAGTTAATATATATTATTTTGTACGTATATTAAGCTATCTTTGCTTAAGCTAGTGCCAGATATCTCTGAGAGTATATAAGACATCTTCATTAAGGTGAATGGGTCCGGCAATTTCCCATACAAACTCAAGCCGAGCAATATAGATCACGCAAACTATTTTAATGAAGTTTGAAAATTTTCTTAAATTGTTCAATTAATTACCCATCCGCGGACTATCAGTTTCTCTTACCAAAATTATGTTTTCCATCAAATTTTACCTTTAAAACTTTCGGAAAAATCGTATTTTTATACACATGTGTGCGTGAGTGGCATTGAAGTTGACGGACTTGAATTAGGTGATTTTTACCTGCCATCTACCTGAATTTCGATGAACTATTTAGATGTAGACCTTAGTGAGCGATGTAGTGGTGGCGTGGCTACAACTTTGCCACAGAAGAAATTATAGTTTGTATTAGGTTCGGTCACAAAATAGCTAAAAATTATGCGACGTTGCAAGATCGCGCATGACTAGTGAAGAATGATTTTCTGTCTCGCTCGCCACGGCCCACGATATTGCGACTTGCCAAATCGTGCATGAACGATGTTGTTGACTTTGGGGCAATTTTTACTTTCCGTTCCGAAGACGTAAATCAAAACGGGTTGGTAGTCAAGGTCGTGGAGGTCTAATCCACTTTGATTACCTAAGTGATATAATTTCGCCCAGGTAATCAAAGTAGAAAAATTAGTAAATAAATAGGTAAGAAGTAAATATATATATTGCGATAGTTTCTCACACGGCCAATAGATCCCAAGATAGGCAGAGCTTGTATTATGGTAACCAGACAGCTGACAACATAATTACATTAGAACGTAATTCTAAATTCATACCTACGTAGGTAGGTACCTACTATTGATAATAATGTATAGTTAGTTAGGTACTTGGCGGTAGAACTAGAAATGGTAGATCGCCCTTGCAAGTCGCCTACCACGGTTAAATAGTTTAGAGATGAGAAAAAAAATTGATTTTATATTAATCGATCATTTTTTTCTTTTAATCGATTTAAAAAAATCGATAAACAAATATTACAAATCAATTATTTACTATATTAAAAATCGATTATTAATTGTATTAAAAATCGATTATTTATTTTATATAAAATCGATTATATTTTTAATAAAATAATCGATTTGTAAAAATCAAAAAATAATCGATTGTAAAAAATCGATTAAGTAAAAAATAATCGAATCGTTTTTTACAAATCGATTTATTCTAAAGAGATGAAAATCGATTATTTCTTAATCGATTTTTTCCCCTTCTACTCATACCCCTATATTTGATACCTAGTGTGTTGGTACCGCACTACCAAATAAATGTTTGGTAGGTCAATAAACACGACATTTTTCTTCACCGAAACCTCATACTTATTGTTGGTATTTGAACATGTGCTTTCCAGCACGGAAGTTCGATGCGCAACCGACTGAGCTATCATCGCTTCAAAACATAAACGTCAAAACAAAACCGAAATCAACCGATATCTATCAATGTAATCTATACTAATCTATACTAATATTATAAAGCTGCAGAGTTTGTTTGTTTGTTTGTTTGAACGCGCTAATCTCAGGAACTACTGATCCGATTTGAAAAATTCTTTCAGTATTGGATAGTCCAATTATCGAGGAAGGCTATAGGCTATATTTTATTTCCAAAAAAATTAGGGATCTGTAAGAAAAATGCTATTTTTTAACCCAAGGTATGAAATCGAAAACCTATTTTTGCGTGCGCTGCAAAAACTATTGACAATAGAACGAAACAATGTATTACGGGTTTGTAGGTCCTATTAAGATCTACAAAAAAGTCCGCGAGAGCATATGTCTAACTATTATAGTTATGCCACCATAAGTGTTTTTTTATTTAAAAAAAATAATTTTAATGCCTCCGCTAGGAAAGGCTCTTTATTTGTATCTTGGTATTAATCCTTATCAAAATAAATTACTTCTCATTCAAAACTGCTTCAATCCCTTCATATAACTTTTTGAATTATTCAATTCGGACATTCCATTCGAAAGATATCACGAGTTTAAAAATGTAAGTAGTAGTAGAAAAATAAACCCACTGCACCGCAGTGCTGCGGGAAAGGCGGGAGAATATTCTATGAAATAGGTAAACTGCGGTCGCAATTTACGAACCAGGAAGACCTTTAGCTGTACAAACGCGCGGTCAAAAAAAAAATTAGAATTAAAATAGGATAATGGATACCTACAGCAGGTAACGCGGTGAGGGGCACCGAAGTGCGGGAATAATTTTGGAGTATACGGAATATATACGCTTTCGCGCTTAAACTACTGAACCGATTTAAATGAAATTTGGTATTTTTATCGCGATAAACTGTAGCCCACGCGGGTGAAACCGCAGGGAACAGCTAGTGCTATATATATTGTTATCAAACGGAATATGGTATATTTTTCAATGAAACAGTCTAAGCGCTAAAGAAGACGGAATTCAAATCCACATTTACAGTAAAAATCTATTTACCTACATTTGTAATAAAACTTTGACTGATCGCTGTCTGTACATCCTATCCTATCCTACTAATATTATAAATGCGAAAGTTTTTGTGTGTGAATGTTTGTTACCACATATCACCGTAACTACTAAACTGATTTTGATCAAATTTGGAATGGAAATAGCTTATAGCTACTTTTTATCCTGGAAAAAGGTTCCTGCGGGATAACGGGAAGACGCGGGTGAAACCGCGGCTGAAAACTAGTGAAAGATAAATGAGAAAAGCTATTATTGGGGGTCTTTATCATCAACGCAATAGAACCCAAAACAATGATAAATAGAATTTTTGTCTGTTTGACTGTATGTCTGTTTGTCTGTGCATTTGTGCGCGCTAATTCCAGAAACGACTTAACCGATTAGGGTGCGGTTTTCACTAATGTATGTGTATGTGTGGTAAGTGGTAAGCTTCACTTAATATTTAGTGTTTCTTTTACTTCAATAGTTTTATAAAAAAAATATCGCGATAAACTGTAGGACACGTGAGTGAAACTGCGGGGTGCAGCTAGTATAAACTAATCAGACTGTTCTATGAGTTTTTTGGTTACGTCATTCACGTAAAATGCATTTTTGACTAGTTGCTACGTTGCTAGGCAAGTTGTTGTTTATTGTTTTACTCTGTAAAAAAGGTTGATCAACGTTGGAAAATTATTGATGGAAATCAGCAGATACAATCGTGCACCACTACGCCAGCTGAGGCCAGCAACAGCCTTGCCACAGAGTACCTTTGTATAACCGGAAAAGCCCTGCTAGCTGGCTGACACCACAAATCTAATTTTCGGAGGATCAAGGACGTTGTTCTACAACTGCCCTAGCTGAAAGTGTATTCAAATACCTTTGAACTACACAATATGATAACATATAATTTTCCTACGCTTATTTACTTCGTATATGATACACCTTGAAATAAACGAAATTCTATTCTACTAATATAATAAATGCAAAAATTTGTGTGTGTGTATGTTAAATGTTTGTTACCACGTATCAACGTAACTACTAAACCAAATGAACCAATTGTGGAAATAGATTTGAAATAAGCATGTCTCTCGAAACTTCGAGACTTCCAAAAAACAACGGAGGAAATAAAAGGAATTGAACTTCTGACCATAGGGCAACATGAAAATGATGTTTACACTACATATAAATGCGACAGGCCAGCCAGCCGATTTGGAAACTAACCGTTTTTCAAAGTCATGTTTGTTTTTTAGTAGTGTTTAGTAGTCATAAATCCGTGGTTTTCGTGTGACCAGGTTGGGATACAAATTAGAATATACTTTAATTATAGCTTTGTTGCAGATATGTAAACGAAAAGCGACAACACCATGCCACAACCACGTCAAAAGCATTTTGTATAAAAACAATGTTCTGACCAATAACATGGCATATGGCCAACACAATGAGTCTGTGGCCAGAACATAGTTCATGGAAAAAATGAAAAAAACTGTGCGACCAGCAGGACTTTATATTGACGAAGAATTGTGAATTATTGAATATTTAAGAATGTGTAAATAAAAAGACTATTGGTGATTGACTGTTTTTTATTTTGATACTATGTACATGTATAATAAATAATCCTGATTGTTTCATAATAAAGTATTACAATAGCCAATGTCTTTATTGGTAGGAGAGTAGAGAGTATAGGTAATAAAGGGTATAGGCCATCTCCATTCTAAATTTCATCCAAATCAAAGAAAATTACCAAAAATCTGAGGCAGGGATCGAACTCGGAACCTCGTTATCAGTAAAGAACTACTGAGAGGTTTGACCACTGGTCTAACCTATACAGTAAACGAAAGAACGAAATTAGCAAATGGTTTCGTGTACAACAAAACCATTTTCTATGTGTGCGTGAATAGTTGCTTAGCTGCCATTCACCACTACCGCCGCGATATTGTTTGGCACAAATAAAAGTGTTTTGAAAACTAAAACACATCTGAAATATTGTTTGATACATAAAACATATTACGCCATTACCGGTAAACATAATTATTATTAAAATAATATGCACCTGTTCATTCATAATAAAATAAGATGCGTTAATTAGAAACAACGCCATCTATTGACGCTGGGCTGCTAGGCGGACCGCAAGCAACCACCTTAGATGCGTTCTAATGACATACTTTATGTCTACGTGTGCGTGTGTAAGTACGTAAATTTGTGACACCAGCAGTAAGAGAAGCGTTACGAGTAATTTATTAGTTTATTAAATGAAGATTTGGGTAATTTACAATTGAGTAACGCTATAGAACGCGCGCTTTAGTGTTTGGTTCGAATAAGATTATTATTTTCGACGTAAAAAAATAATTTAGGTAAAAAATGACATCAGCGCCATCTCTTGACAACATAGCGTGATGAGCTCTGGGATCATCCACCTTAATGCAGACAATAGCGGTCACTCTGCCCATGTTTATTCTGTTAATTCTTAGCAAAGCAATGAAGGCCAATGTAAGCTGATTTCAATTCTAATAATAAAGTATGCTAGTTTTGATTGTGTGATACCAAAAAAAAAAACTCACGTTACAAAAAAACACCCCGCCCAATAAGGGAGGCACCTATGAAGATTTCTAGAAGGTACTTACCACTGAGTTAAAACATTATTTTTCCCAAGACGACTCTGACTTCGAGTTTGATACATTTCTCATATAAATCATTCGTAATGTTATGCAGTTTGTAATTTTTCTTTCTATACAAAGGAAACTGCAGGGTAGGCTGAGAAAAGTAACCTAAGGTATTAACAAAGGTAAAAAAGGTAAAAAGGCTCTGATTGTCAATCTGCTTAATCTGGAAAAATATTTTGTTTCGTCAGGTATTTTTAAGTTTCTTTTTGTAAACTTTAAACACATATAATGACTATTCTGTAAATCTACATATTTCAATGCCGAAATGTGTTTGTTTTTTGTTCCAAATCAAAATACATCTTCGCTTGTTTTAACACAAATCTTAACCTTTTGAGAAAGTTTAATGAACCCTCCAAGCAAATTTTAAATTATGGTCATTAATGTGTAGTAAGACATCAAAATAACACACAAGTAACAACAGATCTCGGTTTCTAAGATAATTACCAACTGGTAGAGAAGCCAATGACAAACCAAAGTCATTGAAAATCGTAGGTTATCTTGAAGTTTTAAATTATGGATAGGAACTTAAAATTACGGTTCCTTGATGTGGACATAATGTATATAAAAAACCTTACTTGGTAAATATTAGCTGTGTGAATATCTTCCATTTTAAAGTCTTCAGTTGTTATTGTCCTTCATATTCAAAATGAACCTGATGTCTAGAGATGTAGGTAGAACGCCAGCCTTGCTAAACTTTGAATGAAGGCCAGAGCTTTCTCAAATTTTTTCTTTGTAAGAAGTTTAGTTTTTAGCATTTATTTCAATTTTCTATCCAACTGCATATATTTCGTTGCTTTGTTGTTATATAATAAAAGACAAGTGTTTTGTGTTCTTGTTTTTTGTTTATGATTTATGTCCCACAGATATACGTCTAGAAAATGACTGGCTTGTTTTAGCCTTTATAAGGGGTTTATCCCGACGCTTTAAGATCGTGTATAAGACTGCAGAAAATTCTAAGTTGAACCTTGGTGCCTTCCGTAAGCTAGGTCTTCAGGTATTAGGGTTTCCTTTATCGTGGTTTCTTCTGCCTTTACCATTTACACTAGGATTCTACCCAAACGTTTAGATACCTTATCATAAATCGCCCACCAAATAATTCATCTTTCCGTACTGGATCTATGAATGCATTTTGGCTATAAAAACTCTGGTGCGGCAGACATGGCTTTTCGCTTGAGCTCGGACATGCTAGCTGCATCTGCAGTATCTGTACCTAGACCTGTCGGAATGAATGTACGGGATCTAACCCGGTTATCATCATCAGAAGACCATTGTCGCGGGTCTGGTGTCGGTGACCTTGGATGATTATGGTCGAGCTTTGCCTGGTCAAGAAGATCCAGCGCCATATCAGGTTTTGTACGTATTCACGCTTCACCTATAGACTATTTGATTCAACCAGCTGCATGTGCAGTATTGAAGGTTTTAAAGTCATTGTCCATACTCACGTTACGCCTCTTGGCTGTATGATTCAACAAGCTGCGTGTGCAGTATTGAAGGTTTTAAAGTCATTGTCCGTACTCACGTTACGCCTCTTGGCTGTATGATTCAACAAGCTGCGTGTGCAGTATTGAAGGTTTTTAAAGTTATTGTACGCACTCGCGTTACTCCTTTAGACTGTATGATTCAATAAACTGCGTGTGCAGTATTGAAGGTTTTTAAAGTCATTGTACGCACTCGCGTTACTCCTCTAGACTGTATGATTCCATAAACTGCATGTGCAAAATTGAAGGTTTTTAAAGTCATGGTACGCACTCACGTTACGCCTCCAGACTGTATGATTTAAAGTCATGGTACGCACTCACGTTGCGTCTCTAGACTATATGATTTAAAGTCATTGTACGCAATCACGTTACGCCTCTAGACTGTATGTCATGGTATGCACTCATGGTACGCACTCACGTTACGTCCTATGACTGTATGATTTAAAGTCATGATACGCACTCATGGTACGCACTCACGTTACATCCTATGACTGTATGATTTAAAGTCATGGTACGCACTCATGGTACGACTCTAGACTATATGATTCAGCAAGCAGCGTGTGCAGTGTTGAAGGTTACAATACACCATCGGAGTAACTCATTATCAGCCGAGCATCATGCAAGAAAAAAGAATGGAAAAAAAATCATGAATTATGTGGGTAGTTAGAAAAGAAAAACTACGCAAAAATCATGAGGAAAAAATATCAGTTATTTTCCAAAGTATGCGCCTTTTCCCTAAAAAGGAAGGGACAAAGGCAAATTTACAGATAAAACTAACACACAGTTAATGACCACGAACTAACCTTGATCGTCCGAACTAGTTGGCGAGTTTCGTATCTTGCGTTCCCAACATGTTATTTTTCGTCATTATTTGGACTTATGACGATCTTTTCTCCATAACACTGCTTTCAACTAACTTTTTCACAAAATTTCCAATAAAATAACGAATTTAATCGATAAGTCGAAGCTGCGACGCCCGCACATAAAAAAGGAATGAAGTATGACGGAGATGACAGCACTGCCTATGACATGGAAGGTATCGTTCAGAAACAGTGAATTTTATATTTTTGTGATTTGATTTTTATTTTTACAGCTCTAAAAATTATGTGCGACGCCTTGTGCAATAAATAGGATTACTACAAAGTGAATAAATATCGAGAATGCAACGTCGAAGTGTAATAAGTATTTTTGTTGTGTTGAGATTTGGAAGGGCATTTTATTATTATTTTATGGATAGCCAAAGTTTTTTGCAAGCCAGTTACGATGTCCTTGATACTTTGCTCGTTATTCATACATCGAATCGTAAGAAATGCAAAATTTTTGTGGTTTTCTTTTACATTTTACAATGTAGCAAAAACCACAAGTCAAGCTTGGCTGGGAACTGGCTCTCAAGTGAGATTGCCGGAACGACAGGTAGGTACTTGGCAACAAATTCATAACTTGAGGGTAGGTGGGCACTAAAGAAGCCCTACCATCAAGCTATGGTTTCATCACATTGTTTACTTTTACCGAAAGCTCAAGTTCAAACCCACGACCTACAGAATACGGCATCAAAACCTACAAAATCACAAATTCGCCCGAATAATTTCCGTCTCGAGCCGAATGCAAACAAATCCATTAATACTACTAATGACAGATATTTCTGGTGAGCTGTAACTAAATCGATAGATTTGGTGAGAACCAAACTATCAAAGTACTGGCATAAGTTATTGCGACACCAAACTCACCTGAACCGAGTTAAGCATTTATTAACTGCGCGTACTTTAAACACATTCATAGATCAATTTAATTGCTTTATTAACAGCTATAAATCTTGTATCCGTTATCCGGTAGCCGAATCAACATTTCTCATTTGAATTTCTATGTGTCAGCCAGGCCGAAGGTTAAGGTTACAGATGCCGAAATTCGGTTCCATGCTTCGGTTTAATGCTCTTGATTTACGTCTTTTATCGATCTGAAATAAGTCATCTGATAAATTGACAGCAATGTGAATAATACAACATATTTTTTAATTAAATTCCACGACATTGTCATCAGCTAATTGAATTTGTTCAATTGTTTTAAAAGTCACTTCGGCATATAGTAGGTACGGACTACGATTCAGTCGAAGAGTAAATAAAAATAAGCCGAAAACAAGGCCGAAAATCGGCCCTACTGTTAAAAAACAACGTACCTACCTTTAATTATGTACACCTTAATTTATTTCAAAACCCGAAGAGATTAATAGTGGTGGGCAGTTAAACCATTATAATAATTTGGTGAAGGTACTGCCTATAGAGTAATCATAGAAAGATTACACGTCTATAATTATATCGAGATTATGAACAAAGTAGTCATCTCTAATAACGAAAGTAACAATGATTTATATCAACAAGGTGAGGAGTTAAATCATTAAGTACAGGTTTTTGTGTACCCTTTAAAAAGTCTGTGTTAATTCGTTTTTTGTTTGACGTATTTCGATTGAACTCGCTTTTTTTTTCTTTGCTCAAGCGCTGGTTCTAACGACGTGAAACTTTCAAAGTAGCTGCTGTGATAGTGAAGGGGTGCATGAAGAACGACTTTTATGATTTTAACCAAATGATTGAAGTTTGTACTTATAGAAAAATATCATCTTCAACTTAGGTGGAGGCACGGGGCGGGCATATTACTATATTATACCTATACCTTAAAGTTTAAGTTTAAGGTTTTAAGGTATGTAATGTATTAGGTAGCGACACTAGCGATACAGTAGCAAGGTGCACCAATTATACTACAAAGTCTTGTACAGTCAGCGACAAAAGTACCTGATCATACTCGATTTTTCAAATGTGTTTTTGATCAGTAATGTGTGTTTTTTTACAACTTACAAGGTAGCGTTTGACCAGAACACAACACAACTGATTATTATAAGTGATAATGCGGTCAAAGGTTGGTGTTTGAGATGGTGAACGCCATTGGAATGTTTGTAATTGTTTAGCGACTTTTGTTGTTGACTGTACAACAAGAAAAATGTTAATATTAATATTATAAACGTGAAAGTTTGTGACTATGGATGTATGGATGAATGGATGTATGTATGTTTGTTACTCTTTCACGCAAAAACTACTGAACGGATCTGAATTAAATTTGGAATGGAGATAGCTTATACCCTGGATTAACACATAAGCTACTTTTTATCCCGGAAAAAGGTTCCTGCGGGATAAACGGAAGACGCGGGTGAAACTGCGGGGCGCAACTTGTACATAATATAATGCGCATATCAATTTGTATTTATACATACATTTACATTTATGTATACTTAATTACCTACATACCTAATGCAATTAAATTATTGTACGGCAATAATGAAATTGATACTAGATACTAATAAGTACTATTTATACCTAAGTAAAATGAATAAATTTATTCAATACTAGCTGGGACCCGCGGCTTCGCCCGCGTGGAGGTTGGTTATCGCGACCTTATTATAAAATATCGGACTATCTAGATGACGAACAAGCTTGGGATTGTAGTTAATCTATCTATCTTTCTTTCTATCTATCTATTCTCCCTATTTCCCCTATTCTAACCATTTTCGGTAAACAGCCAAAACAGTCATGCTCACGAAAGTGACTTTGCTTGCAGCGGCGTCATGTGTCGGGTCGCCCTCTTCCCTCTCATATGGTCGAGGAGAGCGATGGCTGGCACATGCGTCAACTCGTGAACGGGTGCTGCTTGTGGGGTCTGGTCTGCTTTGGTTGTGATCCCGCAACTCGTTAATATTCATGTTCCCATATCCCAATGTGTACAACCAAACAGGAGAAATCTTCTTATTAGTAAAGCTAAATAAAAAATATCGGACTATTAGATGACAAAAAAAAAAGCTTGGGATTTTAGTGAACTTGCTCCAATTCAATCAATTAGTAATAAGAATAAAATTGTCAATGTGATCGCGCCAAAAAAATTACCTGCCGGGCGTTTCTTGCCTGTTCTTTTGCCGGCGTAAGGAGGTTGGAACAGGCGTAGCTAGTTTTAAGTTGACGTTTTAAAGTGATCACAATGTATCCTATTGAATAAACATATTTTTGAGTTTTTTTTTTTTTGACCAAAAGTAATCAAGAAATGTTGATCCCGTTCCCGCAAGCCATGGGAACCTACAGGTATAAAAAGTAGCCTATGTATTATTCCAGGCTATAATCTATTCCTATACCAAATTTCAGCGAGATAAATTTCTGAAGTTATCCCGAGGAAAATTAAAAAAAAATTGAGCTTTATTTTAACGAATTTAGGGTACCTACTCATTTATACACCTGCACTTCATTTTATCTGCCCAAGTAATCACAACCCAAACTATATTCGAAGGTCGTTCGTACTTGTAGCACTAAGTATATGGGGCATGCACAGAAAAAAACACAGCTTTTATTATATAACGACGGTCTGGCAGTCGTGGGCTCTGGGTCTACATATCCACACCATTAATACTTTTTCTAGTATCAAAACTATTTCATAAAAAAACTAATCTATGCAAACTCTTTGCTTCCCAAGTTCCCACGTGTCCAAATCTTTAGGCTTAGCGTATACTGAGACGCAATCGATGAAGTGCGGGGCAGTGCTGATTTTTTGTAATATCTATGCATAAGCAAAGATAAGATGTTTTTTTTTTCATTTTGCGGCAACAATGACTAATTTTCTAAATTAAGTGCGTATTAATCAATGCGTAGTAGTAGCTAGTATTGCCATCGCTCAAAACGGAGAAGGAAAACATCGTGAGGAAACCGGCATGCCCAAGAACTGCAACATTCAAGGGCATGCGACATCTACCAACCCGCACTGGGCCAGCGTGGTGGATTACAGCCCATACTCACGTGAGAGGCTGATAATGAGTAGTAGTATTTATATCACACGTTCATACATAACACGTATTTAAAAAAGCATGAAGACATAAAAGCAATGCTATTACAAACTGTAAGTAACAATAACTCATTAATTTCATAATCTGACACTAATCCTGAATAAAAAACTTTAGTATGGTAGAGAACCTCCTCCGAAATAAGTAGTAATTGTTATCGCGCCCAGAAAAGTACCTGCCGGTCGTTGCTTGCCTCTTCTTTTGCTGGTGCAAGGAAGTTAGAACAGACGTAGCTAGTTATTAGTTTGACTTATTAAAGTGATCAAACGTTGTATCCTAATAAATAAGTTTAATATTAAACTCAGTTTATTCGTGAACTTGGATACTGTTCTTGATACCAGTTTTTAGTACCTACTTTATTACAGTGTATCTGTCTAATTTACAGCATCGCTCATGGACTATGTCATGCGATTCCGTCCCCTGCGTCTACCCTTACCCTTATTGTAACCCGCAACATCAACGTCAATATCAAGTAGTTCTTAGTAAATAAGGTATACTAAGATCATGTCTGCTACACATGTAACGATATATCGTTAAAAATTCAAACGTCTTGGGTTTGATTAGAGCGTATAGTGTATGTAATCACTGACTTAGGATTAAATAGATGGCTCTATATTTTTTATTACAGTGTGTTGATTTTTGATTGCGAACATCACAAATCACAATCATCTTTTGATTTTCGTTTTTGTAGCTTTGTATAAAGTCTTCTACTTAATATTTTTCTTCTTTTAACTTTCGCGCGGACGCGTCCACTTACAAAGAGGTCCTTTTTTTGCCCGTTTCCGACGTCGGTTTTATTGCAGCAAAACACACGCTACCATCAAAATTATGCAAATACGATCAAGTCGATCAACAATGATTTATCGAACAGAAAATGTTACTGCCGTCGCCCATCTGCGCAAACCATAAAGACTGCATCGATTTTTCATACACACTTTCGATATAACCGGAGATCTGTTAGCAATTAGAACAGATACATCGCTACGATAAATTGTTACGTGTGTATCCACACCAATAATCATCATCATCATGCCAATAATATTCTTCCTGACATGTAAACAATTCAACAGAATGTTGCCTAGCAACCATGTATAAGATTTCGAAAAATTTCGTTTTTTTTTAGTTTTCCCATAAAACCCATGCATTATTCCGGGATAAAAGTAGCCTATGTTACTCTCCGGCGCATAAACTATCTCTATGCCAAAAATTACCCTGATCCGTTGTTTTGTTACGCCGTGAAAGCCGAACAAACCAACAGAAAAATACACTTTCGCATTTACATAAATGTGGGGATGGGGATGGCGATAGGCATAGCTGCGGTTCGCGTTTACATCCACGGTATTCCCTACTATCCCGCAAGAATCTTTTTCCGGGTTAAAAAGGAACCTATATGCTATCCGGGATACAATAATCTAATCGACTCGACCAAATTTCCGACGTGATGCTTTAAATTGATATAACTTTTTTATTTATGAACCGATTGAAATAAAACAAACACTAAATGTTAAGTGGAGAAAACCACAATATAATAATGAAAACCGCATCCAAATGGGTTAAGCCGTTTCTGAGATTAGCGTGCACAAACAAACAGACAAACAGACAAACAGACATACAGACAAACAGACAAAAATTCTAAAAATCATTGTTTTGGGTTCTATTGCGTTGATAAAGGCCCCCAATAAAAGTTTTTCTCAATTATCTTCAATGTACAGACAGCGATGAGTTACAGATTTATTATATGTATAGATATTTGCATGTGTGCTTGCAAACTGAATACAAATTACATGTTTTCTAGCAAATAATTGATTTGTTTTGATTTGATTCGATACAAACTACACGTAGCCTTTTTTTTTTACCCGGGGAAATGCTACTAACCCCTCCGGTGCAATGCCCCCCCAGAAGGGGAGGGGCTCGGAGGGAGTGTGGGACTCGCGCTGTACTAGTGCGCCATACCTCACTAAAACCCCGGGGTACTGTTCCGCATCGTCCATATGCGGGAGGGCTGGGTATCCAGCAAGCCTCGACTTCCAGCCCCCCAACGACGGGTGCCCGCTGTGATAGCGGGGCCTCTTCGCCCCTCTCTGATAAGAGGGGCCCGGGAATGGCCGGCAGTACTTCTCGGCCAATCCCGTCCGACGGGGTGGGTGGGGATGATATTATCCACCACCCGAAGAAACTACACGTAGCCTAGACCAAGTATCGCAGGACCTCACAGAGAGAATATTAGGTACAGATATAAATAAAACCTGTTACAATGTTGCGATTGTGAATATAAATAGCATACTATTTATGTGGCAAGCTCAAGAATCATACAAATAAGTAATCGTTATTTCGAAACGATTGTGGAGTTAATAATAAACCTCGAAATTATAAGGGACTGGTGGATAAAAATACGTAGACAGCTATCCGATCGGTCGTAACTTGTAACAGTACCCCTAGTACAGGTTTTGATAGTTTACAAAAACTATAAAAGTTTTCGTTTCCATCCATACATATTTTATTTCAGCGAATCTTACCGAGACTTGGAGGAACTGAAATCGTTAATACGAGTTATTTTAAATCGTTATACCTAATCATATTCCAACAATGTTATTGAGTTACTTTTTGAATTTAAGCAGATCGAGTTGCCACTTTGACAAGTCGACGGTGGTAAACGTCAACGTTTACGAAAACTTGTATCGTTTTCAAAACTTTTACTAGGGGTACAGATCCACCGCGCCTTTAGCCAAGAAACAGTAACAGGCTAGAACCGTCAACGCTAATAGAAAACAAATACACACTATGAAAATTACATATTTCACCGTTAGGTCACATGTTCAAAAAAAAATGACGATCGCTACATCCCATACATAATGGTAGCCAAGATGAAGAATTTTGTGTCATTTTCAACTTAGCACTATCGTGCTTCAGAGGGCTTACTGAGCTGTCAGTCTTGGCTGTATCAGTAAAGACTTCATCATCATCATCATCAGCCCGTATCAGTCCACTGCTGGCCTCTCCCAAGGTACGCCACTGAGCCCGGTCTTCGGCTCTTCTCATCCAACTACTGCCAGCCACTCGGCGCAAGTTGTCGCTCCACCTTGTCGCAGGGCGTCCTACACTACGTTTGCCAAGTCGCGGTCTCCACTCAAGAACACGTCTACCCCATCGGTTGTCGGTTCTGCGGCTTATATGACCAGCCCACTGCCACTTCAGCTTGCTAATTCTGTAAAGACTTGTCAAAGGCCTTTGGTTGGAAAACCAAAGGCTTTCTTCTTGGAGTGAAAACAGCGACAGTAGAGTTAGGGCATACAAAATAAGCAGAAAGAATATTATGACTACTTAAACAATAAATATGTAATATACTGTTTAAACTACCATGGTCAAAAACATTAGAATTAGGTTTTATAACGGGATAATTACCATGTATTTGTTTTTGTTTGAGTTCTCGATATTTCGGAACTGTTGCGCGCATGTTGCGGCGTATTCTCGTGATCATGGCGCATGCAACAGTGCCGAAATATCGAGAACTCAAACAAAAACAAATACATGGTAATTATCCCGTTATAAAACCTAATTCTAATAAATATGTATTACAAATGCGAAACTTTCTCAACCTGTCTGTTTATATTTTTAATTATAGACTTTCAGGCACCGAGCTGGAGTCACGACCATTAAATAAAAAACACAGACAAGGTCATAAAATTTAAATCTATTAATAAAATAACCAAACGGGTTAGTTAGCTCAATAATATTCGTAAGGTTAAAAACCAATAATTAATTATTATTTTATATATGTAATCCTATTTAAAACTCGTTAATACCATTTTCTTAAAATAGTCAAAGCACTAAAATAACACGGATCAGCAGCTTTAAAATACATCTTAAATACCTAATTAAATCATTTCGAATTAATCAATTCGTAATAAAAATCTACTTATTACTTTATAACCGACGTTAAACATCGATCTGTTCCTAAAATAGCCAAATCACATAAACTATAAATAAAATCTAAAAAAACTAAACCAGTTTTGATAAAACTAGCTTTCTTCTCTGACATAAAAATAGCCAAAACATATAAGCTAGGTCAGACTTTAAACTAAACTAAAACCACTAACGCTCGAAATTAATAATCGATCCTGATCCGTTACCCGCGGTTTTGGATCGATATGTCATGTCATAATATGTCATTTTAGTACTAGGGCTTGACATATTACTACTAAAATGACATATTAGGTATAACATGACATATCGATCCAAAACCGTGGATAACGGATCAGGATCGATTATTAATTTCGGGCGTAAACCAGTTCCAATAAGACTAGCTTTCTTTCCTGACATTTCGCCTCCATCGTCCGAAGTGTTGCAACTAAGCTATTGTTAAATAAACAACGTATAATTATAATTGTTAAGATTATTATCCCTTTAACAAAGGGTTATCGAGATCATGTCTTAACACCTATAACTCAACAATTAACATTTACCTGTTAACGAGTGAGGTGGAGCTTACTGTCAAGTAACGCACGCGAAGTAACTGATGGGGTTCCGTAGATGGAAACTTTTGTGGGTCACGTCTTGTTGTTTTATGTAAACTTACTTTAGAGTTCCTAATTTAGGCGCGGAATAGAATGGCGCCACCATCGACCATATAGTCACTTAACTTCTTGTGGTTAAACGCTACCCCGTAAAAAACATTTTTTAATTTTTCATTTATCATAATAAAACATAGCATTTAGGATACTGTAATTCCATTAAAAAATTGTTTAATATTTTGCGATTTTGGTTGGTTGGTTTTTGGTTTGGTTTTTTGGTTTTGGTTTTTTGATTTTGGTTTTGGTTTTGGTTGGTTTTGGTAAGCTAGTCTTTATCACGGAAAAGGCCTTGGCGGGATAACGGGAAAGTCACGGGACACAACTAGTATGTATTAGTAAAAGTTATGCAACGTATAAAAAAAATTACATATCTGATATTTAACACATAAAGGCGAAGTTGTTAATCTGATAATTGTTCTCAAATAAATGTTTTTTTTTCCGTTATGATAGGAAATGGAACGAAAACGCAGCAACATAATAATATACATACAATAAGCTAGTCTTCGAATACTATTATCCAGTCATGTATTTGATATAATGTGGATACTAAAAAAGTGTTTTCCTCGGTTCGTTTGGATTACTTTGAAGGAACCCTAAATATCAATATAGGTTGCGCAGACGCACCTTCCACCAAAGCAAATACTCTTTTTGCGGCAGACGAGGTGAATGTTAGCCAAGAACATCTTTTGTTATTTATGTTCGTCTGTCTGTAAGCTATTTTTGGATCGATACAGAACCTGTTTGGATGGTTTCCCTTTTCTGCGACCTAACGTTTCTTGGAAACACTAATTTGCGTTCTTAGGCGAGTCTGGTTAACGATAGATAGATATTTCTTTATTATGACATGGGTTTGTAGTTTGAAAGATTTGGAGTATAATGCCTTGAAAGTTCTTCAAAGCAAAAAATATTTTTGGTTTAGTGCTAAATAGAAAGTTCACAAGCTCAAGTTAAAAATTGGGGTTAATTACAATCATTATCTGTAGGTAACAATTTTTTTTATTAAATATAAGTAGGTACTATGTTAATTTTCAAAAATATATTATTATGCAAAGTACTTTCCTCTAGTTTGGTGGCTTTTTTAATAGTATAGTGATATTTGCCTACAGAGTGAGGCTATGCATCTCTACACAAACAGTAACTTGAAGTCAATAGTCAATAGTCAATTTTTCCTTATTCAATAGGATACATTGTGATCACTTTAAAACGTCAAACTTAAAACTAGCTACGCCTGTTCCAACCTCCTTACGCCGGCAAAAGAACAGGCAAGAAACGCCCGGCAGGTAATTTTTTTGGCGCGATCACATTGACAATTTTATTCTTATTACTAATTGATTGAATTGGAGCAAGTTCACTAAAATCCCATGTTTTTTTTGTCATCTAATGGTCCGATATTTTTTAATTAGCTTTACTAATAAGATTTCTCTTGTTTGGTTTTACACATTGGGATATGGGAACATGAATATTAATGAGTTGCGGGATCACAACCAGAGCAGACCACAAATAAGCTTGGCACATGCTGTGAAATGCAGATTGTGTTTGTTCAATTAACACTTACTTCTTCTTGCACTTGACTCAAGTACCTACTAAATAGAGTTCTTAGTGACCGAAAAAAAGAACCTGATGACGTGTAGAGTGATCATTGGACCAACAGTATACCTACTGCCAGCAAATTCAATCCTGCAAATATTGGAAATGCGAAAGTTTGTGTGTGTGAATGTTTGTTACCACGTATCACCGTAACTACTAAACCGATTTTGATGAAATTCGGAATAAAGATAGCTTATATCTTGAAAAAAAAAATTACCTGCCGGACGTTTCTTGCCTGTTCTTTTGCCGGCGTAAGGAGATTGGAACAGGCGTAGCTAGTTTTAAGTTTGACGTTTTAAAGTGATCACAATGTATCCTATTGAATAAAGAAAAATTGACTTTTGACTTGGATTAGCTTACATAGGCTTTTTATCCCGGAAAAAGGTTCCTGCGGGATAACGGGAAGACGCGGGTGAAACCGCGCGGTGCAACTAGTAAGACAAATGTCTCACATACAGCCAACCGGAAAGCTCTTCGCCGCGACACTACCATATAGGTAATCCATGATAGATACAGTTACTGGAGCTGTATTTTTAGGGTTCCGTATCCAAAGGGTAAAACGGGAAAGAAATTCTAAAATAAACAAGTAATAAAAACCGAATCAAAAAATATGTAAGTGAGGTCTCCCATACATGAATCATGATATTTTGCCGATTCTATAGATAATGGCACGGAACCCTTCGTGTGCCAGTTCCACTCGCATTTGTTCGATTTTTTTTACTAGTTGTTGGCATTATTGTATTTAATAGATCACCTTTATAATCGAATAATCGACTTAAAAGAAGATTATACTGAGTACTAACCTACGGACTTTCTTTGGTCTTAATCAGCAAAGAACTGAAAGTATCATTAATCGCGAACTTTCCCGGACCTCGTCTGCTAAAGGGAATCAATGTCTCGATTGATTAGATCGCAGGCTTAATATGTAGGTTCTGCCTGACTCTACAACGGTACAATGAAAGCTTTCATTAACGAACCCTTTGAAGACGCGATTCGTTAGTATTCGTAGTAAAACCTTAACATTTCAGTTTATTTAGTCACTGTTGATTTTTTTGATATCCGATTTGCACTTTTGGCAGCAAAAGTAGTCGGAAGTACTACTTATATCCTGACACACACATCTATACATATAAATACCAAAGTGTGTTTGTTGGTTTATCCTGTTGATTGTAGAGAAAGTTTTATTTTTACTTCGTACAGGGGAGCCCATTGTCTACAAGTCTCCTGGGGCCCAATGCTTGCGGCGTGATATATTATCACATTCGATAAATATCGCAATAAAAATTCAATAGATATTTAACAATTATTGCGATATTTATCGAATGTGATAATATATCACGCCGCAAGCAATGGGCCCTTGGTGCTAGATATGGACGAAGGTGGCGCCATGCTACACCTGGATTGGGATCTGGCTCGCAAATGGGGCTGCCGGAACAAAACAAAAACGCATATAGCTTTTATGTTGAAAAAATGTTTCTTGTAGGAATTTCCACGTAAATCCGAGGGGCAAAGCTAGTAGGCATTTAAAGTTGGATATTTAGGCAATATGTACGGCTGTACTGAAATAATTTTGAGCGCAAACCGAAACACGCGTGTCATTTTGCCAGGGATCAATATATTGGTGAAGAGTGGAGAAGACCCAAAAGACTTTTGTTCTTTCGTTCTATTGGAGGATGCGAAACGCTTGGTGCTATTTGACTATTGCGCTTTCGCTCAAGGCGTTTTTCTATCAGAAAGCAAGCACTCCTCTGATTATTGACATAAAAAGTCGATGAATAAAATTACTCACCATGTTTAAGGCTATTTTTAGCGCGATTTAATTATACTCAAATGTTAGGCTATCTATATAATTTAAATGCAAATGAGCTATGAGCGTGTAAGTTTTTAGATTATCTGCGAGTTTAAGAATATTTTTGCATAATGTAGATAACTTTGACACGTTATCTGCTTTTAATTACGGTATTAAGACTTTATAGGAAAGTATGGTGAAATTATGTGACGGTTTTACAAAATTTGATAATGGAATACGAAGTCCGAAGAACAACTATTTATCCAGGAAAGATGCAACAACATTAAGAAAAAAGACAGGAAACTATCGGCGTAGCTGTTGGGGAAAGTTGTCATTATCAGTTATCTATGCGTAGACGAATGTTATAGCAGGGAAAAGTCCACCAACTTTTAAAACCGGTGCAATTTGCCCCATAGAAATCTAAAAGTAAGGCAAAGTGGAGTTCAAAATTTCAAGCAATCCACTTTGCTCCACCAGTGTGGCAGCTTGGTGGGGCAAAGTCAAACTACCCAATATACAAAGCAAGTACTGTTGTAAATATGGGTCAGTTTTGTATAGCTAATGCAGCAACAAACAACCTGCCAGTTCAATATAGCTAACCAACAGCAAATCAGCCCCACTACACCATGTTAGTAAACTGGTCTATTCTTTAACCGAACGTTAAGTGTCATTAAGTAACGTTAGAGTCTTACGGACCGTCCGTCCGTTCGTCCAAATGTAGTCCACGCCTTATGTGGCAGGTGCTTTATGGAAATAGGGTAAGCTAAGTGTATGGAGGTGACGTATTTGTTGAAGAGATTTATTAGAAGGTCGATCAAATTTGGTACAGGAATAGATCAGACTCTTCTTCTAGGGAAAATGTGCTGTTTTGAGGGAAACCGCTATGCAGCTTTGTCCGTGTGGAGGCCTGATATGTAAAGTAGCCTACTCATGTCTTAAATTGAATCCAAAGCAAACGTAGTGTAGTGTAAACACCCTGTCCTAAACTACGTTTGCCAAGTCGCGTTCTCCACTCTAGAACACGTCTATTCCAATGATTGTCGGTTCTACGACTTATATGACCAGCCACCTTAACTTGACTTCAACTTCACTTCTTCTATGAACTATTTCGGTGACTTCAGTACACTTTATTTCTGATTCGATCCTTAGGAAAAGCTCCAAGAACAGCTCCATACATCAATGCATAGCTTTCCATAGCTCGTCGAGCAACTTTAAGAACTAGTCGTACCGTAAGCGTACACGATTCGATTCTGTAAATAATAAACATTCTAACAAACAAAAAAGCAAAAAATATTCCAAAAAGTGGCAAAAAGAAGACATGCCAGAGAAGAAAGAAGCAAACCCCGACTTTATATCCTATGCCAAAAGACTTGCGAATAAAATCTCGCAGCCTATTTTCAGACTTCGTTATTGATACAATATTTTCGAAAGTCCACAATCAACCTGATACAGTTTAACCGTGTCCATATGACAGGAACGTCAGTCATCCATGACAGTGTGTCCAGACTACCATAAATCTTAACTCTTTCACTTTCGAGCCTCGACGTCGTGAGATCAAAACTGAACGCAGTTCGTCATACAAGCTTTATCATACTAATATTAAAATGCGAAAGTAACTTTGTTTGTTTGTTACCTTTCCACGACTAAACGGGTAAACGGATTATAATTAAATTTGACACACTAAATCTTGGGAAGAACATAGGCTTTCATTTGACTCAAAAATTATCTTATTTGTCAAAGTAAATCTGTTTCTCTGTTTGTTACACATATGATACTTTTTATCGCGATAAACTGTAGTCCACGCGGGTGAAACTGCAGGCAAGAGCTAGTTTTAATATACTCCGGTTGTATTTTACTGCCATCGTTATGTAGATCGACAGATAAACACACCGTTTCGCTTTCCACTGTGAGAAATGATCTAGTTTAGGAAAGTGTATGACTATGATTCTGTCACCGTAGTTTTTTTTCTAATTTTGCGATGAGAATTTTAAATGAAAGTTAGTCTTTTTGCCATCGTCACGATGTTTTATTAAGGTAAACAGGGTCAGTTGGGATGTTTTAATTGGGTCAGAGGAGAATGACGTCGGCTTACAATCCGTACTTAATCCTACAACGAACTTGTGCTTTTGCTGGAGGAAAACATTGTGATGCAACCATATTATATAGCTCGGCGGTACGGCTACCCTCAAGTTGAAATCACCAAAACAAAACATTTTTATTTGGCTTTCTTTTAAAGAATAATTTCGTGCTCTGGCTTCGAATATATTGGCATTTTAATTTATTAAAATAAATGAATAAGTTACAGCTGAGTATTAAACTAATCAGAGCATTAAAAATCGATAACCAGTTTTGACGTGCGTTAGTACCAAAATAGACATCTTCAGCTCACGCCTACTTAAAAAATGGGTACAAAAATTACAGTGAAATTACACGGTATAAAGAGATTTAACATCTACAATAATATCTCAAGAAGACGGTCTCAAGGAACGAACTGTTAGAAGTTTACCGGGTGGCACTGCACCTACTGTAACGGGCAAGCGTAATGCACATCAGGGCAACTTTCTCGTCTTAGTGCATGAAAAACATAACAAAACCTTCGTTTCGCTTGAAAATCTCTAAACAGCAATAGAATATATTAAAGTAAGTAATATTCGATACAAAACAATAGATCATGAAGTTAAACCGACATAAACCCTTTACCCTAACAATATATCGATATCACGAGCAGGCCCTACCATTTGACCGCGCGCTTTCACTATCAACTCGATAAACAAAATCAACCCAACATGATCCCGCATAAATTCGCCGCACACGAACTAAAATCTTCTTTACAATCTGATCAGTGGATGTCAATGCGAAAATGGCGGGCGCAAACAATATCGAGCTGGTTAAATGTCATCGGACGCATCAACAGGCGTGGCCCAACTGCAGTGAAATAGGGATGGGCAGGTGAAAATAACTTATCGATTATTTTAAGCAGTATCGATAAATATCGCGTGAAAAAAATTGATGCAAAAAAAACACTTACGTGAAACGTTATTGTTATTCAAACAAAACGTTTAATTAACAACACATATAAATAACTCATGTTTAAGCAAATGATTATATTTTTAGCGTTAAGAGAAAGCGCTAAGAATACTTTTGACACCTGTCTGCTTCTGGAAAGTTTCGTTACATGAGTACTAGTAATATTAAATGCCAAATTAGAGTTGCGTTAAAAATATAAAATAGATACCAAAGTACGATATAATATGTACAGTATTATTTATTATTTGCAATTAAAATATCGACGACATATTTTAAATCGATAATTTTAATAATTTTATGAGTGATATATCGATGTTTTTGCCCAAGTCTACGGTGAAATCGAAAAACGTACCACCGTTTAGTTGTATTGTACACGACCATTACAAAGTATAATTTAGGTAGATATTTAACGGTCAATGGTGGATTAGTCACGTTCCGTGAGCGAGACGCTTCCGACCTATGACGGTTAGTTTGTATGGACGACTTTATATGGAGATGAGAGTGTATTTACTAGCGGTACGCCCGCTGAGAGAAACCAGCAGTTAGAGCTCAATTTACAGCGGTTGTCGCTAGGATATATGATTACTTTTTGCCATTAGTGCTTTTAAGGCTTTACTTTTTACAAAAGCTTTCCATAAAATCGCTTTATGTAGACGCATTTCAATGATAATGGCAAGTTTCTCGAGTGCTCGTTACTTTGGCGAAACTATAACGATTTCAAGTCAGATGAAAAAAAAGAGATAGGATGAGGGACAGAAAGGGACTGGCGAGAGGTTCCGTACAGTCAGTGATCAACAGTAGCTGATCGTGATCACAAATTCCAAGAGAGTTGAACATCTGCCATGTTTAGTGGTCTAGATACTGAGGAATATTGGAAAATTGGTCATGTTCAGTGAATTTTGTGGTTGACAGTACTGTTTTATTTTCCATGAGAACTTTAGGTCTAAGGATTATCGTTTCCTGCGAATGAAATGTTAAGTTCTACAAATTTTGATGCGATAAGCAACTTTTGGAGAATACAATGGCAGTAATGTGTACATATTTTGTTTTTAACTATCTATATTGTCACCAAAAATTGACCACAAAGAAAGATTTTTACGCTATACGTTCGTAATTGGGTTATGAAAGTTTGTTTACATGTATAAATTTAAATATAATTTACAAGTAGGTTCTGTAAAAACAAGCTGTAACAGATAGACAGACAAACATGACAAAGATCCTTTAATTCGGTCCGATTTTTCATCAGATGCACGGAACCCTAAAAAGCTCAATAAAATATCACATAAAAGGTGGACCACAGGTTAACCGCGCACAAGAAGTCGTTAATGCTCTTACGCGATAAGGTAATTAAAGACCGATACAACATATATGTATAAAATCAGAGAAGCTTGCGATAAACTAAGCACCTTTTAGTTTCAACGTTATCACGAAACGAAATGGGAGCTACTTTGATTCGTATCGCGAACGAATAACTAATGAGAATGCTTTGTAGTATACCCCTGTCCTGTCACTTTCGGTTTCATTTGTTAATTGATTAATGTCGAGATATACGCACAATGTAAAACAAAAGTGAAAGAAAGCGGGCGCTATGAAAGCCTCAAACGATTATGTTTAGAATTAGAGATGGGCTTGTGAAAGAAACTTATCGATATTTATTGCGTCGATAATTATCGAGTAAAAAATATCCATGTATCGTAATTTTTTGGACAAGAAAAATAATAGTCTTCTTTTGTTACCCATGTTACTACCAGTCTTTCTTTGCCGGCGTTATCACTAACTACTCTACCGCTAAAAATTCTTGTATTTTTTTTTGCTGTTTCAGACTTCCCTTTCCGCTTTTGTTAAAAATACTTTTGACGTCTGCTTCTGCTACAACAGTTCTGTTGCACTACTGGTAATATCAAATACAAAACCAGAGCTGCGTTCAAACATATTTATATCGAAATTGATACGAATTCGGTATTCTACAATAAATATCGTGATTAAAAATATCGACGATATATCGATGTATCGATATTTTTATGTCCTAAGCTATTAAAAATAATGTATTGTAAAAGATTAAACTTTCTATACGCGAATTTAAAGCTATTTGATCGGAGATAGCTTTGTTTCGTGCTCGATGCGTGAAGATGGTTTATTTAATTTGTTATGATAGTGTCATCACGTCGTCACGTCTAGATTTCAATTAAGTTAGTAGTCACTTTTTTGTCGATTAAGTTTTATGAGGCAATTAGTGGTTTTAACTGGTGAAAAAAGCGTGTCAGCTAGTGCGCGCTTGAGTTTATAATATAAATGGGTACTTTCTTTACTGCTGTAATCAGTAGTATATCACATTAATATTTTTTCTAATATTTTATTTTCTTGGTGGTAGGCTATTTTAGCTACCATCCTCATTTTAAGAATCTGTCGCCAAGCACTTATCGGTGTGTTCCGGCAGCCTCACTTGAGAGCCAGTTCCCAGTCCAAGTGTAGCGTGGCGCCATCTTCGACCACATCGTCACTTAAAATCAGGTGACTTGCGGTCAAACGCTATACCCTGTAAGTAGTAAAAAAATAAAATATGTAAATGTGAAAGTGTGTACCTAAGTGTGTGAGGCATATTTTAGATTAAGTTATTGCAATCCATACTGTACAAAATTGGAAGGTACAAAGTGGTAGATTACGGCCCCTAGCCCCATACTCTCTCAGAGAGAAGGCCTGAGTCCCAGCTGTGGGCGCGTTATAGACTGATGATGAGCAGTGGCGCTCTCTCGTTTCGTTTGTTCTTCGCACCGATATGGCTCATCGAATTTGAGTAAAATTTGGTATAAAGATAACTTATACCTTGGATTAACACATAGGCTACTTTTTATCCAGGCATAAGGTGAAATAACAGATTGGAGTACCGTCAGTAATCATATAATGAACTAGCTGTTCCTCGCGGTTTCACCCGCGTGGGCTACAGTTTATCGCGATAAAAAGTATTAGAATAGAATAGAATAGAATAGAATTTACGTTTATTTGCAACAACAACACTCATGGTACATGAAAAAAAAAAAAAGAAAAAAATAATAATAATATAACAATATGACAGTAAATAAAGGTACACAAGAATGTCAGTGTCGCAAATCGGCCCCAACTCAGCAAAAATGCTGGTTATTTAACCAGCGCTGGTCTTCCGTTGGAACCGTTTGGTGACGCGACGTCGCGAAGAGGTACCATCAGTACCAATAATCCAACAGTAAAAGAAAAAACGAACTAAACATAAACAGCAAAAAAACAACCACAAAAATAACAAAGGTAAATACATATTTTGATTACTAAAACAAGACAAGAACATAACTAAAAAAACAAGAAAAAGAAAAAAGAATCATATGTAAACCAAAAAGCATACCCACACAATTTATTTATTTTATTTTTTATCTGGCAATACAGTAATAATAAGAAAAATACATCGATAACTACCGTCGAGCATCAAAGGAAAAACTTTGGAAGAAAGAATAAATAAGTGAGGTAAGTGCAAGTATAGTCACCCTTAAATGGCACTAGTATCGTGCGTTAGCATTTCATGTTGCTTTTGGTGGTCAATGAGATATATTTTAAGTTTGTTCCTAAAACTTGTAATACTTTGCAGGTTCCTTAACGGCGGTGGGATATTATTCCAACACTTGGTATTCTATGTCCCTTCCCCGGGGCTCAAATTATCTCTATACCAAATTTCATTTAAATCGGTTCAGTAGTTTAGGCGTGATAGCGTATATATTCCGTATACTCCAAAATTATTCCCGCACTTCGGTGCCCCCTCAACGCGTTACCTGCTGTAGGTACCCATTATCCTATTTTAATTCAAAGTTAATTTTTCTTGGACCGCACGATTTAAATGCGCAGTTAAAGGTCTTCCTGGTCCGCGACCGCACTTTACCTATGTCATAGATTCTCCCGGTGCCCCGCTCACCTCACCGCGTTTCCCGCTGCGCTGCGGTGCGGCGGTTTTATTTTTCTACTACTACTTACATTTTTAAACTCGTGATATCTTTCGAATGGAATGTCCGAATTGAATGATTCAAAAAGTTATATAAAGGCATTGAAGCAGTTTTGAATAAGAAGTAATTTATTTAGATAAGGATTAATACCTAGATACAAATAAAGACCTTTTATAGCGGCGGCATCAAAAATTAAATTTTTAAAATAAAAGATCACTTATTGTGGCATAACTATAATAGTTAGACATATGCTCTCGCGGACTTTTTTGTAGATCTTAATAGGACCTACAAACCCGTCATACATTGTTTTGTTCTAGTGTCCATAGTTTTTGCAGCGCACGCAAAAATAGATTTTCGATTTCACACCTTGGGTTGCAAAATAGCAATTTTCTTACGGATCCCTAATTTTTTTGGAAATAAAATATAGCCTAAAGCCTTCCTCGATAAATGGACTATCCAACACTGAAAGAATTTTTCAAATCGGACCAGTAGTTCCTGAGATTAGCGCGTTCAAACAAACAAACAAACAAACAAACAAACAAACAAACAAACAAACAAACAAACAAACAAACAAACAAACAAACTCTGCAGCTTTATAATATTATATAGATTGGTAAGGTAAGTGTTAGATCATGAAGAGATCAGAATATTTTGACGTGAAATAACAGTTTAGATGCTTCAATTTATATTCAAAGAACATTCCAGAATCAAGCTTTGATAAGAAAACGGTAAATATGTCTTTTTAGCTCCATAATGCGGTGTTACTATCGGATAAAAGTTATTAAAGCTAAGCCTTCTCAATCTTCTCTGTAATTTTCTAGTTTTAATATTCTGGTTCCCATGACATTCATAGTTTTGAAGAATTTGTGTTCTGAATTCAATGCACCGAGAGAACGGTTCTTTTAATCTTTAACAATGAAGTTTTTCAACGTACGTTTGTAAATGAATATATAAACATTAGAGGGCAAACAACGTTCAAATACCATGAAGATCTTCAAAATATTACGGTACTTGGGTTTTAAAAAAACTGTCTTGTCTTGTCTTTTTTTTATATTACTTACAGGGTAGCTATTTACAGCAAGTCACCTGATGTTAAGCGACGATGTGGCCGAAGGTGGCGTCACGCTACTCCTGGATTGTCGTTGTTGTTGTTGTTGTGAATTGTTGTTGGGCTGTCTTGTTGTTTGTCTGTCTTGTCTCTTTTTTTAATTGCAAATAGGCATGCATTTGACCACCCGTTGTCAGGCGATGATGCGGTCTTCAATGTAGCACGCTTACCTAGAAGGTTGATAGTGTTAGTACCGCCTTGGTTCTTACCAGTTCACTCTTGCCTTGAATATCCCCCAATTGTCTTGTCATGTCTTGTTTGTCTTGTCTTGTTGTGTCTTATCTGTCTTGTCTAGTTGTTGTTTTATTGTCTATCTGAGTGAAGAGACGAGTATTTCGCTCGCCTGGTAAGCGTTACTCTTGTCCATTACAGTTCAGAGGACCTTTTTCTCCCTGCTATAGGATATCAGATTTTTTCTAATCATAGGTACAATGAAAAATGGTTATAATTATCCCAAAATTTGAGCTTCATTTTGGAGTCAGCGCAGCGCCTTAATCTCACACTTCATCACAAAAGTTGTTGTTTTAATCACTCCCGACTTTCAGTCGTGGAGAATCATTCACCAAACAATTACAGTGTAAGCCGGTAGTGTAATAAATTAAATAATACATCGACGCAGACGCCGGGGAAGTCACGAAATGTGTTAACTCCTTTCCCGTGAAGATTTATAGTGCAGACAGTTCTCACTTCGGGGAAACTGAAGTGCGGTAATGGAGAGTAACAATGGTAGGGGAAGACAGAAATATCACACTAATATAGGTATAGAACAGTAATAGGCTAGCTGTTCCAGCCGCAGTTTTTTCCTAATTTAACATTGACGGGATAAAAAGTAGCCTATGTATTAATCCAGGGCTCTCTGCATTCCAAATCCGTTAAGCCGTTTAAACGTGAAGAAGTGACAATGTAGTCACCGTTAAATTTTAACCATAGTTGGTGCAACTAATTTATGCTTAATTGGAGATTTAGCTGCAGATTTGATAGTACAAGTTAACTATGGATGGATCTCAGCCTAAAGCTATTCAAAAATTAGGTAAAATCCTTTTTTTTTTGCACTAAGATCTAAGATCAATGGGGAGCCACATGCCAAGCTGTCTGTAGATGGCGTTTTGAGCGACTGTAGCTGCCTTGTTTACGAATTTGTGTTAAGTTATAGCTGTGGTTGTCATTTTCAAAGAGTGTTTTCAGGTTTTAGACCAATCGTAGAGTTGTAGTTGACAGATGTCATTACAAATCAAGGTGGGGAAATAATCGAGTTTTAGAGATAATTTCTTTAAAAAAAGGCGCTTTCCTTAATGACGTCATATCCGGGCAGTTAGAATGGATCGTGGCGGGGCCCGCGGGGGAAACGCCTCGGCGCCCGCGTCGCGCGCCTGCCCCTCACTCTTCCGACTCCTCTCGTGACGAGGAATAGACGGAATAGACGGACGTTGTACTTGTATACTTACTTGCCTACTTATTTGTACTTTTATTTTGTTGGAATACCACTTATTTGAAACATTTGATTGTAGTTTCTAATTCGAGGTACTTGTTTTATGTACCATACATAGGTACAGTTGATTATGCGCCAACTAGCGTCATAATAGTTTTTTTTCATCCTCATTACGACCAAGAGCTTTTAAAGGGCTTTAACGTACACCTTGCAGTAATCTCTATTTCTGCAGCTCTACTAAAGCCACTCAAACGTTTTCGCGTATTACGTAACACAACTTCAGTAACGGTTTATCACGATTGTGACATTTTGTAATATCAAGTCGGTTAAGTTTGTGTGAGACATTGGGAAACGTTCTTAAGGAGGTAGTGCTGTGGATATGTGTCAGTAAAAGCAACATGATCGAGTTAGTGCTGCTTGCATTTAAATTGTGCTAAGTATATTTCATTGATTTCCTCATCGATGAACGGGTGCTGCTTGCGAAGTTTGGTCTGCTTTGGTTGTGATCCCGTAACTCGTTAATATTCATGTTTCTCTAACCCAATATGCACAACCATCCATATGAAATCTTATTAGTAAAGCCTATTAAAAATATCGGACTATTAGATGACAAAAAAATTGGATATAAAATAAAATTAAGATTTAGTGAACTTGCTCCAATTCAATCAATTAGTAATAAGAATAAAATTGTCAATGTGATCGCGCCAAAAAAATGACCTGCCGGGCGTTTCTTACCTGTTCTTTTGCCGGCGTAAGGAGGTTGGAACTGGCGTAGCTAGTTTTAAGTTTGAAGTTTTAAAGTGATCACAACGTATCCTATTAAATAAAAAAACATTTGAATATTGAACTTTGATGTTTTAGTTCTCATTGTGTGTTTGGTTTTATTTAATTGTAGGAGTCATGGGGAGTTGGTGCATGCAAATGGCTAATTGCTGGAGAGGCCTGTGGTCATCTGTAGAAGTCTTCCTGCTAATGATGCTGCGCACCTTGGCTTCGTTCGCGCTAAACGCTTTTTTCTTCTATACAAACTTGTCAATCACTCACTTATTGGTCTGTTTCAGTAGCTTTGAAAGCCTATTTCTAATTCAGGTGTAGCATTGACCATCAATTGTGCTCAAGATGTAAAAAAAACTTCATAATATATTAATGAATGTAGTTCGACTACGTTTTGGCCTACGTTTTTTGGACTTTTAACGATTTCAACTAACGAGTTGACTCGAAACTTTAGTGAACTTAAGGAAACATGCATCCGTAAATGAAATTTAAGTTATCAACTGTAAATACTGACAGACGATGTCTACTTGTACTTAAAAAGGCTTTGCAATTTTGTACTTTATTGCTTTGAGATAGAGTTGTCAGAAAAGTAACACACGCTGCAGAAAAAGTAAAAGTAGGCGATAATGGAAGACAAACTGACACGAGTCGAGATTACTTCAAGTTGAGTTGACTAATTTGAAAACAAATAGTAGGGCTTGTTTACACGATGGTTTTGGGAATTATCTTACTTGGTACTTACATGTTTTGTAGATGGGAACTTTAAAAAGATGACATGTCGTTTGTAGGTACTAAAGAGGTTTGGATCCTTACCTGAAATCAAAGAAAATAAAATAAAATAAATATCGGGAACAATTGCACACAAATTGACCTAGCCCCAAATTAAGCTCAAAACTTGTGTTATGAATACTAGACAACGATATACATGCTTATATAGAGAAATAAATACTTATATAGATAGAAATATCCAAGACTCAGGTACAAATATTCGTGCTCATCACACATATATTTGCCCTTACCGGGATTCGAACCCAGGACCGCTAGCATCGCAGGCAGGATACTACCAACTCGGCTACCGCGTCGTCAATAACATTAATCTGATAAAAATGTCACACAAAATGAAGAAACAAAACAAGAATTTTCGTGACAAATTTATGAGTTCTGCTATCGAATAGTTATTAGATTAGGATAACCATTTACCCTAACGGACGGTTACCGATCTATCCACAATTCCCTACTGGAGATGGGAATTTGACGTAAGCTCTATAGAAGTAATGTCAAATTTATGTCAAACCGTGGATGGATCGGTTATCAACACCGGCCGTAAATAAACCTACGTCCTTTTTTCGATGAAGGTGGTAATATTTTTAAAGAAACGACATCAATCTTACGATAAACAATTTGGTATTTTTTTTCTGATAGGTACACTTATAGAGAAAAGCAGCTGTAACCAAAACCGCCAGCTCTGCCTTGTAAACTCCACCTTAACTTAGATTCACTTACCAAGAACGCACTCTCACGTTTCTGACAAAGTAAACCTTGTAGAACTTATTTATATACTTAATGCCTAACTTGCAATACAAAATAATAAAAGAAACAGGAATGGAGGCATGTAAAATGTTAAAATAAACGTTGTAATGTGATATAGGCTAAGTGCTGCAGATACTTTGATTAAAATTACGATCAGGTTTAACCAGTACAAAAGTAGGTATCGTTTAAAGACAAAGATTGCTTGAGCTGTATAAAGTACTAGTTGCGCCTCCCGTTATCCCGCAGGAACCTTTTTCCGGGATAAAAAGTAGCCTTTGTGTTAATCTAGGGTATAAGCTATCTCCTATCCAAATTTCATTCAGATCCGTTCAGTAGTTTTTGCGTGAAAGAGTAACAAACATCCATCCATCCTCCCATCCATACTCACAAACTTTTACGTTTAAGCATTTGACCCCAGTCTCGCTTGATGGTAAGTGATGACGAGGACGAAGATGGAGCATGCTTGCCTAGAAGATAGGCTCCTAAGTTATACTTATCGGGAAACAAAGACGCTGGCAAGGTGTTCCACTCCTTCGCCGTTCGCATTATAAATGTGGAAGATAACGTTTAAAAATTATATATACATTTAACATTTGTAAAGTAGGATTGGTTAGTTACCGCATCCTACAAGCAACTGATGTACCAGGGAGTAATGAAAACGTTGAAAAATATCGCCACAAATAATCAAGGCAATAGCTACGAAAAATAACTCGAAAGCACTCTGAAGACTAGCGTTGGTCAAATGACCAACAATTGAGGCCGGTTTGCAACAATGTCATTTTGTAGTTATTATAAGCACCTTGTTTTAAATATTCTTGTATAGTTTGTTAAAGATAAATGATAGTATTGTACATATGTGTAATTTACAAGTCCTTGTTATTTATGGAATGGGAGAAAAACGGTTGAAACCACTAAAAGGGGGCTCATAGCATTCTTTAAAGGGAAGCCCCTCACATGGGCTTAAACATTAATATCCTTTCTCCTAGGGTCCAAACTCTAAACTATCTCAATGCCAAATTTCATGACGATCAGTTTATTAGTGTAAATGACGTTAATCTCGGAGTCATCTTCAAATGACATGGCTAAAGCAGCAGTTGCTATAGAACCTGCTGCATTATGATAAAAAAAGTTGTTTACACTTCCGAAAATTTTTATATGTAATACCAAAAGTCAGCCAGATGTTACTGCATCTCTCAGTTCCCATGTCTTGGACGCCAAATTCTTGTACTTACTTGTACTTATGCATTCCTGTCCCGACATTATAAACAAAGCGCCAGGCGCCCGATACATTACACTACTACTATTTATGGACAGGAATTTCTTAAGAAAACATGACTTAATAGTTTTATTTACCTTTTTAAAACCAAAAACCATCCAATTCTCAACTCTAACGCGATGAAAATAAGGACCATGTCACCTCACCTTAGAGATAATGACGATTGCTTCAGTTCATGCTCCTCGACCAACTTTTATTTATCGTGCATTTGCTTGCAATTGTCATTCGAAATTGAACTTTTTGCTTATCAGATAAAGTTGATTTTTATTGTTTTGATGACAGAATGAGTAAGTAATTAAGCCTAATATAATTAATTGGCTGCAGGATATCTGTTTACGAGCGATGATAATAACGACTGTACTATTCTTGCGACGACGCGACGTGCTTATAGATTTATAGATGCAAATAGATATTATGTATATATTAATTGTTAAACATAGCGATAAACTAAATAAATCACAATATTGAAAGACATAAATAACAAGGAAACGTCTCTGTTATACCTAATACCGATTTACAACAGGTATTTGAATAGATGAATATTAAATTGTTACTATGTATGTCTAATTTTTTTCTATTTTTAAGCTCCTCTTAGTTATTAACTGTTTAGATTAATAAAACATTTATTTTGCATGAAGGTACTTTACTTATCAGTGACAATGAAAAGTGGCGCCAAACAGTCGATCGCCCGACGATTGTTAAAGATAAACATAAAATAAAGATAATCGATAAGTTATAGGAATTAAGGATGATAACGAAAGTGGTGTGATGCGTATTATTTTTCTACGAACGAGTTAATGGTTAATTAAAATCGTAGAGTTAATGAAAATTAAATGCTTAAAAACGATAAATGTTAAATAAAATTGGCGGGGTGAGACGAAATGCAATCAGACAGATCAACGTAATCACCGAATGGTATTTAAAGGAAACACAGACCTGGAGAAGCGTAGACAGGCCAAGACAAAATTGTAAATCAAGTTAATGACAAGATGACATCAGATATAGAATGACTTGAAGGTGATTATGTCTCACTAGTTAGTAAAGCTAATAATAAAAAGTTAAAAATATCTTAGAGCATGAAACAGTTATTTCCTGAGATCAGTTATTGAAACAAAAAATGAAACTAGTAGATGTGATATCAAAATAAACTAAAATAATATTTCAGTCATAAATTCTGTCATATAAATCTTACAACCATTGGATACGTTTAAGTAACATTTGACTTGAAAGATAAAACATTTATCATGTATTTACTGATAAAATTGATATTATTGCTTCATAGAATTGATAAATATGACCTCGATAGATAAAAATTGTTAAACCGGTATTAGGGTACAGATACCTTTTGTCGTGACTGTTAATTCTAAGAATTTAGATAAAGTTATTTTTATCTAAAGAAAGATGATAGGTATATTATGTTATTTAAGTGTTTTTAAAAGATATTCACCTGTGAATTATCAGTTGACATTTTATTTTAGTCTTCAGATATTTTAAAATAAATGTATGTATTTTATGTATGTATTTTTGTATGTATTTATGCTTTTCATATAAAAATGGTATCGTTGCTTAAATTTAAGTAGGCAGTTGATTTTATCACATCTTAATTTCCATTGTTTCTTTATCTATCTCAAAACCATCAAAAAGGCCACTGTCATTAAAGCCCATTTTACTTTATCACTCTGGTAAGTTTTGACATAAATCAAGATGACCTTTTCAAAAAATATGGATTGACCACGATTGTTATGGAAAAATCTCTTCTTTTGACAGGTAACTTGTCCAGTGAAAATTGTGAAATTGATAAAATTAATGATTCTAGATAGCTTGTTAACTTTACTGATGGTGGTGTCGTGGATATTAATTTTAAAGTTGATTGATATGAAACTTTTCGAAACATGTTCTTCAATATTGAATCAGAAGTTTACATACCAGCTTAAGTCGCAGAAGTCAATTGCGAGGAAGAATATAGCAAAAGATAATATGTAATTAAAAACAAAGGCATTGAATATCTTATTTATAATGTAGTTAATAGGGCAACAACACTTAATGATTTAATGCTTTGGTGATTATCATTAATTTAATCAACTTTATACTTATAGCTATCGACCCGATGTTATAAGAGGCCCAACAAATTGCAATTACCCTTCTTACTGTTACTCTTTTCTTTACTATTAACTTCAACCTTATACCTTTGACATAGTGTCCAGTTTGGCTCGCTTTTGTTATTGCCATGATCAAGATTTGGCCTTTCCTTTGCGTTGTTATCTTGCCTTGCTTTCTCAATGTTGAGTTTATAGTATTAGTTTGAGCTTGTTTGCTTGAGGATGCAAAGCAGCCATACCATTTACGAGTATGTTTGCTCCATCCTTCTAAGCCATTGTTAATTTTTTTACAAGAATTAGGAATAATAGGTACCTATCAAATTTGAAATCTGCCTTTAGCTCTGCTTTTTTCTTGACATTCTTGGGTTAAAGTGGGATTACAAGTCACAGGTTCATCTTCTGTGTCAAGGTTTTCGCTAAGCATGTGTTCATTTTTATAACCTTACAAGAAAATATTATATAATACACCGTCTATCAACCCGCAAGCCAAGGTGCCAGCCGCGATAAACCCGGCGCCGTCCGACATCCGCTAATCGCATCAAATCGGCTCATTTAACGTCCATTGCCGCATTTACATCAACAGCTGCCTCTGTACTCGAAGATTCGAGATAATGTACACCGACTTTAGAGATACAATCAGGCGCGTGTACAGGAAGGACTGTCGCCGATAACTGCAGTGCAGTTACATAAGAGTTTGTGGTTTCTGAGCTAATGGTTGGTGTGAACGATACGTGACATTTGAAGAATGAAACTGATGATGGAGACAAAAAATATGTGACGTAGACATTTTGTTATCAAACGTTCCCGATCCGCTTAGTATCTGATTCTCTTAGATACAAGGAATCCTACAAAGGAGTCTATTTATATGATTGTGTGAGTGTTATTTGAAAATAATGTCATAGACATTATGCCATTTATTCTTTGCCGAACAGTGAGTAGTAATAATTAAATGATATCAAACATCCACCATCAAGAATTATATAAACAACATCAGCAACAGTCTTAGTATATTATGCTAATGAAATAAAATGCCAAGATCTACGCAAAACAGTTATATTAGATATTTATTAATATGGATTATACTACTTGCATCATTAGTCTGAACAGAATCTTAACTAGCAGTAGTGAAAAGGGAACGCTATTCTATTACATTTGGACTCCACATACCTAAGTTTGCATGAATAGATCCCAGCGTTCGATAAAATCGTAGGCTTGCGCTAGATGTTTAAATTGCCGACAGCAATCCTGATTGCTGTGATTAGGCAAATTGTTGCTTCACTCCTTTAAAAAAAACCTCTACTTTAGATAGTTTAAGCAGTTTTCCACGATCGTGCGTGCAGATTTTAATCTCGGTATTCTTAAAGAAGATTTTAATAGGAGATTCTAGTTCGGAATGGCTTAAGTTTAACACGCTTTTTTAAATTTGTTTCGACAGCTGCTCTGGTGAAGTAGAGAAAGCAGTTTATCTTTAGCGTGTATCATCATCACGTTTAATGACGAATCGAATGAAGTAGATAAGATAAAATCACTTTTTTCTGACTTGGATACAACAAAATTATGAACGGTCTTATATATCTCTACATTTTAGTAGTTATTACGAAGACAAGTATTAGTGATATACGCTATTCCTTACAACAAAATGAAAGTGAAATATATATAAAGTAATTATTGTGTCATCAGCATAGCTGCTTGAAACATTCATTGCGCCATATTAGTGACGCCTGAACATAGACGTAAAGAAACAACTGAACACTGAGTACTGAATTCTCTAAGCACACGAGTAGCATGATAAATCAAGGCAACACATCTACCAGAAGATAATCTCAGGTTGTCACAAGGTCTGCTTGGTTTGCTGTCATACCATTGTCGCTCCACTAACTGTTTCGCTATTTTTTCTATTTGACATCAGATACGGATACTATGGTCTCTGTTGATTTTTTACATAACTGATCTACTGAAGCAGAGATAATAATGATGTTCCTGATATTATCTTTTCATAACCTATTTTTATTATCTCCAGCCTCGTTAGCATTTATTGTAAACATAGAATTAACAATACTGTTTCATTCATCATTTTATCCTTTATATTTGCTGTACAATGGATCGTTATCATGAACGGCATCACAGTATGATATCATAACGAATTCCTGTTATGAAGTGGTACAGAGTAAATAGACAGCTTTTACGTGTTCTAATATTACAACGAACAATAACATTTCATCTCTCATTTCTATTGTTTTTTGTGTTAATTGATACCACACCTTGAAATTTCATGAAGACATCGATAGTTTCAAATTTCAATAATACCATTTTAAGTGGTCTAGGTTTGTTACTAAAACTAGTATATGGCTCCCAAGAGAGACTGTCAACCTTGACAGCTTCGCTATCTCCTTTATTAAGTTAATAATTTAAAGGACGAAGGACGTTGAAATTCTCCCAATCCAATGCCTCAATGAAGTCATTCTAATAAAAAACAAAAGTCCACTTTGTTAAGGTCAATGAAACCAACCTGTTGCAAAAGTTCAACAAGTGTAAATTTTCTCTAACATGTTTCAATGACCACACATAGTAACAGCCTGACTCATTCGTTACATTACTTCTGTGGGCTTTTGAACACTATTGTCCAACATCCTGCTTGCTTGTATGCAAGGCTAAATTGAAATAACGTCAGCATCACCACCATGCCCCATTCATTTGCAAAAGGTACAATAAGTGTTGCTGATTTGTGGACACATCTGTTTTGTTTTGCACAGTTCCGGTCAGTGGTTTCTGTAATTGCTTTTTTCACAATAGAATCTATATTTTTTGCGGATGTTTTTTGGACACCAATGGGAAACAGAGTTTGATATTATACTTAAACTGGTTGATTCTCTGAAATTATGCAGAAATGATTTTTTAAAATTTTTGTTTTAGGTTTAAACTGCTAAAGTAGATTGCCAGGTGGCATATTTTTAGAAAAAATGGCTTCTTTATTTACAACAAAATGTTTGTTTTGCTGACTGAGAAATCTATCAATGCAGTCAACTGGTCCTAGAAGTTTAAATTTTGTGCAGCGACGTCCGTACCGAGAAATTCTAACATCGGCGTTACTACAACTTGGTTTAAGATATTCATAATTACAGTTCAAAAATAACGATTTACCAGTTGTTCATAGAGGTTATCAAAACTTATTAAAGTCGGAGTTAGTGAACTTTAAAACCCGTAACTTCACCATTGTTTCAAGAGCTTACATAATTTTATGGCATAAACGCACGTGTAAAAAGTTAAATTGAAATTTATACCCTTGTAATTGGGATCATTTTTCTTTGGAAAGAGCCCGTAGAGAATTTGCATAATGAGAGATTTATAAATTTCACCCGTTTTAATAAAGGGCAAAAACTGGTTTCGAATAAAATGATTACATTGAGTGAACTAATGGAACTTTCTGATGAGCATTACTAAATTGACTTTTAAGTTTGGGAGCTGCTTTTAAACAAATATCAATATCTCATTCCATCATCCAAGGTTTCTATTTGGACAAGTTTTGCGTTATGCCTAAAAAATATGTAAATATTGTCATTATAAATAATTGATGAATTTTACTAAAAACAAATGAATACATAAGCAAATAATAGCCAATTAGTTAACAATAACAACGAAGTTACTATAAGTCGTTGTTTGTCTTAGACTACGGTAAACCAAAAAAGTGAGTGCATGATAGACTAGAGTTAACTATAGAAGGCTTTAGCGGTGATATCCCAGTGGCAGGTGATAATAAAATGCGACCCGTAGGTCTGAGGTAACAATACTGCATAGATTTCAGTAAAAAAACATAGCGATTCAGCCAAAGCTTGGTTAGGTCATTCTACAAGGCTGGCTCGGAACAAGGACCTATGTTCCGGCAGTCTTATTTGAGTATCAGTTCCCAGTTCAGGCGTATAGTGTGGTGACACCTTCAACCGTAAATCGTCACTTAACATGGGTTCATTTTTGATTAAAATGCACAAGAATTGGTCCCGGTTTGTAGTTATGTTGTGTTACCAAATTCACGTCCCTTCCGATACGCTAGACATTCTAGTCGTAGTATACAGTCAACGACAAAAGTCGCTGAACAATCACTCTTTTTTCCATTATCCTCATCATCTTGACACCAATTTTTGACCTCATCATCACCTAAAATCAGGTGTTACGTTGCGGTCAAAATGATACCATGTAAAAAAAACAATAATTATTACTGATTTGAAACACATTTGGAAAATCGAGAACGATCAGCTACTTTTGTCGCTGACTGTACTTAGATACTAAAGTGTGTGTTTGTTAGTGATTGTGTGTTTACGTTACTGTATTTATAACAAGGGAAAAATACGGTTGAAACTTCCCACTTGGTTATAAGACCGACTTCAGTGTAAGCCTAAGCTATCTACAGATTACATTCAAAAGCTTTCGTTTCTAGAGGTTCAAAAGTGGCCGTAGGTGCGTTTATCGCAGCGATAAGATAGTATCGTAGGGGTCACGTAGGGGCACTGCCTTACTCGTGTATTTATTGCAGGACAGCCGACATCGATTAGAAGAGATATTTGAATGTTGGGGTGTAAATCAATACTTTCTGATATAGGAATAAATATCAAAACATACATAAACTGTATATCTAGCTACGGTAGAAAATAAGCTTGGGAGCCAGCCAACAGTGCTTTTATTTCTTAATCGTTTGCGAACTGATTTGATAGTTATAAAAGTAACTTGGGCTTATTAACTTTCTTCATTCTATGGTTCAGATTTGGCAACGTCTTAAACATCGAGGTTATTGTACTCCATGCGGTTTTTTTACTCGAGTTTGCCAAATGTCTTTACAACATTATCCTTTTATTATTTACTTTGCACCTATTTCACGCTATGACGGAGCAACGAATCGACGTGATTTTTTTGCATTAAACTAGTCATGCTTTATCTTATTGTGTAGATGAATCAAAGGTCTTCCGGTAACCCTGATCTACATAGCTTCTAGCATACTATAGATGAAATGGGTTAAAGGTCTATTATGCATATCTCTAACAATATGTTTTTAAATGACAACGAGAGGTGACGAAGTGTCTTCAACTTAATATTTTAAGTGGGAGTATAGAGTACAGTCGTTTTATCTTGTCAAGCTCATTTAAGTCAATTATTAATATGAGACACGGCTGTTTTCCAATCTAGGTTTATGATACAAGAGGCTTTCACCTTACAATAATAAATACAACAAACCCTGAACAGTCTAGGCTATCTGAATACCTGGAGTAAATGATTTAACTGCGGCGGAACTCTAAGAGATATGAAATGAAGATTTATGTATGCGACACCTCCGTATGCATTGTGAATGATAGCTTTTGAGTTGGTGTATTCTTTGGTGTTGATATAATAATGGAAGTGCTCAACTTTAACAGTTTTAGTAAAGGATACATCATATGTATTAGTATAAAGTAAGTGTAAGTGCCCCACGGTTTCACCTTGTGAAATGTTCACAGGGTTTTCATCATAGTAAATCATTCAAGGAATGTGGCTTTGGACTTGGCAAACGTAGTATAGGACAACTTCCGACGAGGTGGAACGACGACTTGCGCCAAGTAGCCGCCAGTATGGATGACAAGAACCGAAGACTGGGCTCAGTGGCGTACATTGGGACAGGCTTTTATTCAGTAGTGGACTGATAAAGATGGTAATGATGATGAAAGAAGCTGACTAATTGTTCAGAGATCACTTCAAAGATTACAATGTAGAAGAAACTGATAATGGTGAAAAAACATAAAAGGTATCTATTTGGTTCGGTATAAACGCAGCGCATTTAATAAAAGTAAGCAACCTTGGTTCTCCTACGCTATAACATTTAATAACTAAAAGAATATGTGTACTTATAAATAGTAGTACTACGCTTAGGCATATTCTTGTACCTACCTATAAAGCATGATTTCAAAGAGTCTTTGAATGTCACTAAGACATCTTATAATTCTATCGCAATCAAAGCTTGTAGTGTTAAGTCGTTAAAGATACTTCGAACATGGTCAATTTTATGATCATCATCATTGACAGCTTTTTCCGTTCATAACAGGTTATAATAGAGGCTTATAAAGGTCATTGTTTTGTGTCTTGTGCAGGTCTCGATGTGATGTCACTGTGATTTGTTAAGTCATTCATGTCATGCTACACTTTAGAAAAAGTCAATAAGATATTGTCAAAAATCACAATTCAAGAATTTAAGAACAAGGACGACAAAACTGTGAACAAAACTTTGAAAATTGAGTAAATAAACTTTAATTACTTTAGGATTTAGGTCTATTTCCTGAGGTAAACGATTTAATTTAGGTATTTTAGACCCTCTTTGTGAAATTAGCTTTATAAAATCAATCTCTACACAAAATTGACCAACTACCAAAATGAGATAGAAAAAACAAAGAACTGTGGGTAGTAACTACATTTGATTCCCAAACAAAGGATACCTTTATTTCACCCACACATGATTCCATTCGACCTCTGCGCAGCCATTGACACCAGTTCATAAAATACTTCCTTCCTGGCCACGTGCTAGGGATGCATGTGTTTCAAACCAGGTTTTTTTTATTAGAATTCCAATAAAACCCTCGAACCGTGGGGTGTTGAAATTACTATGGATTTGAAGCTTTGAAGCTCATTGAGGAAGACCAGATGGCATGGTTTTATGAGCTTATTTCAAGCTTATTTGTCAAGATTTATGGTAGACACAAAAGGTTTAATAGAATCAAAATTACTAGTTGGACTCTGAAATACTGATAAAAAAAAACAAAAGTAGGTATAATACAGTGTTGAATGATTTAGATGATGGTTTTTGGTTCCTTAATAGAGAATTCAATGTCATTCAGAGAATTAAAATTCTGGTGTCAGAATAAATTCATGGCCACTAAAACATTATTGTACGCTGTACACCACGAATTTATGGTTTTATAGCCGGCTTTCCATAAAATGTAGAAACTTGAACATAAACTTCTACCCAAAACAAGACTCACTCCAAAACATTAGTTCACGGGCAATTAAAAACTAAATGACTCATGACCGTTATTTGAACAGTACTGGACACACGCGAACAGTAATTTTGCACATGCTTGACTATTTTCCCAAACCCCCATGGTTCGTTGGCCTAAAAATTGCTTGCACAAACTTGTTATATCGACATTCACAAAAGTAATTTGAACTTTATGACTTCAGGAACAAGAGTTACAGTATGTTGTGTCTGAATGGTATTTTAGTGTCAAGTGTTGCCTGTATTTGTACAGATGGCTACCGTTTTTATGGCAACCGTTTTTGAGACAATGACGAAATTATGACACGAGCCAGGCCTAAGATTGCGTATTTGTTTGGAACAAATAGACGTAAAAGAAGAAATTCAAGAGTTGTTAGCTTAACATCGCTAAAGAATATTTACCTACCTATCAGCAGACTGAATATTACTGCAAAGTCCTACCCACCAAACCAATGATCACTACTTGAGCTTAGACTTAAGTGATGCTAGTATCAGGTGACTTGAGTCAAACACAACCATAACAGAAGTAACATTAAAGGTTATTGTCTTAAAAGACACACAGATGATTATTTGAAACGACGAAAGCTCAGCGCCGTTAATCTGCAACCGATAAGTCATGGATTCAAGTCATGCAATAAGCTTGAGCTTTCAGTAAAGGAAAACATCATGATGAAACCGTAGCTTAGTAAGGCGCTTTCTAGTACCTACTCGCCTGGCTAATATGTTACAGAGCATTTATCAGGGTGTTCCATTAGCCGCACTTGAGAGCCAGGCCTCTGTATGTTTAAGGTATGTGGTGTGGCGCCACCTTCGACCACATCATCAAACGAAAAAGACTCAAATCCCTACTCAATAATTTTAAAGAGACGTTATTATATGCTAGTACAAGTCATAAACCTTTGACCTACGCGTTACTTAATAAATATTCATATCTCAGAGATATTTATTCAAAATATTCATATTCATATAAATATTTGAAGTTATATTCCGTGATAAGTCAATATTATACTGTTTCCGCATGAAATCATCGTAAGCTAAATAGCTTATCTATTCTAGTTTGACAAAATGGTATTTTAGTAGAAGTTATATTACTCAGTTAGCAGTAGGTATTTAAGACCACACACGTCGTTTATCAATGTGCAATAAAACTTGAGAGAAATGGCAATAATCACTTCAAATAAAGATAAGTATGGCCTCAAATGGTATTGATCTTCAATAAAAAAGCCGTTAATTGATAAATTGTTAATTATCTTCGATTTTATTTCGTAGTTTACACTTAAGTTCTTTTTAACTAGCATTACTCACGTGATTTTGTTACTAAAGATACCTCAGCTCTAAAAATGTCTTTTTGGGATATAAATTATTAATCTAAATCCAATTTCCAATCCAGGTTTAATGTGGCACCACTTCGACTGCAAACAGGTGACTTGCGGTCAAACGATACCATGTAAGATCAAAAAGAAGTATAGATTTACAAAAATAGTCTATTGGCCACTTAGGTATCTACTTCTACTGTGCTATTGATATCTAGAAGAAGCAATTAGGACTTAGTACTAACTACTAATAGTAGTAGCCTACTAATCTATGAAAACGTCAAAATATCACAAAAGCCAAGGCACTGATCAACATGAGTTCAAAGAAATAAGTGAAGCAACGTCTAGTACAGATAAAAGTGAGAAAAAGGCGCTTGTAATAAAATATGCTACTGAGCAAAGTACCCATATCCCAATGTGTACAACCAAACAAGAGAAATCTTCTTATTAGTAAAGCTAAATAAAAAATATCGGACTATTAGATGACAAAAAAAAAAAGCTTGGGATTTTAGTGAACTTGCTCCAATTCAATCAATTAGTAATAAGAATAAAATTGTCAATGTGATCGCGCCAAAAAAAATACCTGCCGGGCGTTTCTTGCCTGTTCTTTTGCCGGCGTAAGGAGGTTGGAACAGGCGTAGCTAGTTTTAAGTTGACGTTTTAAAGTGATCACAATGTATCCTATTAAATAAAAAAGTTTTTGAGTTTGACCCTAAACGTAAACAGTAAATAGGTTCACGAAAACATGAATGAACCAAAATTACAACACAAAACGAAATCCAGTCTCTCGCTGAGCCGATATCGTTGCAACATTAATTCAGTCTCAAATAAATGCCAATGGTTATTATTTAACAACTTATGCTTGCTATTACTGAAAAAAATTGCGAATGCAATATTGCAACAAGGAAAATTTTAGAAAGTTCTTTATGGTTATAATTTTTTGAACAGGTATTACACTAGCGACATTTAATGTTCGAGATGCTCCGGAAATTTGGAAACTTGGCAGTTTTTTAGTGGCTTGATCCATGATTGATAGCTATTGTACTCTTTCTCTAAATGTGTCTTTAATGGAAACTCCTTTAATAACAGCGAAATGACATAACCCTCTGTAGTCAGCAGTAACCATAGATTAAACAAGTTACGACTTGGGCCACTTTCTCACTGCACTGACCTACATCTGCGTAACACGATATGTCATGCACCGATATCGGTTTAAGACGTAAACCATGCTCAAAACGGACTTAAACCTCAATGTAAAGGTGCTGTCGGTGTCAAATTAACACGGTTTTAAAACTCAAGCTCATCGTTAAGATTACAGCTGATGAATTGTTGATAAGTGTCATTTTGTGGTGCTTGTTACTTTTTAAGTTTTATTTCATGTGTAGGATTATTGGCATAAGAATACATATGATTAAGAAATGATTGATGTATATTGAAAAATTTTATTGAATGTGAACATCGTCTTTTAGTTTGTCTCCTCAAAAGTTATCAGTCATTTGTGATTTAACTTAATGCCATAACATAGCTGTTAATTTTGGAATGAAATTTCCTAATGCAAATCTTACATAAACCATTTGATCAGTTTTAACCACAGATCCTATAACTTTTTATTACTCTGTGGCATGAACTACTACTACTTTATCATCAGTAAAATTTCAAACAACTTCTTTTAAATTATTTATACCGCAATTTTATCTAAATAACTGTCTATAAATACAAATCTGCATTCAGCATTCGTAGATCAGTGTCGGCAACGTTTCTATCTGCGATCAGGCGGGTTGTGACTGGTGCCCCATTGTCTACAGTCTCCGGGGGCCGATCGGCGACTAACGGCTTAACGGCCTATTGTTTCACTGACCGATAACTTAATCCTTTTAGTTCAGCTTGGCAAAAAACGGTGAGATAATTTGACACGTTTTTCTTTTTGTGGTTTCTTAACAGAATGGTGCGTGTAATATGGCATGTAAGTATTTTTGAATAGAAACAAAGGCTTCATCATTTAAGCTCTAACAAAACACTTGACCTCACACTTAACAGAGATTTTACTCTGACAATAGGCACAAATAAACATTCTTAAAGTTTACTTTTGGATTACCCATCGTAAACCAGCAATGACAGAGCCCATTTTCAAAACAATATCATCATGAAGAAAGCAGTTTTTCTAAATTTGGCAACTCTATTTCAAAGGGACGTAAAAGTCTAATTGCTAGTTTTGAACATGATAAAGTAAGGAAAATAAGAGTTTGAGAATATAAAATAGCTAGTCAAACATTTGAAACGACCATTCTCAATAGAAATTACAAGATACGCGTCAATAATCATAACGCATTACTTTGTAATCGAATAACTTGGACCCAGCTTGAGCTAATGATAAATGATCTAATGATGTTATGTTTCATATTGCAACCACTGCATTATGGTGCGTTCCATAATCGACACCCGATATCAATTCAATTACAACATTTCTCAACTCTAGTTATATGATATGACCATCAACTGGACTTACTTGTTTTACTTCTCCAGCTTGACCAGCGTTAAGCGTATCATTAGCAAATCACCAGTGGAGATTGAAGATTGCATTGAATGCAGTATCATATGGAATACCAATTAATATGTGTCATTCTTGTTTGAGGATAGACATATTAAAAAAATGTTTTAGGGTGATGATGATACTATCTGAAAAAGAGTTTTGAATTCATACAGTGGAAAAGTTTAAACGGCGTTTACATTTATCTACAATATTAGACTTATGTTGAAGTTTCATTATGTATTAGGTCTAGTAAGACCTAGATAATTTAATGCCTATGCATTTGTCACAATACATTGAAGGACTCACACGGTGGCAGTAACGGTAGCGACAGCGGCGGCAAACAAAACGAATTGAAAAAAGATTTCCACCGCCACCGCCTCCGCAAAGATCTATCGATACCCTACAGATAACCAGTTCAATATAATTGCAGCCATTAGCACTCACCTCTCGTTCCATTTAATAACTCAGTGCACATTATAACGACAAAAAGTCTAAAAGCTCGGATACGTTTCAATGGACAACTTGCCTCATAAATCATAAAAAGACACCAGAGTGCAGTTTGCTATGAGCTGCTTTTTCCGGATACCGTTCTAGATATGATATGTCCGGGATTTTTTTATCATATTTTGTGATAAGGGACAATCTGATAGGAGGCTGAAGCTCCTGCTGCTTTTCTTGTTTTATTCAACTGAGTAACGATACGAGCAAGTCACTTCCCTAATGCTAAATATTACGTTTGCCCAGTACCCATACAGTTCAGTGCTACGAAGAATTTAGAACCTTGAAAGTTCAAAATCCTGCGCGGTAAAGCACTGCGTTTGCCACCTTAAAACATTACCTAGATGTTACAACTCTTTGATCTTTAATTTCATTGGAAACATTGCCATTCCATCTGAAATACAGCACTACTGCTTAGCGGATGAAAATTTGCAATGATGTTTTACTTCCCCAGACGGTATGTGCAAAAGAGTCCTTATGATCCTTACATTCATTACGAGGGGTTTGAGTTACTTTGTTGCTTCGTCAAATCGTAGTTTCTCAACGGGTCATTCGAATTTGATTCTGCTTATATATGTTTGTAGAGATTAGCTAATACTATTCTAAGATTAGCATTTATTAACTGTCTAATAATCGGGATCACCAAGAAAAAAAAAAATTGTCTCTCACTCAAAAATTAAATATTGACTGCAAAAGTTTATAGAGCTTGAAATGTAATTCTTCCAACAAACATTATACGAATACGACATATCAAAGCCCATCTATAGAAAAAAAAACCTTCTAACAGTTACCAGTTCCATATCTACTCGATCACAATTATATCGTCCGTAATAGCGCTAACTGTCATTTTGTTTACACCGCGTGGGTGCACGCGTGTCAGTTTTGTGAGAAGAGCTGCTAACTCAGATGAGAGATTAGGGTTTGTTTCCTGTTACTGTAGTGTTAATTGTTTGTCTATCATTAAGATGTAATCGCTACGAAACAGTACCTCATTTACAATAAAATTAAAAAATATCTAAAGATTGTCGATGAATGTTACTGGATTGAATTTGACTACAAGTCAAAGTCACCTGATGTTAAAAGTAACGATGTGTTCGAAGCCTGGATTGGGAATTGGCTCTCAAGTGAGGTGCTTAGTGCTGGAACACACCCTTAAGAGATTGGTGAAAGATTTTGTAACTTGAGGTTTACTTACTTACTTATTATAGGTACGTCATCATTATTATCGGCAGGTTTTTCTGCCCATTGTAAAGTATAAAGTCATCTTTCATAACCAATTCATCCCTGTTTTGTGCCAATCTTGGCCTGACTCTCTCTTATTAGTTCACCATTTATTTTACCAATTCACTATAGCCACCATTCAGTCAGGGAACATCCGCCATCATTAACAACATAGTTTGTGCTTGGATTTACTTTACAGTAAATTAAAATCTCATATTTTATAAACAGTTGATACTTTATTATGCATTTCAAACTTGATTTCAATTAGCAATATTTCTTTCAGAGCTGATGGGGAATGCTATTAAAAGTAAACAAAAACATAAATCACAACAAAAATTAGCCGCCACGGGTCCAGCGGGAATTGATTAACCGCTTCCTGTGTTCCGTAGAATTTACGGTAAAACGTGAATTCGTATTAATTAACACGGATAATTTAGTAGTTGTATAGTATACATCGATGTTTTTAATCCGTACCGTTAGTGCGTGGGCAGCTTGCCCAACTCATGAATGGACTGGGCAAGACAAGTCCGCCCACGGCGACATTATCAATGAAAACTTATGTAGAAATACGCCAGAGTGTCTGCAACTGCCAATAGTGTTACGAAATTTGCCATTGAAAGTTTGTCCGGTCCATTTAATGGCAGGTCGTAGCGAAGTGTGTGAATATTTTTTGCCTATTCAAATTTTCCACTTCTGATATTAGCAGTTAAGCTTTTAATGTGTATATTTTTAAATAAGCTTTACTCCACGTTTACATCCGCTGCTTTGATGTCATGTCACAGGAACCTTTTTCCGCGATCAACATAACATCTACACTCACTCATTCATTTTCAAACTTTAACCAAGGTTCTCCTGTGGTATGAACCGATTTTGACTTAGTTTATTTTATTTTAACGGTGACTTGATCAAACAGTGTTTTAGTTATATAAATTAAGTCTTAAAAAATTTAACTATGGTCAATTTTTTCAATTAATTTATATCGAGTTTGAGATGGTTCTTAACACGCGAGTGAAGTTGCAGGCAATATCCAGTTAATAAACTTTTTTGTTTGAAACGTTTAGCCTTTGAGATAAGCTATCCTTTGATGTAAAGTGCAAAGACGTTATCATTATTACGAATGACTTATTTGCCCCGAGTGGGCGCAATATGTTTGCCCAATTTCGACCACTGTGCGATTTCCGTTTCTCTACACCTCATTTCGTTTTGTTCAATTCGTTTTTTATGCGTCACTTTTTTGTGTCAAATGTGCTTTCGGCCCACGCGCATGCATGTGAAAACGTGGACGCTTGCCCGTTTTACCTTATTCGGTTGAGTCGACACTCAATCGTCCAATACAGTTTCGGTTGAGTAAATGTTGTTGAGTAAATGGGCGATCGTTTGTAAAACCGCAAAGTTAATAATGCTGAGACGTATCAAATGAGGTTACACGCATTTACACGGTGATGATTGGAGACAAGAAAAAAAAATACAATTGTTGGCTACTTTTTTATCTCGGTTTTTTGGGACCTTACAACGACTTTATCAGGCCTATTGTGCTGACTTTTTATCACATGCACATTATCCAGAGTGTAAGATCTGCATTCCAAATTTCATTGAAATCGTTTCAGCTGTTTAGGCTTTTTCGCTGACCGTACGCATAAATGGAAGGAATGGGATCATATAATAATTTCTTATAAGGAAGTGGAAGGCTGTTATTTACTGCAAATAGACTAGGGTTGCGTCTAGTTGGAAGCGTCGGCTACAATGTATGAGGAACGAGGATGCATGTGATGTTGCAAATGGTTTGAACCCTAGACCTGGCTTTCACTAGAGTCCAATTAAAAGTTTAATTAAGACCCGTGTCGCAGTAGCCTCACCTCGCAGGCGACTGAGGGCCGAACCCAGTAATGTAAAAAATACATACTTTTATTAGATTCACTTGGAACTAACTAACAAACAATGAAATAAAATCTAAAAAGTCAATTTTAACCTACCTCTTAATAACATATCGAATTGAAACTTTGTATGTATATTATGTAATTCTGGTGACAATGCAATAATTTGGTATCATCGACCTGTTCTGATGATAAAGGCAGTTATCCTGGAAAAAGTTTGAATTGTGAATTTTTTTGAATTTTTATTTTTGTATTTGTTATTATTAATTTTGGTGATTACATTGAGGTAGGGTTATTTAATTATTGTATGTCAATAGTTTTCTGTTTAATGAAAGGATACTAGTACTAAGGAACTAAAAGTAGTAATTATGATCAACCACCTAGATTGTCAAGTAAAAACAATTATCTGAAACTTATCGGAGAAGCAAAATTATGGTATTTCAAAACCAATCTCAGATTTATTATTCAATTAAACTGCTAATTATAAAGAGCACGTGCAAGGACTTTAAATAATGTCCTGACTAATATACCAATTTATATTTTACTATACTACAGGAGAATACAAATTAGCAAACAGTATGGGTAGTGGGTATCTTGCTTTATCTCTCACGCACACACACATGAATAGCGCACACGTATGCATGCACTTGTGCCTTCATTCTGGAATTTCGCAGTAATTACGAAAGACTAGAAACCATAGATAGATTAAGGGCCGATTTCATAAATGTCCGTAAGTTAAATGTCACACCAAATTTCGGTATATTTGATCTTATTGTCAAATTTTCCGTGCAAAAATAATAATAAAATAACAAAAAATATGTAGAGGTAATGAGCAACGTAATAAACTAAATAAATTTTATCTTGCGCTTATAATATTATAATAAATACCCCCTACTATATTAATATTATAAATGCGAAAGTAACTCTGTCTGTCTGTCTGTTACTCTTTCACGCCTAAACTACTGAACTGATTTAAATGAAATTTGGTACAGAGGTAGTTTGAACCTTGAGGAAGGACATAGGATATTTTTTATCGCGATAAACTGTGGTCTACGCTGGTGAAACCGCAGGGAATATTCTAATAAATACCATATTGCAATTTCAATATAAAATTAATCGGTTCTTAATAGGCAAAGTCGTGTATTGGTGCTTTAAATTAATATCTATATTATACTGAATGAATTTATCTCAGCAACGCGGGTCATTGACAAATCAGTTTATCAACTTAACCTTCCGCGTTTACTGCTCCAATTTGAGTTACTGTAGTACGTTTTTTTTATGAATAAAATCTGTTTTATCTGACAGAAGACATCGTAAAAATTGTTGACGTAGTTTTATCTAATTAAGTCTCATCGTATTCAGACTGCGTGTCAGGAATTTCACAAACATTGGGCTGAGATTCTTGATACGTTCCTTCCTGATTTAATATTTAGATAAGTACCTCAAAAAATATATTCATTCAAGGACAGCTTTGTTTAGAAAAAAAAACCAACATTGTATATAAAAATCAAAGTCCTGACTTCCTGACTGATTTACTGACATATCAACGCACAGCCTCATAAAATTTTTAGGCAGAAATTTTTTTTCTTTCTATTTTTTTTTAGTGCCTGCATAGCTATTACATCCTCAAGTTAAGAATCGAACGCCAAGCAACTGGTAACTTGGTGGTAGACCATTTTCTAGTGCTTATCTTATCTAAGGAAAATTCTAGGCTTTACTCTAAACCACTTCGTTATCATATTCGTAGTGGCACCAATGGAAGTTGCATCGACCAGCTTGTGAATAAATCAAACTTCAATCATCGGAACTAACCTGACACCCATACCATATTCAGATTTCGTAACAACAATATCGATCTACTGTGAGCAACTGTTCAAATTCGTTTCGCTTCGTTACTATGCAGTTGTAGACGTCAAAGGTTTCATAAAACTGCGAGACAGTTGTGAAGGTTTTGTGTTTTATAACGCTTGGTCCACTTCCTGGTAATATGAGAATCTAAGCCTCAATTGTAGGTATGGTATCACACACACTGAACACACCACAGAACGTCTGATTTTAAGCGATATGTGGTCAAAGGTGCCATAGCGCTAAGCCTGGATCGTTGATGAAAACATACAGAACTATAATAGTTAAGTTATATATAACGTAGGTTTCTTAAATTTTATATGTCCTGTTTGTTGGAGAAGAATTCGATTATTTTGAGCTCAGACAAAATAACGCGTGCTTTTGTATCGCCCCAATAACTAATGCTAAATGTACATAATTAAGTCACTGTTTATAATTAAGTATATTGTGTTTTTTCGTAAGTGCCTCAAAAAAAGATGAACGACCCTTTTGAACCTTATTCAGAAGATGCAAAGGTGAAGTGAATCGAAAAGTATTGCACCAATATCACAGATGATCACGCGGACAGCTGCAAAATTCTCATGTCCCATTTAAATTTTATTCCATTGTAATAAAGGCGAAAGTCCAACTGATTCCGTAAAATTGTGTGACAATAGAGAGAGCTCTCCAAAGGCATGTGGAACAGTTAGACATTGACGGCTTTTGATTCTGTGGCATCTTGATAACTTCTTTGAGAGCATGTCAGTTGACGATCCAAGCTAATGCCAAAAGTATTTTTTTATTTGATAACTAGTTGTGCCCTGTGGTTTTACCCGCCTCTGTTCGTTATCCCGCAGGAACCTTTTTACGGAACAAAAAGTAGCCTATGCTTTAATCCAGGATATAAGCTATTTTCATTCTAAATTTCATCAAAATCGGTTTAGTTATTACGGTGATACGTGGTAACAAACATTGACACACACAATCTTTCGAATTGATAATATTGAGTAGGATAGGATTGGACTAGCTGTGTTTTTCAGTTTACTCGTGTTTTCACGGTAAAGCTCCACCACTTAAGTTTCGTTCAATATTTGTCTTGAAATAAACTTGGTATTACGAAAGGATTACTCAACATTTTTTTTGCTTCTTTGTCCTTGGTCTTCTTTTGCAATGACTCAAAGAAACATCAAAACACCAATTTGGAACTCAATCTTAATACAACACGCAACTCATTTGAAGATATCATTAATGTATGTGAATCACCAAATAACGTTATGTCTGATCGTAAATATACATCAAAGACCTTATGAGTTAACCTTATGATTGGATACGGTTACTGCTACCACATTAAAGGTGTACTGTTAAGAGTTGCTGTGGCATAAGTTTAGAATTAAGGACAAGACTAATGGTAAACGCCATTACACTTGCAGCATCACTCCAACGCTGCACTGAACTTTGGCATTTCGAAGTCTTTATCAGCAGATGGACCATAAGTCACCTGATGTCAATGTGGTCGAAGGCATCACGCCTGGATTCAAAACTGGCTCTCAAATTCTTAACTTGATAGTAGTACTAGCTACAAGATGAGCACCAAAAAATGCCATACCACGAAACTATGCTTTCATCGTGATGTTTTCCTTCACCAAAGTCACTACCACTGAGTACGCCTAAACACTAAGAATTTCTCAAAAGCCCAGTAATATTACAAAACAGGGACGCAGTAATTCTTGCCAGCTGAATAATATTTAGCAGTACGGCGAGATGGACTCTCACAAAAGAGAAAAAAACTAAAAAACAAGAATTTAGTCCGTTAAGCTTCTTGAAACGAGTTGTTCAATCTGTCAAGGTATCCCAAGCGAGAGCACTTGTGTCCTAAAAGTGAATAGTAATGTAATTCAACGTGGCAATATTAAATGGCATTTTGAATGTATTGAGATTTTGATAGGTGAGGGATTACCTACAAGTAAGTTACATCATTAAACTGCACTCATGTGAACATACCTGAAACAAACCAAAGAACAATATGAAGCAAAAATATCACAAAAATAAGTAAGTAATTAAAAATGACCTTCAATATTTCAGCACACCTGTTACATTTATCGGTGACATATGAGTATAAATAGCAACCAAGCTGCATCCAAGCTGTTAAAGTCATTTAAAACTTATAACAACAATAAAACTGTTTAATGTTCAGAATGCTAATGAAGTAGAAGTAGCTAGTATGCAAATAAATGTAGCTCGGGAACTAAATTGTGCATTAAAAGTGTTACGTAACCAGGAATATTTTAAAGCTGACATCAGATCAGTAAATATATTTGTAACGAAATGCGTTGTAGGTGGAATCGACGGAGGTTGATGTATTGATATTCATAATAACAAATACGACCTTGGTGGTCATTGTTTAGGAGATAATTGCTATGAGAACCGTTGTGAGCTTGTAGTTTTAGCAATGTATATTTGTATTAATACAGTTATGCCTACAAATGGCTTTATCGTCAAGTTGTTTACGATGTAACGCTTTGCTCCCACGTTCATCATCTAAACAGTAAAGGAGTGGAACACTTTGCCAGCAGATGAGTTTCCCATTAATTACAATGTGAGGAATTAACAGGACATTTTCTAAACAAGCGCATATATTAACCTTAGCCTCGCTTATTCAGCCGCGCTGAACCCTGGTCTATTCAGAATGGAAATGAAATCTCAACAAACCTATATTTTGTTTAAAAAATGTTCATTTTTTATTATATACTCGTATATACTATGCTAGACTAAGGTTATCTTTGTATTGCTGTTTTGATGATAATGAAATATTGGTTAAATATATTGATTAGGTACGAGTAATAAACTCTTATGAAAATGATTACCAGAATGGGAAAGATTCTATCATTACCAAAAGTGAACCAACAAAGTTTTATTTCATTTCAATAAAATTTCCCGAGAAATTGAATCTTTCTAAGTTAAAAACACCGACACTGCGTAAATTACAATAGGCATGCTAGTTGGAATCCTTCCAAATGCAACAAACGTGACTTGAGACGTAGCAAATGTACTAATGTAATGACTTATCTTCAAGTTTACAAGGTAAACACAATGCGATGTCGGCAAGAACGTTGTTACCACAGTCTCTTCTGATAGTTGAATAGAGTGTAAATTACAACGTTTGAGATTTATAGAAATAAATATTTGTTCGAGCACAAATAAAGTTGAGAAGGAATAGGAATAGAACAATGTTTAAATATTGGATTCAAATGAAAATAGATGGAACACGAAACAAGTTCTACATCAAAATACTAATTCAACTACATTACCTATTATAACATTTGAAATCGTTTCAAAGAGCGATAAATACGAAAGTTAGAGTGAAATATCAACTAGATACAATCTCAATAGAATCTTCACACAATGGGAGCTTTTCGCGCAAATGTGGGAAAGTAGGAATTCTGTTCGAAACGAGACAAGTTTTGCTACAGATCGTGTACGTTTACTTTCTGCTCCAAATTATACTTGTAGTTATCGCTTTACGATTTCCGTTTGATTTATCACGATTTATTACTCACTTTGTTTTATTAAAATGTTAAGATTAAACATTGTCCATAATGCTTTTGTAGCTAATTAAACATATCGCATCTACTCAAGTACAGGTGAGCTGCAAGAATAGCAAAACAAAGCGTAACTTTTCCATGCTTGCTTAGTCTTTGTTATCGGACTTACATGCTTGTTTGAATTCTCAGTATTTTTCTTTAGCTTGGATGTTTTGCCCATTGCTGATTAGCCTCTCATCATAGCTTTTACGCAAGCCTTTTTACGCGTTATCAATGATATACCAACCTCTCCACGTCACAGCGTTTTGCAAAGTTCTTTACCGCGAAAATTGCATCAATTTAATGATTCCATAGAGCAGGTTTACCTTCTGACACCTATAAGAGCAATCCAGTTATTGTTTTAATAAAAATATATAGTTTAAAAAAACTAAAAAAAAAACACTTTAAAAACGCACTGAATAATATAAAATAATTAAATTGACTTGTATTAGTTACGATATAATGGTTAATTCAAAAAGTGTGGAGCGCTTTTTGGTTGTGTGTATTTTTATTTACCCAGTAAAAGAAGCGCTCCACACTTTTTGAATTAACCATTATATCGTAACTAATACAAGTCAATTTAATTATTTTATATTATTCAGTGCGTTTTTAAAGTGTTTTTTTTTAGTTTTTTTAAACTATATATTTTTATTTTGTTACTTTTTAGTCTTTTGTTACCAAGTCCAATCTATTTGACTCATCAAGACGAATCATATGAGCCCAAACACGAGGGGTTTACTAGTAGCCACTGCAGAGAACCCTACCCACCTTCCGGTTGCATCATCATACCCTCGTCACCAAGTTCAATCTATTGGACTCATCAAGACGATTCATATGAGCCCAAACACGAGGGGTTTGCTAGTAGCCACTGCAGAGATCCCCTACCCACCTTCCCGTTGCATCATCAGACCCTCATCACCAAGTCCAATCTATTATACTCATCAAGACGATTCATATGAGTCCAAACACGAGGGGTTTACTAGAAGCCACTGCAGAGATCCCCTACCCACCTTCCGGCTGCATCATCAGATCAGGTCGATGATACCAAATTATTGCATTGTCACCGAGATTACATACACATACAAAGTTTCAAGTCGATACGACAATTAGAAGTAGGTGAAAATTGACTTCTAAGATTTGATTACATTGTTAGTTAGTTAGTTAGTTAGTTAGTTAGTTAGTTAGTTAGTTAGTTAGTTAGTTACAAGTCAAGCTAATAAAAGTGTTTTAATAAAAAATGCCGTCAATGTAATTACGAGTATTAATTACACATACATACTACACTACAGTACAATTGAGTACATTATTTCAAGAGATAATTATGTGATTCAAGGTTGACCGTTGTACTATATTAGCTACAACCTGTCCTCTTGAATCCTTCTCTTCGCCACTGATTATGAGCTTTATTACCGGTTGCAATAACTTCCTTATCAATTACAAAACAGGTTAGTGTTTCACCGTTTTCCCATTCAATTTTCCAGCACCTGTCAGTTGTGATTGATGCATAGTGTTTAATGGAATTCTTGCCACAATCTAAACACTTCAACTGCAGGTTAGTTATTCACCATAAATATTATAACTGGAATAAATGTTAAAACATTAGTAGGTACTATTATCATTGCTGTAGAACAACACATAACTTGCCCTGCTGGATTATGCTCTTAGCTACTTGAGTTCCGCACAGAAGTTGATGTATAAATTACAATGATAATTTAATTTGTGTAAACTATTACAAAATTCTCTAGTTGAAGTTACTGGCTGTTTGGTTTATTTACTGTTATTTCGGTGGTAAAATATTACTACAATTAATTGAAACATCACAACTATTATATTCGCAATCACTTAGCATTCTTGTACACTTCTGTAGACATAAATGACTCCTTAATTTTAATGACAGCTTTAATAGGTGGTAGGTATTTACTTTAAATATCTACTTAATTCCATTTTTTATGTGCTATTAACAATAATTTTCTACTATTCTAAGGTAGTTCAGTTTGTGAGTTTAAATGTAGAAGATAATATTTCAAACAAACATCAAATTCGCTGCACTATCTTTAATTTTCCATTGTAATAAAAATCCTGCGAGAATATTCATTAGGTTCAAACAGTGGGGCTTGATAATTAGCTAATAAAGATGTTATTCACGATATCTCATACAAGCATAGCCTTAATACTAATCATACATTTCTGCTCACCATCACAACCCAACCACCATTTGAACTTTGGCAAATTGAATCAAATTATCCTTGAAGTCAAAAAGTGGATTCCTTCACTTAAAACTCTAATCTGCAAACCTAATTCGAATTGCAAGAACGCAATCTAAACCAGATAGACTTTAAGTCGTCGATGCTCATAAAATATTCAAACACAAGCTTAAGCTAAGTAATGGCTGGATCAATCAAAGTAACAATTAATGTGATGCAAACGCCAGGTGGTCAGTTCACGTAACAATCAATTGTTACATTAATATTAATGGTCGCATAGAACAGCTCTGTGTAGACACTGACATGGATGTGATAAGAGATAACGGGTAATGAAGTAGAAGGGTTAGTGGATAGTGATGAAAATAAATTATCTAAAGCAAGACGCGAACAAATCCAACAAGCTACATAGTTTATAATATAGCAAAGATAATAAAAGAGGTGAAGTTGGTATTGTGTTTATTGTATAGAAGAACGATTGCAGCGCTATACCATATTTAGAATACGGTTTGATTCATATCAAATTCGCATTCACAACATCTTGAATGAAGTGAATATTCAACGAAAAATGTTTGCAGCATTTCGGAATTCCAATGTGAAATGGAGGTTGTCCAACATTAATGCGCATTCTGTCGGTTAGAAACTGGATCGAAATGGATTGTTGGCCATTTTTGGAAACGGTGCGCGAGCGCAGCTCTCTGACTTTACACAAAATATGCAGTAACTCGAATACGTTTTTGAATGGAATATAAACATGTTTGTATATATCAAGAACCATTTCTTCAATAAAGCCTTTCTTCACTCTTTCTTTATAGCGTGTGTATAATTAAGCGTTTGGAAATGGGAGTAAAGATTAGTTCCTAGGCCCAAGAAACAACTAAAATAATACACATAAGTAAGATCCTGGTTCAGTTCAAATACTAGAGATCGTTTGGGTTACAGTTGTCGATATCGTAATAAGAATAAGCATAAGAATCATTAAATTGTAACAAATTATAGAAAAATTCTTAAGACAGATACATTATGTTAACAAGAAAAAATATATTGTTGCAAACTGGCCTCAACTTAGTGATGTGCTGGTAGTTAGATCAGCGCTGGTCTTTCGTTGAAGCCGTTGTCGATTACGTCACTGGTATGAAGGTAATAGTTTTAGAGTCAAAATAAATAAGTTGAGTTTCTGTTTGTATCACATCTTGGCTCGGTTTCGGGATCACTTTCAAGCTCATCCGTATAAGGCTACGAATGCCTCATGAATTATACGGTAGGTAGTTTTGGGCTCTTCGCTTTTAAACGTGTAGTGTTTGGAAATAAGCCGGCGGTGCTTTAATTCTGCTTAGTTTTTAATGGCTAACGTAAAAGGAATACGCAATGTTATGAAGGACGAAAAAGTCTCAGTGTCATTCTCTTCAATTCTTTTCTCCCTTACTAAATTGCTTCTGTACAGTTCTTATCTTGTTATTTATTTATTTAACAGGACTGGGTCATGTGTCTTTCGATTTCACTACCTAATTTTCAATGTTTCTACAGTATTTCCCAATCATTAAATGAAGAGTGTCATCTTATCTTCATCTACTGCAACTCCATTCCCACGTCCAAGCTTATCGTTTGCATCACATTTAACGTTCGAAATAACTTACTTGCACATAATTAAATCTAGATCCTGTGTTTAATGAATGGCAGATCGACATCTGGCGAGATATCAGTATAAAACGAGGAGTTTAATTAAATTCTAGAACTACTATGCACCCAAAGAGAAAAAAAACGCAAATGCTCAAATCATCATGCATAATCATCACAAAATACAAACACGCACATATAAAAACCACACACATTAAAACCTAAAATCTAAGTAAAACTTTCTTAGTACAATAATTTTGATTCCCATTAATCTTTGAAATATGTTATATTAAAGTTAATCATAGCAAAATCCAGTCGCGTATATTGCAGACAACTATCTCACTTGCCAATATCTCCGATCTATACCCGAATAGGCTCTATATATACGATTTAATTGAGTTAGAAAACGGCTGCGATGAGCAAGTTGTCAGTACCATTTTAATCAATTTCGCTTTAATTGGCCGTTAATTATCTGGAGAAACTGTGTTTGCAGGTTCTACCTTTTAAGTGTTCTAATTCTTGAATCACTTTATTTTGTTGAAAATGTAACTTGTTGTTATTGATGTTATATGTAGTAAAGTAACTATGTAAAGTGTATCGTTAAGTACACCATATAGTAAACCTATTTCATCTAATCTAACATTGGCTTCAATACGGAAATCTAAGTTATTCTCTGATACAAATTCTTGTTTCTAATCTTACTCAGGTCGCTAATGTAAGAGGACGTAAAGTTCGCATATGTAGAGTACTAAAATACTATTTTAATTGCGTTTATCAACACGAACCATTAAAACACTTAGTGCGCAGTTTACTAAAACTAAGCACACTAAATGCAAAATTCTTGTTAAGTAATTATCTTAAACGTTATGTTACAACGCTTAAGTTAGAGTAAATATATTTAATACAGCTTATAGCTTTTATCGTTACTTCAACAAACTTCGACATGTTCGGACATGACCCAAAATTGAGCCAATAAAGTAGTTAAGATAAGCACAGGAAATAAAACATCAAAGTTGTAGATAAGGTCGCTCACAAGTCGGTGCAATGGACTATTTGTAGACGTTACGTAACATCAAGCAGGTAATTGACCGGCGGTAGTTTTTACAGGCATGGATCAAAATTGTTGATAAAATTTTGAATAATACCATCAGTGTGAGTGTGACAGTCGAAGTTGGTTTTACTCCTTATATAGAATATATATTATAAGAATGAAAAGTGAAACTACCCAAGCAACAAGAACAGCTAAAACTCAGAAAAGGTGATTCAAGACAGAGCATAGGAAAAACAACGAATTTGAGAAGTCACACGAAATTAATCGTTTAAAATAGCTTGGCATTGATACTTATGCAAGCCTCAAGCTAAACCCCACAGAAACGTAACAAAAAAAAAGTTAAAAGGTAGTGTGCATTAACATTTAAAAAAGAAAGTGAACTATGATAAAACAAACAAACAAATCTGATGTTTTCCGTACGGAAGAGATAAAAATACCACATGAAAACAGCCATGAAACAGAACCCACGCTTCTACAAGTATCTCTAGGCTGAGATACCCATTTAGATATAGCTTACAATAACTCAGTGAAAGCAATGCAAAATTGAAGGCTCTCAGATGTTTAATACTTTATACTTATTACCGGATTTCTCTACTAAAGGTCTCGCGAAATAATTTATTTAAATACCTTGTTAGAGACCTTTCACACAGGATCCATTTCATTAATGCAAACGTCATAAATATCAAAGTCGTTATCTGTATCCTCAATTTCATAAATGTTGGTTTTATTTTTATTGCAGGCAATCTATAAAACAGGTACTAGATTTAGCTAATGACTGTCACTTATTAATTCTAATTGCCTCGTTGTCGTATCACCTTTGAGACCTTATCGTCATTAATCAAATCTGCGATTGAGAGTCTTGTTAGATAAACCCTGGTTGAATAGAGATTGTAACATGATAAGTTAGGTCCTTTCTTTCAAGTCTTTTGTCTTGTGATTGACACTGACTAACTAGCTATACAATGTTTTTTGTGATATTATTTAAGACCAATTTGAGAGCTAGACTCTTTAACGATGTTAAAGCACTGACATTATTATAGTTAGAGATCATCGTTAATTTCATGTAACTTCCTATTTATTTTGAAGTGTTAATTTTTTTCCATAGCAAGTGACTAATATCAAATTTACATTAGTAATCTACTCTTTAGTATTCCTTTTGTTAAATAACCTACGCCATTTCTCACTACATGTAAGTAAGTACATATTCGATTTCAATATTATTTTCTTACGACTGCCAGGGTAGTGTTTGACCACAAATCACTCGATGCTATGTGATGATGTGACTGAAGGTAACACCACGCTATAGCTGGATTGGGTACAGGCTTTCAAGTAAGGCTGCCGGAACACACCGATACAATCTTGGTCACAGATTCTATATCTGCAACGGTCAACTCTGTCAGAGTTTAATTAATACATAGTTACAGCGTTTCCATCACTCCATCCGAAACCATCTTTACTATTACTCGTTAACGGTGCATGCATTCAGACGGTTCTACGTCGGCGGCCAATTTATTACGCAGCGCTATCGGTCTAGCCATCGGGTTCTGCCAATGCTGTATTGATACGAGAACTGTGAAACAGAAGATCAGGTTGGTGTAAATTTTGATATCGCTCACGCACACCGACGCACATTTCTACTCAGATCAACAACATGGCAAAGAAATAATGAGGCTAATAAAGTTCCTTTTACAAAAAGTTGTATACATAAGCCGTAAACATAGACAACAATAGACATATAGTCGTACTTAGAGTTAACATTTATTGGTGGAGGGCTAACCACAACCACCGCACTGATACGAGCACAAGCAGTTATATCACCTCGCTCAGTTTTCAAACCGGTGCGTGATATTTTTACTTACTATAATCTCTATCATGTCATATTATTCTGTGAGAATACTGGTCTGTTACATATAGAGTTTCAACGACAAATCTTAAGGAAAAGAGAAAGTTTGGCTACTGTCTTAAATATGCCAATATTGATACAAATGGTGAAGGTCTTCTGAGCACGATGCCGGTTCAATAGTAATGGGAATGGTAGTACAATAAGATATAGCTTGAGGTAATCGCTGAGACGGGATGAGAATGGAAAATGCAAATAGAAGGGACGACGGAGTAAACTACTTTGACCTCATTTATATGGACGATATTATTGTTTTAGTCTCAAATGACAAAGACAAAGTTCTGATGATTAGACCACATGAAATTAATACCTTTTTTCTATTTAACATACTAAGACTGGTATTCTAGAATGACACTCAAGCAGTATTCACTACATAAGCACAGATTTGAGTCTGTCATTTAATACAAATATGTCACTTTATCGCTACTCAAGCAACGATCAACACTCGAGTGTCATACTAGATACCAGCCCAAGACTTTGTTACTGAAATCAATTAGCTATCAGTGCTAAAATAGCATTTGATTTATTGAAATAAGTTATTTTAACTACAGGTAACAATTGTATTTCTCTCACATATAAAGCTGTCATTGATACTTCCTGACCTGATGCCAGAGGCAGCGTTGAAAGCTGCGTGCAGGTCGTGCCCGATACGTATTGCCAGCAACGCAATGAGTTACGGCTTATTGCTTGTGTATTAGCGATGGAAAGTCTATACGAACCTAATGGAAATGTGCTTTTACTGTTTGGAATAGTATTGTTCATTTCGATCAGTGCGGTCGTGAGCTATCTTGACGTTTAAGAAATGCTTAATGTTATTATTGAATTAGCCGCTAATGCTCTTTCAGTCTAATAATTAACTGAGATGGCGCTACGACCCAAAGTGAGTCATGGCCTTCGATAACAAAAGACGCCACTTCGGTCTGTCCTGCGCCACCTCTTGCCTGTCCTTCATCCAGAGCTCGCGCAAATCCTTCCTTCTTTCAATCCAATAGATGTTTCAATTCTATCGTCACTGACCTTACGTGTATCTATTCGAAAAACATCTTGGTAATCTTTAACAATCTCAGCTAGAGCATAAAAATAATTCCTAACACACGCGATTTTTAATTTAATTGAAACATAATGTGTGTGATTAGTGGAAGAGTTGATTTGCCTAAATGCTACGAGGTTTCTTTCTATAATATTTGCCATAGATGTAATAATAAAGATGACTTCTGCTAGAGGGTCTCGTTCAATTATTGGTCATTTCGTTCCTAACTCGAAAGCTTACCACCTACTTAAACATTTTTCTCATGACTTTAGTTTGCATAGCTAACTTTTATAGCACCTATTCAGAGCTTTATGATTCTAATCTAATATATCCAGGTAGTATGTGGGCGCTTATTATCATAGTGAAGTAGTTATACCACATGTAGGACGATGGTCGACGGCAGAATTTGTATGTCTCTTCCCATAGAATTACAAACTTCCGCTAGCTGTTAACAGTCGTTGTTATTGTAATTACCTTTTCCTTGTATGGAAGCTTAAATGAGGTTTTACTTTCTTAAAGCACCCATATATTTTACTTAAGTGAAGAAGAGCTCAGTGTAGATTTAAAAAACCTTGTTCTGTGCCTAATATAACGGAATATTTTAATCAGAAGTCAGAGTCACGTCTAAAACTTATGTAGCTAACTAACCTTAGATATATTAAATTTGAATAATCTGATGCAGAGATAACTATGGAACGAATGTATATAACATTAGTCATCCTTATCATCATCATCAGCCGAAGAAGTCCACTGCTGAACATAAGCCTCCCCCTTGGAACGCCACCATGAACGGATATTAGCCATTTTTAAAGGTAAGGTAAAAATTGTAAAGGTAATAAAATAAAAGACAACAAAAAGGTTACAGAACAATCAAAGAACAATTTTCTTCACAGCCAGCAGTAGAGAGTGAAGAGCACTTAAGAATTCAAAGAACATAACTGCTGTTATTACAGCATACATCCTTAATGTCACAGTAATTCAGGCAATTCGAATAAAGTAGCCCTGTCAGGCTCACGATCCAAAAGTCCCGTAACGCTCGTAACGTAACTTCACCTTTCTTCAATACAATATGTGGTACTTACGCAAGATATAATTACAGACCCAATTCAATTTGAAACCGTAGCAAAGACTTTATATCAACTTTTCGAGGTTCAAAATTGAAAAGGCGTTACGTATGTGGCGCAAAATAAAATTGGCTTTTATACCCTTTAGTTAAAATTGCGTAATGGTTCATGTTCTTAATTTATACGTATCGGACTTAATTTGACAAAATGAGGGCGTCAAGAAGAGGCGTGTCTTGGAGATAATTAGTTTTTATAGATTTCTTATGGTGGCATTACATTGAGAATGGCACACCTTTGTAATGTTTGTTATTAATGCATGTATGAGTCATGGCGCCTGACTCATTTCTTGATATCAGTGATGTAATATCAGAGCATATTCGACGTATTGTTACAGGAATATGCTTGGCTGTTGTTTTTTGTCCAAGTGTCTTATTAATGTCCGTTTTTTCAGCTCTTATTTCTTCTTTAGAAATCGCATCAACATTTTAAATCTCATTACAAAGGAAACTTTGTATGTTTGGGTTCATTCATCATCAGCCTTTACGTTCCCACTGCTGGGACTCTGGCCTTCTCTCAGAGAGACAGGGCCGTTATCTACCACGCTGGCTTTTTGGGTAATGTATTCAAAATCATAATTGAAGTTTTACAAAATTCGTTCATCGCTCGAAGTGATGAAGTAAAACTTCTTGAACACAGCATTCTTGTGACATCTACCAACGCAAACTGGGCCACTGGTAATTATGGACATCGGAGAGAAATGGTCTAGAAGTGGGAAGGTAATGATGTTAATAAAATACGTGTACTTAAAAACAAATTATATGTATATAAATAACAGACTATCAAAGACTCCAAAGAAATAGTAACCAGAACCGATTCATCAAAAGTTTTAATAAGAATATTTAGAAACATTAATAGAACGATCTTATTCAACCAAAATCGACTACCGCATTATTAACTGTTGGTTTAAACGTGAACCATTCAATGTAATCAATAGTTAATTGTCTAGGCAATAAATTTAACCCGTACAGTACTTCCAATAGCCGAAGACAAATTACTAATAGACCGAGTCAAATGAAAGATCTTAAAGTTTAACGGAAGAAGGTCTAAAATCCGTTCGCTGCGTTAGGGTTATATATTTTCAGGTATAATCTGTTGATTTTAATGCTTTCTAAATTATAATCACGGTCCTGTTAATGAACGGCTAACACGCATTCGAAAGTAGCATCCAGGTCGTGTTGGAAACCTTTACAATGCTGAGAGCATCTTGGTTTAGGCCCGAGCCTCAGTAGCTTCGTCCCGTAGTTGTATCTCAAACCGATCTGGCAGAAACCAAATCTTAAAAAATCGCGTAAAATAATCAAGGCAAAGTATTGTGTTTTTTTAAACAATCCTATTACCGAGGCCTTGTAATTATAAAACAGGAGAAAAACTGTTATGAACTAAAGAGAGGGCACTTTGCATGGTTCCTTCTTTTTTATCTTGCAATCCTCTAGTCGTAAGAAATTTAATAAATGTACTGGGATTCATACAGAAAAGTCAATATACCACTATACTATTTTAAAATGAAATGTATTTCTTAAAGTATACAAGTAAATATTTATTTTTTAATTTTTTATTTAATATTTTTATTAACGTAGGTTTTCAAAACATTTCCTTTTCTACCGCGCTTTCAATTATACCTATCATAAAACTATAATAATTCAATTCAAGTGATAATTTTATTGTGTCTTGAAGATCGAAATACGCTCAACCTTTTTCAATTAGCGGCATTTGGGAACACAAAATGCGGCAGATGTCCTTTTTTACACTTTTTATATCTTACCTTCAAGTTTTTTTAGGCCATCGACAGGTAATAAAATAAATAAAATGATGGCCCAATCCTATCTCGAGTGCATGGAAACTGAATTAGAAATGTTTTACATTGTATATTAGTTTTAATATGATATCAATATTCAAATACTTGAATAAATTATTTCATCATCATCATCATCAGCCGGAAGAAGTCCAATGCTGAACATAGGCCTCCCCCCTTGAACGCCACCATGAACGGCTATTAGCCATTTACATCCATCAGCTCCCTGCAACTTTTACAATGTCGTCGGTCCACCTAGTGGGGGGCCTACTAACAGAAAGTCTTCCGGTTCGTGGTCGCCACTCGAGAACCTTTCTTCCCCATCGGTTATCGGTTCGTCGAAAAATAAATTATTTACCTATATAAAATTGCTAATAGTATTTGACCATAGTCTCACCTACCTAATGGTAACTGGTGACGAGGTTGATGTTGGAGCACGTTTATGCAAGACCGCTTCTAAAACCAGTATAACAAATAAGAAGTCTTCTACGAAAAAAGGGAATGGCATCATTTGCGTAACACTCGTAATTTTACCATGACTTGACGATTCCATTTGACTTCCCGAGAAACCTGCAGTTTGAACCCTGCTACCTCGCGCCTGTAATAATAGTCCCATCTACCATACCTTTCTCACTCTACAGATGTGAAAGAGAGGCAAGACTAATTTCTTACGCCCACAGGATTCCGCTAGTACCTCTCTTACCTCCCGTTGCTTTGAGATCTTCTTTCAATTAACCAGAATTAATACTTACATGTCAAATAATTTTGTGAACAATTTACAATGTTTGCGACTTGTTATTGAGTAAATTTGACTGTTTAGTGCTCCGTTTTGACTTTTACGATTTAATGGTCCCAGTTGGTCACAAGAAATTTTAAATAGGTGCTGCCTGATTTAAAATTGGCTTTCAATGTTAACATTTTTCCATAATAATTGTTAACAATATTTCAAAATGAAATTGTTTCTACTCTAGACAGTAAAACAAAAGCTTGCGTGCTAAAATTTTCTAACACTTACATCGGGGAAGAACGGATGAAAGTTGGATTTTAATGTAAATTTTTCGAGGTTTAATGATAAAAATTACAAAAGAGCGTCTCAGTTTACCGAACGACATCATAAAAATCCACTATGATGCGTCACAAGAACTACTAGCATACCTGACCCGCTCCATTTTACTTCTGAGTCTACTGCTTGCTTTATCATGATAATATAAAAAGTAAACTGTTACCTATTCCCTTTTTGGTAAAGAACTACTCTCGGTCACGTATTATTTGTGTAACGTACAATTTATTGGGCTAAACGCTTTGACCGTGACCGTAAAGTTTGACAGCTTATATTTTAAACTTATTGTGGACTTGTGTACATCACGACCTTACGGAAGAATATTCTGAACGCATGAGCGCCTAGATTCTTCGTGGGAGCTATTACATGCTCATTCTTATGGTAATTGGAACCTTAGCTTGCAGTGCCAATGAACAAATTTGATTTTAAACACTTTCCAAAAAGTGGAATACAGCATGGGAGAAAAATGTTAGAAAGCAGTAAGTCAGAAATTCGAATGGCAGAGCCCAGATAGGTAGCTCATTTATAGATAACGGATGTGACACCAGTAAAACATTGAATGGCTTCTGTTAAATATAAAAAAGTTGTTGTGTGAACTTGCTCTAATAATTAAATCAGATAAATGTAAATGTGATCGCAACCAAAAACTTACCTGACGGGCGTTTCGTATTTTCTTTTGCGGTGTAAGGAGTTTGAAACAGGCGTATCTAGTTTAACGTTTGATGTTGTATCATATTAAGTCTGGTAGTATCAAGTGTAGATCTATACTTGAATAGCAATTGAGTGACATATTTGTTTGAAATGACAGACTGTCAAATCTGTGGATATCGTCGATGATACTGCAATACCGCGTAACAAACAGTAGCGGATACCGCGTAACAAGTGCGAGGCATTTTTTACAGGAGAACTAAAAAACTCAAATTCTTTGTATTTTGTCGCTTTCTGATTGGATATTTACAAGTCTGTCAAAAGTCATTGGAGCCAATCAGAACAAATTGGCCACTAGCGGGAAATGTAAAATTTACATACGCGGTATCCGCCACTGTTGGTTACTCGGTATTGCAGTATCATCGACGATATGTAGAGATTACTGCTTGAGCGTCAATCTAGAATACCGGCCTAAATCTACTAAATAAACATATTCTGACTAGGTCAGGTTTTCTGTATAGGTCAGGTTGATACAGAAATGTCAAAACAAGTCACATGTGATACAAGTTTCAAACATTTTATTTTATTCGTATTTCATCATTATCAGCCTTCCACGTTTCCACTGCTGGGACTCTGGCCTTCTCTCAGAGAGAGAGTATGGGCTATAATCTACCACGCTGGCCCAGTGCGGGTTGGTAAATGTCACATACCCTTGAAAATGTTGCAGTTCTTGGGCATGCCGGTTTCCTCACGATGTTTTCCTTCACCGTTTTGAGCGATGGCAAATTCGCACTAACTAACTAACTTATTAAGTCATAGGTACGAGGCCGAGAGGATTCGAACTCGGTGTCGACGTCTTGTAAGTCACGTCTTGTACGCCAAACCGTTCGGCCACCATCGCTCATTCGTATTTAAATATGTCTAACAAAAATATTTACTACATAATTATAACAATGAACTAAAAAAAAAAACCTAAACTAAAAACTATAATATATTAATATATTATAATATATAAAAGGAGTCCCTTTAGGCAAGGATCCGAAGATACTGGCAGCGTATCCCCTTTGGATGGCTAGACTAATAGTTTCAAACTGGATTACTATCGTTTTTTTTTATTCTAGGCAGTCTGAAGCTATTTGTGGCTAGAGGCTAATTGAAATTATGGTAATGCAGATGACTAGTAAAACTAATTGGCCACCGGTTCATTGGACGAGGAAAGATCAAAAATATCAAAACAAGTGACTGTTTTACGCCAGTTTATGTTCTGGTTCTTCAAATTATATTCATCATCATCAGCGTATTACGTTCTTACGCTCGGACACAGGCCTTTTCTCTGAGTGAGAGTATGGGCCGCAACATGCGAGTCCAGTGCGTGTTGGCAGAAAGGCTAGTAGCCAGCTCTGTTTTGGCATTTCCAGTCCACTCAAAGACTTCCAACATAGCCTAACATCCAAAGACAAAACTGAAACCGGCGGCTTAACGTGCCCTCCAAAGCACGGAAGCGCTCAGTTGTAAAATGTGTAAATCCGCCCGTCACTGATGTCATATCAGTATTAGCAATTCTATCTCTATCTTTGAAATCAGACACCTTTTCGCTAACTTGCCTGAACATGGCATATATCCCACATCGCATGCGAAGACATTGCTTTCTATTTGCTTTGCTTATGTAGACTGTGCGTGCTGCGTGTGGGTCACCATGAGACCTTTACATGACTACCTGTCATTCAATGCCAGCTCCACCTCTAGTCTTGCAGATAGCAGTACTTATGTTGTAAATGGCGACCCTATTTTGTTTGAAATAGGAGTGCAATCAAGGAAAGTGGATTCGGGGGATAGTCTTTGTTAGTTAGTGAGTTTATAGCTTTATCGATAGTGATTTTAATGGTTGGTTTGGGATATTCTGTGGATAGAAACGAAACATAGTTCAGTGGGATGACATTTCTAGTTACACTTTATCAGTGTCAGATTTCGCATGTCTTAAAACGTTTGTATAAGTTTTAAATCCCTTGTTCGTCTAAGGTTTAATTTACACTATCATTTTGAATTGTGCCACCTGTTTCCGTGTTCTGTTTCAGCATATACTGACTGATGTATTATAAATATTATGTATGTATCTAACTGCTGCAGAATGTTTTTCATGGTTATGTCGGTCTATATATTACTACGTGACATTGGCGGAGTTATGGTATGACAACTCTGCAAATGCCATATATAGGTAACCAAGAAGAACTATCGTTACAATATTCATTAGGTTGTAAGTATATACTTTGTAGGCTAGTTATTAAAACTTATTAACACGTTCAGCTATTGCAGGAATTTTATATAAAATCACACAAGGAACAATCAAGGCTATCTCATTACCAGAGTAAATATGGTATACCATATTGGGATCATTATAATCAGCCAATTATGTCCCCACTGCTGGGATACAGGCCTTCTCAGAGAGAGAGAGTACGAGCCATAAACTATCACAGGTACAGGTTGGTAGACATCACATGCCCTTGAGTCTTCTGTTTCTTGGACGTGCCAGTTTCCTCACGATGTTTTCCTTTACCGTTTTGAGCGATGGCATACCATATTGGGATGGTTGTACAAAATAATCCAGCTTCCAATTAAGAAGTTGTGCACGTATTTATAACTCAACACTTAAGTGTTATTAAAGCAATTAAGATAATTATGTAACTCTAGGTCACTAGACCCACGTAATAAAGGGCTGGCTTGAGTAATAAGGAAATGACTGTTGTTATGGCTCAAACCAGAATGATGAGATGTAAAGACAATAAGAGAATGTTTATGTGATCTGGAAATCAATACCAAGCAATGCATGGCCACAAGTCATTTGATGTTAAGTGACAATGTGGATAATAGTGGCGCCACACTACATCTGGATTGAAAACTGGCTCTCAAGTATGGTTGCCAGAACATACTGAGTACCACTGATTGCCTTGCCATTGCCACTGATTCATAACTAGAGACTGGCTAGTACATAGAAAATGCTCCATAAACAAGATACACACGATGTCACGATGTTTGTTTACCTTGACCGAAATTGGAAGCTCATTGCAAAAAAAGTGTCAAAATAATGAAAACAATGTATTATACAGGTGATCATGCACTAAACATAAGCAAAGATAGCAATGAAGCTAACATTTCAAGACCACACGTTTTTGAGAGCCCCCTTATAGAGAAGTTAAAACTGGACAAATATCAAGGAAACAAATTAGTACGTTTGCTCCTAGATTGTGGAGAGTGGAGACCCCCGATTATTTGCTTAGGACTGCTTTGTTTTATGCACCCATCTGTTTTAAACCATAGAAAGGGTTGTTAAAACAGGTTCTGGCAGGAATGAGTTTAAATACTGGTCAACCTTCGAGATGACTTGGTACTTCAAGTGAGCAGAAACTTCGAATTATGTCTAAGAGCTATTTTGAGATTTATGGAGCTTGAGATAAGGTGTAATGTGTGTGATTCAGAACGAAATCGTTAACAAAGTAAATAGGTAATGCTGTCATCGCAGCAACAGAACCTACTAACAGAAAACAAAATCACTCGAAAGCAGCTATTGTTTTGAGGGGTACATTTTAGAATTTACAAATACACATTTTCATGAGATTTTTTTTGTGTGTATTATCTTAGTAAATATAGGTATTGTAAATACAAGGTGGGCCAAAAGAAGGCGAAAATTCGGAAAAACTGAAAGTGCCATGGGATTTTCGTATGAACCCTAGGGAAGGATATTATAACTACTACTAGGGAAGGATATTATTACTATAGAATACTTCAGAACGAATAATAAAGCACTGAGAGCGATGGTGGCCGAACGGTTAGGCGCGCGACTTACAAGACGCCGACACCGAGTTCGAATCCTCTCGGCCCCGCACCTATGACTCAATAAGTTATGTGCGGATTTGCCATCGCTCAAAACGGTGAAGGAAAACATCGTGAGGAAACCGGCATGCCCAAGAACTGCAACATTCAAGGGCATGTGACATCTACCAACCCGCACTGGGCCAGCGTGGTAGATTACAGCCCATACTCTCTCTCTGAGAGAAGGCCAGAGTCCCAGCAGTGGGAACGTGAAAGGCTGATAATGATAAATAAAGCACTAGTTAAAGAAATAACAATAATTTGATATCATTAAACTTTTGCAAATTATTACGATTATTTACGACCAAACCAGAGCAGAACTAGGCACGATTTTAAATACTCATAGAACCGCCATAAATAATCCATAACAGCGGTCTCTAAAGACAGCCATTAAACTATAAGCATATTATTACCACCTCATTACTTTAGCAGCCATGGAAAAAATTACAAAGGTAAAGGCTCGTTCACAAGGAAGCCTTTGTAGTTCAATGGACCACACTAGACGCTTGTGTGTTTACGTGTTAAGCTCAGTGTATAGAGATTAGCGGAGATTAACAGGAATTGTGGAATCGGTTATGATGTAAACTGGTACTGGTGAACTTTTGGTTCAATTGCAGTTCATGAATTGCTGAAAAAACGATGATGAATTTTTCCAACTAAAAATTTTTGCAGGAAGGACCGAAAAAGATTTAATTGCTACCAAAAGTAGGCCGAGAGATTTTCTACGGTGAAATGGCAACAAACAAAATAATGGCTTTTTAATTTAGGAGGGTAATGTATTTTGTAAATCACAACAACAGATGAACTCAAATTAATCCTTAACATTTTCAGAGCAACAAAATGAACGTAACTTAGATAAAACTAGTATCTTACTTCGATTTTGTTTGGCTTAGCAATGTTACATCCCTATTAAATTCACATTGTATTGTATTGTATTGTATTTTATTTTATTTATGTACCTAATTGATGTTTTGATTTTTGAATTGTGATTAATGGATCTCCGTGTCTGATTAAATAAATGATATGGTTATTATTATTATAACTATCCGTTCTCGTAAAATTGACCACCAAACAGCGTTAGAGCAATAATTAATTTCACAAAGTTTCTCTTCAAGTTATTATTACTAAACTATTGCGTCTAGAAGCTCAATATTAACCATTAGTTGTAAAGCTCACTAAACAGCTTTTTGTTCAACAGTATCAATACAGTTTACAGTGTATTCGAAAGTAGTGAAAGCTTATTTGAGTACTTTAACATCGCCTAATGCTTCCAACGATCACAATTTACCTATAATTTACTCGGCATTATCTGTTCTTTAAATATTATTTATAACTTTTACAAGACTTTGTCTGTTATTTAACATAATACTATAAAGCGGTAAATCTGAAAGGCATTGTGATGTGATCGGGCTTAAAGCGTTGATACATTCAATAATCTCGTAAAAAAACTGTGAGAATAAAAAGCGTCGGCTTTGAGTTGAGACAGCAATAAAACGTAAGATAAATAATTGAATTGGATAGGTCCGTTAGTCATTTACAATGATATTCTAATAAGCCACGGTAAATTTAAGGATTTAGAAAATATGTTTGAAGAAAATCTCAATTGATTAGTGATTAGTGATATTACTACAGATATGTAGTGATTACAATATTTTATGTCTTTCAAACTTTTGTACTTGTTCTATTATGTTTTTTAGAGATATTGATTACAATAATATACACTATAATATAAGTGAACTTTTTTTCATAATTAGAGAATTTAATATGCATAATCCCAAAATGAAATAACTTTTGAAAAAATTAACGAAATACGTATTTCTTACAGCAGCAAAAGGTCTACAATCTATCCTAAAAAAATCTATTCCAGAAAACATAGATAATATCCTAAACCTGAGTAGGCATCTTTTAGTTTACAATAAATATAATTTCTTATGTCAATAAATGCTTTGAGTGATCGCTTTCCTCACTAAGCAAGTATTGGGGGCACTTAAATTTCATCTGTAATGTAAATTTTTATGTTGAAATGTTTGCTTACGGTATAAATGACGTATCTACAACATAAAAATATTAAACAAACAATGCGGATCGTCAATATATCATCACGCTGTGACATAAGCTGACGTGACACCGCCGCGGGATATGGCACCGATACATAAAATAACCTGGTTGCTATAATGCTTATTGAAGATTATAGCTCAGGCTTAATTGGCAGAGCATGCCCTTTTTGTGTTATGTAAGTGATTGCTGGTAATAATCACGATGGTCATAAAATCATAGCTGGCAATGATAAACCTTTTTTATGACGTATTCCAAATGGAATAGAGAAAACAAAACTTGGATTATTAACTTTTTAATAACTAAAAGGAATTCAGTGCAAAAAAGGTAATAATGCAAATATGCATTTAAATTATTTGTGAGTAGTAGATGCAGTTAACGATATAAGTGATGAACACGTTTGTTTATTCATGTTTCCTTATGTGTACCAGATGAACGATGTTTGATGTATAAAATGCTAAATTGGCACGTTCAGCGACTTTGTCGCTGACTGTAGCAAAAGCCCAAAATTTTACATTTTGTACCAAGTTAAAAAATGTTTATTTATTTCATCTTAGCACGCTTTAAGCGTGTCGAATGACTGTTGCCCATAGTAACACAAAATTGTATTTGATTTGACATTGAATACTTCCGGCGAAGTGGAGCCATCCATTGTTTCTAAGCATCAATAAGATTTTCTTTGACTCTTATCAACTCTGGTACTCTATCAACAGTACGTCAGTTCCTTAGTACATTTTTTAAATAATTTTAATTATTTGTAATGCAAAATAATCTTTATACCGTATTAATAAACCCTACATATTAACGGATGCTTACATTTCAATTAAAAGCACTCAAGATATACGGTATCGGCATAATCGCTTATTCATAAAACGTAAAATATTTAGGTCATTGCCAATTAGCCAAGTTTTTTCACATAAAAATAAGCCCACTTTCTGCAGTATTAACGGAGAAAATACTTCTTTTATGTATTATGTTGTTACAACTTCCCCAATATTTTCAGAGTATGTTTGGTTGGCTTTCATAAGTCTGTCACAATCAAAATCACTGTCAAACTCTACGTTTTTGTTTATCAAAGTAGCGATGTTGACCTTGATTTCGACTCGAGACGCAAAATCTAAGCCAATTAAGATTTTTTTGTCTTCCTCTCCAATTTGCCGCATAACGTCTCGAGCCTTGACGTGCCTTCAAAATGTATTATTTATGACTACTTATAAATTGCTTCTAGACCTTATTTGGGCATCTGTTTTCAGTGAATATCATTTGATTGAATAGATATTTGCAATCAATGATCTTTAGTACAAGCCTGTTGATTTGAATTCTTGATTCATATCTACTTACTATTGCTATGGCATCATGTTATCTATGGTAGATAGAAAGTAACTAAACTAGTAGTTATAGTGGTAGTTCTTTTTCGCTTTGTTTGTTTTTTATTTCATGTTTGTCCGAATTCTAAATACATAACATAAAATCAGACGTTCTCTTACTTTACGAAACAAAATTCAAGTCAATAAACAACTTCTCAACAAACTCAGCTACAAATTCTTTACAAACTGCAAGTTCTTGCCAAGAAGCCATTAATTTTTATATCTCTCTCTCATCTAAAGGTAGAATTACTCGCAAAACCGGGACTCTTAGAGCTGCAAGGGTCGGCGTCTCTACCGTATTGGATTTCACTAGCAACCTCCATTAAGATTTCAGTTTGACAGATGGAAAGCGTGGGTGATGCATCAGGGCTGAACTGACTCAGAGCAGGATATGGATATGGTACAGCTTCATTACTCTATGAATAATCCTCCTCCACAAAATTCATGACAAAATCTGATGCAACATTATTGGCCAAAACTGCCATTATTGGTATTTGGTGGATCTTTCTTTATTGTGCTGATTGGTTTTCATGCTTTATCGTCTTGACTTTAAAGGTTTGTAGAGCATTCTAACTATAAACTATTATTATGTTATTTCAGATATAATTTACATATTTGATTGCTATAACATTATTACTGCAGACTATTCTTGAAGTCGAACTGGAAAAGCGCGTTTTAATCTCAATAAGTTGTAAAAGCATTTTGATGCTAAACATCTTTAGCTGAAGGTTTAAATTGTCCAGTGGCCCACAAGATTCTTTTTTGCATTTTAAAGTAGCTTTTCTATTTTGGTTCTTCTTAAATCAATTTGTCGATCAACTACCATAACTTAATTGCTTGTCAATTGTCTTGTGCTATTGTCTAACCATGCTATTATTAAGAGGTAAAGTATTCACGACCTGTGAACAACAACAGACTAATCAAAATTGTATTCTCAATAAAGTCGTGCAATTTTATCGCTCCAGCAAGACACGACACTTATTAATATCTGTCCTAGCTTCATATGTACTTCATTTTTATCGCATGTAATATTCTAAGCATTCGTATCAGCATCCCATTGCAAACTACTACAATGTCAAATGTTATCACTAAACTATCCTTTGTTTACGTCTACAGACTTATCAATGAACGTAAAAACTTACCTAAAAAGCTGAGACTCTGCTTTCCATCCACAGAATCATCGTCTTCCAAGCATTCGAGCTTTTTCGAATTCATATTTTCATCCAGAGCACTCCTTAAGGTCACATGCACTTGTCTTTACACACACAGTTATGGAAAAACCCAATTGCTAACTCACTTGGTTGAAAAGCACTTTTTGTTTTTCTCACTGGCAGTTTTGTTTTATTTTTTCGAATGTCACAGTTTAAATTTTGAATTTTGGAATGTTAACGGTTGCGCGCGCGCTTTGGACGTGTGGCGCACGGCGGTGTTCCGACGCGAGTGAATGACGCCGATTGTCGCCGAGAGCGGCCGAGCGCTTCCGACATGTGCCTAGTTTCATGCGGGACGGACTGACCTGCATGTTGCTAATCTGATTATACACACAGTGCATTTTGCTTTGTGCTAAGTTCTATGTACACTTTGATTAGTTGAACAAAGAGGCCGATAACGAAAGTTGAGTTTCTTTTATTTTCCTTTTTCCATTCAGAACGTTTATATGAATTGCTTATAACGCATTCTTACCCATTACCTTAAAATAAAGTCTGACATTAGTATTTATTGCTTAGTCATCTAGTGTACAGTTAACTTTTAAGTCTTCAAGGCCAACCAGAACATAATTTACTTTGTTATTTTATTCTCATAACAATGGTGTTAATTTACCAACAGACGATATCAAATTTGTTGCAGACCCAATGTTTGATCATGGGAAGCGCAATTTAAAAAATGCAAATTTTTATTGAGAGTAAATCCGCAAGCATACAACTCCTTGTTGTAGTAACAATGCAGAACACGAAATACTATTCACTATTATTACTTGCGAAAGGGTCGTACGCGCCTCCCCTCGAAAGATCATGCATTGTTCTCTTACTCTTACCACGCATGCGCCAAAACTGTACTCGCCATTTAAAAATTTAACAATGGCCAGTACTCGTGGGCTAATTTCAAGTTTAATCAATATTTTTTATGTTGAAGTTTTGTTTTTATTGGTACAAAAATTTGAAGCTGCAATATTTTAAAGGGCAAAGTCGTGCATTGTAATAAATTCAGGAGTTTGAATATTAAAATTATAATGTTCCACTGGATAAGCTAAGCGTGTAAATTAAGTCGGTTGACGGAGCAGTAAAAAATCTATACCTACCTCGATATCAAATTTCATAAAAAGACCTTCCGTTTTCATCGGTCCATCGTCTTTAAATTGTAGCTATTAATATCTACGATTCAAGCAAATTCCATTCCACTCGGCGCTTTTAATTCACTTTCATTTGTTTTGCTTTTATTTTCACCGCCTTCATACTTACAAGGAATTATTAAAACCATAACATTGTTAACGATCAATGCTTTGATCGTATCGACACGCGCGCTTATATCGATGATCGAAAAAAGAGCAAAGCTTTCGTAATGTGTAACAGGACGTTCCCACACCATCTCCGAGGTTTTTTTGTCTCCTTTTTGTAGCCGAAAACGGTTGAGGCCTATTCTCCGGGCAATTTCGTCTGTCTCGGCCACTATATAATTTTATCAGACATTAATCATCGGGCGCGATTCACGAATGACAATCCAAGACAGTGAAAGTATACAACAGGTATATGGCTTAATAAAAATGATTGTCTTTGTTGTTTTGATCATGATTATAATATACAATTTAGAAAAGACAAGTGACTGATTTAGAAAAGAGGTTGAGTAATAGATCCTATTTGAGAAAGTTCTACATATCAGTAAAGGATCTAACTAATTTTTAATATGGATTATAAAACATCGCCAATAGTTGATTTGTAAAGTCTATTCTAAAACATAATCTTTTTAGGTTAGGTCACGTTGTATAGTTATAGTTCTTTTTTTAAAAAATCTATCTTTCTGAGAGAAGAGGCTGATGATGATGATGATATTTCATATCGTTTAGAAACGTAAGTAATACAAATAATTGATGTTATAAGTGATTTCACTGACATAATACTAGTTTGAGAGACACATAATTATCAAAGTCGCTGTGATTGATTTTATCACACAAAGGTCTTCATACATTTCAATACAATTGACATAACAAATTACATCAATTGCAATAATTATGGATTACACTTTCTGTTTAAAATAAAAACTAGTTGTTATGTATCATTTACATAATGATGCATTCTTTGCAAAATCCGGGCGTATATTTCTCGTAATAAAATTTATGGACAACACCTGAACAATTTATTAAAGTGCATACAATTTAATATGTAAGTATAAGTAGGCGCAAATTATCTGAGCATTAAAAAAGTTGTCGTTCAAGGGAATCTTGGTCAGGTCATGTTTTTTACCATAATTATGGAGTACATCTTCATATTAAATAGTAACGCTATAATTGCGTCAGAAGGTATACTTTAATCGTGTCTTTATCTACAACTTACCATAAGGTTTTATTGTCATTCTAGTTTTACAGTTCTTATTATGTTGTAGCATAATGAGCACGTCTATGTATCTATCAATAGTTAGTTGCAATTGGTGATAAGTAGTCTAGTGGAAAAGCTAAAACGTAAGAAGTAAGGAGACATCCAACATTAAAAAGAGGATTGCTTGAGCATATAATTGTTCTAATTTAGGCATCAAAAATGTTTGCTACCATAAAATATCAGTTCAGTTGCTTGTCTTTTTTGATTGTTAATAACCATATTAGTTTTTCTATTCCCAATGATTGTAATTGGTGTCTACCCGGTAAACGTATAATTTCTTTGATTTTTAGTTCTAGTATTAACTAGTAACATTTGGCAATCTCTATCAACCGTTTCATTTCAAGCATTCAGTACAAACTTAGCAACAACGCCAATGTCGTCCGGAGAACACAATGCATGGAATTCTCAATCAGTATTTTGCCGGTCTATTTCAGTTCGTCTGCTCCTAAAAGTCTAAGCCCTGATTCATCCGATCGTTTTTCATCTAAGCTCCAGGCATTCCCGGCTTCCTTTCAAGGAGTCCTGTTTAAAATTCCGCTCTCGTCCGGACCAAGGTGCACTCCTAACATTTTTAGGCGTTCGAGCATCTCGCTCCTTTCCCATAGTTTTTTTTTTCGATAAAAAATGCTTTTGTCGTTTTTGTCAGATTTATGCGACGGACAATTTGGTGAGTTTATTTTTGGACTGGTTTTTGTGGACTTGATTGATTTTATGAGAGGTTTATTTATAACGAACTAATTATTTTCGGTTTGTTTAACTTTATTGCCATAATCTTTGGTGGTTATCTTACGGTTTCGACTTTATATAGTACTATCTTTACTTCATTTGTTGCTATGTACTTTCTTGTGTTGATGGTCTGGTCAGTTTGATTCTTAGAAGAATCATTTAGTTTACTGCCATAAAGGCAAAAGATAAGGGTAACTCCATCCAGACTTTTATACCCTTTCTTCTATATTACGGCATCATTTACGACAACCACTTTTTTAGTTCCTGGATCATCTTCCATAGATTAATTGCCATGATTACATCACCAGCATACGATACCAGAATAAAGAATGAACGCATAATGACAAAATACCTCCAAAAATGTAAGTAAAAACGTGTCTGTTAAAAAATATGGAATAAATTTAGGAATTTAGATCACGTTCATGTGTCGAATCGAAAATGTATTTTTTAAGTTCGAGGAATAGTTAAGTGAGTCTTTGTTATTCATGTGCCATTGTGAAGTTGTTAATAGATTTATCGTTTGTTTATGTTACTTTAACCTGTTCAATTGAACGGTAGATGTGATTTTTATTGATGATCTAATCGATAAAAACAAGATTACTGACTATTTAGAAGGCAAAAAAGCTGGGGATTGTAGTGAACGTGTTTCAATTAAATTTATCAATAATAAGAAAGAAAAAAAAATGTGTTTGCGCCTAATAATAACCTGCAGATCGTTTCTTGCTGATTTGCCACTCACGCGCTGTTCCAAACACCGCGGTGTTTGGAACAGGCGTAATTGTAACGTATTTCTAAATAAATACATACTTAAAAACAGAATTTCACACACGGCAATGAGTCTAATAGGTCCCAAGATCTTGATAAAAATGTGTATATGGGGACAGGTCGAAACCCGATAAGGAAGGAATTTTTTTTACTATTTACAGGGTAGCGTGTGATCACAAGTCATCTGATGTTAAGCGACGATGTGGTCGAAGATGGCACCACGCTACACCTGTACTAGGAACTGGCTCTCAAGTGAGACTGCCGGAACACACACCGATAGATGCTTGGCGACAAATTCTTAACTTAATTTTTTGCAATAACCTGTAAATCACGTGGGTGAAACCGCGAGGGACAGCTAGTATCTTAACAAATTAAAAAAGTTACTGCCAATCAAGGCTGATCAACTTTTATGTAAACAACGAAGGTAAAAAAGGGAAGGTTTGAAGTCCGACGGAGGCTCGAAGCTTCGAAGGCGCGCGAGCGTTGACTCTTCTGACTCACCGCCCGCAAAAACTCGCTGGGGTATCGTAAGATGTTGCTAGGGGCTGAAGCATTGGTGCTATGCTGTTCTAGATACCGGCTGGTTTCAATAACAGATCTATCCACGGTTTGACAGAAATTTGACGTTACTTCTAGGGAGCTTATGTCAAATTTCAATCTCAAGTAAGGCAAACCGTAGATAGATTCGGTTATTCAAGACGACTCCGAGATTAAGCTGAAAGTTGAGACTACAACCATTTTCTCTGTAATTAAGCTTTATTTATCCCTCAAGTTACTTATTCTGTCAACTGCCATAGCAATATAGTTTTGAGTAAACTTTATTACTTACATGATAGCTGAAATCTATTGTGGTAATAGATTCATTATGTTTTTTTTTATATATAGACAGGTATAACATAGACTACGTGTACTGTAGTGTATTTGGTTTCAGCTACAAAATACAAATCATGACTGCAACTGTTACTTCTTTTTTTTGTATAAGCTGGTCGTTAACTCTTTTTATGAGTTCTCAGGCCATCCAAAGGACCATGGATTTGCGACTGATACAGCTGGGACCGATAGACTCCAAAGCACGGAGCACTCAGTTGAAAATGTCACTATCCAAGTGATGGCCATAATTGCAACAAATATTTTAATTTGTTGTTATATTTGTTAGCAAGCTAACATTTTGTTAGCAAGCTAACATTTTGTTAGCTGTGCAGCATTTTAGTCATTCAATTTTTCTCTTCTTCTATTAAGTAAATTGTTTGCTATAAACGGCGCCGCGCAACCTGTTCCCATTGTTGTTTTCAAAGTGAAAAATACAAGCGACTACCAGTGTTGCCAGATACTGTTGTAATAATTCCATTAATAGAAATGCTAGGCATAAAAAAGTTAGAAGGTGAATAGGCCAGTTAGGTTAGAAAACTTTTTCAAAGTGGAAGAATAGACGTGGACACGATGAAATTCCTAAGCAAGCTGACTAATTTATTGTCTAACTCTAACCCTTTGAGGTTTTTTGTCAAAATACATATCGCAATTATTTGCTTGAATAAAAGAACGCTGGTTTTATTCGTGAATGGGATTGTGACCTCTTCAACTAGGCCCAACGCCCCTTTCTTTTCCCTTCTCTTTCCCTCATTCTCTTTTCTTCCTTCTTCTCCGCGGCCTTCTTAATTCTTCTTCTGCACATTTTTTTTAAATTCCCCCAAATAGAAATACTTTTTTAGTCTGGCAGCACAGCCTACAGACTTGAATGTTTGAATGGATGTGTCGAGAGGACAAACGGCTTGTCTTCTCCTTATAAGCAATTGTTTTTTCTTCGTAACCACCAAGTTTTTGCCACCTGTTTAATAGTGGCAATGGGTATTGTCAAATGGCGATAAAAGTATCAAATTGTGCAGCTAGCTGGAATTTTACAAGATTTTAAACCACTCTGTGTCTATCGGTGTATCGTAAATTCTTGTAAGACCTTTTCGACTGGCTTCTGCTAGGCTTATGATTTTAAATTTATGTGTACAACGCTATGTTGATGATAATTAATTACATAGAGACATTACTGATTGTGGCAGTTTTTGAATGCGTCGCAGGAAGCCGATGGATGCAAATGGCTAATAGCCGTCCATGGCCGCGTATATACGTACGTAAGTAGTGTACATAATTATTATATACTACATAGTAGGGATGTGATTTGGAGGGGAAAAAATCGATTAATAAATAATCGAGTATTATCTGTTTAAAATAAATCGATTTGTAAAAAATCGATTATTTCAATAAAAATTTATCGATTTTCAACTAATTTTTTTTTCTAACTAATCGAATAGTTGAATTTTTTTGCACATTGCAATAAAATTACCTAAAGTAACTTATAATTGCAAAATTCGATTGAAATGTGTAGTTTTGCTACACATTGGTTTAATCTCCAATAATACAAACATTATCTTATATTACTTTAAAAAAAGTAGGTAAAAAGTTGATTTATTTTTTAGAGAGTAAGTAAAAAAATCGATTGATCAATAATCGATTTTTCATATTTAGATAATCGATTATTAAAAATCGATTAAAAAAGAAAAAAACGATTAATATAAAAATCGATTATTTTTTCACATCCCTACTACAGGGAGTCCTAGCTGGGGGTCAAAGCTATGTTTATGATTGTGTGGCTTTTATTATTATTGTTAACTGAACGGTACAGGGACGGTTCTAACAGTGGCTTAATATAATAAAAACCCCATAGCAGTCATAAATATTATTATTAAATTAATGAAACTGAACAGAACTATTACCGGTAACCAAACCCTTCTATTTCAGTCGTAGTAAATTTGATTACGGAAGCATTGCATCCAAAAAGTATATAAACATTGACGTCCGCTTTCCCTGCGCAGGCACATCTGGTGTATTCGATATACAGAAGGTATATACATGTATCAGTAAATGTATATGGCGCAATGACTGCAGTGTAGGTGCGTTCTAATTTAGTTCCATAAATGGAACGTCTTCGAATGGAATTGAAGCTCGAAATAAGAAGGCTATTGAACAATTTCGTGGCTTGAGAACCAAATTCTCTTAATACCTTACAAACGATACAACAGTGTATAATATTATACATTATACACTCTATCAGATAAGATTGACACTTGCACACACTATATAGTGCAAGTTTTGAAAACTATAAAAGTTTACGTAAACGTCAAAGTTTACTACCGCCATCTTGTCAAAGTGGCTCTGTTGAAATACGAATAAGACGATTTAAAATAACTCGTGTTACCGATTTAAGACCCTCCAAGTTTAGAAATGCGCGCTGAAAAGAAATGTTTGGAAGGAAAAAATTATCAAACCCTGTTACTAGAGGTACCGGTAACTTGTGGTCAAACGCTACCCTGTAATTAATAAAAAAAAATGTATTTTAGCCATTGATACTAATACTTTTTTTTAATTTGAAATTTGGTGCTTCCCTTGTGGTCCCATTTCAATTTGGTCCAGTTCTGAAAATGCCATACATGAGAAAATCGCTTGTTTATTTACAGGGTAGGTATCGTTTGACTACAAGTCACCAGAAGTTAAGTGACGATGTGTTCGAAAGGTGACGTTACGCTACACCTGGATTGGAAACAATCGTACGTTGGGAACTTTCATTTCTATTTGCATGGTTTCAAGTACTTATTACACTTCGACGTTGCATTCTCGATATTTATTCACTTTGTAGTATTCCTATTTATTGCACAAGACGTCACATAATTTTTAGAGCTGTAAAAATAAAAATCAAATCACAAAAATATAAAGTTCACTGTTTCTGAACGATACCTACCATGTCATAGGCAGTGCTGTCATCTCCGTCATACGTCATTCCTTTTTTATGTGCGGGCGTCGCAGCTTCGACTTATCGATTAAATTCGTTATTTTATTGGAAATTTTGTGAAAAAGTTAGTTGAAAGCAGTGTTATGGAGAAAAGATCGTCATAAGTCCAAATAATGACGAAAAATAACATGTTGGGAACGCAAGATACGAAACTCGCCAACTAGTTCGGACGATCAAGGTTAGTTCGTGGTCATTAACTGTGTGTTAGTTTTATCTGTAAATTTGCCTTTGTCCCTTCCTTTTTAGGGAAAAGGCGCATACTTTGGAAAATAACTGATATTTTTTCCTCATGATTTTTACGTAGTTTTTCTTTTCTAACTACCCACATAATTCATGATTTTTTCCATTCTTTTTTCTTGCATGATGCTCGGCTGATAATGAGTTACTCCGATGGCGTATTGTAACCTTCAACACTGCACACGCTGCTTGCTGAATCATATAGTCTAGAGTCGTACCATGAGTGCGTACCATGACTTTAAATCATACAGTCATAGGATGTAACGTGAGTGCGTACCATGAGTGCGTATCATGACTTTAAATCATACAGTCATAGGACGTAACGTGAGTACGTACCATGAGTGCATACCATGACATACAGTCTAGAGGCGTAACGTGAGTGCGTACAATGACTTTAAATCATACAGTCTAGAGACGCAACGTGAGTGCGTACCATGACTTTAAATCATACAGTCTGGAGGCGTAACGTGAGTGCGTACCATGACTTTAAAAACCTTCAATACTGCACATGCAGTTTATGGAATCATACAGTCTAGAGGAGTAACGCGAGTGCGTACAATGACTTTAAAAACCTTCAATACTGCACACGCAGTTTATTGAATCATACAGTCTAGAGGAGTAACGCGAGTGCGTACAATGACTTTAAAAACCTTCAATACTGCACACGCAGTTTATTGAATCATACAGTCTAAAGGAGTAACGCGAGTGCGTACAATAACTTTAAAAACCTTCAATACTGCACATGCAGCTGGTTGAATCAAATAGTCTATAGGTGAAGCGTGAATACGTACAAAACCTGATATAGCGCTGGATCTTCTTGACCAGACAAAGCTCGACCATAATCATCCAAGGTCACCGACACCAGACCCGCGACAATGGTCTTCTGATGATGATAACCGGGTTAGATCCCGTACATTCATTCCGACAGGTCTAGGTACAGATACTGCAGATGCAGCTAGCATGTCCCAGCTCAAGCGAAAAGCCAATGTCTGCCGCACCAGAGTTTTTATAGCCAAAATGCATTCATAGATCCAGTACGGAAAGATGAATTATTTGGTGGGCGATTTATGATAAGGTATCTAAACGTTGGGGTAGAATCCTAGTGTAAATGGTAAAGGCAGAAGAAACCACGATAAAGGAAACCCTAATACCTGAAGACCTAGCTTACGGAGGGCACCAAGGTTCAACTTAGAATTTTCTGCAGTCTTATAGACGAACTTAAAGAGTCGGGATAAACTCCTTATAAAGGCTAAAACAAGCCAGTCATTTTCTAGACTTATATCTGTGGGACATAAATCATAAACAAAAAACAAGAACACAAAACACTTGTCTTTTATTATATAACAACAAAACAACGAAATATATACAGTTGGATAGAAAATTGAAATAAATGCTAAAAACTAAACTTCTTACAAAGAAAAAATTTGAGAAAGCTCTGGCCTTCATTCAAAGTTTAGCAAGGCTGGCGTTCTACCTACATCTCTAGACATCAGGTTCATTTTGAATATGAAGGACAATAGCAACTGAAGACTTTAAAATGGAAGATATTCACACAGCTAATATTTACCAAGTAAGGTTTTTTATATACATTATGTCCACATCAAGGAACCGTAACTTTAAGTTCCTATCCATAATTTAAAACTTCAAGATAACCTACGATTTTCAATGACTTCCTTTGGTTTGTCATTGGCTTCTGTACCAGTTGGTAATTATCTTAGAAACCGAGATCTGTTGTTACTTGTGTGTTATTTTGATGTCTTACTACACATTAATGACCATAATTTAAAATTTGCTTAGAGGGTTCATTAAACTTTCTCAAAAGGTTAAGATTTGTGTTAAAACAAGCAAAAATGTATTTTGATTTGGAACAAAAAACACACACATTTCGGCATTGAAATACTACATATTTACAGAAAAGTCATTATATGTGTTTAAAGTTTACAAAAAAGAAACTTAAAAATACCTGACGAAACAAAATATTTTTCCAGATTAAGCAGATTGACAATCAGGGCCTTTTTACCTTTTTAACCTTTGTACCTTAGGTTACTTTTCTCAGCCTACCCTGCAGTTTTCTTTGTATAGAAAGAAAAATTACAAACTGCATAACATTACGAATGATTTATATGAGAAATGTATCAAACTCGAAGTCAGAGTCGTCTTGGGAAAAATAATGTTTTAACTCAGTGGTAAGTACCTTCTAGAAATCTTCATAGGTGCCTCCCTTATTGGGCGGGGTGTTTTTTTTGTAACGTGAGTTTTTTTGTTTTGGGACCACACAATCACAACTAGCATACTTTATTATTAGAATTGAAATCAGCTTACATTGGCCTTCAATGCTTTGCTAAGGATTAACAGAATAAACATGGGCAGAGTACCGCTGTTGTCTGCATTAATGAAGATGTCTAATATACTCTCAGAGATATCTTGCACTAGCTTAAGCAAAGATAGCTTAATATACGTACAAAATAATATATATTAATTAATAAAGGACCAAAACATTGAATGGGACCTGGCTCCAGGTGCCTGTGATCTATCATGATCATAATCACGAACTGTTTTTTGGAGTCCCTAAATTGATGTTTATGTACAAGAACATTTGTGCGAAGCATATAATATAAAAAAAAAAAAAAAACTTACATCATTAAAAAACTAAGCAAATGATTATATTTACTTATGCATGTTATACACTTTCTTATAATTCATTAAATTTCAGATTCATTCACAGAACTGGGCACCCATTTAGACCACAATTGTTTTGTATGTGAAGTTGACAACCAAACATACCATCACAATATTGAACTTGTCTCACTTTTTTCACATTTATGTTTTAGATGGTATATACATATTATTACGGATAAGTGATCCTTTGGCATAGCCTGACCTTATGGACCCTATGGTCAATGCATTCATTGGATTGGGAAACTCATTTATTTTACGTCTTCCTTCTATTCTAGTTTATCTGTATTTTTAAGAAATATTATTTTGATCAAGCCACTGCACGGGAGTCATGGTCAGCTAATAGGCCTAAGAAGGCCTTTAGTTACACTTATTATTTTTATTTTTCCAAAGAAGATTGATCCATTTCACCCTCTCTGGTAGCATTATATCCTGGTTTCGAAGGTATTATCAACCAAACATAGTTATATTTCCAAGGGGTATCAAAATTAATTATAATTTAAACTTAGACTAAAAAATAATAATAATAATAATAATTTCAGAAATAATAATAATTGGATATCAATAATTTCAATAAGAACTCAGATAACTTTTTAGCATTGTTGTAATAGTACACTTCACCCTTAGCGTGGCCTCTTAGCTTTGGCTACGGCTCCGCCAATGCCTAATAAAGGTCCGGGCAAAGACCCGAGAATAAAGCCACATGGGATAATAATAATAATTCAAAGTATTACCATATTTTTTCCTATTTTCTCAAATAGGATTCAAATTCTCGTCTCTGAATATCATTCAGGTACAGACTCGCCGTTCGGCTTCTGTTTTAATATCAGGTAAATGTGTTATTTAGATGACCAAATTATAAGATTCACAAAAGAAGTTTACGGAATTAAACTTTGCTATTCAAAATACGTATCTACATGAGATCCTAGTACGCAATCACTTGTAGTAATTTTAGCCAAACGAGAGTTAAGCTTTTGATTCCATATCCAAAAAGTTTATGCCTTTCCTCGCGTTGTCAACTATACAACGAGTGCGAAATTAAAGTAAGTCGCACGAATGGAAATCAATATTTGGCTAGAAGCACTTACTAGAAATAGACTAATTACTGATTTCGCCTACAAATACTTTGGTGCCTAATCTAGTTATACTTTTTTACCTCACAGAGAAAACATATATCCAGAGAGAGTATTATCATTTTAGATAGATGCCATGGCACCTAAGAGCTACCTCCATCAAAGAAATTAATTCATACATCTAAGAGATAATCCATTGCTCCTACCACAAGTCACATATACATTAGACATACTTACATTATAGTTTGGTGCAAATACTGGTATTTGCGGCACATAGTAGCCGTTACACTTCTACCTCGGCTAGTTATAAGGAGTTCTGTCCATGTTATAAAATGAACAACAGGATGGTCAGGAAGCTTATAAGTGTTGCATTCACAAAGGTAATTCATAATATCTTCAAGCAAGAATGCTAATAACGGTAATTGGGCTTACATTATCAATTGACTTATTGGTTTTAGGTTGAACGTAAGGTTCATAATAATGTGGATAATCACTCCACTTTTTTCGTTTATATGTGTTAATGTATCTTTTTATTTTTCTATCTAGAATCCTGCCTGCCTATCTCGTTTGTGTGAAAGCGCTAAACATCTACAAAGTGAATAAATATCGAGAATGCAACGTCGAAGTGTAATTAATGGTTAAACGAACTTACCTTAAGTGATGTTCGACCATAATTATACTAGACGTTGCATTCGAAGATATTTATAGTCCCACCCGAACCCAGCTACTAAAGCCCATACAACTAACAAACGAGATAAGTGTCTCTGAAAGAATGACGTATGACGGAGATGACAGCACTGCCTATGACATGGAAGGTATCGTTCAGAAACAGTGAACTTTATATTTTTGTGATTTGATTTTTATTTTTACAGCTCTAAAAATTATGTGACGTCTTGTGCAATAAATAGGAATACTACAAAGTGAATAAATATCTTCGAATGCAACGTCTAGTATAATTATGGTCGAACATCACTTAAGGTAAGTTCGTTTAACCATTAATATTCTTTTATAGCTCCTGGGATGGGTACTGTTCAAGCTGTCCATCAGTTAGTACTTGATGCTACCTACTTTCATTGTTCACGTCGACAGATTCAACACCATAAATAAATAGACAAACACTAATGGCGCAAGAGCAATTTAGCGTAATCAAATTTTAACTGCCGTAAGTCGGCTCTTTGTTTCCTGTTAGGGCGAGGCCTAATGGACGAGAGTTTACGATTACAAAATCATAGAATTGATTGTTTTGAATTCTTAAAACACTGGTTTTTTTTTTTGGAAATCGGTATGCATACAATCAGGCGAAATTGCTTCAGCATGTTCAGTACCCCTACTACAGGTTTTGATAGTTTACAAAAACTATAAAAGTTTTCGTTTCCATCCATACATATTTTTTTCAGCGAATCTTACCGAGACTTGGAGGAACTGAAATCGTTAATACGGGTTAATTTAAATCGTTATAATCATATTTCAATAATGTTATTGAGTTACTTTTTGAATTTAAGCAGATCGAGTTGCCACTTTGACAAGTCGGCGGCGGTAAACGTCGACGTTTACGAAAACTTTTATCGTTTTCAAAACTTGTACTAGGGGTACAGATTTGTAACATACAAATTGCAAGCAAATTTTAAGGGAATAGTGTCATCAGTAGCTTTCTCTCGCAACTTGCTGAGAAGAAGCATATTTTTATTTCAGTTATAGAAAGAGAGAGAGGGAGGGAGAGGGGGGAGAGATACCGAGAAAGAAATATGTTTGTTGCAATACTTATTTCAAATATATATTTATCGTATTAGAACACCTAACCAGCCTCCCCTGTATCTATCAGAAACTACTCGGATCGGCATCCCAACCTCCAGTCACTGAACGAAAACGTATGCTTTTTATAAGGCTCGTGCGCATCAAGATAATTTGCGATGCAGCGCAGTATTCCATCTCTTTCAAACATTAAACAAACGACAGAGACGCATGATGTTTTGCGGTGCGGCCCACCCGTAATATTCAAGACTTTAAATGTATGGTCACACTAATCTTTAGAAGATATATCACACCTTCCAATGCTCAATCAATATGAGAAAATCTATTACACAAACGATTAGACAAAGCTTTCGCTAAATAACTACGAGTAGAACTAATCAATCAGTCTGGGCGGAAGATTTCACACACAAAAAAGGCGCAAAGAGACTGTCAGTATTCAGTTCTTCTGTGCCAAGATTTGTGCTGTTAGGCAGCGTTCACAGAACGCGATGGGACATCGTATGATAATCTTTATAACCTACTAATATTGTAAACGCGAAAGTTTGTGAGTATGGGTGTATGGATGTGTGGATGTTTGTTACTCTGTCACGCAAAAACTACTGCACTAATTTGAGTGAAATTTGGAATGGAGATAGCTTGTACCCTAAATTAAAAAGGCTACTTTTCATCCCGGAAAAAGATTCCTGTGGGATAACGGGAAGACGCGGGTGAAACCGCGGGACGCAACTAGCTAAACGAAACGAAACTAAACTATTATCGCAAATAAACTTATTTCACGATTGATTAGACGAAGCTCTCACTGAAATACTTGCAAATGTTAATCAATCACTTTGACATAGGTATTTGCAAAAAAATACAAGAAGGAGTACCTATGTTAGGTAGCGTTTACAATGTAAATGCATTAATTTTTGAACCAAAAATAAAAATATGTATTTTCATTTTATAATCATCAGTGTAGGTACTCTATATGAAAAAGGCGTAATTACTTTGATTCAACTTTTAATAATAATTAGGTATATATTTATAATAAGGTTTAATTAACTTTTAAATTTAACTATAAGGTTTATTTTTTAGTGTTGATAATATATGTTTTTTTTTTATTATATCGTCCGATACGATATTGAAACGAAGCATGTGAACGCAGCCTTAATGACGTTGTAAGATTAAGTAAAGCAGTACTTTAATTAATATGGCGAAATGAGTGAAAGCCTTGTGCGAAAGTATGTCTTGCGATTAAGTTTTTTTGCTCTTGTTAGTTAAGTATATCTACCGATTTTGATTGGACCTTATTTGTCTTGGGCAATGATTTTATTTATTGCCAGCTCTTAGTTTAATTCGCTTGTATTGGTGGGGTCTCATTAATACCGATGTGTCCGATTTGCTTCAGGCAGCCATTGCAAAATCGAGTTGAAAACTGAGGTTCAGTACAACCATTTGTATCGATATATGTAACTGTAATAATCGAATCCTAGTAATATTATAAACGTGAAAGTTTGTGAGTATGGATGGATGGATGTTTGTTACTCTATCACGCAAAAACAACTGAACGGATCTGAATGAAATTTGGAATAGAGATAGCTTATACCCTGGATAAACACATAGGCTACCTTTTATCCCGGAAAGGTTTCTGTGGGATAACGGGAAGACGCGAGTGAAACCGCGGGTCGCAACTAGTAAATAATAAAATCAATAACAAATAAATAAAATCTTTAAAAATTATGAAAATATCTATATACATATTCCTCGACTTCGCCTGGACCAATAGCCGCGATCAACCGGTCGATCACCCCTGCTATATACTTACCTGTTGCACCTCACTCCACTAGAGTAACGTATGGAAATGATGGGAAACAAGGCTGAAAAAGTACCCAAGCTTTTTTATAAAATCCAGTCAACATTCAACAAATTAAACTACTAACAGATTAAAGGTGCGTTTTCAACAGAGCTGTGCGATGCGAGATAGCTAAGCGGTCCGAGAAAAAATAAATTAACAATAGGATTACTTAATTTTCCTATAGGTACCTAGATTTGTTCAGTGTAGTTCTGGTAGAAAAGGAATAATCGGAGTGATGTCTTAGTACATACAAAACAAGTGAGAAATGTGTGCGCGGGACAAGAGCGCGGGAAGCGTGCGAAAAATGTGTAGTGGTAGGATTCTTTTATAATGCCCGCCTGGGGAATGTCAAAAGTAGTTGATCATACCCAATTTTCCAAATGTGTACCAGATCAGTAGTTTGGTATCTAAGAACAGAAGAAACAAAGTGAAACGAGGTCGGTACGCATCCTTGCGCGGCTCAGCTGTCGTGGACTGCTCTAGTAGAAAAAATCTTAAGCCTTGAGTAAAACGTCTTTTACATGGTAATTAAATTAGTAGATAGTAGGTACTAAGTAGTAAGATGTGTGCTAGGAACTCAAATAGTGAGCGAGTGAGGCATTAGAAATGTATACAAGGTGTTGAGTACACTGCTTCATCACGCGTGATGAGTCTACTACGCATCCTCGCACCGCTCAGCTGTCTCGGACAGCTCCAGCGAAAACGCACCTTAAACCTTCAGTAAAACGTCTCTAACATGCTAGAGCGCGGTAATTAGTAGGTAGTAAGACACAGTTAGCGTGTGATAAATAACTTGCAGACCGGGCATGCCCGTGTAGGTAAGTAATTGCAGGGGAGAGTTGATCTGGCACATTCATACTTGTTAGTTGTTGTTCTATGTTAGATACAGAAAGCTACATAGCACGATGTATTAGACCTTTTTGTTCTTTGACATAAAATAAATAAACTGAAAATCCAGAGAGTCCTATTACAGAAGGTGAAGGTAAGCTATAGCATGTGCCGCATGCACATAATATGAGCGCAGCGCTGTTTTTCAACCTGCCTCTTTGCTGTGTCAGATTTTCATCGAGAAAATTGGTTACAAAAAGCGGTCTTATGGATTTTTATGTGTAAGTGCGCATAAGGGTGCAGTTGTGTCGAATCTGAGAGTGTTAGTTACTGCGGTTTCATCCACGGAGATTTTCGCAAGAACTGGATATTTTTCCGGGATGAAAAGTGGTCCGTCACTGTGGCCTGTAAAAATTCGCTATACACCTTGATCAAAAATCGTAAATCTTATGTATGCCTAATGCCTATATCATAAATTCATAATAACAGGTTTTATTAAAATAAAAATTGGTAAAATTTTTTTTGACAAAAAAGGACTTAAGCATAGAAAAATTCGTACGTCATTATAACATACATGCCGGGCGATGCCACTTGCCACAACTAGTTTTATTTATAGAAGTGCAAGTGGAAAGTAAAGAAAGTCCTGGTACCAGTCTGAGCGGTCTAGGTGATAAGGTACTTAATACACTCAGATTAATTAGTGAGTGATAAAGTGGTTTTCATATCGGAAAGATTGACGAATGATTCTTGAGTTTCGTGTAAACTGAATGGCATGTAATAAAATTGGTTGCTGTTTACATAAAACTGGCATCTACTTGAAACACAAGTAGTTTTTAGGGTTCCGTACCGCAAAGGGGAAAACGGAAACCTTATAGGCTTTGTTTTCCGTCTGACTGTCGGCAAAAGAAAAAGTCTGAAACCCATAAATAAGTAGTTTAAAAACATAATAAAAAGAAGCTTGTACGGAACCCAGGTTTCAAGAGCCTAGCTCGCACTTGGCCGGTTATTTTTTAATTGTCAATTTGACCACAGTCTCACCTGATGGTAATTGACAACGTGGACGATGATGGACCATGCGGTCGACCACAAGTCACCTGTCAAAGGTGACGCCACGCTGCACCTGGATTGGGAACTGGCTCTCAAATGATGCTGCCAGAACACACTGATAGGTGCTTAGCAAAAGATTCCTAACTTGAGGCACAGAATAAAGAGACTGTCGCCAGCATATATCGGTGTGTTCCGGCAGTCTCACACTGAGAGCCAGTTCCCTGTTAAGATGTAGCTTGGCGCCATCTTTGACCACATTGTCACTTAACATCAGGTGACTTGAGGTCAAACGCCAGCCAGTAAGAAGTTAGTAAAAAGACTTAATGTTTGTAACTATCCAAGCGAGCACTAGAAAATGCCCTACCCCTGCCCTACCCCTTCACCACGATGTTTTCCTTCAACGAAAGCTCAAGCTCATTGTAGGATGCGAAACTACAGGTCGCAAGTCGACGTCTCTACCACTGAGCCATCATAGCAGGTCTAGAATCTAGATTATAACAAACTGTTAGGTACTAAAGTAACCGTTGCTCTTACGAGCGGTAACATGAAAGTGGTACTGAGAATTTACACTGCCATTTACTCGGGTACAAGTAATGAAGAGTGTCAAAGCTTAATTGATCACTTTGGGAGTTCACACGCTTCTAAAAAGTACATGGGTAGTATCTATTCAATAATTTAAAAGTACATGTGTAGTATCTATTCAATAATTTAATAATTCATATATTTTATTCATTACGATACATTGTGACAAACGTCAAACTTAAAACTAGCTACGGCAACCTCTTTACGCCGGCAAAAGAACAGGCAAGAAACGCCCGGTAGGTATTTTTTTTTAAGCGCGATCACATTACCAATATTATTTTTATTACTAATTGATTGAATTGGAGCAAGTTCACTAAAATCCCAAGCTTTTTTGTCTAGATATCTATGTTATTTTATCCAAGATTTATCAAATAAGATGCAGCCCCACTACCTATGTGGAGGCGAAAAGCCAAAAAATACAAAATAGGACGTATTATTTGTTACTAGCTTTAGCTCTTCCATTGGTTTCACCCGTGTGAGATTTTTTGTTACAATAAAACGTAGCCTAAGATGTTCAGGGATAGCGTAGCTTTGTAATAGAGAAATAATGTACATTAATACTCACAAACGTTACCTAAAAGTATAAATAATCGTAAGAAAATAATTTGTTAAAAAAAATAGAAATGAACAATGAAATAATGAACTGAATTAATTACCAAGACGGTGAGAATAAAAGTTATTATAACTGAATTACTTACCAGCAAACGATACTAAAATTAAATTTACAGATGAATTAAAACACCAATTCCGTAGCGCAACTTGGGTGGGCATCTCTATCACTGCCCTTTGATAGAAAACAACATAATTTTTCATTCCCATGACAGATTTCTACAAAACAAGGTTTCTAAGAAAATCGTGTCGAGACTGTTGCTAGTAAAATAATTCAAATGTTGATACAACTGACTCCGGTTAAGTTATAAATACTTGCTAAATTGTAACTGTTATAGCCTATAAACACGCACATACCTAGGTGTACATGGAAAACATTGCCTAGAAGCCATGAAGTGTGAAATCTTGGCGTACTTCGGTAACAGCTTTTGTAGACGTGACGTCATCATGCTCGGGTTTTATTGCCTACGTACAACGTTAAAGAAAGGATCGACGTCATGTCGTACCAAGAGGTCAAAAAGATAGCTGAGGACAAAACAAGATGGAAAGTGCACCACCGACAAGGACTTTGCTGTTAAATAAAAGATGAAGACAAATAGCTCTACTTTGGTGGTGGTAAAGTCAGTGGTTCAAGCGAAAAGGTTCATCTAAAAGCTCTTTATATAAGTAATCGTTTATTTAACAATTCTTTAAGTATTAATAGACCAATTGCCTTCTTATTACCGCTAGTTCTGTCGCCAACTAATTTCTGTTGGCCCAAGCCTGACTGAAATACAAGTGGTTCTACAGATTAATCACTAGTAAAGTTTGTAAGTGATTTCTGTTAACCATCAACAAGTCTGCGACATGACATGTTAATAAGCAGTAGGGGTAATAGCGCATAAATCCAATCCGATGTCGAATAAAAATATAATCCATGATTTTGGAATAGTATGAGACAACTTTGGAGTTAGAACAACTCCATTGCTTTAGCTTTGTTGTGTTTACTCAAGCACTCGCTTTTTTTTTAGAATGATGTTTTAAGAAACCTACAATCAGATGCTGTATATTTTTAACTTTAGTTGGGATTTGGGCTAAAATGCGATGATTCTTAATTAAACGATAATTTGATGTTGTAGATCATCATCGAATTCGAATGGGTTCGAATCCTGGTAAGGGCAAATATATGTGTGATGAGCACGAATATTTGTACCTGAGTCTTGGATATTTCTATCTCTATCAGTATTTATTTCTCTATATAAGTATGTATATCGTTGTCTAGTACCCATAACACAAGTTTCGAGCTTAATTTGGGGCTAGGTCAATTTGTGTGCAATGGTCATAAAAAAAAAAAAACTTAAGTACTAAGAAAGATCAAGACAGTATCCATCTGAATTTAAACGACAGAAACAACATAAAGACAGGATAAAAAAACACTGATAGGATAGTATGACAGAAAAAATAACGAAAAAAAGTCTCTTGGATTTTGAAGGAGCCAGGATCAAAAAAAGAGAGGCCAATGAGTTCAAAGAAGAGAAAAAAGGAGAATAAGGAGAGATAGAGAGACAGAAGGAGAGAAAGAACGTAGAGTGGTAATGAACCCTTACTGGCTCTATATAAGTACAGCGTCAACATCCGCAGGTACAAGTGGGTTGTCGCCATTACGGTGTCTAGACGAATGGCTGACTAATACTACGGTAGTTCAGGCCTAAGTGAAAAGTAGTTGCGGGAAAAGCTACTTAAAATATTGATGACTGCGCCAAACACTACCGTGGAGATAGTATCTTGTAGATGTTTGACACAGCAGAGCATTAAACGTCGATTTAAAGCTACATCTTTACGTCACCTGCAGTTGGTACCAAAATCTGTTTATTTTTTACCAAAGGTCACCTGATGTTAAGTGACGATGTGGTCGAAAGTCGCTACCACGCTCCACATCGATTGAGAACTGGCTCTCAAGTGGGACCGGAATACACATATAGATACTTGGCGACAGATTTATAACTTATGGTTTGTAGCTAGCCTCTAGCTGGTTTGTAGTTTCATCACGATGTTTTCCTTCACCAAAACTTAGGTACTAAATAACTGAGATGGCAATAACTGTAATGACCCTAAGTGAGTCTTTGCATCCGATAACAAAAGATGACCCTTCGGTCTGTCCTGCGCCATCTCCTGCCAGTCTTTCACCTGCAGCTAGCGCAAATCCTTCGTGACTTCATCGCTTTTACTGAAATCCTAAGCTTATGATTATAGATCAGAGATCAATACTTCGTTCGTATTGCTACCCACTGAGCAATAAAGGATATGTTGCCTTAACTCTAATACCCAACCTAATTTGCAGATACTAACTTGCCTATTAAGGATAAGCTTCCATCACTTCCACCGCCAATTTCTATTCTAACCTAACAATTTTGCATAATATTTCCGATAACGTGCACAACATCCACACTATCAAAGCACTACATAAACACGACCACTATATATGCAAATGGAGAGAAAATGTGACCGCTAATTCCCTACCTCAGCACTTGATTAAGTGGGAGTTACTACTAGGGTACGGCAAAGCTTGCGACTCGATCGCACGACAAAATTTCAAAGAATCGTTATCAGCCTACCTAAAGGAGAAACTCACACCAGGAACTTGTCCAGTATAGTCCAACACCACCCAACAGAGATACTCAAGGATCTCGTCGATGAGGTCGAAGAACCCCTCAGTTTTCTCCCAGAACTCAGGCTCTGCCTCCCGACCCTTTTGTCGTACAGAGAAAGGACTTTGTCAAATTACAGAGGAATTGGAGTGAGTTGAGTTTATAGAAATCTCTGATCAAAAAATATGATGGTAAAATTTTAAGTCGTCAGTCTGTAAGGAGCCTAAATAATGTTGCATCCAGCAACCATCTTTATTTATTTCACCACTTACATTCTGTAGATACTTACCCTAGATTTCTAGATCATGAAATGTTGTGCCTAGATTAAAGCTAAGTTAACAAATATATGGGTTAAGTGCTTATTTGGGTCTTGCTCTAGAGAAATGCTAAATGGTTTTAGACTTGATATTTGTATTAAAAGCTTCTGCGATGTTTTCAATTACATAATTATATACTTAGTTGTTTTATTGTTTCACTTTTTTACTATGTCATCTTGTATTCACCTAAAATTATATCCTACTAGCTGTTCACCGCGGTTTCACCCGCGTGGGCTACCGTTTATCGCAATAAAAAGTATCCTATGTCCTTCCCCAAGGTTCAAACTATCTCCGTACCAAATTTCATTTAAATCTGTTCAGTAGTTTAGGCGTGAAAGCGTAACAGACAGACAGACAACGTTACTTTCGCACTTATATTTAAAAGTAGGGATTCCTACTAATATTATAAATGCGAAAGTTTGTGTGTGTGTGAATTCATGTTTGTTTCCACTTATCACCGTAACTACTAAACCGATTTTGATGAAATTTGGAATGGACATATCTTATACCCTGGATTTACACATAGGCTTTTTATCGCGGAAAACGGTTCCTGCATGATAACGCGAAGATGCGGGTGAAACCGCGGGGATCAACTAGTTGAAATAAACTTTTGAACCACTTGTCCCTTTCTTATTAACTTCGCCGTAGTCAGAAATAACAGTAAATCGGTTACAAAGTACCATTAAAATGTACGTAGGTATTTACTTAATTACGGCTGCTTATAAGGTTTTTAAATTTGTCACTGTCTACCCCCCAAAGTTAAACAGCTGTAACTTGAAACCTTCGTCGATTACTCACTTAGTTCTTGAAAACTTACACAACTTACTTTTAACTTATTATTTGGGAATTATTTCATCTATACATCTCTAGACTATTATCATATGGAAAAGAGATTATGTATGTTTGTTAAGTTGTTCGAAAGAAAACTACTTATCCTAGTAATATTAAAAACGCGAAAGTTTGTATGGATGGAGGGATGGATGGATGGATGTTTGTTACACTTTCACGCAAAAACTGATGAACGGATCTGAATGAAATTTGGAATGGAGATAGCTTATACCCTGGATTAACGCATAGGCTACTTTTTATCCCGGAAGAAGGTTCCTGCGGGGTAACGGGAAGACGCGGGTCTATCCATATACCTACAAACTTTCACGTTTATAATATTAGTAGGATGATGTTTTTAACACTGCCTATTTGGTTAACATACATTTTTGTGACAACTACCACGGGCATAAGTTAGTCTTTAAAAAGATAAATAGGTACACTAATATTTACTGTTAAGCTTACTTTAGCTTGCGTACTTTAAGTCAAAGTGAAATTAATAACTACGTGTAAAGAATTAATAACATTGAGTAAATTAAGCGATTAATGAGTAAAAGTTACCTACTATTTAAGGATATTATTAATTACTTCAGTTAATTCAGAAAGTATAAGTGTAACCTCAAACAGCTCAGAGTAAATATTTTATATCTAGATATATACGTGTATAACTCAAAGGTGACTGACTGACATAGTGATCTATCAACGCACAGCGCAAACCACTGGACGGATCGGGCTGAAATTTGGCATGCCGGTAGATGTTATGACGTAGGCATCCGCTAAGAAAGGATTTTGATTAATTCTACCCCCAAGGGGATAAAATAGGGGATGAAAGATTGTATGAAACTTTGTCAATTTTAAACCGATCGGGCTGAGACTTTGCATGCAAAAAGCTGTAGCCCACGCGGGTGAAACTGCGGGGAACAGCTAGTTAGTATATAAAGGTAGTGTTTATTAATCCTTAGGTACTTAACACGATTCTGACATATATCTAAATCTATAATATAACATAATACTACAGAGATTAAAATGTTGGAGGTAACTATTAAACCAATTTTGAAAATTCTTAAACCTGTAGATACACTATAATATAGTCCATAATTTCCGAGTGACAAGGGCAATGTTTTTTTCTATTTCCCATAGTGTGCAAAGCCGGGGTCAGTAGTGCTTCTATAAAAATAATTTGTAAGATATATATATATAAAATAATTGTGCATAATTAGTTAAACTGTTTTAATTAAATCAATTAATTCAAAGAAAAATCTTGTCCTACCATAATCGGATGTTGTTGGGTGGTCCTAACAGACCGGATAAAAACTAGAACCATAACAGATTGCACAGTAGAATCACATTAGAATTAACTATGGCAGTGAACAAGTTTAAATGCACTGTAATGACAGATGAGGACCTCAAGAAAAAGGTAAATTGACACCAAAAGAACTACAATTTAAGACTGTAAATTATGAAATAGGACTTTTACACCATACTCGTAAGTCTAGAGAATATGAAACATTTATCTGATACCTCAGTTGAAACGTGAAATAGAGACAATTTTCTATATTTTTTTATGTTTATCAGTGCCATTGTAATGTTTGCAAGTCATCTGATGTTAAGTGACGACGTGGTCGATGGTGGTGCCACGCTACACCTGGCTTGGGTACTGCTGTCGGAACACATAGTCCGGGAGCCAGGTGCAAATTTGGTTAATTATTTCCTCTCAAGAGATAATTCGTGAGACGCATCAGAGTATAGTATTATAAAGCGTCGTGAAAGTCAGCTGGTGCCCGGTTGGGGGGATGAGAGGGTGTAGCCTCCCACGCATGAAAAAAAAAATACATTCACTGATTTCCTCTCAGCTGAAATTTTGACAAATTGTAGCTCATCTAATATCTCAACGAAAAAAAATAATCAGCTGGTTACAACGTGGTGTATTGTACGTCAGCTGGTGTCTCGACATTGAAAAAAAAAAATTATTTTCAGTGATTTCCTCTCAAACAAAAATTTACCTGACGATAGCTTATATGTAACTGTGGATAAATATATAGGTCAGCTGGCTGTATCTTGGTGGAAAAACCGTCAGCTGATACTTTGAAAGTTATTACATAGGAGTTAGGCAGGAGCATCTACTGTCAATTTAAATACATCAGCTGACTAGCTTTTCCTCGACTTATTGCTAGCTGATTTTTTTTATTTATCGCATTAGTATATTAACAATCAACTCACAAATTTTCATCTGGGAGGGAATGACGTATCATGGTCTGTTCACATGAAATATTTTACCGTTTTACCTTGATTTTATCATTACATAGCTGCTTCTGTGTTTTCCATTATATAGAATGGAATTTGAAGACGAGAATGAATGGGTACATAAAGAAAGCGTGGTACACCGCCGAATGCATTAAGATTGTGCTCAATCGCCAGGTATATCCAAACACTACCCAGCTAGTTTCTTTGCTGAAATACCTACAAACAAAAAGTTTTTAATCAGCCAATTTCTAGTTCTAGAAATCTAGAGTTCCTTCGCAGTATCTCAACCCTCATTGCGGTCCGGACCCTCAATTAGTGCCTCGCTGGACTTGTCTGCCATCCATCAAGATGCAATCTGGCGAAGGCGATTTATGGACGGATAACTGATGGAGAAGGTTTGATATTACCTGGCCGGTCTACAACCTCCGGTAAGGTAAAAATACTCATTATCTAGTAACGGCAATGAGTATTAAGCTTAACTTTTTGTACCTACTCTAGAGATGAGGGGAGCCTGTATTTTGCCTTGTAGTATAGTCAGCGACTAAGTAGCTGATCATTCTCGATTTTCCAAATGTGTTTCAAATCAGTAATTATTATTGTTTTTTTGGTATTGGTACATGGTATCATTTTGACCACAACATAACACACCTGATTTAAGGTGATGATGAGGTCAAAAATTGGTGCATAAGATGATGAGGATAATAGAAAAAAGTGTGATTGTTCAGAGACTTTTGTCGTTGACCGTACCACGCTTGCTCGTTACCGTCGCAGTGCCACCATTGATACAGAATTGTGGAGTAGGTACAGTCAACGGCAAAAGTCACTGTCCAATTACAAACTTAGCTCATTGAAGGAGGGCTTTCTTTAAGAGGCAAAACATGGGCCGTAATCTGCAACAATGGCCCAGTGCGGTTTAGCGTTGCATGTTCTTGAATACTGTGATTTTTAGACATGCCGGTTTCCTCACGATTTACTCCTTCACCATTTTCGAGCGATAGCGAATTACTAACGAAAAGTTATTCGATGTTTGGCTCAAAGATGGGCTGCAAATTACGATTCTATAGCGATGATGGCTCAGTGGTAGTGACGTCGGCTTGCGATCCGTAGGACGTGGGTTCGAATCCAACAATAAGCTTGAGCTTTCGGTGAAGGAAAACATCGTGATGAAACCATAGCTTGGTGGTAGGGTATTTTCTAGTACTCGCCTGGCTAGCTACCACCCTCTTTTTAAGAATCTGTCGCCGAGCACCTATCGGTGTGTTCCAGCAGCCTGACTTGAGAGCCAGTTCCCAGTCCAGGTGTAGCGTGGCGCCATCTTCGACCACATCTTCACTTAACATCAGGTGACTTGTGGTCAAACGCTAACCTGTAAATACTAAAAAAAAAACTAACTCGAAACATGGCTTTCTTTTCTTTCTTTCTGTCTTTGGGAACTTTCATATGCCTTAAGATACATATTTCAATATAAAAATCTGTCAGTGAAATTTTACAAACATGTATATTCACTTAGCAATAACGTGTTCTGATATAAACCTGCCTCAATTTTTGCCAGAGTTATCCCTGATAACTGATTCAATAATTAAAATTGAAAAAGCACTGAGCGGAATGATCGATTGTCCTTAATTAATCAATATCCTTGATATCTGAATTTGTGAAGGTGAATCGGGAACTTACAGAATACTTTTTTATGCGAAGTACCTAGTTTATAAGCAGTTCAAACCAACGATGGCTCAATGTCAGTGACATCACTTTTTAACCAGGTAGTGCGTTGAAATCCTGCAATGGCTTTGAGTGTAGGAAAACATGGTGATAAAACCATAACTTCGTGCTAGAATATTTTTACCACTCTCCTCGCTAGCTACTACTCTTAGGTTAAGAGGACGACGTGATAAACAATGAATCTGAAATCAGCTCCATACAAAAACGCAAGCGAGCTGATTAATGCCGTAAGTTCGTATGAGCCAAAAAAGGGTTTTTTTCGTTTAAAATGAAAACTATCGTTAATTTTATAAAACTAAATCTGTAGTTCTTTTAAGAATGTGTATATATACCATACAAAAAAAAAAATTCTTAAATCGGTTTTGTATGCCTGTAAAATGAAAATCTTTTTTTTAGAGGGTAGTTTTCGATCATTGTTTGTCTGCTATGAAAGTTAACCAATCGTGTTTTCCTTCCGACAATTTGATGTCAAAAACCATGATCTTTAATGCACATAAATATTAGCTCTGTATGTTTTGTAATTGCTGAGAAAAAAGGAAATCCCTGCAGCCAATATTGCCAATTCCTCGTCTTAAGAGTCTGTCGCCAAGCACCTGTCGGTGTATTCCGGAAGCCTCAGTGGCCAGCCAGTGGGAGCCAGTTTCCAGTCCAATCATAGCGTGGCACCACTACCACTGATCTATCATTGCTATCAACTTGAATCTTCTTCGATTAACACGACGATACGGCTAATGCTCAAACCACACTCATTAGCTTTGAAAAACATAGGCATGCGCTCGAGTTATATAATAACAACAGCAAAGTCAATTCAAAACAGCAGAACTGTTTACAAACATCGAATGATTGGTTCCGATCGATTTCTACATCGCACGCCCAACGCGCAAACATAAATAAAATCCAACCACCTTCTCACCTTGAATTAAAGCTGAATATCCCATAGCAAGTTACCGTAGATAATTATGATAATGCATAAACCAGCTGAACCGAGATGATCATTGATGTATAGCCATCGTGATGAAGGCGCAGATTAGGTCAAAGTTACTACTGCTGCAGTCAAAGGTGGTATAGCTGAAGGTACAGATTAAATAAGAGTTAGTGGAGCCAAAATTGCAGATGAGGTAGTAGTTAGTATGGACGAGGTGAATGAACGATCGTATCAATGGAGTAGGTATGTGCTTATTTTGACTGATGGCTGCACTTATGATGTATTTAGAATTGATCGGAGAAATATTGAGGTTTAATGAATGGCTGATGTCGAAATTGAGAGAGAAATGAATGGACATAATGTTATTAGATGTATTGGGTACGTGTTGGTGGTTTAGTCGTGAAATGTAGAAGAAGGTAAGTGAGTATATAAAATATTCATAATTTTAATTTTTTAAATAGTTACACACATGGATCGGGTATCCACAACACCCAGACACAGAGCAAATACGTGCCGTTTTTTCAATGTACAATTATTTGTCCTGTAGCGGGAATTGAACTCGCGACCTCACGGTTTGCAGTCGGCTGTTCACCCATTACGCCACATCAGTCGTCAATTGTATTAACTGGGTAGAATTAATTTACTTAAATGAGTTCCTTACCTTGATTCCAAGCCGCCGTGATGCTCTCGTGGTAGAAATACTCCGTCTCCTCTTCATCCGACCACAGCACCCCCTCAATGCTTGATGTCATCCCCTGACTATCTGGACCTTCCACCAGAGACCTCCTCGACAGCTGGTCATAGCTTGGAGGCCTCGAAAGGGAATAAGTGGATATATCAGCCAGAGAAGACCTGAAGTTCTTAACGCTTCGGCTGTCTATGGGACGGTATGAAGAGCGGAGTCTTACATCTTCAGATTTGACAGAACGTAAAGACCTACAATCGTAATTGGGACCGTCGCTGGATAAGTCTCCTAGAGAGACTTTGAAGTTGTTGGTGGAAATGTCTCCTAAAGGGACTTCGCAAGACCGCCTTTTCATGCTGGTCTTCTGAGATGGGGCTTCGCCAGTAGCCTGCATGTGGCGACTGACCCCAGAACTATTCAAGAACTCATTGGAAGTGTAGGTCTGCATCTTTACTACTTAATTCTAACTTTAGGAACTTTGAAATTGACTAAGTTGTGGAATTATTCGTTCGTAGTTCGTTGATATCTGAAACAATACATACGAAAGGATTAGAGTACCCTTAAAACATTTTTAATACAGCTAGCGTCATCTAGTCGGAGAGTAAGGAACTAGCTTGTTATAAAGCTAGCTTTAAAACTCAACAGCTTTTAGAACGCTCGAGAGCGCTCTGAATGCTTTTCGGGCGGCGTTAGTTGAGCTTTTAAAGGTTCCCGATAGGTGGCATTAAAGTAAAACGTTTAGAAGAAAATGTTATTCCTCAACTTTTTTTAACTTATTGGTTAATAGTTTATCACAAATTAAAAAATGTGTTAATTTTTATTATATATTTTTCTAACGACGGAAAAAAGGTGGAGGTTCTCAAGTCAATGCGTATCTACTAGGTAGGTAAGTCGTAATTAATTGCCTACATAATTTGATTTTATCTAGAAATAATTAAATGTTTATTCCTGATTTCCTGAATAAAAACTTTCTCATCTATAAGAAAATAAATAACTGTATGTCTTACATAAAATATATGTACCTATCTACCTACTACCTTTTCTAATAAATAAATAATAAAATAAATATAATTACATCGGGGACAATTGCACCAAATTAAACTCAAAACTTGTGTTATGGGTACAAGACAACGATAATGACGCGATTATAGCTAGCTCAGTCATTGTGACGTCGACTTGCGATCCTTATGTCGCGGGTTTAAATCCTAAAACGAGCTAGCTCTTTCAGTGAAGGAAAACATCGTAATGAAACCATAGCTTAGTGGTAAGGCATTTTATAGTGCTCGCCTGGCTATAATTACAATTTGTCCCCAAGCATCTATCGGTGCTTGGCAGCCTCATGTGAGAGAGCGTGGTGCCACTTTTGATCACATCTTCACCTCACATCAGGTGACTTGTGGTCCAACGCTATCCAGTAAACGTTAAAATGAGGTTTTTACTAGCACATAGCTACTTTAGTAGGCATTAGCAAAGGTGATAGTCGGTCGCAATCGTTCGACCAAAGTTCGGTTCCGAACAAGTAGTGGTCACGATCGACAAGCTTTTCATTAGAGCCTCCCGAACGCTACTGTATAATTAATCAGTATGCTTTCTAGGGATGGGATTATTATATGATATTTTATCGACAGTCATCTACAAGTTTTTTTTTTCATCTTACAACTCTACATGCTACCCTTGTTTGACTTAAGTCATCCCATACTCGCTATGGCCATCTTTAAGCACGTAACGCGGGCGCGTTGCGTTATCTGCGTAAAATAACCGTTAAAGCACGTAATGACGTCACACGTTATTGGCAAGGAATCTCGATAGTCATCATTTTCCCTTCCCACTGACACAATCCTTATTTCAGAGAAAGTATGGGCCATAATCTACTACGCTTGCCCAGTGCGTGTTGGTAACATGCTCTTAAATGTAGTTCTTCTCGGACATGTCGGTTTCATCACGATATTTTTCTTCACTATTTCGGGTTCTCGATCGATGTATTCTAGGTTTGAGGTCTAGATTTGGATCTAAGATGGAATTCGAAATCGGTATTGGGACCTCGTAAGTTGCGTGCGTTACCGTTCGGTCACCCATCGCTTTTGAAACAATTTGATGAATTTATTTTTATAAAAAAGGACGAGTTCATAGTTAGCCCTAAACCGCAGTTTGAGCCATATTTTCCCTTATACATACTTAATATGTATTATTAAATGTATAGGTTAGTAATAAAACGAACCGGAAAACCTTCTGTTAGACCCTCCGATGACATTGTAAGAGTCGCAGGGAGCTGATGAATGCGAATGGCTAATATAAAAGACGTTCATGGTGGCGATCAAAGGTGTAGGCCTATGTTCAGCAATGTACTTCTTTCGGGTGATGGTGATGATGATGATGATGATGAATCAACGTAAACAAAGTGATTAGTCAAGCACCACCAAGTAGTAACTAAACAAAATAATAAAAAGCAGTAGGTATATGATGTGAAAAATAAAAGATATCGCAAACGCCTATCCCTATTTTCCACGTGTGGCTTTGGCATGTGTTAACGAGGAACAAAAGATTGCGATAGCGCTGTTTATACGTAGGTATCCAAGAGGATAAGCATTGTTATCGCAAATTAAACGAAGCAAGGTCCTACCTACCTACCTATCCTGAATAATTTTGGAGGGTTACAATTATGTGTAATTTTAGCTTTGGAAACAAATGAACAACAATATTACAGACAGTGTTTTTGTAACTGGCAAAAAAGGCGCGAGCATGCTTTTAAAAATTAAGATAAATGATAAAAAAAAACTAACTGAGATGGCGCAACGACCCAAAGTGAGTCTTGGCCTCCGATAACAAAAGACGCCACTTACGTCTGTCCTGCGCCACCTCCTGCCAGTCCTCCACCTGGAGCTCGCGCAAATCCTTCGTGACTTCGTCTTTCCAGCGATATCTGGGACGGCCGACAGGGCGACGGCCACTCGGCCGTCCACTGTATGCTCGTTTGACCGCACGATCCTCCCCCATTCTTTCAACGTGGTAAGATAAATGATACTTTATTGAAAATTATAAATGTGCAAGTGTGAGATAACCGTTGGGGAAGAAAGGTTCTCGAGTGGCGACCACGAACCGGAAGACGCTCTGTAGGTCGGCTCCAAACTAGGTGGGCCGACAACATTGTAAGAGTTACAGGAAGCCGATGGATGCAAATAGCTAATAGCCGTTCCTGGTGGCGTTTAAAGGGGGAGGCCTATGTTCAGCAGTGGACTTTTTCCGGCTGATGATGATTAGGATGTACAGGAATAACTATTAAATCGGGATTCGGGAAGCACAGTTAAACTCACAGGCTGGCAGTAAGTGATTTATTCTCATGGCGGTGTGCTTACATTTCTATATTTATAAGTACCCGCACAATGCGAGTATTTGCAGATACACCACAATCCTCCACTCTTAAATCTAAAGTACTAAGTAACAATAATAGGATATCGATCTAGCTACGTGGACACATGTTTATCCCTGCATCGATTGTATGAGCTGCATAAAAGATCGGTCGATAACAGTAACACTTAATGACAGATGCTGGGAGACAGTGGACAGCACTATAATATGTTTATGCGTTTAAATAGGTTAACATACAACTGAGATATTAATAATAACAATATAAATGACGACATACGCCGCTTAGTTGATATGGAAATGAGATGTGAAAGAATATAAATTTCATAATAACTTGCTATACTATTATACTGTTACATATGTATATAAATGTTAACATATTTACATCAATATATATTACTGCTTACATCAATTATAACTTAAACTTAATCAATCTCTAGCCCGGACTATATCGGACTACAGGTTTCCTAATGCGGTTTCCTCTGCTTTGACCTGGTACGGTAACGGGAGGTGCCTGGACCGGTGTGTGCGACTGAACATCATCATTACTATCACCCGTCGTGGGTGGCGTAGGATCTAGTCCTTTCGCCCCTGCCAAGCCTGAGGGGGCTCCCAGGGGATCCCCTTCACCAGCGGCGGAGCACGTCCCGAGCGGCGAGCACCCGGGCTCGGCCACCACGCCAGCGTTAGCACCCTCAGATGGGAAGACGCAAGTGCTCCTCCGTTTCAACTGGTCGATATGCCTATGCGCTGCCGAACCGTCATGAGTTTTAACCGCGTAATTACTTCTTCCAAAACGATCAACAACCTGCCCCTCTGACCACTTTGTTTTAGTCCCAAAATTCCTATACCATATCGAATCTCCGGGAACGAGTTGACGCGAAACTTTACACTCTTCAATTGCCGACAGTTCTTTATTGCGCAACCTACTGCCATGATCAGGTTTAACAGCATCTAAACGAGTTCTTAGCTGCCTACCTTGTAGCATCTGCGCCGGACTCTCACCGGTAGCACAATGCGGGGTATTGTGGTACACTAACAAGAACCTCTGTATCGCTAATTCGGGGTCGACACCCTCAAGGCGGGCCTTTTTAACGACCGTTTTAATAAGCTTCACCGCGTTTTCCGCTGCCCCGTTGGAGGACGGGTGGTACGGAGCTGAGAACGCCTGGTACACGCCGTTGCTGTTTAGAAACTCTTTAAACTGCTTACTTGAGAAAGGAGGCCCATTGTCAGAAACAACCTGTTTTGGGATTCCCCATCTTGACCACGACTGACGTAATTTGGAAATTGTGGCCTCCGCCGTCGTACGCGACATCCTAAATGCTTCGACCCACTTTGACCTAGCATCCACTATTACCAGATATGTCTGACCGTCGATTGGCCCCAAGAAATCAAGATGTATCCTCTCATATGGAGAATTTGGCCAGCGCCATGGCGCGACGGGCGCGGCGGGCGGCGCGGGCGCCACCGCGGCGCAGGTTCCGCACGACTGGCACTGAGCCTGCACGGCCTCGTCGAGGCCGGGCCACCACACATACGAACGGGCATACGCCTTGGTTTTAACAATTCCCATGTGAGCGCTGTGTAACTCCCGCAACACCCACTGTCTGCACGATTCCGGAATGGCTACCCGGTGACCCCACATAATACAACCGACTTCTATATATAGCTCATTTTTCCTAGCTAAGTACGGCTCGAGTTGTTTTATATCAATTTCAATTTCAATTTCAATTTATTTATTTATTCAATAGGATACATTGTGATCACTTTAAAACGTCAAACTTAAAACTAGCTACGCCTGTTCCAACCTCCTTACGCCGGCAAAAGAACAGGCAAGAAACGCCCGGCAGGTAATTTTTTTTGGCGCGATCACATTGACAATTTTATTCTTATCACTAATTGATTGAATTGGAGCAAGTTCACTAAAATCCCAAGCTTTTTTGTCATCTAATGGTCCGATATTTTTTAATTAGCTTTACTAATAAGATTTCTCTTGTTTGGTTGTACACATTGGGATATGGGAACATGAATATTAATGAGTTGCGGGATCACAACCAAAGCAGACCAGACCCCACAAGCAGCACCCGTTCACGAGTTGACATGCTGAGGCCAACCTCTCTCTATATATCCGTATATCCGACTAAGCAAAGGATCGCGGGCTGTCTCTTTTCTTATTTTACCGTTATCTAACAGCATGGCATCGGTCGCGAAGTGCAAGTACGTTTGCTCGGGTGGTTCATATCCGTTTTTCTCTGACACCGGTAAGCGAGACAGAATATCTGCACCATTGCTACTCGTGTTTACATATTCAATATCGAAGTCGTACGCGGACAGGATAAGAGCCCACCTTTGCATACGACTCGCAGCCATCGTTGGGATACCTTTTTGTGGCCCAAATATGCCAAATATGCTCAGCTCCTTATGTCTGTCGAGAATAACACGGAGATTATTGTCATTCACTGGCTCAATTTTAAAATTATCGTCGACATTAGATGGGTACCGCAAAATAGGGATCTGTATTTCCAGCTCCGCAAGCCATTGACGGCCTATTAATGACGTCACTCCGGTATCTATTACAAAAAGATCTAACTTTTTCTTAACCTTATTATACTGCACGTTGACTTTCATACACCCGAGCGGCCTCACTTTAGATTTTCCATCGTAAAAACGGAACACATGATTCGTCTGTACTAGTTTGACATTACCAAAATACTGTTCATAAGTGGCCCTACTGATGCACGAACAGGGGGTGCCCGTGTCGACTTCCATCTTTAGCACGGACCCGTTAATATGCATGCTGAGACTCACCGGTGTATAGTCACCTAGCACCATTTGGAATAGTTCGGTCTCCTCCTCTGACGCGGAACTGCAGTCCTCGTCCGTGGCCTTCTCCGCCGCCGCCGGTTGCACGTAGTGCGCATCGTGGGTGCGCGCGCCTGCACCGCGCGGCTGCTGCGAGTACCTCGCTCCGCCCGAGCCTCCGTGCGGGCACACCCGCCGCAGGTGACCTTTGTTTCTACAGTTGCTGCACACAAAGTTTTTGTATCTGCAGCCATCCGTCTGATGCTGCCCGCCACACGCCCCGCACCTTGTTTCCTTCCTGCCGCACCAGATCCCGAGAAGCGCCCGCGGCCCCGCGCCGCTGACGCCACGTGAAGCGCATGCACCGCGCTCGTAATAGCGCCCGCCCCGCTGCTCGACGCCGCCGATGAATCTACGGCCGCCGCGTCTCTTTCCGCAGCCTCCAGGGCCGTCGCTAACGACATCGCCTTCGTGTATGTCAGCTCTAGCTCGGAAAACAGCCTCTGGCGTATCAAATCGCTGCTTACCCCGCACACAAATTGATCGCGTAAATTTTCGTTCAACGCACTCCCGAAATCACAATCTTTTGCCATTTTCTTCAATGTAGCTACGTATTGAACGATACTCTCGCCGGATTCTTGCCGCCTCTGTCGAAACTTGTAACGTTCCGCCATGACTGACGGCTTTGGTTGCAAATGATCCCGCACCAACGCGATTAGTTCTTTGTAGGTTAAATCTATGGGTTTCCTTGGACTGGCGAGATTCACCATCAACTCGTACACTTCGTCACCCACCAAAGATATTAACGTCGGTAACTTCAACTCGTCCTTTATCGCGTTGGCACGAAAATACATGTCGACCCGGTCGCAGTACAAAGTCCAATTTCCTGCATTTACGTCGAACTCTTTTATTTTGCCGAGTGACATTGTTCTCCACTTTCGAGGTCTCGCACAAGTGATAACACGCTAATAACTCGCAATTTTACTCGTCGCCAATAGGATGTACAGGAATAACTATTAAATCGGGATTCGGGAAGCACAGTTAAACTCACAGGCTGGCAGTAAGTGATTTATTCTCATGGCGGTGTGCTTACATTTCTATATTTATAAGTACCCGCACAATGCGAGTATTTGCAGATACACCACAATGATAATCTGGATTAACATAGGCTACTCCTCGTTTGGAAAAAAGATTCGGTCAACGGAAAAACAGGGGTGTAACCGTGGGTTGCAGCTAGTTATATATCTATACTAGCTGTTCCCCGCGGTTTCACCCGCTTTATGCATGCAAATTCTCAGCCCGATCGGTTTAAAGTTGACAAAGTTTCATGCAAACTTGTATCCCCTATTTTATCGCCTTGATTCTACCCGAATTAAACAAAATCCTTTCTTAGCGGATGATAGCGGATCTTCATAACATCTACCTGCATGCCAAGTTTCAGCCCGATCCGTCCAGTGGTTTGGGCTGTGCGTTGATAGATCACTATGCCAGTCAGTCACCTTTGAATTATACTCGTATAATACCTATATTTAGAAGATAACATGAAACTTGATTGTATAAACATAGATTGTGCTGTGAAGAGGTTTCCTAAGAAAATGTTTGAAAATCTTCCACTAAGGGGTTGTAAAAGTTTGTTTGATGAAACTTCTTTATATTTATCCGTGACATGATTGCTTTGAAACTTGGTATGTATTCTTAATTTCTATTCTATTTGTGGTTTATGGATCCTTGTGTCCGCAATAAAGAAATATTATTATTATTATTAATGCTGGGGCCACACTAACGGGAAATGCCGTTCAATAGCGCGATGATTGACGTTTGACATTAATGTGGCCACGACATTTGACAACGGCATTCACATTGGCGTTTGACGTTAGTCGCTAATTCACGTTGACCTTTCAAGTGTAGCCACACACATAATATCGTTAATAATTAACGCAACATTTATCGCGAAGATAGGCGTTGACATTTCCCTTGAGGTAGACCTTAGTGTGGCCCGGGCATTACAAAGTAAACAACGAAACGTGTTTCAAGAATTTTCAATAACATACTAATGGCGAGCAGAGTTATTGGATAAAGTTTGTGTGTAAAGTAAGTTTTTTGTATGTGTTATTTACATTTTTATTCTGGTTAGTCTATGAAAAACTAATAATTTTCTTTTGACTCGAATTACGCTACAATTACGGCTTCTAACAATAATTTTAACACTGCCGACAGTATTGCATCCTATCTTATCCTACTAATATTAAAAATGCCACAGTTTGTGTGTGTGTGTGTGTGTGTGGGCGTAAATATTTGTTACCACGTAACACCGCAACTACTAAACCAATTTTGATGAAATTTGGAATGGAGATAGTTTATACCTTGGATTAACACATAGGCTACTTTTTATCCCGGAAAAGGTTCCTGCGGGATAACGGGACCACGCGGGTAAAACCGCGGGGCGCAACTAATATACTATAAAAAATAGTTAAACTGTACGCAAGAAAAGTCAAAACAAAAGTCTAGTATTAGAATAAAATATTGCGTAACGAACACTTCCGCCAAATTACGGTTAGAAAATTCGTTTAATCAAACCGCTCAAAAGGGTACTTTGTTGTAACTAAAGGAGCTTTAACGAGCTTTATAGTCCAAGCTTTATAGCCCAGTGCTGGATGAAACAGATTGGCCGCGAGTGTCCGTCCAAACGTCTGCCGAAGCCGAAACTAAACTTTCGGTTCGGTTTACTTGCAAATGAAGCACTGGCAAAGTTTTTGTTTTGTCATCCTTTGACAACCTTGGATCTTCTTCTTTCATTTCAGAGGGGAGCTCTTGTCGGTGGAGTACTTTCCATCCCGTTCTGTTTTCGGTTATCCTTTTGACCTCTTGGTACGACATGACGACCTTTCTTTGACTTGGTCTATAAGTTCTTGGATATCACTTGAAGAATAAACAAACGCCTCTCGCAAATGCGAAGGTGGCGGCTTACCATAGAGTGGACCGTCTACTTGTTCGCCACTCTATTATATCAAAAAAACCTTCTGTGTACATATTCTATAGATATAGATATAGATATTACTAATGTGAAAAAAGTGTATGTACATTTATTACTGACACACTGACACACAATATCGCACAAATTAGGGACAAGAACAAAAAGTAACAATCACACATAGACAGGTGCGACATTGCGCGATGTCAGAAATAGGTCCCGGCTCAGCATACAACCACAGTAAAGTAAGAACAGTAGGTTAGCTAAGGCCGCTCGACAAGTTAATTGCCTACTCTTGCGGTTATGCATAGGCGGCGCGTTCCGTACTGAGTGCATGGCCGCGGCCCCGCCCGCGGCCCCGTTCGTTTGTGATTGTGTGTGTGAAAAGTGCGTGCGTACACGGCGCCGCTACTCTCGCACACATTCAAACCGGCGGCGGCCGACTTGTATGAAGCTGAACTACTACTCTTTACTATGATACAACTGAGGCTGTACACCAGCCTCAGCCTCTATTGAATTTATTATTCATATAGTATAGGATGGATATATTTCATGGCTTGATGAATTAATTTTCATGAACTTACGCCGATGGATGCTTGAATGCTTCATACAGAAACGAGACAACAAATAGACAACCTATCACTTGTTTTTAGCAACAGCCTCGCACTCTGCATGACTGTTCTCGCCAAAGCCGAATGTTTGCCGAAATCCGAATGCACATTTTTAGCCGAACGTGTAGCCAGTCACTACTTGGCAACAGTATTGCCGGTAGAATGTCCATCATTCACTGCAAGAGTAATTAAACTCTAGTTGAGGAAGGTCCTGATTTATGCAGTTTATTGCAACTAAGTATAAATGTTGCTTCGGATTTATGTGCGTGTGGTTGGTCGGAAATTAGCCGTGTCTTTTCGGCGAAATGTCAGGTAGTTTTAATTAACGTTGGGTATCCCACTGGCTATGATTAAAAGTGTTGGTTTGTCTTACTTTCACGAAAAGACAGAGCAACGGTTCGACGTGTTTTTTTGCAGAGAGGTAGCTAATGAATGGCAGAGCAACGTGGATAGTTCGAGGATAGAAATGGTGTAGTGTAGGTATTTTTCATTTCTCTTTGTACATCAAAATACACGTTTCTCATCACAATTTTCCCACGGGTGAAACCATGTGGTAGATAGGTAGGTGTATACCTCGTTTTTAAATAAACAGCATAGCATTTATTTTTGGGTCTAATCAATATTATATTTTATCAATGGATGCTGTTTTAAATAATTAGAAAAACGTCCCGCAACTTTGTGGTTAGCTAAGATTTTAGCATGTCTTTAACACTCTTTTTAAACTTATATATTCCAGAAAGTTTGCATTTAACCATATGTAAAACTATTTTATGTCGGTATCTGTAGTGTACATTATTTATAATGTAAAATTCAATAAAAACATTTAAGCCGTTTAAGAGTAAAAACAAACCAGAACAAGGTTTCACTGTCATTCATATTAGTAACAGATGAGCTTGATGTTAGGCAGTCACTGTAGCCTGAATTATTATCTACATATATCAGAGACAGAACCACAAAGTTCCCTTAGAATCATTGTGTCATAATCATAAGCAACAAAGTTAACAAAGAACCGATCTGGGCATAATCAAAATTATGCAATCTCGCTTAACATGAACCTCAGTACAATATCGAATAGAACTGCGAAACAAAAAGATAAAAACGGCATTGTCGCGCCGGAAATTAAATGTCAATAGCCTCAAAGGTCGTATCATGTCGCACGTCCTTGCGAAAAATCAAACGTTCTAGTATGGAGCTACTGGTTTATTCAATCACGGAGTGATGTTAGAAATGTCTTGATCACCTAAACCATCACAAAATGTAATCAAATCTAGAGATCACTAGCAAGTCTCTTTTATCGTACCCGTAGTTGTAACAGGGCCGGTGCAGGGGGAACGTCAGCTGTCAAATCACAGCATGACAGCCCGAGACCTTTTCTTGCCTCTCGAAAAATCACTAAAGCGCCGACAAGTTTTTATTAAAAGGTGTTATAGTTTTACTTACATGCGACAAATAGATCTATAATGACATTATTAACTGCTACAAATGATTGATAGAGGAAAAAATTGTTAAAAAAGCTAAAGTAAATACATGGAACAGGTACGCCCAGACTAGTGTGAAAAAAAAATCTGATGTGAGTCGAGAGTCGACGGAAATGAAGCGGCCAGTGGTGACCCACGTCGTCGCCCCATGCAAACATGGGCCAGGACTGGAATCAATAGAAGGATTGAAGGACTGAGGTCTTACTTTACTTAAAAATAAAAAAGTCTCTGCTGGACACTTTGATATCTGCTACTATGCCTAGGACAGGTTGGCCCAAGGCTCGACATATCCTCGCCACTTATCGAATGGTGTAGTGTGACCTTTGACCACATCTTCGCTTAACAGGTAATTTGTGGTCAAAAGCTACAATGGTGTCGATTCGGTTTTGCATTCTCTAAAACTATACTAAGTTTGACAGGTCTAACAATATTCTGTCTTTTTCTAACCACTGATGTAAAATAAAGACAGCACTACTATTAGACCTGTCAAACTTAGTTTAGTTTTAGAGAATGCAAAACCGAATCGACACCAATGTGTAACTAATTCTTCGTGCTTGATTTATTTGCTTTGTTTTGGTTTAATAAATGGGTGGTTGAGAAAAAGGAATTTAATAATTACTTCTTAATTATTTTATTTACCAATATGTTTTTTTTTATGAAATTTTGTGTGAGATTTGAATGATGGTAGTCAATGACTGATCATATATATATTATGATCCAAATGTGTTGAATATAAAAAAATAACAGTAATAGTGACTTGTGCTCAAACGCTACCCTGTAAAATCTAAAATAGAAAACACGTAAGGAGAAGAACAGACTAGAAATAATGATCTGATTGAACTGAGTCTGAAGCTTGCGACTCTTAAAAACAAAAAGTTTTAGATATTAAGTTCCAACTTCCAACTTAGAATGGCTAAGTAACAAGCCAAACTAAGTTTACGAGTTTATATGCCAAAAATCGTAAAACCTTAGTGCCCCTAATATATATTCCGATTCTAAGAATGCGGAAAACTTTTCGCAAAGTTAAGTAAGCACCTTGCTAAGTTATACTTAAGTTAGCTTCTTAAGTAAATAGCCACTTACACTGTCTGCCTAACTTTTAGCCGACGAAACAAAATGTAAATTGTGCGTATCTATTGCAAGTTGGTTTGGCTCTAACGTTTATATTTCTATTCTAATCTATTCTTGTACCTATATCTCTATAGTAATTTGGCTAAAGGCTCTTCCTATAACAAATTTGACACAAGCTCCATAGAAGTAATGTTCTATGGATATGGATATGGTGAATAGATCGGTTATTGGGAACTGCCGTTAAACTATCAGTGAGGTCAAACTGGGATAATAAAACTTGAAAAAAATTAAAAATTTAGGCATGGTTTTTATGTATTTTATAGTTTCTGTTTTTGGGTTGTCCAAAAGAGATAGCTTTGAGCGATAAGACTATCTATCCATTGTGACAAATTTATCTGAAGTACATAATATGGTGTATATTATCTATCATTATCAGCCTCTTACGTTCCCACTCCTGGGACTCTGGCCTTCAGAGAGAGAGTATGGGCTGTCTTCTACCACGCTGGCCCAGTGCGGGTTGGTAGATGTCGCATGCCCTTGAATGTTACAGTTCTTGGGCATGCCGGTTTCCTCACGATGTTTTCCTTCACCGTTTTGAGCGATGGTAAATCCGCACATAACTTATCAAGTCATAGGTGCGGGGCCGAGAAGATTCGAACTCGGTGGTGTCTAGGTATTTTATAGTTTCTGTTTTTGGGTTGTCCAATAGAGATAGTTTTGAGCGATAGGACTATATATCCATTGTGACAAATTTATCTGTAGTATGGTGTATTATCTATCACTTTTTGGTATAAGATTGGAATAGGTACGCCGTTAAAAAGGCAATTGTAATTATTGCGTTAATTTACAGTTTTATTTTTAAACGTCATAGTGGATCTAGGACGACTTTGAGATTAATCTGTTAATTGGGGCTTAATCCAACCATTTTTTTTTGTAACTATAATAGTAATAAAAAACCTTACAAAATGTTTCATACTCATTATAAATAAAGGGCCATTTTTTACTTTTACAAGAAAATGTTTATTTCTGTATTGAAAAATTCAAAGTCAATGTCAATTGTTTATATTCAATACATACTCTTTCTTAAATTTATGATTCAATACTATTATACATTATGATCACTTTAAAACGTCCACAACGTCAAAGTGTCCCCTCTTCTAAAGAATTTTTAGTACTTTCAACATATTAAAAAATACAATAACCAAAGGGCCTATATAATATTGGAAATGCTATATTTAGGTTTTTTTTCTCTTATTCGCGTGCAAGGAGAGATTGTTGATAAAATATGTATAAGACAAAGGAAAGTACCTATAGATATCCACCGAAAAAAGAACCTATAAAATTGTACCCCAACTATTTTACACATTTTATAGTGCACTACCCACATTTTCCTTGTCGTGACTTTCTCCTTTTTGGGGTACATTTTATACAAAATTCTGTACGCCCGGCGTTTCCGAAAGCGGATTATAACCACTTCCGATAAAATGAGCTGTCACTGACCTAAATTTTGAGGCTGGACTTTATTAACACGCGCAGCGATTAATTTAATCACAAGCGCAGCGAATAATTACATTATTTACAAGCGCAGTGATTATTTGTATTTATTGTATATGTGCCAATTGCATTGCATTTCATCGACTATGTGTAGATGAAACACGACTTGCTGAATGACATTAAAAATTTCAGTCCAGCCGTGAGTTGTACAACAATTTACTTTTTATGATTTAAATACCTGTTTATTTATTGTACTGTTTTTTTCATAAGCAATAGTTCGGCAAACAAATAGACGACCCACCTGATGGTAAGCGGTCACCGTCGCCTATAGATACACAAACAAGTTCTTTTTAAAATTATTAAAACGCATTATCTCCTAAACGTTGCGATGGTGGCCGAACGGTTAGGCGTGCGACTTACAAGACGCCGACACCGAGTTCGAATCCTCTCGGCCCCGCACCTATGACTTAATAAGTTATGTGCGGATTTGCCATCACTCAAAACGGTGAAGGAAAACATCCTGAAAAAACCGGCATGTCCAAGAACTGCAACATTCAAGGGCATGTGACATCTACCAACCCGCACTGGGCCAGCGTGGTAGATTACAGCCCATACTCTCTCTCTGAGAGAAGGCCGGAGTACCAGCAGTGGGAACGTGAAAGGCTGATAATGATGATCTCCTAAACTACTGAGCCTAAAACATTGAAAAAATACTAGGTATACAGGAAAACCTAAACGAAAGGCCTGAATGGGTAACGTTGCAGTTCAATATCAACTAAAAAAATTTGACTAGATTTTTTTGTTACATGTCCCGCTTCTCCTATCACCAAAACCTAACTCGATCTAATCCTCGTTGACGACGCCGGGACAAAGTTACGGCGTGGCTGATTAACTGGCACTAACTGTCAAATGAGATCTCCCAAACAGCTTTATACTATCTGATCTCGGGAAATGTCGCTGGCAAGCCATTTTCCGGTGGCAAGCCAGTTTCTTGAAGTCCTCTTGTTGAATTAATTCTTGGGAGTGTCAAAAGAACGGCTGTTTGTTTTTCATTTGTATCGGAATGGTGACGTTGGTTAAGACTGGCTCAGCAGTAGTGACGTGGATTAGAATTCTACAATGTGCTTGTGTTTTCATTGAAGGAAAACATCGTGATGAAACCATAGCTTAGTGGTAGGGCATTTTCTAGTACTCGCCTGACTAGTTATCACCCTCAATCTGTCGGTAAGCACCTATGTTGTGTTCCGGCAGCCCCATTTGAGAGCCAGTACCCTATCCAGGTGTAGAGTGTGACGCCACCTTCGAAATTTGTAGACATCAATCACCATCTTTTGAAAACTTGCTGCGACTAGGCTAATAGACTAGAGGTTCTGGTGAAGATCAGATGCAAATTTTTCTCCATACAATTTAAATTGAAAAGGCATATTCCGGGCAAAATCACGCCATAAAATACGTTTTCCACCTTATTTATTCCTATCGCAACCTAGATTTCCCTAAGAGAGCGAGAAGGCTTCGTGCAACCACATTTGGTTTTAAAGTTCCAGAACGCCTTTAGCCTTTTTCCATTTCCCTAAAAATACGGTTTAGAAGGAGCTTTCTTTTTCCCGTAACATGTGTTTCTATTACCAGCACTCTATGGTGGGTACACTTTACTGACCAAACAGTACTCAAGCTCAAGCTCAAGCTATAATGCTTGAAGGCTGTGTTTGGTTTTAGCGCTGGTTGCTTGTAACTTCGTGTCGTAAAACATTCAAAATGAAAACACGATTCAACATTATTTTTGATTTACCTTAATGGGAGGGTTTTTGGCAGCTGAAAAATGTAGTCCCTTAACCAAGGACAGATGGCGCTATCGTTACAGGCAAGTATAGCCATGATCTCTGTTTGTACATTTCTAGTTTATTTTCGTGTAATATAGTTATCTAGGTACTCAATGAAATTAATCATAGTTTCATTTATGTCTACTTGCAATTGAAGGTATAACAAAAATCACGCCTTTACACCGTCCACTGATGACATAACGAAATTTTTGTCATGCATCCAATCAGCTTCCAGTCCAGACGTAGCATGTGACATTACTACCATTGCGTAAAATCAGGCGACTTACACCCTGTAAAATAAAAATAGAAAACTATTTCTGCATTCCCGTGCGAACTTGATCACTGTATTACACTGAATCTATACTATGCTTCGGTGGATTCTTTTCGAAGGTAATCTCACCTGGAGGCAACCTGTTACCAATTTGTCATCGGCTTGCAGAACCGTATCCGGGATTTACTCTTGCAATCTATGCAAGCTCTGAGACCCTCGTAAAGCCCTGGTAATAAATTCTGTTGCAAAGAAAAATAATTTTGACAAAGACTACCACCACCTAGCATTTTTGTAGATAAACCACTGATACCGGGTTAGGTATATACCTGTGATGGTCTCGTACGTTACCAGTATCGGAAAATAATTGAAATCTTTAGTTGAATACAATCTCCGGATGGCTTATGGCGGATGAGAACGAACCAAGAAATCGAAGAACTGGTACAGCTAAATCTTTTAGACATGCTGGTTTTTTCACATTCAATGAGCATTTATGTACTTAATTTTAACTTTCAACCCGTCGTTAAGATTGATGTGAAATCGAGCGCCAAAATGAAATCAATGTGTTTATTTTAAATTATTTATGAGTTTGACGTTCGGGAAATAAAGCCCTGTTGACGTTCGGATTAACATGTCAATCTCCATTGATCTCGTTATTCATTGAATATTTCTGAAAAATACTGCTATTATATTATAAATACGAAACTGTGTTTGTTTGTCTTAATCTTCCCGATTCAGCGTATCAGCATGATTTTTACGTGACTGCGATGAACGTCTTAAAGTAGAGTCCTACGGCTTGCCTTTTCATACTGGGGCCGCACTAAGGTCAACGTCAAGAAAATGTCAATGCCCATCATCGCAATAAATAGTGCGTTAATTATTAACGCAATTACGTGAGTGGCTACACTTGAACGGTAAACGTGAATGCACTTGAGTTATCAGCTAACGTCAAACGCCAATGTGAATAGTTGTCAATGTCGTGGCCACACTTATGTCAAACGCCAATCATCGCGCTATTTAACGGCATTTCCCGTTAGTGTGGCCCCAGCATTACAGACCAGACAGCACGGCGAACGTCGAACACACCCTACCTGTGGTTGTCTGAGGTTGTGCGTGCACGTTAGATCGTTCCTAAGGTTCATTTTCCAACAAATCAAGCCGTTTCAGACCAGACGGCTTACCGTGGGACCGGGTTGTCCGTCATAACATTATCCGTACCTGTGCGTCCTGGTCTACAAGTTTGCTCGAAGGGCATTCCAGAAAAAAAATGTGTAGCAACAACCATGTAGTAGTAAATATACCAGGCAATAAATTGTTTTTTTTTCTTCATTTTTAAAATACACAAATGATAGTTATATTGTTGTCTATCTAGATCCATTTGAAGGCTACATAAATATATTCCTGTCACCCTCTTTCATCTCCCTCGATAAACATTTAACCGCAGAGGTGTCGTGCGAGTGCCGGTCTAGCGTAGGTACTAGTATGTCTTGATTTCGCTATGAAATATCATCGAGTTCAGCAAAAGAACTATCCCTTTAGTAAGCCCGACTTTTTTACATAGAGATAGTTTATGGGTCGAAAACTGAGATAGCGTTGGCGACAGACTTTAGAGTTCGAAAATGAAAGAAGGAAAGGAAGAAAGTGTTGATTTTGATTCATTATAAAGTGTCCTTTTTGCATCACATTTCCAAGTGCCAAAAGGGAAACTGTAACTCCCATTCGATCCGAGATCGAGTCCGAAAGGATTTATCGTCAAAACTTACCGTAATTTATGTCCGCCTATAAGTCAGGGGCGCGCAACTTTCGGGTCTACTTCATTATTTGGTCTGCTTGCTTTTAATTTATAGAAGTTTACAATTTAAACGGGCAACGTTCCTAACATACCTGGGAAGGCTGATTTATTTGAAAACTGCCGGAGTTATTTACGGTGTTTGATTTAAGTTCCTTGGGAACAACGCAGTTAGCGGACATTCGAACGAATAAAAGGAACTGCGAATGAAATAGATTGAACTTAAATTTAAAGCCTTCTTGCTATACCTAAGAAATTAAATGATACACTAGCTAAAAACAGAATTTAGTTTTGGGCTGGAATTTTAGTGGGCTCGGCTGGACATATTAGCCGAAGAACCGATAACCGTAGAGGCAAACGTGTTCTTCAGTAGAGACCGTGACTCGGTAAACGTAGTGTAGGACGTCCTCTGGCTAGATGGAGCGACGAAATGGCGCACAATGGCTGGCCGTGGTTGGATGAGAGAAACCGCAGATCGGGCTCTGTGGCGTGCTTTGGGAGATGCCTATGTCCAGCAGTGGACTGAAACAGGATCTGATGGTTATGATGGTTTTTTTTACCTGTAACTATTTTTATCTGTACTAGCTGTTCCCCGCGGTTTCACCCGCGTGGGTCACAGCTTTATGCATGCAAAGTCTCAGCCCGATCGGTTTAAAATTGACAAAGTTTCATACAAAGTTTCATTCCCTATTTTTTCCCTTGGGGGTAGAATTAATCAAAATCATTTCTGAGCGGATGCCTACGTCATAACATCTACCTGCATGCCAAATCTCAGCCCCATCCGTCCAGTGGTTTGGGCTGTGCGTTGATAGATCACTATATCAGTAAGTCAGTCTCCTTTGAGTTATAATGTATTTAGATAGGGGTAGATTTAGCAGTGCTGCGTTCACATCAGCGCTATTTTTAAACTACTCAAAGATTTTCGGTAAGGGCAAATATATGTGTGATGAGCACGAATGTTTGTACCTGAGTCTTGGATATTTCTATCTATATAAGTATTTATTTCTCTATATAAGTATTTATTTCTCTATATAAGTATGTATATCGTTGTCTAGTACCCATAACACAAGTTTCGAGCTTAATTTGGGGCTAGGTCAATTTGTGTGCAATTGTCCCCGATATTTATTATTTATTATTATTATTTTCGCCGAGAAAATCGAATACAGCAGCAAATAGATTAAGTAGTTTGTTTAGTTTGATAGGTAGTTTTATTTTACATTTTAAGGTTTAGTTAAGCAAATAGTCACATTCTTGTTTTTAGTTGAACTTGGTCCTTTTCATCTTGTAGCAAAACTTTAAGTACCTAGGTGTTATTATAACTAGTTTTTAATGCAATATAAATTTTGCTGTAGTTTTAAGAGCCACTTTAGCGTGTGGGTTTAAAGCAGAGAGAGTGTAAAGAGGGTAGCAAGAATGTATCGACACTTTACTCTGTAAAACGATTTTAGCTGTGAGCTAGATAGCTCCAAAGTAAGAGTATATTAAAGCAAGCTGCACAAAATTAGATTTTAACGTCCTCCTACTTTATGAGCTTGGAAATTCTGCAAGTTTTTTATTTAATACGAAATGTTGGCCACGTCTGGATAATTTTCTATGGAAATAAATTGTTTTACATTAAAATTTCAGTTTTTTATAATACTATCTGGTTTTGTTTTCTTGCAGTTTATCGCGGTAAAAAGTTAAAAAGTCTTTTATGTTCATCCTTGCAACTATATTTATGGCAAAATTCATCAAAATCGGTTTGGCTGTTTAGGGGAAGAAGAATCACGAACACACGCACACCGAAATTTTCTGTATTAAGAAAAGTTGATGTTTAGAGTGAAGACATATCACATAGCCAGTTTACTATAGTTTCGATCAATTTAACCATAAAATAAAAAATGATTTTTTACGTTGGCAATCGCATCTCTTGAGAGTGGCTAGAAAAAAGTTTTTAGGAAAAAAAAACAAATAGAAAAACTAAAGTGCTTTATTTCTTTAGTATAATTAGTTATTTGTATATGGACAAATCAACGCTACATTATTTTTTAACCGTGCAAATCTAGGATGGATCATTAGTTACTGTTATAATTAAAATCAACACATCAAAATCTTTTATCAATTATTATCATTACAGTTATTGTAATAAACTAATTGCATTGCGTGTAATGGTCTCAATATGCATGGTATGCCATGAATCTCTTAATTAGGATACCATTAATGCTAGTCTAGATTGCTTAATTTAATTACCCTATATGTGTGTTTTGTTGTAATTGCCTAATTACTTAGTGTTCAACACTAATTATATTGCACTTAGTACTCAAGATCTCGAGACTGCTTTGTTGTATAATACATAAATAATTATTGTGAACGGCGAAGGAGTGGAACGTCCTGCTAGCGTCTTTGTTTCCCGATAAGTATAATTTGGGAGTCTTCAAGTCATAAATGCTGAGGTATCTTCTAGGCAAGCATGCTCCACAATAGACCACGTCTTCACTTACCATCTGGTGGACTGTGCTCAACTTGCCTATCTTATCCTACTAATATCATAAATGTGAAAGTTTGTGTGTGTACATTTGTTACCACGTATCACCGTAACTACTAAACCGATTATAATGAAATTTGAAATCGAGATAGCTTATACCCTGGATTAACATATAAGCTATACTGTGATGCGCCGTACCAACAGCTCGTTTATCCACTCGCCTGCCATTCAAATATTCCCGCGCCTAACGTTTCAGTGGCGGGTCCAACCAGCGTCTGCGTTCGCGCGTTGCCACACTAGCGCCGCCGTATAGCTTCGAGAAGATTCGGGCACGCGACGCCAACAAGAGAGCGGTTCGGCGTCCCGCGCGATACGTTAACTCTTAGAATCGCATAAAACTGTTTTAATTGTACATATTGTATTATTCCGTTTCTTTATTGTCGTTTTTTTACGTGCATTAAACTGTTTTACTATCAAAGTGAACTCGTATTACTTGACTTCGAGTCATCGTTTATTAAAATACTTTTTATCCCGGAAAAGGGTTTCTGCGGGATAACGGGAAAACGGGAAGACGCGGGTGAAACCGCGGGGCGCAACTAGTTCTGAATATAAAAAAAACAACAAGGCTAAAGATTACGTTTGTGATGATGAAAATCCCATATATTTATTTTTAAAGTTTGAAGCTGTTTTATCTTATACCAACTACTTGCTCTAATAAATGCCTAACCATTAAGCAGCTCATAAGGGTTAGCCACTAGCTATTTCGAGTTATACTTACGTTGTAGGATTATATCTTTACAAAAGGGTCTGCAAATTAATTTCGTCTTTGGACTTTAATTATTGTTTAGAAGGGGCCACAATTAGGACGGTGCTTTCACCTGCCTTTAGTAAAGCCAGTCAGTTGAGCAGTTACACTGACAGGAAAGGCTTTGGTTTCGTATTAAATTGTATAGGCAGTATGGAAACTGTGTAGGTTTTTTTTTACTACTTACAGGGTAGCGTTTGACCACAAGTCACCTGACCATAGTCAAAAACAAAGTTTTGAAACGGGATATTTTCTATGTATTTGTTTTTGTTTAGAATACAGAGAACACGAGCAGTATTCTCGTGATCATGGCGCTAGCAACAGTGCCGAAATATCGAGAACTCAAACCACTTGCAGTACCCACGGTCGCGGCGATTCGAGTTTGGGGGAAATACCAAGTTTCCATGTGACCTTCACGTGACCTTGCGTTCTCAAGTGTCGCGGCACTTGACCCCAAAACACTTATGTCTCTGAGAGCTGTTTGTTTATGTTTTGCTTTGTTCCAGGTACTATTCTTGGAAGCTAGTGAACTACTCGTTCTGTAGAAATATAAACAAAAACATATGAATGTTTATTTAGTTTATAACAGCCCATTGTTTCGAAGGTACTTTGAAATAACTGCCGTTTTGTAAATAAATAATAATAAAATAAAAAACAAAATTTTTGTTTCATTTTTTTTATACCATTTCATTTAGTATAATATGGTTTTTAATTTTGGTAATATAAAAATATTCATGTTTTCATACTAATAATTCGACATTTTCACTCGCAAACATTCGACTAAGAACCCCCCGCGCGCCCGCCGCGCGCCCGCCGTAAGCCGATTTTTATGATTTATTTGTGAATGTATTTTAGCGTGTTACTAAGATTTGTTTATACCCTCATGTAGATACAACATTCAAAAACAAGAATAGTATGTTTTACTTACCCACACAAGCAAAATATTTCATGTAAAACAGCAAAATGTCTCTGCAGGTAGATAACATTCCATAAAAACTATAAAATTTGGCCTTTTTCCAAAAAAATCGAAAAAAATATTTAAAATCGTCACTTTTCGGTAAACTAAGTCATTTCTCAATAACAATGAAGCTCTAAACTCATTGAAATGAACACAAATGCACCTTTCCGAACAAAAAATATGTTTACGACCGCTTACAAGGCCATTCGTTTTTTATGTACGGCGGAACACAGACAATGTGAACTTCGAGAGACGATACTTTTTTATTTTTCTCCGAAACCTTGCGACTACAGATGTTTAAAACAACCATTTGTTCATTCACAATCGATTAGTAGAGTTTCCAAAGAGAATAAGACACTTTGAAATTTTAAAAACCCTGGATTAACATATAAGCTATACTGTGATGCGCCGTACCAACAGCTCGTTTATCCACTCGCCTGCCATTCAAATATTCCCGCGCCTAACGTTTCAGTGGCGGGTCCAACCAGCGTCTGCGTTCGCGCGTTGCCACACTAGCGCCGCCGTATAGCTTCGAGAAGATTCGGGCACGCGACGCCAACAAGAGAGCGGTTCGGCGTCCCGCGCGATACGTTAACTCTTAGAATCGCATAAAACTGTTTTAATTGTACATATTGTATTATTCCGTTTCTTTATTGTCGTTTTTTTACGTGCATTAAACTGTTTTACTATCAAAGTGAACTCGTATTACTTGACTTCGAGTCATCGTTTATTAAAATACTTTTTATCCCGGAAAAGGGTTTCTGCGGGATAACGGGAAAACGGGAAGACGCGGGTGAAACCGCGGGGCGCAACTAGTTCTGAATATAAAAAAAACAACAAGGCTAAAGATTACGTTTGTGATCATGAAAATCCCATATATTTATTTTTAAAGTTTGAAGCTGTTTTATCTTATACCAACTACTTGCTCTAATAAATGCCTAACCATTAAGCAGCTCATAAGGGTTAGCCACTAGCTATTTCGAGTTATACTTACGTTGTAGGATTATATCTTTACAAAAGGGTCTGCAAATTAATTTCGTCTTTGGACTTTAATTATTGTTTAGAAGGGGCCACAATTAGGACGGTGCTTTCACCTGCCTTTAGTAAAGCCAGTCAGTTGAGCAGTTACACTGACAGGAAAGGCTTTGGTTTCGTATTAAATTGTATAGGCAGTATGGAAACTGTGTAGGTTTTTTTTTACTACTTACAGGGTAGCGTTTGACCACAAGTCACCTGACCATAGTCAAAAACAAAGTTTTGAAACGGGATATTTTCTATGTATTTGTTTTTGTTTAGAATACAGAGAACACGAGCAGTATTCTCGTGATCATGGCGCTAGCAACAGTGCCGAAATATCGAGAACTCAAACCAAAACAAATAGTATTTATCCCGTTTCAAAACCTAATTCTAAAATATAAATCCTACTTTCAGATTTCCCCAAACTGACTGACCCATCTTCATAAATCACCTTGTATAATTTTGTTACGGCTAAAAGCCAAAGTGCCGATACACCTAGATTTAACCGGCTAAAACTAGGTCTACAATAGAATAAATCACCTGTGACGTTTATCACTCAACGGTGTATAATAATATCAGACTAGCATTAGATTACCCCCTCCCTAGACGCTGGGAACGTTAAGTGTCTCATCATTATTCAGTGAAGCTTTTACGCGTTAACTCGATGTCATTGCGACACCTTGACATGTTATTATACGTTATATTGCTGCTTTGTAGAGACGTGCGTCCGGCCAAAACTGGATGGTTTCAAAGGTTGAGCGGATAATTTGGCTAAGATTTCAAAATTCTAGGTGCCCCTGAACTGTAATGAGTAAGCCAGACAATTACCGTCAGGTGAGCGACTTGTTTGTCGTTACAAAATACAGTCAAATACAAATAAAAATGCTTTACTAAGATATTTTAGGATGCTTTTACCGTTTTATTTAGCAAAGCAGATTAGCTATGCACTATTCATTTTATAGTTTAGGATTTATTTAAATTTATATAATTTATTCGCGAGAATCCAATCAAAAGCCCAAAGTATTCTACAGCGGTGTTCCTACATAAAACTTTCAATATAGGTAAACACCAAAAAAACAAAACATTTATTGTCGTCAATTTTAAAATTATGCCGGATAATATAATTAGAACTTCCGGCTAAACCTGTACTCGTTACGTCTCCAGTACTTACTGTAACGCTTATGGATGGTAATTGGAACAGACTTGGGCTAAAGAAAGGAAGGTATAATACGATGAGAAATTAATGAAGGTAGAGCATTGACATTCTGAATTAGGCATTGAATTTAAAACAGCCTATTCCTATATTTAATACTGACTGAGCTGATTCTGAAATTTCTTTGAATTGGACCACAATTAACATGATAATTTAAAAGTTGAATTTTGTTTATATACATTTTAACGATGTTGTACGATAAAAAAGAAATTGAAATGTGGCACTAAACATAGTGAAAATAACGTAAAAAGTTCAGAAAAAAGTGTTCGAAGGCAGACTAAAATATGAGAGCACTTTTCCGATCAAGAAAATGCAGAGTTTAAAACAAAGGGAATTAAAAAAAAAATTCTCGGCATTAAAAATTCTTAGAATTCTAACATACCACCCCACCCACAATCATCTTCAAAGTGATTAAAAAAAAAAAAAAAAAAGTGAAGAATAATCTCAGCTTAATAACCCAGAGTTTTTTTTTATCTTTGTGTCAATATACACCTTACCCTTCCTTCCTAATGCTAATTTTTTTCAAACGTCCAAAGATCAGAAAAAGCCAACGTATAGACCTATAATAACAATTACAAACTGTATTTCAGACACAGAGACCAATGGGCGTTTAATCGGAAGATCCATTCACATAATAAGCTTCAAAAATAATAAATTTAACATTATTTCCTTTTTCTTTTTATAATCTGTGCCTCCCACTTTTCGTAAAGAATGCACGCGTTTTTAGTGGGTAAAAACACTTTAACGACTATTTATGGGACCCTTACTCTCTTTATCTTAACTTCCTACGCTTTTTCCACATTAGTGCAACGTATAGATTGGAACAGTACCTTGTATTGACACAAATGGCTTGCTAACACTTCAGCGCAGACCGATCTAGAAAAAAAAAATTCAGTCCCAGTACAGGCGTAGTTTTGACATCTTACTGGGCAGCGTTTGACCACATCCAAAGTCTCGCCCCCCCCCCCCCCCCTCTCTCTCTCTCTCACATCTCACATGACACTGTGACCGAAGTTGGCGCCACGCTACAACTGGACAAGTAATATTCTGAGTTGAGTAATATTCTGACAGCCTGACTTGATTTGATTGATAACTATTTGATTTTAAATAGTTGTAATTCATGGTAACTGTCAGGGGAGCGACGAGCGAGCGATCGTCTCGTTAACATGGTTAGATTTAAAAAAAAACTCGAACTACATTGTCTAGAAAAACAGTCTTTTAAACAAGCTTAAGCTACTAACTAACTGTTGTCGGATTTAAAATAAATAACAGTGAACAAACTGGTATATTGAAAAGATTACGAAAAATGCCGTCGGTGGCGGTGCGATGAATGAAAAGTCGATGACCCCCCGCACCGTGCGTGCGTCATTCTGTAAGCCGATAGCGCTGGCACACTTTGAGGACAAAAAATTTGCTGTGAAGTCTGTCATGCTACGTTAGTTACGTAGCATGAAAGATGACGTCTAAAAACTTGTCTACACTTAACGTACTGTTAGTTCGGTACATTGCAACACACCGTCACATTAGCACCATACACTTTGCATTACCGTATTTACAAGATAAACATTATTTAATAATAACGAAAATTTCTCGCGAAAAGCTCTTTGTGCCGTAAAATAAATCACAGGCTTTTACTGAAGTGGTTGTAGCGTAGCTTGTAGCGCCCACGCAGCCCCTAGTGCGCATTTTTCATAATAAATATAATATATAATCTGAAGTTTTGCTCTAGATATGAGTGCAAGGACGGGATTATTTATAGACAATATTTTTATTTGAAGCAAGTCATTACTAAGAAGTAGATTTGACACCAATCCGCACCAAGCGTTTTGCTGACTGTTTCATTATACTGCCAAGGAATGGAATTTGTTCATTGATCATATTTTTGCATAAAGAATATAACCTGGAGAGAACTGGCACCAAAAATACATGATGCTCACGAAAAGTTACTGTAAATAATCCTATTAATATTACAAACGTGAAAGTTTGTGAGTATATATATGGATATGGGGATGTTTGGATGAAAAGAAGTATGGATGTTTGTTACTCTTTCACGCACAAACTACAGAACAGATTTGAGTGAAAATTGGAATGGAGATAGCTTACATAAGCATATGCCTATCCAGGGCAGAAAAAGAAATCCCAGAAAAAGTTTCCTGCGGGATAGCGGTAAAATGCGGGTGAAACCGCGGAGCGCAGCTAGTAGTGTCATGAATTCATGATATTGATTGAAATCTTAGTAACCTACTTACTGAGTAAGATTATGCAAAGCATTTTGGAACGCAGCGCATCAACCATGCATTATAGCAAAAGTTTGTTGTTTGTGGTCAGAAATATGTTATTAAATACATTCTAACATTATAGGAAATTGGAGGTTTGGTCTGGTAAGCAGCAAGAAAAGGTTTCAACGTAAATAAACCATTATGAACATCGAAAACTCGAAATTTAAACTACAAGAAAATATAACCGAAAATTTAATTTATAGGCGCGAAATAGGTTTGCCAATTTATTCGTACGGTTTAGACTGAGAGCCAGCCATTTAGTAGTTAAGTAGTGGTAAAGGTACATAATTTTATTTTTATGTCTTAGTAAATTTTTTGTCTTAGAATCAATGCATACCTAATTAAGCAAGTTTAATAAAAAAAACTATTCTAATAATATGAATTAATGTAACATCTATTTAGTGGTGTGTTTTGGCAGCCTCACTCGAGAGTCAGTTGCCATGTAACGTGTCTTTTAAAAGCAAATTATAATGCCATTGATGAATGAATCATTATGTAGCAAACTAACATAAAACATAATTATAGTCTTATATACGTCATGTATAAAGGATTATTCAATTAAACAAAGTCACATTTTCTCATTATGTTAGCAGGATTTTTTAAATTTTTATCCATACTCAGTTTTTTTTGCAGAATAAAAAAAAAAATATCCTTACGTTTTCTGTACGGTGACGGCTCTTAGTCTAATACGATTTTCGCACTCCAACGGTTGTGGAGGAAATTAAATGCAAATTTATGTAGGGTTATTTGGTGTTTATTTAATTTCTGTTTGCAAATAAGCATTCTATCTAAAAATGTGCTTTTGGGTACAAATGTAATTTCATTTTATGTATTTAAATCGAACAGTTATTTTGATATTTATTTTATGACATTTGTACTCGGAAGAAATATTGCTTGATTCCGTTAATATCTATTTCTACTCTTATTGTCGTCGTCACTACATTATTTAGATACATTTTTGTTTATGAAAAGATTTACATTACATACTTGATATAATATACTCATTAATGATTTATTTATAGAAATAACGTCTCTATATTCTACAGTTATAGTGTCAAGAAATAAACAGAATTAATATCATTATTGCCTCGTCTAAATATTGTTAAAGCAAGGAAATTGTATATCCTGAGGCGGCGGATGCCAAATTCAACGCTTAGAAGTGGATTTAGGATTATCCTGACAGCTATTTCCGGGGTTTTAGAGGTTTCTTTCCGGAATAACTTGGGTTGTGCAGTCAGCTATAAAAGTCAGCCAAGTTTGGTGTTCAAAACGCTTATCAGCCAAGTTAGAGATCAGCCAGGTTGAGTGTTCAAAATGCTTAAGGAATTTGGAAAATTGACATGTTCAGCAAGTTTTGTCGTCGACGGTACCATAAACAGCTAGTTAACTTGTATTTTTCACCAATTTACTTGCCTACGTATTTATTTAAATTAATTTATACTACTAATATTATAAATGCGAAAGTTTATATGTGTGTGAATATTTGTTACCACGTAACACCGTAACTACTAAACCAATTTTCATGGAATTTGGAATGAAGATAGCTCAAACCCTGGATTAACACACAGGCTACTTTTATCCCGGAAAAAGTTCCGGGATAACGGGAAGACGCGGGTGAAACCACGGGGCGCAACTAGCAGTCACTGTAAGAGTCGCAGGGAGCCGATGGATGCAAATAGCTAATAGCCGTTCAAGGGGGAGGTCTATGTTCAGCAGTGGACTTCTTCCGGCTGATGATGATGATGATGATGTCACTCAATCGTTACTATTGATCTATAATTGAGCGTCATTCTACCAGAGCGCTTATCTTATCGATATGTATAGGAAAGTCGAGGTTATCGTCTCTAATACCTTCTCGATTCTTTAGCTAGCGAGATCGCTTACAAGCTCCAAGATTCAACTGAGTAGATGTTTATTTTAGAAAATGGAAAAAGCGGCTTAGTGTGTGCTTTTAATAGGAAATTATTTGTGCTGCTAAGTCACGAGCTTCAGACCTCGCCCCTACTACTGGAAATGTTGGGAAGAATATAACTGGAAGAGGAGAGAAATGTTTTTGAGTGAATTTATGTGAGAAAGTGAATATACGTACAGTCAGCGACAAAAGTAGCTGATGGTTCTCGATTTTTCAAATGTGTTTCAAATCAGTAATTTTTATTGTTTTTTTTACATTTTACATGGTATCATTTTGACCACAACATAACACACCTGATTTTAGGTGATGATGAGGTCAAAAATTGGTGTCTAAGATGATGAGGATAATAGAAAAAAGTGTGATTGTTCAGCGACTTTTGTCGTTGACTGTACCTAAGTATAATAATTATGTTCATCATCAGCCGGACGAAGTCCACTGCTGAACACAGGTGTCCTCCTTTGACATCGGCTCCTTGCGACTTTTACAATATGGTTGGTCTACTTAGTAAGGTATAATAATTTTATTCTGAATGTAATGAAAGAAGTAGGTATCCTATAGAATTAACAAGTTAATTTTTATTTCTATTTATACATCAGAAGTTGGTTGTAATTTATTTTGCAAAAACAAAAAATAAATAATCGTTGAATACTATTCTGAGAATGAATTATTATTAACTGTCTTTCGTGTGAAATACGATTTTTCTGTTAATTTTATAAATAAATATTCGATAAAAAATATATTGGTAAAGACAAGGTGACTCGTGGTCAAACTCTATTTTGTAAAACCTATAATACTACCTGCTAAGTAGTAGTAGCACAGTAAAGTAAGAACAGTAGGTTAGCCAAGGCCGCTCGACGAGTTAATTGCCTACTCTTGCGGTGATGCATAGGCGGCGCGTTCCGTACTGAGTGCATGGCCGCGGCCCCGTCCGCGGCCTCGTTCGTCTGTGATTGTGTGCATGAAAAGTGCGTCGTACACGGCACCGCTCCTCTCGCACACATTCAAACCGGCGGCGGCGGCCGATTTGTATGAAGCTGAACTACTTACTACTCTTTACTATGGTAGTAGTATATTTATACTAGTGACTAAACATGTTACGGATTTCTATCCGAAAAGAGTCTAACCTAATATTGATTTGACTTTAAATTTGTCTGCCATTCGACTTTCCCTTCCAAACTGTAACCCAAAGAAGATTCCTAGTAGGGGAGTGTAAATTGATTCGCTATACTAATGCCTGCGACAGCGACTCCATCACGCCGTCTTCTCCCTCGCATAATGTTCCAGACTGTTCGAATAAAACGAAAAAATAACATTAAAAATCAACTTCCACTTCAGCGCGAAATGAACAAAATTGCTTGGAAATCAACGCGAGGGAAAAAACGGATAGGCTTTTAATGTCTAGAGATTTTTGTATGAGGATTCGTTAAAGTGAGTTGTAGGCGACTCCACGTAAGAGTTTAGAGGAATAAAAACATGGCATAGACACGGCACACCAACAGCAAAGATTTTTATTCAAGGGCTTTTATGATAAAAAATTGAATTGCCAACATGAAATATTTATAATAATACTAGCTGCGCCCCGCGGTTTCACCCGCGTGGACTACATTTAACTCGATAAAAAATTAATATAAAAAATAAATGTTGGCCGATTCTCAGACCTTCCCGATATGCACACAAAATTTCATCAAAATCGGTCAAGCCGTTTCGGAGGAGTATGGCAACGAAAACTGTCACGAGAATTTTATATATTAGATTTCTTAGACCTGGGTTTCTTTGATTGATAATATGTGATATTGGTGGATTATTAACCATTATGTGCTCATTAATGTATGGCTAACGAGAATGTTGTTAAAGGTGACTTTTTTGTTGCTCCATAAAGTCCGTGTAAAAATTAAGTAAAGTGCCAATACACAAAGGGGGTTGAATCACATCATCTCATCATCATCATGAATGTTTGATAGGTACATCAGATAATTGCTAAGACTAATCGTGTAAAGCCATATAAATAGTTTTATTTCTTTAATTCAGATATATGCTAGTATCAAACTACAATGATCAAAAATGTATTAAAGCTCGCGAGTTACCTCGTCTACTTCTATGAGTGTTTTGATTTCATTCCAAAAGAGAATAAGTCAAGACTTAAGAGGCGGGCGTCAAATTTCTCACTATTCTCACACTATTCTCGCTCGAGAAGCGTGTACAGCTGGCATAAAAATAATGAGGCAAGTACCTTTCGTTTGGCCAAAAGGCCACTGACGCATCCATGCACCAATGCTCTCGTGACGCGATTAATAGGCAAACATGGCGTCACATTGCCACCAGAGGTGCCCAAGCCGAAGACAACGCATCACAGCAACCACGACCACTCTGACAAGAGTGTACGACTTAGATACCTTTTGTTCGAAGAAAATTTAGGTACGTTATACTTTCAAAAAATAAACACCAAATACTCCGCTCAGTCACATTGACATAGTCGAAAGATAATTTAAAAAGGACAGTAATTCAAAGCAGATGAAAGAAAAATAGGCAACAAACGAATACACCGAATGTCGAACTGGTTTGTTGGGAAAGGATTATTGGCAAGAGCTGGCAGATCAATGAACAACACGCATGGGAATGGCAATAGAGTTTATTCAAAAAGAATAAGAATAAAAATCATTTTGTTGCATGCGACAAATTGAACAAAAGTACCTACTTAAAACAAAATGAAATGTATTCAGTTCTTACTATTCACGAACTGGCAGGAGGTGGTGTAAGACAGACGAAAGCACTTGCACAGGGCCCCCGGTCTTATGGGGCCCCTAAATCTCGAAACTCAGAAATAGCCGTCATTTTGCTCGAGCGAGTTTCACGATAAATTTATTGTTGCCGTACTCAGAATTTCCAACTTTTGAAATTAATTTAATATAAACTACAAGTTCGCATAGGTACAATGATTTTAAATTATTTTTTTATACTTTTTAAAAGGCCCCAAACCCTGAGTGCCCTAGGGCCACTCAAGGTTTGGGGCCCTCAGCCCCTCAGTGTTCTAGAACGGTTCTGAATGGAAATTATGTTTGTCTGGAATTGATAGATACAAAGAAATAATAACAAGCGCATGTTTTAGTTTTGTAATTTCTTCGATCTAGGAATACTTCTTCTATACAAACAAAACAGAAATACATTAGTTTTGCTGTCAGATTTATTTTCATCGTTTACAAATAGCTTTTGTGTTTTGCAAATAAATCTACGACTATCGTATATTCCGTACGGAAGCTTACATCAGTCGATGATGATGACAAAAAATCATCGTATTACCACAATAAAGTAAGATCAGTAGGTTAGCTAAGGCCGTTCGACGAGTTAATTGCCTACTCTTGCGGTGATGCATAGGCGGCGCGTTCGGTACTGAGTGCTTGGCCACAGCCCCGTCCGCGGCCCCGTTCGTTTGTGATTGTGCGCGTGAAAAGTGCGTGCGTACACGGCGCCGCTACTCTCGCACACATTCAAACCGGCGGCGGCCGATTTGTATGAAGCTGAACTACTACTCTTTACTATGGTATTACGTTCCCACTGCTGGGACACCGGCTTTCTATCTGACAGATAGTAGGTCGGGCCTTAAGCCAACACGCGGATCCAGTATTGGTTGGCAGATAGACTAGGATCCTAGTAGTGCATAAAATCATCAAAAGAGGATAGACAGTAGATACGCTATTTATTTATTTAATTAAAACGGTAAAAAACCAATTACATTAATTAATTAAAAACACAAAAAATTAATCATTACATAAAACATACATGAAGCAAAAACAAGGAAAACAGGAATACAGGACAACAAATACACATAAATAAAAAGATAAATACACGAAAATAAATACGTAAATACGTAACATACACATTTTTAATCCCTGTCAGCTTCGAGCTTTTGCAACAGCAAACTGTCAACGGTCGACAGAGCCTTCTTTCTACCCTTAGCAGCGAATTTCACCGAACTTTCCGATTCTTTCCGGATAATTTTTTTTACGGCCAACAATATCGCCTTTTTAACTTCGGAGCGAAGTGAAAAGTTCAGAAGTGGGAAAGGAATCGAAGTCGGGGTAAAGCGGATTTTTAAAATCCTACAGCTGTAAAAGTTTAGTTTGAAACCTTAAAAAGTTTGTTAAAAATGTTTTTGGTTTTAAATTTATTGTGAAGTAGAATTAGCTGTGCCGCAGCTTGGGCTGCGCTTTATAGGTTTAGGCGTGAAAAGGTAATAAACAAACAGACAAACGATACATACATAGTAACTTTCACACACGGTTACATCCGTTCATTTTCCGTCATCGTGCAGGACCTTTTTCCGCCATAAAAAGTAGCTATGCGTATGTGTTGATCCTTAATAAAAGTTATCTCTATTAAAAACTTCACTCAAAACTGTTGAGCTGTGTCAGCGTTAAGTTGTAACAAACATACACTCTGTGATACATTCGCAATTCATAACTTTGTTTGATTAAATAGTTATACCTAATGCAATAGTAAGTATTGGACAAAAAAATTAACCCCATATTCATATACTAGGATACAAAATTAAAGCCACAAAATGGGTATTTCGGATATCCGGAAAACTGCCTCGAAACTGTCCAACTGGATTCACGTCATGCGTCGAAAATCTTCCATCCATTGCACTCGCGTTTTAAGCTTGGTTTAAAATAAGACAGCCGTAGTTGATATTTCTAGGGTTCCGTGAGAGGGAAAACGGAACACTTATAGGATCACTTTGTTGTCCGTCTGTCAATCTATCTGCCTGTCTGTCGTTTTTCTCAAGAACACGTTGAGATATCAAGTGAAATTTATACCAAACTAGCTGACCCGGCGAACTTTGTATCGTCAATAAAAGTTACCTTTTAAACCTTCCCTGAACTTCCACAAATATTTCAAGATCAAAATTATCTAAATCGGTCCAGCTGTTCTCGAGTTTTAGCGAGACTAACGAACAGCAATTGATTGTTATTTAGAAGATACTCGGCTCTACGTATCTTTCGGCTGTGAAAAATCAATGTTGTAATCAACGCAATCAAAAGATATGACCTTTTATGGCGTATGTCTTCACATATTTTACGATCTCAAAAGGGAATCAAAACCTATACCTACGTATAGCGTACTTCCCGTTGACCTACACTGAGAAAAATAATCTGACTTTCCTTCTGAGTCTTACCTTCCAAGACCGATTCCTTCCTTATTTTACCTTAGTTTTCGTTCTAAATCACAATTCCTTCCCTTTTGACTCCAAAGGAAAACGGTATTTCGGAAGGTATTTTTTCTCCGTGTAGAGTCATGAAACTTGGCATGGAGCAAGGTCTAAAAACACATGTAAAGGAAAAAGTCTGAAACCCGTAAAAATATATTTTAATAACATCAAAGAAAAAAATGTACGGAACACTCCGTGCCCGAGACTAACTCCAACTTGGCCGGTTTTTTTTTCACTCTACCATAACATATTGTGTGACATCTACTATCTAATTTTAACTCAGCACTCATTAAGGGCCTACCTAACCAGCTACATAGATATGACAGGCCAACGTCCGCGGACCCCCTGCAAACGAGCGGGCACGCGCGTTTCCGCTCCCCATCCATAAATAAACGCAACGTAAATAGAAGCGCGGTTATTGTGCTCTAAGGGCTTCGTATTAGTAAAGATGCGTTGGGAATACGCATCTGTGAGATTTGATGCTTTACGCGTAAACATTACGCGGTGGTCTTTGATTTGATACTGTACTAGTTTGTTTGAGCGATGGTGGCCGAACGGTTACGCGTGCGACTTTCAAGACGCCGACACCGAGTTCGAATCCTCTCGGCCCCGCACCTATGACTTAGTAAGTTATGTGCGGATTTGCCATCGCTCAAAACGGTGAAGGAAAACATCGTGAGGAAACCGGCATTCCCAAGAACTGCAATATTCAAGGGCATGCGACATCTACCAACCCGCACTGGGCCAGCGTGGTAGATTACAGCCCATACTCTCTCTCTGAAAGAAGGCCAGAGTCCCAGCAGTGGGAACGTGAAAGGCTGATAATGATAGTTTATTTTCCAATAGCTTGCATTGAGGTCCACATGTCCTTTCGCAGTGCTACAAAATGTGAAAGGTTAGCAACGTATCGACAACGCCCTTAGTGTTCAAATAAAAAGGTGACGCTGACCGCTTACCATCAAGTGGACCGTCTGCATGCTTGTTTGCCGAAAAAAGAAGTTTTTTTTCACATCTTATAGAAGTAGCCTTTGACCACAAGTCACTTGATGTTAAGTGGTCAGAGGTGGCATTACGCTACGTATGGATTGAGAACTGACTCTCAAGTGAGACAGAATACACCAATAGATGATTGATTTTAAGTGATTCTTAACTTGAGAGTCGTAGTGGCAGCTAGCAGGGTGAGACTAGAAAATGCCCTACCACGATGTTTTCAGTCACTGACATAGCTCAAGCTCAAAAACCAACGGCTATGTGAAGAAAGAAACCAAGAAAGGCTAACAAAGTTCCAGTAGCTAACAACCAAACGAAAAAGAAGGAGCAATTCACGTAAACACTTCCAGCCGTGCCAATAAACGCAATTTAAAAATAAACAACATTTCCAAGACACGCCGATACCGCCAACAGTTCGGCGAGCAACACGCCATTGCAGCGAAAGCGGAATTCCAATTTGAAAGGCGTGATCAAGTTTGCGCGAGCAGCGGCGGAGAGCGGAAACGCAGCGCCCGCTTCCGCCGCACGCTTCCCGTGACGTCAGCCCGTCTGTCTGACCCGCGTCCGCATTCACACCGAATGAAAAAGAACGAGCGACGAGTTCCGGACATTTGCTTTAACGCTTTGTTCCGTGGTACGGTCAACGATAAAAGTCGCTCAACATAACATTTTTTTTGATCACCTTTTTCATCTTAAACACCAAACTTCAGTTAACATCAGGTGTGTTGTATTGTGGTCTAGAGCTACCTTGTAAGTTCTAAAAAATCCTAAACATTACTGATCCAAAACACATCAGGAAAATCGAGTATGACCAGCTATACTTTTGTTGCTGACTGTAGGACCTGTGTGTGGTATTTTGCGAAGCGATGGACGCGAGAAATTTCATATATCCGTTCGGTTCTGAATCGCGCACAATTTTTTAAGGGCGGCGGGAAATTTGAATGCTTGTAAAAAATGTATTTACGTTTTACAGTATAGTCTATGACTACAAGTCATCTCATATGATGTGGTTGAAGGTGGCGCCACGTCACACCTGAACTGAGAACTGGCTCTCAAATAAGGCTGCAAGAACCAAGAGATGGTTGGCGAAAGATTGTTGCGTTGATGCTGATAAAGTAAATAGAGTCAATATAAAAATGTGGATTAAACAGCGATAAGATAATAATAATTTTATCTTTCAGGTCTTTTTTAATATGTTTATCATTTGTTCAATCTAACAGGTCAACGCAAATGTCTGCTCTTTCCGGTATTCGCAAATATTATTTTTAGCAACGTTACATGACGGTGTAATTGAAGGACTTTTCGATATCCTGCTACTAAGCAAACATTTCAGTTTGTACCAGACTTAAATTTGCATACAAGCAAATTTGCACTTTACTGTATAGAATTTAAGTTTCAAATTGAATCTCAGTAACAAAATATTGAATTGCAAAATAAAAGTTTTCGAGGTGTAAACTTTGATTTGTGCCAAACATAACTCTTCCTTTACGTATTTAAAAAAAACATGTAATATTAAAAATGGGGAATAATTTAAGCTCTGTAATTGGTTGCATGTACAAACATTCGAATACGCTCTGTAAATTGAAAAGTACAATACTTTTATACATTATTTGAAATTGTCTGTTGTATACCACAAGAAATTTCTGGTGCATTTAGCTTTGCCGTACATTCCTGTAATATGCATCATGTGTATAACTCGCGGGGCATTTTTCGGGATCAAAAGTAGCCTATATGTTAATCCGAGATAAAAACTATGTCTGGTCAAAATTTCACTCGAATCTGTTAATCTGTTTCAGCGTAAAGAAGTTACAAACTTACACACTCACTCACTCACAAACTTTCACAGTTAAATGATGACTATAATGATGACAATAAAAATTAAATAATGTAATATTATAAGAGTGTGATTTCAGAATTTAAGCGTAAAAATACGCATCCTCCGCACGTTCGTGAGCGTAAAATAATAGTAATCAAAACCCGTGAACATTGAAAATCATTCCGAAACGAGGTGTAAGAACCGCAGAAGAATGAATTTATAACAAAAGGCTCTCATTTAAACGCATTCCAAATTGGGGCTGAACTTAAAAACAGTAAGGACACTACATCATTTTGAAACGATGATAGCGCAGCGGTTGTGACGTCGGCTTGCGATTCGTAGATCTAGCAATGAGCTTGAGCTTTCAGTAAATTATAGCATCTGATGAAACCATTTTCTTCTTGTTTTGTATGAGCTAGTAGCCAATTCTAGTATCGGAGTTATCCTCCTCCTCCTTGTTTCGTTTTCCTCATTGCTGAGGGTCGTGACCTCCACGAATTATTTTCTGGACGATCGTTTTCCATTTGTTTCGGTCTTCGGCCTCGTGGACGTTCTTATTGGTGGTGTGGCGGATCTGATCACTCCAACTCAAAGGACTCCTGCCTCTTGGTCGCTTCCCTTGTATCTTCCCTGTTACCAGGCTTTTCAAGGTTGTCGCTTTCGAGTTCGGAGTTATCAGGCCGCCCGAATGCCTTCAACATGGCTTCACCAAAACCATAACTTTGTGGTAGCGCATTTTCCAGTGCTGACCTGGCTGGCTACCAATCTCAAGTGAAGATTCTATCACCAAACCGCTATCGGTATGTTCAGATAGCCTCACTTGAAGGCCAATTCTCAGTCCTATCGTGGCGCTGTCTTCGACTATACATTGTCACCTCATATCAGGTGACTTGCAGTGAAAGGCTAAACTTTTATTAAATTTCGTTCTTTGGAGCTCCGAGTAAAAGCTGTTCTGTCGGAGTTATCTTTCTGAACACTCATTAAAAATATATATTAAAATCATTTTCTACCGAAATACCCTCGCTGATTTTTCAGGTATTGTTAAGGGGTTGCCATTAACACGACAAAGAATTCAAATTACGACGCTGATGGATTTTAATTTTGTGTTTGGGATTATGTTTTACTCTTTTCTTTTGTAGTCGGAAAGCGGCCATTTGCATTGGGGTAAGAACCAAAAAAAAATGTTTTATAAATAAACAAAAGCTTTCGAAAATGTTTTGAGATGAAATGAATGCTTTAACTTTGGCAAAAAATTTAAGGGAATTAATTTAAGGTAGACACTTGTGAAGTCAGAAACAATGTAGGTAACTATAACTTTCACTGACAGACAAAGCAAAACTGAACCGGAGGGTCAGTATTACGGGAAAAATGATGCCTAAATTATGATTTAAAATTTTATGCTAATCAATAGTGATCCTGTAATTAATTTTTTCACATGAGTTCCTTATCTAAGGCAGATGAGCACTAAAAGAAGGAATTTTCAAAATACTTTCCCTAAAGAGGGTAGTCGCACAAGAAATAAAATTAAATGATACTTTAAAATGTCTTAAAAAAGGCATTTACCTCAATTAGCTACTTACTTTATATTACTAACAGTTATCACGATGCCGATGCAAATCTGAAACGAATAAAAATAAGTTAATATAGATTACACAATAAGTTATTTATTTATACAATCTCGTATTTCTTTCAACAAAAAATAATACACTTAATGATACACCAATCCTGCTTTATTGCTCAACTTTGTATTCGAAATAAGATAAAAAAATCAGTTTAGTTTTTAATTAAAAAAGAAAATAGAATCTTTTCAATCTAATCGAGCGTTGTAAGTATTACCTTACACATTTTGTATTTTAATACAAAATCGTTTACGTCGTATCGAATACGGCCAAGGAATTTTAAAAAGAACGGTACAAAAGCGAAAACAACGCTGAAATAAAATAAAATACCAACTTCGGGGTAGGTGGATATTAAATTTGTCGATACGTTCTCACTGACTATCAGGAATCCCTATTGTTTCGCTACAGGTAATTAAAAACAGTAATTTTGTTTGCTTCTTTATTCTTGGAACATTTGATGTTTGCAAATGTTAATTGCTTTACAATTTTTGGGTAAAGTCAATTTGTGAAAAGGTTGTAATATTTATTTTGTAATATTAGTAAAGATCAGTGGATCCCAAAGTTGACTAGACCGCGACTCACTAAAAATTTCAAATTCAGGACTCACCTCTTTGTGTTTAGGTATAAAGAAAAAAAGGGGCATTAAACTACATAAAAGGTATATGAATGAAAAACTGTACGTTCAATCAAGATCATTTATTTCAGATTCAAAGTGTACTTACTATATTTTAATGAGAAGGATGCTTGATGCATTTGTTTTCTGTTTTTGATAGCCGTCACTGTCAGTGGTCTTCCATCCGTTAGCCCGGTCGGTTGATCTGTCGTCTTATATTCCTTGAAGCACCCAATATCGCTCATCATACTTTGGGAACTACTAGAATAGAGAGATCGACCTATGAAAAAATTTACTCCCAGTCTATTCCCAGCGAGATCAAGTGATGAAAAAAATCCACAATACCTTTGGGCCCATTTCAGAGCCTAAGAAATTTCCCTCCCGTGATCACCCACACAAGCTTACTCGATACATTATTCATCCTTTTCCGTAGTTACGATCAATCGTGATATGGAATCATATCATTCAATTTCTCGCACAAAGGGATTGAATGAGTCCGATATAGAATTAGGTGATTTTGTTCCGACATTTCTGATTAGATTCGGTCTCTGATGTGCGCTGGGGGATGGTATATAAATTGTAGAATACACATGCACATGCACATGGTTTTACTCATGACTCTCGAGGCTTGGCCAAAGAGAACGCGTCATCATCATCATCATCATCATCAGCTTGTGTCAGTCAATTGCTGGACTTAGGCCTCTCTCAAGGTACGCCACTGATCCCGGTCTTCGGCTTTTCTCATCCAACTACACAAGAACACGTCTACATGTCTACCCCAACGGTTGTCGGTTGCATGATTGCAAGAACGCGTTAGAGCTTATTTAAAAGACACGCTTATACAAATAATGACCACCATTCGTGTTTTCTATTTTTGTTAAGTTAGTTTAGTGTGGAAATTGAACAGATATTTGAACGCTTCTCAGGAGATTTGTGGTCAAACTAAACAAAAAAATTACGATCCTAATTTAACTTTAAATGGTTCGCCTCATTTCAGCAATTGTAACTCCAAACTTCCCGGATGACTAAACAGCCGTATTTATTTTTTATTAAATTAAATTTGAGACACAAAGCTAGAACATCAATCGGCACCTTTTAAATCCGTTTAAAAATAAACACGCTTCCACAGTACATTAATGGTGCAGTAACTAAAAACCACACGTGCGCGTCCCCTATACCAAACTAAACAGTTTAGTCCTTAATTTAACTCGACTAGGCTTTTAGTTAAGCGATGACTTGTTTACGTTACGCCGCTAAGATAAGTCAAAAGTAAACTCAAGTAAACTCAAGTTGGGTTAACTTAATAGGCTGGCGTTTAAGCCGTTGGGGTAATACGATCCACGAGGTCGGCCATGCAGCTGTGTGCTGACTGTCCTATTCTTTGGATTTGTCTTTCCTAGAGCCCGAGTTTCACAACAGAAAATTAGTGATATGCAGCTGAAGGTTAGGGTAAACAAACTTTTTTGTCTGTATTTACATGATTACAAATAAATTGTCTTTCCGCGTAAACAATTGAATAAAAATTCTATGCATGGAAAGGAAACTTGAAAACGTTTATTTTTCTATTGTATCCATAACAAAGATTATTATTATGTTAATTAAATAAATAATACGCAATCGATCAATCTTCAATCTAATTTTTGCAAGTTTTGTCTTGATTATTTCAGCTGATCTATGTAGTTTATAATACCCTAAATATAAGGAATAAGGGATCAGATAGCTACGTAAATGTCCATTTTTTATTAACAACAAGCACAACGCTGAGTTGAGGCCGGTTGGCAATATAATTTTTGTAGTTACTAATTTTATATTGTTTGGTGCATTTTATAAGTAATCCTTTTTTAATAGATTCGATTGTGTAGTAATTATTATTATTATATTATTTATCTGCCAGTCCTAACATTTAACTGTCAGTTAGCTAAAGTTGTTAAATGTTGGTGAACCCTGGTTCTAAGTGGAGGAAAAGGGAAAAGGAAGTGACTCATTTTGCGGAGTGATGGATTTGTGACCCGTATTTTGTCGAATGATAGACGAATTACTTCTACACGTGCCGACTGTAACGGGTAGGATTTAGGAAAATGTCGCCTTCGGGGTATTCAGTTATATCAAAAAGACTGGGATAAACAGGGTGTGTACAAAGGGTAAGTACTTACCAACGAGCTTCAACAAGGTTTACTGAAGTAGCTTATTTTTATTTAAGACTAGATGACCCTATAAACTTCGCACCACTTGGCAATAGACAATAGACAATAATTTTATTTGTAGCAAAAAAAAAAGCAAGTGGCAATCATCATCATCATCATAAGCATTAGCATTTATTTTTCATAATTTTTTTCTAAATATTTTTTTTGTGTATCACGGTTTTAGTTTTGCACTATTCCTCTGCTTTTGGGTTGTCTGGAAGAGATCGCTCTGAGCGATAAGACCACCCGTTTACCAGTAAGTTTTATTTATGTTCTTGTTATAATTTTCGTTGTATTGTGCCAATAAAGAGTTAATCTATATATCTATCTATAAGCCTATTACATGTCCACTGGTAATACTCTGTCATATTCTCAGATCTACCACGCTGGCCCAGTGCGGGTTGGTAGATGTCGCATGCCCTTGAATGTTGTGGTTCTTGGACATGTCGGTTGCCTCGCGATGTTTTCCTTCACCATTTTGAGTGATCGCCTGGCAATTCCCATACAAAATTACCAATTGTTCTTGGGATTTTCCCTCGCCGTTAATTTTTGTAAAGAAATTGGTCTAGCCGTTTTTTGAGGTTGGTTAAATTTTTGGACTCTATTACTAAATTATTGAAATGGAGCAAGTTCACTACAATCCCAAAATTTTTTTATCATCTGAATAGTCTGACATTTTATAATAAACTTGTCTAATTAAACTTTATTTTTGTATGGACTCACGTTTTTATAACGGGAATCGAACTTCTAAACTTAAAGCAGCGGGCTATTATTGCACCACTTAGGTTGTCTTGAATGTCTTGATAGCCCGTACGAAGTCGAGCGGAGAAATCTAAGATTAGATAGATGATCCTGCAATAGTGGAACCAGGGTCAAAACTTAGTCATTCTATAATATCAGTTAATGTAAGAACCCATTACGGTTGAATAATCAAAGGATCTTCTGCTTGATTCCCCGCCTTTGATGTGTGGTAAAATGATTTCGAGATACATGATACGGGTTTATTTAGGGTCGTTTGCGGTGAAAACGTTGATTTAAAGTTCAAATGGCGACTAGACTAAATATGGATTGAAGGACAATGTCTCCAATGAAATTGCAGGCCACAAAGTATATAGTATAGTCAACAACAAAAGTCACTGAACAATCACACTTTTTTTCTACTATCCTCATCACCTTAGACACCAATTTTTGACCTCATCATCACCTAAAATCAGGTGTGTTATGTTGTGGTCAAAATGATACCATGTAAAATGTAAAAAAAAACAATAATAATTACTGATTTGAAACACGTTTGGAAAATCGAGAACGATCAGTTACTTTTGTCGCTGACTGTACCTGAGCAAACAATTCATGGGGCATGCAATAGCGAATGCACAAAACCTATGACAAAAGCGAATCAATATTGAACAATCCTCATCATCATTATAAGATAATTACGTTCCCCCGTCAAAATGATACCATGTAAAATGTAAAACAACAAAATAATAATTACTGATTTGAAACACATTTGGAAAATCGAGAACGATCAGTTACTTTTGTCGCTGACTGTACCTGAGTAATCAATTCATGGGGCATGCAATAGCGAATGCACAAAACCTATGACAAAAGCGCATCAATATTCAACAATCCTTATCATCATTATAAGATAATTACGTTCCCACTGCTGAGACTCTGGCTTTCTCTCAGAGAGAGAGAGAGTATGAGCTGTAATCTACCACGCTGGCCCAGTGCGAGCTGGTTGATATCGCATGTTGCGGTTCTTTGACATGCCTCTGTGATGATGTTTAATGTGTTTTGTTTTCCTTCACCGTTCTGAGCGATGGTAATCACACAAAACTTATTAAGGCGCTGGTTCCCAAGCTAAGCTGAAAAACGGGGTTAATTAAAACTATCTCTCTGTGTAATTCCTGTCTAGAAAAATCGAATAAAAATATATGTTAATCTACTTAATATATAGCAGAACACCTTCAGGCCGAAATATACAAAATATGTTTATCTATTGAAAAAAAATGTGCAAGAGGCCCCATTTAAAAAAAAGTTTAATACTACTTTACTCCTAAACTATATATGCAACAAAGACTTGTTAATACCATCAGCGTATTAAGAAATATAATACCCAAAATACCTTCAGGTCATTTTTTGGAAATACTGCTTTAATTATTTTTTGCGATTTTTTTACGTATTTCATACTCGCAAATCGGCACGCAGTCGCCCATAAAGTCAGTGCGGGATGCTTTCACTTGATCAAGCAAGGTCAACGGCGAATGGCAGGGCCTTAAGTCATAGGTGCGGGGCCAAGAGGATTCGAACTCGGTGCCTAAGCGAGTAAGCATAATCGCGCAGTAGCTGCGTAGCTCTTTATCCGTAGCACTTAGTCGTAGACCCTATAGCCAGCGGTCGTACTTGCCCTGTGCAGTGTGTATCCCACTCTTATGCCTTTCGCATTCAATGTAGAAGCAAAGCGGTAGGAGGAATATCAACTATCGGCCGGTTCCAATAACCGATCTATCCACGGTTTGCCCTACTGGAGATAGAAATTTGACACAAACTCCATAGAAGTAATGTCAAATTTCTGTCAAATCGTGGATAGATCGGTTATTGAAAGCGTACCTAAGGTAACACGACATCCGTACATGTCGTATGTACGGATGTCGTGTTACCTTAGGTACGTCTTGCCAGTGACGTCATCAAAAGCGGCTTCAACGGAAGACCAGCGCTGGTCAAACGAGCAGCACAACGCTGAGTTGAGGCCGGTTTGCAACAGTACATTTTCTTTTCATTCTTTCTTATTTCTACATAATTTGTCTTGTATAATTTGTTGCAAATAAATGATTCTTATTCTTATTCTTGTTGTCTGATGGTGGAATAAGGTAATGAAGTTCCATCGCACTCCGAAGCCTCGCTTTATCCACCTTATCATTAAAAGCCAACTGTCTATAGCTATGAAGTCCATAACTCCAAGCTAGCTTTGTTATTTTTCCAGGTATCACAACTGCTTTTTCTCTTTATTCACTTTTTCTTCCACGTGTAGACAATAATGAAAACAATACACGTTGTATTTGAAACGTAAGGTCAATTACCTCGAGCAAACCCCAACATAAAAGAAACGCTTTGAAATTAATGGGTGAAAGGCACGTGTCAAAATGGGACCATATATTGTAAAAGACAGTAGGTATACTTTTTATTTGTAACTTAAGATATAAGGGTCTCGCTCATTAACCAGATGGTAAGTTACGCTCACGCTTGCCCATCACAGTTGAGTATAACTCAGAATTCTGAACTTCGACAGTTCAAAATTCTGCATGGCAATGTACTGCGCTCGTCATTTTCAATGGGATGGTAAATATATTAACCCTGTTATCCTATCCTACTAATATTATACATACAAACGTTTGTGTGTGTGTGTGTGTGTGTGTGTGTGTGTGTGTGTGTGTGTGTGTGTGTGTGTGTGTGTGTGAATGGTTGTTACCACGTATCACCTTAACTACTAAACTGGTTTTGATGAAATTTGGAATGGTGACAGCTTATATGGATTAATCCAGGGTATATGTCTCCTGGATTAATCCAGGGTATAAGCTGTCTCCATTCCAAATTTGCAATTTTGTTCTTGTTTTTGTGTTAACACTACTTTTTATCCCGGAAAAGGCTCCTGTGTGATAACGGGAAGACGCGGGTGAAACTACGGGGCGCAACCAGTTTGACATGATAAAAATTATCTGTTGCCAAGCACGTATCTTTGAGTTTCGGCAACCCTACTTGAGATCCTGTTCTCAATCAAGTGTAAACTCGTGTAAACTCGTAAACTCACCGCTAGAGGCGCTGTACATTTCTTTATAGTTATACAACAAAAGAGTTTACGCGCTCGCAGTAAATCGCGTGCAAAATCTCACACTGGGGCCCATTGGATAGGTGAAACGTCACACCGCCTTCGACCACATCGTCAATTCGTCACTTTGCAGCAAAATACTTGTGGTCAAACGTGTTAGGGAGTAATATATCAGTTTACCCAAAGATTTCCTTCTGCATTTTTCCACTGTGACCACACATACATCTAACATAACTTAGAACAGCTGAGCAACCCTCCGCATTAGCGGAGATAAACAAAGGGTGGCTTATTATTAACTTGAATAATATATTACAGTGATGAGGTAACGGCAACAATATGGGCGGTATTTGTTTTGGGAAGTGGCTTTGTCAATTTGTGGGAATATGCCTTTGTAACCAAATTAGGCTGCTACAAAGGATTTAATAGTTGTGATACATTATTTAATTATTGTCACATAAATAAACACCTAAGATATTTATACTAGCGGATCCGATAAACGTTGTCCTGCTACATAGATAGCAACTGCAGTGACATCTGCCGGGCTCATTTGTAAATCTTAACCATCCAGGGTGCCACCCAAACGCATACAAAAAAATCATTCAAAACGGTCCAGCCGTATAGGAGGAGAACAGTGACATACACATACACACGTATAGTAGAATTATATATATATAAAGATATATTACCATAGTGAGTCGACGGCTAAGCAAAAACATTGCGAGTGGTTCAACGTTAAGCTAAATTCAAAGAGTTCCTGTTATTGCTGTTGTCCATAGGCAACCGTGAGCGCTTACCATCAGGCGGAACGTCAGCTTGATTGCCACTCCATTTACATAAAATAAAAAATTCACAGGGTCTAATTAACCGTGTTCTTTAGTGGAGACCGCAACTTTGCAAAAGTAGTGTAGGACGCGCTGCGACAAGGTGGAGCGATGACTTGCGCCGAGTGGCTGGCAGTGGTTGGATGAGAAAAGCCGAAGGCCGGGCTCAGTGGCGTATCATGGGAGAGGCCTATGTCCAGCAGTGGGCTGATACAGGCTGATGATGATGAAAACATTATTCAGTCATTGTAGGAAGTTATTGAAAAATGTACTATTCTTACTTTCATTTTATCTATAGCTGCGAGAAGTAAGGTTCCTTCCTATATTTAGAAAAAATCTAGTGAAAAACCGAAAACCTGTTTTTTTTCTCTGTGTTACATTTATGAACATTAGAAAGTGTGTTTGTTACTTTTACGCAAAATCAAATCATGAATATTTGAATAGAGATATTTTATGTTTTTTTATTAGTATATTGTTTAACTTTTAATCGCGGAAAAGTGCAAAGTCCTCGTGGTAATTTCCACGTGGCTGAAACCGTGGGGCAGAGTTAGTTGATATAAAGGTGTAGGTGGAGTTCGTGGTAACACTGGTAACAAAGTTAATCTTTTAATACTCAGGAGTTCGCATGGAAACTTTCTTTCCAAATCTCATTTTCACATGTAATTTACTTCTGATTGTCACTGAATATCTGAAGCTGGGGCATATTCGTTAAACTTCTGCGATTATGCTAATGGATCCAAGTAAATTACACTTTTAGGCGTTAAACAAACGAGCTACATTTTGTCAACAAAACGGCAACAAAATGTGGTTATGGACCGAAATCAAAAATAAAAAGGACTTTTTTCTGATTGTAATACGTAAGTTTTTTTTATTTTATTTAATGTTTCAATATAAAAATAATAGAAAGGTAAATAGTATGTTCTATTTCTGTGAATTTGACTGTAGCAAAAATCGTGCGCACAAGAGACAAAATCAAATTACAAGCTCATTGCAAGATATTTATAACGCAATTCTCTACAGTTTTAAATTTTCCCTATTTTAGAATCTGAAATTACTTCGTAATCATTGTTTTACGATAGCATCATTGCGCTTCCAAAAATGTGGGAAAGCCAAAAACTCATTGTAAACTAGGTATGTATATATTTTATTGTATTAGGTAGGTATATATAAAAAGACAAGTGAATAAAAATATGTTAAGCCATTTATCTACAGGTATAAAACTAGTCTTAAAAAGTTTGCCACTATCGGTCAACCACGTGGTACTGGCCACTTTTTGTAGCCCTCTCTCTTTGTGGCGTGATGAGAATGCCTCACGTCTATCACAGCCTATATTATACTTTTAGATGAAGCTACCGGGAAGTAATTAAATTCATTATTTCAGAACTTGCGATGCGGTGCTGCGTAATTAATTATTTTCATGTAAAGTATCGTACAGCTGTGGGAACGATGCAGGTTTTTAAGTTTAATTAAATTTAACTAGATTACGATAGACTAGCAACGCGTATTGGCTTCGTAGTTTTTGATATCCTAGATTACAGGTAATCCTGGTTAGAGATCAGAACTAAACTTCTAGAGCTAAATTTCTATAGTTTGACCATAATTGAGTCACCTGATGTCAAGTGACGATGTGGGCGAAGGTGGTGGTGGATTCTGGCAGCCCCACTTAAGAGCCAGTTCCCAATCCTGGTGAAATGTAGCGGGCACCATCTTCCACCACATCTTAACTTAACATACAGGTGACTTGTAGTCAAACACTACCCTGTAAAAACTAATAAAAGAAAGTCAGCTATAGCCACAAAGCGATATTCCATTTACTATCAAATATAACAAAACTAACTGATCAATGATCATTTCCCAGCTCCTCACCTAATTCAGTCAAATAATAAATAACCGATTAGAAATCCTTGCAATGAATAAGCACCTCATAAATTGTTTCTATCGGTTCCCTCTCACGTCATTACCTTGTCCACTCTACTCGTCTATCGTTTTGCTTCGCTTGTTCCACCAATTTGATTTCATTTCTTTGCTTAGATATATATAATTGCAAGATATGCAATTTTCACAATTACCATTGCCATTCAACGAGGCAATACTGCCAGCATTTTGGGCACCTTACCGACTTCTGGAGGCTTACCAAATTTTAAGTGTACTGTGTTTGATTTTTTTAAATTAATTTTTATCTTGTATCTTCTTATAATAAACGTTCATTTAAATTTTACGGGAACTATAGGATTTCGCTGAGCTGTACTTTACCGAACATAAAAAAAAGTCTGGCCGCATAGTCCTAAATAATGTATATGAAATCATTGTAGTTTACACATAATTTCAGGTTTCTTAACTCTGCAGACACAGGCGTGTTTCCGAACAGACACGAGACAACTTCGTAGTACACATTTTAGAAAACAAGACACAGCGTTAATAATTTCTCCAATAATAAATAAATTAAAAACTATGTAGCCTGAATATGGCATACTCGGTATATGAAAGGGTTGTAATATTAAATAACGGACATAGTATGGCTGACTGACACTAGTATTGGTTCGACGATTCCAAAAAAAGTCCAAAAAATTGTAGCTAAAAAAAAACTAACATCCTACATTCGCTGTCAGTCATGTAATCCTTCTTAACACAATGCGGCCAATGGCTTTGTTCTACTAGGTGCACGTTGTATCTGACCGATTTCACTGCTTAACTTTTTCAAAATATAGTATGCAACACGTCCAGTGCATGACAGCTACAGGAGTGACATTCTTCCTAGCCGTAGCAGAGTCTAACGTATCTTACTTTCTGATTCATCAAAGATTCCCTGTCATTGTATTGGCTGGAGACGCAATAAAAGGTATTATCGTGTTCGAAGGGATTTTATGGATTGAGAAAGGGAGGTTGTGAGATTGTAATGGGGTATGTAGTAATAACTTCCGCTCATTTTGTTACGTAATGATATCAATACAGCCTCCGTGGCGTTCCGGTAGAACAAGCTTTTATAACATGAAAGTCGTAAAAATATTTCTTGGATGGAAAAAGATTGTTTTAATTTTATAGTGTAACTTTTTTAACCTTTTATAGGTTAGGAGCGTTTGAATGCAAGTCACCTGATGTTAAATGACGATGTGTTTAAAGGTTGCACGCACGACGCTTGCTAAATTGGGAACTAGCTCTCAAGTGAGACACCATAGGTGATTTTTCATGATCGATTTTGTTGTGTCTGGGTATGGTGAAAGAATTACAATGCCCGTGATTTTTACAGATCTAAGATTATTTTGACACGACGATGAAAAATCGTGTAAGTAAGTTTGTTTGACGACCTTTTTTTACTATTTACAGGGTAGCGTTTGACCACAAGCCACCTGATGTTAAGTAACGATGTGGTCGAAGGTGGCGCCACGCTACACCTGGACTGGGAATTGGCTCTCAAGTGAGACTGCCGGAACACACCGATAGGTGCATGGCGACAAATTCTTAACATGAGGGTGGTAGCTGGCCAGACGAGTACTAGAAAATACCCTACCACCAAGCTTCATCACGCACAGTGTTTTCTTTCACCGAAAGTTCAAGCTCATTGTAGGATTCGAACCCACGTTCTACGGATCGCAAGCCGACGTCACTACCACTGAGCCGTCATGGCTTTGAAACTGATTGATCAGCCGACTCCAAAGCATGACAAATATTATTATGGGCATTGAAAAAACACCTACCTATATTGCCTTTGCGTCTAGATTTTGGATTCATGATACATATATTTTTCAATATCCTAAATATCTACAGTGAAATCTTGGGGTCAGAGCTCTGCATATGATTGTGTGGGAGTTATTATTTACTATACCCTGGATACAAGGAATCCTAGTTCGGGTCAGATAAGATACTGTACAATGTGATTGTGTAGGCGTTATTGTTATTAGTATTTCTATACGTTTTCTTTGTTGGGTCTTTGTCCGGACCTTTTGTAGGCATTAGTGGAGTCATAGCCAATTTTAAGAGGCCATTTTAACTAGAAAAAGCAAATGGCGTAGGTAGGGAAGCACATATTACGATAATTTATTTTTTATTAAATGAGTAATTCACTATAATGAGATACAGTACGTGTGATGTCACACGTTATTCGTAAGAAATCTTGATGGGCATAAGTCATAACGATTGACGAAATTGTAAGAGTCGTAGGGAGCCGATGGATGCAAATGGCTAATAGCCGTTCATGGTGGCGTTTAAGGGGGGAGGCCTATGTTCAGCAAGTAGACTTCTTCCGGCTGATGATGATAATTCATAACTAATATGGGTGACATGTGATACAGGCAATTTGCCTTTATACTTCAAGCACCAGCCCTTGCAACAGGTACAGTCAGCGACATAAGTAGCTGATCGTTCTCGATTTTCCAAATGTGTTTCAAATCAGTAATTATTATTGTTTTTTTTTACATTTTACATGGTATCATTTTGACCACAACATAACACACCTGATTTTAGGTGATGATGATGTCAAAAATTGGAGTATAAGATGATGAGGATGGTAGGAAAAAGTGTGATTGTTCAGCGACTTTTGTCGTTGACTGTACACAAGCAAGGCATTTATTACTTTTGTAACTATATGACCTGATTCGTCTTCCAATATACTATCATATACTTACTATGAGCTATGTCAAAATATGGCTGCATACTTTCCAAGTAAATTTTCGAGAATATTTTAAAGTTTCACCCCGGAAGCGCCCATGGCATGAAGAATTCCTCTCAAACCTGAATATTTTACAGAACACCGCTTAGTAGCCGTGCCCAGGTTCTCAAGTTCTCGGCTAAGTATGATTGGATTTTCCAACACGCGCCGGAACTGTGGTATCATAATCTTCCTTCTAGCTCGAGAGGTTTTGTTTTCCATTGAGCCATAATAAGCTTGTTATTTCAAAATGAAATGCTTCACATTTCAGGTAATCATTATGGTATTTGTCGCAAACTATAAGAGGCGTGGAATGTAAGGCTTTCCGCACACGGCGTCATAGCGTAAGCGTATTTTAAGAAGAGAGCGGTACTAGCATGTGCAAACAAATTCAAAGACGAAGCGGTGTGGCATACGCTTCTATGCGACAACGCTTAATCTAGACTTGTTCGAAGATGTACGTGCTCGTACTACGCGCGTCTTAAGGTGCGTTTAAAGGACGCGGAGTAGCACGATCCTACGCGAGCCGAGCCGTCCGTGGAAATACGGCGCGGCTAAATATGAACGCAAGCCTGCTCGTTTAAACGACGCGAGGTAGCACGATGCTACGCGAGCCGAGCCGTCCGTGGAGATCGGCTCACATGGGTATTCCTTCGTCGCGCGCTCTGTACCATCTGTTTAGACGGCGCCTATTAACACAAGCCGAGCCGTAGATGGCACGCGCGCCTTTAAGGTGAATGGGTCCGGCAATTTCCCATACAAACTCAAGCCGAGCAATATAGATCACGCAAACTATTTGAATGAAGTTTGAAAATTTTCTTAAATTGTTCAATTAATTACCCATCCGCGGACTATCAGTTTCTCTTACCAAAATTATGTTTTCCATCAAATTTTACCTTTAAGGTGAATGGGCTCGTGCAATTTCCCATACAAACTCAAGAAGGGCGATATGGATCACGCGAACTATTCTAATGAAGTTTGAAAATTTTCTTAAATTGTTCAATTAATTACCCATTCGCGAACTATCAGTTTCTCTTACAAAAATTATGTTTTCCATGTAATTTTACATCGGAAAAATCGTATTATTATACACATGTGTGCGTGAGTGGCACTGAAGTTGACGGACTTGAATTAGGTGATTTTAACCTGCCATCTATCTGAATTTCGATGAACTATTTAGATGTAGACCTTGTGCAGTGAGCGAATGGTGGCATACGACAACGTTGAAGCGTCACAGAAGAAATTATAGTTTGTCAATAGCTAAAAATTATGCGACGTTGCAAGATCGGGCGTGACTAGTGAAGAATGATTTTCTGTCTCGCTCGCCACGATATTTCGACTTGCCAAGTCGTGCATGAACGATTTTGTTGATTTTGGGGCAATTTTTACTTTCCGTTCCGAAGACGTAAATCGAAACGGGTTGGTAGTCAAGGTCGTGGAGGTCTAATCCACTTTGATAACCTAAGTGATAGAATTTCGCCCAGGTAATCAAAGTAGGAAAATAAGTTATAAATAAGTAAAGTAAATATATATCTTGCGATAGTTTCTCACACGGCCATCCGACTTGTATGTATTATGGTAACCAGGCAGCTGACAACATACTTACATTAGAACGTAAATCTAAATACATACGGTCTACGTAGATAGATACCTACTATTGATAATATAGTTAGTTAGGTACTTGGCGGTAGAACTAGAAATGGTAGATCGCCCTTGCAAGAGGTCGCCTACCACGGTGGTAGGTATGTACCTACCTAGCTAAAATAGCTTAGGGATGTGAACAAAATAATCGATTTTTATATTAATCGATCTTATTTTTATCGATATTTAAAAAATCGATGATTATATTACAAATCGATTATTTTTATTTAAATAATTGTTTTTTACAAATCGATTATATAAATAAAAACAATCGCTTAGTAAAAATTCAAAAAATAATCGATTTGTACAAAATCGAAAAATAATCGATTTGTAAAACAAATCGAAAAATAATCGATTTGTAAAAAATCGATTATTAAGTAAAAAATAATCGAATCGTTTTTACAAATCGATTTAATGTAAAGAGATAAAAATCGATTATTTCTTAATCGATTTTTTCCCTTTCAAGTCACACCCCTATATTTGATACCCAGTGTGTTGGTACCGCACTACCGCATTATCAAATAAATATTTGGTAGGTAAAGGTATGTTAGGTAAGGTACTAACTACAACATAAGTAGCTAGCGAAGTTACTGGGCTAATGAGTGTCTTATCTACTAGGTAGGTATCTGATCTAAAGTCTCAAATATTACATAATAAGCCACCATGTTGTGGTTTGGCACGATATTTTTCTTCACCGAAATCTCATACTTATTGTTGGTATTTGAACATGTGCTGTGCAGCACGGAAGTTCAATGCGCAACCGATTGAGCTATCATCGCTTCAAATCATAAACGTCAAAGAAAAAACCGAAATCAACCGATATCTATCAATGTAATACTATACATATTGTTATCAAACGGAATAAGGTATATTTTTCAATAAAACAGTCTAAGCGGTAAAGAAGACGGAATCCAAATCCACATCCACATTTACAATAAAAATTTATTTACCTATACATATAATAAAACTGTGACAGATCGCTGTCTGTACATCCTATCCTTTCCTACTAATATTATAAATGCGAAAGTTTGTGTGTGTGAATGTTTGTTGCCACGTATCACCGTAACTACTGGAATGGAAATAGCTTATAGCTACTTTTTATCCCGGAAAAAGGTTCCTGCGGGATAACGGGAAGACGCGGGTGAAACCGCGGCTGAAAACTAGTGAAAGATAAATGAGAAAAGCTATTATTGGGGGTCTTTATCATCAACGCAATAGAACCCAAAACAATGATAAATGGAATTTTTGTCTGTTTGACTGTATGTCTGTTTGTCTGTGCGTTTGTGCGCGCTAATTCCAGAAACGGCTTAACCGATTAGGGTGCGGTTTTCACTAATGTATGTGTATGTGTGGTAAGTGGTAAGCTTCACTTAATATTTAGTGTTTCTTTTACTACAATAGTTTTATAAAAAAAAATATCGATAAACTGTAGGACACGCGGGTGAAACTGCGGGGTGCAGCTAGTATAAACTAATCAGACTGTTCTATGAGTTTTTTGGTTACGTCATTCACGTAAAATGCATTTTTGACTAGTTGCTACGTTGCTAGGCAAGTTGTTGTTTATAGTTTTACTCTGTAAAAAAGGTTGATCAACGTTGGAAAATTATTGATGGAAATCAGCAGATACAATTGTGCACCACTACGCCAGCTGAGGCCAGCAACAGCCCTGCCACATAGTACCTTTGTATAACCGGAAAAGCCCTGCTGGCTGGCTGTCACCACAAATCTAATTTTCGGAGGATCAAGGACGTTGTTCTACAACTGCCCTTGCTGAAAGTGTATTCAAATACCTTTGAAATAAACAATATGATGACATATAATTTTCCTACGCTTATTTACTTCGTAAATGACACCTTGAAATAAACGAAATTTTATTCTACTAATATTATAAATGCAAAAATTTGTGCGTGTGAATGTTTGTTACCACGTATCAACGTAACTACTAAACCAAATGAACCAATTGTGGAAACAGATTTGAAAGAAGCATGTCTCTCGAAAATTCGAGACTTCCAAAAAACAACGGAGGAAATAAAAGGAATTGAACTTCTGACCATAGGGCAACATGAAAATGATGTTTACACTACATATAAATGCGACAGGCCAGCCAGCCGATTTGGAATGGTTAGTTTTTCAAAGTCATGTTTGTTTCTTTAGTAGTGTTTAGTAGACATAAATCCGTGGTTTTCGTATGGCCAGGTTGGGATACAAATTAGAATATACTTTAATTATAGCTTTGTTGCAGATATGTAAACGAAAAGCGATAACACCATGCCACAACCACGTCAAAAGAATTTTGTATAAAAACAATGTTCTGACCAATAACATGGCATATGGCCAACACAATGAGTCTGTGGCCAGAACATAGTTCGTGGAAAAAATGAAAAAAACTGTGCGACCAGCAGGACTTTATATTGACGAAGAATTGTGAATTATTGAATATTTTAAGAATGTGTAAATAAAAAGACTATTGGTGATTGACTGTTTTTTATTTTGATACTATGTACATATATAATAAATAATCCTGATTGTTTCATAATAAAGTATTACAATAGCCAATGTCTTTATTGGTAGGAGAGTAGAGAGTATAGGTAATAAAGGGTATAGGCCATCTCCATTCTAAATTTCATCCAAATCAAAGAAAATTACCAAAAATCTGAGGCAGGGATCGAACTCGGAACCTCGTTATTAGTAAAGAACTACTGAGAGGTTTGACCACTGGTCTAACCTATACAGTAAACGAAAGAACGAAATTAGCAAATGGTTTCGTGTACAACAAGACCATTTTCTATGTTTGCGTGAATAGATCGCTGCCATACACCACTACCGCCGCGATATTGTTTGGCACAAATAAAAGTGTTTTGAAAACTAAAACACATCTGAAATATTGTTGGATACATAAAACATATTACGCCATTACCGGTAAACATAATTATTATTAAAATAATATGCACCTTTTCATTCATAATAAAATAAGATGCGTTAATTAGAAACAACGCCATCTATTGACGCTGGGCTGCTAGGCGGACCGCAAGCAACCACCTTAGATGCGTTCTAATGACATACTTTATGTCTACGTGTGCGTGTGTAAGTACGTAAATTTGTGACACCAGCAGTAAGAGAAGCGTTACGAGTAATTTATTAGTTTATTTAATGAAGATTTGGGTAATTTACAATTGAGTAACGCTATAGAACGCGCGCTTTAGTGTTTGGTTCGAATAAGATTGTTATTTTCGACGTAAAAAAATAATTTAGGTAAAAAATGACATCAGCGCCATCTCTTGACAACATAGCGTGATGAGCTCTGGGATCATCCACCTTAAAACTTTCGGAAAAATCGTATTTTTATACACATGTGTGCGTGAGTGGCATTGAAGTTGACGGACTTGAATTAGGTGATTTTTACCTGCCATCTACCTGAATTTCGATGAACTATTTAGATGTAGACCTTAGTGAGCGATGTAGTGGTGGCGTGGCTACAACTTTGCCACAGATGAAATTATAGTTTGTATTAGGTTCGGTCACAAAATAGCTAAAAATTATGCGACGTTGCAAGATCGCGCATGACTAGTGAAGAATGATTTTCTGTCTCGCTCGCCACGGCCCACGATGTTGCGACTTGCCAAATCGTGCATGAACGATGTTGTTGACTTTGGGGCAATTTTTACTTTCCGTTCCGAAGACGTAAATCAAAACGGGTTGGTAGTCAAGGTCGTGGAGGTCTAATCCACTTTGATTACCTAAGTGATATAATTTCGCCCAGGTAATCAAAGTAGAAAAATTAGTAAATAAATAGGTAAGAAGTAAATATATATATTGCGATAGTTTCTCACACGGCCAATAGATCCCAAGATAGGCAGAGCTTGTATTATGGTAACCAGACAGCTGACAACATAATTACATTAGAACGTAATTCTAAATTCATACCTACGTAGGTAGGTACCTACTATTGATAATAATGTATAGTTAGTTAGGTACTTGGCGGTAGAACTAGAAATGGTAGATCGCGCTTGCAAGTCGCCTACCACGGTTAAATAGTTTAGAGATGAGAAAAAAAATTGATTTTATATTAATCGATCATTTTTTTCTTTTAATCGATTTAAAAAAATCGATAAACAAATATTACAAATCAATTATTTACAATATTAAAAATCGATTATTAATTGTATTAAAAATCGATTATTTATTTTATAAAAAATCGATTATATTTTTAATAAAATAATCGATTTGTAAAAATCAAAAAATAATCGATTGTAAAAAATCGATTAAGTAAAAATAAATAATGAAATAAAATAAATAAAATATATTTATTTCAGGCATTCAAAAAAACCCATAAAAAATAATCGAATCGTTTTTTACAAATCGATTTATTCTAAAGAGATGAAAATCGATTATTTCTTAATCGATTTTTTCCCCTTCTAGTCACACCCCTATATTTGATACCTAGTGTGTTGGTACCGCACTACCAAATAAATGTTTGGTAGGTCAATAAACACGATATTTTTCTTCACCGAAACCTCATACTTATTGTTGGTATTTGAACATGTGCTTTCCAGCACGGAAGTTCGATGCGCAACCGACTGAGCTATCATCGCTTCAAAACATAAACGTCAAAACAAAACCGAAATCAACCGATATCTATCAATGTAATCTATACTAATCTATACTAATATTATAAAGCTGCAGAGTTTGTTTGTTTGTTTATTTGTTTGTTTGAACGCGCTAATCTCAGGAACTACTGATCCGATTTGAAAAATTCTTTCAGTATTGGATAGTCCATTTATCGAGGAAGGCTATAGGCTATATTTTATTTCCAAAAAAATTAGGGATCCGTAAGAAAATTGCTATTTTTTAACCCAAGGTATGAAATCGAAAACCTATTTTTGCGTGCGCTGCAAAAACTATTGACAATAGAACGAAACAATGTATCACGGGTTTGTAGGTCCTATTAAGATCTACAAAAAAGTCCGCGAGAGCATATGTCTAACTATTATCGTTATGCTACCATAAGTGTTTTTTTATTTAAAAAAATTAATTTTAAAGCCTCCGCTAGGAAAGGCTCTTTATTTGTATCTTGGTATTAATCCTTATCAAAATAAATTACTTCTCATTCAAAACTGCTTCAATCCCTTCATATAACTTTTTGAATTATTCAATTCGGACATTCCATTCGAAAGATATCACGAGTTTAAAAATGTAAGTAGTAGTAGAAAAATAAACCCACTGCACCGCAGTGCCGCGGGAAAGGCGGGAGAATATTCTATGAAATAGGTAAACTGCGGTCGCAATTTACGAACCAGGAAGACCTTTAGCTGTACAAACGCGCGGTCAAAAAAAAAATTAGAATTAAAATAGGATAATGGATACCTACAGCAGGTAACGCGGTGAGGGGCACCGAAGTGCGGGAATAATTTTGGAGTATACGGAATATATACGCTTTCGCGCCTAAACTACTGAACCGATTTAAATGAAATTTGGTATTTTTATCGCGATAAACTGTAGCCCACGCGGGTGAAACCGCAGGGAACAGCTAGTGCTATATATATTGTTATCAAACGGAATATGGTATATTTTTCAATGAAACAGTCTAAGCGCTAAAGAAGACGGAATTCAAATCCACATTTACAGTAAAAATCTATTTACCTACATTTGTAATAAAACTGTGACTGATCGCTGTCTGTACATCCTATCCTATCCTACTAATATTATAAATGCGAAAGTTTTTGTGTGTGAATGTTTGTTACCACGTATCACCGTAACTACTAAACTGATTTTGATCAAATTTGGAATGGAAATAGCTTATAGCTACTTTTTATCCTGGAAAAAGGTTCCTGCGGGATAACGGGAAGACGCGGGTGAAACCGCGGCTGAAAACTAGTGAAAGATAAATGAGAAAAGCTATTATTGGGGGTCTTTATCATCAACGCAATAGAACCCAAAACAATGATAAATAGAATTTTTGTCTGTTTGACTGTATGTCTGTTTGTCTGTGCATTTGTGCGCGCTAATTCCAGAAACGACTTAACCGATTAGGGTGCGGTTTTCACTAATGTATGTGTATGTGTGGTAAGTGGTAAGCTTCACTTAATATTTAGTGTTTCTTTTACTTCAATAGTTTTATAAAAAAAAATATCGCGATAAACTGTAGGACACGTGAGTGAAACTGCGGGGTGCAGCTAGTATAAACTAATCAGACTGTTCTATGAGTTTTTTGGTTACGTCATTCACGTAAAATGCATTTTTGACTAGTTGCTACGTTGCTAGGCAAGTTGTTGTTTATAGTTTTACTCTGTAAAAAAGGTTGATCAACGTTGGAAAATTATTGATGGAAATCAGCAGATACAATCGTGCACCACTACGCCAGCTGAGGCCAGCAACAGCCTTGCCACAGAGTACCTTTGTATAACCGGAAAAGCCCTGCTAGCTGGCTGACACCACAAATCTAATTTTCGGAGGATCAAGGACGTTGTTCTACAACTGCCCTAGCTGAAAGTGTATTCAAATACCTTTGAACTACACAATATGATAACATATAATTTTCCTACGCTTATTTACTTCGTATATGATACACCTTGAAATAAACGAAATTCTATTCTACTAATATAATAAATGCAAAAATTTGTGTGTGTGTATGTTAAATGTTTGTTACCACGTATCAACGTAACTACTAAACCAAATGAACCAATTGTGGAAATAGATTTGAAATAAGCATGTCTCTCGAAACTTCGAGACTTCCAAAAAACAACGGAGGAAATAAAAGGAATTGAACTTCTGACGATAGGGCAACATGAAAATGATGTTTACACTACATATAAATGCGACAGGCCAGCCAGCCGATTTGGAAACTAACCGTTTTTCAAAGTCATGTTTGTTTTTTAGTAGTGTTTAGTAGACATAAATCCGTGGTTTTCGTATGACCAGGTTGGGATACAAATTAGAATATACTTTAATTATAGCTTTGTTGCAGATATGTAAACGAAAAGCGACAACACCATGCCACAACCACGTCAAAAGCATTTTGTATAAAAACAATGTTCTGACCAATAACATGGCATATGGCCAACACAATGAGTCTGTGGCCAGAACATAGTTCATGGAAAAAATGAAAAAAACTGTGCGACCAGCAGGACTTTATATTGACGAAGAATTGTGAATTATTGAATATTTAAGAATGTGTAAATAAAAAGACTATTGGTGATTGACTGTTTTTTATTTTGATACTATGTACATGTATAATAAATAATCCTGATTGTTTCATAATAAAGTATTACAATAGCCAATGTCTTTATTGGTAGGAGAGTAGAGAGTATAGGTAATAAAGGGTATAGGCCATCTCCATTCTAAATTTCATCCAAATCAAAGAAAATTACCAAAAATCTGAGGCAGGGATCGAACTCGGAACCTCGTTATCAGTAAAGAACTACTGAGAGGTTTGACCACTGGTCTAACCTATACAGTAAACGAAAGAACGAAATTAGCAAATGGTTTCGTGTACAACAAAACCATTTTCTATGTGTGCGTGAATAGTTGCTTAGCTGCCATTCACCACTACCGCCGCGATATTGTTTGGCACAAATAAAAGTGTTTTGAAAACTAAAACACATCTGAAATATTGTTTGATACATAAAACATATTACGCCATTACCGGTAAACATAATTATTATTAAAATAATATGCACCTGTTCATTCATAATAAAATAAGATGCGTTAATTAGAAACAACGCCATCTATTGACGCTGGGCTGCTAGGCGGACCGCAAGCAACCACCTTAGATGCGTTCTAATGACATACTTTATGTCTACGTGTGCGTGTGTAAGTACGTAAATTTGTGACACCAGCAGTAAGAGAAGCGTTACGAGTAATTTATTAGTTTATTAAATGAAGATTTGGGTAATTTACAATTGAGTAACGCTATAGAACGCGCGCTTTAGTGTTTGGTTCGAATAAGATTATTATTTTCGACGTAAAAAAATAATTTAGGTAAAAAATGACATCAGCGCCATCTCTTGACAACATAGCGTGATGAGCTCTGGGATCATCCACCTTAATCCGTGTCGAAAAAACCGACAAGTGATGGATTGTGCAAATTTTGCCGAGCCACGCCAAGCGTAGTTGTTTAAACAGCGCGTGGAGCGCTGAATCACGAGCGGAGCCAGGCTCGGCTCGTGTATTTGCGCGCCGTTTACTCGCGGCTTTACGATACGCTTACGCTATGACGCCGTGTGCGGAGGGGTTACGGTGCAAGCAGTAGCCATTTAATAGGGACAACTGCGATTGAAAATGACGATACAACTCTGTTATTCTCATCCATCTCTTTAATAAAGAAATCAAACTTTTTGTTCAACTTTGCTACTACCGATGTCGCTTCTAATTTGAGACAGCCTATATCCACACGATATTGATAATCTTTCAACAAAGCTTAATTATGTGAGCCATACCACATCAAGAGAAAACTTGGTATGTCTGCGCTTCAAAGTTATGAAGGCTCAACCTGTTAATAATGTTTATTGAATTTATTAAACTACTTTGGTATGAAATATCAGTCTGATGGAATTTGTGTCGTAATAAAAAGGATTTAGGAGTTTGTAAACTTATAACGCGAGATTATGAGCAATGGTGGCCGAACGGTAACTGCGTGCGCTTTACAACGCGCCGACACCGAGTTCGAATCTTCTCGGCCCTGCACTTATGACTAAGTTATGTGCGGATTTCCCATCGCTCAAAAATAGTGAAGGAAAACATCATTAGGAAACCGGCATGTCCACGAACCATAACATTCAAGGGCATGCGACATCTACTAACCCGCACTGGGCCAGCGTGGTAGATAACGGCCCATACTCTCTCTCTGAGAGAAGGTCAGAGTCCCAGCAGTGGGAACGTAAAGGCTGATGATGATGATGATGATGAAACTAATAATATCTCAAAAGATTAAAATGGCTGCGTCCCGCGATTACTTTCGCAATCCAGTTCAGAAAACTTTTTTTTAATAATTTTTATGACCGTATGACCATGAAGATGACCCACCAGATGGGAAACGGTTCCCTAATTGACATTTGCAACTCTCGAGGCGTTGCCGATACGATTCTGGCCCTGAAGAATTCTGTATACACCCATCTTGAAGGACTTCATATTTCACGCGACGCCTAGGAGAGAGAGAGATATATATATATACCCAGTAGGTACCAAAGTATGGTGCCATCATCCAGGACATATCAAGTGTCCTGAACTGCCCTTTATTCCCCACACACGGCTAATCAGATAAACTCAACGCGGAGTTCAGCTCAAAGAAAATATAAAACCCCATTGTCACAATGGAGAATAACATGCACCAATGTTTCAGGAAGAAATACGTAACTTACCATTTCATTCTTATCAGTTTTTCTTACTCATTGGTCCCGAGCAGGGGTATTCACGCACGATTTGTAACCAACGACATTTAGGTATAAACCCTTATAGAGAGGTTTCGGATATTAAAATCTGTGGACCTTAAAATGACGGTGCTGTTGGCAATTGATATAAATAGGATCGTAGATATAATTGACAGATACCTACGATTATCTTCGTCTTTTACCGTGGTCCCATCTATTTGGGATCAGCGCAGTATGTATTAGCTGTCATCGCTTCATGCGCCCCCCTTTCATTCATTCGACCCTTACACAATCCATCCACCTTTGCTTTGGTCTTCTTCCTTCTATCCATCAACATTCATTTCATCACTTTCTTGAGGTTAATTGCATTCTAGATGAGAAATGTTTGTTGTTCACCGACTGTATCCAGTAAGATCATCATCATCATTATCCGGAAGAAATCCACCACTGAAGATAAGTCTCCCTCCCTGAACGTCACCATGCGCCGCTATATTAGCCATTTGCATCTCTCGGCTCCCAGCGACTCTTACAACGTCGTCGGTCCACCTAGTGGGGGGCCTACCTACAGAACGGTTCGTGGTCGCCACTCGAAAACCTTTCTTCCCCATCGGTTATCGGTTCGTCGAGCGATGTGGCCTGCCCATTGCCATTTCAACTTGCAAATTCTGAGAGCTATGTCGGTGACCTTGGTTGTTTGGCGAATTTCCTTGTTTCGGATTTCCAGTTAGATGCAACCTACCAAATGAAAAGGCGCATTATTTATGCGAGAATGCCCCTTTTACATTGTGCTCGAGTTTAATTTCACCCTAACACCTGTGGCTTTATTTATTTTGCAAATGGACTGGCTCCTAATGTTGACTTCAATTTATTTGCGAGTTGTGATTTTGTGACGGAGAGAAAGAGAGAAAAATGCACCTAATATTCTGTCATTTTTAGGGTTCCGTACCCAAATGGTAAAACGGGATAGAGCGGGGTAGAGCCGTGTATTTGACACACATTTCAAATTGATATATCAACGCGTTTTTTAAATTCAAAATTTTGAAAAAAGCCCACGACAGCGCCCCCTGTTGAGCTGTCGCCGTAACACCTATCTAAGAACATTCACCAATCAAACCCGAACCAATAACTGAAAACTGCATGAAAATCGGACTAGTCGTTTTGGAGAAAAATGACTACATTGGCAACACGGAGTTGCACAAACAAAACATCCTCTCACCCCAAACACATATAACGTCTCCGTTCCGTCGTGGTCTCTCATCTCATATTTCGTCATCGGAATAAAGTTCATCCGAGTCCTGGAAATCCCACACACACCTCGTGATTTATGCGCTCCTTTCTCCCGTATACTTGCAAAATGTGGAATAAGCTTCCCCCACAAGCCTTTCCGCTGTGCTACGATTGCAATCCTTCAAGATGGGTGTGAAAAGAGTTCCTAAAGGTCGGCAACGCATCGGCAACTCCCTGGTGTTGCAGATGTCCATAGGTGACGGTGACCGCTTTCCATCAGGCGGGCCGTCTGCTTGTTTGCTAATCTATTACATAAAAAAAGGTCTTGACAGTCAGATGATCCTATCAGAGTTCCGTTTTCATTTTCAAGGTGCGGAACCCAAAAAGTACTGTTTTCTCAAATCCGGCCAGAAAATTAATTATTAATTTACGAAGCGGGCACAGCAGGTGTGTGAATTACACAGAACAAAAGGCGGTCCCACAATGATGCTGGAGTGAAATGCGCGAAGATAGGCTCATTCAGCCCTTAATGAAATTCACCCCACGTTGCGTCTGTTGGCATGCTATTGTTTCGTTATATTGTCACAGATTATAAATGTTCATAATATTTAAGTTAGTAGCTCGGAAATAGTGAAATAATAGTAGGCTTAGCTAGTTTAAGTTTGACTTTTTGTTTGATGATTGTTAGTAATAAACAAACATTAGGTACTGATCTTATAAAAGCATTTGGAAAATCGAGTATGACCAGCTACTTTTGTCGCTGACTGTACAAGCACGAAAATGCAGTAACACATAGTAGTTTTTTGCGTGAAAGAGTAACAAACATCCATTCATCCATCCATACATACAAACTTTCGCATTTATAATATTAGTAGGATATCTGTCTAACGCACATAAATATTACACTTATTTCCAAAATATGCATCTGCACACGGCAAGCATTGCAGCAAAGTGAGTGAAGCGAACGGGAAGTAAGTACTCAACATTACGCTTTTCCGCAGACACTTCATTAGAGCGCTTTTGCTGACGCCGAGCGTAATGACGTCACAACACAAGGCACGCACGCTTGCGAAAAAAAAATGCATTTAGCTCGTGACGTTATTAAAGAGATTAAAAAGTTTTTTTTGTTTTTATTTGAATCTAGCAACCCTGGCTTTGCAAGGTTAGCAGTAAGGCATCTTAGGCAGATGTCTGCTGTTGGTCGTTTAAAATATCAAGTAGATTCAAGTATTTGGTATAAATTTCAGCTTGATACCTTAACGAAGGATCTTGACAGATAGACGGGAAACAAAGTGGTCCCATACGGGTTCCGTTTAAAGTATGGAAACCTGAAAATGAAAAAAAAAAGATTAGATCAAGTAGTTTTTTTGTTTAGTTTTATAGATAGTTTTATTATTTTAAGGTTTAGTTAAGTGTTTTTACTTTGTTATTTATATCCTTTATTGATAAAAAAAATGATTTACATATAATCATCATCATCATCATCGGCCACTCCCAAGGTACGCCACTGAGCCCGGTCTTCGGCTTTTCTCATCCAACCACTGCCAGCCACTCGGCGCAAGTCATCGCTCCACCTTGTCGCAGGGCGTCCTACACTACGTTTGCTAAGTCGCGGTCACCACTCAAGGACACGTCTACCCCAACGGTTGTCGGTTCTGCGGCTTATATGACTAGCCCACTGCCACTTCAGCTTGCTAATTCTGTGAGTTATGTCGGTGACTCTAGTTCACATATATTAACACATAGGCTATTTTTTTATGCGGGAAAAAGGTTCCTTCGGGATAACGAGAAGACGCGGGTGAAACTGCGGGGCGCAACTAGTCATATCAAATTGGTATCGATTGCTGTACTGTGTTGTTGTATAGCATTGCTCGCCTTGTGTACCCCCCCACAGACGTTCGTGTTAATATTCGCGATATGTCGCCGCCCTGTCTCCGTGCATTGCAAATGTAAGCCTACAGTTAACAGCTCGTGTCGCTGTTTACATGTATGTGAGTTGGTATTTGTACAAACATAGATCATACGTCATAAGTTTTCAACAGGCTTGTACGAGTAAGGGGGCGTCTCTTAATTACGTGACTTGATTTTGTCGATTTTTCGACCCAGCAATTAGCGACCTATGCAATTACGCGACAATAATCACGTGACACGTGAGATACATCTAATTGCGTTTTTTAGTGTAAATACGTTAATCTGTGCTTTATTGCGTTGGATTTATTTGAATACGAAAATGCGAAATGTGCTCTGTCTGTCTGTTTGTCTTTTACGCCTAAACTACTGAACCGATTGAAGTAAAATTTGGTATCTAAAGCCTGAGGAAAAACATAGGCTACTTTTTATCGCGATAAACTGTAGTCCACGCGGGTGAATCCACGGGGAAAAGCGAGTAAAAACATCATTTACTTAATTATTTCTAGTTTGACATAATTTCCCACAGCTTTCTCAAATGTGTGAAATTATGTCAAACAAACAAACAATTACTGAATCTTTTGGGGGAAAAATTGAGTGAGATTTAGTTGAGACAAAGGGTCTTGAGAGACAGACAGACTGACAGACAGATGGACAACAAAGTGACACTATTAAAATATTCTACCTATTGTGCGGGCATTATTATTATTATTATTATTATTCATGTATCGCTAGCGCTATCTACCCATATGTTAAATACTTACACCTGTCAGCTGTCAGAAAAATTCCATTGAATAAAACAACAAAATAATCGAAAAAGTTCCGACGCACAAAGAGCAGAATTAAACTGACCAGACGGGACGAACGTTGTATCTCGCCAATGACATGTCCAAATGAAAATTTGCGAAGGTCGAACCTACAAACACATTTCGGGTAAATACTATTTCGGTTAAATACACTTTTCGGTTACAAAATTAGGCACTAGTTTTTGCGCTTTAAAATGTTAGTGTTGCTAGCACGCTTAGTGTAAAAATTCCTGAAAAAAGTAAATGTTAAGATTTGGGATTTTGTATTTGTTTAAGGATAAGTGACTTTAAAGAAGTTGATAAATACATTTTCTTATGTTTTTTTTAAAGATTTTAACTAACCGTCAAAACACACGGAGAAAAAAAACCCTCCGAAATACATAAGGAATTTCCTTCCCATTTGACTCAGAAGGAAAACTAAGGTAAAATAAGGAATGAAAAGGTTACATATTGGAAGGAAACGGTCTTGGAAGGTAAGACTCAGAAGGAGAGTCAGTATTTTTTTTCTCAGTGCATAATATCCCAATTACCGAATACACTATGGACAAGTTAGTCAATTTTTACCGATAACTGATGGGGAAGAAAGGTTCTCGAGTGGCGACCACGAACCGGAAGACGTTCTGTAAGTAGGCCCCCTACTAGGTGAACCTTCAATGACATTGTAAGAGTCGCAGGGAGCCGATGGATGCGTTTAAGGGGGGAGGCCTATGTTCAGCAGTGGACTTCTTCCGGCTGAAGATGATGATGATGATGATGATGACGAAGTTAGGCAATTTTTACCTTACGCATAAATCTCGAAGAAAAATTACACATTATATGGCAGCTCTAAAGAGGCAAGGCAAAGGCAGTCAAAGGCGCAACCAGAAAACTCGCTAACAAGTTTAAAACGGCTAACTTCGGATTTCGTTTAGAAGTTGCCACACGTTGGATGATAGGTTTTCACTTACAATTTGGATTTTTTTGAATATAAAACTTTTAATCCTCGTTCAAACTTATAATGAATCGTTTGTCGCAGATGAATGATCACAAAATGTTTAGAAAAGTTGTGTTGGTGTGATCAAAAGAAAAATGTGTGAGTAAATTTCGTTTATGATGAACACAAAATAGGAAAAACCATAAGGATTCGTCGAAAAATTGAGCTTAGTAATTATATATGGAATAACAAGGCGGTACAGTCAACGACAAAAGTCGCTCAACAACAACACAATTTCCGATAACTGGTATCATCTTAAATACCAACCTTTGTCCACATCATCACTTAAAATCAGTTGTGGTGAGAGCGCTACCTAATAAAATGTAAAGAAAACCACGCATGACTGATCTTTAACACATTTAGGGAATCTAGTATGATCAGCTATTTTTGTTGCTGACTGTACAAAGATTACCGGGTCATCTAGTCATTATATATTTCAAATACAGCTTTGATATTATAGACTATTCATGCAAACGCAAGATAGGTATTTCACTAATGAAAATGACATTGATTTTAACATGCTGAGAGAATCTTTTGGCCTAAGTTATAATTTAAAAGTTTGTGAGTCAACGTGTATGTTTTTTTTTTTTTTTTTTGTTTTGTTATGGCGTCACACGATTAGTGTATTTGCCAGTGTCAAGTATAAAATATTTCAAACTCAGAGAGTTGAATCAAGTTTAAATGATGATGGTGATGATGATGATGAGATGATGGGATGAGGATAGTGTTTAAGTAAAGTAGTGGCGCTTTACTTAAACTTTACACGGACTTTTTTGGAGCAACTTGAAAAGTCACTATCACAACTTTATTTCAATTTCCCACACTCGTACACATTAACGAACACATAATAGTTAATAATCCACCAATATTACACATTATCACTCGAAGAAACACAAGTTTTGGAAATAAAAACAAAATTTTCACGTTGACAACTCAATTGCCGCCAAAAAAGTCTGTATGTTTATTACTTCTTCTCGATTAACAGATTTAGGTCATATTCAGAATGCTAGATAACCCTGAATTGGCATTAAGGAACATATTATGCCAAAATAAGCTTCGCAAAATTGCGTTGTAACCGCAGAAGCAGCTAATTAATCAATAAAACACATTTTATTTACATTGGTAAACAAAGCATTCATAGCATTATTTAAAAAAATATCACCAAATTCCTTATCATTTGGTTCCAAAACGCTATCAAATGTCATCATTAGCATCACCAAACTTTCATTACTGTGGAATTTCTCGCATAAAATTTAAAGTTGTTCGCAAACGAACACGGAATGAGGACATGGTTGTCACAGACGTGAATTTGGATCTCTCATTAGATGATATTACTCTTGTATAGGCGAGTTGACAGTACATAAACTTGTGCCGTTTGCGGTAGCGACAATGAGGCCGCTACCGGTATTGTCAGGAAAATTTATTGTTACAGCAACCAAGAGACAAATCCCAAAAATAGGTTTATTTAGTAAAATACTATAGTTATCACTATGATACGTCTGTTCCAAACTACTTACACAAGACAAAAGATCAGGCAAAAAACGCTTGGAAAGCAATTTTTTTAAGCCATGGTCACATTAAGTAATATTTCTTATTTATTGATTAAATTGGAGCAAGCTGACTAAAATAACAAGATAATTTCCCACTGAAATACTCTGATGTTTTGTAGCCTATTAATAAACGTTTTTATTTATGAACTTGTATTACTTGTGGCTGCTTTATTCGACTGTAAGATCCAGTTCATCAAACACCTTAGCCAATCACATAAACACTGTAGTTTCAAACAAGTGTGCGTTGGCACAATTCTTTGGAGCTAAGGCACTGTCGCCAGCTTATACGACGGTATTACATTCACTAATGGCTCAGTCCATTAGATACTGTACCTAACCTACCTTAGTGTACTTTCAACAAACCCGTTTATGAGAATTGGATAGCTTTTTTCATCTTACAGTAGGGTTTGACTAAAAGTCATGTGATTTTAATTGACGATGTGAGCAAAGGTGCTACGCTTGAATCGGAAAATGGCTCTCAAGTGAAGATTCTAGAAAACACTGATAGGTGCTTGGTTACAGGTGAAGTGGTACCTAACCAGGCGGACACTATAATGAAAGATATGTGATCGCATAACCTTGAGAAGTATCTAGATGTTTATGTAAAAATGCATTGTATTTGATAAGTATTGCAAAACAACTATGAAGTTAAAACAGGGTGTCTATTTGCGAAAAAAAAGACAAAATATGCTCAGGCATGTTCTATCCTATTTAATAAATATATTTTGATTTGATTTTGGGGAAAACAGACACTAACATGTTCCTATTTTTTTCAATAGAACATTTTACGTTTGTGCCAAATGCCGGATCAGGCTACGTGCCGAAGTTAACCGCGGTCACCGTCGCCTATGGACATTTGCAAAACCAGGGGTGTTGCCAAAGTGTTGGAATTCTTTTCATAACTATCTTAAAGGATGGCATTTTGTAGCATTACGAAAAGACTTGTGAAGATAGCTCGTTTCAAATTTCGCAAGTATGCAGGACAAAGGAGCGCGTAAATGTGAGTGACGTAGTATTTTCAGGGCTCGATTATGTTCATTGGCTCGATACTAAAAAAAAAATACTAAAAATTCTTAGTAAGTGCATCATTAAATTTCTTAAGTAATTTCTTAGTAGCTAATTTTAAGTTGACGTTTTAAAGTGATCACAATGTATCCTACTGAATAAAAATGATTTGAATTTTGAATTTTTAAGAAACATATCCTCCAAATTTCACGTCACTAGGACCAGATGTTGAGGCTGTACAGCTAAAGCGCTTTTAAAATCTCTCTATTAGCCGATTGCATAAAAAAGCAATAGAGCTAAAAATTACGACAGCTAAAAATGTTAACTCGGTCTTGGCAACAGACAGACGTTTTTTTGCCGGGCAATTGACACGGTTCCCGAAAGTGGGATACGTGGTCGAGCGTGGGCGGGAAAACAAAACTGTTGTACAACATTGGGCGGGCGGCTGTCTGGCGGAATTTACCTATAATTTGATAGTGTGCAATGTTGATATATAATGATACCACTAGGTATCATGGTTTGGACGCACAACGGCTGCGTCCAAACCATCCGGTTTGGGATGGAGGATATTTTTAATACTTTTCTGTTTTTATTTAGGATCAAAGATATCTAATTCAGGATTGTGATAGGCTGATGATGGTGATATTATGATTTTGAATATGTACATAATATGAGTACCATCATCATTATCATCAGCCTATGACGTTCCCACGGCTGGGACTCTGGCCTTCTCTCAGAGACAATTCTACCTACAATTCTATTGACAACCTTCCCATACGTAAGAATCCTCCCGAGATTCATCTCTCCACAAAATCAACGCATATTTCCGCCTGAGTTTCCCCCAATCTAATAACCGAACGTTACATCTTAATAATCAAAATATGGAAACCCCAAGGGAGGGCACGCTCTCCATAAATTAACCGTAATTAATAACCCGTTACCAGAAACCGCTATGACGGTATGTTTCTATCAGTAACACAGTAAGTTACCTACTAACAAAAGACCTGACTCTGGAGATCTCCTTGTTTCTTACGAGCTAGGCCAACTCTATTGTTGGAGTTTTCAGGCTGCCCGGAGAACTCTAACTGATATAGGCGAGACAAATCACTTAACGTCATCATCATCATCATCTGCCCAAAGACATAGGCTTCTTTGAAGTCATCCCATTGAGCCCAATCTTCGGCTCTTCTCATCCAACTCTTGGCAGTCACTCGGCATAAGTCATCGCTTCACCTAGTCGCAGGGCGTCCTACACTACGTTTGCTAAGTCGCGGTCTTCACTCAAGAACACGTCTACCCCAACGGTTATCAGTTCTGCGGCTTATATGACCTGGTCAAGTGGTCACTTCGTTTGGCTAACTCTGTGAGCTATGTACTACTGTAGACGCAGATCGTCGATAAATACTTGCGCTTTTATTCAATGGAGAAATATTTGCCTCTTAAAACAAGAATCAAACCAGTGACGTCACGCTTCACAGTCACCGCATTGGTCGTCTTTGTGATACTGTTATTTATTTGTAAGCAAGAATAATATATTAAGCGTTACACTGTTATTTTTTCTTACAGCTGCATCTATAGGATGTTGGGCTAATGGGAACTACACACGCGATCAGGTACTTCTCTTAGTAATAAACAAGACGTGATCAATTGGGTGTTCAGTATTTTATTACTGGACTCTTGAGGACGTAAGACTTAACTTACTAACTGCTACCAAATATTCTAAAGAACAATGGACAAAACGGACTCGAGGTTGTATGAAAACGAGCTATACATGAAAAAAATTGTAATTATTTGCCTATTATGATTATACAAACGATATTTTAAGGAATCTGCAGAAAAAAATGATATTGATTATATATGTACTTCGTAGTATTTAATGACGTTTATTAACTTACACGATGCTTGGATATTTTGAACGCACGATACATATTCTACCAATTTTGTTGCACTTCTTTTTCATTTTTCAGAAGCTAACATTAATCTAAAAAAAACATTAATCTAAAAAAAACACTAAAAACTGTTAATGTCGGTCGTACAACTTCAATATGCTCGCAATTTTTACACAAAATATATTGCGGGCAGGTCCAAGGATGTATGAAAAGTGACCAATGTTCTTTATATTATTTGCAGACAGCATTTTATGCTTTATAACACAGCATTTAGGTCGCCTTCAACAGGTAGAATAGCTCGTTGAATAGCCAAACTAATTCGTCGGCATGAGACAGCTCTGTGATGCACGAATCCTTGCAAAAGCACTTCACGTCTGGTCCTCATATAAAAATAAAATTTGCTACCTAAAATAATTTTGCCGAAAACTAACACTAACTGAAGAGTAAAATATAATTATTCAACCTTTTGATTACCTTCACTACTTTCAATAAAAAGAAATGGGTTACGAATAAGCCTCAAAAATTATAAATGAAAGTTACACGACTGTAAAATCCAACTAATTCACACTAGATCAAATACAACAGTAATCCATTTTTTTTATAAACTTTAAACGCAAACTTAATATAAATGTTAAACGCCACGGGTGACCAAAGGGCTGGCGCTTACCTCGGTCAACGAATCAGCCTAGCCATTCAAAGAGGTAATTTCGCCAGTCTCTTGGGCACTCTACCTGCAGGCAGCGACCTAAATCAGGTTTTTTATTTGTAAATGTTTAGTTTTATATAAATAGTTTAGCTTTAGTATTTAGTTTAATTTTTTATCCAATTGTATATATTATGTTCTTTTTAAATTAAATAAAATATTTGTGAAAAAAAATTTATTAAACTAATTAAAAATTAAATTTAAAAGAGCTAACATAAAAGTTACACGACTCTGAGGCTGGTATTATAGAATTACGCTCAAGCGATGATCAATACTTGAGCACAGATTTGAGTCTGTCATTTCATACAAATACGTCACATAATCGCTTCTCAAGCATTGATCAATACTTGAGCGTTATTCAGCCTTAAACCCGAGTTGAGTTCCTTGTCTTCCAAACAGGACTATGATTAATCATTTTCAATACTGTTTAAATACCAATTCAACATAACAATCGACGTAAATCCGGTCTTGTTACGAGAGTTCTCGTAAATTCTCGAGTCTTCTAGCAGCCTTCTCGAAGCCGTAAAACACGAGAGTATATCTCATTTACTCGGCTACTCGAGCTTCATAATAACGGCTGCTTGTTACACAGTCAGGTCACACCCTTGCTCGAAAATTCGATTTGTTCCTGATTCGCCATACTCCTAATTGGTCATATTCCTAATTCATCACATTCCTGATTCGTCACATTCCTAACTCGTCATTGTACAGTCAAATGAAATCGCGAACACGTGCAGACCTAAGCTACATCGTTTATCAAACTTGTTATAATTGAAATAAAAAACAATTAACAGATATATCTTTTAGATTTTAATTGTTTATACTTATCTCTTGTAAAAATATTTTTTAAGATTAAACTGAACTTAATAATAAAAACAATTTCTTTGTATTAAATAACCAAGGCTTCTCCACAAAGAAAATAATTCATATAAAAAATTGTACCAAAGAGGTTCTACTTACCACAGAAGATTTCTACAATAAGTTTGTGCAGTCAAACGTACATGGTATCAGGTATGACGAGTTAGGAATGTGACGAGTTAGGAATATGACCAATTAGGAGTATGACGAATAAGGAACAAATCTGTCAGTTCTTATAAAATCTATCACTTAAAACTTACTCAAGTATTGATCAACACTTGAGCGTCATTAATGATAGTGTTTGAGTAGCGATTTAGTGTCATATTTGTATGATATGACAGCGTCAAAGAATAAGTGATGATTGCTTGAGCGTCATTCTACAATACTTAGGGCGGCTTGCACAACAATTTTTAAACGTATTTAAGAACCCCTTAATTGCATTTAGGCAACTAAACATGTTTAGCATCTTGCACAACGAAACATAAGCTCTTAAACGTGATTAGCAAGTTGTCAAAATTAAACACCCCGGAATGGCTATTTAAGAAAGTTAAAATTTGTTTAGCGCCATTTAGAATGACCATCTGTTTCAAAAACAATGGTTTTTAGGTCTTTGTATTAGTTTTTATTTGCTTCGTGTGAGTAAAATGCCTCGTTGGTTTGGATTGGTAGTTCTATTGTTGTTTCTATAGATTAATATTGATTACCTACAACTACAATGAATTTGTGAGATTTCTCAGACGATGACAAAGAAATTATAATGTATCTAAGCCGGCCCATTGCACCAAAAGAACTGTTTCCGAGGTCAAGATTGTTACCTAAAGTAAAAAGAATCGATTTAATTTTAGAGAGTAAGTAAAAAATCGATTTTTCAAATTTAGATAATCGATTATTAAAAATCGATTAAAAGAAAAAAATAAACGATTAATATAAAAATCGATTATTTTTCACATCCCTAGAGTTGCGTAGATCAAGATATTATGATAATAGAAACTGGTGCGAGCGTGAGCGATAAGATTGTGTGATAGAATCAAGAATAATAATTTCAGATTGTTAAAAAAGTTTTTATCATCCCACAATAAATATTATGGTAAAAATGTATAAAACGGGAAATAATTACTACATTCGGCCTTGTGATAAGTAACGTCACGCCATCTATATAGATTTTTAGGTTTCAAAACTTTTAAATCGAGAGTAAGAAAAATATAAATTCCGCTATACATAGTAGTTACATATAAATACAATAGATGGCGTTGAAAGATACTATGCGGTTATTACCGAATACGACCGAGACCACGATATCGATGAGGCCCGAATGCCCGATGCCGATGCGGCATCGGCATCGGCATCGAAACGACGCGCCGTTTCGTTGCCGATGCCGTGCGGCGATGCCGATGCCGATGTGTGCCGATGCCGAGCAACGCACGAGACGTTTCGATGCGCATCCGTTTTTCGATGCCTAAGGAATCGGATGCCGGCATCGGGTACTGGCATCGTTATTTGGCATCGTTTTTTAGAAAACGGCCACCGCTATTCTAATCTAGTTTAGCGTTGTCTTGCACGACATGATTTCCGATGCAATTTAGTTAAACGTAGTTAGCGTGTTCTTCAAACAGCCCAGATGTTCCGTATCACGCGCTCCTTGTGTTTTTTTTGTCAAACACGGTCAAACCCATGTTAATTGGTTAACATTAGGGTTGAATATTTGCGTAAAATGGAGTACTGCTTTTAGATTGTTGTGCAAGCCGCCCTAAGGGCGGCTTGCACAACAATTTTTAAACGTATTTAAGCACCCTTTAATTGCATTTAGGCAACTAAAAACGTTTAGCATCTTGCACAACAAAACATAAGCTCTTAAACGTATTTAACAAGCTGTCAAAATTAAACACCCCAGAATGGCTATTTAAGAAAGTTAAAATTTGTTTAGCGCCATTTTGAATGACCATCTGTTTCAAAAACAATGGTTTTTAGGTCTTTGTATTAGTTTTTATATGCTTCGTCTGAGTAAAATGCCTCGTTGATTTGGATTGGTAGTTTTATTGTTATTTTTAAAGATTAATATTGATTACCTATAACTACAATGGATTTGTGAGATTTCTCAGACGATAACAAAGAAATTATAATGTATCTACGCCGGCCCATTGCACCAAGAGAACTGTTTCCGAGGTCAAGATTATTCGAAAAACTTTCAATGCAGAAATTTTTGCAGAGATTTCGACTATCGAAAGCTACCATAGTGATTTTGTTACAAATAGAAAAACATCTAAAAGCAGTACTCCATTTTACGCAAATATTCAACCCTAATGTTAACCAATTAACATGGGTTTGACCGTGTTTGACAAAAAAACACAAGGAGCGCGTGATACGGAACATCTGGGCTGTTTGAAGAACACGCTAACTACGTTTAACTAAATTGCATCGGAAATCATGTCGTGCAAGACAACGCTAAACTAGATTAGAATAAATCTGTTTAGCGCCTAAAACTGTATTAGCTAAATAAAATTAACGACGATTTGCAAGCCGTCCTTAGTCTTTATTCAAGATCCAATCACAGCTAAGCTATCTGTCTCGCTCTAATCGTCTCTACATAGACCAAATCAAAGAAAACAGTCAATCTTTAGCTTCAACCTGTAGCTGACTAATGATCAAAAACCACCCAATGAAATAAACTATTCGTTATCCTCAAAGAACGTAATTTGAAACGAACAAAACCCATTTTGAGTCACAAAACCAAATAATGTTAATGTTTGTTTTACGTAGCTCGATACTTAATTTATATTTAGTGAGAAGAGCAACCTCGCCTCATAATATTATTTAACATTTTAATATATTTAATAAAAAAAAAAAAAATTTAATAAATTTTTTAATATAATTTTTTAATATATTTTTAATAATATATTTTATTATTTTTTATATTAATTTTTAGTATTATTTAGCCTCTATTATTTTAACTTTTTTCAAATTTTTTTTTATTTTATTTATACAGGGTAGTGTTTAACTACAAGTCACCTGATATTAAGTTATGTTCTAGACGAGAATGGCACCACGTTACGCTTGGATTAGGAACTGACTCTCAAGTAGGAAAGGTTGCCCGAACATGAGGATTAGTTGTTAAATACTTGATACTGCAAATAGGTTAGACTTCGGTGTAACAACCGCCCGCATGTTAAAATCGTAAAATCAGTGAAATCGGAACCGACCCTCGTCGCGAATTGTTATGGTCTGCGTGGGTAACAATAGCTCTTGTTTTCCACTTTCACTCATAGTCTCAGTATGAGAAATATTTATCTGACGTAAAATTTTCCATTATCAATTTATCACCCATATTTAGCCGGTCATCTTTTCCTCTGCGCCCGCACCTCTCGTCAAAACAGTCTTAGTAACAGAAATATCTACAATCTACATCTAAAAATAATTCATATCGTTCTGCCCTCCTTTTTTCGATAACAGTTTTTCATTTAATTTAATAGAAAGTTTTAAAAATTGTAATAACCAATTATAAAATTCCTGAACAAAAAGTAAAAAAACATCCGATTGGCTTTCAACATCTCATTCTAAAAGTGAGCTACATTCTTTACTGCCTATTGGTCGGTTGTAAAATAGTGGGCTTAATATGGCTTTGCCGACTTAATTATTTTCCGCTCGCAACGCGAACTGGGGAGTGGTGACCCTATTGTGACAAGTTTGAATACAGATAAACTAGTTTGTAATATTTGTTTGTAGTAATTAATCCTTATGCTAGTTTATTATGAAAGTTTTTCTACACTCATTTTGCAGCTAGCAACCTTACATTATAAAGAGGAAAGATTTGTATTTTTGTATGTTTGTAACAAATAAACTCAAAATATACTGAACCGATTTCAAAAATTATTTCACCATTAGAATGCTACATTATTTGTGAGTAACATAGGCTATTTTATTTAAAAAACAGTATCTACCCGTGTGAAGCCGGGGCGGGCCGTAAGTCTTTCATAAACAAAGACATATTGCTACTGGAGTAATTTTCAAACAATCCTTTCTATGCTCTAATGTTACTAGATCCGGCTTTGCATTATTGGCTGTCAATCAGTATATTATAAAGAAGATTACCTAACACAAATTAGTTTAGTATTAAATTGCCGGACGACAACTGTAGTAGACGTAGATATTTAATGATTTTGTAAATGACACTACGTAGCGGTGTACAACTCAGAAGTGTAGCTTGTTAGCTGTATTTAAACTTGTCTTAGCTTAGAATCTTGGCCGGGATAAGCATCTTTGCTCGGATCTTGAATTGGAATAAGCATCATTTATTTGCAACAATTTAATTTTTATTTTTATGTAGTAACAACAAAATATGTATTGTTGCAAACCGGCCTCAACTCGTCGTTGTGCTGGTCGTCAGACCAGTGCTGGTCTTCCGTTGGAGCCGTTTTTGATGTCATCACTGGCATGATGGTAATATTAAAAAACGATTATTTTCTGATGTTCAATAATGGTCCCAGCCCTGATGTTCGCGCTGTATAGTGTGGTTAGACAGTCAGCGTAGAGCCTTCAATATCGTTCACAGTCCATTTATAAAGTTCGGCATATATATACAGCCCAGACACCGGTCGAATTTTTCAACCAAATATAGCGAGTGAACAGTTGTTTATAAACAGTTATTTTCTCATGTGGGACACATTACCTAACGAGCTCCCACACACCCTGCGGCTGGCCCACATGCATCGGGGAATCCCGACTGTGGTTTCCAAGTGCCAAACTTAAGGATTCCTCGGGAGCATTACAAGAAGTTTTAATTACGAACTAAGCTGGGAGTATAAACAATCATTAGACCGTGTTGATCGTTTGGGGATCTTAAAGTGCTGGCTAACTATCGGACACACGGTCGGGTTTGGCGGGAGAAATGTGGGGGTGGACTGCCCGAGAGTAGGGGTAAATTGAAAAAAAACTCTGGTGGACTTTAGGTGCGTAGCGATGGTGGCCGAACAGTAACGCGTGTGACTTACAAGGCGCTGACACCGAGTTCAAATCATCATCATCATCATCAGCCAGAAGAAGTCCACTGCTGAACATAGGCCTCCCCCCTTGAACGCCACCATGAACGGCTATTAGCCATTTGCATCCATCGGCTCCCTGCGACTCTTACAATGTCGTCGGTCCACCTAGTGGGGGGGCTACCTACAGAACGTCTTTCGGTTCGTGGTCGCCACTCGAGAACCTTTCTTCCCCATCGGTTATCGGTTCGTCGAGCGATGTGGCCTGCCCATTGCCAATTCAACTTGCAGATTTTGAGAGCTATGTCGGTGACCTTCGTTCTTCGGCGAATTTCCTCATCCAAGTTCAAATCATCTCAGCCAAATCACCATGACTTAATAAGTTATGTGCGGATTTGCCATCGCTCAAATCGGTGAAGGAAAACATCGTGAGGAAACCGGCATGTCCAAGAACTACAACATTAAAGGGCATTCGACATCTACCAACCCGTACTGTGCCAGCGTGGTAGATTACAGCCATACATCTCTCTGAGAGAGGCCAGTGTCCCAGTAGTGGGAACGTAAAGGCTGATGATGATGAATATAGATGGCCAGTGTAAAAACAAATTAAATCGGGGCGTAATCCATTTTTAAAACAAAAAGTTGGTCATTCTTTTGAGCAATGAGTTCCAGACCGCCGAGGTTAGTTGCTTGCAGAACAACTTCGGACTTCCGTCTCGTATTTACATTCCAATCCCGATTCGCTCCAGTGAGGTTGAAATAAGGGATCCTACCTAATTGTGGTTCAAAATAAATGGGAAATTGAGCCCTTTCAAAGTCTTTTGACTACCTTTAAATCTGTCGTCAGCGAAATAGTCGCCTAGAATTTTACCAAATGTAAGCTAACGTGGTTTCTGCAAATATACAATATGCTTAAACATTTTTTTTGAGATTTCACTACAGTCTAACCTGATGGTCATTTATGACCAGATGAATGGTTAAGGGTGCTTGCCAAACAAGTTGGGGCAAGTTTAATATTAAATTTCAAAGAGCATTTCAAGGAATATATTTTGTTTGCCAAGTCGCGGTGCACACTATAAAACGTAAAAAAATGTAGCACAAGTATCATTTTCCTTTCCTTATCCGACGTAATTGAAAGACTCTTTGACCGAGGTATTAGGTTGGACAGACGCACATTTTCGACGCGTCATGTAGGTAATACTTAAAGAATGAGTTCTAAAAGGGCTCCAGCTGATGGTAGTTATTAACCGGCCCTATTTGCGCAGCCCTACATAATCCCATAAGTCCGCTTTTATCACGTCATTAATTACGCATTTTTCGGGTTAAGGCAAAATGAGAAGCCGCTAAGCTCCCCTTTTCTGTGAAGGTCCAATTTGTACTTGCTAATAAATGTATACACGCATTCATAGGTTAAGTAAAAATTATTTGCGTAATTTTTCGAGCGAGCATAGGTACTGGATATTTTATGGTGCGAAAAACTTAAATATTAAATAAATCAGTCTAAAATTACGTTTTAAACTTTTCAAATGGACTCGTGACATTCTTACAAGATAGCATTTGACGACAAGTCACCTGATGTTGAGCGATGATGTGGTCAAAGGCTACACCGGGAATTGGCTCTCATGTGCTGCCCATTCACCCATCCCTATCTTCTTTCTTCTAATATATAAAAATATCGTTTCACAGTGTTTGTAATCGAACTCCTCCGAAACAGCTTTACCTATTTTTGTGAAATTTTTTGTGTATCATTGATAGGTGTTAGAATAAGTCGAAGGCAATTTTTATACCCCTAGGGGATTACGGTATCCCTGTCTAGATTTTTTAAACTTTTTATCGTAATGTATTCCACGTGGGTAAAACCAAATGGCGTAGTTAGTGATTTATATACAGGCTAATATGAGATACTTCGTCTGTTGACAGGCTCAATGACAGTCATAATGTCATACAAAACTCCTACACAGAAAAGGTATTCCTCATTAGACCAATAAGAAGTCGCGAACGTTTCCGTCATTCCAAAATATTACTTCCCTCCCCAAAGAAAACGGAAAAATTGTGAGATATATGACTAAACATAAATGAGACAGTGCGTATAATTGGATAAGGTTACGAAGCATATTTTTTATGACAGCCCTGGGAGAAATGGGGACGTAACGCAGGACTCGGATAGTTAACTGCCTATCCCTAGTAGGTGTACTATATAAATTTTGTAGAATGATACTGATATTCAGCCCGTCATAATTTTTTATTTTTGCTATTAAAGTACATATTCCAACTGTCACTTTTTATTACGTCACAGGTTGATAAGTATTTTTCAATATATATAACCTAAGAAGGCTCCAAGTCAAAAATTAATATGTATTTATCTTCTAGGCAAGCGTGCTACATTATCGCACTTTTCATCACTTACCATCAGATCATCATCATTATCGTAGTCAAAAGTTTACGTCATAATTACTAAAAAAGTAATACAAATATTCGTTATATATCGTTATTTATTTTTTCTAAACATTTGTGAATTTACTTTCTGAGAATCATCAATTGAAATTAGAGCTACATCATTTTGCAATTGATATCGTATTTTATTTGTATCATTATAAGCCTAAAAAAGAAAATAAAAGTAAGAAAATGCTGGAGATATGCGATACGATTTACGTATTTACATGAGAGATACTTTACACACTATATAAAATACTAACAGTATCTTAGATTTGTACCAACTATAATATTTGATCAAAGAAACAATATTCTCATATAACATTAAAGTAACTAAGTTAAAAAGTGTTAAAGTTACCGTTTGACCTATCACTGTGAAAGTTGGTACATATTATTGTATATTTTTTTAAAGACATTTCTTCTGTTACTATGTTAAAACTCGAAACTAGAGGGCGTGAGTGGAACAGGAATGTTATGAAACGATAAACAATAATTTTACGTATATGTGCGCACACATTGGACAGTGAAAAAAACAGGTAAATTTGTGGGAAATAGCTGGTTTTTGTATATTTTACTTTTTTAGAATAATTTTCTACTTTTGTTTGATGTATGAATTAAGGAAAGAAGAAAGAAGATATTTTGCCATGACAAACACTAGATACGTTAGTTGTTATTTATATAAATATGAGAAAGCCATACATTTTTGGTATTAAAGAGACTTTAATTAAAGGAATGATGGTATCACATTGACATTACGCGTAATATCCAACCTAACTAATCAGGCTTATTAGAAAACAAAACCCGAAATGAAATAAAAAATAAATAATAATAATATAAATCACAAAGCTCAGTCACCGCATTTTGTTCCATAAAACTCATTTGCTTTTTTTAAATATTTCTTTCGGCGCACAATAATTTATTTTCGCTCCCACGCTTTTGATTATATTTGCCTTTACGAGACGGAAGTTGAGGATATGTGGAAATAACTCCGCAAAATTACTTGACTGACAAGCAATTTTTCCTTACATGTTACCCTTTTCGGTGCGTTTAGTGAAATATTATGGTACTTTCAAATCGAAGAAATATGGTTGTTGCTGACTCTTTGTTTATTCGTAAGGCTTGGGTTTGGACGCTTCTCGTGTTTTTAACTCCAGACGCAAAAAGAGGGATGTTATAATTTTGACGTGTCTGTCTGTCTGTCTGTCTGTCTGTGGCACCGTAGCTCGCGAACGGATGAAGCGATATCAATTTAGTTTTTTTTGTATGAAAAGTGAGTTACGGGCGAGTGTTTTTGACTGTGGTTGATGAAAATTGGGCCAAAATATCGGGTTTATAAAATGTATAGTTATTATGTATTGTGTAAATTATGTTTGTCACAGTTTAAAATAAAAAACAGAAATATTAAATTTGACGATTTTCTTTTAACATTTTTTTTCCTGTAGATATTTTATAAATATGTTTATCTTTTCTTAATGCACCCTTACACCACTAAAGAAAGATACTTTGCTAAGAATCCGTGTTGATATTAAGTCAGTAAATCAGTCCGCAGTTTGACGTCGATGTCTGTCTGTCTGTGTTTGTGTCTGTCTTGCATCGTAGTTCTCAATCGGATGGACCGATTTTGACTTTTGATTTTGTTGAATCAAATTGTTGTACTAAAATTTGAATTGACTCATAATAAACAGTCCACGTCATATCATTACCAACTCTATTCTACAACATAAAAGGTACAATAAGAAAACAATTTAGCAACATTTTCCTTCACAATAGTATTGCCATAATTTACGGTTGAGTTACACGTTCAATTTAATAACAAAGGATCTTCCTAACCAACGTTATTATTGCTATATCTATTGACAAACGCTCCGGAGATGGTTGCATCCCCAAGCGTTTGACACTATTATTACTGAGGTATTTCATTAACGGCACTGAATGCCGGACGCTGTATTTGTAAATTGGTGCTCTAGATACGAGCATGGCACTAGTAGGGATCCGCAAAAATACTCGACCTAACAATACTCGATACTTGTTTCACGTGAGCGAGTATTTTTGTACTTGATACTTTTTAATACTGAGTATAACTTGATACTTTCAAGTTTTTACAAACCTCCATACTTTTCTAATACATCGGATCATATTACTCGTTGTCAAAACTGTTTATTTAGTTAGGTAGGTTAGGTACTAAAAATTATTTTAAAACGTTAAACTAGCTACGTCAGTTCCAACTTCCTTACACCAGCAAAAAAACAAGCAAGGAAGGCCCGGCACGTAATCAATATAATAGACTTGCTATTGAGTTGATTTATTGTTACGACTTTATCCTTGTTTAAAATTTGAGAAACATCAAACCAAAAAATTTCACATACGATGCATCTATTTCTATTTAATTGTTACACAGAATAACATAGACAAAGAATTGATTTTTAATAAGGATTGTGACATTATCTTAAATTATAATTTTTAAAAAGGATTTGATACCAAAGTAACTCAATAGGTACATCTGTTCCGATACCGATGCCTTTATTGAGATTACTGCACATGAGTATACGATATCGTACTTCTGTTTCGAAACCTAATCCCTAGGTACTGGTAAATAGGGAATGCAAAATATTTCTCTATTACTTTGAAAGCTGATGTGCAAATATCTTTCGTAATTTGTTTTTTTTTGAATGAGCAAATGTCGAACAGACAAACAAAGAATATAAATTCCGGCAGACATAAAACGCTGTCCCATAAACTACCGGCAACTTCCAACTTCCTAAAAACATCTCGCAAAGAGCAGGTGGACGAACAATACACTTTAGCCACAGCACAGTAATTGAAAAACAGTAGCACAACTACAAGGTTTCTCCAAACAGTATTTTAAAATAGCAGTTTCTTCATTGCACACAAAAACTTACATTAGAGAGAGAGTTTTCTTCCTACAGTTACGTACTGATAATAATTCCACTCTTTAAACCATTTATTTATTTTAACATCTTACAGGGTAGCATATGACCACAAGTCACGTGACAAAGATGGCGTCAGGTTACACCTGAACTGGGAAATATTACTCATGAAGAATAAAAAGGTAGTTTTAACGGCAGCAAATTATTATTTGCCCAATGAAAGGTCTGTGCGTATAATGTTAGCAATTATTGCTGTTTATAGTATTTTAAAATGATATTTTTGAGTACGATTTGAAATCTTTTGACAAGTAGCATACCTATAGGTAGTAATAGGTACCCTTGATTCAGGGAGTTTTAGTTAGGGTTATGTATTTGATCATTAGGATGTTATTATTATTACTGTCTTCACATTTTGCTTGAAGAAATTAAATTTGCCTAAGGCAGTATTTGTAAGAAATTTTTAGAAAGACAAAGATTCCCTACTGGTTTAAGCACACTGTGTGTTTAGTGTTCGTTTTATCGACGCCACAACTTAGCGCATTATTCACGTAGTTTTAGGCGTTAATAGTACTTGCAATTTGTAAACAAATGTCGAACTGTGATTTATGAACTTCCTTTATTGTTTAAATAGGTTAAACTGGTGTTTTATTGTGAAAACACTATGAGAATTGCTGGGGAAGTGGTAAACTACGCGTTTTAGAACGATTTGTCATAACTTGCAGTCTTGTTTACAAATATTTGATGTATATTTCTCTCAAGCAAAAACACTTGAGTGAAATTTGGAATGGAGATAGCTTATACCTTGGATTAACACATAGGCTACTTTTTATCCCGGAAAAGGGTTCCTGCGGGAAAACGGGAAGACGCGGGTGAAACCGCGGGGCGCAAATAATTAAAACGTGTGGGTCAGTTTTTATAAGAAAATAACTTCTTACCTAATTAGGTCACAAGTCGCCACGTTAATCAAACGCGGGTAGAGTTTTGACGCTGACTTAAGTTCTGGCGACGCTGAATTCTTTTTAGCAAAATGAAGCTGTAAATTCATTTTTCCGGCACAAAATCTTAAATTAGAAACCGGAATTAACCTCAGAGACGAAGATTAACCTAACATGCTGTCACAGTGTAGACAGTGGGTAAAGTACCTAAACCATCTTGGTACATTACAAGGGCGATCCATCAATGTGGGTCGGAAGTATAAAACTTAAAAGTCAGAGAGATTTGATTGGGCTAGATAATTTTAAAAATAAGTTTGTTTTTTCCTATTCTGTGATTACGAGAAGCTTTCTTTTAATTGCTGACACACATTAATTTCATAATATACTAAAATTGATTGAAAATGTAACAGTTGTGACGTATGTACAGAAGTTACTTTATAAATATTTTTTTGTTCTACGACTTTTATGAAAACCTAATATAAATATCTATAGAACAAAATAAATTAGTAGTAGGTACTTTTCTTAGGCCATAGAGTACCAGAGAAGCAGTTGCTCACCTGATGATGAGAAGTCACCGTCACCTATGGACATTTACAATACTAGGTCACTTCTGTTCTGGCCGATTTTTTTGTGTGTACGAGTACGTTACGATAACCCGCTCAACGAAGTTTACCAACTGTTATTAGGTGCACTGTGCCACATGCTTGTCAACGTTTTCACAACCGCGCTTCGTAAGTTACTAACGTAGTGTCTAAAACAAACCAGTTTCAACTTTATTGCGTTGTGATAAGATTTATCAAATGTTGGCAAGTTTATACCACAATGTTACTAGAGGGCAGTAATTAAACTTCGTGAAACGGCCAGTTTTAATTTATGTAAAGACTTGAGCTTAGATATTTCCATATGTAATGTTGCGGTTATTATCTATTCAGTTTGAATTTTGTGGTGCTATACAATATACATACAGTACAAACATGACGCGTCTGATAGTAGCATTTAGCATGCGATAGTTGCCGGCCGCTCCACTAGCGCCCGCTAGCTATTACACTATTCATACCTTCGCACGACAATCCCGACTCAACGCTAAGTATGTAAAACGACATATTAGTGGCGCTAAATTTATAACACTAAGCGAGAGCCGCCTTAGCAGGTGCTATAAACGTTGGCCGAAAATAGCGCGCTATTGTATGGTGCTAAGCGCTAACCAACTCTAGCTTGGAAATATTTTTATATCTTAACTTCCTATGTGCTCTATCATATACATACCTATCACATACTATGCCTGCAGCCCCAACATCACAGTCGACATATTTCCGTTATTGCTGTTCGCTTTGCAAAGCTAAAATGTGATACAGGAGACAAATTCCTTGTCTATTCGTGAATTAATGTTGGCTCTTGTTTATTTTAACGGAGGTCGCTCCCCTTAATTCTCCCAAGGGATTTGGCTAGGAAACATAAAAAAGTCTGTCTGTCAAACAAACATCAGATTACCAGGACTCACCCACGATTCCCCAAAAAAGGTAATTTTACTAATTTCTTTTGAAAACAGTATAATACATTTTTTAAGATACACAAGAGACGAGTTGGCGTTTCGAAACAAAACATTGAGGTTATCTCGTGGTGGTCAGACATTTAATTGGGTTTCTTTGTTTAGTCTTTAAGTTCTCAAAGCAAAACAGTATTTTGTAAATAAAGTCAGTTAGTGGAAATCATACAGTGTCAAATCACTAGTCACCGGTGGTTGAAGATGGGGTTCCACTGAGCCTGGACTGGGAACTGGCTCTCAAGTGTGAAACTACCGGAATACTATGATGGGTGCTTGGCGAGAGATTCTTAACTTGAGGATCATAGCTACCTATGGCATAAAACTCAGATCTAACTAGCTGCAATTAAATTGTTTTTCCATTATCATCCCCAAATGGCTGAGTGTCGTAATTGACCAGTCCACCATTTACCGATACAAAATCATTGTCCTCGTGGCACATAAAGTCCGGCACTCGTCGGTGTAGTAACCGGTAGGTAACAGCTCTGATAAATGAAATTTCGCAACGAACCGACGGACGGTCAGGCGATAAATGAAATAACATTGTACAGTTTCCGAGAAGTTCCCGGGAAATACAGCGCGGGAGTTTGGTGAACTTTACTCCGCACTTTTTGTCGTAAGATTGATTCATATGCTACGATGCGATTCGATATTAGATAAAACAATCGTTTATTTCACGTAACAAAGACTTTTTAAGTTATGCGTGGATTTACCACCGCTGAAAACGGTGAAGGAAAGCATTGTGAGAAAACCGGTATGTCCAAGAATCACTACATTTAGAGACACATACCAACCTGCTTTCTCTCTCTCTGAGAGAAGGCCAGAGTCCCAGCAGTAGGAACGTAATAGGCTGATGAGAATTATTTCAAAGTATAAAATGGATTAGTTTAAATACCATTCAAAAACCATATAAGAGCTTATCAAAGTTTTTGTTCTAATCAATAATAATTTGGTTATTAAAAGAGGCACAGTCGGCAGCTTCTTGGGAACTCCACATGCATAATGTTTTATTTGTTTAACCTATTATAATTTCATGAGTATTGACTTACAATGTCGTCGGTCCACCTAGTAGGGGGCCTACCTACAGAACGTCTTCTACCCCATCGGTTGTCGGTTCCTCAAGCTAATCGTAAGGTCTAAATGCCGTCTTCTACAGTTTTTGTGTCATAATTTCTGAGTGAGGGAAGTTTGTCTTGACAAACGAGGTTGCGGTGTAAGTTCCAGCGGCACAGGTGCCACCTCTCGACTCTATGTCAAGAACAACAAGATCTGATGCTTTTGGAAAATGCTTCGATTTGAAATAGCTGACAAAGGTTTAGTGCGGTTGAAGCGATGATAGCTCATTATTTGTGACGTCGTACCGTTGTAAGTTTGTATCTGTAGTGAGCATGAGTGTAGTACTCACTATGATATGCCGGGTGCACTTTGCAAGGCATGGCTATCTATTCACGTTCACTAAAAGCTCACACGTGGCTGTCCACTTCGTAACCCGCGTGCTCAAAACAACTCCATACTATCATAGGTTTTAGGCAAAAAGACTGCTTTCGGCGAAGAAAAACATCGTGATGAAACCATAGCTTGAGAGTCTGTGGGCAAGAACCTGTCTGTTTCGGCATCCTCACTTGAAATCCAAGTTCCCAATCTAGGTGTAGCGTAGTACCACATCGGCCATATCTGTGCTATATTCGGTGGACCTGTGGTCAAACGCTACCCTGTAAAAGTATAGAAACAAAATTGGAATTCTCGGGACTCGAGATTGGAAGTCACACGATCCAATTCCGCGAACAACACTCTATTGATCAATTCAACGCATTTGCGTACTATTCTAGAGAACTAGGATGTAGGACAGTTCTTACTGAAAATGTATGACGTGGATACTGAAAATATACTTTTTATTAGACGCTCGTCACCGTTTATGTAGGTCAAGGGGAATGATTCGGAAAGAGTTTAGCTACGTCCGTATACCTAGTTCCACAACATCTGGAATTGATGTGGTTTTCGTGTGGATTCGATTAGTTAGATAGAATTAATTAATTTGAAGCGCTCTTAATTCTTGCCTAGTAGTACTTATCAGTCACTAATTGCTTGGGTGACCACGGTTTTTACAACAGAGCGCTTCCGTGCTGTGGAGGGCTATTGTCTCAGGATAGCAGTTGTAAAGATATGTCGTAAGCCTATAAAGGGTCTGAAAACTCTGATGCTGGATCTGGCCACCAGCCTGTTTGCCAACACGCCTTGATAAGGTATTTTCTTGGTAACGATTATTAGAGTATATATATGAAGTATACCATCTGTTCGCGCCACTTACATTGGCACGATTTATTATACCTACCCTCATCTTTCCCTTATATTTTTCGACCTGTGTCGTCACATACGTACTTACAAGCAACTGCTTGCCGCGACAAGTAGTCTGCGATCGACCATCGTCAGCTGCGACTACCGTTCTGCTTTCAAATATCACTTCCACGCCGCGCCGCAAATACAGTCCACTTACCATCCATATTGAAGACCGCTCTGGTGAAGAGATAAACCTGAAGAAGCCGCGAAGAAGCGCTCCAAGGCTGAAACTTCCTATTTGGAGACCGAGCCACCTACAAGGAGGAACCCCAACCCGAATTGATTGTAATTGATTGTATTGTTTTATGATTGTGTTGTTGCCTTGTACAGTGCCAGTGGAAGACCAGGTTAGTTGTCATCATCTCTTATTTAACCAGCCATCCTCCCCTCCGCTATTTGGAGACGCGCTCGGCTATTATACTTAGCTGCCGCTTTAACACCTTCTCTTCCCCAAATTCTACTTCCTACTACTTCCTACCATGATGTACCTAGGGATGTTTGTTACTCTTTCACGCAAAAATTACTTAACGGACTTGACTGAAATTTGAAATGGTGGAATAGTAGTGTATGTGTTAATCTAGGCTGGATTAACACAAACTCTCGGAGAAATGTTCCGGCGGGTTAACGAAAAGACGGTGAAAGAAAGAAGGTGAAACCGCGGGGTGCAGCTATTAGTAAGTATATAACAAAGTCGCTATCTACGTCAGTCTGTTTGTGCGCTTAGTTTTTTTAAATTACGCAACGGATTTAGAAAGGATTTCCACTATGATGAGAATTTACTCCAAAAGATTAATGTATAATATTGCACTTGAGGGTTGCCAGTCTATTTATATATTTACATTGGCAATATCAAAGTAAGTAACTCAGCGGTGACGAAGTTGTGAAATATCAACGAAGCGTATTAATTTTATAATGCTTAAACTCTCTGAAAAATATGCAAAGGCCCTTAGATAAGCTGTAATATTCTCAGAGTCTACCCACATCAAGAGACCCTAAACTGCCCACGGAATTCAACACAGGAAAAATTGCGATTAAAAAAGTTTCGCCGCAGATTTGTTTTTTTAATATTTCACGCCTGTCAGAAGTACGTTCACCTTCTGCCGAGTTAACGGAATTACGGACTGGCGCGGTTGGCGAATGTTCGGCCATTTCAATGTGCTTTAGTTAACGGAGCGTAACCTGTCGGAACGTTACTAGGATTTCAGATTTCAATTGAAACGTAAGTGGTGAGTCTATAACTGTATTGCTCTTATGCATGAGACTGTATGGCATTTTCAGTTACTCTGCTACGAGGCTTTATCCGAGGATTACCTGCCCTTTCTGCCTTTCATGGACACTCACGGAACGACTAGTCCACCGATTTAAAGTTGCTCAGCGAGCTATGGAAAGGGCTATGCTTGGAGTTTCTCTGAGGGATCGAATCAGAAATGAGGTGATCCGTCAGAGAACTAAAGTCACCGACATAGCCCACAGAATTAGCAAGCTGAAGTGGCAGTGGGCTGGTCATATAAGCCGCAGAACCGACAACCGATGGGGTAGACGTATTCTTGAGTGAAGACCGCGACTTGGCAAACGTAGCGTAGGACGCCCTGCGACAAGGTGGAGCGACGATTTGCGCCGAGTGGCTGGCAGTAGTTGGATGAGAAGAGCCGAAGACCGGGCTCAGTGGCGTACCTTGGGAGAGGCCTATGTCCAGCAGTGGACTGATACGGGCTGATGATGATGATGATGATGACCTGCCCTTTGTTGGGTATGAGTTTGAATCCTCTCGGCCCTGCACCTATGGCTCAATAAATTATGTGCGGATTTGCCATCGCTGCAAACGGTAAAGAAAAACATCGTGAGGAAATCGGCATGTCCAAGAACCACAACATTCAAGGTGTCACATTTACCAACCCGCACTGGTCCAGCGTGGTAGATTACGGCCCATACTCTCTCTGAGAGAAGGCCAGGGTCCCAGCAGTGGGACGTAAACGCTGATGATGATGTTGTTGAGTCTGAATAGCTTTGTCCCCTAACTAGGATTACCTGAATCTATGTTGGGTATCAGAAGCTATACTAATCTGGGATCGACAACACCCTGATACGGAAAAAATACTTGCGTTTTTATTCGGCGCTCATTTAAGAGATTTATGTGAACTGAACTTGCAAGAGTCTTGAAAATCATTTGAAATCAATTCAAATAAATATATAAATATCAGAGACCATTGCACACAAATTGATCTAGTCCCAAATTAAGCCCGAAACTTGTGTCAATTTCAATGTTTCAAGTCATTTTAGGTTATCATTGCTCAGTTCTACTGCAATGATGGGTCAGTGGCAGTGCCATCAGCTCGTAGGTCGGGGGTTTGAATCCTACAATGAGCTTTACTTTCCGGTTGAGGAAAACATCGAGTCGTAACCATAGCTTGGTGTTAGGACATTTTCTAGTGCTTGCCTAACGGTTTTGCATTTTTTAACGGTTTTGTAAATGCCACGCAGAAGTTCTAGGTTGAACAATTTTACTGGCAAGCAAGGAGCCAACTATTAGGCTTAGAAAGTTAAAAGTTATCGGATGAAATGTGATATAACATGATAAAAAAAAAGAAAACTGACCGCTCTGTACAGTTTAATATATGCTACGGTCAAGAGAGAAAAACCGTAACTGAACCAGCTGCAGTGTTGATGAAAAACTACTGAAATAATCCGCTTTTAACGACTACGGGCTCTGGGTTTTTCCTCCATTGAAATAAACCTTGTTTAGGGTTCCGTGAATTCGACGTGAAAACGGAACCCTTGTAGGATTAAGCTTGTGTATGTTTGTCTGTTCATCTATTACAGCTTATATTCTGTAAATATACGGATGTAAAGAAGTTGAAATTGTATAAATCGTAGAGTTAGATGACACAATCACGGACGAGGCAGCCCCACTTGAGAGCCAGTTTTCAATCCAGGTGTAGCGTGGCGCCATCTTAGACCACATCGTCACTTAACATCAACAAATTTAATTTAAATGAAAAATAATAGTAAATTATTATTATTAGCTTGTTATGAAAAATAATAGTAATATATTTATTTGAATTTTAAAATGAATAGTGGACCATTTTCCCCTTTACCTACGAAACTAATGAGCATCTTATTCTTTTTATCTTATTTCTATCTATTTAAGGGTATTTTTGAACCACTCTCCCTTGTCAGCCGTCATCGTCACATTTCATTCATATTTATATACTCAATCCAGCTTTTCTTTGGTCTCCCTTTTCCTTCCCATCCATCAACATTCACATTTATCACTAGTACGAACGTACTCACAAAACTGACGAGTCTAAAATTTTGAAAAACAAAAGAAAGGGGCCTTACAGATCACAGAATACATACACGAAGATTATCTTAAATACGGAATGGTACAGAACCTTCTCTACCCAAGTGCGACTCTCATTTGACTTGTTCTTTTTTAAATTACGATTCGGAGCCGTGAAGTAATTTCAGGTGAGAGAAACGTGAGAATTCTCGGTCGAGTATTGAAATTGTTGAGGGTGATTTAATTTTTGCGAAACTTTCGCTCTGCATCCGGGTAGGTTTAATTGTTTTAAATTGGTAAACAACGAAAGGTTTCGTAAAACAACGCGGAATTGTTTTTCTGATGGAAATGAGTTCAGTTGGGGGAAAATAAAACAAGTGTAATATGCAATGGGTTTTTCAACCGAAATATAGCTGAAAACGTAGCATGCCTTTTTTTAACACCCTCAAGTTTTGAGTCTGTCACCAAACACTTATCAGTGTGTTCCGGCAGTCCCACTTGAGAGCCAGTTCCCAATCGACGTGTAGCGTGGCGCCACCTTCAACCACATCGTCACTTAACGTCAGAAGATGGTAGTAAGAAAATATCATGTCAATCTTAAATATATTTTCTTCATCATCATCATCATCAGCCTGTATCAGTCCACTGCTGGACATAGTCCTCTCCCATGATACGCCACTGAGCCCGGTCTTTGCCTTTTCTCATCCAACTACTGGCAGCCACTCGGCGCAAGTCGTCGCTCCACCTTGTCGCAGGGCGTCCTACACTACGTCTGCCAAGTCGCGGTCTCCACTCAAGAACACGTCTACCCCAACGGTTGTCGGTTCTGCGGCTTATATGACCAGCCCACTGCCACTTCAGCTTGCTAATTCTGTAAGCTACGTCGGTGACTCTAGTTCTCTGACTACTGTTACTTTCTTGTTTTATTCGAATTAAAATCCTTCAAAGTTCATTAATTTATTATCCCAAAACAAACAACCAACACCACTTCAAAAACATCTCTGATTACGAATTTGACCTTTAAACTGCCTGTGTTTTTGTTGTATTTTAGGGTTACCTCGAGAGGGCATAATTTCAGATGGGCTGCTCATTGCTTATACCGTCTCAAATTGCTGGAGCTTAGGTCTTATAAACAGTAGGGGCCATTATATGCCACGCTGTCTCAGTACGGGCTAGTATATGAAGCTAACTTTAAAATACGACTTGAAATAAACTTACTCGTTCGATAAAAACATTACTTTGAAGCAATATTCAAAACAGAGGGCTGACTATAGGTACTTTCTCGAGTACTAACTAAAAGTAAATGCCCTGCGTGAACTATAGCTTATCGCGATAAAAAGTATTGTATATGTCCTTCTTTCTTCTTCTTAACTATCTCCACACCAAATTTAATTAAAATCGGTTCAGTGGTTTAAGCTTGAAAACAAACAGACGCAATAGTGACTCAATAGGTCATTGTTAAAACGATTATTTTTGGCACACACATTCATAATCAAACTCACACATGCAATGGACATCACAAACGAGTTCACCCACGCAAATGAACATATGAAAACAAACAACAAACCAGATGATAAGACCAAATTTCATTTTCGCACTCCACGCTCTCATTCTGGAACGAGGGTTTAATAGTATGGAAATGAATGAGTTGGTTACGAATTCGAGTTTTTTTTTGTTCTAATCGAGTCGAAAGCGATAAGGTAATGGTGTAACTGAGCGGTGAGTCTTTTTGAGAGTTTTTGCTTGTGTAGTTACCTTTCAGGGGAAGGATAAAGGTGAGGGCGTGATGGAAAATTAAATCATGGCAGCGCTTTAGTCTCCAGCCATGATGCTATGCCTACCTATTCTCATTCTTTTGCTACACAAATGACTACAAACTTAAGTAGTAGTTTTCAAGAACAAAACGGCAAAAGAGAGAAACGCCCCATCGCTTTTGATTCCCGATCGGTATTATTTGGGAGCGTTCGAGTCGATCTCGTCTCGTCGTTTACCATCAGGTGAGATGGTCAAATGCTTGCCTTGCGTAACTGTGATAAGCAAGTCGCTCGACTAATGGTAGGAGTCACGCTTACCCATTACAGTTTAGACCGCACTTAGGAATTTTGAACTTTAACAGTCCTAAATCCAGTGCGCTCTCACTTTGGTGGTCTTTGTGGTCTTGTCTAGAATTTGTCACCGAGCATCTATTGGTATTTTCTGGCAGCCTCACTCAAGAGCCAATGCTTGTTTCAGGCGTCGCTACGCCACTATCGACTACATCGTCACTTAACATCAGATGACTGCATCAAAACTGCACATTTTGACGACTCACCGAGTTTGATTGCAGAATCGCGCGCGTTTTTGCGATTTCTTTGATGCTGTATTGCATTTTGGCGTTTCGCTGTATCAATATCGCGAATCTATCGGCACTGAGCCATGTTACATAGATGCCAAAGCCTCATTTAATCGGTGCAGCTGGCATCTGAAATATGCCGAGTGTAGCGTTCATCAGTTACTGTACTCGTATCGGGCTTCTAAAATGGTGATCGAACCTTAACGCACAATAACATCATGCGAGCATCTTTATCGTTCCACAAAACACAGGGCGGGCTCTGTTTATCATCATCATCATCATTATCGACCACTTCTGGACAGAGGCTTATCCTAAGGTATGCCACTGAAACCGGTCTTCAGCTTTTCTCATTCAACTACTGGCAGCCACTAGGCGCGAGTCGTCTCTCCACTCAGTCGCAGGGCATCCTATACATTACTTTTGCCAAATCACGTGTCTCTGAGAGAAGCCTCAGCAGTGGGAACGTAGTAGACTAAGATTATGATGAAGATATATAGTATTTAAGAACAAACCATACCGCCCTACCCTGTTCCCTTGGTCCCGTGAAAATAAATGTTGCGTTCAGCTTACATTATTTTTTGTTTGCGATTTATCGAAGTAATAAATTTTCCTGGAGTACCTATTGATTTACCATTCATTGGGCGTGAATTTCTTAAAAAAATGTTGAGATATCTTTTGTATCTAGTACTTTGATTTTTGCATGAATACTTGAGAGTCAGTTCTCAATCCAGGTGTAGCGTAGGCACCTTCGACCACATCATCACTAAGCATTAGGTGACTTGAGATAATTATGACGATCTTATTTTGTTGCATATTATACATAAAAATTAGTTCAATTTTAGTTAATAAACATTTATGAATTCCTAACTAGAAATGAAATTATTTGAAAAGTCTAACAATCCATTTTACTCAGTAAACAAACACAATAAACAAAAATTACAGGAAATTTCCTAAAAAGACCACCATAATTACATAGTAAATTTTAATAATATCTGCGTACAAACAAGACAACGTTTCATTTCTATTAAATTTATCACAAGTTACCTTTACCTTTGTGGGTAGCTACCGAAAATGTTCATCTTTACCTAACCACAATTTATACGTCAGTAACAAGGGAAAGGCATTCCTATAATTCCGTCTTAAATAGAAATGTGTAATATTTTGTTCGTCTAATCGATTACGGCCATCGTACTGCAATGAGCTTGAGCTTTTGGTAAAGGAAAACATCGTGATGAAATCAAAGCTTGGTAGTTTCTATTGCGCACTAGTTCCCAGTCTAGGCGTAATGTGGTGCCACTTTCGACTACATTATTTTGGTCAAACGTTACCTTGTAATATGTTAAATATGTAAAAGATTTTTGAATTGTGATGAAGAAAGTTATTAATTTTTTAAATTTGCCAGTGTAACGATGTAAATTACTCGATACAATCCACTTTTTAGATCAGTACTGCTATTATTGCTAGCAATTTAAAAGCATCTATAAACTAAAATCATGTTGGATCGATTCCGAAAAACGTACGGCTTTTTCTTCTAAATAAAATTACAATAGATATTATTCGATATGAAGATCCTCCTACCTACAATCGATTAAATGAAATCAAATCTAGATCACATCCCTAGTTCAAAAGGTTGAGGGCACATTTATTGTGCCCCTGTATTGCGTAGTTATATTTTATTATTATATCACGGACAAAGGGTGAAGTAATTAGAGACGGTTATTTAATTCCGGTTTGAAATTTGCCTGATTCTGTTTCAAGCCTTTTGATGATCTCCAGTGCCAACCCTGTGTATGTGAAAAGAAGAAGATAAAAAGATTTGGTAAGGCCAGCTTGTAGCCGATAGGGAAGAAAGGTTCTCGAGTGGCGACCACGAACTGGAACACGTTCTGTAAGCAGGCCCCTCGCTATTTGGTAGACTGATTGTAAGAGTCGTGGAGAGCCGATGGATGCAAATGGCTCGTAGCCGTTCATGGTGGTGTTTAAACGCAAAGGCCTATACTCAGCAGTGGACTTCTTCCGGTTGATATTGACGAGGATTTTAACAACAGACTTGACTAGAGTTTGAATACGATTTCACCCGATGGAAAGCAACGATGTGGTTCAAGGTGTAACACGATTGCCTATCAAATTACTATTCACTCTTGACTTGAACACTCTCGGGTTTACCTACTCCCAGAAAACACCGACAATGGCAAGGTCTTTTCAATTTCAGTAAAAATAAAAAAGAATGACTAAAATTGTATCCTTAGGAAAACAATTTAACTAAGA